>CM076574.1:491004662-492490967 GCA_034641835.2 Pinus albicaulis
ATATATTTTGAAGAGGAAGAAGAAAATGAACAAGAAGAGGATATACACCAGGAACTAGCTATAGAAGGGGAAGAAATGAATCCGACCATATCGTGTAATGCACTGGCAGGAATTACCACTTCTCAAACTCTCAAGATAGAAGGACATATTGTTGAGCTCCAAAGATGTTCTTTCTTCCACCACATTCCACTCCATTTCCTTTGTCCATTATTAATCACAGGCTCAAATGATCAATATAATTAGTTAAAATTGCTTTAAGAATGAATATCATGACTAACTTGCTATGTTTTTATGATTTTGTCATTGTATTACTTTTTGAACTAGATCTAGCTGCAGAATGCAGACATTCTGTAGCTAGTGGCCGATTCTGCAGCTGTCTTCATGTCTACGCAGGTTCCAGGTGTCATCTTGGAGAAAAACACATATGGGTGTATTCCACATCATGCCCTAATCATTTTTTGCTCTCCACGAAGCTTGAACGGAATTCTGTAGGTGGTTAAGCACGTGGGAACTCAAACTAGGAGATAGACTCCTAATAGGACAAGGACAGTCCAGATGTCCTTAATCATGTTACGAGACCACCATCAGAGTCCTAGTTCGATTTTAATTTGGAAAGACAATTATCCCTAGGTTATCTCAAGACAGTTATGTAATTTTGATTATAAATATGGCTCGAGAAACCGAGGGACAAGGTTAGATTTTGTGTTTTACTGCTAGATTTCACAAGTATGAAAACACTCTGTTTTGAAGAAATTTCTCTTTTAATGCAAGAAGTATCATTTCATTGAAAGTGTTGAGTCAAACTTGAAGTATATTTCGTGCTACTCCGGTGGTAGAGGGCCCCTGCCTCCTGAGCAGCCTTGTTTATACGGTTTAGATAAGTATTTTAGTCTTGTTTTTATTTCTAGTTTAGGCAAGTTTCTGAAGTTTATGTTCATAATTGTTTACATTAATTATCACAGCTAGAATTACTCTAATAAGCTCTTCCAAAATATCATTACAATGAATAAGGCATAGCTGTGGTATTGTAGGTTTTAGTTGCATTTCCTTTCGTTAATTATCACAGTTGGACTTACTCTAATAAGCTCTTCCAAAATATCATCATGATGAATAAGGCACAACTGTGGTATTGTAGGTTTTAGTTGCTTGTTTACACTAAGTGTCACAACCGGTCTTACTCTTACAAACTTTTCCAAAATATCATTAACAACGAATAAGAAATAGCTGTGGTGTCTTAGATTCTAGTTGTATTTGCTTTCAGTTTTATGTTTATGTTTAATTGTATTGAATAATACAGCCATACTTTTTTTCACAAACTCTTCCAAAATATCATTCATATTGAACGAGATGGGCTGTAGAATTCCTTAGGATAGTTGCATGTTAATTTAGTTATAGCACTCCGGAGGTAGAATGCATTTAGTTCAGCTCTGTCACTACTATTCAAGTTTGATAATAGCATTGTAATTTAACACTATTCACTGTACTTCAAGTAGACTAGTAGCACTCTAGTTTAGTCTTAGCTCATTGTATTAGCACTCCAGTTTAGTTGTTATCCATTGCATTTTTAAATTGTATTAGTTGTTAAATTTAAATACCACGGTCTTCATTATTTACAAAAGTTCTTTTGTTCCAACCTCATATTAATATATAATCATTTGGACAGAAGTTAGTATTAGTCTAAGACTTGGAGTATTTTGCAACCTTTTTACCATTTCAAAAACAAGCCTTTTCTCAAAGACTATTCTAAAAAGGAAATCTATAACTTCTGAGTGAGGCCTATTGGTGTTAAATTGAGTTGCAAAACAGAATTAGAAGCTAGTTTAGAGTAGAAATCTTATTATGCTACAAATGTTCTTTTCCAAATATATTCCAATAAGCCTTTAATCATGGATGAGATGTTGTAACATTGTAAGTTGATTGTTTGATTGTTTAGTTAGGAGAACTTCATTTACACTTAACTTTTCCATTTCCCAAGCTCTTCCAACACATCTTTAATGAATGAATTGGATAAGTTTAAGCTCATGTTGTGATTTATTTCCTTGAAGTCATTATCAAGCTTTGCATTTGTTGTTTGCCATCCATAGTTTAGGCTTTGTTCGTTTTAACACAATCAATAGCTTTTCACCACCATTTAGTTCTTTCCCTTTTCAAACATAAAACCATAAAATCAAAAACATCATAAAACACTAAACACAACGTAGTGAAAAAAAAATACCTAGGCACATATAGTGCACCACACTTCAGCAGTTTACCAACCCTGGTTGACAATTAATGAACTCAATTTAGGAACACTAGGTTGAGCAAAAACATTTTGGCGTCGTTGCCGGGCAAGTGTAATTAGGTAGCCTTGTTTCTTAACTTCCAAAAATAATGATATGCGTAGAGAGAGAGACTCAAGGGGTAGATTCATAAGAAGCAGAAGCAGAAGTTTGATTCCTATAACACCACTTGTTTCACCTAGACTAAGAGCTAGTACACTTCCAACTCAAACCCACATTCCATCCTTTACTGATCCTAGACTTCCAGAAGACTTAAGATCATATATTCCATTAGAAAGACCTTCCACTTCATCCACTGAACCTATCTTAAGAAAAGATTCAAAGACCCTTGCTAGAGATACAAACTTTTCCACTTCCACAGAAGAATCAACTATGGCAGAAGAAGGGGGAGGAGGAGTCTTTAATGGATAACACACATTATTTGGAGGGGGTAGAGGTAGAGGTAGAGGAGAAGGAGGTAGAGGTGCAGAAGGTGAAGGAGGCAGAGGTAGAGGTAGAAGAGAGATGGAAAGCTCTTTTGGGTTTCCTATAGTAGATGAAGAAACCAATACAACTATGAAAAATATTTCACCCTCTGTCCTTCCAAACTTCTATGGACTTAAAACTGAAGATAATGAAACATTCCTATTTGAATTTGAAGTCCTGTGTAGAACTTATGACTACTTACAAGATGCTCAAAAACTTAAACTATTCCCTTCAACATTGAAAGGAGCAGCATTGAAGTGATTTATGAGTTTGAACAACAGTTCTATTAGGACATGGGAAGACATGAAACAAGCATTTCTAGAGAGGTATTTGGATTATTTTATGCCAGTTAATCATAAGGAGGAAGTGTTCAAGATGATACAAAAAGAGGATGAAAACCTTGAAGATTTGTTGGAGAGATTTCATTACAACATCAAAAGAGCAAAAATGGAGAACTTAGATCAAGACACCTTAAAAGCTCTCTTGTTGAAGACAATTAGGGATGAATGGTTGGATATCCTTAAATACGATGTAGTAAGGGGATATATCACACCTCACATTACCCGAAATAATCTCGAGTTATGTATCAACTCTTCAAGAGGGAAATCTAAAAATGTGAAAGGAACAAGAGACCCCTCGCTTCTTGCAAGGTAAGTCTCATTTCCCCGGGATAAGTAGGGCATAGATAGGGCATATGCTTTCAGATGAATACAAATCTGACATCTTAGGGAGTCTTAGTGAACAAATAGACACCCTTAAGTTACAAAACAAGCAAAAAGCTGAATCTGATGCCTTAGCAATATTTTGTCGCAAATGTAGAAAGAAACATGCCTTGAGAGAGTGCCCTTTGGATGTAAAATTTGTAGAGACCTGTGTCATTTGTTCTAAAAAACATGAGACCAAGAATTTTCCTTCCCTTCCTGGTCTCAAAGCTGTCTTTCTAGAGGAAACTCCTACAAATTCCACAGAATCTCTCAATTTTGTCTCTAGAAGGCCTTGGCAAGGACCTCAAACACAAGGATTCCATGATCAAATGTATAACCAACCTCCACCAAATTGTAATTCTTGGGAGCAACCTTGGCCCCAATTTCAAAATCAATCTCAAACTTGGGCATAAGGAGCACAAAATCCCTATGGAAGATACTCCCAGTACTATCAATATCCACCATCCTATCCACCATACCCACATTTTCCTCCTCAACAAAATCCTCAACAGAATCCTCAACCAAATCTACAACATCAAAATCAACCACTTCTATTACCATTTCCTTAGAAAACAAATCAGTTGCCTGCTCAACCCATACCAAACTCCAACAATAAAAATCCTCAGAACACCTACATGATAGAAGGCCAACAGTTCCCAACTTATTTAATTACTCCTCTAGACCTTAGTGATGTTCAACTTAGGTCTGGAAGAATACTTGAAAAGAGGAAACCTTCTGTGATCATCCAAGAACAAGATAACTCTGAGGAAGACTCTCTACGGGTGAATAAAAGTCTTGAAGAAGATACATTTTTTCAGGACCCAAACATTGAAAAATCAAAGCAAAAAGAACCAATAATTTCAACTCATGTATTAGAGCAGCCATCAACATCTACTTCTATACCTCCCTTTCCATAAAGATTACAAATTGATAGAGGTGTAGAAAAACAAATTATGGTGCCTAATTATGATTTCCTAGATGAACTGAGAAATGTTTGCATTAAGATTCCATTATTACAAGCCATCAAGGAAATTCCAATTTTAGCAAAGACAATAAAGGAGTTGAGCATGAAGAAAACAAGAAAAAGAATAAGAGAGACAGAAAATCTGAATCGCAGAAAATAGCAAAATTATGACAGTAAGATTGCCATTCCAAAGTTCCTAGACCTGTGAAATCCATTCCTAAAATTCACATCAATGGAATTGAGATTCAGAAACACACCTACTACTATGAGCAGCAATCAAAATCATGAGTAGACACAAATCGACAAATCATGGATAAACTGAAACTTCCTAATCTTCTTTTTACACCCACATTATTACAATTAGCAAATGTGTATATGATCAACCTCGATGGGGTAATAGAAGAGTAGAAGACATTCTGTGTTGTGTGTCCCTAGATTCTTGGGAGTACCCTGTGGATTTTATGATCCTAACTCTTAAGAATAATCTAGGAGGGCATCCTGTTATATTAGGAAGACCTTGGTTGGCTACAGCTGATGCTTTCATTAGTTGTAGATCCGGTGATATGTATATCTCTGATGGTAGTTCAACTAAGAAATTCACTTTGTGTCCTCCAGTTAGGACAATTACATATTTAGATGATACTCAATGGATAGAGGATGAAGAAGACTTACAACCTCTCTTCACAATTTCAGAAATTAGTGAAGATAGTAAAATTCTGAATACTCTAGAAAACTTTGAATCCTCTTCAGAATACAAACATGAACCATTTCAAGAAGAATTCAACATTGAGTTTTAATCATCAAGATAGATGTCTCTTCATTCTATGGATAAATTTGGCAGCTCTACAAGTGAGATATTTCCAGGCAAAACTTTAAACATAAACACGAACCTAGAAAAATCTCAACAAGAAGAGCTAGTCAAGATTTTTAAGAGACATTCTTCCGCATATGCATGGGAATACACTGACATGAAAGGGATAAGTCCCAAGACTTGTACTCATCACATCTATATAGAGGCAAATTGCAAACCAATCAGACAACCTCAAATACGGATGAATCCAAATCTTAGGGAAATTGTCAAGGAAGAATTACAAAAATTGTTAAATGTTAACTTCATCTATCCTATTTCAGATAGTCAGTGGGTTTCCCCTTTAGTAATTGTACCTAAGAAAAATGAAAAATGGAGGGCATGTATTGACTACCGAGAATTAAACAAAGCTACTCTTAAAGATCATTTTCCCCTACCTTTCATAGATTAGGTGTTAGATACCTTAGCTGGCAAAAAGTATTTCTCATTTCTAGATGGGTTTAGTGGTTATAATCAAATTCAAGTAGTACTTGAGGATCAAGACAAAACCACATTTACCTGTCCTTGGGGTACCTATGCTTACCGAGTATTTCCATTTGGATTATGAAATGCACCTACAACATTTCAAAGGGCAGTATTAGGAATCTTTTCGGATCTAATACATGATTGTGTAGAGGTATATATGGATGATTTCACAGTTTATGGAAGCACATTTGAAGAAGCCTTAGCAAACTTGGAAAAAGTTTTAAAAATATGTAAAGAAGCAAATCTTTCACTTACTCATGAGAAATGTTTTATGATGTTTACTGAAGAAATTTTTTTAGGACATCACATTTCATGGGATGGGATTAGAGTTGATGAGACAAAAGTTGAAGTCATCTCTAACTTATCTATTCCAAGTTGTCAAAAAGATGTTAGGAGTTTTCTAGGATTTACAGGATATTATTGAAGATTTATAGAAAACTTCACCAAGATAGCATCTCCACTCTTCAAATTACTTACCAAAGACTATGAATTCAATTGAATTTTGATTTCAAATAGCCTTGAGACCCCGAAAACAAAAATTTCTCAAGCACCTATTATCAGGGGACCTAATTGGAAATTACCTTTTCACATCTCGATAAATGCCTTAGATATAGCTTTAGGAGTTGTGCTGGGACAAAAATACCTGATTCCTTATGCCATCTAATATACAAGTAAAAATTTGATTCCTTCAGAGTTGAATTATACTGTAACTGAAAAAGAGTTCTTAGCCGTTGTTCATGCCATAAATAAATTCAGACACTATATAATAGGCTATGAAACTTTTATTCACACAGATCATTCTGAGATTAGATATCTAATGAATAAATCAATCACTAATGGCAGAGTCATAAGATGGTTATTGCTTTTACAAGAATTCAACATTACCATTCTAGATAGGCTTGGAAAACAAAACAAAGTAGCTGATTTCCTATCTAGACTCCAAAACATCAAAGATGACACTCCGTTGAAGATCAATTTCGATGAATATCTATAATTTCTACTCAAACTCCTTGGTTTGCTGACATTTCTAATTATTTAGTTTCAAGAAAATTTCCTTCAATAATGAATGCAAGAGATAAAAGAAAAAATATTCATGACAGTGCAAAATATTCATGGGTTGCTAATGAGTTGTACAAGACAGGTCCAAATTTTATCATTAGGAGATGTGTTCGGGAAGATGAGATGCCTAAGATTCTCAAAGCATGTCGTGATGAACCTTGTGGCAGACACTTTGATGATAAGAGGACAACTTATAAGGTCCTTCATTTAGGATATTATTGGCCATCCTTGTTTAAATATGTTAAAGAGTATGTCAAAAGGTGTGACAGTTGCCAAAGGGTAGGGAAACTTTCTCCTTCAGGTGAGATGCCATTGCAGCCTCAAGTACATATTGAACCTTTTGAAAAATGGGCTTTGGATTTTGTAGGACCTATTAGTCCTCCATCAAGACAAAAGAGATATATATTAGTTTGCACCGATTATGTTACCAAATGGGTAGAGGCCAAGCCATTACGTTTTTCTACCGAAGTATCCGCAGTTAATTTTCTTTTTGAGGATATTTTTACTCATATTAGTGTCCCAAGAGAAATTGTTAATAATCAAGGAGCTCAATTCACATCAAGGCTAGTGGAACAAATGGTGGAGAGGTACAAAATCAGACACAGAAAATCTAATCCCCATCATCCACAAGCAAATGGCCAAGTGGAATATACTAATAAGGTAATTGAAGGGATCCTAACAAAGACTGTTCATTTACATAGAAGAGAATGGGCAGACATGCTTCCTGAAGCCTTGTGTTCCTATAGAACTACATGGAGAAGCACAACAGGTCATACCCCTTATGAACTTGTTTATGGAAAACAAGTTTTGTTTCCCATAGAGTTCCGCATTCAAACTTTCAAAATGGCGCTTCGGGCCTAGGACTTGATCTATCGAGGCACAAAAGCACGTATTGGAGCAAACATTAATGAATTGGCTGAGACTGCATAAGATGCGCTCGTAAAAACCGCATAGTCCAAAAACAAAGGACTAGATGGCATGACAAGTACATCAAGGAGAAGAAGTTCAAAGAACGTGACTGGGCTCTCTTGTTTGATTCAAAGTTCAAGGATTTTCAAGGTAAATTTCAAACACATTGGTTTGGGCCATATGAAATTATAAGAATTTTTGACAATGGGGAAATAAAAATCAGGACAATAGATGAAGAAGAGGTCACTTTTCTTGTGAATGGTCATAGATTTAAGGTGTATCATAAGCCACTCTCAAGAGAATAATTTGACAAGAAATTCCAGGAAAGTAGTGATATGAAGTTAATGAAGAAGAATTTTTCTTCTTCATCAACTTAAGTGAATTTTGTGAAGTCAGATATTGAAAAATAATAATAATAATAATAATAATAATAAAGTATAAACATGAAAACCAATCACCGATTGGCATGTTTATACGTAAAAGGTGGAGTGAAAAATCCTAATCTTTCCTCGACACTCTAGCTTTTCAAATCGTTTCTTTCCGCAAGTAGTTATTACAAAATCATAAGTGAAGATATATTTCACTTATGGTCCATCCATACTCCATTTCATTTTTTGATTCATTTCATTCCATTTACTCATCCATCCATACTCCATTTCATTCATTCATCCATACTCCATTTTATTCATTCATCCACACTTCATTCATTTCACCCCATAGTCCACCTCATTTCCATTCCATATTTTTAAAGTTTGATGTTTTTCTGCAATTAAATAATACATATCATGAATTGTAGGCCACTTCTTATACTTTACTCCATTTCATAAGTTGTGATCCATTCCACTCCATTATTCACTTCATTCATACTCCATCTTACCATATTTCATTATTCATTTCATAAAACCTTTCATCATTCCAAGCTTCAAACCATATTTCAAGTTCTCTACAGGTACATTCTGCAACCAGTCAGACATTTTGCAGCCAGTCAGACATTCTGCAGCCAGAAAGACATTCTGCAGCCAGAGAGCCTGGAAGCACTGTCTAGTAATCATTTGATCTACAACAAAATGATCCTACATATCCAAGAACAAGCAAAATCAAGAAGGTTATGAAGACTCAAAAATTAATGATTTTCAGGAGAGAACAAAGCATATGAATATCACAAGAAAATTAAAGCAAAGGCAAAAGTATGAAATTATTATAGTGACGAATCATGAAAAATTTTAGTATAGTTCAGTTATATATTATTCAAAAAGTTGTTTTAATTAATTTTGTTGATCATGCCTAACAAACCTCCCGCAAAAACTTTGGACAAAAATCCTTCTATTCCGCCATTTCAAAACCCATATCCGATCATCATTTAAAAATCTAAACGGTTAGAGTGCTGAAGTGATTGGATTAGTCATGTCACTAAGCATTTAATGATGATTTTGAATTCGTTACAAAATATCTCTGCAGTATTTTCCTCTGTGATATCTTTCAACTCATATACATCATCCTCACCTCATTATATTCATTCCGTAACCACTCCATATCACTCTTTCCCGTAGCCAACCTTTAACCATTTCGGTCTGTGAAACAAAGGCATATCTATAACAACCATTGTCACCGTGAACAGAGGAAACATCTGTGGGGAAAAAACAACTTTTTAACAACCATTCTCACCGTGAGCAGAATACTAGTGAATTGAAGATTGAAGGAGAAGTTATGGGCCTCATCGTGAGAACTGAACCAGTTGGCACTAAGTACTTGGAAGGTTATCCCCAAATCAGAGAAATGTTACAACAAGCAGGATGGTTGCAATTCCTTGAAAAATTCAGTGGCTTTCACAAAGAGGTTACTAAAACTTTTGCAAGATCTTTCAATGGAGCCGTGGTTGAAGTTGGAGATATTAAATTCACCATTACAGAGGCTTTTATTGCAGAAGCAACAGAATTTCCTAGACAAGGAGAAAGGTGGTTCAAGAATAGAGAATTTCATAACGAAGCATGGAAGCAGATACTCAAGTCACTAGGTATGGATGTTACCATTTTTAAAAAGGGTATCCCTAGCTCTGCACTAAAGAAAAAATGGAGGAACATGTTGCTTATCTTGCAAAAATTCATCACTTGTGAAGGAAGATATGGTACTTTCTATGTTTACCATATTAGGTTGATAGTGCATTTCCTAGAAGAAGAACTCAATTTTCCCTTTTTCTCGCTTCATAGTTTAAAGAAAATGGCTTCAAGTGTTCAAAAGAGAATTCAATTTCTGGAGACAACTTTATACCACCATGGTTTAGTCAATATTTTAATTGAATATCATTTAGCAAAAATGGGAGATACTTGGGATGACTTCTTGGTGAGAAATCACTTTGAGGAACCAAAAGAACCTTCACCTGAAGATAAACCAACAAAAAGAAGCAAAAAATGGAAATCCTCCAAAACTAAAACTGGTAAAACAATACAAGAAAGCAGTGAAGAAATGATTTCTGAGAAATTAGTTCAGATTAAGAAGCATCTTAAGAAATAGAGGATAATAAGAAAATTTTCCAGAGAAAAAGGAGAAGGGCCATCTCAACCAAGAAGGAGCCACAAACTTAGAGGGATACTAAAGAAAACGAAGGTTAAAAAAACTGGAGTCATAAACATAGAGGATCAAGAAACACCTACTGAGGAAGATTTTGATGAAGGACCTCCTGAAATAGACCCTGCACAGCAAGAAATTTACAACTATGTTGAGTTATTGGAGAGGAGAGCTTCAGAAAGTAGAGACAGAACCCCTAACCCACCAAACTCTGAAATAGATGTGCTAAGAAGAGATAAGTACGAGCTAGAAGTACTTAATAGGCATATCAGGAATGAGAATGATATTTTGAGGGAGCAAGTTAAACTGAAAACTTATATGAATTCAACCTTGTCTCTACAAGTGAACAAAGTGTACAAGGCCAATGAAAAATTGAAAAAGAGAAACAAAAAGTTAATCAGGGCACTTACCAATTTAAGGTTCAAGTTAGTCATCAAGAAGCCCAGAAGGGCTTTGACTACCAGGCAAAGTGGAAGAAGAGGGTTGGATGTTCTTGCAGAGGTCTCAGAGTTCATGGAATAGTTGCATGAGGACATGCAAGAATCTAGCAGTGGGGGTATGTTGAGCTCCAAAGATGTTCTTTCTTCCACCACATTCCACTCCATTTCCTTTGTCCATTATTAATCATAGGCTCAAATGATCAATAGAATTAGTTAAAATTTCTTTAAGAATGAATATCATGACTAACTTGCTATTTTTTTATGATTTTGTCATTGTAGTACTTTTTGAACTAGATCTAGCTGCAGAATGCAGACATTCTATAGCTAGTGGCCGATTCTGCAGCTGTCTTCACGTCTACGCAGGTTCCAGGTGTCATCTTAGAGAAAAACACATATAGGTGTATTCCACATCATGTTCTCATCATTTGTTTCTCTCCACGAAGTTTGAACGAAATTCTGTAGGTGGTTAAGCACGTGGGAACTCAAACTAGGAGATAGACTCCTAATAGGACAAGGACAGTCTAGATGTCCTGAATCATGTTACGAG
This sequence comes from Pinus albicaulis, assembly GCA_034641835.2. Taxonomy (NCBI): domain Eukaryota; kingdom Viridiplantae; phylum Streptophyta; class Pinopsida; order Pinales; family Pinaceae; genus Pinus; species Pinus albicaulis. The sequence goes on from CM076574.1 coordinate 491,015,928, forward strand.
ACCACCATCAGAGTACTAGTTCGATTTTAATTTGGAAATACAATTATCCCTAGGTTATCTCAAGACAGTTTTGTAATTTTGATTATAAATATGGCTCGGGAAACCGAGGGACAGGGTTAGATTTTGTGTTTTATTGCTAGATTTCAGAAGTACGAAAACACTCTGTTTGAAAAAATTTCTCTTTTAATGCAAGAAGTATCATTTCCTTGAAAGTGTTGAGTCAACCTTGAAGTATATTTCGTGCTACTCTGGTGTTAGAGGGCCCCTGCCTCCTGAGCAGCCTTTTTTATACGGTTTAGATAAGTATTTTAGTCTCGTTTTCATTTCTAGCTTAGGCAAGTTTTTGAAGTTTATGTTCATATTTGTTTACATTAATTATCACAGCTAGAATTACTCTTATAAACTCTTCCAAAATATCATTACGATGAATAAGGAATAGCTGTGGTATTGTAGGTTTTAGTTGCATTTCCTTTCGTTAATTATCACAGTTAGACTTACTCTAATAAACTATTCCAAAATATCATCACGATGAATAAGGCATAGCTGTGGTATTGTAGGTTTTAGTTTCTTGTTTACACTAAGTGTCATAGCTGGTCTTACTCTTACAAACTCTTCCAAAATATCATTAACAACGAATAAGAAACAGCTGTGGTGTCTTAGATTCTAGTTGTATTTGCTTTCAGTCTTATGTTTATGTTCAATTGCATTGAATAATACAACCATAATTGTTTTACGAACTCTTCCAAAATATCATTCATATTGAGTCGAGATGGGCTGTAGAATTCCATAGCCTAGTTGCATGTTAATTTAGTTACAGCACTCCGGAGGTAGAATGCATTTAGTTCAGCTCTGTCACTACATTTCAAGTTTGATAATGGAATTTTAATTTAACACTGTTCACTGTACTTCAAGTAGACTAGGAGCACTCTAGTTTAGTCTTAGCTCACTGTATTAGCACTCCAGTTTAGTGGTTATCCATTGCATTTTTAAATTGTATTAGTTGTTAAATTTAAATACCACGGTCTTCATTATTTACAAAACTTCTTTTGTTCCAACCTCATATTAATACATAATCATTTGGACAGAAGCTAGTATCAGTCTAAGACCTGGAGTATTTTGCAACCTTTTTACCATTTCACAAATAAGTCTTTTCTCAAAGACTATTTTAAAAAGAAATCTATAACTTTTGAGTGAGGCCTAGTGGTGCTAGATTGAGTTGCAGAACAGAATTAGAAGCTATTTTAGAGTAGAAATCTTATTATGCTACAAATGTTATTTTCCAAATATGTTCCAATAAACCTTTAACCATGGATGAGATGTTGTAACATTGTAAGTTGATTGTTTGATTGTTTAGTTAGGAGAACTTCATTTATACTTAACTTTTCCATTTCTCAAGCTCTTCCAACACATCTTTAATGAATGAATTGGATAAGTTCAATTTCATGTTGTGATTTATTCCCTTGCAATGAAGTCATTATCAAGCTTTGCATTTGTTTTTTTCCATCCCTAGTTTAGGCTTTGTTCTGTTTTAACACAATCAATAGCTTCTTTTCACCAGCACTTAGTTCTTTCCCTTTTCAACATATAACCATAAAACCAAAAACATCATAAAACACTAAACACAGCGTAGTGAGAAACAAATACCTAGGCACATATAGTGCACCACACTTCAGCAGTTTACTAACCCTGGTTGACAATTAATGAACTCAATTTAGGAATACTAGGTTGAGCACAAACACCAAGGTGTTGCGCATAGAGCCAAAGGCACTGCACATAGATCCAAGGCACTGCGCATAGAGCCAAAGGCGCTGTGCACTTGGAAAATTTCACTTGCAAGCTTCCAAACTCAGTGCAGGTCCTCCAAAACTTCAGCAAAGGGTATCTCCACTTCCCAAAAAGTAAGTAAGACATCATTATTCCCTCCTTGTATTTCTCAAGTGAAAATTACATGGTGTCAAGATTTTCATTAGAAATATCTATCTTTTCAAGATAAAAACCCTAGTTTCACCTCCTAATCCCAAATTTGATCCTTAAAGACCCTTTTTTCCCTTCCCACATCACAATAAATCCTATCCCTATGCCTATATCATAAAATCCCTATCCCAAACCCCTTTATCCCTTAAACCATAAGACCTACGTATTTCAAATTCCTAGGCTCCCAAATCCCCATACCTGTAATAAAATTCTTATTCCCAAATCCCACAAAATTTCTACTCCCTGTCACCTCCCTCAATCTAATAATCCCTTCCCCCATCTCCCTAATTTTTCCATCCCATTCCCCACTCCCTAAACCTACATTTCACTCCCAATTCATCTCCCTAGGGTTTCTAGCCAAGACACTATGGAAGAAGAAAACAGGGAATTTAGTGAGGAATAATAAAGGGAATAGAGGAAGCCACACAAAGGAGGGAAGATCATCAAACTTGAACCTACAAACACCAAAGAACTCGTGGCCTCTCCCATGATTGTGACATGTTTCAAGCATGTAGGATTCTTTGAATTTTGTGAAAAAAATACAAAAGGTCTAACATCATCCTACTTTGAGAGGGATTTTCATCTCTAATATTCATGATAGCCAGGTAACCCTTGCTGGTCTCACTTTCATAATATCCACAACCATTATAGCAGATGCCACTGGAATTCCAAATGTTGGTGAAAAATTGTACAAGGAAAAGGACTTGGAGAATCATTACAATGACCCATATATCAAACGAAGGCACAATAATGAAAGAAAAATATTCTTTCCTTTCTCTTACCTCCTGGATAGGTATTCCCCCATGATGAAAATCATCATGAGGTAATTTTCTTGTGAAAGAAGGTTCTCTAGACTCTACACCTACCATATCAAGTTATTAATGCACCTCACAAGGGTCAAAATGCTCAACATACCTTATTTTCTCTTCAGGGTCATTGAAAAAATGGCATACATTTTTCAAAAGAGAGATTATGAACACCTGTTGTGCTATATAACACCCCCCATTTACTTTAATAAATTGGGACCCTTTAGAAATAAATAGGAAATTTATTTTTATCTTTAAAACAAAAAAAATTAGGAAATAAAGTTTTCTTTGAGCTTTTCCGCTTTATTCCTTAGTGTGCATCGCAAACCGCATAACTTACAACCAAAAAGACTTGAAATCCATTAATTCATGCGGGCTGCAAAATGGGATAAGTGCTTTCTGAAGTTACATTTAAAAACTTGCAAACGCTTCAATCACCGTTATAATTTGTTTGTCGCATCACGCCTCATTTAAACGATCTAGCTTATAAAGAAATTCGGTATAAGTTGCGATGACGTGGACCCGACGAGCCAAAAAAGCAATAAACATAAAGCTCTAAAGTCCCATAAATCACAGCCACTTGACTTCTTGAATGCCCAATTTTCATTTCGCATGACTTAATCAAAATATAATTCATTCACTGCATAAAAGTTGCGATGTGCGATTTGCGCAGATCGCATTTCGCAAAATTTATGAGTAACATCGTAAATGGTAAAGTTATAAGTTGTGATATGCGAATGAATGGCATTTAATTACTCAAGCATGTGAAATGACTTATGTCATATCAAACAGAAATCCGAGATCCAATGTCTTAAATTGATTGATAGTTATTTCGTGTAAAGGTGTAAGAGATTTTATTTATAAATATTATTGGTGATTAATAGTATTTAATAGAAATAAAGGTTCTAACAGATTCATATCTATTCATGGATGTTTGATATAAATGACGGATTTGTTTCTTTGTTCTCTATAATTTTAATGTTCACTCTATTTACTTGAAATTAGGAAACCACTTAACGGAGTGAGGAATATTGAAATGAACAAGAAAAAAAGATATTTCTCAAACATCATCTACCGAAGACTCATATATGTCTCCCCTATTTTCAGACACCACCTGCAACAAGGAATGCGGAAATTCATCATGGGAGGCAATTTATAAGATTTTCGAGGACGAAAATCCAAGGGTAATAACAAAAGTCACTACAACAGGCACGTCAGTTACTTCAGACGCAACTTACTTCGACGCTGTATGTGCATTCGTCCACAAGGTAGCCGCAAGGCCAAAAAAATCTCCCTTATACAAACATGGTTAAGTGGGTAATTGACCATTTAAACATAGAAGATAGAACATTCAAATATTCAAAAGGAAAGAATATTGGTTCATTCAGGGCAGAATATTTACAAGTAATGTACCAACTACCCTCCCTGCAACAGAAATATGACAAAGCTTTTCTTCAAAGCTTTAGAACAAAAAATATAGATCTGATGAAATACATAAAGGAATGGAAAGAAGACCAAGGAAAACTTAAGAGAGATAAACTCGGTACGTACCCAATTTCCAAAATTCTTTCCCCTTACTATTATGTTGTTGGTATGTTGTGTATATCATATGAAAAACCTGATACCACTAGGCTTTTAGGAAATTGGGTCCCATTAATTGACGCAATCATCAATTCCTTAATTATGAATTGGGAAAATATCCTATCTGATGATTTAGCCAAACAACTCATGGATTATAGAAATAAAAGGAGTGTTTCATCTAGAGAAATACATCTCTTTTATATGAATTCCTATGTCATGGATGCAATCTGATTTTATTTTAGTTTTCCTTTATGGGATGGAAATGGACTATGCAAGACCCTACCCCAATCCTTATTTACCACAGGGCCCTTTGGGATTTAGACTTCCATCTCCATTTTTATCAAATTTTCAATGGATTCATGTTACCTATGCACCAGATGATATTAAATTAGAAATCCCCTAGGGTTTCCAAAGAATCTAGCATAGATATTCTTTCTATGGCTAGATGGTTTGCAGAGGATATTTTTACATATGTCAGAGTATTTGGGAGTTATGCTTCTCCCCGCGTCCTACCATATTATGTTCTTGATAAGTTACTTGCAAGAAAGATAGCCTACCATCTTGTTAATAGTATTTCTAAACAGGTGAAAGATTCTAAGAAGGTTGTTTGGCCTAATTTTCCTTTACAGTGTAGTACTTTTTCACTTTTTGATATTGGCCATACCTACATGGAAGTTTCAAAGATTAATATATTGAATTTGGCAGTAATTCCAAAGAGATTGTATGATCCAAATGATTTAATTAAAAACTACGTCACATAGCTCAAAATGAAGCCTTTTGTAAAGGAAATAGATAGATTTGATGATCTCTTTCAAAGCATGGAAAAGTTTTCAGATATAATTAAGTTTGCATCCAGTCAACTCAACCAAGATGATTTGGAAGGCTTCCAAACAAACAAAAATAAGAGACTGGAGATAATTCCTCTTGACTTGTCAACTATTGAAGATGTCAACAAACCTACTCCAATTATTAGCTTGGATAATGAAGCAAAAGACATGTCTAAGGATGAGTCAGGAAAATCAGAGCATCAATCTCATAATTCGAATCATTCTGAAAATGAATCTGAATCTAGAAAGGAAATCCCATAAAAGATAATTGATTAAGTAATCCAAGAGATAGAGATACAAGAGAAAAGTGAAAGTAATGGAACAAATTCCACTTCTCAAGAAGTTCAGCATAGTCATAATACACTTGATCAGTCAGAAAAGTCCCAACCAAAGAATTTGAGTAATGAATGGGATGAGTTTTTTGAAGCAACAAAAACTCCTAAAATCAATCCCAATGCTGATCAAGATAGTAGTTTTCAGACACCTGAACATTCCTAGAAGTTAGTGGAAACTGTTACTCCACTACAACAAGTTCCACAAACTCGTGATCGAGATATCATACCGGCCTACCCTACAAAAAAAATAGTTTTACAAGTTGAGGAAATTCCATCACTAGATATCTTCTATAGTCCTAATCATAATGCTATAGTCAAGAGAAATAAAAGGAGAAGAGATGATGAAACAGTCTCGGATCTTAAAAATGAATCTGTTGATGTTTTAAGGAAGGATCCCTTAGCTGATCCTACTGAACATTTAACTAAATTATCACAGTTTGCAGGAACATATGCTATTTCCACTGTTGATAAAGCTACTAAGGTTCAAATATTGTTGAAGAAGAAGGAAGACATAAATACAAGAACTAGAGAGACTGTTATATGAAGAAAAATATAACTCCAGCAAGCAAATGAAATCGAGGATGGCCCAATTTCAAAAGGATTTTGAAAAGCTTAATTTACAGCATCAGGTACCAATCACTAAGAAGAAAGCACAACTGGAAGCAACAATTACCAGGTTACAAAGCCAACCACAATTAGAGCAATTCATAAAAGAAGCATTGGATGTAAATGCTAAGTTAAAGCAACAACAGGAATTATTTTTCCAACAAACTTCTATTATTGAATCTTATTGTGACTCAAATTAAATATTGATCCAGCAAGTAGCTATCTATAAACTTGAATGTGATAAAATCAAGAAGAAAACCAACGAACACATTCAATGGCAAGCATCAGACTTGGGAAAGGAAGCTAATCTTCCCCAGGTAAATAAGTTCCACAAGGATATATTATTCAAATATTGGGAAGCACAAATAAATCAGGCAGAGAAAGCAACAAAGAAAACATCAAGATTAGGAAATTACTGAATCTGTATGTGAACATCTGGTGAAAGCAGAACTTATCAAAGAGTACACGTTTGAAGTGTTCTCAGAATTCAAACAGCTAGTAACACAATGGAAGCAAAAGGAAGAAACGCAGGATGTAACAATTAAAAAGGTAAATAAGTTTTATCAAGAAAATTATTGGAATTTTCTGATCAAACCTTATCATCAATACCAAATCCTGCAGTCTTTAACAGATTCAAAAAGAAGATCACAACCAGTACTCTCAAACGCAGTATTCAAGGGACAAGTCAGATCAAGGATTTCGTAGCCAGCTCAGCTCAAGCCATGCATACTATATATTTTTCAACTTCGTGACCAAATCCAAAAGAAAGGGTGGAATTCATAAATCATATTGTTACTTTATTTTCCTAGATTGTAGTTTAAATTAGTCTTATGAGGATGGTTGTTTGAAACCTCCTCTATATTTTTGTAATAATCTATTTTAGAACATAGTTAGTTTAGCATTTAAACCCATCTCATGCATTTAGAGAAGGGTCCAGAAATTTGTCAAAAACATTTGCAAAGAATGCACTAGTAAGTTTGTGAATGCTTTGATGAATTAATGGAACACATTTGTTATATTTTGACAATTAAAGTTGTTTAACTGATGTTGCACTACTATACTCTTTAAATTTCTTTAAAATGAAGAGGAGTAGATCAATTATTGTCACTTTACATGAGTATAACTTCATACATATGGTACTTCTATTCACTTGTATTAAGTCTTTCTTTATAGATTGACAGTCATATTTCTATTGCATTATATATTTGAAACGTTATTATAGAGGAATGTTACATGCACTTTTGTTCTAATATTTTTCCATGATTTCTTGTTAAACATATAATCACACACATGAATGCGATATATTTTTCACAATTCTTCTATTCAAACTAATTTTTTGGAATAATCATCTTACTAATATTTGAAGGATGTCTCTTTAGATCGCATAAAGGAAGAAACACCCTGGGTATATAGTAGAATATATAGTTTAGATATATGCATATGATAGATTAAAATCATTCTCCATTTGCATGTTGTATAATAAAAACACCCTCAAAATCATCCTTATTGGGAAAATGGTCCCATTATCCCCATTCGGAGCCACTACACCAAATGGAAAAGGAGTTTCTTTAAGGTTTGGAAAGGGTGTTTTTTCCCCATGTTTTGGCAGCGGAATTATAAGGCCTCAAAATTATGGCAATAGAAGGAGGGACTTGTGAATGGAAAAAATGTCTGATCAATCTAAAGGTCAATCTAAGAGTTACTCTCCCTCTAGATCCATATCGACTTCCAGAAAATTATCTAGATCCTCATATTTAAAATTTGAAGTTGATCATCCTTCTCCTAAGTCTCCTAGTGATACTCAACCCATACTATCTCCTGATTCCCATCAAGCTTCCCCCAAAGTTTATTCTTTGATAGAAAAGTTAGAGAGAGTATCCATTTCTGCTGAAAAGCCTGAATCTTCTCAAATATCGGATATTTGTATTTCATCTTCTTTATAACTTTGAAGAATATTAACTCGATCAGAAAATCAAAAGACAAGAATTCTTCCTTTTGAATTTCCCATCGATAGTACTCGAAAGAGACTAAAGAGGACTCAATCAGAGTCAATCGCCAATGATATCTTATCGCATTTGCATCCATTACCTCCGCTCACTTCCACAACTTCCATTCCAATAATTGGTGTTACTTTGACTAGTTCCAGTACTCAAAATACTATCCCTTCAACTAGTCCTAGCACTCAGCCTACCTCTTCTTCAACTCAAACTCCATCCATCACATCCACCCAAAATCCAATGGCAAGCCAAGTACCCCCACCAAATTTACGTCCATGGAACAATCCAGGGGCTATAAATATGCCCTCTCCTCTTCATGCTCTTCCAAAATACCCTAGAATGTGGTTACCTAAATTCAATCCTGATGATAGTCTTTCGATAGAAGAACACATTCATAATTTTATGTTAGCCATCAATTTAAAGGAATTAGTTGAAGAGGATTGTGTTGTAAGATTATTTATGTATACTCTAATAGGATCTGTGGGATCTTGGTATTTTTCACTGTCTGCCCAATCTATAACTAGCTAGAATATGTTCGAAGAACAATTTCTAGCTAAGTTTGGGGATGCAGGCCTGTTGCTACGCTCATCAATGATTTGTCAAATCTAAAAGCTAAAATAGGTGAGAAGATAACAAATTTCAATTCAAGATTTAATAAATTACTCAATAATATTCCTACTACAGCAGTTCCTTGTGCAGAAGTTCAAATTAAGTGGTATATTTCATCTCTTCCATTCAATATAACTATTTTTTTTTATAGAGAAAAACTGTCGACACTTGCAAAAAACATGAAGGAATCTCTATATATAGAAAAATGCATAACATCTCTTGAGAAAAATAATTCTCTAGAAGATCAAAAATCAAAGAAAGGTATCTTTCAATGATGATTCTAAAAACATGCTGCCAAAAGGCCCTTTTGATGTAGAAGGTCTTCAAAAAAATTTGAAGACTATGACAAATGAAATGGCAGATATCAAGAAACAAGTTGCTAAAAGTTCTAACTCAAAAAAAACTTTCTAAAACTTCAAGAAAGGTCAGTCCTCTAATACTCAACCTCAAAATATCATATCTAATGTTGAATCTGATCAAGATACAGAGGAAGTGAAAACAGAGGAAGAAGATGATGATGAAGAAGAAGAATTTAAACTAAATGGAATGTGGGATTTCATCCTACCAAATGAAGAACAAAATGAAGCTTTACCTGTGAGTACAAGGAGAAAAAAGACTATTTAAGCAACACAACCAAATCAACAACAAAATATTTCAACTCCTGCTAAGGATAAATCAGTAAGAAAAAAGTATACTTCAAAGGCTACACAAACAAGTCTCGCTACTTCAAATACTCCACCTACATCTAAGACAATGGTAGTCTCAAAAACTATTGAGTATAATGTAGTTGAAGATATGAAGAAAACTAGGGCTAACATTTCAATTCACGAGCTTACTAAATTAAAACAACAACATAAAATATTACTTAGAGACTTAAATGTGGTTCCTGATTCAATCTTACCTGCTCCAGTAATAGTACAAGCTACTAATGAAATGGGTGAGCCACCTCCCCCTTCAACTAAAATAGATGCTACAGACTTGATTATGATAGGTGATCGATCCATCTCTCATACTCCTACATTTCTCTTAACCTATGAGATCTATAATAAAAAATTTCATAATTTTTTAATAGACTCAGGGGCTTCCTCTAATATAATGCCAAAATCAGTCTGTGCTAAGTTGAACATAACTCCTTAGAGTTCCCCAGTTCATATAGCAAAACTTGCTAGAACCAGAGTAGAGGTGGTAGGAGAAATACATTATCTTTCCATCAAATTGTCATCAAATCCCAAGGTTACTCAAATAATTAATATAATGGTGGCTAATATTCCTGAGTTTTACGACTTAGTTTTAAGTTGATACTAGTCTGAAAAACTTCATGGATATTTTGCAACAGACTGGTCACATATGTGGCTACCATATAATGGAAAGCCAAATCAAATTCGGGTAGATCGTGAAAATTTCATGAAACATACAGTCACTGATATTGAAGGAGTAAATGAGCCAATAGCATTTAATAATAACATTATTGGAAACTACTCAGCATAATCATTTTTGGGAAATTTCAATTCTCAACGATCACCTTTCTTTGATAATGAAGTTGTTTCTCAGATTGAGAAATTTTCCCAGACAGATAGTTCCAAGTGTATAAATTTTGTAGATAAAAGAGTAGTTAATTCTTTATTTTGGACTCTTTCTTTTCATGATTCTAAATCTGAAGATGGTGTAGGCGCAAGCTGTATTTTAATAAACCTAGAAGGAGAAAAAACCATGTTAGCCTGCAGACTAGAATTCAATTGTACAAACAATATAGCTGAATATGATACAGTAATTCAAGTTTTTTACAAAGCCATTGATCTTAATATTAAATATCTGAAAGTCCTAGGAGATTCAAAAATCATTGTTAGACAGGTAAGAGATACCATTCATTGTAATTCTAGACATTTAAAGCATTATCAATCATTATTCCAAGAATTAACCATTCATTTCTTAGCCTTTAATATTTCTTCTGTACCTAGGATGCAGAATGCTAGTACAGATCTACTGGCTAATGTAGCATCAAAGTTAATTCCATCTCAATAGTTTAGTCCCGATATATTTTCCATTGAATTAATTTTTAGACCATCTATTCTTGATAATATTACCAATTGGAGAGTATTCAATGATGATTCAGATATCATAGATTTGTTAACATCTAAAGGATCTTATGATAGTAAAATTTTGGATGAAAATGAACACGACATTCAGATTAAGAAATAACAAGACGAAAATCCTATTCCTAAGTCTATTATCAAGTTAGAAGACCTATATGATCCGAAACATAGATTTAAAAGAGTTACTAATTCAAAAACACAGAGCTCTGCCTTAAATTTGAGTTAGTAAATCTAGGAACTGACGAAAAACCTCAAAATGTCAATCTAGATCTTGGTCTATCTTCCGAAGAAATATTATCATTTATCATATTATTTAAAATGTACAAAAGTGTCTTTTCTTGGGATTATATTGATCTTAAAACATATGACACTTCTGTGATTCAACATACAATCTCTATGATCTCAGAAGAAAACCCTCTACAACATAAATTCATGAAGATTCATCAAAATCTAGAAAATCAAATCAAACATAACTGAACAAACTCCTCAAGGAAAAAATCATCTTTCCAGTCAGGCATTCTAAATGGGTATCAAATTTGGTCCCTGTCAAGAAGAATAATGGCGATATTAGAATTTGCATTGATTTTAGGAATTTAAACAAAGCATGTCAAAATGACAACTTTCCATTACCAACCATGGAACAAGTACCGCAGAAAGTAGCCAATTCTGAACGTACATCCAAATGATAGACTAAAGACTACATTCAAGACTAAGTGGGGAAATTACGCCTATCAAAATATTCCATTTGGATTAATTAATGCAGGTGCAACTTTTCAGAGAGCTATGGACACAAATTTTAAGGGGCTCATAAATAAATATGTGGTTATTTATTTTGATGACATTAAAGTATTTTATAAAAAATAAGCAATCATGTGAAGGACCTAAAGCAAGTCTTTGAGTGTTGTAAATGGTATGGCATATCATTAAACCCAAAGAAATCATTTTTTTGCATTAGATGAAGGACAACGTTTAGGATTCATTATGTCAAAAAGAGGTATTTATATTGATCCTGAAAGAATTGAAGAGATTACAAGAATTCCTTTCCCTCATAACAAGAAAGCTATGCAGTCGTTTCTTGGAAAAATTAATTTCGTTAAAATGTTTGTCCCTAACTTTTCACAAATATTTTTACCATTACAAAACATGATTAAGAAAAAACCAGTCTTTAAATGGGGACATAATGAAAGAGAAGAATTTTATTTGATCAAACAATCCATTTTCAATGCTCCAATCCTGACTACCCCAATTTTATTAATCCTTTTACTTTATATTATTTTTCATCAAATACATCATACGTTGTTATTTTAACACAGCTTAATGACCAACAAATTGAAGCACCAATATCATTTTTCAATTCCAATTTACAAGGTGCAGAACCAAATTATTCATCTGTCGAAAAGCAAGCATTTGTTGTCTTTAAGGCTTTAAAGCATTTCAGGACATTTCTCCTAAAAACTCACACCAAAATCATAGTCCCATTCTCTACAATGAGACAACAATTAATGCAAAGATAATTAGGAGAGAAAAGGGCTAATTGGGTTACCGCTTTACAATAATATGATTTAGAAATTAGACCCCCTAAAATTTCTAGAGGTCAAGGTTTTTGCAGAATGCTTATAGGATCATCCCATCTATCATCAGAAGAAGATTCAGGTAACAATGTGTAGATATCAGAGGTAAGCCTTAACGATGCACAATATCAATACGTTAATCTCATATTTTATTTGAAGAATGGATATGCTCCGACCCAACTCAGTTACAAAACGAAATGGGCTTTGAGATTAAAGGCTAAGAAATATAAATTAATCAATGATGTATTGTTTAGAAGAAATTTTGATTATGTACTATTAAGATGATTAGAAAAATATGAAGCAAATAAATTCTTACAGGAACTCCATGATGGACTAGCTAGAGGACATTTTGGAGGAAATATGACAACACAAAAAATCCTTCATGTAGGTTACTATTGGCCTACATTTTTCAAATATGCTCATTAATATGCAAGAAAATGCAAAGTGTGTCAAAGTGCATCTGGAAGACAAAGGAAACCAGTCTTCCCATTAGAGTTAGTCAGTATCAAACAGCCATTTAAACAATTGGGATTAGATATAATCGATGATATTGTTCCTAACTCTTCCAAACAACATAGATATATTCTCACAACTACATATTACTTTACTAAATGGGTGGAAGAAATTCCATTAAAGGTAGCCAAATCTAAGAATATCATTCATTTCATCGACCAATATATCATAACTAGGTTTGTCTTACCTACTGCTTTAATGTTTGATAACGCATCTTACTTCTCATGAACTTCTATGATGGAATTTGCAATCAAAAGAGGTTTTAAACTTCAATATTCTGTGAATTATTACCCACGAGGAAATGGTTTAGTAGAATCCACGAAAAAAAACTTGATTAGAATAATCAAAAGAACTGTTGATCAAAACCAACGAAATTGGCATAATACATTAATATTTTCTCTTTGGGCAGACCAAATAACTCAGAAATCTTCTATTGGAAATTCTCCATTAAATCTTATATATGGAAAATAAGTTGTACTTCTTATCAATGTAGTTATTCCCTCTCTTTTCTTAGTACAATTTATTGATGAATTTCCTTCTTCTTCTTTACAACTGAGACAATGTCAAATTCCTAAGTTAGAAAAAGAAAGAGAAAAATCTAAACATACTCATGCACATCATCAACAGATAGTGAAAGCCTCATTTGATTCAACTTCTGTTACTCCAAAAAAAAATTAAATTGGTGTTTTGGTATTGAAATGGGACAAAGTGCATGAAGAAAAAGGTAAACACATGAAGTTTCAAAAACTCTGGCTAGGTCCATTTCAAATAATTGAAGAAATAGGCCCATAAACATTCTTATTGCAAGATCTATCAGGAAAAAGAGATTATTTGCCTATTAATGGGAAGATTTTGAAAAATACTTTTCATAGGAGGTAAACCCTTCTATTCCTTATATACTAGTGGTTTTTTTTTTCCTTAGGAAAATAAAAGTTGCTTAGTATAAATTTTTGGCTTTTCAAAAAAAAATCTCAGATGATCCTTTTTTGATTTATCGCTTATAGAAATAAGAAGTGTTAAGGAAACAATCGAAAGATTTGAAAGACAAATAGATTTTTATTTTTCACTAAAAGATGCAATTTCACTAAAGTTATTTATTCTCTGATGAACTCTCATCCTTATATAGCATGATTATTTTCTCATCAGTCAATAAAATAATCCTTAACATAGTAAAGACTCTTTTACAAAGAAGCAACCTAAAACTCAACATTATCATCCCGAATCCTCAAAAGGACCAATGATTCACCCCATCCAATAAAACTTATTAATTTTTTAAAGCAATTCAAAAAAATATTAGAACTAGAAAAACTTAAAAGATAATAAATCTCATCACGAGCTTGTTTACCATGTTCATAGGGAAATAGTTGAACTAACATTACCAATACTGCCTACCAAAATAGGGTAATGACTTGAGATTATATCGAGAGGACAAGGGGTCTCAGCAAGAGCCAACTTGATCAGTTTAATTACAACTAATGAATGGAATTGTCATTATTTGGTTACCAATTCAAGACAATGGATTTTAAGTAAATAAAAATATGATGCAAAAAATAAAAGTTTCAAAAAATATCAGTTATATAAAGTTAGAATTTATTTTTTGAAATTATAAGAAACATTGGATGGACAATGAATCATTGTTGGGTAAAAGGTAACCCTGCCAAGAGCTTAAATTTCTTATTGGAACAAAGGCTCTACCTGTGATAAAAGAGTAAATATTTATAAAGCTGATCTGTAAGAGCACCTGCTTTATATTTTCAAACTGAGTAAAAACTGATATAGATTCTCATATTTATATCTTTAAAAGATGGATTCTTATGAAATGTAATTAAGATAATTTTCATTGCTTACTAAGATATTATTTGTTTGAAATTCATTGCTGCAATTATTTTTATTTCAAAAAAGTTAGTCAGAGATAGTTGGTTCTCCCAAGTGAATCGCCAATTGTTGTGCTATACAACACCCCCCATTTATTTTAATAAATGGGGACCCTTTAGAAATAAATAGGAAATTTATTTTTATCTTTACAAAAAAAAAAAAACTTTAGAAAATAAAGTTTTTTTTGAGCTTTTCTGCTTTATTCCTTAGTGTGCATCGCAAACCGCATAACTTACAACCAAGAAGAATTTAAATCCATTAAGTCACACGGGCTGCAAAATGCGCTAAGTATTTTTCGAAGTTATATTTAAAACCTTGTAAACGCTTCAATCACCATTATAATTTGTTTATCACATCACACCTCATTTAAACGATCTAACTTATAAAGCAATTCGGTATAAGTTGCGATTACGTAGACCCAAGGAGCCAACAAAGCAATAAACATAAAACTATAAAGTCCCATAAAGTGCAACCACTTGACTTCTTGAATGCGCACTTCACATTTTTCACAACTTAACCAAAATAAAATTCATTTACCGCATAAAAGTTGCGATGTGCAATTTGCACAGATTGCATTTCGCAGAATTTATGAGTAACATCGTAAACAGTAAAAGTTATAAGTTTTGATATGTGAATGCATGACATTTAATTACTCAAGCATGCAAAATTAATTATGTCATATCAAACCGAAATCCGAAATCCAACGTCTTAAATTGATTGACAGCTATTTCATGTAAAGGTGCAAGAGCTTTGATTTATAAATATTATTGGTGATTAATAGCATTTAATAGAAATAAAGGTTCTAATAGATTCATATCTATTCATGCATGTTTGATATAAAAGACGGATTTTGTCTCTATGTTATCTATACTTTTAATGTTCTCTCTGTTTACTTGAAATCAAGAAACCACTTAATGGAGTGAGGAAGATTGAAATGAAAAAGAAAGGTAAAGAGATTTCTCAAACGATGTCTACTGAAGACTCAAATATGTCTCCCCTGTTTTCAGACAGCAACTGCAACAAGGAATGAAATAGTTCATCATGGGAGGCAATGTATAAGCTTTTCAAGGATGAAAATCCAAGGGTAATAACCAAAGTCGCTATAATAGGCACGTCAGTTACTTCAGATGCGACTTACTTCAATGTTTCATTTTCATTCGTCTACAAGGTAGCCACAAGGCCAAAAATTCTCCCTTACACAGACATGGTTAAGTGGGTAATTGACCACTTAAATATTGAAGATAGAAAATTCAAATATTCAAAAGGCGAGAATATTGGGTCATTCAAGGCAGAATATTTACAAGCAATGTACCATCTACCATCCCCGCAACATAAATATGACAAAGCTTTTCTTCAAAGCTTTAGAACAAAAAATCCAGATGTGATGAAAGTAATAAAGGAATGGAAAGAAGGCCAAGGCAAACTTAAGAGAGATAAACTCGGTACGTACCCAATTTCCCAAATTCATTCCCCTTATTGTTATGCTACCGGTATGTTGTGTAGATTATATGCAAAACCTGATACCACTAGGTTTTCAGTAGATTGGATCCATTAATTGATGCAATCGTCAATTCCTTAATTCTGAATTGGAAAAATATCCTAGATGATAATTTAGCGAAACACATCATGGAGTATAGAAATAAAAGGAGTGTTTCATCTAGAGAAATACCTCCCTTTTATATGAGTGCCTATGTAAAGGACGCAATCTACTTTTCTTTGAGTTTTCCTAATATGGGATGGAAATGGACTACCCAAGACCCTACCCCAATCTGCATTTACCATAGACCCCATTGGGATTCATAAGTCCATCTAAATTTTTATAAAATTTTCCATGGAGTCATGTTACTATGCACCAGATGATATTCAATGAGAAAGCCCCTAGTGTTTCCAAAAAAGCTAGCACATATATTATTTATGTGGCTAGATGGTTTGCAAAGGAGAGTTTTACATATGTCAGAGTATTTGGGAGTTATGCTTCTCCCCACATCCTACCATATTATGTTCTTGATAAGTTACTTACAAGAGAGATAGCCTACCAGCTTGTTAATGGTATTTCTAAACAGCTGAAAGATTCTAAGAAGGTCGTTTGGCATAATTTTCCTTTATAGTGTGGTACTTTTTCACTTTTTGATATTGGCCATACCTACAAGGAAGTTCCAAAGATTAATCTATTGAATTTGGCAGTAATGCCAAAGAGGCTGTATGATCCTAATGTGTAATTAAAAACTACATCATAGAGCTCAAAATGAAGCCTTTTGTAAAGGAAATAGATGGATTTGATGATCTCTTTCAAAGCATGGACAATTTTTCAGATATAATATAGTTTGCATCCAGTCAACTCAACCAAGATGATTTGGAAGCCTTCCAAACATACAGAAATAAGAGACTGGAGAGAATTCCTCTTGACTTGTTAACTATTGAAGATGTCAACATACCTACTCCAAGTATTAGCTTGGATAATGAAGCAAAAGACATGTTTGAGGATGAGTCGGAAGAATCAAATCATCAATCTCACAATTCAAATCATTATGAAAATGAATCCGAATCCAGAAAGGAAAGCCCATAAAAGATAATTGATCAAGTAATCCAAGAGATAGTGATGCAAGAGAAAAGAGAAATTAATGGAACATATTCCACTTCTCAATAAGTACAGCACAGTCATGATACACTTGATCAGTCAGAAAAGTCCCATCCAAATAATTTGAGTAGTGAATGGGATGAGTTTTCTGAAGCAATAAAAAAACCTAAAACTAATCCCAATGTTGATCAAGCTACTAGTTTTCAAGTACCTGAACATTCCCAGAAGTTAGTGGAAACTTTTAATACACTACAACAAGTTCTAGAAACTCATGATCAAGAGATCATACTATCCTACCCTACAAAACAAATAGTTTTACAAGTTGAGGAAATTCCATCGCTAGATATCTTCTATAGTCCTAGTCATGAGGTTGTAGTCAAGAGAAATAAAAGGAGAATAATTTATGAAACAATCTCAAATCTTACAAATGAATCTATTGATGTTTTATGGAAGGATCCCTCAGTTGATCCTACTGAACATTTAACTGAATTATCACAGTTTTCAGGGGAATATGCTACTACCACTGTTGATAAAGCTACTAATGTTAAAATGTTGCTGAAGCAGAAGGAAGACATAATACAAGAACTAGAGAGACTATTAGATGAAGAAAAATCTAACTCTAGTGAGAAAATGAAATCAAAGATGGCCCAATTTAAAAATGATTTTGAAAAGCTTAATTTACATCATAAGGTACAAATCACTGAGAAGCAAGCACAACTAGAAGCATCAATGACCAGGTTACAAATCCAACCACAATTAGAGCAATTCATAAAATAATCATTGGATATAAATGCCAATTTAATGCAACAATAGGAAATATTTTTCCAACGAGCTTCTCTTATTGACTCTTATTGTGACTCAAATGAAATAATAATCCAACAAGTAGCTATCCAGAAACTTGAATGTGAGAAACTCAAAAAGTAAATCAATGAACACATTCAATGGCAAGAATCAGACTCAGGCAAGGAAGCTAATCTACCCTAGGTAGATAAGTTCCACAAGGATATCTTATTCAAATATTGGTAAGCACAAATAAAGAAGGTAGAGAAAGCAGAAGTGAAGACATCAATATTATCAAAGGAAATTATGGAATCTATATGTGAACAACTGGTGAAAGCAGAACTTATGAAAAATTACACGTCTGAAGTGTTCTCATAAGTCAAACAGCTAGAAACACAGTGGAAGCAAAAGGCAGAAACGCAGAATGAAACAATTAAAAAGGTAAATAAGTTTGATCAAGAAAATTATTGGAATTTTATGATCAAACCTTATCATCAAAACCATATCCTGCAATATTTAACAGATTCAATAAGAATATCACAGCCAGTACTCTCAAACGCAGTATTCAAGGGACAGGTCAGATCGAGGATTTTTCAACTAGCTCAGCTCAAGCCCATGCTAGATATTTGTCAACTTCGTGACCAAATCCAAAAGAAATGGTGGAATTCATAAATCATATTGTTATTTTATTTTCCTAGATTGTGGTTTAAGTTAGTCTTACGAGGATGGTTGTTTGAAACCACCTCTATATTTTCGTAATAATCTATTTTAGAACATAGTTATTTTAGTATTTAAACCCCTCTCATGCATTTAGAGAAGGGTCCATAAATTTTTCAAAAACATTTGAAAAGAATGCACTATTGTAAGTTTGTGAATTCTTTGATGAATTAATGCAACACATTTGTTATCTTTTGACAATTAAAGTTGCTTAACTGATGTTGCACTACTATACTCTTTAAATTGCTTGAAAATGAATAGGATAATATCAATTACTGTCAGTTTACATGAGTATAAATTCGTACATATGGTACTTCTATTCACTTGTATTAAGTCTTGCTTTATATATTGACAGTCATCTTTTTATTGCATTACATATTTGAAACGTTATTATAAATGAATGTTACATGTACTTCTTTTCTAATATTTTTCTGTGATTTATTATTAAATATATAATCACACATATGAATGCAATATATTTTTCACATTTCTTCTAGTCAAACTACTTTGTTAGAAGAATCATCTTGCATAATTTTCATCTCTTTCAACTATTGAATGATCTATATTACTAATAGTTGAAGGATATCTCTTTAGATCGCATAAAGGAAGAAACACCCTAGGTATATAGTAGAATATATAGTTTAGATATATGCATATGATAGATTAAAATCATTCTCCTTTTGCATGTTGTATAATCAAAACACCCTCAAAATCATCCTTATTGGGAAACTGGTCCCATTATCCCCAGTCGAAGCCACTACACCAAACGAAAAAATGAGTTTCTTTAAGGTCCAGACCGGGTGGTTTCCCCCCATGTTTTGGAAGCGGAATTTCGAGGCCTCAACACCACCAAATGAGAATTATTTTTCACCACTCTCTCATCAATATCATTGTCCTCCATCACCTTGATAAATTCAACATCTCATGGGACACTTTCATATCTAATGAAATATTTACTACTCCACCATCTCATCCTTCCACATCCATTCCTCCATCTCAGACCACAGTACCTACTTTTTCATCAGCTCAAAATACTTCACCCATTTCACCACCATCATCACCATTTCACACTTAGATTGGGTCATCCAACATGGTTAAGAACATTGAGCTTCAAAATACCTAAGTGGCTGAGATAGAGACAGTGGCAAAAAAATATTAGAGAGGTCATAGGTAAGTGTTTTCTCCATAGATTGTGGAAGGTGCCTTGCCTTCTTCATCGGAAAATTAGGAATACAAAGGAAAGAAAAATATGACAAAGGTAGATATTCAAGAAGATATTAGGCATGAGGAGGGAAATCTTCATGAGACAGAAATGGAGCTTGACCTTGTTGACTTGAATCATCAAGATGATTCTAAGATCACTAGCACAATCATCAAGGAAAAAAAGGCTAAGATTAAAGAGCTACAAACTAATCTTGATAGATCTAGATTTTGCATTACCTTTCTTGAGCAAGAGAACCAACAGCTGAATACCAAACACTTCATGAAATTCATCAAAGCTCAAAGAGAGGGAGAAAAAACTAAAGTCTTGCTTGAAGAGACACTCAAAAAATATGGTGTGATAGATGAACCAGGTGAACATGTGCCAAGAAGAAGGCCAAGCACTAGAGGTTTGAAGAGAGCCCTAGAACTATAAAGACAGAAAGAAAGAGAACTAGTAGATGAGCTCACTCTTGACGAACAATTTGCAGTGGTAATCAATGAAAACCGAGAGCAATGGCTTGATAGGGCTAACCAAAACCTTGAGAAGCTTATGGAGAAAGAAAACAAGGACAATGATATTCAGAGAAGTATGGCAAAGCACTATGCCAAGAAAAACAAAATTTCAAGGTCAAAACTTAAACAAGCCAATGCAAAAATTGAAACCTTGACCATGCAAGAAGAGAAAAGAAGGCTTGATATCATTGTTGAAGCCTCACTCCATGCCTAATCCTAATAATCGGCCACCATTCAGAAAATTTTGGCCTTTTTTTATATATTTTTACAATTTTTTGAATATTTTGTGCATTCTTGGATAGTCATGTGACAGTTGGACTGTCAGGTGCACAATGCCCTAGGCGTTGCGCACTTGTTTGAGGCATCTTTTGGTCAAAATTATAAGGCCATTGGATTAAAAATAGGGAAAACATTCAATAAAACCACTTTTCTAGCCTTGTTTGGTCAAAATGGGAGATGAAAAAGTAGAAAACCTCCAAAAAAATAAATTTTTGCCTCTTTTTTCACCTTGGCATTGTGCATAGATCAGTCTTAGGAGAATCAATTTTTGGAAGGTCAAATAACGTCAAATTTTCAAACCAAGCACATATTTGGTAAGTAGACTAGATACTCTTTCCAATGAGCTATCCGAATCTAAATTTGGACATTGGGAACCCCCTCAAAACTCATCTTGAAGATGGCATTGCGCACCTGACATGGCGTTGCACATCTGACACTAGCACTGCTCTCCTGACCAATGTCTAATTTTCCTGATTTTTCTATGTAATTTTGATTTTCACCTTGAGAAATTATGATTTACTGATGTAATTGATAGAAGTAAATTAATTTTGATGTTTTTACACTTACCTAGGGTAATACATTAGGTGAAAAGTTTTGATGACATGTAATGAGTAAGTTTGCAAAAAGTGAGGGATGAATCAGTTTGACCTCCCTACACTCTAGGTATTCAACTCAGTTTTGGTGGAACTGCTCCTCCTCTCATGGATTCGACCACTAAGGATGGGAGGAGTTGTTTTGAGGTCTATATCATGTAATTTTTTACTCATTTCACGGGTTGGATTTTGTTGAATGTTGATGCATGGATCATAGACTCTATTGTAATAATTTTGGTAGGAAAATAATGAAAAGGTTGCAGCTATTTCTTTGGGATACCCGTGGTATGAGAATTTAGCATTTTTCATCTTATGTCTCATTATGTATGATTTTTTGTTTCTTGGTCCATTTTATTTCTATGATATGCTAGTTTTTAAGTTGATAAACAGAATACATATCTCATGCTATTTTTTGGGAAAACCTTCATAGTTTGTCCATCTTCTTCAGTTTATAAAGAATTCATGCTTAGCCTTTCTCTTTCTAGCTCCTCACGTGTCTGATCCATCCCACTCAAGAAAACCTAAAGTGTTAGGTTTTCTACCTACCTTTCCCCATTGAATCTATGCAACCCTAATCTTATTTTCCTTGACCTAGCCTCTTTGACCTAATTATCCTCATCCAGAAACAAAATTAAACCAATACAAACCCATGTACTTATACCTAGCCTAAAATCCTAATTCATCTAGCCCTCTTGGCTGTGACATTGTGGAGAGATGTAATATTCCCAAATGGGGAAAGTAGCAATATAGCACATAAAAGTGGAAATATGCAGAAATATCAATAGATCAATACACAAGACAACCATAGATCCATTCCATTATTATTATAACAGAAAAATAGGTATATATACTTGAGGAAAATATCATTCAAGTTCGGAAAACAAGCCTCCCATGAAAGCATAAACCTAGATCTGAAATGATACTAATACAATAAAAGCTAGAATGTCAAAATTGAGGTGTCTATGAGGGGATAGCTACATATGAAAATGGAAATACATGTATTTGCTGTTACAATGCTCCAATAGTGAAAGGAATATAGATCCAAGCCCCATAACAGATTTCCAAGAAAACCTAAAAAATGTTTCTGAAAATACACTTGTTACACAACATTTTGTCACTATCCCTGCAATCCCTCGTCCCATACATTGGAGGACTATTCCTGTAACCTGTGAATAGTAAAATGTCCTGAAAACACCTTCATGGCATCCTCCTGTATAAGGACAAACATTCCCCTGAAGAAAATTTCCTCTGAAAAACCCTAAAAACAGATGTTTTAGCCTTGGCGTGACTAGACAGTTCATCCCTCGCACCAATGGGGGAAATCCACACTAGAGGGCGCGCCAACTAGCACTCTGTCCCTGTGTTTCACTTGTTCCAAGCTTATTAAGGGATGTTTTTTAAAAATAAATGGTGGAAGTTTGATTCTAACAAACTCCAGAATGAATCATCAAAATATGTTGAGTGGTTTGGCTCTGGATCTCCATGTATAGAAAGTGGTTTTCCACCTCTCATGGAACCTTGCTATGAGATAGGACCTATCCCATGATTATGGGGATCCCAACTTCCCTTCCTCCATCTATAAAAGCTTTCCCTTTCCATTTTCAAGCTAGCTTAACTTTTTGGAAGGAAATGATAGCTTACTGACGATCAAGAGCAGAGCCGAGGAGAACCCTATGAGAGAGAGAGTCTTGTCAAATCCCTGACGAGCTTTGTTGAGATGTGCTCCGCTGCAAGCCCCGCTGAAGGAAGATCATAGCGTTAGAGCATTTGGTTGTAATCTCCCTTTTTGTCATCTATAATATAAGCGACTCTGATTTTGGTTCCATTCGTGTGTCTACTATTTTATGTAATGCAACAAATTATATCTTCTCTGACTGATATATAGTTATATGCTTTGAATATTACATTGTATGTCATCGTTTCTCTGCATGTGTACAGGTGTCTGAATGTGGAAAACGGAAGGATTGTGATCTGTTAAGCTAGGGATGAGAAGTATCGCTTCTTCATCGACAACAGCAGCGTGGGATTTGAGATAAGCTACTTATCGCAGTCTTTTTCTTTCTTGTAACTAGGAACCAATGTCATTGCATGATTCAATTGTTGCTAGACCTAATCTAGGGCTAGTGAGATCTCCTCTGTCCACAGAGGGGATTTACCTCCTCAATAATTTGGCGAATCCTCTAGGGATTCAGTGGGAGTTATTCCTTCCTCCTTTGGGTTGTTTTTTGGCTTTTGATTGATTTATTTTCTTTTCTGTTTCACCTTCCTTGGTGTTAAACCCTTGGTCAGCCCCCAGAAGACCAGATCTAGTCTCTGTTTGTCCATTTTCATTATTTTTCTAGGGTCAAATCGATTGGCGCGGTTTTTCTCTTGACAGTCATGCCAACTAGCGCTTGTTGCTAGTTAGGCCCCCACGCTAATTCCTTTTTGGCGCAGATTACAGCCAAACAGGTGCACCAACTCTGTTCGGTGTTAGGGTTTTCTTGCTTTTTGGCTCTCTGAGCTTGATTTTTGGTCCCGGTGTCATTTTTCTAATTGATTGAGTGCCTTGAATTCATTTTTTACTGTGTTTGGCCCTTATCCTCTGCTTGTTTTCCCTTTACTATCAGTTTTGCATTCTAGCCTTAGGGCTTCTAGGTTCTTCAGTGTGTTGAGCCTCTCGTGGGAGTTTTGGGTCCCTACTTACCTAATCAATTTTGTTTTTTCTTCTTTGCATTCATCTTGTTCAATCCCATTGAATCATTTCGTTAATTGAGTGATTGTCCTTTCTTTTGTTCGTTTCGATTTGTGTTACTCCAAGCCTAGATTACACTGTTTGTTTAAGTCTCTTTCGAGATTCTTCTTCACTTTGAAGGATTTCGTCATCGGTTTGAGTCTTGATTGTATGCATTTGAATTGAGTGGAATTGTTTGCTTCAACTCTCTATTTTTCATTTCTCGAATTGGTGTTTTCATTAGTTTTTCATTCATTTAGTGCATTTACTCTAATATATTGAAAAATACAAAAAACAAAATATTTTTCATTTTGATTGGCTTAGTGAAAGTTGAAAGCTCTTTCGCACTGCTCGTGTTATATAACTCTAGAGAGAAGTTTTCTAGTTTCATTATCTTGCGTTGGAAACAGTGGTGAATGTTTTTGTGTGTTCGTTTTGTTGTCACTTGAAAGCTCCCAACTCTCCCATAGATAGCTCTTCATTAAACAAAATGATGTTTTGTGGCATGTAGTGTGCATCCAAAGTTTTTATGAGATCCAACATTCAATAGGGCCTTGAAATTAGAACGTAAATTGAAGATCAAATTTAAAATTTATTGAATTAACCTAAGGTAGCATTGAAACTTAACGGAACATCTAGTAGTCTAAGGTAGAGACGTGTTCTGGCATCTTTAAGCCTAACAGCTGTCGCTTTCCATCTAGCTACAGACAATGATAGTACGGACTTGTGCTCCCCGTACCGTCACATATATAAAGGGAGTCCCCATTAGTTTGCAAATCCTTTATCCATAGGAAGCTGAGTCTGCCACCTTTTACCTGTGATACACCGGACACAACATTCAGAGAGATTACCTACATGTACGCTAAGTCCTTGGTTGATTTCTCTTTCATTTTTACCAAGGTGTATATGGCAGTTCAAGGATATCTGGTACACCCATTTACCTAGATTACCAGAGCAATCATTTTGATCTTTACTGACTCCTTAACTGAAAAGATCATCGAGCTCTTGTCCTTTCAAGCTCGTGTCCAACCTGAAATAAATAGAGTCACCTTTTTATTGTTTCTTGACTCTTAAAATATGAAACAACAGATTTTTATTTCAGTTTCTTAAAAATTAATCGCCCACGAAATATTCCTGGTTATAATTTTTTTCCTTAGTGTTTTATTTCAAGGTCGTTTCCAATGGAAACTTTTCTAGAGTTTTCCAATCGAGGAGTCCCCTCTGGAGGGATTCATAGTCCTTTTCCTGCTTTAGTAAATATTGGTGCTCCTTATATAGCCACATTATCCCTCCCTGGGTTAACTGTTGGATTGCCTGTTTGGTTGTTTTCAACCTCTGTAGTCTCAAGTGTTCCGGCTACCGTACCATCCACTCCTCCGCCTGAGCAACGCCATGTTGATTCAAAGGTGGACCTCTCCCCTTCTTCGCCTATTTCTTCGTCCTCCTCCTCTACTTCTCCTGGTGAAAGTCTGGATTCTAGTACCCAGGTGGCTAAGAAGAAGAAGAAGAAGACGTCAGATAAGAGAGAGGTTAATTCTGCAGATGTTTCTTCTAAAACGCCTGCTCTCAATGAACCTTCCAACCCTCCATGGAAAGTTAAGTTCCCTTGCATGTTATGCCAGGGAAACCATATTCTTGAAGATTTCCCTGGCATTCCCAAGGTGCTTGAAGTATGGTCCAACGGTCGTCCGCCATTGCCTTTGGCTTCCGGGAGTCAGGTTGGGGGCACGTCTTCAGCAAGTGTTGGTAAAGCTCCTAAGAAGCAAGTTAAGCTTGCCAATCCCTGTAAGTTGTGTGAAGGGAACCATGCCATTCACCTTTTTCTATATATGGATGAAGCTAAGAGAGTTTTGGACAACTCGACTGTTTCTACACCGTGCCTTCCGACTGGTTACAAACAACTTTCTTTAAGCCCTTCACGAGGTTATTCAATGATCAGTCAAGAGTCATCCTTTCTTGATCCTGCTCCCCCAGAAATTCACCATCATGAATCCATCCCTGACCAACCATTGGTCGTGGGATTTTTTGAGCTGGCCCCTTCAACGATGCACCAAGTCTTTTCCATTGAGAGTGGATCTCACATCCTTCAGGTTCTTCTTGTTTCTTCAGATTCCTCGGACTTGGAGAAAGATTCTCCTGTCCCCATATCTCAGGAAGCTATTCCTCTGCCTCCCATTATGGAGCTCCCAGAGGATACTCCTTCTGCCTCCATGATGGAGGTGGTGGAGGATGCTCCTTCTTCTCCCATAACACTAGGAGAAGACCATCTTGGTTCGATGGTAGCCCCTCCAAGCATTTTGGTCACTTCCTTCGATTGGGTTCAATTCGCAGGTTATCGCCTTCCTTCTTATGTGCCCTTTGAGATCACAGTACAGGCCTTCCATCTGGTTGTACCCAACACCATTATAGATGAAGGCGCATCTATTAGTATTTTATCCTCACCTACTTGGAAAGCTTTCGGTTCGCCGCCACTTGTGCCTGTTACGCAGAATCTGTTGGCATTTAACAGAGGAACTAGTCAACTGTTAGGGATCCTTCCGAAGTTGCTTGTTACTTTGGGAAGGAAAACTGTCCATATGGATGTGATTTTTGTTCCTGGCCCCTTGGACTTTAATTTACTCTTAGTTTGAAATTATAATTATGCCATGGGAGCACTTGTCTCCTCCCTCTTTCATGTGATGTATTTTCCGCATCAAGGTCGGATCGTGACCATCGATAAACTTGCGTTCTTTGGTACTAATATGGAAGCTATTACACCATCATCCCTACCAGATCTTTATCCACCAGCTGTGTCATTCCCGTTGTATGTCAATTATGTGGCTACCTATCTTGTACCCGTATTCAGTGATAGTGTCGTTGTACATCGTGTGCTGGGGGCATTGGGTCCAAACTTCCAATATGTTTTCCTTCCATTGGACAGGAAACCCTTGGAAGCTATGACTTATTATTCATTATGATGAGGTCTGTCAGAGCAAAGTTCATTTTCTTGTTTCAAGCTCCTTAAAAAATGAAACAAGGTCGTCAGAGCAAAGTTCGTTTTCTTGTGTCAAGCTCCTTAAAAAATGAAACAAGGTCGTCAGAGCAGAGTTTGTTTTCTTGTGTCAAGCTCATTAAAAAATGAAACAAGGTTATCGAATTAGAGTTCATTTTCTTGTGTCAATCTCCTTAAAAAATGAAACAAGGTCGTCAGAGTAGAGTTCGTTTTCTTATGTCAAGCTCCTTAAAAAATGAAACAAGGTCATCGGAGCAGAGTTCATTTTCTTGTGTCAAGCTCCTTAAAAAATGAAACAAGGTCATTGGAGCATAGTTCGTTTTCTTGTGTCAAGCTCCTTAAAAAATGAAACAAGCTCTTATGAGGATATCTCTTTCACTGTGTCAACCTTGTTAAAACAATGAAACACATTCCCGTTCAATTCGAGTCTTTGATAAGATCTCGTAAAATCCCAGTCGAGTCTTTCTATTGATCTCGCAATTTGAACCTTCACTCCATCTACTGTTCATATGGACTAAAGCTTGGGGGGCATGTACCTCGAATTGAGTCACCATGTTGGGGGCATGCAAAAATTTTCAAGCATAGTTTGTTTACGTTTCAAGCTTGTGTAAAAATGAAATTGGTTTCAAGCATATTTTATCTTTGTTTCAAGCTTGTGTAAAAATGAAACCAACTTCAAGCAGATTTTCTTGATTTCAAGCTTGTGTAAAAATGAAACCATTCCCATTTTACCTCTTGTGATTGCCATTTTATCAGCCTGTTTTTGCCAGACGAGCCTTTTTTTTCTCACTCCATCGTCACTATCTACTTGGACGATCATATGCTTTCACTTGGTTGTTTTATCCATTCCTGAGGAACCGTTGTGATGAGTGGTCTTGTTAGCTAGCCTCTTGACCTTTATTTATTCTGAGAAATTCCACCACTACCGGAACTAGTAGCTACCCTTAATACCAGTCATTCCTCTAGGAGGAGTCATATTTCACCTCTTTTCTGACTCTCGAAAATTGAAAAGATTTCCGAGTCGCTTGTCATTTTGAGCTCGTTAAATTGCCTACAAAACGACATCTACCCAATATACGTTTACTCCTTTTTCAGGTTGTGATAGATTATTTACGAAAAAGGAATACCTTAGCCTATTGTGACTAAGAGGTTCTCTCAGACACATTTTTCTACCTTTTCGGATCTGTGAGACTACCTACGAAAAGGGACAGGTGGAGTTTTCTTTTCTGGCTTCTTTTCAAACTCTCTAAATATGAAAATATGTCGAGTTATTCCTTTGTCAGACTCGTTAAACACTGATGACATCGGACTTCGTCACCATGATGTAACTCGAGTTCCTCCTTCCTAGGGCTCCTTAAATGTACTAGGTTGGATTAATCCGAAGGACAAATTTATATTGAAAACACATGCTATCCCCTTCAAGCTTATTTCCAAAAATAATTGGGGTACTCGCTAGAAATGTTGAGGGGAAAATGGAACCAGTATCATCATCGTGTCGGTAGTATGTTGCTCTTGAACATGGCAATTGTCTGCATTCGTGTCAGGTTGGGGACATCTCATCTTGTTATTTGCTTGCCTCCATGGATTTTGTAATCTCTTTTGACCACTTGTCTACTCTTTTCCATGTCATCATGACCTAAGATTCTTTGATGTCAAATACTGTCAAATCTATTGTCATGTCATCGATATGTTCAAGAGAAGTTGGCCTCTGCAGTTTTCAAACCTCCCTCTGATTCTCTATTGATCTTGATTCACAAACATCATGTTCCTCTATCTCGTGTCGATGATGTGGCAAACACTGTGGCCCACCTTCAATCAAGGTCACTTCCTGTCGACTTCAGCTCATTATCCAGGAAGCTGATCTAGAGACTCCCTTCAGGTACGTTGGAGCCTGCATGCCTTAATGGCAAGTTCTTCGCATTTTGACGCAAGGTTTTCATTATTGGTCTTTGATCGAATGATTCTGCGAGTGTTCAATGCCAGCTCGCTGTTCACATTCCGTGGATTGTACCTTTTTTACCTTGAGGGCCATCTTCATTATTGTTGGTTCCTCTCACATCTGTTAACGGCTTTCATTATCGGCTGGTAATCAGATGATGTTCTTGCATGTTTAACTTCAGCTCACATATTCGCATGCTCAAACTTGTACTCTGTTCGGGTCGAGATGGAGCGCAAGACCCTAGATCTTGTCTGATAAAATCCAGGCTATGAATTCTTTGTGGATTATCATGATTGATTGCATGACTCATTTGACTGGATGGTTGTGACCATACCTGACTCTACTTGTTGATCCTTTTTTGTTGGATGGTTGCGTCCATACCTTGGATCTCGGTTATTTTACACTCTATATGGATGGCTGCGCCCATACCACATATCATGTATTAGAGATATCAGTTGTATTTGTATTTGTAGGTCTTCCGACGGTAGTGTTTTCAGTTGGGCACGTTCTCATAAAGCATTTCACCCCTCCCTCTCTCTTGGACCTCATGCTTTAGGGGGCATCTATTACACAACATTTTGTCACCATCCCTGCAATCCCTCATTCCATACATTGGAGGACTATTCCCGTGGCCTATGAACGGTAAAATTTCCTGAAAACACCTTCATGGCATCCTCCTACATAAGGAAAAACATTATCCTGAAGAACATTTCCTCTGAAAAACCCTAAAAACAGATGGTTTAGCCTTGGCGTGACTAGCTAGTTCATCCCTTGCACCAATGGGGGAAATCCACACTAGAGGGCATGCCAGCTGGCACTCTGTCCCTATGTTTCACTCGTGCTAAGCTTATTAAGGGATGTTTTTTAAAAATAAATGGCAGAAGTTTGATTCTAACAAACTCCACAATGAATCATCAAAAGATGTTGAGTGGTTTGGCTCCGGATCTCCATGTATAGGAAGTGGTTTTCCACCTCTCATGGAACCTTCCTAAGAGATAGGACCTATCCCATGATTATTGGGATCCCAACTTCCCTTCCTCCATCTATAAAAGCTTTCCCTCTCCATTTGCAAGCTATCTGAACTTTTTGGAAGGAAATGATAGCTTAGTGACGATCAAGAGCAGAGCCAAGGAGAACCCTGTGAGAGAGAGAGTCCTGTCAAATCCTTGACGAGCTTTTTTGAGATGTGCTCCGCTGAAAGCCCTACCGAAGGAAGATCATAGCATCAGATCATTTGGTTGTAATCTCCCTTTTTGTCATCTATAATATAAGCGACTCTGATTTTGGTTCCATTCATGTGTCTACTCTTTTATGTAATGCAACAAATTATATCTTCTCTGACTGATATATAGTTATATGATTTGAATATTACGTTTTATGTCATCTTTTCTCTGCATGTGTACAAGTGTTCGGACGTGGCAAATGGAAGGATTGTGATCTGTCAATCTAGGGACGAGAAGTACCGCTTCTTCATCGACAACAGCAGCATGGGATTCGAGGTAAGCTAATTATCGTGGTCTTTGTCTTTCTTGTAACTAGGAACCAACGTCATTGTGTGATTCGATTGTTGCTAGACCCAATCTAAGACTAGTGGGATCGCCTCTGTTAGCAAAGGGGATTTACCTCCACAACAACACACTATACAAAATATAGCAGATATGGCCCTAGGGATGAATAATCTCTGCAATTGAATCACTGATGGGAGATGGCTAATATGATATACAATATGGTTGATCTTCCTCCAATAGATCTCCTAAATAAATTATGATCCCCTCAAAGGAAATACAACTCCTACAAAAATGGAAATAAACCCACTGCTGCAGCTGCTCTCTAAAATAATGCAGTCCTTGAGGGAAACTGCATTGTAGCTGATCATGACTGCTACTTGATCTAGTTCCAAAATATCAAATGAGGCCCTGATAACTTCCTCACAAGCTTTTAGATGAAAGGTTGAACCTTGCAATTGAAAACTAGCTAAGAAATTGGAGATCTCTCTCCTCCACTGCTACACCCATGCAACACAACCCAATTCTAAACAAAATTGTGATGTATATGAGA
This sequence comes from Pinus albicaulis, assembly GCA_034641835.2. Classification (NCBI taxonomy): domain Eukaryota; kingdom Viridiplantae; phylum Streptophyta; class Pinopsida; order Pinales; family Pinaceae; genus Pinus; species Pinus albicaulis. The sequence continues at coordinate 491,047,080 of CM076574.1, forward strand.
ATGAAGCTTGGTCAAATGCCAGATAGTTGTAATGCACCACAAGATAACCTCTCCTGAGTAGGAACTCTAAGCCCCCCGAGGATGAGGGTGGGATTTCCGCTTGGAAACACCCTTGTGCTAAACAGCACTGCAAACCTTGATAAGCAGCAAAAGCATGCACAAAAATGTCACATGACAAATCCAGATATAAAAATATCAAAACCAATAATACCAATCCATGCCTTCCAATTTTTCCATCCCCTTCCTTTTATGCTTGGTGAGAATCGCCACCCTGAACCCCACTCATTAAAGGAGTTAGTCTCATGCATACACTCCTCCCTAATGACTACACTATCCTCCAATAAATCTCCACTAGATCCATAACAACGTTGTTGATTTGGTCAACATTAACCTAGTCCACATGCTCTAGCCCCTGTTCACACCTTAGGTTGCTTTATTAAGATGAAAATATGATCCAATTTCACATGAGAAGTGGTTTTATTCTTCATAAAGAGATTTATCGATCTCCCTACCCACTTATTCACCTATCTAAGTGGAAAAAAAAAATTTTAATATTCCAATTAGTTGCAAGCTAATTTAGGAATATTACAGTCCTCCCCTCCAAAATGTTTCTTGTCCTGAAGCAACTGCAAGGATACTGAAAAAGCTCCAATGGATATGTCTCCTCCCAAGTATACAAGTTAGCCTTTGGTAGATAAACCAAATAGCTTTCATCATGAAGAAGTGGGAGATATATGGAAAACGTTATATGTTATCCATTGGCCTCCTTAAGGCATGATAGATGGTAAATGTTGGGTGACTCATCCCCAATGAGAAAGTCCAATCTCAATGATATCATCCAAAAAAATTGAGCCATCCTTGGTAGCTCATAGAAAAAATCACCAATCCCTTGCTTCTACAATGTGTAGGGGCTTCATGGCTGAAAATGAGAGATAAAATTGTTCAAATTAGGTTGTCTCTCTCTCCATTTATGATAAATTTGGAGCTTTTGATATTGGGCTGCAATAATATAGTCCTCATGAAGCCAAAAGATACTTGGAAACTCATGATCCCACTCCTTGATTCTAGGAATCTTTCTTGCCCAATCCTTCCTACATATAGTGAATAGGGTATCATCACCATATGGGCTCCAAAAGAAACATGGACTAAGTGTCACATGACATACTGGATGGTGACAATAGTCCCTCAAGTGAGACCATTGTTGTTCTGCTTCTTGCTGTCTCCCAACATGACATGACAGGTTTCCATCCAACCACTTTCTTGCTATCATAAGCTTCTCAAAAGCTTGAAAATAGTAGAGGACATTAGGTGTTGGATGAATATGAGCCAAGAAAAACAAATCTTGCTCAAATTCCCCTAGAAAGTGGTCAATCCCATCACTAAATGTAGTCCCAAAAGGACCATGAAATCCAAAGAGAGGTTTTCTCTCTTGTGGAGTAGTGTGCTACAAATGTCTGGTAAAGGAATGTACATACATTATTAGTTGATCAATAAGCATCAAAACATAGTATTTACCATATATTTTAGACAATTTGGTGAAGAGGTCCATATATTAGCCTTCCCATCTCTTCATTAAAAGGGGAAGCGACTGAAACAACCTTGCAAGGTGGCTGCTCTCCTCCTCATACATCAAAAAATCTACATATCTCCTGATATGTTGATGCACACCTTCTTTGAGATCCTCCCAATAGAATCCCTCCATGATGGTGTGATAAGACTCAATAGAATCTCCATGTCCTGAAAAGATTTCCTCATATGCTGCATGTAGAATCTCCTTCTTGAGCTTGGAGTATTTAGTCAAGTAGATCTGATCATGGAAATAAATGACTCCATCAACCACTCTATATCTCCCATCTGTCACTTTTCCATCAAGAACCTTGCATGTGAAGAGGTTCTTGGAATATTCCATTAATATTTGGGACTCCCAATATGCATCTATGCTTCCCAACAATGACAGTGCTATGGAGTATCCCTTTGATACCATTCCCATTCCATCACAAATTTCTGAATCATCATATTTCAGCACAAATAGCTGAGTGGGAGATGGCAATTTCAATATCATAAATTTTATCATCCCTCCTTTGAACCGATCAAATGTTCTCTATGTTGTGCTAGCTCCTCCCAAGGCTCCATCCTTAGCCAAGTCTACCAATGGTGCACCATGTTGAGAGAACTCTTTGATCATCTTCCAATCAGGGGGTCTCCCTGGTGGAATGCCTCCATGTAATGAGACATCAAGGCCTAGAGCAAACTGTATATGTGAGTGTACTGATTTGTACCTGCCCTCACTACGTAAATCATCTTCCTGCTTCTATGCATAAACCTCCTAAAAGGCTAGGTGTGTATGTTCCCAATCACTTGATGTTGGCCCTCCTTCTCATATTCTCCTACCTTCTGCAAGATCTCACAGCCTAAGGTATCCTTCTCCAATGTAATCAACCCATGCACACCCAATTTCATATTGGTGCCAAGAGTCTTAATGACAAAGAAGTGGTCTTTCATAGTGTATGTTCCCAAAACCGTGGTCAATGTTGGAACACACTTCCTCCATTATTTTGTCTCATTGCCTATAGACATAGACATATGTTTCTCCTGATCTTCATATGTGATATCCTTTGGGACTTCTTACAAAGATACAAGAGCTCCTCTAGTTGAAGCAATTTCTTCATCTCCATATCCAAATGGTGGTAGATCTCCTCCTACTTTTACAGCATTGAAGGCTCTCCCCAACTCTTCTTTTTCCTTCTCGTCATCATTGGAGAATACCTCGTCATTAAGAGATCCTTTGTATAGATCCCCTCTAGAAGGAGGAATCCTCATGTCTTCTTCCTGAGAAGAATGTTCTTGTCGAAGTGGGGATTTTTCCCTTGGAAAATAATCCTATAAATATTTAACCCCCTCAACAATGTTCTGAAATGGATTTGGTTTCATGGATCCTTCCAACTCATGCAAAGTTTCTGACTTCTTGGGCTTGGCTAGCTCTCCCAAATAAGTTTCCTAATGTCTTTGATCAAATATTTTTACTAACCTCCTAGTGAACCTTGCATAAGTAGATATATTTGCATTATTAAATGAAGATGCATAAATCTACCAAGCATAAGCCTTACCATCAATATGCAGCACTGCTACTCCAATGGCTTCCTCTTATGAAACTTGATGTAGCTAAAAATATGTGTCTAGCTTCCTTACCCAAGCCTTGGTTGTGCTCTTGGGTGACCCATCAAAAGTAGGTAGAAAGAATCTACCCAAAGTGTGTTGCATGTGTTATCACAAAATTTCACTTGATTGGCTGCTGATCAAGAAACTCTATGTAACTATTTCAAACTAGCTTGTGACTAAAGCTTAGCCTCTTCAGTCTGAGAGGGCTCTCTCAAAGGGGTTAATGATATTTGATAATTATGAAACTAGACGGCTAAGTCTATTTGAAAAATAACTTTATTACGATGTGTGTAGGTTGAAAAGAGTACAGGTCTGCAACCATTGGGCTTATGGAGTTAAGAAATCAGTAGGTTCAGCGGTAAGGTCTCTTGACATGGAAGCTGAGGCAGGTAAGAGTTTTTAGAAAAGGTAAATCACACATGAAACATAGAGCAACACAACCATTTCATCAATAAAGGAAGTCAAATGATACACATATGAATTCTAAGAAATAAAGATGAAATCCACTGCAAGTAGTACACATAAAAATATATATTGGAAAAGAACTAAAAACTCCATGAGAATCTTAGGTCTGTCAAGAAAAAGTCCTATGTATTACTGATATCAGTCAAAGTTACATAAAGCTGCAGTAGTGAAAAAAATCTCCAACCCTTTACAATTTCAAATATCTTCCCTTTAATAGTCCTTGTTACATCAGAGATGATTTGTCTCTTGGCTATATCCATCGAACTCTTCCTATGACACCTTGCATAATAGGAAAACATATGCTTTAATGAGAAAATGACAACTACACTATAAAAAAATCCTTTTCCTAATAAGACTCAAGTTGTTACTTATTACATCAACTACCTTATCTCTTAAAATAGTTATACATCTAAAAACTAATACTTCACATGTTCGAATAGGCTTTGATAGAACTCATCACTACTTGACATCTTACTTACCCCCCTCAACATATGGAAACAAACCCTATTTTTTAGGAAAACATAGGTCTATCTTCAACGAAGTCTTCAACTGATAAGTTGTCTCCCTTTCATGGTATTCAAGTCATGGATGATTGCTGGAAAGGTCCCTTGACCTGTTGAATATTTCCACCTGTCCAAAATTGCTCATAAACCTGCTCATAAACCTTCAAAACAGCTCACTACGAAAGTATGGCAGTTTCGTAGCGTGCTTTCGTAGCGTACAAAAGATGACCTTTGCAATCCAATTTTTTGATTCTTTGTTCTTGCATTGTGTTCATCATGACCTGACACATCCTCACTATAATTTCCTCTCCTTGAAAGCTACCAAAAGTATCTTCAGGTGTTTTCATAGTGTTTTCTTGGCTTCAAGCCTAGGAAACGCTACGAAACTGTGGAAAACTGTATAAATTCCAGATTTTTCCTTGTTTCAAAAAGGTACCTTCCAGCTGTAAAAATTTGATTTTCAACATGCCATTGACCTTTAAAAACATAAGCCAACTCAACCTAAGATTCTTGAGGTGTTTCTTCTTCATTGATGATGATCTGAGCTATGCGTTCCTCAACTACAGTCATCTTTAGACCCTTCTTCTCTGACTCCTCATGAATCAATTCTAACTACTCTTGGAGGTGTTTAACTTGGTTATTTAGCTTTTTGTTACTAGATTTCAAGTGCAGGTTCACTCTTCTAACATGGTTCAATTCATTCCTTAATGGCATATTCTATTTGATTAATTTTTTTGTGTTATCTAGGGTCTTTGATACACTGTCAACCTGCTCTTCCCAAACCTATTTCATCTTCTCAAACTGCAGCTTCTGAACATTATGTTTCCTTGCCTTCTTCTTCATGACTACTATTTCATTATTATCTAACCTCAATTGTTCCTTAAGGACTTCAAAATCTATTTTTTCTTTTCTTCTTTCCTTTCTTTTTCTTGTTGACTGGACCTTCTTCTACAGGAGATGAAAGGTCAATAATGATTTGTGGTGGTTGGACAATGTCAATGGCTGGATGAACTTCTTTATTGCTTTCCAAGAGTTTTTTAGCATTTCTTTCCATGGGCTTCCTAGCCTGAAACATAAACCCTACATCCTCACTTTCAAACTCTAACTTCTTTGTTGATTTGGCTTTCTTGATATTCTTTCCACCCTCATCTATATCCTTAGCCTGGACTATAGGAGTCTCTTCAATATCAATAGCATGTAGTATGTCTCCTAAGTTGCCTTTATCCACTGTTTGGCTCCTTGTAATCCTTTTTTTTCCATGCTTTCTCACAGTTGACTCTTGTTTTGCAGGTTTGCTCATTATTGAATTTTGTTTTGCTAGTGAAACAATAGGTGTATCAAATTTTTTCATTTACTCTGTTTCCATCATTACTGGTTCACTTTGCTCTGCCCCTACTGGTTCACTTTTTCTGCCACTAAAGGTGATTCCTCTAGGTTTAGGATTTCTTTTAGGGGTAATGATATCCATTTCAAAACCACTAACAAACAGAAAATAAGACCAGTCTCTGCCTAGTCTTGTAGCTCATCCAAAACCAGCAATTTTATTAAATCATGACGAAAAGTGAGGTTTCACTTCCCTCAGATTTAGCTTTTACTTTATCTGCCATTTTTGCTAAGCTTCTGTGTAAACAAAAAGGTATATCAAGAGATATCTTACCAACAAAGTGTAGAAGAAGCTTGAAGTGGTAAGAATAGACTTTATGATATCTCCCTTCACAAGTGAAATATTTCTGAATGATAAGTGGTAGATTTGAGAAATTATCCTTCATGCAACTCCATGGAATGGAATTTTTAAGATCAACCTCACTATTTTCTGGCTTGATAAATTCTTTACATTCCTCCATGTTGAATTTGAAACGTTTGAACCATCTTTCTTGTCCTATTGGAATCCATGTTGCTGCTACAATGGTCTCTAGTGTTATAGTGAGACTCATCATTCCCACTTTTGTAGCTGTTCCATTGAAGTTTAGGGTAAATTCTTTAGAAAATTGTACATGGCATCCTTGCAATCTTTGACAAAACTATAAACACCTTGTTCTTATGAAAAATTATACAGTTGTTGGGTCTTCATTTATCAGGTTCATGCCCGATGGCTCATATCTGATACAGTGACCACATTTTTTGGTCTTTCTCTTTGTAGCCATGGTGCTTTAATCTCTTCGCAGCCTCGTTTGATTAGTGATACCTGCAAACCTTTGAAAATACCAACCATAGCTTGGGCTCAGTGAAATAACTCTCCAGAGCTCAATAACATGCATAAATGGAATGGAGAATGAAAAATGACTCAATTTGGAAATATTTTGAAGTTTGATGACAACTCATAGCATAATGATGACTCATACATACTTGAAATGGTGATGATGACTTCAACCATGACCATTGTACCTTTATCTTTACCCTAACTGACTCGAATGGCATCTACCCTATCCCTTTCAATCATTTACTGACACCTAACAACTATTTTAACAAGACAAACAGGAATCCTTACTTTCGTAGTGTACCTAGTGTATTTATGGGCATTTTCGCTACGAAAGTATTAGCAGTTCCGTAGTGAAAAGTGCATTTTTTATGTGTATTTCGCTACGAAAGTGTGGTTTCTTAGCTAAAATGACTCTTTCGGTGCTATAATCTTGGGAAATGAAAACTTTTAGAAAATCATGACTGATGTGACATAAAAGGATTTGAATGAGGGTGGGTTTAGACCTTAGGATAGGCTAAATAAGAAAAATTAAAATTTTCCTTGACCAAGTAATGAAAAAAGAATTCTATGACCCTACCTTTGACACATGAACCTCTAAGACTTTTTCAAATGATGTTTCATTTTTTTTTAGTGATAATAGCATGCACCCTCTTCTCCTATTATGGTTACTAGGTCTTCTATCTTCTTTGACTTGACAAAACCCTTGGAAGTTTAGACACTCTTTTAATCTTCTAGACTGAGATTCATGTTCTTGGAGATACCAAGAGTCTCCTCCTTTAGTGTTTCTCCTTCTGTTGGAAAAATACTGAGAGGGGGGGTGAATCAGTATTTATAGCTAACTGATAATTTTTTAGTTTTCCTTTCTCTTAAAACCTTATGTTACATTACGGCATCCAACTTGTATGTCCAGAGATCTTATTATGTCTTTACTTATATCATTGCATCATTCATTCATCAGATAAGCAGTAAGCATGAACAGAAATACAGAACAAACCAACAACACATATGAACACCAGGATTTAAGGTGGAAACCCAATTCGGGAGAAAAACACCCCTGCTGTAATCTCAGTCTTCAATATTTATTATAAAAAAAACTTCTTACAATTTTATGCTGGTGCAGACTCATACCAGCACGCAGACACCCATCTGCAGAAGGCTACAACCTTCTCTCGTTTACCAGACTCTCCTGGAAGGGAGTTACTACCCCCTGTTCTCATTTACCAGCCTCCCCTAGAAGGAAGCTACTACCCCCTGATCTCGTTTACCATCTACCACTGGAAGGGAGCTACAACCCCCTTATTGAAGGCTTCGACCCTTAGCACCACTGCAGACCACGTTTCATCAATTTCACACTAGATCCACCAGTTTCCACACGACATACCTTGCATGCCACCAGATTTATTCATTCAGTACACTCACACCTATTCTTTATGACTTCATCCTTCATTCAAACCAGAGATTCATCATTGTTAGATCATTATATCCATGGGTGCATCGTAGATTCAGATTTATCAGTTAAGATCAGAGTTCGCCCATGCAGATATTCCTTAGAAAAATGTATTCATTCAAAACCCTTACACATGCACACGTTCTTCATGATTTCGTCAATCGATTAAATCAGGCATTAATCATCATCTGATCTAGAGATCTTGATCAATCATCATATTCACCAGTGCACCATAGATTCAGATATATCAAAGTTTATTCATACAGATATCTCTAAGAGATTTGTTTATTATCAACCCTTTCACATGCACACCTTGTACTCTAATCGTCTTCTCCTTATATAGTTTTCTCCTTATATAGTTTTCTCCTTTCTCAATACCACGAGTCAAAACCACCCAACTGATAATGGTATTCCTTTTAGTTTATCCCGCGGGGTTTTTTGATCTCTTTTTAATTTATTTATAAATTTTAAAGAAATTGACAAATAAATATATTTACAACATTTGAATTCCCAAGCCTTATAACTAAATTTTAACCCTTCGGTCTTTATAGAGATATCCAATGCTTTCAAATAAATTAAACTTTGACCCCGGGCCCACAAATATAGTCAATAGCCAATCAAATACGTGCATGGTACCATAAGTGAATTTCGTACAAGTCCAGCGTCCGATCACCATTAGATTAGCAAGCTTCCATATCAACGGCGTATATGCATATCTCTCAACCTCCGATGTCAATCGTTAACGTGCGATGGCCCATCGTACCTTTGTTAATCTTCGCGCACCTTCAACAAATGATGATCGTCCGATGACCCCTTCTCAGATCAATGGTGTATATGCATATCGCTTGACCTCCGATGCTGAACGTTAACGTACGATGGCCCGCTGTACCTGTGTTAATCGTCACGCACCTTCAACAAATGATGACTGTACGATGACTCCTTCCCAGATCAACGGTGCTCAACGATATCGCTGGGCGCCCTGGGTCGAACTATAACGCGCGATGGCACACAGTGAAAAGTCGTTTTGTGAATTCGTATAGGGACACGTGTCGAGCACTCTATGGAATCGCTCCTCAACCAGGAAATACCGCTTACTCCACATAGGTGGTGCGATGAAAACCGTAAACCACCTTCACTTTTCACTCAGTCATGGTTCCGCTCTTCCACGCAGGGTTTCGTTGCCTTTTCAATGTATAATTATAATTAAGTTGCGCTCTAAGGTTTTGCCTTTCTACTCTTTGTGTTCCGTCGTCACCAAGTGTTCCACTACTCCATTAATTTGCACCATCTCCCATCAACTCCCTCATCAGATACAGAGTATCATTCAAGCCTTCCAATTACACAGGACATCATTCGACTCCATTACAGAGATTATTCACAAAGAGGTTCAGGGGATTCCACACAAGAATTACCTCAGTCAATACACATATAATACACATATCCCTATCTCTGTAACAATGATTTCATTCCTCTCTGGGAACCGTAGGTATCCTCTTCCCATTATGAAATTGATCACACAGGTCATATATATTCCAGATTTACTCAACCATACTTAACACAATTCCATAGTTCTTCATCAACATATACAAATCTTGGCCATATATTCAATTTTTCCTTCAATCTATTACCTTGTCTCTTCCTAGCAGCTCTCCCTTTTTCCATCTCCTTTGCAAACTGTATTAAACCCCTAATTCAACTATTAAACCCCTAATTCAACTCTATTGCTCTGTCTCTAATTCCTCTGTTTCATCTGCTGCCTTTGCTACCTCTCTGTTCCTAGTTACTGTTTCATATGCCAATTCCTCTGCCACTATTTTCTCTGATGTCTCTACTGCCTTTTCAGATATCCAATCAACTAACCCTTCTAAAACTGCCTCAGCTTCATATTTCATTTTCTCTTTTCTTTGTTGCTGTTTCAAGTGCTCCTCTTTTGGCATTGATGGAGATACATCATTATTACATCTTTAACACATAGGTTTCTTATCATAGGAAAATTATTAAGTAGGTTTCCATCAAGGACAACTTCATCAAGTATGTTGCCATCAACTTTATCGAGTAGGTTGCCATCAAGGACAACACTTTGCATCATATTGCCAACAATCTCCCCCTTTGGACTTGATGGCAACCATGATGGTGTTTGATTGCCACAACTGTTGTGTAACCAACTCCAAAAATAGAAGAAATTAGATATCAACGCCTTAGAAATAAGCCACTTCGAGGGGGCAACCTCGAATACATTACATGAATGATCAATTCTTGGATGATACAATTTACAAAACCTCCTTTCTATATATAGGAGTCCATGGGGCCATAATGTAATCCTAATGGGCCACAATGTAATCCTAGCCGACCTAACAATAATAATTTAAGGGCACAATAATAACAAAATGGGGGCTACAAGGGTACAATAATAACAATAAGGGGGTTACACTAACAACAATAAGGGACTATACTAGTAATATAGGGACCTAACATGCCCCTCTCCTTCAAAAAAGTGTTGTCCTCTACGCTTGAGTAGCTCTGGGTGCTTCTGTATAAAATTCTCATCCTCCCATGTAGAATCTTCAGTGGGTAAGTTCTTCCACTTGATGAGATACTTTGAAATTGATCGATTCCGTAGTTTTCGAGTTCTTGTTTCCGTGACCACTTCAGGTTCCAATATGATTTTTCCTTCCTCATCAAGTTCTGGAAATATTGTTTGAACTGGAATATTTTCACCTATAACCTTCTTTAAGCATGAAACATGGAAAACTGGATGCACTCGTGAAGAAGCAGGAAGCTCCAATTTGTATGCCACAGTACCAATCTTTTGCAACACCTTGTAAGGACCATAGTACTTTGGCAATAATTTATTATCCTTCTTAGCTTGCTTGAGGGACATTTGTTTATATGGTTGTAGCCGTAAAAATACCCAATCTCCTACATCAAAACTTCTCTCACTGCGATGTTGATCTGACTGTTGTTTCATTCGATTTTGTGCCAAATTAAGGTTATCCTTTAAGAGTTGGAGAACTTCTTACTGATGCTCGATGTGATCTTCGACTACTTAAACCTTCGAATTTTCCCTTAAAGATGATGTAATCGATGGTGGATGATATCCATAAAGTGCCATAAATGGGGTCATTTTTGCTGCAGTATGGAAGGAAGTGTTATACCACCATTCAGCGAGAGGTAACCACTTGACCCATTGTGTTTGTTTATCGGATACAAAACAACGAAGATATTCTTCCAAACATTTATTTACTATCTCAGTTTGACCATCAGATTGAGGATGATAAGATGAGCTATGAGCTAATTGAGTACCCAAACAAGAAAATAACTCCGTCCAAAAATTTCCAGTAAAAATGGGATCTCTGTCGCTCACAATAACCCTTGGGCTTCCATGTAGCTTTTGAATTCTGTCCATAAATGTAGTAGCAACCGTACTTTCTTTAAATGGATGAGATAATGCACAAAAGTGTGCATACTTGGTAAGTCTATCAACTACCACCATGATGACACTCTTTCCTTCGGACTTAGGTAAACCCGTGATAAAATCCATTGAAATCTCCTCCCAACGTTGACTTGGAATGGATAAAGGTTGTAGAAGTCCTGGGGTCTTAATTGTTTCCACTTTATTCTGCTGGCAAACCAAACATTCCGCCACAAACTTTCGAATATCAGATTTAAGGCCATCCCAAAAGAATTCTTTCTTCACCCTGTGGTAAGTTTTTAAAAATCCTGAGTGTCCTCCTAAAGGAGAAGTGTGCAATTCCAGAAGAATCTTTTGTTTTAGTTGGGAATTCTTATAAAGATATAAGCGATCTTTGTACCATAAGGAATCATTTTTCCAACTAAATGTATCATATGTACTAGGATCTTGCTGCAACTTTTGAATGAGTGTCCATACATCTTTGTCCTTCTTCCATTCATCTCTTGCTTCAGTTATCCAATCTAGTTGGATACTAGAAATGGCACAAAGCAATGCTTCCACCTCTTCATTCTTTCTTGAGAGTGCATCTGCAACAACATTAAGCTTTCCTTTTTTGTAGATTATTTCAAAGTCATAACCCAACATCTTTGTGACCCATTTTTGCTGCTCTTCTCAAGATAGTCTTTGTTCCAAAAAGTGTTTAAGACTATCATGATCAGTTTTTACCTTGAAGTGTCTTCCCATTAGGTAAGTTCACCATTTCTTTAGTGCATGCAGTATTGCTAACATTTCCTTCTCATAAATAGGTTTTGTAAATACTTTCCTTTGATTGGACGACTTTCAAAAGCAATGGGTCTTCCTTCTTGCATTAAAACCGCACCAATTCCATTTCCTGAGGCATCACATTCCACAATAAAGGTTTTCGTGAAGTCTGGCGTAGCTAAGACCGGTGCTAGGCACATTGCCTCTTTAAGACGTTCAAAGGCCTTAGTTACTTCAGGAGTCCATGAAAATGCATCTTTCTTCAATAATGTTGTTAGAGGTGCTGCTATTCTCCCATAATTCTTAACAAACTTGCGAGATAGTACCCTGTTAACCCGAGAAATCCTCGCAACTGCTTTATGGTTGTGGGGACTTTCCATTCCTTAATGGCTTTAATTTTGTTAGGGTCTACTTTAACACCCTCGTGAGATACAATATGACCCAGATATTCCACCTCTTGTACTCCAAAGAAACATTTGGATGTTTTTGCACATAATTGTTTCTCCTGCAATAGTTTGAGCACCCTGTCAACATGTTCAACATGATCCTTCCAAGACCTGCTGTAGATTAGTATATCATCAAAAAATACCAGCACAAATTTTCTAAGGAAGGGTTTGAAAATGGAATTCATCAACCCTTGAATGTAGAAGGTGCATTGGTAAGGCCAAAAGGCATGACCAAAAATTCATAATGACCCTCATGAGTTCGAAATGCTGTTTTTGGAATATCTTCAGTCTTCATTCTAATTTGATGATATCCCGAACAAAGATCCAACTTGGTAAAATAAATTGCTCCATGTAATTCATCCAATAATTCATCAATCACAGGAATGGGAAATTTATCTTTAATGGTGAGCTTATTGAGCTCCCTATAATCCTGACACATTCGCCATGATCCATCCTTCTTGTGTACCAATACTATAGGAGCAGAGAAACAACTTTGACTAGGTTGAATTATACCCGCCTCTAACATTTCTGCAATCATACGTTCAATTTCGATCTTTTGGAAGTAAGGATATCTATAAGGCCCGATGTTTGGAGGAACACTTCCTGGAATCAAATGAATAGCATGATCATGATCACGAATCGGTGGGAGTCCTTTGGGAGTTTCAAACACCTTGGAATGATTGTTCAAGACTTGTTGGAGATCTGCAGAAATAGATGATTTTGATGTCGGAACTTCTAGTGAGCATAATTGTGCAATTACGCCTCGTTGTTCTTTCTTTAGAAGCTTTGTCACGACATTAGAGCTTATTATCCTTCCTGGCTTCCCTTCAATACCCCATAATTCGACTTCCTTTCCTTCTGAAAAAAATTTCAAGAAAAGTTCTTGAAAATTAAAAGCTACCGTCCCCAAAGATTGTAACCATTGTACTCCTAGTACAACATCAGCACCTCCCATAGGAATGGAAAGAATTGGACTTGTCAACACATATTCCCCCATGGTTAGCTTGATATTATGGCATTTTCCAGAGCAATTTATAGTTCCTCCATTTGCAACCATCACTTGACATTCTGGTGCTGGGTATAGGAAACAATTTAATTCCTTGGCTACCTTACAATGAATAAAATTGTGGGTGCTACCTGAATCAATCAACACTATTACCCTTTTCTTCTTGATCCGTCCTACTATCTTGAGAGTTTGAGGAGTGGTAATTCCGGCCAGTGCATTACATGATATGGTCGGATTCATTTCTTCCTCTTCTATGGCTGGTTCCTGGTGTATATCCTCTTCTTTTTCATTTTCTTCTTCTTCTTCACAATCTATGTAAAATAATTTCTTTTCAACACACTTATGACCTTTAGTGTATTTGCTATCACAACTGTAGCAAAGCCCTTTTGCTCTTTTTTCTTCTAATTGTTGTGGTGTCAACCTTGTAGGTTGTGGAAATCTAGGTGTAGCAACACTTCCTTCTTTATAGAATTGAGTGGTAGGTTTCCTTGTCGCCATAATTTTACATTCAACTTTTCTTGCCAACCCGAATGCCTTCTCCAATGAATCAAGTTCCAAAACGCGGACTTCATGTTGGATGTTATCCTTTAAAGTGCCTAGGAAGAGATCAATCCTGTGTTCCTCTGTAAGATCAGTTACCCTTATATTCAATTTTTGGAAGTCCTCAATGTGCTGCCCCACTAAACCCTTTTGTTTGAGATTTATCAATTGGGTAAAGAAGGTGTTGCTCGTTGTATCCTCATAATGTGCTATCATTTCCTCCGTAAAAATTGACCAAGTGACAATTTTTTTACGGGAGCAAAGCCATTGATACCATACAAATGTATTTTGTTCTAAATGTAAAGTTGTAATGCGTACCTTTTGTGTGTTTTGTACGTTATGGAGATCAAAATATTGCTCCATCTATAGTATCCATGTACAGGATCCTTTCCATCAAACTTCCTCGTATCCATCTTTGGAATATGGTGGTTCTTCATGCCAACATTAGAGTTTATGAAATCGCAATTAACATTTATTTTGTTCTCATCATGAGGGTCTTCTACTATCTTTTCACCATTAGGAAACCTTTCTTGTATAAACTTTGTCAAACCTTCCATGTCTGCTTTTAGAAAATTCTTCATGTTTTCCATTTTCTCATCGATCTTAGCTTCCATGTCATCAATCTTAGCTTCCATGACCACTTCCATGCCATCCATATTAGCTTCCAAACCAATCATCTTAGCTTCCACGCCTTTCTTCAAACCATCCATCTTAGTTTCCACGCCTTTCTTCAAAACTTCCATTTCATTTTTTGTTGTTCTTTGCGAGAGCGAAATTTGCTCTTGTAAGTTTGATATGTCATGTTGCCATTCTTCATCTTCATGAGTCATAGTAGAGCCTTCTGAAGGCTTAATGGGTGTTGAATTCTTTTTAGGGGCCATTTTAGAATCCAATACTGATATATTTTCTACAATATGCCCTTGGGATCAATTTAACTTGATTATTCAAACAAGACTTGTGCAATTTGAAAAAAATACACACCTTTTTCTTGCTTTGAGGAGCTCTATATTGAAATTGTATTATCTCTGTGATTGTAGATCTTCAATATCTGAAATTCAGCACTGTAGTAGCCCTCTGAATTTTATTTTGAATGCCACAGGTATGACCTGATTTGGATTCTCCAAGACAAAGTTGTGTCCAATCTCCCACAATGACCTAATTATGGACTGGTTCAGTAGAGCGAACTTGTACGACTTGCCACGTGTCACTGTTTCATCCTTTGTCTCTGAAATTGATAGCCAATACACTAAAGTCTATGTACTTGCAACCAATTTTTACGACACTCCAATCCGATGCCCAGAGAGAGAGTTATTGAACTTTTCCCACGATCACCTCTTTGAGATGCAATTCAGGAGCCTGAAAACGCACTACCTTCCACAGATCATATCTCCAAAAATATTGCGAACCAAGCTCTGAAATTTTTTGATGAATTTCCTCAGGATTTCAGCTTCGCACCATATGAATTTCAGATTCTAAACCTTCGTAGAAAAAAATTTATAGCGAAAATTCCACGATGACCTGTTTAGGAGCTTGAAAAAAGACCTAGCTTCCACAGATGATATCTCTGAAAATATTGCGAACCAAGCTCTAAAATTTTTAGACAAGCTTCCTCAGGATTTCAGCTTCGCACCCTAAAAATTTCAACTTCTGAAACTTCGCAGAAAAAAAGTTATAGCGAAAATGCCACGATGACCTGTTTGGAGCAGCGAAACCCTAGAATCCAAACCTCTGATACCAAATGTTGTGTAACCAACTCCAAAAATAGAAGAAATGAGATATCAACGCCTTAGAAATAAGCCACTTAGAGGGGGCAACCTCCAATACATTACATGAATGATCAATTCTTGGATGATACAATTTACAAAACCTCCTTTCTATATATAGGAGTCCATGGGGCCATAATGTAATCCTAATGGGCCACAATGTAATCCTAGCCGACCTAACAATAATAATTTAAGGGCACACTAATAAAAAATTGGGGGTTACAAGGGTACAAGAATAACAATAAGGGGGTTACACTAACAACAATAAGGGACTATACTAGTAATATAGGGACCTAACAACAACAGATAGATACATTGATTAGAATCATTATTCAAACACCATGATACTCTCCCCCTTTGACATCAAGGGCAAAGGTCCGATCAAAACCAAAACAAGGTTTCTCTTCTCTTGTAGGAAGAAGAGGACTGTAGATCTGATGTGTACTGAAGTTACCATGCTCCCCTTGAGTTTATGCTGAATCTTCAAACATAATATTCAATGAAGTACATGACTCTATGACCTTTCCTATCACCAAGGACTAAAACTTACATCAATGATCCAACCAAGTGGATTTACATATGTGACACAAGTACCCAACCAAGTGGGTTTACACACGATTGAATATTACATCATAGGTCTCAACATGACCTTTTCATCACATTATAACTTATACAATCAAGACCAAGGAATATCAAGCATGAGATCAGACCACAACAAATAATTAGAATGCCAATATGCATAATTTTCATAAGACCAAAACTCCCCCTTAGCTTGTTCATCCTGAACACTTTCACCATCAAATCATCAAGGCATCTTCATCAAAAACATTAGAGAGTAAAACAGAATTATGAGAGCAAAAACACCACCAGAGATCCCCAACAGCACCATAGTTGTGTATTCAAGTGTCATCCAATAGTTGTAGCATAAGTACATCAGTAACCAAGCCTTCAGGCTCTTTGTCGCATCAACATATTCTTCTCAAGAGGAATTATCATACCAGAACAACTTCTTCAATAGTCAAATTAAGTCAAGTAAACATCCATGTGATCTGTTATCACCAAGATTTTCATGATTTATATTTATTTCATAATCATGATGTACCATGTGTAGGAACTATATATAGAAGGTGTTATCACTCAGATTTTCCTTGAAGTTGTTGGGAAGAGGAAAGGGATCCAAGGTAACCACAAACCAATATTTTAGGTATAGAATCTAGCCAATCTGTACCCAAAGAGGGCTTTCTCTGTAGAATTTAGCTTTGTTTTAGAAGATATTAGGCTAGTTATAAAGTTCAGGGGTTTTATTTGAATTTAGGTGGTGGAATTCGATAGCTGAGGGCAAGATTGAGTAGTTCAGGCCATTGGGCTATGGAGTCAAAAATATGGCTTCACTAGATTAAGTTTCTAGACAAAAGATGGTTTTACAGGGCAAGGTAATCAAACAGAGAACAATTTTAGATTTAAAGTGAGTGGAATGGATTTAAAATGGATGAAAGGAAATTAAGAATCTTTCAACACATTCATAAGAGGGAAAATTGAGTGATTATTAACAAAGAGCAATTAAGAATTCTTTATTAAATAACCAGAATGTTTAAACTAGAAAAACAGGAGCAATTAAGAATTCACTATTTAAAACATGTTTAGAAGAAAACATTTAGAATAACAATGATTGAAATCAGATTACACTTAAGTACTTTCTGATTTACTCCTTTTCATTATTCATTTAGAAATGAAACACAATGATATAATAAATAGGTATAAAGACTTTAAAACACAAGGGAAAGATGACTTATTGATCCAGAATCATTATTAGGTGACCTTGTGCTCGTCTTTCGCCTCAATTTATCATCCAAATTATGTGTGTTCTTCTCCAATAGCACTTTATTCCAAATAGTCAATGTTATAGCAAAGTCTAAAAAATCCACCCAGAATACTTCCAAGAGTGAAGTATTTATACAAATTCTAAACTAAAATATCTTGAAAAAATATCAAGATTAGTTCACAAATCTCTCCAACTATTTTACATAAATAAAAATTAAGTAAAGGACATTAAAAATAATGCATCTATTTGGCACTATTTTTTATGGATAGGTGATTACAAAGAGGAGAATTTGAATTTTATCCAACTCTTACTTGATGATGAGGAATCCAAGTCACTAACTGCTTCCTTTCTTTGTGCATTCTGCTCCAACAATTCTGCAAACTTAGGGTCCAATGATATATTTTTATTTCTCAATCCGTAATAGATATGTAAAACATGAAAGAGGTTATTGTAGATAAATATGTTTTTGAGATAAAATTCTTTCAGTTTCCTAAAATTCCTCTCCAGCTATGGATAATAGGCTCTGCCAAAATATGTGTAAAACAAAGTTTTACAGAATCTGAACACTAGCCTTTAAAGATGTGCATGTATCTCTAATTATGAAATCACTGTGAAAAAATTGAGATAGGTTTTTGTATATAGGTCTCTTAGGGACAAAAGGGTCCTTCAGTTTTGTATGATGTATTTCGGATTGGCCACAATATTCTCTGCAAAATGATGACTTAACTGGTATTTTCTGCAAAAAGTGTTTTCCAACATTGTTTAATATTTCCAAAACCATAATAGCTGTTAGAAAAGTGAGAGAGGTTTTCGTAGATGGTCCTCTTAAGAACATAAAAATCCTTCAGTTTTTCAAAATTCATCTTGGATTGATCACAATAGTTTCTGCAAACCTATGACTTAAACAGGAAATTTATGAAGAATGTACCATTTTTGCTCTAATTTCATCTTTTAACCTTAAACTTCTTTTGACTGTTTTTCACTTTTACTTTGGATAAAATTCATTGTGACTAGTGAAAGTGTTTTCATATTTGTTTAACCCTTAATATCTTCATGTTTACTTTCACTTTTTACTTTTTACTTTTTACTTTTACCGCTCTATTTTTTATCTATCTTCACTTTGTCATGAACTTGTATGTTCTATTTTGTAACTGTCTTCCCTGCTGTTTATATTCATGCTAGCTGATTTACTTGACTTGGTCTTCAATCTGATACTCTTTAATCTTGATACTCTTTGACTATTCTTTACTGTGTCCTTTTACCTTCAATGTGTAGTTTAGGTTTTCACTGTCTGTTTCAACAGTAAATCATTTAATATCCTGTTTCCTTTGCTTGTCTTTCAACTATATGTTTTATCTTCCATCTCTGTTTGAATAGATTTGATAACACTCTTGGAGTAAAAAAGTCTTATGACTAGTATTAAGACTGTTTATCCAAGGATGTGGTCTCCTGATCACCTGTAAAACAAAACAAAATGTTAAGAAAGCATTGGTTTGCAGGGGAGGTCGAAAAGGTTTCATTTGATGTTGAGAGGTCTATGGAGTGAATATAGAATGATTTTTGGGAGGTAAACCATGCTCGAATTGGTTAACAGAGGCTTCAGGTGGCACAGCTGGGTTACAAAGGGTTTTACTGCACAATCAGGCGAAAATGAGCAACACTAGGGTGTTTGTGTTTAAACAGGTAAACGGTTGATATTGGCAGGTAAGCTTTGAATGAACAGTGGACAGATGGCGCTGACTTGAAGATGTGAAGTTTTTTCGTTAGTGGGAGGCGGTAAGCGGTACGTGATCGCACCGCTTTTGGGGAAAGGTGGTTTTGGGCGAAGGGCGAGTGATTCCATATGATGAACGACGCGTGGCGCGGTACTATTCAGAAAACCGCTTGGCCATCGCACATTATTGTTCGGACAAGGATGGCTAGCGATATTGATATCAACCATAGATCTGAGATCTGTTGATCAAACGGTGGTCGGAGTTACGAGATGACAGAAAGATAACGAGCGGGCCCAATGTAATTTATTTTGAATTAATCGCATCAGGGGTGATTTGATTGGTGGATTCAAGTTATTAATTAATCATGAGGATTAATTAACCCTTATTGATATGGTGGAGTGCGCTCACGATTAATCAAATATTTGACTAATTAATCATGATTAATACATTAATATGGTTATTTTTCAACCAAAGGGGCGGGATATTATTATTTGGGAATTTTATTATTAAAATAATATGGGAAAAGGGGAATTTACAAGGATTTAAATAATAAAATTAGAAATTAATATGAAAAAATGAAAGAAGCACTAAGTGTAAACATTAGGTTAATGTTTTTAACTTATGCTTTTATGAGGAGGGTTTTTATGTGAAATATTACATGATTTTATGTGAAATATTGCATGATTTTTCCTAAGTAAAATGGGATTTTACTTAGGAAAAGATTTTTTAGAGGTGAATGAATGTTATGATAAATAATTTTAAGTACTTAGGATTTTCCAATTATTGGGCCAAGGGTCCGGTCTCTCCAAAAGTCAAGGAAATGCCTTGAGCCCCTCTAATCTTTAAACGCCTAGTACTTAGGGAAAATTAGTGAAATTTTTAGGGAAAAGATGAGAAGGGAAGTTAATAATCTGACTTTGCATTGCTTGAAATTCTTCAATGTATTGTTTTCCTACGCACTTGTGATGAAAGTAAAAGATTTACCACATCTAAAGCCATCATTCATCACATGTAATTCTGCAACATCATCTACCTACCCTATCTACTTTACCCTACCATTTTTTCTTCTTTATTAGGGTGCACTTAGACTGGCAAACCCTTATCACACTTTTTTTTTTTTTTTACATATGAAAATCTATCTAATTCTAACCTTATTACTTCCAAGGGCTCAGATTAAACTGTTGAGCTCATTTTATTCACTCTACCTATCTACTTATCTGCCAAGATTAAACAGTTTGGTCAGATTTTATTCTCTATCTCTAAAACATGAAATTGAAAGATCAACTAGCCAAGCTTAAACTATTTGAATGTTCATAAATTGTGGCATAGAATACAAGTTGCACACAATTTGTTTATTACATCAGAGCAAAAATTAGTGACATTTAGACCTGCACACTTTCCTTGGCCTTTCTTTTGGTGGGGTTCATTTCTTTCACTTTTTTGGCCAATTTTTATTCTTTTCACCCTTTGATTTTTCTTTTAGGGTATACCCTCTTTAAATTTTTTAAATTTTTTTATTTTTTGAAAATATGGAAAACCTTTGCAACAAGAAAAGGTATGACAATATTACATAGCTCATCAAGTCAATCATGAAATATGACACCTATTGCTATAGGAGTCTAACACTGGCTCCACTTGGGGATGGTTTTTCCTGGTGAAAAGTCAAGAACAGCAGGTCATTTGGCCTCAAAATAATTATGACTGAACTATGGAATCTTCTTCTACTTGTTGCTTTATTGTATGTATGACAGTAATACTTCTGAAGCTTAGGGCCTTCTCCTCGGGCTTCAACTCCAGTAAGTTACTATCCACTCAAATCTTAAAACTTTGTTTCCCAGTTGAAAATCTTTTGCCTTGGTCCAATCCCAAACATGCATTTACTGTGGCTGAAAATCTTGAATTGAATATAGTCCTTTTTCTGCAACCTGAAATCTAATCTGAAACTAAAACAACACACAAAAATTTTCAAACCAACTTAATGAAAAACTAGCTGAAAATTGAAAACTAAAAAAGAAAAAATGCTCAAAATCCTGAGCTTATTAGCACTCATCTACCTACTCAATCTATTGTTCAACTGCTAGTTAGGTAAAATGAAATAGCCAATGCAACCATTCAAGCATTATGTACTTTGATAGATTTTGTTGCATTTTCTTGTTGATTATCAAAACTATACTTCTACAACCTATTAGAAACTTGTCAACAAATGAGAGGATAAGGAAACACTTGATTTCCTTTGTTGACTCTAGAAACTGTACAAAAGGATCTTCTAAAATATATACACTGATGTTTAACTGATCTAAAAAATTGTACATCTGTTCTGGATGGCCTCCATGCCATGAATCTGAAATGTTATTTTCGTTTTTATCTCCCTGCAAACTTTCAGATAAAATTTCTGATGATATTCCTACTAAATGTAATGTTTGACTGTTGAATTCTTTATCATCTTGATTCTAAAAATCATAGTTAGTTAATAGAGGAATGTTTTGAATGCCTTCAAAATTCAACATACCTGCTATTGGATCCTGAAAAACTTGGGAAAATGGATGAAACCTATAGCATATAGGTTTCCATGAGACTTCACAAACTTCAACAAGTTTCTCATCCTTTTCATTAAATATGTTATACCATATTTCTTTCAAACACTGAAATGATTCAAAAAATAGTGGTATGAAACTTTCTTGTGTCATTTGACCATTTATTTCAATAGGAACTGATAACTGCAATTGTGAAACTAAAAAATCTTGATCAATAGTTTCATTATCTTCTTTGTTGTCAATCACAATTCCTAAATATTGTTGATTATTGATGGCATGATAGTTGTCTCTAATGAACTGAAATGAAGCAAAACAAAGAGGTAAAGAACCTTCATTTATTTCCACATTTTCTGCTTTTTCTTCCTCGCTCTCATGGTTTATCTGTATTGGTTGATCACTATCTTCAATCTGTTGAAACTGAGTTTCTTCATCCCACAAACTAGCTTCTGATTGCTCTGTA
This sequence comes from Pinus albicaulis, assembly GCA_034641835.2. Lineage (NCBI taxonomy): Eukaryota > Viridiplantae > Streptophyta > Pinopsida > Pinales > Pinaceae > Pinus > Pinus albicaulis. The sequence goes on from CM076574.1 coordinate 491,069,314, forward strand.
AAGTTAGCTTGAGTTTGGAGAACATAACTATCATCATAATGATCATACTTAGGCAAATAATCAAAAGAAGGAATGTCATCAAACATACACATTAGATCAACAGATTCCTCTTCCTCATATTGATCTATAAATTCATTTTCTGATCTATGATAATTTGAATTAAGAGGAATTTTTTCATGGCTATCAACCTCTTCTATTTCTTCATGGTGATTTTGAATAAAAAAATCATCTTTCATAGTGATCTCTTGTGTTCTTTCATCTAGTTTTCTTACCAAAAGGTTGAGTTTTACTTCTGCAATGTTTTTCTTTTCCTCTTCTTCTGCTTTCAAATTTTCCTATTTGATTTGGAGATTAACTTCCACATCAACTGCAATGTTCTACATCTGTACAAGTGTTTTTGTATCTCTTTCTCTTAATCGAAATTCTATTTCTGGATCAAAGGCACTTGGATAATGCAAGAGAGCTGAATCGTGAGGGGTCTAATATTTTCTGGCATTGAATAACAAACTTGGTTAAATCTGTCAGAAAATTGTTGTATTGTTTCATTTGAATGTCTTTTTAATTGATTATATTCTTCCATGATCACAAAATGATTAACTTTGATTATCCATCTATCAAGGAAAATTTTGATAAACTGCTGGAAATTTGAGATGCTAGCATTAGGCAAATTTTTGAACCAATTCTTTATTCTATTTTGCAAAGAAAGAGAAAAAGGTATGATTTTAACATCATCTTCATCAATCTCAAATAAATCCAAATAATTCTCAAAACCTTGAATATGTTTTTGGGCAGTGATACCATTCTCTCCATCAAATCTAGGAAGATACTTGTAGTATTTTTTAGGAAAATCATGGAGTATAGAAGGTAAAATAAGGGGCTTATATCTATCTGGAACTTTATATGGCACAGGGATATGTATAGGGATTGTAAGATCAGTCTTGATTATTTGAGGCTTCTTAATTGGAAAATGATCAGCATTAGATTCATAAGAAATTTGCTCAAAGAGATTAGGAGAATTATTACTTACAATCTTCAAAGGAAAATAATTAAAAACTAATCTAAGATCTTCTATAAAATACAATACACATTGAAAAACTTTCTTAATGAGAAAGAACATATTGTCTTGGATTAAGATCCAAGTTGAAAGCCTAATCTTTCCATATTGTTCTTTGAGGTTCATTCCTCCAGTGGAGTCTTGATTGTGAAATTGATTTGGAGTCGCCAGGTGGATGATTTTAACCTTTGTGTGTTTGATCCCTGTCCACCATCATAGATCATATCTAAACCTGTAAAACAATTCTAAAGAAAAATTTAGTTCTTCAGGAAATCAAATTTTGAGTATTTTATGATTATTTTGTTTTTTTTTATGAATTTTCAAAACAACTTCTATGATTTCTTTAAGAGGCTTTAGATATGAGATTTAAAGTTTCTTAAAGACTTATTTGACAAGAGGAACTGATCAAGTATCTGAAACCAAATTTCAGTTCATAAAATAGACCAGAGATAGACTGAAGTAGCATTTATTTACTATGCAATTGCAGAGCAAAAGCAGTTCAAAGGCTACCTGGCTAACTTCAGGCTCCATCTGTAGTTTATAAAGTAAACACAGTAACAATAAAATTATTCAGGTCCCCAGTGGAGTCGCCACTATGTTATCACTCAAATTTTCCTTGAATTTTTTGGGAAGAGGAAAGGGGTCCGAGGTAACCACAAACCAATATTTTAGGTACAAAATCTAGCCAATCTGTACCCAGAGAGGGCTCTCTCTATAGAATTTAGCTTTGTTTTAGAAGATATTAGGCTAGTTATAAAGTTCAGGGGTTTTGTTTGAATTTAGGTGGTGGAATTCGAAAGCTGAGGGCAAGATTGAGTAGTTTAGGCCATTGGGGTATGGAGTCAAAAAGATGGCTTCACTAGATTAAGTTTCTAGACAAAAGATGGTTTTACAGGGAAAGATAATCAAACAGAGAACAATTTTAGATTTAAAGTGAATGGAATGGATTTAAAATGGATGAAAGGCAATTAAGAATCTTTCAACACATTCATAAGAGGAAAAATTGAGTGATTATTAACAAAGAGAAATTAATAATTCTTTATTAAATAACCAAAATGTTTAGATTAGAAAAACAGGAGCAATTAAGAATTCACTGTTTAAAACCAGTTTAGAAGAAAACATTTAGAATAACAATGATTGAAATCAGATTACACTTAAGTACTTTATGATTTACTCCTTTTCATTAGTCATTCATAAATGAAACACAATGATATAATAAATAGGTATAAAGACTTTAAAACACAAGGGAAAGATGACTTATTGATCTGTAGTCTGACACATGAATCCTGTAAAAAGTCTTTCGCTTCAATTCATCATCCAGCTTAGCCACAAAAAATTTCTCCAATAGCACTTTATTCCAAATATTCAATGTTACAGCAAAGTCTAAAAAATCCACCCAAAATACTTCCAAGAGTGAAGTATTTATACAAATTCTAAATTAAAATATCTTGAAAAAATATCAAGATTAGTTCACAAATCTCTCCAAATATTTTACATAAATAGAACTTAAGCAAAGGACATTAAAACTAATGCATCTATTTGGCACTATTTTTTATGGATAGGTGATGACAAAGAGGAGAATTCGAATTCGATCCAACTCTTAGTTGATGATGAGGCATCCAAGTCACTAACTGCTTCCTTTCTTTGTGCATTCTGCTCCAACAATTCTGCAAACTTGGGGTCCAATGATATATTTTTATTTCTCAATCTGTAATAGATATGTAAAAAGTGAAAGATTTTGTTATATATAAATATGTTGGTGAGATAAACCTCTTTCATTTTCCTAAAATTCCTCTCCAGCTGTGCACAATAGGCTCTGCAAAAATATGTGTAAAACAGAGTTTTACAGAATCTGAAAAATAGCCTTTAAATATGTGCATGTATCTTTGATTCTTAAATCACTGTGCAAAATGTGAAATAGGTTTTTGTAGATAGGTCTCTTAGGGACAAAAAGGTCCTTCAGTTTTTCATGATGTATTTCGGATTGGCCACAATATTCTCTGCAAAATGATGACGTAACTGGTATTTTCTGCAAAAAGTGCTTTCCCACATTGTTTAATATTTCCAACACCATAATAGCTGTTAAAAAAGTGAGAGAGGTTTTCGTAGATGGTCCTCTTAAGAACATAAAAATCCTTCAATTTTTCAAAATTCATCTTGGATTGATCACAATAGTTTCTGCAAAACTATGACTTAAACAGGAAATTTCTGAAGAATGTACCATTTTTGCTCTAATTTCATCTTTTAAACTTAAACTTCTTTTGACTGTTTTTCACTTTTACTTTGGATAAAATTCATTGTGACTGGTGAAAGTGTTTTCATCTTTGTTTAAACCTTAATATCTTCATGTTTACTTTCACTGTTTACTGTTTACTTTTTACTTTTTACCGCTCTATTTTTTATCTGTCTTCACTTTGTCATGAACTTGTATGTTCTATTTTGTAAGTATCTTCCCTGTTGTTTATCTTCATGCTAGCTGATTTACTTGAATTGGTCTTCAATCTGATACTCTTTAATCCTGATACTCTTTGAATGTTCTTTACTGTGTTCTTTTACCTTCAATGTGTAGTTTAAGTTTTTATTGTCTGTTTGAACAGTAAATTGTTTAATATCCTGTTTCCTTTGCTTGTCTTTCAACTGTATGTTTTATCTTCCATCTTTGTTTGAATATTTTTGACAACACTCTTGGAGTAAACAAGTCTTATGAATAGTATTAATACTGTTTATCCAAGGATTTGGTCTCCTGATCACCTGTAAAACAAAACAAAATGTTAAGAAATCATTGGTTTGCAGGGGAGGTCGAAAAGGCTTCATTTGATGTTGAGAGGTCTATGGAGTGAATCTAGAATGATTTTTGGGAGGTAAACCATGCTCGAATTGGTTAACAGAGGCTTCAGGTGGCGCAACTGGGTTACAAAGGGTTTTACTGCACAATCAGGCGAAAATGAGCAACACTAGGGTGTTTGTGTTTAAACAGGTAAACGGTTGATATTGGCAGGTAAGCTTTGAATGAACAGTGGGCAGATGGTGCTGACTTGATGATGTGAAGTTTTGTCGTTAGTAGGAGGCGGTAAGCGGTACGCGATCACACCACTTTTGGGGAAAGGTGGTTTTGTGCGGAGGATGAGCGATTCCATACGATGAACGACGCGTGGCGCGGTACTGTTCAGAAAACCACTTGGCCATCGCGCGTTATCGTTCGAACGAGGATGGCTAGCGATATTGATATCAACTGTAGATCTGAGATCTGTTGATTGAACGGTGGTCGGGGTTACGAGATGACGGAAATATAACGAGCGGGCCCAATGTAATTTATTTTGAATTAATCGCATCGGGGGTGATTTGATTGGCAGATTCAAGTTATTAATTAATCATGAGGATTAATTAACCCTTATTGATATGGCGGAGAAATGCACTCACGATTAATCAAATATTTGTCTAATTAATCATGATTAATACATTAATATGGTTATTTTTCAACCAAAGGGGCGGGATATTATTATTTGGGAATTTTATTATTAAAATAATACGGGAAAAGGGGAATTTACAAGGATTTAAATAATAAAATTAGAAGTTAATATGAAAAAATGAAAGAAGCGGTAAGTGTAAACATTAGGTTAATGTTTTTAACTTATGCTTTTATGAGGAGGGTTTTTATGTGAAATATTACATGATTTTTCCTAAGTAAAATGGGAATTTACTTAGGAAAATATTTTTTAGAGGTGAATGAATGTTATGATAAATGATTTTAAGTACTTAGGCTTTTCCAATTATTGGGCCGAGGGTCCGGTCCCTCCAAAATTCAAGGAAATGCCTTGAGCCCCTCTAATCTTTAAATGCCTAGTACTTAGGGGAAATTAGTGAATTTTTTAGGGAAAAGATGAGAAGGGAAGTTAATAATCTGACTTTGCATTGCTTGAAATTCTTCAATGTATTGTTTGCCTATGCACTTGTGATGAAAGTAAAATATTTACCACATCTAAAGCCATCATTCATCACATGTAATTCTGCAACATCATCTACCTACCCTATCTACTTTACCCTACCATTTTTTCTTCTTTATTAGGGTGCACTTAGACTGGCAAACCCTTATCACACTTTTTTTTTTTTTTTACATATGAAAATCTATCTAATTCTAACCTTATTACATCCAAGGGCTCAGATTAAACTATTGAGCTCCTTTTATTCACTCTACCTATCTACTTATCTACCAAGATTAAACATTTTGGCTAGATTTTATTCTCTATCTCTAAAACATGAAATTGAAAGATGAACTAGCCAAGCTTAAACTATTTGATTGTTCATAAATTGTGGCATAGAATACAAGTTGCACACAATTTGTTTATTACATCAGAGCAAAAAGTAGTGGAATTTAGACCTGCATGCTTTCCTTGGCCTTTCTTTTGGTGGGGTTCATTTCTTTCACTTTTTTGGCCAATTTTTATTCTTTTCAACCTTTGATTTTTCTTTTAGGGTATACCCTCTTTACATTTTTTAAATTTTTTTATTTTTTGAAAATATGGAAAACCTTTGCAACAAGAAAATGTATGAACATATTACATAGCTCATCAAGTCAATCATGAAATATGACACCTATTAGTATAGGAGTCTAACAGAAGGTCTCAACCGTGACAAAAGTCATCAACATCAAACTCTGCATGATCTATCCTTATCTTCGAATCATAAGAATTCCATCTCATCCATGTGTGAAAGAAAACGAGACTCTTCAGCAAAAAGCAATTAGGGCTTATCCATAATCTCATCATAGGAAACCGTGTATCATTTGCACTCATCGATGTCATAATTTTTCAGTATTTGCTTAAGATATTTTGCTTGTGATAGGAATATGCTATCTGTTTTTTGTTGTATTTGCAAGTCAAGAAATAATGGTAGTTCCCCAAGTAAAGACATTTCAAATTCTTGCTGCATATCAGAAGCAAATCTCTGACTCATAGACTCTTCATAACTTCCAAAAATGATATCATCAACATATACAACCATAATCAATAGTTCACCATTTTCAGTTTTTGTGTATAATTTGTTATCAGCAAACCCTTTTGAAAATTCTTGTTGATGAAGATATTTGTCAAGACGATATTACCATGCCCTTGGAGCTTGTTTGAGACCATATAGAGCCTTTTTAAGTCTACAAACAAGTTATTCATCATTTCCCAAAATGAATCCTTCTGGTTGTTCTATATAAACTTCTTCTTCTTCTTCTTGAGCATACCCCTTGCAAACAAGTCTAGCTTTATTTCTTATAACATCCCCATTCTCATTTAACTTGTTTTTGAATATCCATTTATTTCCAATGACATTTTTGTCATGAGGTCTTGGTACTAATTCCCAAGTGTGATTCTTTTCAATTTGATCAAGCTCTTTATTCATGGCTTGAATCCAACATTCATCTTTGCTAGCTTGACTGACATTGTGAGGTTCAATAGTGGACAGAAATACCAAATTGCTAGAAGATCCCACAAGAATCCTTCTTGTTTGTACACCTGATCCCTTTTCTCCCAAAATTTGAGATTCTGGATTATTCTTTTGAACATATCTGGATGGAGCCTTTTCAGAAAAATCATCTTCAGGTTCTTCATTGGGTTCACTGTTTGTATCATCCTTATTTGATGTAGAGGAATATATTTCATCATCATCTTCTACATTTTTTGTTTTTTTTTTCTTCTTTTGGAGGAGCTAGAGACTCATCAATAACAACATCTATAAATTCAACAATCTTCCGAAGTATTTTATTGTAACATTTATATGCCCTACTCCTAGTGGAGTAATTAAGAAATTTTCCTTCATCAAAAAGACCTTAAGGGAAAGGTCATGTTTCAGAACCATCATAATGCCAACAATGCATTATTCTCAGTAAGACTAATGCTCCCCCTGAACTTATGCCACCTGTACCTATCTTCTTCACATCAGATGCACTGTTCGAATTAAACACAACTATCATTCATTTTCCCCCCTGTGATGATACATTACTGATTCCTATAATGTATCTCACATCACTCCTGCAGTCATTATGAGAAGTAAGCTTTAGAAGCGGATGACTGCAGTAGGGTCAATATTCCCTACGTTTTTGACCGGTCCTCCTTCTTTTTCCAGCTTTTCTTGAAATTTCTTATAGTGTGCTGGAACTTGTCCAATTTCTCAGATATATTCATCCTGCATTCTTTTTCTACATGTCCATACTTGTTACAAGCATAACATCTTACGTGACCAGAAAAGTAAGAATAGGGATCATAATGTGTTTTTCTATTCTTTCTTTTATTGCAATTAGCTGCTTTATGGCCAAACTTGCTGCATGAAAAACAATATCCCTTAAAGAAACCTGAGTACCTTTCTGTGTGGAATCTGTTTGTTTGTGACTGAAAAAATTTTCTTCTGCAATTGGCTACAACATGCCCATAATTATGACATTTAAAGCATTCAACATTATTGATCAAAGGAGGGAATGATTTCTTTTGAGAGTTCATGATTGTCAGTTGACCTTCTGTTTCTTTCAATACTTCAAATTTTGCATTGATATCCTTTAAATCTTTAGCACTTCCTTGTGAACTAGATTCTCCTTTAACAGTTTCATGAAAACCAAGACCAAATTTAACAGAAGAAGACCTTTGACTACTAAGAATATTGTCCAGAGTCTTAGTACTATCTTGAAACCTCAAGAGTTTATATTTTTCTTCTAATTTACATTTTAAAATGTTTACCTCAACCTCCAATCTTTGGCATTGCTTCTTCATACTTTCTTCAACCCTTCTTCCTTCTTCTACTTGATCCTTCAATTTTAAAATCTCTTCTTTCAACCCATTTTCTTGCTCTTCAAATGTTTTTAAAAGGTCTTCATTCTTCTTATTTGATTTTTCCAGATCTTCTTTCAGAGAGATGATTTCTGCTTCAAGTCTTTCATTTTCATTGGTTAATTTATCCTGCAGTTTTTTATACATTTCTATCTGTCCATTCATTCTAGAGATCACATCTTTGTAGATAGATTCCCTCCTTTTAAATTGATCCCAATCATTACTTTCACTTTATTTTTCTCTATCTTCACCATTGCATGTACAAGGAAGTGAATTACAAGAACAACAATCAGTACCTGATTAATTATCTTCATTTTCTGCTGTACATTTTTTCTGAGATATCTCCTTTCTTTGAGTAGCCTTCTTCTTTTTCTTCCTTCCCATTGTGACGAATCTCCTTCAAGCGATCAAGCTTCTGCAGAAGGACCGTCTCTGATACCAATTGTTGGAAAAATACTGAGAGGGGGGGTGAATCAGTATTTAGAGCTAACTGATAATTTTTTAGTTTTCCTTTCTCTTAAAACCTTATGTTACATTACGGCATCCAACTTGTATGTCCAAAGATATTATTATGTCTTTACTTATATCATTACATCATTCATTCATCAGATAATCAGTAAGCATGAACAGAAATACAAAACAAACCAACAACACATATGAACACCAGGATTTAAGGTGGAAACCCAATTCGGGAGAAAACCACCGCTGCTGTAATCTCAGTCTTCAATATTTATTATAGAGAAAACTTCTTACAATTTTATGCTGGTGCAGACTCATACTAGCACACAGACACCCATCTACAGAATGCTACAACCTTCTCTCATTTACCAGCCTCTCCTGGAAGGGAGCTACTACCACCTGTTCTTGTTTACCAGCCTCCCCTGGAAGGGAGCTACTACCCCCTGCTCTCGTTTACCATCTACCACTGGAAGGGAGCTACAACCCCCTTACTGAAGGCTTCGACCCTCAGCACCACTGCGGACCACGTTTCATCAATTTTCACACTGGATCCACCAGTTTCCACATGACATACCTTGCATGCCACCAGATTTATTCATTCAGTACACTCACACCTGTTCTTTATGATTTCTTCCGTCATTCAAACCAGAGATTCATCATTGTCAGATCATTATATCCATGGGTGCATCGTAGATTCAGATTTATTAGTTAAGATCAGAGTTTTCCCATGCAGATATTCCTTAGAAAAATTTATTCATTCACAACCCTTACACATGCACACATTCTTCATGATTTCATCAGTCGATTAAATTAGGAATTAATCATCATCTGATCTAGAGATCTTGATCAATCATCATATTCACCGGTGCACCATAGATTCATATATATTAGAGTTTATTCATACAGATATCTCTTAGAGATTCGTTTATTATCAACCCTTTCGCATGCACACCTTGTACTCTAACTGTCTTCTCCTTATATAGTTTTCGCCTTTCTCAATACCACGAGTCAAAACCACCCAACTGATAATGGTATTCCTTTTAGTTTATGCCACGGGGTTTTTTTATCTCTTTTTAATTTATTTATCAATTTTAAAGAAATTGAAAAATAAATATATTTACAACATTTGAATTCCCAAGCCTTATAACTAAAGTTTAACCCTTCGGTCTTTATAGAGATATCCAACGCTTTCAAATAAATTAACCTTTGACCCTGGGCCCACAAATATAGTCAATAGCCAATCAAATACATGCACGGTACCATAAGTGAATTTCGCGCAAGTCCAACGTCCGATCACCGTTAGATTAGCAAGCTTCCAGATCAACGGTGTATATGCATATCGCTCGACCTCTGATGCTGATCGTTAACGTGCGATGGCCCGCCGTACCTGTGTTAATCTTCGCACACCTTCAACAAATGATGACTGTATGATGACCCCTTCTCAGATCAACGACGTATATGCATATCGCTTGACCTCCGATGCCGAACATTAACATGCGATAGCCCGCCGTACCTGTGTTAATCTTTGTGCACCTTCAACAAATGATGACCGTCCGATGACCCCTTCCCAGATCAACGACGCTTAATGATATCGTTGGGCATCCTGGATCGAACTATAACGCGCGATGGCGCACAGTGAAAAGTGGTTTTGTGAATTCGTATAGGGACGTGTGTCGAGCACTCTATGGAATCGCTCCTCATCCAGGAAATACCGCTTACTCCGCATAGGTGGTGCGATGAAAACCGTAAACCACCTTCACTGTTCACTCGCTCATGGTTCCACTCTTCCATGCAGGGTTCCGTCGCCTTTTCAATGTATAATTATAATTAAGTTGCGCTCTAAGGTTTTTCCTTTCTACTCTTCGTGTTCTGTCGTCACCAAGTGTTCCGCTACTCCATTAATTTGCGCCATCTCCCATCAACTCCCTCATCAGATATAGAGTATCATTCAAGCCTTCCAATTACACAGGACATCATTCGACTCCATTATAGAGATTATTCACACAGAGGTTCAGGGGATTCCACACAAGAATTACATTAGTCAATACACATATAATACACATATCTCTAACTCTGCAACAATGATTTCTTTCCTCTTCGGGCACCGTAGGTATCCTCTGCCCATTATGAATTGATCACACAAGTCATATATATTCCAAATTTACTCAACCATACTTAACACAATTCCACAGTTCTTCATCAACATATACAAATCTTGGTCAGATATTCAATTTGTCCTTCAATCTATTACCTTGTCTCTTCCTAGCAGCTCTCCCTTTTTCCATCTCCTTTGCAAACTGTATTAAACCCCTAATTTAACTATTAAACCCCTAATTCAACTCTATTGCTCTGTCTCTAATTCCTCTATTTCATCTACTGCCTCTGCTACCTCTTTGTTCCTAGTTACTGTTTTAGATGCCAATTCCTCTGCCACTGTTTTCTCTGATGTCTTTGCTGCCTTTCCAGATCTCCAATCAACTAACCCTTCTAAAACCGCCTCAGCTTCATATTTCATTTTCTCTTTTCTTTGTTGTTGTTTCAAGTGCTCCTCTTTTGGCATTGATGGAGATACATCATTCTTACATGTTTAACACATAGGTTTCTTATCATAGGCAACTTATTAAGTAGGTTTCCATCAAGGAAAACTTCATCAAGTAGGTTTCCATCAACTTTATGAAGTAGGTTTCCATCAAGGACAACACTCTGCATCATATTGCCAACACCTTCCTCTTCTTCCCTTGCCAAGAATGTAGGCATGGTACCACGTTGTAGGTATGATGGTGTAGCTGAATTCTCACACCCATAATTTGAAGAATTGGAGCTTTCTTCATGTAAAATCCCTCTTGGAGAATATCTATATCTCTCCATCCTCATCTCTTTGATGTCTCTGTTAATGCCCTGCATGTTTTGAAGAAGAATTCTTGAGAAATCCTCCCCTTTCATTTCTCCTGATAATGGAGTATGGCCTCCATCTCTTCTGAAGATATTCTCCTTTCTATGAGAAGCCTCCTTAGATGACATAATGGTTCAAGTACACATGTTGAGCCAAGATTATGCTCTCATACCACTGTAATATTCCCAAATGGGGAAAGCAGCAATATAGCACATAAAAGTGGAAATATGTATAAATATCAATAGATAAATACATGAAACAACCATAGATCCATTCTATTATGACTATAATAGAAAAATATGTACATATAGTTGAGGAAAATATCACTCGAGTTGGGCAAAAAAACCTCCCCTAAAAGCATGCACCTAGATCTAAAATGTTGCTAATACAATAAAAGCTAGAATGTCAAAACTGTGTTTTCTATGAGGGGATAGCTATATATGAAAATGGAAATACATGTATATGCCACTAAAATTCTCCAATAGTGCAAGGAATATATATCCAAACCCCAAAACATATTTCTAGGACAACCCAGAAAAGGTTTCTGGAAATACACACTATACAAAATATAGCAAATATGGCCCTAGGGCTGAGTAATCTCTGTAACTGAATCACTGATGGAAGATGGCTTATCTGATATACAAGATGGTTTATATTCCTCCAATAGATCTCCTAAAATAAGGCTGATCCCCTCAAAGGAAACACAACTCCTCCAAAAAGGGAAATAAACCCATTGTTGTAGCTGCTCTCTAAAATGACACAGTCCTTGATGGAAACTACATTGTAGTTGATGAATGCTACTTGAACTAGTGAAAAAATATGAAATGAGACCCTAAGAACTTCCTCACAAGCTTCCAGATGAAAGGATGTACCTTCCAATGGAAAACTAGCTCAGAACTTGGAGATCTCTCTCCTCCACTGCTACACCCATGCAACACAACTCAACTCTAAACAAAACTACATTTTATATGAGACTGAAGCTTGGAAAAATTCCAGATAGTGGTAATGTAGCTCAAGATAACCTCTCCTAAGTAGGAACTCTAATTCCCTCGAGGATGAGGGTGGTATTTCCGCTCGGAAACACCCTTGTGCTAAACATCACGACAAACCCTGCTAAACAACAAAAGCATGCACAAAAATGTCACATGAAAAATCTAGATCTAAAAAGATCAAAATCAATAATACCAATCCATGCCTTCCAATGCTACCATCCCCTTTCTTTTATGCTTGGTGAGCATCCCCACCCTAGACCCCAATCATTAAAGGAGTTACTCGCATGCATACACTCCTCCTTAATGACTGTGTTGTCCTCCAATAAATCTCCACTAGATCCATAATAGCGTTGCTAATTTGGTCAACATTGACCTAGTCCATATGCTCTAGCCCCTGTTCACACATTAGGGTGCTTTATTAAGCTAAAAATATGATCCAATTTCACCTGAGAAGTGGTTTTATTCTTCATAAAGAGATTTATGGGTCTCCCTACCCACTTATTCACCTATCTAAGTGACAAAACAAAATTTTAATATACCAATTAACTGCAAGCTGATTTAGGAATATTACAAGAGATCCCTCTCCAGTTTGGTAGGGCTATATACTAAGAAAAAATATTGGTCTATGATTACCTTTGTTAGGATTTCTTCTTCAGCCTTAGAGATCTGGCGGAGTGATAACAGAGTGTAATGTTCCCAATTTTAGCCTCAAGCTAAAATGGAACATTACAGTGGCATATTTTATTTTTGCTTAATAAAATGGGTAAGGAGACCCCTTAACCATTGGTGATAGATAAATAACACTCCTTATGAGGAAGGAGGATAAATAAGCAGCTGAAATAAATACCTAATGGTGTGAACATGATGAGGATCACGTTGAATTGGCCATCTTTGACCAAGTCAACAACGCTGCCTTAGAGGGGTGGCTTGCTTGAGAAGACAACACATTTTTTGGAGGGAAAGCATTCAAAATTGAATGGAAACACTAATTGTGGGACCTATGGTGAGAGAGAGATCATTTTATTTATAAGAGAGAAGATAGCAGCTCATTTTTCTATGCTTTGATTCAAAAATTTCGTGGTGAGGCCAAGGACTTGCACATCCAGGTTGTTTAGCAGGATTGCAGTGCTCTTGAGCACTGGGGGTGTTCTCGGGCGGGGATCCCCCACCTCTTCCTCATGGGAGGAGAGGATTTGAGCTACATTTCCTCATTCTGGAATTTTTCCAAGCTCACTCCTTCAGTTACAACATTATTTATGTAGCAGGATGGTGTTGTGTAGCTGCGGTAGCAGCAGAGGAACTCATAGAGTCCTTCCTTATTTGCCTTTTTAGTGGAGGATGGATTTATTCATTGGAGGAGCTGTAGATAGGGATCTTGGAGCATATTTAAGATCTATGGCATTAGGCCACTCATTCACCAACTCCCACTTCATAGTCACTTAGAGAAACTGCGTTATTCCTTGAGGTCAGTGTTGAGGGAGATTCTTGTGCTCATCAAGAGGAGTGATTTTGAGTAAAAGTGGATCAGCCCCTTTTCCCTCGAGGGCATTATCAGAGGAGGGCATCATAATTTCAGATCAACCATAGCCTCATATTCATTTTTTTTCAGTTGCAGTGACAATTTGTTTGTCACTATTGTATTGTATCTGACATTTCTAGCAATCTCCCTGAGATTGGCTAGAAATCCCATATTGAGCCCATTTTCTTCTCTTGGGCCATTTTCTTTTATCTTTTAGCCACATTTCCATTCTATACATGTTCATCAGCTGCATCTCCCATAGAGATTGCACATTTATGGTTTCCTGGCATTCTATGTAGCTGCAGCTACTCCGGCATTACATTGTATATTCATTGGAGGTGGTTCTAAAAGCTTGAGGGCCTTGTTCCTCATGATATTTCTGTATAATGTTGCTGATATAGTAATATCATTATGGCTATAGTATTTACCCTCTCATGATACATTTAGAATTGCATATTTTCAGATTTATGTTTTGCATATTGTTGTAGTTCTCTCTTTGGGCATTGTTTTAGAGACCTAGATTGGGGAGATATGAATAACCCATCTAGTGTTATTTCTTTGAGCTCATTTTCTGCAAGGAATTTATATTTTATATGTACTAGGGCATCCCAGAATTGGATTGTCTTAATTTTACAGTAGCTTCCTTATACATCGTCCTCAAGGACCCTGTAGCAGAAACTCCCGAAGTGGAATATTGCATATCCATAGGCAGAGTCGGTGAAGGGCCAACTAGCCTCAGGATCTCTCCCTTATTTGGAAGGAGACATATCCTGTAAATTCCCCAATATTCAATCTCTGAAATGGACTTGTGATAGCTCACTGAAGAAGGAATTGGAATATCTTAAAGATATTCCTGATGGAGCAGAGATTTCCATATTTTGAATATTACAGTGGTATCAAAGCATGATCTTGGCTCAGCTTGTGCCCAAGATCTAAGGCTATCATAAAGAGGAGCTTCTCTCCAAGGAGAGTATATTTACAAAGAATACAAGGAAAGAGGAATGAAGGAAGAGGAGGTTTCCCTTCTTCTTTTCCAGACCATTGAGGAAGTCATTGAAGATCTTGATGAAAGGGAAATTTGGAGAAATTTTCTGAGAAGGGTTTGTTGATGGGACAAATCCTAGCTACTTCAAGAAGGGTGTGAGAATTTAGTCACACATGCAGATCCACAGCGCAGTCCTTTGTTCACTTGCATTGAAAGGGAGTAGAGAAAGAAAATGAGGCCATGGGAAGAGTAGCGTTGCAACTCAAGGTATGGCTCATGATTGTTGGTTTGAGGGTTTCATTTTTCATTGACATGCAAATGCAAAAACTAGTGATGCATTCACTAAGGGTTTGATGGAGAAAACTTGGTGAAACTCATTGTGTCATAAACACAAAGACTTTGCATACACTAGAAAGAACCAACAGCGTTTTCACATTATGAGGATATCCATCACCACATGGAGGTGAAAGGGTAGCCATTGCTTCCACTAGAGGAGCCCTTGTGTATTTGCAAGGAGTCCCAAATATTTTTACATGTGGGGATTGTGAGATGGAAGGGCAAGAGAAGGATCAGCATGGAGGGATGATGGGAATTCACCCATATCCATTTCAGAAACTTTCTACACAAGGGGAAGAGATTGCACTGCGCAGAGGAGAGAGGGACAAATCAGTCCACTCATACATGCAGTCTATTTCATAGCATGGTGTCTCACTTTATGGGGGAATTCCACCTAGAAGGCCACTTGATTTAGAGTTGATGAGAGGCATCATTCCATTTGTTTCACCACTCATGGATTCCGGAGGGGTGGAGACACTAGAGGGATCCAACACAGCACAGAGGGTTGGGGTAAACTCAAGGAGGAGAGATATAGTCTCTCATTTTTAGTATCACCCATCTTCATCAGTTTTATTGTGTTGATATCATTTGCTGCATGGTTAGAGGATAGCATCTTCATGATGGAGGATGGCTGCTCCAAGGATCCGGATGAAAAAAGGATTATTCCTTTGAGGAAGGACCCTTTCATGCATTGGAGTAGATGGAGGCTACTCATGCTTGCATTAGCTAGGATCGGGAGATTCTTTGGATGTTGGTCCCATGAAAGGAGAAATGACCCACTCTCTAGTTGTCTTGTGACAAGTTGTTTTCATTGTATTATGCTACCTTGTGTAGAGCTATAAAAAGGGTCTCTTTCACCTCTAATTACCTCACATTAATATGTCAATCCGGGAGCGTTTTGTTATTCCAAAGAGTGTCTCAGTCTGAGGCTATCACTTGTCAGAGTAATGCTAGTAGTACAGTGTTTAATAAATACAAGAGTAAATGGATGCTTGTCTGTAACTAAATTACTTCAAAAGAATAAATCACACATTTAGAAAACTAGGCAGCTTATCAGTCAAGGGTTCGGCAGCGATAACCCATCCCTTGGGAAACTGATGGAAAGGAAATTAGAGCATAGACCACGGGTCTGGGAGCTAGACAGTGAATGCCAAAGCTCACTACAGCCTTAGATCATCTCTCACACCAAAACAACAAATGCGAGTAAATGGAACAACAAATAAAGAATTGAACAGCAAATCTGGAATGGAACAGTAATTCTAAAATGGAACAGCAATCGAACAACTAAGTCTCGCGAGTCGTAACCAAACTTAATCTATTAACCCAAATGCACTCTTCGCAATCAAATAACAATCTTTCACTCTTAAGGAAAATCACGCAAAACACAGTAATGGAACAACATTAACTATTGATAAATTATAGAACAGCACCAAATAATCATATACGCACACAACACGCTGGAATAATAATCTGATCAGCCTTAATCAACAGGAATACGACTGTGCTTCCAAATAGAACAGCATTATTTCTTAATCCAACAATTATGAAGAACACTACCTCAAACGAATCTATGACACGAATGTTCAATATAAAAGCTCTGTAACAGAACAGTAAGAATATTCGGTTAAGGCTAATAACATGCAATGAACTCTGAAAGGATCAATAACATAATGCAGAGTCAATACACGATTCTATCTGTAAAAACCTCAATGATTTAATCTTAACAGAGCATGTAATATCAACTTATAAAGCATATCAGATTACCAAATAACAACGATAAACAAACCACGCGGAAATCAAATCGTAGTGATACAGAAGCAAGTGTCCTCCGGGGCCGGGCCCTTAGCCTCCAAGGGTACACCGCCTTAAGTTAATCCAGACGCAGAGATGAGATAATCACCAAACTTATATTAATGCATCGGAAAAAAATACAATGAACCAGTTCTCAACGAGACTTAATAATCAGAGCTGATGTTTAACAGAAAATTACATAAAAACGTATATCCTTCTCCTTCAAGCTAACAGTGTTGTCCCTTTATATAAAGGTGACGGCGGAGATGTCCAAGTAACAAGATAAATAAAGCAGCGATCCCTCAGGATCGAAGATCCTGAGGGATTCGCCAAACTGTTAATCCTTTATCCTTTCTTTTCTTTTGCGTCGCGCTGGTGTCTTCTCCTCCTTTTCCGGGCCGATTTGCTTTGATCTGTTTAGCCTTGTTTGCATTCGGTTCTCCTTCAGAGGGACAGCAGTTATCTCGACTTTGTCCTTTCCTTTGGAGCGGAAACTCCTCGTTTTCTCCTTTTCCTGCATAGAAAATAACCATTATCAGCGGTTAAGTCTTGCATATCAATTCTCACATGTTTTGTTATAATTCCTTATTATTTTCCAAATTCATGATGCAAAAAGGTTTACAAATTCTACTAAAAAGCCACTGAAATAATCATCAAAAGCATACCTTTTTAGTACTCCACACACCCCCCTGCTTACCTTGTTTCATGTCCTCATGAAAACATTGTAGTTGACATGCAAGGCGGTGAGAGAATATGCTGGAGAAGGAGTCTCATGCGGAGGCCTACAGCCATGATGAGTGATTAGATAGTCAAAGAACTGACCTGTTTGCCCCTCAGGCATCTCATACAGGGCTTGATATCCGGGTGCAGGGTGCCAAATAATTGGAGTGCGAAATCTATATCCTAACCAGGATGGCCCTGCTTTCAAAATACTCTCGCCATAGAGGTTCAAACGGTTGGCAGCTAATTCAAAATTCTCATACTTAAATGGTTCCCTGAGCTGGATGTTTGGATTAGAGATTCGGTACCGACATTTGGCTGCATCAATGGCGAGGTCTTTGATGGAAAGAAAATATTCTAAACTCTGTCGAATGAGTGCCTCATGCATGGGTCCTAACGTTTCAATGACACCCAAAGTCCTTATGAGGTTTATATGAGCTTTCCACAACTGCACTGGGTTCCTAGGCTCAGCCCTTACCCGTAAATCTAGGCCATTTTCCTGACTCTAGAAAGTATCATAGGCTTTGAGCCACTTAATCTGATTAACCCCGAATGAAATGAATGCTTGTAATTGGATGTCTCCAACAAAAGGGCCAGGGTTCAACTCAGTCTCCTGATCTAGCACAAGGTCATGCAAATAAAGTTCACACAGCAATCTCTGGACCTTCACTCCATAATGTTTACAGCAGTCTATAAAGTCATTGACAATGTTGATTTGTATAGGGGCGCCTGCTTTAACAGCTTTTATTTTTAATTGTAAATATCGTTCTAATAAAAACAGAGCATAGTTTTTAGCAGGGGCCCTACATGCTAAAACGTCATTGTATAAAGAACACAAGGTATTCATCTGCTTGATAACATTATCTAGTCTACGGGTTACCTGTGCAACTTCCTCTTGTTCCTTTCGCCACCCTTCAAAGGCCTGGCTTTTGGATTGATTGACGTCCCTTAGTTGCTGCTGTAACTCTTCATATTTTTCTCGGGGGACCGTTTTCTCTCTAAGTTGTTCGGCTTCTTGCTGGGCTTGCTTCATCATCTTATGCAAGTTTTTTGTCTTCGTATCTTTTTTCCATAGGTCAGTGGAGGCCGGGAGTTTTACCTGAACTTTCTTATTATGCTGGTTGGAGTTCAGAACCCTTATTACCCCTGAGAGTGGTGCCTCTGTCTGGATTTTCTTTTCACTGGTCCTTATATCATCCCTTTCTATTTTAACGCGAATATCAGTCTGTTGCTATTCCTCAACATCATTTGGAACGGCAGCAGGATTTTCAGTAGGGTTTTGAACAGCAGGGCGATTGTTGGCCCTCTTTTTCTTCCCTCCGGTCCTTCTTACCCTCTGGTTTGCTTTCAGAATTTTAATTTGTTGTCTGAGCTGGGTTATTGTATTCAATAATTTCTGCCGTTCCATTCGCAATTTCTTAATTTCCCGTGTTTCATTAGAAGGAACAACAGGCTGTCTGCTGTGGTTTGGACCATGACTAGTTTCTGGATCTTTCTCTTGGGGTGCTTCCTCGCTGTTCTGCTCTAGCTGTTCTGGGGTAGGAACCTTGACGGGTTCTGTCTCTTCCTGAGCAACTGCTTGTTCTGCTCCTACTCCCTCCGAAATTTCCTCTGGTGTCCTGGGAAATTTCCATGATATTCTGTAATCTTTCCTTCTTTAATGTCCATACTGGTCCGGTGGCTGGTAGTCCCGAAACTTCTGCAATTATATCATCGGTGACCGCTATCCGCTTCCCCCTTACTGTGGAGTGATCATCCTGCAGGTTCTGCAAGAATTCCATCGCTATTGTTTCATCAGACTCCTGCAGGCGACTGAGATAATTCAACCATCCTGCTCTTTCCAGGATCTCCCGGGCAGCAGCGGAGATTGTCAACTTCTGAGGTTCGCTTCGAATTGCCCTTCCTCCCATGGTTTCACTGTGGATTCTCAATGGAACAGCAACTACTTGTGCTGTTTGAAACACAGAGAGGGTGATAATCGCAAGATTTCGAAAAAAAACACAGAGTATGCAACAATGCAACGGAAATGGATTATGAACAGCAACTTGTGTAAAAATATAAATGCCATGCTGTTAAACCATGCCAAACCATCGTACACTATCTTTCCCGAATGGTGAGCTGACACGTAATTCAGGGAATAATGAGGTTAACCTCCCCCCCCCCCGCAATGTGATAGGCTGTCCCAGCCGGCAAATAAAGGAGCAGCACCCGATCTGCAACCGAGTCAGAAAGGAACAGCATATGGAATTATGCCATGTTTAGAAGGAAAACGAATTACCGAAATCGAAGCGGAGAGTTGATCGTGTATTACATAAGAGGCTGCTGTGTTATGATATGAGGCTGGTGGGTAGGACATCTGTCGTACTTGCCAAATCTCAAGTGGTCATGGTCACTTCCTTTGCCATGATTGGTGATGATAAATGTTCATGCGATGTATAAATCGGGAAATAATATATGATTAGTTTCTAGGATATAAGAAACAAAAGAGTATTAGTATCTTACCCATTGGTGTAACCAAGGTGACTTCAATACCATTAACAGTGCTCTGCTGCCGACAGGTGTCCATAACCTTGGCAGAGTTGTTTTTCACCCTCGGAACCATGATCCTTTGTGTATACTTAGGAATGTTGTTATGTCAAAATGTAGACCATTATGCTGGCTTGGTGACCAGTTAACCATAATGCCATTCACGAGGAAGGAGCGAAACGTGGGCAGGTCGGCTCGTGATGAGACCTCATGTTCCAAGGTTCGTTTATTTGATATACCTTTTGGACCATATCCCTGGTGTGGTGGCCATAATGGGAATGCCACTTCACTTCCATCCTCATGATCATGGTAGGCTGGCTCTCGATGAGACCCCCTATCCTGCATTTGACATTTCACATATCATGTTCAGATATTTTTCTTTTTCATAGAGTACTTTTCCTTATTTATACACAAAGGGTGGTTCAACACTCCTTAAGAGTAGGAATGGTGGAAGAAGTCTTATCATCTCAATAGGAAGATATAAGCCCTTTTCTCTTATTCCTAAATAATAATCAAAGAGGGTTAAAGGGATCAGCATGATAAAGATAACCAATCAGGGCAAAATTAGTAGAACAATGACAACAAAAGATAAGAAATAAGTATGTCCTTCCTTTTGTCCTCTTACTAATGCAGAGCCTTATAGATATAGTGATTTATGGTTTGCGGATTTCGGTATGTTGTGATTTTATATTCATTGCACAAGTACATAGCTGTATCTTAAAGACTTGAAAGAATACGGGCAAGAAGCATCCTCAATTTAGATCAGCAAAAGGAATAAGATGTTTCACAAGGAGAGCAAAAGTATGCTAGTGGTGTTCCTTTGGAAAAAGAAACAACGACGGATGATAGAAAAAAGGAACAGCAAAAATGCAAATGCCGTTCCTTTGAAAAAGGAACAGCAAAAATAAAAAACACTCAAAATGCCATTCCTTTGAAAAAGGAACAACAGCAACAAAAGAACGCTGTTTCTTTGAAAAAAAAGGAACAGTGGTAACCAAAAATGTTGTGCCTTTGGAAAAGGAACAGCAAAAGACGCAAAAATGTCGTTCCTTTGGAAAAGGAACAGCAGAGATCCAAAATGATGTTCCTTTAGAAAAGGAACAGCAAAACAAGCAAAGCCAACAGCATAAAGAACACGCAAATGCCATTTTTTTAGAACGGCAAAAATCAAAACTTTGAGAAAGAAAAAGAATAGCAAAAATGACAAGAAAACATTTAATTCAAACATATATACAAGAATGACTCAAAGACAAGAACTTATGTACAAATTGTAAAAAAAATGAATTCCTTAATGAATTACAGGTGAGGAAGATTTCTCTTCCTCTCCTAAAATCTCCATATCAGTGTCTCGGTGTAGCTGCTGGCAGAAGGATTCCCGAGTGAGTGGTTTCCGATAGAGACGAACTCGGTGGCCATTTACTTTGAATGCATATCCAGAACCGTCAATGGTAATTAGAGTAAGGGTTCCATTGTCATGCACCTTCTGGATTTCGTATGGTCCCAACCATCGAGTCTGAAGTTTTCCAGGGAAGTCCTGAAACCGAGAGTCGTATAACAGAGCCCAGTCTCCCTCGTGGAAGACTTTGTTCTTGATGAGCGCATCATGCCATTTAGCTTGCTGTTGTTGAAATAATGTTGTATTTTGTAGTGCAGAGAGCCTAATTTCGTCTAATTCATTGATCTGTTGTAGTCGATTGATTTGTGCCTCGCTTAGATCTAGGCCAACTTCCTGTGTTGTCCGTAATGTTTGGATTTCGAATTCTATGGGAAAAATGGGTTGTTTTCCAAACACTAATTGATAAGGTGAGTAACCGGTGGTGCTCCTCCATGTGGTTCTATAGGCCAAGAGTGCTTCAGGTAGTCGGGTAGCCCAATCACGCCTATGTGACGCAATGGTTTTCGTTAGGATTGATTCTATTATCTTATTGCTACTTTCTACCTGCCCATTCGCCTGTGGATGATATGGAGTAGTGATTTTATGCTGGACGTGATAATTGTTGAGTGTTGCAGCTAATTTATGCCCAGCAAATTGTGGTCCTCCATCTGTAATTATTTCCCTGGGGAGGCCATAACGTACAAATAGATGGAACAGGAACTGTATGACAGAGTCCTCTGTGGCTCTTGGCAATGCTTCTGCCTCAACCCATTTGGTGACATATTCTGTTGCCACCAAGATATATGTTTTCTGATTTGATGAGGGGTTGATGGGTCCAACAAAATCAAGAGCCCATCGCTCGAATGGTTCGATGACTAACTGTGGTTTCAGAGGCATCTCATCGGCTTGACCAGGTCGTCCTGCTCGCTGGCAGCTGTCACAGGCTTGAACAAATTTCTTTGCATCTTTGAAAATCGTGGGCCAGTAATATCCTGTCTACAATACTTTGTGTCCAGTTCTACGCTCAGCGAAGTGTCCACCACACGGTCCATCGTGACAGGCTTTTAGGATGTCAAAGATTTCATCCTCTCGAACACATCGCCTGATATGCATGTCTGCCCCTGTGTGAAACAAATAGCCCCCAATCCACGAGAATCGAGAACTCTTTTGAACAATCTGCTTGCGCTCATTAGGGGTTAAATGTTTTGGTAGTTTACCTACTGCGAGGTAGTTGGAAATATCAGCATACCAGGGTGTTTGAACGGCAACAACAAACAGGTGCTCATCCGGGAATTGATCTTCAACTGCTGCTGCATCGATTGGTTTTGGTATTCTCGAAAGAAAATCGGCTACAGGGTTTTCTTTGCCGGGCCAATCCTTGATTGTGATATCGAATTCCTGCAATAAAATCAACCATCTAGTTACTCTGGCATTTGTGACAGGCTTATTTGCTAAATATTTTATGGCAGAATGGTCTATATACAAGATAACAGGATAGCCTGTAATATAATGTCTAAACTTATTGACAACATGTATTACAGCTAGGAATTCTTTTTTAGTAACAGTGTAATTTAATTCAGCAGGGGATAAATTTTTGCTGATGTAATAGATATCATATGGTTTTTTATCCTCTTCCTGCCCAAGGACTGCGCCAATGGCTGTATCTGAGGCATCAGATGATATCTGGAATGGTAGGTCCCAGTTTGGTCCTCGAAGGACTGGGGCTGTGGATACGAGCTTCTTTAAATCCTCGAAAGCACGGTCACATTTTTCTGTCCAAAGAAAATCAACGTTACCGGTTAGTGCATATAAAGGAGCAGCAATGTGCGAATAATGCTCTATAAATCGTCTATAATAACCGGAAAATCCAAGAAAGCTGCGTACCTCTGTTTGAGTAGTAGGAGTGGGAATGAGCAAAAGTATTTGGATTTTGGCCGGGTCTACCTGAATGCCGGCTGCTGAAACATAATGTCCTAGAATAAGTCCTTCAGTCATCATCATGAAACATTTTTCGTGGCTTAAGCAAAGCCTGGTAACAATGCAACGTTGTAGGAATTTTTCTAGGGTGTCTAGAGCTGGATCAAAATCATCTCCATATGGTGTAAATTCATCCATGTAAACTTCAAGTCCATCATTTATTAAATCTGCAAAAATGCTAAGGATAGCCCTTTGAAATGTGGCAGGAGCATTACATAGGCCAAAAGGTAGAACTCGATAGGCAAATGTTCCCCAGGGACAAGTAAAAGTAGTTTTATCTTGGTCTTCAGGGGCAATCTGAATCTGATTGTATCCACTGAAGCCATCCAAGAAAGAAAAGAATTTCTTTCCTGCTAAAGTATCTAATACTTGGTCTATGAATGGGAGAGGAAAATGATCTTTTTGTGTTGCCTTATTTAGTTCCCTATAATCCACACAGATTCTCCATTTTCCATTCTTTTTTGGTACCACCACAAGTGGAGAGACCCATTTACTATCAGAAATAGGATAGATAAAATTGACATCTAAAAGTTTCTGAAGTTCAGCTTTTACCACATCCTTTAGATGAGGATTAAGTCTCCTTTCCGGCTGACGAACAGGTCTGGCATCTTTTTCTATATAAATGTGGTGTGTACATAACTGGGGATCGATTCCTTTCATATCAAGGTAATCCCATGCAAATTCTTCTTGATATTTCGTTAACAGATGGATGAGCTTAGTTTCTTGTTCAGGTGTGAGATTAGCATTGATGTTTAAAGTTTTTCCCGGTGCAATTTCCACAGTTTTACTATTTGCAACAGAAGTAACAGGTATCGTTTGGTCATGCGTATCTTTCAGAGGATCTTCCTCTAATTCATTATCAAATGATGCTTCTATCATGTGACACTGTGTGCGAGGTTCAGTTTGACTAATGAAATTATTAATGGCGTCATCTTCTGTTTGGTCTTTAAAATCAAGTGCCTCTTGTATAATTAATGGAGATCTGATGTTATCAGTAAGGTATGATACAGGGTGCTTATTAGTTCTGATCATTGTGACACTTGGCTGCGCTGGAGGATATAGAACTAAATTTTTGCTATTCGATCCTCTGGTTATGGTCATATTTCCCTGCCGGCAGCCAATGTAGGCATCGACAGTGGCAAGCCAAGGTCTACCTAAAATTAGCGGGTGTCCATCAAGTCGGGTTTTTGGATTAATTATCAGGAAATCGGTTGGATACTCCCAGGAATCAATAGAGACCATGACATCCTGTAGAATACCCTCTGGTCTAACCACAGATCGGTCAGCCAATTATAATAAAGTAGAGGTGGGTTATACTAATGTAATGCCGAGCTTTTGGCAAGTAGTGGTTATTAAAATATTAATTGCAGCTCCTAGATCAACTAAGGCATTAGACAGGGTCTGACCATAAATTTGAACAGTTATAATTGGATTCCCTGGGTCTTCATATTTAATGGGTGTTTATCTTCCAGATAATAGGTCAGATAAAGTACCGACTACTTGGACTCTTGGATTATTTGTTATATTCCTCCTTGGTTTCTTTATGCACAACTCTTTGATAGTATTTGCGTATATAGGAATGTCTTGAATGGCTTGGAGGAATGGAATTTTTATGTACAGATTTTGTAATTCTCCCAGAATGTCAAAGTCAGGATATTGTATGGGTCGAGGTATGACTAATTGTTCTGGGAATGGAGGAGAGGATGTGGTTGCTTGATTATGATTTTGCTGCTTATTTACATCCTCTTGTTGCAACTGATGTTCTCTTGGTAACTGATCTTCAATATGAACTGTTTTATCTCCCTCAGTTTCAATTATGCGTCCAGATCTTAACTGAAGATCATTGCACTCCCTCAGGTCGGGTCCTATTTCTGGTGATTCTATGATTTGGATAGATTGGACCTGTCTGTTATTTGGATTGGGATCGGGTTGGGCTGGGATTTGCGGTCTCAGGTTAGATTGGGGATTTTGTTGTAAGGCTGGCAGAGTAGGTTGAGGGAGCGGAATAGTTCCAGCTGGCTGGTACATCGGTCTTTGCCAGCTTGTCTGCCAGGGTGAACTTTGTGAAGTAGGGGGAGTCCATTGTGAAGGATATGGGCCATTTTTCCAATATGGTGGAGTGTAAGGCAAATTCAGCCAACCATATTGGCTTGTTTGATTCAGCCATGGATTTGAGGAAGGAAACGATTGTGGTGACCAGTTTGAAAATGGGGGCTAAGATTGATTTTGCCACATACCATATTGTTGAGCATTATACTGTGGGGGTTGAAAAAAAGAGGTTGAGTCCGGAAACATACCAGATTGTCTCGGTTGCCACTGGCGATGTTGGTTGATCGAGTTCACCGATTCTGGTTCTTCTTCTGCTTCCTTATATACTGCTTTCAATCCAGGAAGTGAGGGGCAGCTCTCCGTAAGGTGATCTTTTGTACAGATGGCACATGTTTGGACTTTATCCAGTGGACATTCCTTGTGGCTATGTTTCTTTCTGCATCGGGGACAGAAGATCGCCAAATTCTGTTCTACCTCCATCTGCTTTTGTTTAGCCTGCACAATATTAAGTTGTGTAGTTAGTGTCCCCAGAATATCAGTTTTAAAATTTTCTAATAAATTTCCAATTTCTGCACGTGTTACTCCTTCTGTTGATACTTTGTTATCTCTTGCAAACCGATCATATTCTGTCGGTTTTATTCTTGTGCTGCCTCTCGAACTCCTGATACATAAATCAATGATGTCAACAAAATTCTCTTGATAAATATCCCCTTTTCCCATGATGTTTAATGTTTCAATCCATTGTTCCTTCATGCCCCTTATTAATGCAGTTTTTAACACATTATCGGGTAAAGGTAGCGATGCATAAGGAGATCTTTGTAGATTGTACTGAAAACGTTCCACATACTCCTCCAATGTTTCATTCGTTCTGGCTGTCATTTGGAATATTTCGTCTTTTAATTCTCTAGACCTACAATAATCCTGATATTTTTTTAAGAAGGATTCTTTCATTTGATCCCAATTGTTGATAACCCCGCCACCTAGTCCCATAAACCATCTTAAAGCAGCCCCTTTTAATGTAGAGGGGAATAATTTTAATTTTTGGGGATCGGTGGTGTAATCATACCCTCTGCATAACACATCGAATTCGAATAAAAATGCATCCGGATCTTCTGATGTGAGACCGTGAAATGTAGGGATATGCTGAAGAGGGATAGCTTTCATGGGTGCATTTGCTGCAGAATCCACTATAGGATATTGTAATGTAGAGGTTTGAGTATTTGGCTGGTTCTGAGCCATGGGATCGAAGATATGCCAATAACCTTCTGGGATATCTAGGAGGGTATTCCTAGGTTGAGAGGGAATGGTTTTGACAGGGATAGTTTTAATAGCACTTCCCTTATCTAGAATAATGAGAATACCTGATGTCTGAGGAGATTGGATTCCTTCAACAATGATTTTCACAGCACTCCCCTTATCTGGGCTATTTAATGGCTGATTTGTTCCAATAGGAGATTTTGGTTCCTTGGTTTCCCCTGTTTCTCCTTCTCCTTCACAAAAGTTGCTGGAATTCCCTTCCTGCAATAGTTCTGGAGTAGAATTTTCGATTTCTTGAAAGTCCTGCTCTTCAGTTTGACTATGCACCTCAGCACAGGCTATATATGGTGATCTTGTGGCCTGAAGGGAACTAGTAGGCTGTTTAGAAATGTTTTTCCTGGGGCCTACTGATGGTTGAGATTCTGTTTTCTTATAGATTTCGTCTATGAAGGTCGTTCGGCCAAGGGTCACTGGCCCCTTAGCTTTTTCGGGCTTGGATGGGGGTTTGATATTATTTTCTGGTCTTTTCTGCTTAGTCATGCACTCAAATGAACTACCAACTTCTATTCAAACAAAGCAAAAAAACAAATCTGTTAGGAAAGCGGACAGTGGAGCAGGGCTTTTACATGCTCTGCACGTAGGTTCTTACCTTCCGTTTTTAGGATCCAACTCCTCCCTAGCAGGCTCGTACACTACTCTGAAAAATAAAAATGGCTACACTCTTTCCCCGGCAACGGCGCCAAAATGTAGAGCTATAAAAAGGGTCTCTTTCACCTCTAATTACCTCACATTAATATGTCAATCCGGGAGCGTTTTTTTATTCCAAAGAGTGTCTCAGTCTGAGGCTATCACTTGTCATAGTAATGCTAGTAGTACAGTGTTTAAGAAATACAAGAGTAAACGGATGCTTGTCTGTAACTAAATTACTTCAAAAGAATAAATCACACATTCAGAAAACTAGGCAGCTTATCAGTCAAGGGTTCGGCAGCGATAACCCATCCCTTTGGAAACTTATGGAAAGGAAATTAGAGCATAGACCACGGGTCTGGGAGCTAGACAGTGAATGCCAAAGCTCACTACAGCCTTAGATCGTCTCTCACACCAAAACAACGAATGCGAGTAAATAAAACAGCAAATAAAGAATTGAACAACAAATCTGGAATGGAACAGTAATTCTAAAATGAAACAGCAATCGAACAACTAAGTCTCGCGAGTCGTAACCAAACTTAATCTCTTAACCCAAATACACTCTTCGCAATCAAATAACAATCTTTCACTCTTAAGGCAAATCACGCAAAACACACTAATGGAACAACATTAACTATTGACAAATTATGGAACAGCTCTAGTAAATCATATACGCACACAACACGCTGAAATAGTAATCTTAATTAACAGGGATTCAACTGTGCTCCCAAACAGAACAGTATTATCTCTGAATCCAATAATCATGAAGAACACTACTTCAAACGAATCTATGACATGAATGTTCAATATACAAGCTCTGTAATAGAACAATAAGAATATTCGGTTAAGACTAATAACATGCAATTAAATCTGAAAGGATTAATAACATAATGCAGAGTCGATACACGATTCTATCTGTAAAAACCTCAATGATTTAATCTTAACAAAGCATGTAATATCAACTTATAAAGCATATCAGATTACCAAATAACAATGATAAACAAACCACGCGGAAATCAAATCGTAGTGATACAGAAGCAAGTGTCCTCCGGGGCCGGGCCCTTAGCCTCCAAGGGTACACCGCCTTAAGTTAATCCAGACGCAGAGATGAGATAATCACCAAACTTATATTAATGCATCGGACAAAAATACAATGAACCAGTTCTCAACGAGACTTAATAATCAGAGCTGATGTTTAACAGAAAATTACATAAAAACATATATCCTTCTCCTTCAAGCTAACAGTGCTGTCCCTTTATATAAAGGTGACGGCGGAGATGTCCAAGTAACAAGATAAATAAAGCAGCGATCGATCCTGAGGGATTCGCCAAAATGTTAATCCTTTATCCTTTATTTTCTTTTGCGCCGAGCTGGTGTCTTCTCCTCCTTTTCCGGGCCGATTTGCTTTGATCTGTTTAGCCTTGTTTGCATTCGGTTCTCCTTCAGAGGGACAGCAGTTATCTCGACTTTGTCCTTTCCTTTGGAGCGGCAACTCCTCATTTTCTCCTTTTCCTGCATAGAAAATAACCATTATCAGCGGTTAAGTCTTGCATATCAATTCTCACATGTTTTTTTATAATTCCTTATTATTTTCCAAATTCATGATGCAAAAAGGTTTACAAATTCTACTAAAAAGCCACTGAAATAATCATCAAAAGCATACCTTTTTAGTACTCCACACCTTGTATTGTTGATGCTTATGTATTCACAGGGAGCACTATTTGGAGAGTGAATTATATGTTGGGACAACCCATTGGGAGCACTATTCTTTCCATTACACATGTTCTATATTGCAGGAGATACCATGGGAAAACCATGATTTCCATACTATTACTTTTCTCTTCTTGTGGGTAAAACCACTTGAAGAATTCAAAAAGGCATTTCATCGCTGAATATTTTGATGGGGTAGCATGGGCCACTCTTGGAGGCCATATCATTTTAGCCTAAGGACAGAGGCAGCCCCATATGTACTACGTAGGGAGAGAAGAGATTATTGGGATGAAGCAGCAAAACTCTCTGTTCATCCCCATTACATTACACAAAACCGGGGGCAAGGTTTCCATTTTGATGATAGCATGGGTGAGGGGATCACCAGTGGGATTATATTTTCCTATGCATGTCATCACTCATACCTTGAGGAGGCCATGGTTCAGCAAGGATATTTCCACCTACTATCTTTCCATAAGGTGCACCATTCCAGTTTGCATACTTAGGAGGAGGCATTGGAGGATAGTTTATTGCAGCATATCTTGAGCAACGGTGGAGATTGTTGATGAGGAGGCCACAAGAGAAGAAGGGGGAGAGATTTTGTTCTCTCTATGCATTTTCTTGAGGACAAGAAACATGTGGGAGGGGAGGACTGTAATGTTCCCAATTTTAGCCTCAAGCTAAAATGGAACATTATAGTGGCATATTTTATTTTTTCTTAATAAAATGGGTAAGGAGACCCCTTAACCATTGGTGATAGATAAATAACACTCCTTATGAGGAAGGAGGATAAATAAGCAGCTGAAATAAATACCTAATGGTGTGAACATGATGAGGATCACCTTGAGTTGGCCATCTTTGACCAAGTCAACAGCGTTGCCTTAGAGGGGTGGCTTGCTTGAGAAGACAACGCAGTTTTTGGAGGGAAAGCATTCAAAAGTGAATGGAAACCCTAATTGTGGGACCTATGGTGAGAGAGAGTTCATTTTCTTTATAAGAGAGAAGATAGCAACTCATTTTTCTATGCTTTGATTCAGAAATTTCATGGTGAGGCCAAGGACTTGCACATTCGGCTGTTTAGCGGGATTGCAGTACTCTTGAGCACTGGGGGTGTTCTTGGGTGGGGATACCCCACCTCTTCCTCATGGGAGAAGAGGATTTGAGCTTAATTTCCTCATTCTGGCATTTGGCCAAGCTCACTCCTTCAGTTGCAGCGTTATTTCTGTAGCAGGATGGTGTTGTGTAGCTGGGGTAGCAGCAGAGGAACTCATAGAGTCCTTCCTTATTTGCCTTTTCAGTGCAGGATGGATTTCTTCATTGGAGGATTTGTAGAGAGGGCTCTTGGAGCATATTTCAGATCTGTGGCATCAGGTCACTCATTCACCAACTCCCACTGCACAGTCACTTGGAGAAACTGTGTTATTCCATGGGGGCAGTGTTGAGGGAGATTCTTGTGCTCATCAGGAGGAGATATTTTGAGTAAAAGGGGATCAACCCCTTTTCCCTTGAGGGAATCATCATGTCAGATCAGCCATAGCCTCATATTCATTTAGTTTCAGTTTCAGTGACAATTTTTTGTCACTATTGTATTGTATCCGGCATTTCTAGAAATTTCCCTAAGATTGGCTAGAAATCCCATATTGAGCCCATTTTCTTATCTTGGGCCATTTTCTTGTATCTTTCAACCACATTTCCATTCTATACATGTTCAACAGCTGCATCTCTCATAGATAATGTGCAGTTATGGTTTCCTGGCATTCTTTGTAGCTGCAGCTACTCCGGCATTACATTGTATATTCATTGGAGGTTGGTTCTAAAAGCTTGAGGGCCTTGTTCCTCATGATGTTTCTCTATAATATTGCTGATATAATAATATGATGATGGCTGTAGTATTTACCCTCTCATGATATGTTCATAATTGTAGAGTTTCAGATTGATGTTTTGCATATTGTTGTAGTTCTCTCTTTGGGCATTGTTTTAGAGACCTAGATTGGGGAGATCTGAATAACCCATCTACTGTTATTTATTTGAGCTCATTTTTTGCAAAGAAGTTATATTTTATATGTACTAGGGCATCCCAGCATTGGATTGTCTTATTTTTGCAGCAGCTTCCTCATACAGCGTCCTCAAGGACCCTGTAGCATAAATTCCTGAAGTGGAATATTGCATATCCATAGGCAGAGTCTGTGAAGGGCCAGCTAGCCTTAGGATCTCTCCCTTCTTTGGAAGGAGACATATCTTTTAAATGCCCCAAAATTCAATCTCTGAAATGGACTTGTGATAGCTCACTGAAGAAGGAATTGGAATCTCTTAAAGATATTCCTGATGGAGCAGAGATTTCCATATTTGGAACATTACAGTGGGGATAGTGAGTAGTGGATGGACGAATTCCCTTGGTAGAGGATAAAAAACATGGATGACTTGGTAGCGAATGATTTGACTCCAGAGGAGATGGGGGACAGTGTGACTAGAGGCCAAAATGGGCAACATGAGAGAGGTACAAGGAAAAAATGGATGGAATAATGTGACATGAGGCAAAGGGACTCGGGATAGATTCCATGAATATGATGGTGACTCAACTCAGATGCTTTGAACAAGGGTGCCTCGATGAGGCTGCCACGTAGAATAGGCCTGGTGGGGATGATAAAATCATGAACAAAATATGGTTACTCATGACAAAAATAGACACACGCATTAACAAGTATGAAGGAAAAGTGGTGCCCCAAGTACAAGCATCGTAAGTGAAGAAATCCAATTTTGAGAGGCAGCAAAGTGACCCTTCTTGGAAAAATACCTTCCGAGTGAAGTATCAAATCACCAAAAACAAAAGGATACCCATTTTAGAGCTCAGTGAGAGCTTTCCAATGGTTTCGACTATTCATCAAACCAAGCTATGGTTTTTTTGCAATTGACAAAAGAAAAATTAGGTTTCTTATGTTAATAGGGCGATTTCCCTCCAATTTGATTCATTTTCTAATGGACATTTGGGGAATTTGGAGAGGAGGAGAAGGCCCTAAATCTTGCGGCGACCATAGTAGACAAACCAACCGTTGGAATCGAGATCCGTCAGTTGCAGGTTGGTGGCCTAACCCTACTCTACTTTTTTAGTGATTTAGTTTTCAAATTAGGTGCCCAGAGCTTAGGAAAAACACTCTGCCCATCCTGACGGTCAACTCACACTTCTTGGGCCCTTTACTGTGAGTTGTCTTGTAGTTTCCAGAGGGTAAAACAATGAGCTCAGAGTTATAGGGATGGAAAAGTGTGAGTTGGAAGAAAAAGTGGGTTTGTCCTCTTTTTTGGCTGGGAATTGGGACTTGATGATTTGGATGCAGTTTTTATTTCTCTGAGTTGAGAAACATGTTGTGTTTATGCAGATATGGTAGAGCTAAAGATAAACTCGAGAGAGAGATATTTGGATGCACTTCATGCCGAGATCCAAGGGGATTAAGTGGTTCCAGGCGCACTTGCGAGGTACAAGGTTCTCAAGTTGGTTGAGAACCCACTGATGAGGGAATGGGAGCCCTTCCTGTCCATGATAGTTAGCTACTGGGATCCAAACCATGAGGCCTTTGTAGTGCAGGGGCAGTGGATCGTGTTGACCATACAAGACATATACCTCTTAACTAGACTCCTGCCATTAAGGGTGGTGGGAAATATGCAATCGGTGTTACCGTGAGGGCGGAACATATCAGAGTTTGTGGAATGCCACTGCGGACCAGATGCTCATGCTAAGAGCACGACTATACCGATCGGTCTCTTAATTACATCTGTGAGTAAGATTTAAACAACCTTAATTTTCACTCCTTCACCTCATATATTCTTTCTTCACAAAATTCTAATGAAACTTTAAAGTAATAGATTATGTGTTTGCAGCATATTATTTCGATTTTCCTCTCTCCATGAATTTCCTCTAAAACTTAAAAGTGATAGATTTTGTTTCTCAACATATCACTTCAATTTTCCTTTATAGTTCTTCTTTTCATTTCATTTGGATATCAATAGTTTATGGCATTGTGAAGGATTTCATTAGATCAGATTATTGAGTGTATTAAATAATTAGATTCCAAAGGTGTTAAACAGAGACCATTTGATATTAAAATTGTGACATACATTTACAAAATTTATTAAGCACTGATTCCTTACCATAGCCAAGGGACTGTTCTTGAGATACAACATTTTCAAGTGTCGTTGCCGAGGATGAAGAAACAAAGTTTATTTTCCCTGGGTTTTTCACATTATTTCCTCTGGTTGTTCAGTGAGGAGGAAATATTTGGTTGTGTATGTTATTTTCAAAATAATGGCTTTCAAAAGGCGTCACACGAGTTTAGATACCTCACAACAGATAGTCCCTACTTTTCTAGATCCAGAAATATTGGTTTCTAAAAAGGCTCAAAAACCCGAAACTCCTTCAATACCTGATCCTGCATTTCCTACTCCTAGCAGCAGTTCTCATAACCCTTTGTTTGAATATATTTCCAAGGAACTCCCTTTCTTGGAACAAGATACTCCTTCCACACCCATTTATTTTCAAGAACCTCAGTTAAAAGAAAATTCTTTCGAGTCTGTTTCTTTTACCTCCACTCAAGCTCAACCAAATATAGTTGTTGGTCCCTCTAATATTGTCCATTAGCCCACCCCCACATCAGTGTTCCTCCACCTTCAATCACTTTCACAACAAGTTGATCAGCCTCAACCACCCAAGTAGCAGTTAACCAAGTTGTTAATATGGCAGCACTCGCTTTATTAATGGATAGATATGCACCACTAAATATTTCGCAATCAATGAATGCCATGCCTCAATAATACCTCAAATTACTTCCTCATTTCTCTAGAGAATATGAAGTAACTGTAGAACAACATTTACCCTTGTTTTTCACTTTTGATGAGAATTTAAATGTAGAACATCTTGATGTTGTGACGAAACTATTTTTGCAGTCTCTAAGTGGAGAGGCTAGGGAATGGTTCAAAGGTTTACCAAATGATTCCATAAATGACTGGGAAGATTTAGAAACTCAATTCACTTAGAGATTGGGAGAGAATAGCAATCATGGTTACTCATTGACAGATTTTAATGCAATTAAAAGAAAGCCTAATGAAAACATTTCTGAGTTTGTAAAAAGATTCAACAAATTGTACAATAGATTACCTATAGAGATGAAGCCCCCCCTCCTGTAGGCAAAAAGGTAGTTTTTGTTGGGGCTTTTGAAGTTGATTTTTAGCTTTACATTGAGAGAGAGAAGATTCCCTACTCTTGAGAAGATACTAATATATGCTTTAGATATTGAAGTTAATATGGCTGCAGCTGGAAGGGAGAAAGGGAAACAACCAGTCCAAGATAAGGGGAAGGAAAAATAAGAATCATCACAAGATCTAAGAATGGAATATATGAAAAAGGTGATAAAAAATATAACAAATAAGCTAGCTAATATGGAATTGGAAAAAAAAACCCTAAAGACAAGTACAAAAAACCTGAGGGGGGTTTAACCGTCAATTCAAAAGACATCCCTTACAAATCTTGCAGAGGGAAAGAAGAGATCAAGACCAAGTTCAAGCTCCATTATATATAGAAGCAACACTCGGAGAGCCAATAGAACATGACCAAAGGGAGGCCGAGGATCAAGTATCTGCTATGTATGAAATAGAAGAGAATTAAGAGGAAGATTGTGAGGGAGAATATGTTGAATGCTAGAAAATTATATATTACAAAGCAATGCAACACGTAAAATATGCGGAAAACACAAGCACACAAAACACATAAAACTAGAGAGACACAGATATATGTTGTTCACCCAGTTTGGGCTACGTCCACCCCAAACAACCAATCCTTCCTTTCTATTATCCAGCAAAATGAAGAGACACAACCTACAGCAGGTCCACTGTAGTATCCTTTGTTCTCTCACAGTCTCCCTATCCATTTCTCACTCTGAGAATACACATACATGTGCATCTCTACAATACAATTCCCTCATACAAAGCGAGGATTTTCCTTGTAAGGAAAAAAAACCCTAAACTAAACATAACTTCTACCATCAGATCATCCGCCTAATGAACGGCCCAGATTGACTAGAAATTACTATACTTTTACAAGGCAATTTTACATATGTTTTTAGCTTTGGGGGTGCTGCCCCCAAAACCCCCCAACCCCCCTGGACCCCCCAGGAAACATTTAATTACAGGTGGTGTTTCCGCCCCATTTAGGTACAAGGGTCCAACGCTGTGATACAAAATAAACAAGATAATCAGGCTCCACACCCAACACTGAAGCTGAAGTTTCTTTTGATCAAGATGAAATAGATGAATATTATAGGCAATTCATAGATTTCATGCAAGTTGAGTTACATAAAAAGTATGATTTGAGTTCTAGAAAGAGATCTAGAGTGCAGGATAATGAAGGTGAACAACAAGGTTCCATTCCTCCCCAATGGAAACTCCACTACAAAAGGACCCTACGACACAGGTCAGTAATAAGTAACAACCTATAAATTCACTTAATTGAACAAATGTGTAGCAGGGTGAATCTTCCCAAAACAAATCAATTGACATTAATATCTTGGAGAGAGTTTTTACTGTTCCCAAACAAGTAGCAAATTCTAGAAAGAGTGAAGAAGAGCCTGAAAATAACGTTAAGAAAACTCATGCTTTCAATTTGACAAAAGAGTTGGAGAAGGTCAAAATTCAGGTGCCTCTTCTAGTATTAGACAAAATACCATCTTATAAGAAAGAAATTTCAAAATTTATTAATCTCACATAGGTGGAAGACATACGTGACACAATGAAATTACCAGAAGAAAATCCAGTGGTCACCTTTGGTCCTCATGAAGAAGAAATAGATCCCTCGGTTCCACCCTTATATATTTCTTTGTTGCTTCATGATTATACTCTACATAATTGCATGCTGGACTTAGGAGAATCCCATAATCTCATGTCATTGTCTGTTATGAAGGAACTTAGCTTGCAGATTACGAAACCTTATAGGGATATATATTTGTTTGATTCCAAAAGGGTGAAATGTGTTGGGTTAATTAAATATGTAGCAGTTTTGTTGGCACAAATCCTAGCAAAGAGTATAGTCATGTATGTAGTGGTTGCTGACATCCCAAACAGGTTTGGAATTCTCATGTCAAGATCTTGGGGAGAAAAGCTGGGAGGTGTACTAAAATTAGATTTCACTTATGCTATCATTCTGATTTTTAATGGGGAAGAAAGGAGGTTTTACAGGGAAACAAGGTTTGTGAATACTACCTCAAATAAAGATGCAGGAAATTCCCCCATTTATAGTCAATAAATAGAAGACCTTTCTTGTTTCATGCTGCATGAATATGCAGAATTTGCTAAAGACACAGAGAAGAAACTCTCTTCAAAAGTTGTAAATAATGAGTTGCACTCAAGGAATATTTGGAAGTGTTACTTTGATGGTGCCTACTCCAAGGAGGGTGCAGGTGTTGGATTGTTGATGATATCACCAAAAGGTAACCTCACGCCTTTATCTTTTAAACTAGAATTTGATTCAACAAAAAATGTGGTTGATTATGAGGCCTTAATCTCAAGCCTTCAAGTTGCTAAACAGATGGGAGTTCAATGTATTTCAATTTTTGGTGACTCTGAATTGATAAAGGGAGATTAAAAATCATTGTCAAACCAATCATCCGAGATTGAGATCAGATATGAATGAAGTGTGGGATCTGGTAGAAAAATATTTTGAAGCATTCAATCTTTAGTATATTTCGAGGGAGGATAATAGATTGGCCAATTCTTTAGTAGTTGCAGCCAGCACCCAAACCTCCAATAAATCCAAGGTTAAGGTATGAGATTGAAATTAGGCATAGACATTATATTCCTGATAATGTGAAACATTAGCAAGTTTTTTACAATGATGAACAGATAAGTCAGTTCCTGATCATGATTGGAAACTTTGAAGACACTGAGATAGACCAAGAGGAATAAAAAACAGAGCAGAAAGCAGAAATAAGAAACCTTAAGCAGTCAATAGGTGAACATAAGATTATCCAATTGAAAGATAATGTGCTCCCCAAAGGGTTGGTTCCCCTTGAAAGATTATTCGATGCTAATGATGTTGTTTTTGATTCAAAGAAAACACATCAAGAAGAAGAGATGGAAGATTGTAATTTGGGAACTCAGAAGGAACCCAAAATAGTGAAATTATTCAAAGGTGTTCCCGAAAACTATAAAGAAAGATACATTGATATTTTTAAGAAATATATGGATGTGTTTGCCTGGTCGTATGAAGACCTGAAAACATATCACAAAAGAATTATTCAGCATAAGATTCCTTTGAAGGAAGGACTCAAACCACACAGACGGAAGCTCAGATAGATCAAACCATTGTTGTTAGCTCCAATCGAAAAAAAAGTGAAGAAACTATTGCAGGAGAAAAGTATAGTCCCTCTCAGATATTCAGACTAGGTTTCTAATTTGGTCCCTGTAAGAAAGAATAATGAAGAGATAAGACTGTGTGTATACTTTAGGAAATTGAACCAAGCATCTCTAAAAGATCATTATCGTTTGACAAAAATAAATTATCTTACAGAAGGTGACAGGACCTCACAGGTTGTATATGGTTGATGGATTTTCTGGTTATAATCAAGTAGTAGCAGAAAAAGAAGATCAAAAGAAGACTAATTTCACTACGCCCTAGGGCACCTTCATGTATGCAAGGATTCCATTTGGCATTATGAACGCAGGTGCAAAATTTCAGAGGGCCATGGACATAGCCTTTGATGGTGACAGGTTTGTAGTTATATATCTAGATGATGTAATTGTTTTCTCAGGATCAGATGATGAACACTTGGAGCATTTTCAAAAAAAAAATAAAAAGTGCAGAAATTTTGGTCTGTCATTAAATCCCAAGAAATCTTTATTTTCCTTAGAAGAAGGTAAATTATTGGGTCCCAAAGTTTCTAAAAAAGGAGTAAAGATTGAACCAGCAAGGGTGGAAGCCATTCAGACTATTCCTTTGCCCAGAAGCAAGAAGGATATCCAGAGATTCTTGGGAAAAATAAACTTTCTGAGGAGGTTTGTGCCCAATTATGCTAAGATCATGAGAATTATAACAGATATGTTGAAGAAAAATGCAGAAGTGAAATGGGATAAGGAAGCAAGAGATGCATTTTCTAGAATAAAGGAAGAACTGCAGGAAGCCCCATTTTTTATTAGCCCAGACTATCAAAAAGCCTTTCAGGTATTCTCATTTGCATCCCCCACTATTATTTATGATGTGTTGTTGCAAAAAAATGAAGACAATAAGGAGTAGCCAGTTGCATTTTTCAGCAAATTTCTCAGAGATGTTGACTCAAATACAATATTCTGGAGAAATAAGTATATGATTTGGTCAAAGCACTGAAAGCCTTCGGGACTTATTTGTTGCAGTCCCAAATAAATGCATATGTTCCTAATTCTGCTGTGAAGGACATGCTGGTCCAAAGTGATGTTGAAGGAAAAAGGGGGAAGTGGATAGCGAAAATCCAAGAGTATGATTTGGACATCAAACCCACCAAGCTGGTCAAGGGACAAGAGTTAGTGAAGTTTTTGATAGAGACAAATTTTCAAGCCTTGGGAATTAATATGTTGGCACCAATGGATAGAGTTGTAAATGAAGAGGGTCAAAGCAAGTTCAAAACAGGTATCTAATACAAATTTTTGTGCTTTGATTGGTATAAAAATATTTTGTATTACGTGTGTTTATTTTCCTATCCAAATTCACTGAATAGAACAAAATACAGAGTTTTCAAGCTCAAGTCTCAGCCATATGTTATCTTAGAAGCGAAGCTATACTGGAAATATCTTGCTAGTATTTTGCTGTTATGTTTGATCGAAGGAGAATCTATTGAAGTCACCAAACAATATCATGAAAGTCTGTGTGGAGGACATTATAGCTGGAAGGTCACTTCTCATTAAATTCTTAATTCAGGCTTCTATTGGCCAACCCTGTTTTCATATGTTTATAGAGTGGTTAGAAGTTGTCAGAAGTGTTAGTTGTTTGCTAAAAAGAAAAAAATTTCTCCATTACCTCTCATCCTAATATTTATTGAAGAACCTTTCAGGCAATGGGGTTTGGATTTTATTGGAGAGATCAATCCGCCATCAAGAAGACAGTTCAAGTGGATTCTGATTACCACTTATTATTTTACAAAATGGGTTGAAGCAATACCCACTAAGAAGGCGAATGACGAAGTGGTGATGAAGTTTCTAGAGGAAAACATTTTCAGAAGATTCATATGTCCAGTCAACATTGTGACTGATAATGCTCAGGTATTCAAATCTACTCATTTCATTAATTTTTTTCAAACATATAATGTGATTTTATCACATTCCACAACATATCATCCCCAAGGGAATGGACTGGCAGAGTCTTCAAAAAATACATTAGTCATAATCTCGAAGAAAACAATCACTGAGAATCAGAAGGATTGGGATATGAAGTTGAAGTTTTCCCTCTGGGAAGTTTGAGTCACTACCAAGATATCTACTGGGATGTCTTCCTATGAAATGGTTTATGGAACTCAAGCACTATTTCCTACTCAGTTGGTCAAAATAGTGATTTATTTCCTTCAAGAATATCAGGAAGAACTGAAT
This sequence comes from Pinus albicaulis, assembly GCA_034641835.2. Classification (NCBI taxonomy): domain Eukaryota; kingdom Viridiplantae; phylum Streptophyta; class Pinopsida; order Pinales; family Pinaceae; genus Pinus; species Pinus albicaulis. The sequence continues at coordinate 491,109,040 of CM076574.1, forward strand.
GCTCTGGTAAGAATATTGAACAAAATAATTGAATCAAGTGAAAATAGAAACAAAGTCAGGGATAGCTTGATTACTTATCAGGAAAATATGAATTCTATATTTGACAGAAAAGCAAACGAAGTTCTCTTTCAAGCAGGATATTTTGTACTAAGATGGGACACCATACGAGAATAAAAGGGGAATCATGGTAAATTTGACCCTATCTGGTATGTTCCATACAAGATCTCTGAGGCAAGGTCAAATAACACATTCATTTTGGAAGATCTAGATGGAGAGATAGTACAACTTCTTGTGAATGGGCAGAATCTGAAGCATTATTTCTAGCATTAAAAGTCAGCATTCCACCATTGTAAATACCAAATTTCTCATTGTTCATATGTCACCAAGAAATATTTGACTCCATGCCCAATGGATAAGGCACTAATCTACAGTTCTTAGCACTTCTGTGGAAAAAATCACCATCTCCAGGTGGAGCCAAATGTTGTGGCTCATTTTCATTTACCTTTGAAATATTTTTCAAAACACCAAAAAAGCGTATATGATAGAAAATGTAAAAAAAATTGTGTCATAGAATAATTTTGATTTAGATATTGATACATTAACATTATGTGATGAGATGTTAAGGTGGGATGAGTCTGGCTCATTCACATGCAAAACAATCCAAGAGCCAGACCGATGGGCACATTCAGAACATTGCACGCTGAACAGAGTCAAGTCAGGCTCATTCGCAAGCTCGGGAGGAACTAGCGCGGTAGAACACCGGATAATCTTAGGAGGGTTACATTGTGTAGCAAACAAACTAATTTCCAAAAGGTACAGAAAGGGTGCATTTCCCTTAATCACTTAAGAGTTTTGGAGGAGGCGCAAAGGGAAAAATGGATGGTCGAGATCAAAGTGCAGAACTAGAGCAGAGAGATAGACGACAGAGATTAAATTTCAAACTGAAAATTGCAAGTTTCAAAGGATATGCACAAGAGGTAAGTGTAAAGTCACTGAAGTGCGATGTGCGATGCCAGGTGGGAGCTAATCACATAGCGCACATCATAGGTTTTAAAAGGTAAGTGTTAAGGAAAAGGTTAAAATCAACGAAATGCGAAGCTAACGTGGCAGCTAACATGGTAGATGACATGGTCTAAACCCCACAGATTGTAGTTTATTTATGATAACATGGCACGGTGATGTGGCAAGTTGACATGGCACACGGCGTGGCCCTGGCCCGCATACTGCACATCACAAGTTTTAAAATTTAAGGGTGAAGTGTAAGTGTTATAATCGTCGAAGTGCGATGTACGAAGTAGTGGGGCCCGATCGAAAATCGTGAATCACAAGTTTTAAAGGATCACCTCTGGAGGTAAGTGATAAGGTCGCCGAAGTACAATGTGCAATGCCATGTGGGAACCGATTGCATAGCGCACATCGCAAGTTTTAAAAGATAAACGCTAAGGAAAATTTAAAGATGAAAAAATGCGAAGTGCGATGTTGGAATGGACGCGATGTGTTTCCAAGATGAAATATAAAGGATTTGAAATCCAGGCTTATGTGGTTATGTGTCGTTTTATGAAGAAATAGGTAGAACATGGCAGAAAAACTCGAGTAAGTAACCCGACGCAGATCAAATTAGAAGAGGCAGAGTCTGGTATCAGGTGATATGATTGAAAACGTTTGAAGCACAGGGGCATAGGAAGAGTTGGGAAAAAGAGCGTATAAAAACCCTATTGGGAGCATGACAGCTGGGTAAAGTCGGGCACTGAGGCGTCATTACAGAGATGTGCAGTCGCTGCATCATAACCAGAAAGGACACCTTGGCACTTCGGGAGGACGCATCAGCAACATCAGATTCAGCAAAATGAACAATATTTCTAGTTTTAATTTGTTTTCTCAAGTATGATTACAGAAGTAATATTAACAGTTTAGGTAGTCAAATAGTTTCAAAAAGTTCAGGAGTTACGAAACACTGTGATGTATTTATGTATATAGAAGTAAAGAAAAGGGGTTCCAAGTTTTGGACATCTGGAGGAATGTTAATTTGGTACTGAATTTTCTGAGAAATAAATGAAAGAAGATCAAGTTTCCTGCAATTGTTGATGTTGATATGTCTTTCCAGTTTCGATCTGTGTTTATTCCTCTTTGAATGAAGTGAATTAATGTAGCATTTGGTCTCTTAATTACATATGTGAGTAAGATTTAAACAACCTTAATTTGCGCTCCTTCACCTCATCTCTTCTATCTTCACAAAATACTGATGAAACTTTAAAGTAATGGATTTTGTGTTTCCAACATATTATTTAGAGTTTCCTCTCTCTCCATGAATTTCCTCTAAAACTTAAAAGTGTTAGATTATGTTTCTCAGCATATCACTTCAAGTTTCCTGTACAGTTATTCTTTTCAATTCATTCGGATATCAACGGTTTATGGCATTGTGAAGGCTTTCACTATATCAAATTATTGACTGTATTAAATAATTAGATTCCAAAGGTGTTCAACAGAGGCCATTTGATATTATAATTGTGACATGCATTTACAAAATGTCTTAAGCACTGATTCCTTACAACAGCTAAGGGATTCTTCTTGAGATACAACACACACCATTAAGTTGCATGACAAGCAGCAAGGAATATAAACAAACATGAAGATGAAGGATGCGATGATCAAGGGCATCAATTAAAAAATTTATCACTGCATCATATTCGGCTTGGTTATTGGTGGCAGATCCAATGCATATGCCATTGGAGAGGACTAATGAATGCATTGGGTAAAAATGGCCCAAGCTGCGAAGGCTAGATTCCAGGAGAAGCGACTTGCACCGTCAACATAGTCGATATATGGTGTGGATGATGGATCCATATGAAAGGCTCCACAAGGCAACAAATGAGATGATGAACAATGCAAGCTACCTAAATTCATGACAGAAATAAAACACGCATCTTGATGGGAGATACTATGGGTAAAATATCGTAAGGTAGAGTGCATTGCGAGGGTTAGGAAGGAGTTGGCCTTTGCAATCCTCTAGAAAGTATGCCTGATTTCGCAATTCCTTACTAATGATGTAAGGTCCTAGCCATAATGAGTCAAACTTCCCATGACCAAGGACATCATGAGCCTGGTCATACACTAGAACAATATCACCTTCGTGAAATGTGCGAGGGTGTACTTTTTGGTCATATTGAAATTTGGTGCACTTCTTGGTCGCTTCAGTGATTTTCAATGCAACATGATGATCTTTGGAAGCACACTCAAGCATGATAAGTTGTTGTTCTAAACTTTGGGTGTCAAGGAAAATTTCGACAGCTAGGTGAAGGGAGGGGATTTCACACTCGATTGGTAAGACTGCCTCCTCGCCAAAAATAAGGTGGAAATGAGTAAACCCTGTGGCAGTTTTAACATAAGTTCAATAGGCCCACAAAGCAGGGAAGAGTATAAGGTGTCAGTTGGTTTTGTGCTTGTTCACCATTCGTTGAAGCATAGTTTTAAGGATTTTATTGAATGTTTCAAATTTACCATTACCTTGGGGGTAACAGGATGATGAATATTGGTGCTCAAAGCCCAATAGAGAGGATAGCTCATGCCATATCTCATCTTCAAAATTTCGGCCATGGTTAGAGACCAATTGTTTCAAAACCCTGAATCAAGCGATAACATGGTTAAAGAAAAAGAGATTTGCAGTAGCTTCTGTGTTATTGAACGTTGGCATGGCCTAAACCCATTTGGTGAAATAGTAAACTGCCACAATGATATACATGTGGTTACCAATAGATAAAGGTCGACACTCCATAAAGTCAATGGCCCACTTATAGAAGGAATGGTTGATATGATAGGATGGAGGGGAGCGGGTGGAGCTTGAGCCTTTCAGGCGAAAATTTGGCAACTGGAACAGTGTTTGACTTCTTCAATGCAATCACCAAAGTGAGAAGGAAAAAAATACCCAACGTGCCTGAATTTCTAGGAAGTAGCCAAACCAGAGAGGTGGCCACCACAAGCACCTCTATGATAGGCATTAAGGACTTGCTCGACTTCACCGTGCGTGAGACAATGAAGGAGGATAGAATCAACACCAAGACGATAGAGATAAACACCAATGAGAAGATAGTGGGGGGCTTGATGTCGAATATTTCATCGAGCATCACAATCAATATGGGAAGTGAACTTTTGGGTTCACAGGTAGGTAAGGATGTCTCCATATCAAGGATCATCCAAAGTAATGACAAACAAGTGCTCATAAGGTAAATCATCATTAACTGACAGGTCTCAAGTACTAGTAGGCAATTCAGAAATGAGCTTAGCAAGGGCTAAACCTTTACTATGTTGATTTTTATTGAGTGTTGGGGTAGCATCAGATGTTATCTAGCTCCCAAAAATTTTAGAGGATCTAGAGTACATGAGATCTCCAAGACCCAGAAAGGGATTTGGGAAATTTCATCCAGTTTGGGATTTTATTAATTAATTAATATTTTTAATTAAGGACAGTAAGTCTAACTTAGGAAAATTAAAATATTAAAGGTAATTAATTTAAACATATGATGGAAATGAATCAAGTTACAAGGATCAATATTTCGTTTAATATTAGCCATCGATTCAAGATTAGATCATGGTCATTTGTTTTCCAATGAGAAAGTATAAAGGAAAGGCTTGGGGTCAGTTGGAGAACACACACACACAGATAGAACACTGAGACTAATCTGGAATTCTAGGGTGGGTTTTCTAAGAATTTCCAGAAGTGTTTCAGTTGCAGAGAGGGGTAGTATTGGAAAAGGGGATGGTCTGATCCCAGTGCCAATAATAAGAAAGAGGCAGAGAGTAGAAACCAAAGGCAACACAGAGAAGAAAAGGCAACAACATGAGTTATGTAGCAACTGCGCAACGCAGAGAGCAGTTTCAGCTACGTAGGACTAGAAAGGGCAGCACTGGGCAGCAGGGGACCCCCCAGGGTTACACAAAGACCCTTCTAAGGCAACGTAGGGTCTGTGTCACCCATTCTGGGGTTACACAACCCTCTCCAGGCTAGCACAGAGGCACATAGAGGCTGATAGGACTGATACAGGAGCTTCAAGGGCAGCGCTGGGGTTTCTAGGGCCAAAAATTGGATGAGTCTTATAAATCTCATTTGAGGGTGTGGATCAATCAAGTTTTTGGTCTCAGAACATCAAGTTAGCTACAGATATATTATTTTTCTCTGTCAGTTGAACCAGTAAGGTGCCGAAATTTGATGCATTTAGAAACTACTTAATAATATTAACCCTCTAACAATCAGAAGAGTGATTTTCCCGCATTGGGTTTTTCTGAGGATAACTGTCCAGAAAATATTGTGTGTCACTTTGTCTATGTGCATGTATTTATGTTTTATATATGAATCGGTGAAAGTATGTTATGTGTTTACTTTGATGTTAATTTGAATATTTCAGCATTAATAACTTGTTTAAGTAGGATAAGTATAACCAGATCTAACAGTAGAATTTATGCATAAAGTAACATTCATAAATTTTCACATGGTATCAGAGTGATTGTAGATCTAGCAGGATCACCAGCAGAAGACAAAATATTTTTTTCTATAGAAAGAAATAGAGAGAGCAACAACATCCACATAAAGCCAGATCTGAAGGGAAAGCACAACAATAGATGGAGCAGAACCACACAAAGGCTAGAGTGACACAATCCTATGCAGTATCCACGCAGGCCCACATACTTACTGCGTAGAGGCAGCGCAGAGACAACACTGGGACTTTCTACTCGCAGAGGATCCAGCTAGGGCGATGCAGATCTGAATCGATGCTAATTTAGAAGTGCCGAAAAAGTGTTGCAGAACTTCAAAAGTTACTGGGGGGGTTAAATTTCTAAAGATTTAGAATTTAGCCTAAGCACTAGGTGACAAAGAGCAGGAGGAGATCAACTTCGCAGATATTTTCTAGCCAAAGAAATCTGCAGGTCGATCAGAGGATCAAAGAGAGATGTTTCATTGTTGATAGGAAGGTTTCTAAGAGAGGAAATCAGTTATCAGAGGGAGCAGAGGGTGCCTTTTTCACCAAGGACCATAGATCTGAGGTTCAGTAGAGAAGCGGGTAGAGGAATATATGTTTCGACAGAGTATATATAAGCCGATGGCACCTCACAGACTACGTGATCAGGATAGGTTGGATGGCCTGTCCAACTTTTTAGTCTGGAAGCCCAGAATCTTGGTAGTAATGGAGGCATACAGATAAAGGAATCATGCAGAAAAAGTCTTGGCCATGCCGACCATCGTAGATCTCCTAAATAAGCATTAGGAAGCTGTGGCACATGCCAAACGTTTCATAATGGATGGGGTTAAGGATCATATAGTTCCACATATAGATGAAAATAAAATTGATCATGAGATGTGGAAAGCCTTAACAACCCTATATAACGGGAAGTCCGTCTAGAGGATAATGCTTCTAGAGAATCAGATGTGGTCATTCATGATGACAAAGCGAGAAGAAATAGATCCCTTCCTTTTAATATTACAGTCGATCAGAGATCAGTTGTCTACCATGGGAGAAAAGGTGGAGGATGATGTGATGGTAAGGACTGCACTAAATTCAGTCACAAAAGAGTGGGAAACCTTTGTCCAAAGTTTCTTAGGTAGAGCAGACCTTCCCAACTGGGACAATATGTGGGGAATCCTTCATCAAGAATAACTTTGTTGATTCACCAAGAGGTAGTATAGCATGGGGGAAAGTAAAGTGAATAAGGAAGAGGAATAAGATGTAGCCTTGGCATAAAAGAGGCAGCAAGGGAATATTACACATGATCTATTCAAGATCAAGGGTTTCCAATGCGGCGAACTAGGACGTTTTTCCAACAATTGTCCATAGAAGAAGAAGGATAAGGAAGCTTCTACTTCAAAGGCTATTGTGGTGGATGATGGCTCAGAAGATGACACAATCATGAGCACTCATGAACCATGAAAGTGGGGCAACATGGATCTGTAGAGCAGCTACATAGTGGAGGCAGGATCCTTGAGTAAGCCCAACTCTTGGATCACATATGAGCTACAGGAGCCTTAAGACAGTAGCGGGACAAGTGGAGTAGTTGCTGCAAAGAATCTCTGATGGAGCAGAGGCAAAGCATAAGGCTGACGAGAGCAGTGCAGTGCAGATGAAACAACAACAATGTAGGGGCTGATGTGATTTTAGCAGCATAGATAGGAGCTGCTTAAGCATAGCAGAGTTGTAGCAACGTGGAAGCTTTAGGAGGGCAGCGCAACACAACAACAGTGTAGGAGATTTCAATGTAGAGACTGATGTGACTTTAGTAGCATAGAGGGAGTCTACTTACATAGTGCAGAACTGTAATTGTGCATCATACTATAGATGACAGCACAAAGCAATAGCCGATGGAGCTTCAATGATGAGTATGCAACCCAACTAACTTCTCTGTCAAATATTGGGCAAGAGCTTCAGTTGTTTCTCTCAACAATTGAAGTTGCAATGCAACAGATGGCAACACGGATGAAACAGATTGAAAGGGAGATGCAATATAGATGTGATAGTGGCGATGGCAATGTCATGGGTAGTAGTACAGAATGGCAACAACAACATAGTGATGAAGTGCAGCAGGTCGAGCATCAATGCAGAGACCCACACCAAATATTAGTGCAGAGCTTCGGGGTGAAGCAGAGTTTTACTAGAGCACATTCCTCGCTAAGAGGGAGTTTTTAGTTTTCTTGAGTGTTGGGGTAGCATCGGATGTGCTCTAGCTCCCAAAATTTGTGGAGGGACTAGAGTACATGAGATATCCAAGACCCAAAAATGGATTTTGGAAATTACATCCAGTTTGGGAGATAATTAATTAATTCATATTTTTAATTAAGGACCCGAAGTCTAACTTAGGAAAATTAAAACATTAAAGGTAATTAATTTAAACATGTGATGGAAATGACTCAATTCACACGGATCAAGATTTATTTTAATCTTAGCCATCGATTCAAGATTATATCAGGGTCATTTGTTTCCCAATGAGAAAGTATAAAGGAAAGGCTTGGGGTCAATTGGAGAACACACACACGGAGGTAGAGCACTGAGACTAAGTTGGAATTCTAGGGCGGGTTTGCTAAGAATTTCTAGAAGTGTTTCAATTTTAGAGAAGGGTAGTATTGGAAAAGGGGATGGTCTGATCCCAGTGCCAAGAATCAGCAAGAGGCAGAGAGCAGCAACCAGAGGCAGCGTAGAGAAGTAGGGTCAAAAACGGTAGTTACGCAGCAGCTGTGCAGCGTAAAGAGCAGCTTCAGCTACGCAAGTGCTACACAAGCCTAAAAATGGAAGCGTTGAGTAGTAGGGGACCATCCAGGGTTGTGCAGAGACCCTTCTAGGGCATGGTAGGGTCTACATCACCCATTCTTGAGGTACGCATCCCTCTCTAGGCAAGCACAAAGGTAGACAAGATTGACGTGGGGGCTTCCGGGGAAGCGTTGGGGTTTCTAGGGACATAAATTGGGTGATTATTGTAAATATTGTTTGAGGGTGTGGATCAATCAATTTTTTGGTCTCAGAATAGCAGGTTAGCTGCATCTTTATTATTTTTCTCTTTTGGTTTAACCAGTAAGTTGCACAGATTTGTTGTATTCAGAAACTACTTAATAATATTAACCCTCTAGTAGCCAGAATACCAATTTTCCCTCATTAGGTTTTTCTAGGGATAGTTTTCCAAAAAATATTGTGTGTCACTTTGTCCATGTGCATGTATTTATGTTTTAGATCTGAATCAGTGAAATTTTGTTATATTTTTACTTCGATGTTAATCTGAATATGTCAAAATTAATAACTTGTTTAAGTAGGAGAAGTATAACCAGATTTAACAATAGAATTTCTGCATAAAGTAACATTCATAAATTTTCACATCTTACTCTTGGGTGTGAAAAATTCGAGATTGAACTCCTAAAGGATAATGACCCAACAGGCATACTTCCCATTTATGATCTATCTACTCAATAGGAAATACATAAGGTTGGAATTTTTCATGACCTTGGTGGAGCACGTAAGGATATAATGACTAAGTTTTTGGACTGAGAACACAACAGCCAACACCAAATTATCTTCATGCAAGTAGGACTCAGGGGGAACCATAAGGTTCTTACTAACATAATATATAACATGTTAATTTCTGGTGTCATCTTCCTAGAGTAGGACCCCAATGACCGAATGGGTAGACGCTGAGATGTACAGGATGAAATCCCTCTCAAAGTTAGGAGGACTAATAAAGGGAGCAGAAGCAAGAGCATGTTTTAAGGCACCAAAATACTATTGAGCGTAGTCATCCCAAACAAATGGAATATTAGATTGAAGGAGTCTTACAAACCCATGTGGGGTGGTGGCATAGTCAGGGACGAACCGACGAAGGAAGTTAGCTTTACCTTGGAGGCTTTGTAACTGGCACAAGGTACGAGGAATAGGAAGCTCGAGGATGGCTTGAGCTTTGAGGGGTTCAAGCGTTATACCATCTTTGGACACAATGAAGCCCAGGAGACGATCGACGGGAATGAAAAATACACACTTCAGCGGGTTGAGGCAGGTATTATACTTGTGACATCAGATAAAGATGACACACAAATCATGAATGTGTTACGCCCGATGCAAAGAATGAGCGGCGAGGTCATCAAGGTAGGCAAGGATAATATGAGCCAAATCATGGAAACAATATGCCATGGCCCATTAGAAGGTGGCTCCATCATTCTTTAGGCCGAACAGTATGACCTTATAAGCATAATTTCCCCACGGACTAATGAACGTGGTTTTAAGCTGATCAGCACAGCATATAACGATCCGGTTGTACCTAGAGAAACCATCCATAAAGGATAGAACCTCATGCCCCACACACTCATCTATGATATGGTCAATGAAAGGTGTGGGGAAATTGTCTTTGGTACAAGATTTTTTTAGGTTGTGAAAGTCAGTGCAGACACGGATGGTGCCTTTTTTCTTGAGAACAAGAACCAAGTTAGAAACCCAAGTGGTGTATTAAATGGGATAGATAAAACCAGCCTAGTTGAGCTTATCGATTTCGGCTTTGATGGCCTCTCGTCTGGAAGGATTAATGGGTCTCAACTTTTGATGGAGAGGATTGGCATTGAGCCATTTATCGATACGATGTTTGACAATGGCGGGATCAAGTCTAGGCATCTCTGAATATGACCAAGAGAAAACATCAAGGAATTCCTTGAATAGCTTGGTGTAGGCCTCAATTGCTTCTAGGGTGCAATGTGCCCCCAAGGTAATGTTTCTTCTACCCCTAGTTTGTCGGAAATGTTAGTTTTAATGGTAGGAGAGATATTGGCCATATTTCCTTCTTCGAAAGCATCTGGTGCAGGAATGGGATTTCTAAACTAATCGACCTCGTCGGAGATGAAGTCTTTATACTCCACAACATACTAGTCATGGGACTATTACGGAAGGAAGTACACATGACGGTGCATATAATCCCATGGAAAGTTGGGGATGGTCATCGCTTCAATAATGTCTTCATTAGAATGAAATATGGGAGGAATGGCAGAAGAAAGACCACATGAAACGACGGGGCTACCTGACGCATCATCATGAGATATATGGTTCACATACGCATCGCTATGGAGGGTAGTCGAAGAGCTAGTGGATGAAACATCTACCGATGTTGAGCCCATGGTGATCACCGAAGGAGGTTTAGTCGAAATAGAAGGGGATGTCCCAGAGGGGCCTTCCACCATGGATCTCATGGATGATGACAGATAGAGGATAGTGGCTAAAGGTTCCATCATCTCAACACTGGGGGAGGTATCGCAATGGGTGCAGCCATGTCCTATGGTTCTACTGAAGCAGAAATCACAAGTAGAGGAGTACAGGATCCACTACCAGTGGCTCTATTTGGCGAACAACCTTAAGGGTGTCGTGAAAGTCTTCGAGATGTGTAAAATTGTGAGAATATTGGCCATAAATATCACACAAAGCACAAGGGTGGTTCGTGCGTAACTATTTCAGTTTCTTAGCTGAATCGGATAAGGTAACATGGAGCTCTAGGATATCATATTTAGGAAATGTCTCATTGGCCACGATTTTGAGACAAGGAAGCTCAGGACAATTATGGGTGGAATTCCCAATGACATCACACAAAGCACATAGAGGTGACTACTTTGGAGGATTAGGAGGAGAAAGTGTTGTTTAGGGGGCCTTGTCCTTAGGTTCCTTCTTTTTTTCTTTGCATGCCTCACCCTATGCTTTCAAAACAGGAGTAGATTCATGTTGAGGTGGCTGAGGCATATAAGCAAGGGGAGGGGTCATAGCGACTAGTTGGACCAGGGTCAAAACAGTATAGGGTTTGAGTTGACCAAGCAGAGTGTTGGCTGGGGGATCAATGTACCAGACTAGGATCCCCAAGGTCAAATTGGGAAGGCTCAATGTAGCCATAACAGGCACTAAAAAGACTCCAGAGGGGGGATCTAGAAAAAGTATCTGATCGAAAGGGTAATGGCCTGGAGGAATGGCTCCCAAATGATTAAGGCTAGGGGGAACCATTCCTGGTTGAAAAAGGGGTGGAAGAGACACGAGCAAAGCATTAGAGGAATTTTTAGGTCTAAAATGGGCCTCCTAAGGAAATTATAAAATAATAGTGGAAATAATAAAATAATATTTGATTACATCATCAAATTTTAGAGGGAAAAAAGAAAAAACTACTTTTTCAACTTATCTCCCAAATTTTTTACTCAAATTTCGAGTGGGAGTACTTGTTGGATGAAAAAATTAATTCCTCATCCAATGAGTACCCATGTTGCATACTTTCAATGGGTCCTACTACACGAAAAATGAGAAATACATGAAAAAAATGATTGCAATCACGTTTTTTATGTATTTGTCATTTTTCGTGTAGTAGGGTCCATCGAAAGTATGAAACATGGGTACTCCTTGGATGATGAATTAAAATTTTGCATCTAACAATTACTCCTGCTTGAAATTTCAGTAAAAACTTTGGGAGATAAGTTGAAAATACGAGTTGAAAAAGTAGTTTTATTATTTTATTATTTTTTAATATTTTTACCCTTTTACTCAAAAAATAGTGAATCATCCCACATGGTTGACATCATCATCTTGAATCCAATTGTTTCTTATAAAGTTTATTTTTGTTGTACATTTTTATTAGGAGGCCCATTTTAGACCTCAAAATTCCCCTAATGGGAGAAGGTCCTTGAGAGAAGGTCCTGAAGGCTCCATCGAGTGAACACCAGCAGGTTGCAGAGGCACAGGTTGTTGGTTGGTCGAACGATACCACTTTTGGTTAGCCTGAGACGATTTCAACATGCAAATTTGACAAGTTGGGATTAGTGATAAGAGTTGGGTGACCAAGGAAAGCAGCAAGTAAGGTGGAATATTTATAGGCTCTTGGTGAAACACTGGTGAAAGGTGTGACTGATTTATTATCGGAAATTGAAGATATGATAGACTCAAGAGAGGTCTGAGACTTCAGTTCGTAATATGCCATCTGATCAATGGAGACGATCTTTCCATTGTGAGGAAAGAACATCTTATGGTGTGTTAGTGCTGGTATTTTCATCCCACCCATCCCACCTTATTTTAATCTTCTTTCACCTCATCTCTATCATTATCATTGACCTCGCTTCATTTTTTAACCATTTTTCCCAAGGGTGCCCAAGTCATCATTGTTCACAAGCACTAAACCCTTCCTCTCCCACTGAGCTCCCACTGAGCTAGGTTTTGCTATGGAATAAGAGAAATTTGAGAAGAGGAGGCATAAGGTAGGTCATATCATTAATTATTAGGCCATTCCAACTCATAAGATCATGTCTCCATCATTTGTTGAGAAATCATTCCAAGGGTCAAGTCATTTTCCACTAATAGGCCCGAATTTTATTCAAATTTTGTTTCTGACCAAAAAATGATGAATTTGAAAATATTTAGAGAGGTTTTTTTCAATCATATAACAAGGAAGAAAAACCTCCTTCAATTTTTACACAAGTGTAATGGTTTTAGATAAATGTAAAAAATACAGGTGCCACAGGAGAGTTGCTACACTTCTGGAGTGACCTTGGGAAATTATAGTTTTCTCTTAGCTGGAGTGTCCAAATTACTTTCTTGATGAGTCAAATTACAACTAGAATTTAATATGTTTCCAATGAGCTATCATGAATGCAATTTGGAGTTGCGTAAGGCCTCCAAAAGTTTCTTGCAACATCACTCTACATTTCTGCACCATCATTTTGCACTTTTTGACCAGTCTTGGGAAAATAAACTTTTGACAAGGCAAAGAAACTCCAATAAAAAAGAAAAAGGTATATTTGGAAATTATATAGGATAATATTTCCAACGAGCTATCCTAGTCCCAATTTGGACACTGGGAACGCCTCCAAATGTGGTCTGAAAAAAAGGTGTTGAACACAGAGGGCGCATTTCAGAGTGAATTTGTGCAAAACAAGGATGTTGCGCATTCTCTTGGTCACTACGTGTTTAGCTAGGACGTTGCGTTTTTAACCAGGATGCTACATGTTTGGTAGAAATAATAATTTTAATTTATAACTATGTTGCGTGCTTAGCTCGAATGTCACGCGCTCTCCTGGGTCATTGTGCATTCACCTAGAAATTTCCAAAAGAGCCTCTGCCAGGTTGCCACTCCACAAGTTGATGCCAAAACTTTGCACAGTGAGTCTTTGTGCTTCCATTTCCAGTAAGTAACAAAATTTTCATCTCTTTGATGTTTTATTGTGCTTAAATGAGTCAGTACCTACTTCTAAATTAATAAACCCTAGTGTTCATTAAAATCTAATTCACATCCTAAAGCTGGTCCCTAAACCTTCATACACTCTCCCTCACAATCTTAAAACATTTTCCCAATTCCCTAATTTTATATCTCCATTCCCTAAACAATCATATCCCTTAAAACCCTAAGTCCTAGGGTTTCACTTTCCTATGCTCCCTTCCATATTCCCATTTCCTTCATTTCCTCACACCTCCCTTCACTTCATACTCTTTCATTTCATTCCATCGTCCCTAGGGTTTTTGACACCAAGATATCATGGTTGAAGAGGAGAACAAAATTTATAGTGAGGAGGAAGAAAAACAGGAGAGAAAGTCATATAAAAAAGGATGGAAAGTCATTAGAAATGAACCATCAAATAACAAAGAGCTTATGGCATCTCCCCTCACTGTGGCATGCTTTAAGCATGTAGGCTATTTCGAGTTCTGTGAAAAAGTGCAAAGATTCCAGTACCATCCTATGTTGAAAATTTTATTCATTTCCAACCTCCAAGACAAACAGGTCACCCTTGTCGATGTCAATTTCATTATGTCCACTGACATTATAGTAGTTGCCACTAGGATAACAAATGTTGGGGAAATATGGTTCAAACAAGGAAATCTGAATCATTATTATTATAAGACATATCTTAAAACAAGGTATAAGAATGAGAGAGATTATTTTTTCTTTCTCCTACCTCCTGGACAGATTTGTCCCAATGATGAAAATCATCATGAAATACTTCACCTATGAGGGAAGGTTTTCTAAACTCTATTCCTATGATATCCAGCTACTCATGCATTTCACTAGGACCAGAATGCTTCATATACCCTATTATTTCTACTGGATCATTGATAAGATGGAATTTATTACCAAAAAGAGAGATTGATCATCAAATGCAAAGTCTCTTTCACCATTCCCTTATCAAGATGATAGTCCTACATCACCTTGATCAGTTAAACATTCCATGGGACACCTTCATATTCAATGAGATTTTCACTGTCCCACCTATTCGGCATGACCAGAATGCACCTTCATCATCTCATCCTTCCTCATCTATCCCTCCATCTCAGCCTATTGTTCATACATCATTACCATATCAACTCCCTTCACCTCATTCACCTCCATCTCACATTGAACCTTCTTCTTCACCTTTTTATAACCCTTCATCACCATCACATCATGATTCTGAGTCATCAAGCAGTGATGAGGATTGTTATCACCAAATTGATTCTTGTTGGGATGCTTCAATGGTCAACTTTGAGTAATTATTTCATACCATCTTTTGATTGAAGATTAGCCTCTTCAGTCTGAGAGGGCTCTCTCAAGATAACTTATGTCTTTTCAATAAAAACTCTATTATATGGCTAACTCTATGAATTGTAACTTGGTTTTTTAAGATTGCAGGTTGAAAAATGAAGGCTTGCTACAATTGGGCTATGGAGTCAACATCAGTGCTTTTAGTGACAGTGGTTCTTCACATGGAAGCTGAGGTAGATAGAGGTTTTTGACAAAGATCATTCTTACACATAACATAGGAAAACACAATGATTTCACCCCGAAAGGAAGTCAGAGCACAATATTAAGAATTCTGAGTAATTAGAGATAACATTCACTGTAAGTGATTAGACATAAAGATACAAGCAATAACACATCAAAAACCTCATGAGAATCTCAGGTCTGGAAGTAGAATGTCACTATGTATCACTGATAATGGATAGAACATACAGACAACAATTTGGTGTAATATTCTCCAAACCTTTTCTCTTCGATGTTTAGTCTATAAATAGACATTCATTACAATCTAGATGATCTGCCTAGCGGGCTAGATCTTCAAATTCTACTCTGACACCTATCTTAACTGAAACCACTAACTTGAAACAGAAAAAGGACAAATATCCTTAATGTAAACAAACTCCTAATAGGACTCTATCTCCTATTTATACATTCAGTTCTTTTATCAGTGAAACAATTACATAATGAATATTACATACTCAAAGGAAAAATCACCATCACTTTACATATTTAAGATATCCCTAGATCTGTGGAACACAATCCTACATTTTAGGAGTGGATAACCCTTCACTTTAATCATTGTTTTGATTGATGAGATGGTTGTGTGGCACTCCTTTTGAGCCATGAATCTCTGCTGGTATGGTCCACTGACAAGCTGGAAGTCTCCAGCTGGCAAATGTGTTGTTGAGATGTTCAAAATTCTTCAAAAATCTCCTCGCTACGAGACAGGGCAGGTTAGGCAGTTTCATAGCAAGTTTTAGTAGCATGTCAAAACTTACTTTTCCATCTATCTCTTTGACTCCTTTTTTGTTCCAACACCTTTATTATGACAAGAAACCTTGAAAATAGTCAATATCCCTTCATAAAACTTGAAAAAACTGAGTTTTAAGGAAAATATTTGCCTACAAGAATTTTTGTAGCGTATTTCTGGCCTCAAGCCTGAGGTACGCTATGAAACTGTCCAAAAAACCAGAATTTACTAATTTCAATATTGTCTTCAAAAATTGTTCTCCAGCTGCAAAATTTGGGTTCTCTGCATGTTATGAGCCTCATAAAACATATTCCAATTCAAATTTTTACTCCTTTGGTGTTTCATCTTCATTTATGATCAATTGGGTGATGGGCTCTTCTACCACTCTCATCTTCAGCCCTCTCCTTTCTAACTCTGCTTGAATCGAATCCAGCTGCTCTTGAAGATCTTGTAATTTATCTTTGAATGCTCTGTTCTTGGATTGTAAGTGTATGTTCATCTTCTTTTAAGGTGTTTTACCTCTCCTTTTAGTGGCTGAGTCTAGTTAATCAATTTTTCTGTATTTTCCAAGGTTTTTGAAACACTTGTGACTTGTTATTCCCATATCTTCCTCATATGTTTAAATTTGACAATATCAGCTCTGTGTTTCTTTGTCTCTAGCTTTAAAACTAATATATCTTTACATTCTTCCTTAAACTACTCTTTGAGGGATTCTATTTCTATTTTTTCAATCATTTTCTCTTTGCCCTTTCTTTTCTTGATAACCAAATCCCCTCTTGCTAGTGAAAACAAATATATGATGCTTGGTGGCTGGGTAGCTTCATTTATTTTTTTAGTCTCTTTTATTTCCATGACCTTCTTTTCATGTCTAGTCATTGGCTTCCTAGGTTGAAAAATGAAACTAGCATGATCACTTGCAAAATCCAGTTTTTAAGCAGTCTTACCTTTCTTCAACTTTCTTCCTTCATCTCAATGTCTTCAACTTGCATAATGGGTGACTCTTCAATGGGTTTTGAGGAGTTTTATGGGGTCCGATTGAGATCGCTTTCCATATTTCATCATTAATATCAATTATGCATGGTTTTCTTTTGGTTCCTTTACATTTCGATGATTTGTGTAAAACAAAGTTATTAACGAGCATATTTTAATTAATTATGCTTAATGTGTTGTTTCAGTCCGATCACTTGGAGAAACACCTTAGTGTAATCGCTCATTGGAATCAGGGAGAAAATATATACATGGAGGATGATGAAAAGGGGCTTTGGGTTTTCGATGTGATCATGGATGCGAGTTGAGAATTTTCCAGGGTTAAAAGTAGCTTTAATTAGTTAATAAAAGTCACTTTACTAAATAAATAAGGGAAAAAATGCTTTAATTATTTAACTGGAGGAAAAGGGTAAAATGGAGACAAAAGTGGCCACTAAGTTATAAAAGGGTTAAAATGAGGAGACTCACCTCATTATATGAATTTTTATTTGAAAAAAATATATATATGGAGAACTCTTGGAGAATATTTTAGGGATTTGGAAACCCTAAGTCAGGTTTCTAGTTTCGGTGTTGAAACCATACACCCTAGCTAGTTTGGGGAGTGGAAATAGTCATTTTTTCCATTATGCTTCATTGCAGAGGAATATTTGAAAAATATAATGGAGGTAATGGTGCTATTAGTTTAATTTTTCTTCTAATGTGTTTTTTTATTCATATCTTGAAAAAGCTATGAACGCCCATTAAAGAGGACAAAATTTTGAGATTGACTAATGTTGAATTATTCCATAAACAGTGGTTGAATTCAATAATATAAGAGTGTTGTAGTAATTTTCCTTATTGTAATATTTATTATCATATTATTCTTTGTGGTGGGTTGATCTCCTTTCGTTAGTGTTGGACGTGGAATATTTTTTTTTGAATGGATCATTCTACTTGAAAGCTAAGAACTAAAATGGGTCGAGTTACTGTCTTGTAGGGGTTGAGTCCTTACCTTGCACATACATTCATATTTTGGTTGATTTTGCACCAAATATGAGGGTATTGGTGTCTTTATTTGACTAAAGGTATGGTTGTTTTGGAGAAAATAATATGGATTACCCTATGGAATAACTTTTTAGGTTTTCATTCTTCATATGTGGATGATATCTACTACTAAGAGGACTGATATTTCATAAAACACATTGTTGCGTGAAGAAATCAGGTTCCTCTTATCTATATGCATTGTAAACTCTAATATAAAACTACTAAATGGATGTATTTTCTTAAATATTGTTGTTGTGGTGAATTTGTATTTATGATGAATGTATTTATGAGTTTAA
The DNA here is from genome assembly GCA_034641835.2 of Pinus albicaulis. Lineage (NCBI taxonomy): Eukaryota > Viridiplantae > Streptophyta > Pinopsida > Pinales > Pinaceae > Pinus > Pinus albicaulis. The sequence goes on from CM076574.1 coordinate 491,127,334, forward strand.
TCTACCTATATATGAGTGTTGGGTCGAGCTACTATTTTGGGCTCAATTCCTGGACCAATACTCCTAATTGTGGATTCTTCTACGTAATTAAAAAAGGGTACTGATATTCTATAGATCTCACTGTTGAAGCACAAACATAGTTTACCTTTAATAAAAATATTTTTACTCTATGTTATTAATTTTAATATATGATTGTATGTCACTATGCTATGGATTTTCATCATTGTGAATGAAATCGTTGTTTTCTTCAGAGTGCAATACAAGTTTTACAATGTTGATCTAGAAGGTTATTTTATTTTTTTACTATGTTGTGCATCCGTGTTCATCATTAAATAAAGGGAAAAACTATAATAGTGCACCTACAACTATGTGCCATCAAATGTTTTGATGAAATTTCCCACTAAAACTCAGTTAAAATTCAGAAACTTTAAGGAAAAATTTTGAGATGTCCTAGGAGCATATATTATAATGGAATTATACAATATTCTTGGAAAATTGTGGGGTATAAGGTAAACATATCATAGAATCTAATGATTTTTGAAGTTAACAATGTAGATAAACCACTCCACTTTAGAAAGATGAAGACAAATCAAGAACTCGCAGAGGAACTTTTGCAAGTTATGCATAGATATTAAAATAATTTAAAAACATTGTTAGAGCATCCTAAATGGTTGAATCCACTCTTATTGGTTGGTAAATTAAAATATAAAGAAGTGGATGAATTCTTGGAAGTCCATGCACCAGTTGATGTTGAGGATGCACGCAATGAGGTTGGAAAAACAAGATCCTTTAATACTCCATTAAAAATATCGCATGAGGATGGTAAAACTTGTAAATGTGATAGACAAGTTGAGAATACATCTAATAAGGTTTCACAATTAGTTAGCATTGATTATTATGATTATTTAGTTGTGTTAGAACCTAATAATGATAAATATTTAAATGTTGGTCCAATTTCTCAGGAGTTAGGCATGAACGATGACATAAAGGAAGATGATTTTGGGAAGTGTGATGATGGTCAACATGACTCCCATAATTTGGAAGGGAAATTGAATATAGGTGAAGGTATGATTTTGCATCCATGAGCTATTTTTATAATAAACAGACATTGGTGGTATATTATTGTTGGAGAAGTGTAGTGACACATGACAGTTTGGGAGGAGAACCTTCACTTATAGATTTTCAGACCCTCAGTAATGTGTTGGTAGAGATGAAATCCAAAAACCTACACCTCCTTTTATATAATGATCACCTACTCATACTTTTTAAGATATATCATGATGTTCTAGTATTGAAATAGGAGTAAGTTTATAGAATTACAAGAGCTTGAGACTACCCAGTAGTCCTTGTAGAGAAACTAGTTAGCCTTTCAAGAATCATAGTTGCAAGTTAAGCATATTTGTATGGAGTTGATTTATGTGTGCTATTCATCCTCCATTGCAGAAAATCAGTTATATATGGAAACCATCACACAAGAGGATGTTAGGGGCACTCATTATTTGATAGAGTAGCCTACTATGATAATTAAGTACACGGAGAACCCAGATGAATTAGCACTTGTAGAGAGGTATGTTCCAGAGGTTCCTGATTATTCAACCATGGGATGTGGAGATAAGTATATTTAATATGATGATACATCCATATAGGACCCATGTTCAATTGACATGAGTGGAGAAAATATTGGAATCTTGGGTTGGCACTGGGATTCAAATGGGAATTTCCATCATATACCATAGGTGCAGGATAACTATGGAGTTGATGGGATGGTAGACCTAGTGAATGAGAACACACATCCTTTAGAGGAGTCTCAGCCAGTACAAGTAGCCAATTGGTTTATGAGCAGACTTTTGGAGACGTCCTGGCACATCGTTCGTGTGCAGGGTTTCAGGCAATATTTATTCAGATGGGAGGGAATTGGTTTTACACCAGGAATGGAATTGTATGGAGACGATGTTCTTCCATTGATATATTTATAAAAGGAGATATATAGGATTGGAATAACAATGATATCCCCCTTACCATGTGAGGAGTTATGCCACTTAAGCCTACCAGGATAAATGAGGAGATATGGCTCACATCTAGTGGGTTCGCTGGAAAAGTGGCATATACATCAGTACATGCATAAGACCAAATGATACAAGGTGGTACAATAGGAGGAAGTGGTATTCAATGGTGCACAAATATATTTCATTAAGTACAGTGTTATGCATAGGAGTGCATGGATACATGGTTGTGTGTAGTAATGTATGATGTTGCACAATAGGATTTTGGAGCGTTGCCTCCAGAGATATCTCCTGAGAGGGACATCATGAATACCATTGGGTTTAGATTACCAAGGATCCATGAGGGAACATATGAGCATATATTTATCATACCCATAGGGAATCACACACCTATCTCTCCTCTGTATTTCTTATAGTCACAAAGGATTTGGTTTTTTCCCTTGATGATCTCATTACGAGAAACAAGATGTGGGAGTATCACTTGAGATAGTTAGATGAGACACAATGCATCAAGATAGAGACTCCCCAATTGTATAATATGGTCAGGGGCCGTGTTAGAAGATGCAGGATCAAGAAAATTTGATCTACTACAAAGATAACATATGTTTTTCCATTGAGCTCACACTTAGGGAGATGCAAGATGCACATTTGGCAATACATTTTGATGTATTACATGAGTTTATATAGTGGGTGGTATAACTTTCTTACAGGAGGGTGTTTATACTCTACACTGTATTAGGTTGCATCATTAAGAAATGGGATAACAGATTTATCAATAGGATTTGACAGGACAAGGAGGTTTAGCATGCTCCCGAAAGATTATCAATACATGGCATACATATATTGGCTACATACGGGGATCAGGAATGAGTCATAAATGGGTTCCAATATCTCTAAGTACTACACATCAAAAACCAATAGGAGTTGGGAGTTGTGAACTCTAGATTTAGCTAAGGGGCCTAGGGATCTAGTTTCTTGATGGGTCACTCCACTTCTTGATGATTATAGTTATAATAGTGGGTGATCTATTTCATTCTTGGGTTTACATGTCGGGGATATTTGAGGAATTCACTGTATGGAAAGGTGGGTTTCCCCTGTTTCTTCTAAATATCAATAATATCCATGGATTGGTAAGCTTTGACATCTTGGAGACATCTTGGTAGGATATGTTCATCCCTTATAGATAATTTTTCCATGAGGTTTCAGGAGAGGAGGATTTGATAATGAGCATAATGGGAAGTCAATTTTGATTAGAGCGGTGCAACATTAGTAGGGTGGTTTCATTTTGAGATAAGCATGGGACCCTGAAATTACAGGACTTGGAAGTTTAGCTACCATTAGGGATGGACTATTTTTTACAATATTATATCACTCATATCTTCCATTGGGCCTCATTTTCGGGGGAAATTTTTACTCCTAGGTGACTTGTTGATATTATTGAGTGCCCTGCTAGCATGGTAGGGTGATCAATAGGAGGATTTTTTGGTTAGTTCATGTGGAAAATGAGGATTCTACCTTCAATAGTTCACTCTTGAGGTCCATGGAGTTGTTTTGCAGGTAGAGCAGCTTTCTGAGGAGTTTAATGGTATTTTTAACTTTTGAGATGTTCTAATTATGGGTAGTATACATAGGGCCTCTATTGTCTATGCCTTGTTAGGGAGTGAGTGGAGAAATGAATGCTTCACATTGATCAGGATGGTTTGGTACCTCGGAATCATGAGTGTCATTCATTTTGGGATAGTGCAATGCAATGGCACATTTGGCACCTTGGTATTATTCGAGGTTAGTTGTTGAAGTGACAACATGATATATCGTTGCTTGAGAGCAAGAAATTTTTGGGAAGTGAGACTGTAATGTCCGCAAGTTTTTGGATTTCTTTGTGGTGATACTAGGAGGGATATTTAGAGATATTGTCAGCCAAGTCACAGGATCAGGATTATATTATTGGTGGGTCAAGAGGGTTTTGAGGAGTTTTACAAGGTATGGCTAGGATTTATTTCCATATTTCATCATCAAGATCAGTTTTGCATGGTTTTCTCTTGGTTCCACTGCCTTCCAACGATTTCCATAAAGTGGATTTATTAATGGCCATAGTTTAATTAATTACACTTAAAGTGTTATTTCAAGTTGATTATTTAGAGAAACAACTTAGTATCATACCTCATCGGAATCGAGGTGAAAATATATACATGGAAAGATGATGAAAATGGGTTTTGGGTGGTTAGTGTGATCATGGAAGCGAGTTAAGCATTTTTTTTTTTGTTAATAGTAGCTTTAATTAGTTAATAAAAGTCACTTTATTAAAAAAAGAAGGGAAAAAATGTTGTAATTATTTAATTGGAGGAAAAAGTGGCCACTAAATTATAAAAGGGTAAATGTGAGGAGTCACACCTCATTCTATGACTTGTTATTTGAGAAAAAGTATTTTTAGAGAACTCGTAGAGAAGAGTCTAGGGTTTTGGAAATCTTAAGTCCGGTTGTTATTTTTGGTGTTGAAACCACACACCCTAGCTAGTTTGGGGAAAGAAATCACTCAAATTTCACCATTGTTCTTCATTGAAGAGGAATATTTGAAGAAGATAATGGAGGTAATGGTGCTATCAGTTGATTTTATCTTCTAATATGGATTTTTTCTTCATCTCTTAAACAGGTTTTGAACACCCATTAAAGAGGAGGATATTTTTATCTTGAATAAGATTGAGTTCTTCCATAAACAATGGTTGAACTTAATAATCTAATAGTTCCATAGTAATTTTACTAAATAGCATATTTATTATCATATTATTCTTTATGGTAGGCATAGTTTCTTTCATTAGTGTTAGTTGTGGACTAGTGCTTGTTGAAGGGATCATTCTATTCGAAAGTTAAGTAAAAAAAAAGGGGTTGAGTTACTATCTTGTAGGGGCTGAATCCCTCCCTTACACATACATTCATGTGTTGGTTGAGTCTACACAAAATATGAGGGTCATGGTGCCTTTCTTTGACTGAAGTTGTGGCAAGTTGGGAGCAGAGAATGTGGGTTACCATATGGACTAACTTTTTGGGTTTGCATTCTTCATATGTGGTAATATATACTGCCAAAAAGACTGATATTTCATAGAACACATTGTTGAGTCAAGAAATAAGGTCTCTCTTATATATGTGTATTTTAAACTCTGACATTAACTAATAAATGGTTGTATAGCTTAAACATTTTTGTTGTGGTGAATTTTTATTCATGAAGAATGTATTTCTAAGTTTAATATACCTATATATTGTTGGGTTTTGTGGTTTCTTGTGAGTGTTTTTTCGAGCTACCATTTTGGGTTCAATTCCTGGACCAATACTCCTCATTGTGAGTTATTATACATCATTAAAAAAGGGGATTGATATTATGCAAATTTCACTACTAAATCATAAACCTGGATTCCCTTCCAAGCTTTGTAGTCTATGTTATCAGGTTGAATATATGATTGTATGTCACTATGTTATGGGTTTCAACATTATGAATGAAATCGTTGTTTTCTTTTGAGTGCAACCCATGTTTTATGTTGCTAATCTAGAAGGTTATTTTATAATTATATTATATTGTGCATCCTTTTTCATCATAAAATAAAGGGGAAAACTATAAAAATGCACCTACAGTTATGTGCTATCAATTTTTTTAATGAAATGTCCCACTAAAAATGATTCAGAACTTAGAAATTTTAAGGATAAAATTTGAGATATCTCAGAAGGGTATCTTACATAGAAAAATCTTATCTTTTTCCTAACTCACATCATGAAATACCACACCATGCACCTTGAACCAAAGGTTCACATGCTTATCCATGGGAAATTTGTATGCTATATAAAAAACCTATCGGGATAGAGTATTAGATTGAGAGTATTTTAGTTGTTTAATAAAAATAATAAGTGTTCCATAACAAATTTTTTTTTAATTTGAGAGCTTTCATTTAGTTTGTTCAGTGTTAGGATGTTCATATTATATCTGATTTTTTATAAACTAGATTTATTAGTGGGTGGAAATGGAAATCTCAAATGGACAATTACCATGGATCCTATGGATTCCATAAATTCATAATCGAATATGAACATAACTAGATTTGTGCCTTTCAAATATTACGATGTCTGCTAGAGAGATATGTCCTCACTTGTTAAAAAAACATGAATTTCTTAAAAACACATACCCTATATAATATTATTGCTTGAAATATTATAATCATACCAAATCCATATTTCAAAGTATAAGTGGGTTCAAATTTATTTTATTATTTATAACATTATTTTTCAAGCCAACTCATCACATTGAAAATTCAGATCAATTTCTCCACTTCAAAGAAAACTACATCTAATGTATTTAAGTATGCTAATGGATAGCTTTTGAATAATAATTCAACATGAATTTAAATGCTCTGAAATTACATAACAATGAATTGGAAGGGAATTTAAAAAAAAATACCCATCATGCAAAAATTTACTTGAAGGGTAGGATTTTCCATTAAATTTATACCATGTTGCGAGTAGCATCCACTCATTAAAGTTTTTAGATATGTGCAAGGACAAACATTTACTTAAATGAAACTTTGAGATTTTTGGTGTTAAAATCACCCCCACATATGAACAACTTGAATACACATTCACTAAGGACTATTATGTCCTCTGATTATAGGTGCTATAACTGGCCTCAAATGGACCATAAGGGGTAACCCTGATATCTAATTATACGATTTTCAATAAGAAAATAAAACAAGGTTAGATACAGATAATTTTCTATTGTAATAAGTCATGGTATTAACAAAAGAGAGTGATAAAAATCAATTTAATAACAATCCCTAAAACATGGTCCAAACGATATGAAGAAGCTAGCAATGAGATTTAAGAGAAGATTGCATGGGAGTAAAAAAAAAAGAAAATAAAATAAAAATAAAACAACAAAAGTTTAAAGACAACTATATTTCTAGGATCAGATAAAGATATATGCAACAAGTAAAAACTCTCTTTAAGTTCTGCTTGAAAACTTAATATATGGACACATTTAATAATAAATATTGAAGCTAGAATCCATAAAGACACAACAAAACTTTATAATTTATGCAACTATAGTGTTATCCAAATTGAAAATTTTATAACACAACATGTAGAAATCACTAATATAGAGCATAAATTACTACAAATCAAAATACAAGCTTTTGGTTGACAATGATACAACATAAATCAACCTGTCCTACTTTCAATAATATATATCAGAATATCAAAATTGAAAGGATTATTTCATAAACGAGGACACACCTCTGCTTTAGTTATGCACTTTCTGAACAAAAACAAACAAATAACAAACAAGGCTTCTTCAAATCATGAGGATATATTTCACAAACAATTTTACATAAACTAGAAAATTTTCATACGTATTAATGACCCCCCCCATAATGGGAAACAAGGTTTTAAATAATAGTTTTAAAAGGTAATTTTCTTAGTAACTATTTGAAACATAACCAATTCAAATTTAAATGGAATACCTACTATGATGGTGCCTTCATGATTTGGATGGTTTTACTTTCTTCAATGAGCCTGTGGGGGAGAATGAGTGGGATCCACGCATCCTAACGGTTGGTGCTTGTGTGATAATCAAATGGATTTCACTATAATATTTTGGTTGCTCTGTCACCAACTGCATTGGATGAACTACCTCAACGATTTGCGACATGGTAGAGATTTTTTCTACCACTAGGTTTCATTTGAAGTGATTCTTCAAGTTAACCAATTTGTCCCAATCAGGGGTAGCTAACCAGGGTACATTTTTATATTTGTTGATTACCACTAATAACTGAGATATGATGTGACACTGAGTAGTAGGGAGATTCTATATAATCTATTTATCCTGGACAGAATGGTAAAATCCCTGCAAATACCATTTATAATTGTGGAAGAGGAGAACGCTTCCTCACCCTGCATAGGTAGACATCCCATATCTTGTTCTATATTTTTCAATCTTATTTCATAAGATTTCCCAAGATATTAACTAATTAACACTGCCCCATAATGAAGGCACATTGAATTTCCTGAGATAATTCCAATTCATCTTGAAATCATGTATCTCTTTAATGACCTTGTCGAATTCCTCCCGCATCACTTGTATAGAAGCATGTTTCTCCTTTAACATGTAGAGGGAGAAAACACACTGATCTCTGGGAGTTAAATCTATCCATTTCAAAACATTATCTTCTAAAGTAATGACAGTATCGATTAAGGAGTCGATATCTTTTAGCCTTTGTTCAAGGGCAGTTGATATGGCCTTAGATTCTAACCCCACACTCTGTATCATGTCCTTTTAGTAATGTGAGAGGTTTCCACATAAGATTTTATGGTGGATATATTCTGCCAAATATCCCTCCAGGTTTCTCCTTTGGCTTGCACTAGAAATTTTCTCCCTATTATAGTGACTAGTGTGACTTCCTTCAAAGATGTCTTTTAGGGCAGCCTGAATCTATTTGATCTCTGCATTCTTCTGACCTATTGAGACTTATGTTTTATATTCATCCCTTTCCTTCTCTGCTTGGGCCGATTCCAGTTCCTATTCCATATGGGTTATCTTGACATGTAATAGTGTATAATCTTCTGTGTCAGATGCCTGAGCAGAACTAATCGCTTTATCAATCGAAGTTTTTTATTCTTCCAAGAGTTTCAGATGACATTCTTATTTTTCACAAGATTCCACCTTTAGTAATTATAGTTGTTTGAGAGTGTTATTTCACTCTTCTTCCTTAAGTTGCAAGCCTACTTCCATGTTTCAGAGGCGAGCTTCGACCTCTTCTTTCCTTACAAAATCTTGGATTAGGACATGAGGATCACGATCAGGTATCTTGAGGATCGATTGAACATATTTTATTTCTTTTTCCTCTTCCTCCATTTTTCTAATAGGCCGAGTGTCTTTGGGTTGGCCGGATTGTCGAATGACTATATCCTATAACTCATTTATGAAATTATTCTTTGTTTTCAGATCCATACATGCAACATTTAATTGTTCAAACACTTTCTAAAATATCGCTTGTATATTTCAGTTTCCAATAATGGAATCGAGTAATATTCATGCCACAATATCCTCTTCCTATCGGTGTAGGTTAATGACATCCTATCTGATATCCTTCCCAGGTTAATAGCTAGCGAAGAGGTCCTAGATCCTATCATCTACTTATTTTCCCCAATCTATGGCTGGACTAATATTTAAAACATTTTCCTCAAAGTATGTATCAGAGATGAATCAAGGTCCATTTTTGGGGATCACCTCCTTTAGAGTTGAGGTGTCTACAGATTGAGGTAGCTCCAAAAATACTGCCAACTCTGCACCAGTCAACATGGTTTCCTTCTGCTCAGTAAGAGAATTCTTAATGTCCAGGGATTTCATCCATTAGGATAATTTTGAGGTCTAAAATGGGCCTCCTAAGGAAAATATAAAATAATAGTGAAAATAATAAAATAATATTATATGACATCATCAAATTTTAGATGGAAAAAAATAAAAAACTCTTTTTTCAAATTGTATTTTCAACTTATCTCCTTATGTATTTTCTTAAATTTCAAGCAGGAACACTTTTTGTATGCACAATTTGATTCATCATCCAAGGAGTACCCATGTTGCATACTTTTGATGAACCTTGCTACATGGAAAATGAGAAATACATGAAAAACATGATTGTAATCACGTTTTTTCATGTATTTCTCATTTTTTGTGTAGTAGAGTAAATCGAAAGTATGAAACATGGGTACTCCTTGGATGAGAAATTAAATTTTTCATCCAATTAGTACTCCCGCTCGAAATTTGAGTAAAAACTTAGGGAGATAACTTGAAAATATGAGTTAAAAAAGTAGTTTTATTATTTTATTATTTTTTAATCTTTTTACTTTTTTATTCCAAAAATTGTGAAACACCCCCATGGTTGACATCATCATCTTGAATCCTATTGGTTCTTATAAAGTTTATTTTGGTTGTACATTTTTCTTACAAGGCCCATTTTAGACCTCAAAACTCCCATAATGCCTGAATCCTTGGGTTTTAGGTCCTCCAAGGCCTATCGAATCTCCTGATTCAACTATTTGACGTGTTGTCCAAACATGTTAGTATCCACATCATTTTCCTTTGGTTTTAATCATTGATACACATCGAGAGGAGTTTAGCTATATGATTTTCCCTTGGATGGAGGAGTAGTGGAAAAAAAAACCACAATTTCTACATCCACATCTTATACATGTACTTCGGATTTACTTGAGCCAATTTGGGTGTTTACCTCTGTCATTATTGTATATTTTGTTGTTTGTGCAGTTTCATGGAAAATAATTGCAAAATTTTCTAACCTTTCTATTTCTGGTCTCTTCTCATGAGTATAGGATGATAATCCAACGTTCTTTTTTTGTCTTGAGAGAATTTAGAGGGGATGATAATTCCAAAAATAATCCTGTATAAAACCAAAAGACAACATCTCCTTTTACAAAGAATCAAATGCACTTTTATTCTTTGTAATTAAAGGAGGGATAGCATATGGAAAACCAAACAATGATCCTTTTTTCTTAGAAACAAAATGAGATTCATTTACTATCATTTTCCACCTAAGTACTTCATAAGAAAATAGTAATGGCGAAACATACTTGGGAAACTGAAACGGTCGCTTGTCGAATCCATATAAATGAATTACGTTATAATCAAGAAAAAAAACCAACTCCCAATACTTTACTCCTCGGTCACTCTTAATGTTCGGACCCGCTCTTCTGAAATCCTACCTACTTCTATCTCATTTAATTTAACTCTTAGAGGGCGTGAAAAACAATATGTGTATTGAGAATAGGAAAAATGGACACATTGGGGATAAATTACATTAGACTAAAGGAAAATATCTTTCTGACTGTCGGCACCTGTAGTACTCAAGATGAGTTGAGAAGATAAAAAATAAGATGGATAATTAAAAAGAACTGAGTGAAAAAGATATGAGCAATGATGGAAATACTAACAGGAATAGTGGTAGATAAGTCTACTGTGAGGGTGTAGGTCAGGTACTTGGAAAAATTAATGGTTTGTTGCTCAGGCTAAAGATTAATGAACCATATGGCCACTAATATCGACTCATCCATTTTAGCATCCTTAGTGAGACAAAATATGACGAAGAGGAGAGAGGTTATAGTTTGGCAGAAATTATTCAAGGTCTGAGTAGGTATGGCGAAGGACAACTTTAATTCTAGGTCGTGGTTTTCAAATAAGGTTTTCAAGAATTCAAGCTTATCATTTTTGGCCCAGGTGATAAACTCACAGTCTAGTCCCTTATCTGTTATGTCAATTCCCTGTTTTGGGATACCTAACATCTTATCCACTATCTCTTTGTCCAACCTTATGAAGATCCTGTGACTAGACCTGAAGAGTAACGCTTGCTAGTTGTGCTCATATTCCTCAGCCAACAAGAGTGTGGAATTGGGGTCAAAATGGATAGGCAACAAAGTTGCATGCAGAATCCCATTTTTTAATAAACACGGGTCCTCTTTAGTTGTGCCTTTATAAGGGGTAAGGGTCTGCTTCAGGGTCAGGATATCAGTGAGGCACACCTTCGTATCCTGTACCCCAAATAGTTCATTAACCAGGGTCTCTTTCCCTGGTGACTTAGCCATTATATCTCTATGTGGATGAATTATTTACCCAATAGGAAGGGGGAGAGCTGGGAGTACTTACCGAGCGAGAGGAGCAAGTATTTTCGACCTGATAATTGCTTCTGACCTTCCCGTAGCCATGGGTCGGCTTCCCAGGTGGAAATGTAGCACCGAGGTAGAATAAGGGAATTTTGAAAGGTTGGTGATATTAAAGCTAAATGGGAAATTAATAAGATAAATAAATTTCGATGACAGGTGTTAACATTCTATTGGAAAACTTTCCTACCAAGAAATGGGGACCCACTCATTTCATGAGAGCTCAAGGTTAAACGATGCTCAAGTTGGAATGTGATCATCGTGGATCTAAAAATGATCAATGACGGGGATGCCATCATATCGAAGGGGAGGTAGTTACGGGTGCACAAGCTAGAATGTGATGGGGTCCGACAAACGTCCAATTTATTGGGTGCGAACAGCTAAGATATTTTGCGTTTTAGGCCCATGTTTTTAAAACTTGTGCTCCTTTGGGGGTGGCAATACGTCTTATAAGTCATATTAAGCATCTAACGAATGACTCCCGATGAGTTTATCGTGAGATAAACTCCATCGGGGATCCTATCATTTATTAAATGCACAACATAATTAAATTTGATAAAAATATTTACACCATCTATTTCCCTCCTGAGGAGATCCATCACTCATTTCCACACACAACTTAACTCTAAAAAAAAATTATAAGTTTTAATTATATATTATAATTCTAATGTGTAAGGGTGTTTTTAGTGGCTAACATAGGCTCCTTCTTGGGATGGTCCTCTCCTACAGAGAACCAATAAGGCATATCAAGTGCCTTTAGTTTGGGCCATGGAGTCGAAATTAATTGGCAGCAAAGATTCCGTGATAAGACAAACTTGTATAGATAAGACACGACGGAGAATTTTGTGATGCAATGGCTTAAAGGGGATATTTTTTTAGGAAATGAATTGAATTAATTAAAGGAATATATTGCAATATTCACAGTAAATGTGATTATTATCCAACTATTGAGATGAGGAAATATGGTTGTGATGGCGGATGGTGTGAGTGGCAGCAGCAGTAGACATGATATGCTTCATGAGAAGTTGGACAACATGTTGCACTTACTATTGGAAATCGAAGAGAGAATGGCTCACATCGAATACAATCTGGCACTTTTTTTGGGAATTTATCATGGAATTCAGGGACTACGAGCACAGGAAATCATCAGAAGTGCTCACATTGTGGGGTCCTCTAACTCTGAAAAATATATCATCCAAGTGTCAGATAGTTAAATTACCCTAGAATCCGTCTTAATTTTGTACGAAGCATTTTTTAAATGTAATTTTTTATGAAAAATATATATTCTAGAGTTTTCTCACTCAGTTTAAAGTGTTTTTAGTGGATGCTACATCAGATATTTTACCTTTGTTGTGCATATATACTTAAGGAATTGTTGACGGTAAAAAACGTATCACAAAAATTAAGGGGATCTCCCCGATGTAGAATCCCAATTATACTCTACACTATTTGGTTTAGGGATCCCATACAGTATGTAGGCCCAGTTTCCATTAAGTTGGTGAAGATGGTTTTCGGATGGGGAGGGAACTCATTGAAAAGGAGATTGCATGGATGTTGAACGAACACAAGTGATTGATGAACGCCCTGTGAAACACAATACCATGAATGGAAAAGTGGAATTTAAAGCATGAAACTTACGAAAAGCATTGTTAAAAAAACTTTACCAAGATCATACTTATAAAAATATTCACTTAAAAAATGACAAACAATCCACGATGGCTAAGAATTTCATTTATAACCTATGCACATTCCAACAAATATTTAAATAAAATATCAACAAAGCAATTCATCAACATATCTTTAAAGTTAGAGCATCATATACCAACCATGTGTTGTAAGGAAACTCATAACACAAGAGAATAAATGAGTAGAAAGGTACACAAATGATTGAAGAAGCATTCATTCATTTGAATATACCATATTCATAGCACAACCATGCGGGATAGTTCCTTCGGATTCAATAGTGAGATCCAATAACACTTCTTTGTATTCATCAAAAGGCATACATTCAATAAGAAACAATGTGTCTCTCTAAATAGTCCAAAACCAAAATTCCAATACAAAATCACTTGAGGATGTACATAAAGGTTGAGATGACTCTTGGGTTTCTAATGGCCTTTTGTCTCCCTTTGACTCTTGGACTTTATTACGACAAAGGGTTGCTTGCAACCTCAGTGACCTATGTGATTTTGTGACTTATACGACTTTGCGACCTATGTGACTTTGCGACCTATGCAACTTTGAAACTTTGTGACCTATGTGACTTTTCGACCTATGCAACTTTGTGATCTATGCAACCTATCTAACTTTGCAACTTTGTGACCTTTGCGACTTTGTGACTTTTTTACCTTTGCGACATTTTGACTTTGCAACCTATGCGACTTTGCAACTTATGCGACTTTGCGACCTATGTGACTTTGCAACCTATGCGACTTTGAAATCTAAGTGACCTATGTGACTTTGTGACTTTGTGACTTTGCAAACTTTGCGACTTTGCGACTTTGCGACCTATGCGACTTTGTGACCTATGAAACTTTGTGATGTTGTGACTTTGCAACCTATGTGACTTTGCAACTTTGTGACCTATGGGACTTTGCGACTTTGTGACCTATGCGACTTTGCGGGTTTGTGACTTTGCGACCTACGCGACTTTGCAACCTATGTGACTTTGCGACCTTTGAAACTTTGCGACCTATGAAAATTTTCAACCTATGCAACTTTGAAACTTTGTGACTTTGTGACTTATGTGACTTTGCGACTTTGCGACCTATGTGACTTTGTGTCTTTGCGAATTTTCAGCCTATTCAACTTTGCGACTTTGTGATCTATTCAACTTTGTGACTTTGTGACATACGTGACTTTGTGTCTTTGCAACATTGCGACATATGTGACTTTATGACTTTGCGACCTATGTGACTTTCTGACTTTGCGACTTTGTGACCTATGCGAATTTTATACTTTGTGACTTCGAAACTTTGCGAATTTGTGACCTATGCGACTTTGTGACTTTGCAACTTTGTGACCTATGTGAATTTTCGACCTATGCGACTTTGTGACCTATGTGACTTTGCAACCTATGAGACTTTGTAACTTTGCAACCTATGCAACTTTGCGACCTATGCGACTTTGCGACCTATGCTACTTTTTCGACCTATTCGACCTTGCGAATTTGCGACGTATGTGACTTTGTGACCTTTTGGACTTTGAAATCTATGCGACTTTGTGACCTATGTGACTTTGCGACCTATGTGGCTTTCGACCTATTCAAATTTGCGACCTATGAATTTATTTCCTCGAGTACAAGTGTCCTTTTTGGATGTGGATCTAAGTCACATTTTCTTGGTTTCCTACAAAGAATATAAAACACAAAAATTAGTTTTCCAAAGTGATACTTTTCATGCAAGATCAATCAATAGATAAAAATACAAACATTGATTCACTCTAGGAACATGAACCAGAAAATAATCCAAATTAATTTGTTATAAATTTCATGGATGGATCAACTCATGCTCCACTTCTGAAATCAAATTCAAATTTATAAATTTAATGGAACCACCAATCGTGACTTTAATATTTTTTGTTTCCCATAGTGATGATGTGATTTTAGAGCCAGTGCCTTGAAGTGCTATGCGAAAAGAGTTCTATATAGTGAAATTTAATTCAACGCATGGTCAGATTCTTACTCATAATAATTTAGGGTTTTAGAGGTGAAGAGGAGAGCCAACATTTTCCATACCATAATGAAGCTCAAGCTTTCCCTAACCATAAACATAAGATGTTTCCACTTTGTTTCAATGCACATGCCAGAGAAAAGGGGCTTGCATGTGCGTAGGACTTGTAATGCCTCACTAAAACCCTGAAAACCTTAATGCACATGTTGAGATGGGGGAAACCAATCATGAAGCCCAGGGAAAATTATATTCAATTATTTTATCATGATGTCATGCAATTCCTATTAGAATGTGACCCAGGGGAATATGAATTAGGTAAATGGGAATGAGATCACTCCCTTGAGAAATTAGGGTTTCTCCCAAACTCTAGCATGATTAGCATAATGCAAGCCAAAATGAAGCCTTATATGTCTGAGATCGGTGCCCCTAGTGATTGGTGATGACTACTATGGGTAACCTAGCTTTGAATCCATGGAGGAACTCTCAATTATCTTTACAGTAGCAAACCCCCAAACCCTAGTGCAGTCATGAGAAAAAAATACAAGTGGGTGCGGTGTGCATCGTATGAATGGGTGATGTGACTCTGATGACCATTTCTAAGAGACTATTCATCTTGGAGTAACCATAAAAAACTCACACAATCATTAGGGTTAGGGTTTCAACATTAGGGTGAGGTGTCTAAGGAAATTGATCAAGGGTTTCAACATGCACAACGAGGTCAAAGAAATCCCTTAGGCTTCGAGCATGTGCAAGAAAGTGTAAGTAATCTAATCATGCAACCAAAGGTTTTAAGGCTCTAGGTTCAATGAAGGCTCATGCAATGGTATGCAGCAAAGAGTAAAATGCAATTCTAGGCCAACGACAAGTGTATACTATGCAAGAAGGAAAATGTATGATGTAGTGCAGCGAGCAAGGATTATGATGCAATGCAATGTTATGCATGAAATAAATTAGTTAATTTTAGATAAAGGACAATGCAACACATGTGTAGTGATTTTATGAATTCCACTCAACAATGAGAAAATGAAAATTAGTGCAAAAACCATAATGCATAAAACTAAACTAACTACCGTGAAGAAAAGATAGGGGACATAATTTAACCATAAAGAAATTCTTAACAAGTAAACCCTAACTAACAACATGAACAAGTAAAATTTAATTAAAAAACCCTAGCTAGCCTAAAACTCCAACCCTAATTTAACCAAAGAGGCATTTGGGTCATGTGAAATCATATTTCCAGTGCAACCATCGCATCATTTCATGACCTACAAGAACAAGTATGCCCTCAATTTGAACCAGCATAACAAATTGTGCACCAACAACAAATATTACCTGTAAAATATGTATAACAACAAGAAGGTCATGGCTACTTTTTGGAGAACATGATATAAAAGCTTTTCAAGATGAAATGCAATCCCATCCTGATAGACATGAAGATGTACTTGAAACCTATAATCATCTATCCATAACACACATTTGTTCATGTTTAACCCTAAATATAGTGCAAGTGAGGTAAGATGTTGTCTTCTTGTAGAGAAATTTGTCGGATAACATCCTTCAGGTAGAGCAACAACCTTATTATAATAGTGAGGATGATCAATTTGATGACATGGAGAAAATATGTGTTTTCCATGTGAAATTTAGATGCTAGATAATTCAAGTGTAGAAACTCTAATTTTGGAAACCCTAGTTTGAAGTTTCCCATGGGTTTTGTCAAGGAAGTGAGGACCTAACGTAACTTCCAGCAGGAGCTACAGTGCCTCACTTCCCTGGAAAAAATTTGGACCTTCAAACAGGGAGCTATCTAACTTTGGAGGTTTTGTGAGATTAACTGGTGAACCATTATTTACGGAAATTGGATAACTATCAATGAGCATATTATTAATTTGGTTAGATTTTTGCACACTGATATATTGGCAATGCAATGCATCATATTCTTTAGATTCCCAAGGATGAGATGAATTCACCATAAGCCTCTCAAGAAACAAAGAGGTTGAGTGACTAGATTGTAAAACATCATCTTCTTGTACTTGACTGCAATCTGTACTGGTTGGGAAACAATCAAAAATATTTGAGACAATGGTTGGTGTCCTCCCTTTAGAAAAAAAATTAGGGGATTGAAATATTTTCTTAGGGAAACATCACTCGAATCATGGGATTTCCAAGATGATTTGGCATTCAAAGAGATTGTGCCAAGAGGAGTGTGGTGCACGGAAACCCTAATTTCATAAACCATAATTTGATTTGGTTTAGGGTTCTCATCAAGATCATGAGAACCTGGCATAACCATCAGTTGAAGCCGAAGTGCCTCAACTTCCCAATGAGTCCCAGAATCTTTGAAAAGTGAATCATTGAATTATGGTGCCTTTGTAAGATCAAAAGATAAATACGAGTGAAAATCACCAGAGGTGTGATTGAATACATTTTCAAAGAAATTACAATCATTGAAGCCGCCAATTTGATCAGGTCGGGTATATGGTACATTAGGCTCTTCTCTGATTAAAAATGAGGATGAAACGGTGAGAGAAACATTCTGATATTGCTGAGACATAAGGTATCTTTCATGATTAGTTAAATATTGCAAATGGAAGATATCAGAAATAATATATTCATCATTCTCGTAGTGCGATTGTGAAACTTCATCTACATTTTCATCACTTCCACAAACACCGGCAGAAGAAAGTTCTGAATGATTTTTATAAATCACTCGTGTGGAAGACTCAAGAAATAAAACAAGGAATAATGGATGAAATGATTCGGATGAGGAGGTACCAATCATACCAGGACTTTCATCTCTCACATTAGTGTCATCCAGAAGGGAAAATGAACCTACATGCATGTCAAGGTGCATGGATTTTACAGGACAATCAACTTCATTCAGAAACAAGTCCCAAATCATTGTTGGTAGGGGAATGAGATTTAGTAATAGACCCAGGAATATGTTCAATGGACTCAATTTAATTTTTCATTAACATGGAGAGATGTTAAATCAACTTGTTTTTCAAGTCTTGATTTGATAGGGAGTATGAAATATGCATAGGCGATACAACATGGTTCATTTCCCTGCAAGCATATTTTATCACTTAAACTATTTGCAACCAAAAATCCATTAGCTAGAAAATCAGGAGGAGGATGAGAAATTTCATAAATATTAAGTTCCTCCTTGAAGGCTTGAAGTTGTTCCAGACTCGGATATATGGGCAAGAAAATATCTGGGACAAAATTTGGACATTTAGTAACATGAATATTATCATGACAACCATAAGGATTAGGATTTGTTTCAGATCAAAGATGTTACATAGAAACGAAAACCAACTATTGAAACTATTCAATTAAATATGCCCAACCGACATCTTTTTTAGGGAACTCAAAAAAAGGATGAAAATATCTAATAGAAAAATACTCTAGAGATTGTTGATGTTTCATTTGATCTCATTTATCCTTATTAATACATCTTTGAAATCATACCTACGAAAAGCGTGTTGAAGCTCACTGATGAGTTGCTTGAGCGAATGGATGGAAGATGTTGGCAGCATGTGACACCATTTCTTGATGTGTCCTTCATGGGTGAGGCAGAAAACAACACAAGAAAACTCCTCATCATAAATTTCCTAAGATTCACAAAACTCAAGAAAATCAGAAAGGTTCTCAGTTACGGAAATTCCATTTTCACCATCTAACTTTAAGTAAGACAAGTGATAGAGAGGTTCATCGGGGATTAGGCATTGAAAAATAGATAAACCCTATAAAAATCTTGGGAGGATGATTTAAAGACGAGATATTTACAGATATGAGACTAAACTATAGGCTCCAAGGGCTTAACTTGTCATCTGGCCCTCCTTCTAGCACCAAATTTGTTGATGGTCAAAAATGTATCGCCAATTTTAAGGGGATAGCCCCGGTGCAAAATCCCAATTAGAATCTACATTATTTGGTTTATGGATCCCATCTGGTATGTAGACCTGGTTTCCATTAAGTTGGTGAAGATTTTTTTTAGACAGGGAGGGACTCACTGAAACGAGATTGTACATATGTTGAACGAACACAAGTAAGTGATTGACAAACTCCCTGTGAAACACAATACCATGAATAACAAAGTGGGATTTAAATCATGAAACTTACGAAAAGCATTGTTAGAAAAACTTTACCAAGATCATACTTATAACAATATTCACTTAACAAAAAAGCAACAGTTTGTGATGTCTAAGCATTTCATTTATAACCTATGCACATTCCAATAAATATTTAAATAAAATATAAAAAATTAATTCATCAACATATCTTTAAAGTTAGAGAATTATATACCATCCATGTGTTGTAAGGAATCTCATAACACAAGTGAATACATGAGTAGAAAGGTGCACCAATACTTGAAGAATCATTCATTCATTTGAAGAGACCATATTCATAGCACAACCACATGGGAGACTTTTGTCAAATTCAATAGTGAGATCCAATAACACTTCTTTGTATTCATTAAAAAACATACATTCAATAAGCATCAATGTGTCTCTCTCAAAAGTCCAAAACCAAAAGTCCAATAAAAAATCACTTGAGGATTTACATATAGGTCAGGATGACTCTTGAGTTACCCATGTCCTTTTGTCTCCCCTTGATTCTTGGACTTTCTTGTGACTAATTGTTGATTTCCCCCTAAGTGACCTATGTGACTTTGCGACTTATATGACTTTGCATCTTTCTGATCTTTGCCACTTTGTGACCTATGCGACTTTTCGACCTATGTGACTTTGCGACCTTTTTTATCTATGTGACCTATGTGACTTTATGAATTTTCGACTTTGAAACCATCACAAATTTGTGACTTTGTGACCTATGTGAATTTTCAACTCTGCGACATATGCAAATTTGTGACCTATGCGACTTTTTTACCTATTCAGCTTTGCGACCTATGTGACTTTGTGATATATGTGACCTATGTGACTTTGCGACTTTACAACCATGCAACCTTTGTGACTTTTCATCTTTGCAACCTATGCGACTTTGAGACCTATGAAAATTTGTGACCTTTGCAACTTTGTGACCTATGCAACTCTACAACTTTGCGACCTATGCGACCTTGCGACTTTATGACCTATCCGACTTTGCAACTTTATGACTTTGCAATCTATGCAACTTTTTGGCTTTGCAACTTTGCAACTTTGTGAATTTGTGACTTTGATACCTATGCGACTTTTTGACCTATGAAACTTTGCGAATTTGCAACCTATGTTACTTTGTGACTTTGCGACTTTGAGAACTATGCGAATTTGTGACTTTGTGACCTATGCGACTTTTCGACTTTGCAACATATGCTACTTTGCGACTTTGTGACCTGTGCGACTTTGTGACCTATGCAACTTTGTGACATTGAGACCTGTGTTATTTTTTACTTTGCAACCTATGAAACTTTGCAACCTATGTTATTTTTTACTTTGCAACCTATGCGACTTTGCGACCTAAGTGACTTTGCGACTTTGCGACCTATGCGACTTTGCTACTTTGCGACCTATGCGACTTTGCAACTGTGCAACTTTGTGAATTTGCGACCTATGCAACTTTATGATTTTGTGATTTTGTGACCTATGTAACTTTTCAACCTATGCAAATTTGAAACCTATGCGACTTTGGGACTTTGTGACCTATGCGACTTTCTGAGTTTGCGACCTATGAAAATTTACGACTTTGCAACCTATGTGACTTTGTGACCTATGTGATTTTACAACCTATACGACTTTGCGAATTTGTGACTTTGCGACCTATGCGACTTTGCGACCTATGTGACTTTGTGACTTTGTGACTTTGCGACCTATGCGACTTTGCGACCTATGCAATTTTGCGACCTATGTGACCTTTGCCACTTTGTGACCTATGGATTTATTTCCTTGAGTAGAAGTGTTGCCTTGTTGGGTGTGGATATAATCCACATTTTCTTGGTGTCCTACAAAGAAGATGAAACAAACAAATTAGTTTACCAAAGTTATACTTTTCATGCAGGAGGAATAAATAGATAAAAATACAAACATTAATTCACTCTAGGAGCATGAACCAGAAAATAATCCAAATTAATTTGTTATAAATTGCATGGATTGATCAACTCATGCTTCACTTTGGAAATAGAATTCAAATTTAAACATTTAATGGAACCACCAATCGTGACTAATATATTTTGTTTCCCACTGTGATGATGTGCTTTTAGAGCCAGTTCCTTGAAGTGCTATGTTGAAATAGTTCTAGATAGTGAAGGTTAATTCAAGGCATGGTCAGATTCTTGATCACAATAATTTAGGGTTTTAGAGGTGCAGAGGAGAGCCAACCTTTTCCATACCCTAATGAAGCTCAAGCCTTGCCCTAACCATAAACACAAGATTTCTCCACTTCGTTTCAACGCACATGCCAAAGAAATGGGGCTTGCAGGTGTGTAGGATTTGTAATGCCTCACTAAAACCCTGAAAACCTTAATGCACATGTTGAGATGGGGGAAACCAATCATGAACCTGAGGGAAAATTATATTCGATTATTTTATCATGATTTCATTCAATGCCTATTAGAATGTGACCCGGGGGAATATGAATTAGGTAAAACAGGAATGGGATCACTCTCTTGAGAAATTAGGATTTCCCCAAAACCCTTGCACAACCAGCATAATTCAAGCCATAATGAAGCCTTATCTGTCTGATCTCGGTGCCCCCAATGATTGGTAATGACCACTATGGGAAACCTAGCTTCGAATCCATGGAGGAACTCTCAATTCTCTTTGCAGCAGCAAACCCCCAAACCCTAGTACACTCATGTGACAACAAGACAAGTGGGTGCAGTGTGCATCGTATGAATAGACGAAGCAATAGGGTTTGGTAGGAATAGGTCATGGGGATATTAACCGACTGAAGGCTGGGTTGAAATTTTAATGGGATAAGTGAGCAGAGGGGGGCCCGAAATTTTGAATATGCCCAAAATTTTTGGTGGTGTTGTAGCAGCTACAACAAGAATGTATGACAGAATCGTGAATAATATCTCACAATTTTTGTTAATTAAGCTATGAAAAAATTTGGGCATTTATTATACTTGAGCGAGAATGTATTAATTTAGCTATAGAAAGAAAATAATTTTTATAGTTTGCTATTATTATAGATTGTTCTTTAATTCATTTTCAAGTATGTTTTCTCTTCTTTATATATGTGTTGTTGATTAGAAATTTGCAGGTAGATATCATAAAATAATTCTTAAGAAAACCTTATATGGGTTTAGCGATAGACAACAAAACTCTTAGTAGTTAGGGGGAAGTGGAGGGAAGTTAGCATCAAGTGAAGGCTTATATAAGTCTACATAGCTATATTTCTTGTGAGGACACTAGTGTGTCGCAATGAATGGATACTTGAGCTAAAAAAATCTAAAACATAGGGTTTTAGGACACCCCTCCATGTTAGTTACCATCAAACATCACTCTGTTGCCAACGAGCATCCATAGCCCCGACGAAGTCATTCGCTGCCCTACTAACAAGATTTTGCTTTCCTTCTTATTTATCCAAATTGCTAAGGTTCTCCATGCATTCAATTTATTTCTTATTTATTTTTCTTTGCAGATGTCCGGAAGATTACACACTAGGAATTCACAATGCCACTAATTTTGGTCCACTGCCAGCAAGCACCCATAGCCCTGGCGGAGTCATTAGCAAACTTCACAAAACCATAACGTGAGGCGATGGGTAGGTTACGCACTGAATATGTAAGCACCCCTAACCTTGCTCTTCTGCCAACAAGCATCCATAGCTCTAATGGAGGTTGTCATCATACCCCATCCTAAGGAGGAAGGTTAATCATAAGTGAGGAACATACTAGTGGTGGCACTTTTTTGTGGAGAAGGAAAAAAATTATATTTACAGCTTCAAGGTTTGATATGATTGAAACAAAGAGAGTCCCTCCCAAGAATATTAAAGAATGTGTATGTGTATTGATCGTTTTTAGGGACATGGGGTTATAGGATTAGATGGAGTTTCAGCATTGTATTGCATGTAAATTGCATAACCGTAAGATTTTCGTACTTAATAATCACACTTGGTATACCATAAGCAAAGTTGTTGTAAAAATTTCCAATTTTTTTTAGTTTTAATGGTGAGAAAAAATAAATTTTTAATGATATATTTTAGTATTGATGTATGCATATCCTCTCATAGCATTGAATTATGTGAATTATATGTGCAAATTTCAATATTTTGTTTATATAAATACACTTCTATCATTTTTCCTAGTGCACATTTGATTCTAGTTATTCCATTCATTTATTATTATTTTTTATTATATTATTATTATTATTATTTAATTAATTAATTAATTGTTTTATTGTATTTTTAGAAAAGAAAATACTTTGTAGGTAACATAATGTTTAATAAATTGGTTGTTAATGGAACCACCTTCTTCGCCTTCAAAATTATTCAGAGAAAAAAAATGCCTCGACTTTATCAATAAAAAATATCCTGACCATAGGTTGTCGAAATGACCATGTTTGCAAGCTTCCTCATTCCTCTTGTCCCACTTGAGGACCAAGTCTCCGGGGAGAAAAATTCTATCTTTAGCATGCCTGTCAAAGATCTTTTTGATCTTCGCCTGGTGCTGATTAATCCTTTCGTACACCAATTCCCTTTCTTGTTTCACTTAAATCATGTGGTTGATTCTCCTCTGCATGTCATTAGGCTCTTCATTTGCTACTTGTAGGGTTTTCATAACTTTAGTACCTAGATATAGAGGGAAAATGACATCTAGACCATAGACCAGCTGGAAGGATAAGTACCAATAGATTTTTTGGTAATAATCCTATTATCCCATACTACATACTTTAACCCAACATTCCAATTTCACTTCTTTGAATGTAAATATTTTTTTTAAATTTTAATGATGTTATTGTTAGTGGACTCAAAAACCCCACTTCCCAGAGGGTAATAATTTGTTGAGTGCCCAAACATAACCTCATAATTTTCGCAAAAAAAATTAAAATCAGTCAAGAAAAAGGGCTTGGCATTATCGAATATGATCTTTTGAGGGCAACCAAAATGAGAAAAAATATTTTATGTTAGAAAATCCATCACGTCCTTGTTGTTTATTTTCCTTAATGGGACGACTTACACCCATTTCGTAAAATAATCAGTCGTGGTGATAATCCAGCGGTGCTGACTACTGGAAGGGGGGTGGATCTCTCTGATAAAATCTAAGCCCCATTGCTATAAGGGTGCTTTGGCCACGGTAGGCTTGAGGGTAGATTCCATAAGTTTTTTCTTCCCAGTAAAAATCTGACACTAGTGGAAATCCCTCACTTTTCTGCTCACATCTCGAAAGAGGGTAGGCCAATAAAGGCCAGCCTTAAGAATTTTATGAGAAATGGCTCACCATACATAATGGCTGCCACATACCCCATCATGATGCTAAGAAATTAGGTATTCAACTTGGGACGGTAAGATGAAATTCAAAGTGATTCCTACTAGATCTTTCCAGTATAATTTACCATTAATAATACAATAGCTTATAGATTTTAACTTGAGTGAATGTTTTGTAGCTTTGCTCAAGGAACTGGAAAGTTGCATAGTCTGAAGGTAACTTATGATATACTTGTACCACTCAGATGATAAAAAATCATTGTGAATAGTTATAGGGTTTGAAAGAGGCAGCAACATTAGTGACTGCTTATCTTGTTGCCCTTCAATTACTGCTGACGAGTTTTCTTGAGAAATTAGGTTGATGCTTAGTGCATTGAAATTTTACTTAGTAAATAATTTTGCTAGCCCTTGCCCCTTAATGATTTTAATGGGATTTAGCTCCAGATCATATTCCTGAGTTTTAGCAATCCATTTCCCTTTTTTTCACTCGATATCATGTTGTAATATTATATCTCTTATCGTATGGTGCGGAAGATATACTATATATTTGGCCTCTTTCCCCGGTGGCTCAGCCATTATAGCTCTATGTGGCTAAATTATTTACCCAACAGGAAGGAGGATATCTGGGACGACTTATACGGTGAGAGGAGCAAGTCTTTTCGACCTGATAATTGCTTCAAACCTTCTCATGGCCATGTGTGTGCTTCCCAAGCAGACATGCATAACTGAGGTGGAAGGAGGGAATGGCGAAAGGTTGGTGGTATTAAAGATAAATGGGAAATTAATAGGATAATTAAATGTCATCAATAGGTTTTAACCTGCCATTGAAAAACTCACCTACCAAGGAAGGGGAACTCGCTCATCACATGAGAGCTCAAGGTTAAATGACGTGCAAGTTGGAATGTGATCATCGTGGATCTAAAAATGATCAATGGCAAGGATGCCATAGGGTCAGCGGGGAGAGAGTTATTGGGATGAAATTTGGAATGCGATGGGGTCCATCAACCGTTTGATTTATTTTGCGTGAATGACTAATATATTTTGGGTAGTAGGCCCCCATTCTTAAGACTCGCATTGCTTTGGGGATGACAACGCATCTGAGAGGTCAGATTAAGAATCGAAAGGATGTCTCCAGATGAGTTTATTATGAGATAAAATCCATCGAGGATTCAAACATGTGTTAAAGGTGCAACATAATTAAATGCGATAAACATGTTTACACCATCGATCTCCCTCTGAGGATATATGTCGCTCATCTCCATACACAACTTAACACTCGCCCTATTTTGATAAGTTTTAATTATATATTAGAATTCGAATGTGAATGGGCTAATTAGTGGCTAACAGTGAGGAATGTGAAGTCCTCATCATTAAAGCACATATGTTATAAAGAGGTCACGAGTTTAATTGTCTTGACACTCTCAAGGTTAGGCTTCGTGGTTGATCCAATAGGAAGTGATCATTTCTAATATGCCTACCTGGTACAGTATTTTGTGTACATATAAATCACCAATCTTATATATATATATATATATATATATATATATATATATATATATATATACACACACACACACACACACAAATTCAATTCTGTATAGATTGTATTTATATTGCATTCATAATTCACAAATTTTATATGAGTTTTTAGAGTTTGAATTAAAATAAATAAATAAAATTATCGTTATCATATTAATCCTGATTTTTAATCATTAAAATTATTTTATACTCTTCTAAAATATGCTTGAAAATATTTCCATGTAAATATATGTGATAATTAGATATAACAAGTAATACGATGGGGGTACAAATGATGGAGGGAATGACATTCTATTGGATGCAATTCTAGGATTACAACTGTCTCATTTTGGCATTGGTGTGGCATATGATAGGTAATGGGACTTGGGCTTTACACCCAACATCCATTAATTATAAATTCATGTTAGGTTTTATAGGGTGGTGGAGGTACGTTAAGCAGAGGAGTGGAGGTGAGGCTCACTCCTCAACCTCATGTATTTTTATTTCTATTTGAGTATTGTAATTCTTTGTTTGGATGTCGAGGTTTTGGAATCATTTTGTGAGTAGGGAACCCTATTTGAGTCTTCTTTTATGCTGGTTTTAGTGTGGTGCCAATGTTTTTTATTCTATATTTTCATTCTACAGAGCTCGTGCGTGTCTTCAAATTTATGGTTATATATTCTAATTCACCTCTTTTGGATAGCAACTTTAGAGGTTTTTTCTTATCCCTGCCCTGTTTTGGTTTGTGGATGTTGGTATCCAGGCCATTTCTCAATCTGTTTTTGAAGCAGAGGATTTTCTAGATTTTATTTTTGGTTTTGTGTCATTTGTATAGTTGGTTTCTTTAAGTCTCTCTCGACAGGTGAGTTGGGTTAGTCTTAAGTCAATTATGGTTCAAAATTGTTTCCTTAAGTTTTCCTACACCTTTTTTATGTTGTCAATTGTCTTGGGGGTTGTGTTTGTTATCGTGGCTTGTGTAGGTATTGTCCCTTCTCTCCTCTCAGTCTAGTAGTGGGGTTATTGGATTGTTATTGCAATTGAGTTTGGTGAATTTCAAACCCTTATTGAATTTTGGCTTCTTCTATGGAATTTGGGGGATAATTATATTGTTTTTCAGTCTAGTATTGAATTAGCAGTGACTCGTCCGCTTACTTATTTTATCGGGAAGGGTACTCTAAGAGATTGTCTACATTATTCTCTTACATCCTCTATCATGCCCCATTGACCAAGAATGGTGATTTTAAGAGGTGGTGGTGGTAATATTGGTATAAAATGTGGTCAACCTTTTTCTTTTCACATGATATAAACTTTCTTGGATGATTTTCCCCTTGAGGTGAGTAAAGAAATTATGTTGCAAGAGTCAAAATATTTTGGAGAACATTGGATTTATTTTGGGTATTGTGTCGATTTATCTAGTTGGTCTCTTTAATAATCTCTAGATTGGTGAATTGGGTCAGTATCAAGTCAATTGTGGCTCAAATTTGTTTCCTTTAGTTTTCCTACCCTTGTTTATGTTGTCAATTTTTGGGGGTTGTGTATGTTATTTTGGCATATGTGCGTACTCTCACTACTTGAATCTAGGTATGGTAGTGAGTTTATTGGTTTTTTATGTCAAATGAGTGTGGTGAATTTCAAACCCTTATTGAATTTGGGCCTCTTCTGTGCAATTTGGGGGACATCCTAGTATTTTTTAAGTCTATTATTGGAGTAGTGACTCATGTTCTTTCTTTCTTTCTTTCTTTAGGCGGGGTACTCTAAGCAGTTGTCTAGATTGTTCTCTTACATTATCTTTCATGAATCCTCAAAAAATAATGGCAATTAAAAGAGGTGTTGATGTTAATGTTGGTATAAAACGTGGTCAACCTTTTTATTTTGACATAGTATCATCTTTCTTTGATTCTTTTCCTTTTGTGGTGCATAAAGAATATTTTTTGCTAGAGTCAAAATATTCTGGAGAATTTCCATGCCATTCGGATTAAGAAGTGGTGCGTGATAGTCTGAAATGAGTTCCATACCCTGGTAGATTTCAAAAGAGGTGATTGCATATTTTATATTCTCTCTCTTTTCATCAATAGATGGACACTCTGTTACACTCAATTCTCAAGGATAAAATAGTTGATAATTATAATGTATTTTCTAGGCTAGAGGATATTAAGCGCATTTTACGGAATCATGTGTTCAGTCTTAATGACATTGATGCTCACCTAGATCTTATGGGGAATTATCTGGTGTAAGATTCAACCTCGAGGGATCTCTTTGATCCTCCTGGAGACCCTACCAACCTTCTAGTTAACAGTGATCTTGAACTAACTATTAGCTCTTCAAACTAGGATTAGGAAAACGTTTTATAGTTTTGGTTTATATGGTTGAACATGATTAAGTGTTTCTGATGTTTCTTAGGCTATCAAAATTAGGGATGGGTTTTGATATGAAGAAGTATTTTTGGTTCTCCTAGTTTGGATCTTGTTTTCACATTTGCAGGATTTTGCAGTGCCTCTCTCTATTTTTTTTAGTGGCTCAAAGTTATACACTTTTTCTCTTTCTTGTTAGCTATTTTCTTCATTCAACACTAGAAGTTGTTTCCTTCTATTGTTGAAAGATGTTTTTTTTCGGTGTCATTTGGTATAAATAGTTTACCCTTTTCTATATGGAACAAGATGGTTGTGGTTGGTGCAATTTACATGATCAACCTTTGCTAGAAAATGTATTTTGCAAGCAATTATTTGTGTCTTGTACCTGTGGAAAAATATGACTTTTATTATTGTTGCCTTTCTAGAATGGCTCTTTTGTTGTTGGTTAAATTTTTATTGTAACTATAATGCTTTGGCCATATGGGACTATGTGCTTCTTGGAGGCTGTTTTTTCTTCATACTTATTCATTTCTATCAGCTTTTGGAAGCTTGGAATTTAGATTTTGTTTGGAATGTGGAGTCTGGTTCTAAAAACTTATCTATGGTCCTATGTATTTTTTTATATTTTCTTTCAGAGTCGTGTGGATATGAATGGTACCTAATGTGTAATCTCTTTTTTTCCAATTCATAATAATTTCATTAATCTAAAAAGACATTTATCTAATATTATTGTGTCAAAAATTGTTGTATAGACCAATATGGATAAGATATTGTAATGTCACATTAGATGATATATTATAGTTAAGTGTTAAATTTAAAAAAAAAAAGACACAATATCACCTCAATTCAAAAATATCAATAAATAAAAATTAATATTAAAAATAATACATTTATTTAATTTAATTAATTTTTTATATTGTGTGTTTGTTTTTACTAATAAAATCATTAACAATTTATTTGGAAATTTTTTCATAATGTGAAATTTAAATAAATTTCATAATATAAAATTTAAATAATAACAATTCATATTTGTAACCATGATATTTAAAAACTTCATTTTTTTTTAGGTCATGTTGTCTGTGTTCTTTAGATATTACAACAGGATTGACCTTTAGCTTAAAAAACCACTACTCAAGGGCATATAATCTGTCCAAATCACACAGGAATTACACCCAACCTGGGCCATGCCATCCCTTCACATGCCTATATTTTTTCCCACAGAATTTCGGATCAGTGACCTTCACATTACAGAGTGACTTAACAGTACACCCATCACCGTCTATTCTATACCACGTCGTCTTTCTCTCTTAAATTTATCAGGCCAAACTATTAGAGCCTAACCTCGAGGACGCCGAGGATAATTGACCACATGACCTCCCAATCGGCGAGATACTTAGCAATAGGAACTTGTCCAATTAAGCTAACCTCGAAGCTAAAAACTTCAATTTTAAATTTAGATAATAAACATATAATTAGAATATATATATTAACATCAATTTTATCATATAAATTAAAATATTGATAATTCATATAATTGTGATATTTCAAAATTATATATATATATATATATATATATATATATATTTATTTATTTATTTAATTAAATTTATATATTTCTCAAATGCATATAGATGTAATTATATGTATTAATAAGATTTTAACAAAATTAAAAATAAGAATATATTTATTTTAGCTTTGAAATTAAGAGAAATCAAATTTCTACAAGTAAAATTTTACATTCAAAAAATGGTTTGATCTCTCATGGTTGTTTGTTAAATTTGAAATTAAGATAAATTAATACTAATAAATAATAAATACATGAAAAATAATAATAAATAATTCAAATTTATTTGAAAATTACATTAAAAAAATAGTATTGTACCTATTTTTATTAATAGTGATAATGTCACTATCATTAAATAAATAAAAAAGAAAAAAAAAACTAAATCAAACCGGAGAAATATTTGGACATTTTACACAACTATTTTTGGAAAGATGGTTGTGAACATCATTAGGCTTAAAAAAAAACCATTGTGTATAAGTATATTGTTATGATTAGATGAATATATTTTGGATAACTAAACGTGTTAGGAGGTGGGGAAATGAAAATACAAAAATATATATTGATTTATAATGGGATGAATACAATGATATGGAGGAAGATATTATATCATGCTTTAATTAAGGAGAGTTCATTTTTTTGAAGGGAAATAAACGTGTTAGGAGGTGGGGAAAGGAATATACAAAAATATATATTGATTTATAATGGGATGAATACGAGCATATGGAGGAAGATATAATATCATGCTTTAATTAAGGAGAGTTCATTTTTTCAAGGGAAGAAATACAAGAGTTGGGTTATGCTTTTTATTTTCTTCGTCTCACATTAATTAAATTTGTGTAAATAAAATTAAAAAGTAAGAGAAAATAAAAATTATTTAACAATTGATTTAGAATGGTAGTTGATGTTGGGGCCAAGGGAAGGAATAGAGGATCCTAGTTTTACTATATAAACATCATTATACTTGAGTGTTTAAGGAAAGAAATATAATAATTAATTTATTTTTTTTTCATTTTCACTCAACATCATCATGTGTTTGAAGATGGTGAGAAATTTGAATAAATATAGTCAAAAATAAAGAGGGAAGGAAAACACTCAAATGTATACTTTTAGAATGGGGTAGGTGTTATGGCTAATGAAAAATATATATAGATTTCAAAATTATTAGGTAAATCTATTTCTAATTAGGATTTCAAGAGAAGAAATATAAGGGTTAGGTTATCCCCTTTCTAATTGTTGGAAACTAGATCACTACGTGAGGGGTGAACTAGTAGTGAAGGAACTTATAAAACATTTCTCCAAATTATTATTATTTAATCATGCATAAACTGAAACATAAAGGCAGAGATCATAGCATCAAACATAAGCATGAAACCATGAAATCATTCAACACAGAGACACAGATATTTCTAGTGGAAAACCCTCTCTAGAAAACCGCTCGTTGTTGTTATGTTTCTCAAATATTCATTATTCTAATACATAAATTTATAGTTGGCTACTATCAAATGAATATCTCTCTCTCATGCGGATCTACGGACTACCATTCACTAGAAGCCACCATGAACAATGATCCTCTCCCATTTAATCATGAACTATCAAATGACTCTACAAACTCCTATTTGTTGGAAGCTACCACGACCAACCATCCTTGCCTAGTTTCTTTTGAACTATCCAACTACAATTGGATTGACAATACTACTCACTTACATTGAATTCACCACAATCCTCCAACTCCACTCCTCTAAGTGGTTCTCGTTTCATACATTTTCAAACTGGAACCGAGAATGCTCAACGTGAACAACACAACAATATATTCGAAGCACATAATCAAAACCCAAAACTATAACAAAAGCGACATCACAATCTCACCACAAACTACATAAAATAATTTTATCAATATATCAACTAAAACCCCATTTGCATCAAGTAAAACTTCTCTCAAATAATTGTTGCACATAAGCAATAAACTGAATAATATGCTAGGATAAAACAATCTCCACATAGTCTTGCAATCAAACTCTATTTCATCTCCTTTCTTGGTGCAAAAAATAATAGGTGAACCATACTTCAGCTAACTACTACAACACCTGCAAACTGCTTCAAAAAATATGTATCACACAACTCTCACAGCTTGCACACGATCCTCCAATCTCACACTCACTCCACATATCAATAGAATCAACAATACTATCATTCATCTTCCTCCAATATATGGATGAACTAATGTGCTCAACTCAATAATTTCCAAGAACTATTGAGCTCCACAAACTTTGTTCATACGCTTGATTTTATCTGGATTTAGCTCATTGACTTGAAAAAACCACTAACTTGACTTCATAAAGAATATTTTCAATGTTAATCACTTTCTATAACTTAGTTAAGGCTCCTTGACCTTTTTCATAAAATTTCTGAACACAAACCATCACCAAAATACTTAATTTACCTGATATGCATGAGGAATCTAGAGAAATTATATCTAAATTCTCAACCGCATGCACAAAACTAGCTAATCCTAGTTCCAACCTCATGTGTAGGCTTGTCTCCATGCATTTGGAACCTTTCAACCACATGAACAAGCTTATCTCCATGTGGTTGGGGCAGACGATGGGAGAAAACCAACTGAATCCCCTCAAATCCCGCCCAAACTTCTTCCAGAGCTTGAAAATCCTCTGTAGGACCTCTGGAAGCCACTGGTACCTCTACAATACTTCACGAAGTCATTGCCGCATCACCATCATCATCATAAGTCAAACTAGGTTGACATGGATGCCAACCAACAAATACACTAACACTTGGGCCATCAACCTCCTCTGCAACAACTCCAACACTTGTAGTAAAATCTTCAACACATGTAGCAGCATCTCCAACACCTGCAGCAACAAAATAAAGTCATCCAACTTCCTCCAACACCTGTAGAGGAACCTCCAACACAAGTATTAGCAGCATCACCTATAACAAACCAACACAACATGTCCTGAACCCATCTCTTCTCAGCCTCCAAATAACCTCAACTAAGTCATGCCACAACAAAGTTGACATCAATGCTAACCAATAAAACCAACCAGTTGAACACTGCAACAAACCAAACACCCATCACACATCATCATTGAATTAACATAAGCATATTAAAAGTAGCACCATGACCTTGTTGACATTAAGTCCAACAAGCTCCCCCTTTGGCATTGATGTCAACCTCAATATGATCTCCAACATCTGAGGTTGATCTCCATATACTCCAAATTCTCCCCCCCTTTGAAATCAATGGAAAATGGCCATCCCAACACTGAAGAGACAATGTCAATACTGTGTCGGATGATAATAGGAATCCCCCTGTCATACACAACACTATGTTGATACAATACTAATGTATACCAATAATGTTCATATAAAAAAAAAATCTCAGTTTCCAACATGTCTCTATCCATTTCCATGCAATATCTGAAACTAAACATGCTCCCCCTAAACATGTAATAGAGTTCCAATCACTCTCTGTCTACTATTGTAGCAACACATCCATTGCACCACTTTGATATAAAATGGTGTGCAATAAAATGCTTTATGGAGTAAAAACATGGATGTTACAAAGAAATGGGACTGACATATGACTCCTCTACACCTATCATCAACCAAGACTTCTATGGACCCAAAATTTCATCATTCCACCAAATGTGATGGGGCTACATCAATGATATACAAAATAAGACATGACACCCATTATCCCATACATAGCTAATTGACAAAACATACTAGACACCATGGGTCTCTCAATGGGAAATATGCCAGCAAGATAGAACAATCAAGATATATGGATTTTACACCTGCACATAAGTTCTCTCATTTATTCATTCCCAACACAATAATATGAAATGATTACATGGCATCAATGAGCAACAATATATGCTCCATATAGCATCAACAACGATAATACAATCCATAGCATGTGCATCAAGTATAAGACCTCCATGAGAAATGATATAACCTCCATATGTAGTAGCAACAATAGGAGTACCATACACAGAACATGGTCTATCAACATCCTAGCCTCTCACTAGCATCATGTGTGCAATAGAAAAAAAATATTTGCAGCAAAAACATGATATCCACTAGCAACAACCATGCTCCACATAGGCATCAACAACAAAACCAACTGAAAAACAAAAAAAAAAACATAGAAATATGTCATAGAAGCAGCATCAAATACATATCCTCATGGTATCAAAGTTTCCATGAAGCTCATAAACCAATCCAGAATTATGCAGAAATGCAATAGAATACATATATAAACATAAACACAAAGATGCAGTAGAAATAAAACTTCATTTCATTAATGTCAAAGAACTGAAATATGCTTACATACAAAATGGAAATAAACTAGGTCAGGAGATGGTATCTTATCTCTGAGAAGAGATGTGGTGGCTACATGCCTCTCAATTGTGTTAAAGTGAAACTCAAGGGCCTTTTTATTATTTAACAACAAGGGAAAACCCTAAAAAACCAAAGCCCTAATCCCAAGAGATCGAATGCTAAGAGTTTGTGG
Source organism: Pinus albicaulis (assembly GCA_034641835.2). Classification (NCBI taxonomy): domain Eukaryota; kingdom Viridiplantae; phylum Streptophyta; class Pinopsida; order Pinales; family Pinaceae; genus Pinus; species Pinus albicaulis. Next base: position 491,162,046 of record CM076574.1, read on the forward strand.
GCCCCGTTGGGGTTAGTTCGGCAACCAAATTCCCGGGGTCATAACTTGGTCACATTATCTTCATTTTGCGAATACGACAACTCATTCTAAATATCTCTCCAGTTAATACAGGATTCATTGTAGGCCCTTTCCTACATCTACGGGCCTACTATAGACCTTAATTTACATTTTTTAGGGGGTAAAAACTGTTATACAAGTTCAGAACCTGGAAAATTGCTAAAATATTAAATGCTGCTATAAACAAGGAAAATCATGAAACTAACTGAGACCTAGGGGGAATAGGAAGGTGGCCACCAATATCCACCTAGATCATTCATCCTTCCTTAGGAAGCAATGGTCCCCATTGCATGCAAAGCCTCCATGAGGTGACAAAATTTTTGTTGAACCTGGTCCTTGGTGAACCACTTGCCCTAGTGAAGGAGTTGGCCTGATTTGACAACTCGATAGAGATGGATCCTATGTTGGCAAGTTTTCTTGATCTTTCTATCCATGATCTGATCAGTTTTGGCATGTTCCATGTAGTCTTGGTTCAAATTTGTTGGAGTGAGTTGTTCTAAAATGTTGGATGTGTCTGGTAATACTGGAAAGTATGGTCGAAGGCAATCCACATTGAACACTAGTTGTAGGCCAAGGAATGGTGGAATGTTGAGACTGAAGGAATTCTCCCCTACAACCTTGGTGATCATTTACAACCCATATCAGAGCGGGCAAAGCTTGCAGTGTGGCCCAGCAAGGCGCTCTTTCTGTAAATGTAGCCAAATTTTGTCGCCCAGTTGGAACTTGTGTGGCACCCAATGTTGGTCATGTTTTTACTTGTAATTAGCATTGGATTTGTCTAATATGTCATGGAACTGCTAGAATATGTGTTGAATGCACTCAATGAAGCTATTAGCCTTGTCATATTTGAACTAGACATGGGTTGAATCTACCTAAGTAGTTGCAAATGGTATGGTAATATCAATGGGACATAGTAGTTGGAATACCAACCCCACTTGAAAGGGATCTTAGCCATTTGAGTTATGGAGAGGTCTATTGTCATTTTTTTGGACATAGGGGAGGCTTTCATCCCATTTTTTTGGATCCTTCGAGGTTTACATGCACAAAATTTGTACTGTCATTCTAACGATGACCTCTGTTTGACCATCATTTTGGGGGTGGAAAGTTGTGGACTTATTGAGATTGGTATCCAAAATCAACTAGATTTTTTACCAAAATGTACTTAGGAACCTATTGTCCCAATCTGAGTGGGAACCCAAAGTGTACCCACACTCATTCAAAAAATATTTTCGTAGTGGCTTTTGCAGTCATGCTCTTCTTGTAGGCCACCAGAATGAAAAGCTTATAGAATCTGTCGATGACCACGAAAACACAGTCATTGCCATGATTAGTGGAAGGAAGGCCCGACATGTAATCCATGGATATGGATTCCCAAGGTCAAATAGGAGTATATAGGCCCTTATTCTTGATGGTCGGTTTGGAAATGGCACAAGAAGTGCAGGATCTTATGTACTTGCCAACATCTTATCGAGGGTTCGACCAATAAACATAAATATGCAGCATTGCCACTATTTTCTCTACCCCGAAATATATAGCGACACGACTATAGTGCGCTTCCCAAATCATCTTGGAAAACTCACTTGAAGGAACACAGATCTATCGCAGGTGGCATAATAGTGCATCCTAGAGGTGAATCTTTGGAAATTTCTTTCCTTCCACGAGTGTTTGGTATATGTTGTTGAATTCAGGATCGCTCTTGTAAATATGCGGCCATTATGAAGTCTCGTTCCCACAAGATTCGAGTACGGTGGTCAATGCCATGACTGGAGGTTGGTTGAGGTAGTATACAAGATTTTTGGTGCTTCTCTTCTTGTACTTAATTTTCAAATGAAATTTTTGTAGGTATGTGGACCATTTATGATGGTGATCGTTCTGCAACTTCCCTTGTGTATGGATAAACTACAGGGGTCGATGGTCTGTGTGGATGACCATTTCCTTCCCCTTAATTTAAGGCTTCCATTTTTGGTAGACCTACACAATATAATACATCTCTTTTTCATAGGTGGGATACTTTCAAATGGTGTCTCACTATGATATGCCACTGGATGCCCCTGTTGAATAAGAATTGCACCAATAGAATAGTCAGAGGAATTGATCTCAATCTCAAATGGTTGTTGCATGTCTGGTAATGTGAACGTTGGTTTAAAGCATAAGTGATGCTTCAACTCGGAAAATGCCTTGATCTATTAGGATTCAAACCAACATAAATTTTCTTTTGCTCCTCCCTTGGTGACTTGACTCAAAGGCCAAGTGATATCAGAGAATCCCAACACAAACCTGTGGTAGAATTTGGAAATACCCAGAAAGTTATGGAGCTATATTATATTGGTTGGGGTTGGCTAATCCCAGATGACTTATATCTTGGTTGGGTCCACATGCATACACCACTCATCAATGATGTATCCCATATATTGAACTTGGGTCATACCAAAAGTGCATTTCTCCAAATTGGCACACAACTTGTGTCATTAGAGAACTTTTGAGGTCTAAAATGGGCCTCCTAAGAAAAATGTAAAACCAAAATAAACTTTATAAGAACCAACGGGATTCAAGATGATGATGCAAACCATGGGGGATGATTTACCATTTTTGGGGTAAAAAGGTAAAAATATTAAAAAATAATAAAATAATAAAACTACTTTTTCAACTTGTATTTTCAACTTATCTCCATAATGTTTTACTCAAATTTCAAGCAGGATTACTCGATAGATGTAAAATTTAATTCATCATCCAAGGAGTACCCATGTTTCATACTCTCAATGGAATCTGCAACACGAAAAATGAGAAATACATGAAAAAATGTGATTGCAATCATGCTTTTCATGTCTTTCTCATTTTTCCTATAGAAGGTTCCATTAAAAGTATGCAACATGGGTACTCCTTGGATTAGGAATCACATTCTGCAACCAATGAGTGTTCTTGCTTGAAGTTTGAGTAAACCCATAGGTAGACAAGTTGAAAATACGAGTTGAAAAAGTAGTTTTTTTCTTTTTTTCCCTCTAAAATTTGAAAATGTAAACTAATCTTATTATATTATTTCCACTACTGTTTTATAATTTCCTTAGGAGGCTCATTTTAGACCTCAAAATTCCCCTAATTTTCTGTAGTGTTTGGAGGACATTTCGAATGTGGTGGAGGTTATTCCCAACTCTGGCTGAAGATCAGGATGTCGTCTAAATACACCACCATGAATAAGTTGGGAAGGTTTGAAATATGTCTTCAATCAACATCATGAAGTTTTTGGGGGAATTCGTCAACCCGAAAGGCATGACCAACCATTTGAAAAGGCCCTCCTTTCATTTAAAGGTATTATTCCACACATTGAAGGGTTCAATTGGTACCTGGTGATAACTGAAATTCAATTCAATCTTGTTGGAATGTTTGGCCCCCTTGAGCTGGTCTAGAAGGTCATCAATCTGCGGGATCAAATACATATTCTAGACAATGATCTTTTTCAACGCCCGATATTCAATATAGAGTCTCCCAGTCCCATCCTTCTTTTGTACCAACACGATCAGGCTACCACATGGTGATGAACTTGGCCTAATGTGCCCTTTATGTAGTAGCTCCTGAATTTTCCTCTTGATTTCATCATTCTCCATAAGAGAGCATCAATAGATTGACCCATTAGGTAGCGACGTACCTAAGGTTAGTTGATGGAGTGCTTGACCTGACAATGTAGAGGTACCCCTACAGGTGAGGTGAATATGTCCATGTACTCCACCATGACCTTTTCCATATGTTGTTGTTGTGCAGAGGAGCCTTGTTTGGAGGTCATGGCTATAATATTCTTCTTTCCCCAAGGAAGAATAGTAAGGAAAAAAAAATTCCCAGTTTGGGAAATTATCTTACTACATTTCTTTGCAGTGATAAAAAAGATGGCAGTGGGCAGTGCTACCTTTGGTATCCTGTTCAAATTATTTCCCAAAATAATAATAACAATGCAAGGCCTACACTCATCAACAACATGTCTCTTTCACAAGTATGGTTTTACTAATAATACATTACAAAATTCAAGAGGAGCAACATCACACAGTAGCTCATATGTGAAAGACTTGATGTTGTAGGGGAGGCGACACTGCTGGATGATGCAAAGATCTCATCCTTGGTGAAGCCACCCAATGGTGTACAATTTTGGGTGTATTTTGGTCAGTAGGCCCAGTCGCTTCATGACCTCTATTGAAATGACATTCTTTTGGCTCTTGTTGTCAACAATGAAATGTAGTGGAGAACCCTCCACCAAAATTTTTGAGTGGAAGAGGTGATCACCCTCCTCTGGATCTTAGTGGTGGAAACAATGTCACTGGGATCCACATCAATAATCTGCTTCACTTTTTCATCCCCCCCTGTCGGGTTCTGACTCAGAGTTGGAACATGCATCTGATTCGAAAGCCTTTAGCTCGGCCACCAGTGACTGCTTGGATCGACACTCACTTGTATTGTGAGTGGGGCTATTAAGGAACAAACACCACTTTCATGTGTCCTTCTTTGTCTTCATGGTGTTTTTCTTTGCTTGTTGCCTTGACGGGTTGTCTTAGGTCACCCCGCCTTATCCTTTCCCTATGTTCTGTAGTTTCAGGGCATATTTCCCTTACTTCGGATTCACAGAACCAAAGTATCGCTTCTTATGTTTAAACTTCTACTCGATATTGACAACATATCAATAGGCGGCACCAAATGAGGATATTTCCAAGAACTCAATTTCATCCTGGATGTACTTATGTAAATATCTTTGGTACTTGAGTACCAATTTCCACTAAGAATCCTTGATACCCAACTTCGTGCGAAGGGCATGAAAACCATTTTTGAACTCTAATGCATCTTGGTTCCTTCCTTACTGCAGCGTGGTCCACTTTATGTATTTATTTTCATATATCCCGATAGGGTAATATTGTTCCTCAATGGCATCTCAGAACGAATTCTAAGTTTGTGTGGATGAAAATAGTGAGGATTTCCTCTCTTCCTTTTCCTCATAGTAATTTTCCCACCAATCCTTGACATGGGGGTGACTTTGAGGAGTGAAAAAGTAATATTTTCCCAATTGGAAAAGTCATGAACCAAATAATATCGTTCTAATAGATTTAACCATTTATCTATCACGTCTATATCTATTTTCATTCAAATACGGGAATATAAAATTTAACTTGTACCTTAAAAGGAATGGCGTCTCCATAGTGATCGTTGAATGAATATGCGTCACCTGTGGATAGTCAGCGAAGGATCTGGGAAAATTTATCCATCATTGCATTCCTCTATTTCTCGAGGGCCTCCTCCTCAAGCAATATTTTGAAAGGATCTCCTACTCCCTCATCTTTATTTTCTTCTTCCATGGGAGGTCGTCAAGGTTTGCGAGGATGATCTTGCAAAGGTTCAACCAGTTTGAGCCCTAACTCCTTGTACCCTGACCTCGTTGGGAACATGAAAATAAAAATAGAGAAAAAGAAGAATGATATGATACCACTGATCCAGACTTATGCAGGAATGCAATAGAATACAAATATAAATATAAACACAGAGATGAAGCAGAAATAAAACTTCATTTCATTAATATCAAAAAATTGAAATGTTCTTACATACAAAATGGAAATAAACTAGCTCAGGCGATGGTATTTTATCTCTGATAAGCGATGTGGTGGATACATGCCTATTAAATGTGTTACAATGAGGATCAAGGGAATTTTTATTATTGAACAACAAGGGAAAACCCTAAACAACCAAAACCCTAACCCTAGGAGATGGAATTACAAGAGTTTGTGGGCCCCTTTGGGATTAGTTGTGCAACCAACTTCCCGGGGTTGTAACTTGGTCATATTATCTTTGTTTGGCCTGTACGATACCTCATTGGAAATATATCTCCAAGTACTGCATAATTTTTCACAAGCTCCTACATACAACTACAAGCCTGCCACAAACCTCAAAAAATGTCATTTATGGGGTCAAAACTACTCCAAAAGTTCAGGACGTGAAATTTTTCAAAATATAGTAAATGCTTCTATAAACAAGGAAACTAATTGGAGGTATAGGTGGAATAGGTTGGTGGAAACCAATATCCACCTGGATCATCAACCATCAAATATACTATATCATCAATTCAATCCATGAGGATCACATCAACATGTAGCAAAAACAACACTAAAATCATATGAACCAATACATGTAATCTCTCCGATATCAAAAATGTGTTACCAAGTAAACAATCTATGACAGAAACACTATGTAGTAAAATTAGTATATTATTTATCAATATATCACCATCAACATCACATAATCATCATCTCCTTGACGCCATGCCATCAACACACTAACTCTCCTCATTAGAGCAGAAATCCAATAGCAGCAACATAAAACCATCACATCATCGAAAACAACATGCATACTCCATGTAACACCAACATCATGAATTATCCATATAAATTCACAATATCTCATCAGTATCATGCATCAAAACATCATGAGAAACATCATACTCCTTCTCCATGCAATAAAAATATATGATTCAACCATCCAAATGCATATCAGCATCATACATGATTTTTCTAGAATCGAAAACATAGGAAATAAGGTGTATACTCTAGATGAGCCAAATCTTACATATCATCTAACCTCCATGGCAACTACACATGCATGAAAACACATGAGATTTATCTATCAAAGGTAATACACCAATTATGACATGCAATCATATGATATTGGAGTTATATGGTAGCAACAACAAAACTTATTTCCTACAACACACTCATGTCAAGTAATCACAATAAAACTCCTCCAAGTTGAGCATAGTGCCAAAAATCTGCAACTCTATTAGGAAGAAACAAGACTCCCCTTAAATGTGTGATCCTCCATCACACCTTGACCATCCACACAAGGCAAGCATGTGGCTGCCATACCTCCAAGAACATTAAAAAAAAACACCTTGAGATGTAGTTGCTCCAAAATCCATCAGTAACATTATAGTTGATCCAACTATAATGAATATGGAAAGAAATATATCAAAAATAAAAGTACACTACAAACCTCATGAACTCCCCCTGAAATCATGCATCTCCTACAATATGCATATTTTTCTTCATGTACTCTTCAAAATATCGTTACACATCCAATAATATACATGCAACTCATGATGCAACCATATGCTCCACCTGAGACCATGTAGGCCTCAATTTTTTATGGGAGTTCCTTACTACTCTTTTCTCCACCAAATTTTCATCTATTGATCCTTCTTCTTCTTATGAAATTGGCCTTGCATATTCTCCTCTCTCTAGGATATCTTGTAACACATGGGAAGCTTGAAATACTTGGCCTTATGACCAATATTGTCACACACAAAAAATATTATGTGACCAAGTAATATAGGAATAGGATGATATCATTTGTTGATATGATTTTTATTCCTTGCCTGTTCCCTGCACTCAATAGCCCTATGGCCAAAATCATTGCATGAGAAACAATAACCATAAAAAGGACTATTGTGCATGATAGATGGTGATCTTATTTGCATGTTGGATTGATTTTTCTTCTCCTTTGGATGCTCCTTTTGATGAGAGTGTATGAATTCTTCACTATTCCAATTTGTTGCCATATGTCCATGTTTTCAACAATTGTAGCATTTTCCCCTTTTTAATATTCTTTCAATTGCTCATATTAGGTGAGAGGATTTTATCTCTTTGTCACATTTTTCTACTGTATGTTCATGTACTCCATAGATATAACATCCATCAATTTTTTTCTTATTCTTATTGCATTGATGCAACTGATTTTTCAAATCAGAAATATTCTCTTCTTAGGCACACTCCTTTTCATCTAAAATTTGCAATAATATTCTCTAGTCTCTATTGTCATCCATGAGCCTTTTAATTTATGCCTCTATTTCCATTGTCTTGAATTTCTCTCCAATTTTGTTGTTGATCAATTTTTTTTTGTGTCTCAATATTGATGCTCAGTCTATCACTACTATCACTAGGGATTTCATCTTCTTCTTCTGAGTGATTTTTACTGCCATCTTCTTCTTGTGAGGAGGCTTGATTTACCACTGCAATATGTGGTGAATCCTTTCAATTTTTCTCCATATCTGAAATCTGCAATTTTCCTCCAAGATACAAACTTTGAAACATGTCCAACATATATTTTTCATTCTTATAGTGTCTCATAATAAGAATGTTAGATTTTGAAATCCCATTCAAAATAAACCATTTATTTTTATCATTAAATTAATCTCTAACTCCATATTCTACTGAAAACAAAATATTTTCATTAAGAGACAAAAAATAAATTCTAATTCAACCTTCCATGTTGCAAATTTTCCTTTCTGAAGCATTGTAATTCCTTTCTAATCCATTTCAAAAGATTTTCAAAAATATTCCAAAATCTTTTAGATCCACTCTCCAACAGTCAAGTTGCAACCGAGAGCCCTGATATGATACCGATAGTTGGAAACTAGATCACTATTGAGAGGAGGGTGATTCTTTAATCATGAATAAGCTGAAATGAAAAGGTAGAGATCATAGTATTAAACATAAACATGAAACCATGAAAGAATTCAACACAAAGGACACATGTTTATGGTGGAAAACCCTCTCCAGGGAAAAAATCCACCCACTGCTATTGTGTTGCTTGAATATTCATTATGTTAAGAAAAATATTTACATAGAGTTAAATTTGGCTACTATCAAATGGAGATATATTAATCATGTGAATATATAGACTACCATATGTTGGAATCCACCATGACCAATGATCGCTGCCCAGTTACTCTTGAACTTTCAAACAACTCTACAAAATCATATCTGTAAAATCCACCATGACCAACGTGCCTCACCCAGTTTCTTCTGAACTATCCAACTACCATTGCATTGAGAAATTTGCTCACTTATATTGAATTCACCGTAGTCCTCCAATTCCACTCCTCTATGTGGTTCTCATTTCATACATTTTCAAACTCAAACCGATAATTGCTCAACATGAACACCATAAAAAAATATTTTCAAAGAACATAATCAAAACCCAAAACTAAATAGAAAAATGCATCAAAATCTCACCACACACTGCATAAAAAAATATGATCAATACATCAACCAAAACCCTCTCTGCATCAACTAAATTTCTCTCAAATGATTGTTTCGCACAAAAAAAAATTGAATAATATGCTAAGATAAAAAATTCTCCAAATACTCATGAAATCAAACTCTATTTCACCTCCTTGTTTGCTACACAAAATACTGGGTGAACCATACTTTAGCTAATTGTTGAAACACCTGCAGACTGCTTTAGAAAATCCGCATCGCATAACTATCACAACTTTCACATGATCCTCCAATCTCACACTCACTCAACAAATCAATACAAACAATAATACTATCATTGAGCTTCCTCCAATATATGGATGAACTAAGGTTCTCAACTCAATAATTTCCAATAACTACTGAGCTCCACAAACTCTGTTCATACGCTTAATTTGATATGTGTTATCACAAAATATGACCTTGACAGGCTACTCATCAAGTAGACTCTGAATAACTATTTCAAACCAATGTTTTGGCTGAGGCTTAGCCTCCTCAACCTGAGAGGGCTCTCTCAATAGGTTTAAGATTTTTGATTAATTATTAGATGGATAACTCTAGGAACAAAAGGATAAATTGTATAACTGGTTGAATCAAATATTAGCAAACATCTATTGGGCTATGGAATCAGAGTAGTCTCCAACAAAACATCATGATCTATCAAACATGGAAGTCAAGACACTTGGAGTCTATGTTGATAAGTGAAAAATAGTAACACAATGAATAAGCACAATCTACAAGCATGTGAAGGAAGTTAGAGCATTATTCAATGAATTCTAAGTAACACATGTTCATACCACTGCAAATAGGTAATTTAAAAAGGCCATAGTCACATCAAACACATAAACCCCTTGTGAATCTTGAGTAGTAAAATTGATCTCTGTATTAAGTTTGAAATATCCAGTAACATATAATAACACAATTGCTTTGCTAATGAAAATGCCAACCCTGAGGAATTCGACCTCATGTCTCTTATAGAGCCATTTAAAATCTTGGATTCCCCCATCCATCTTGAGGAGAATTCGAATTTCTAAGTTTGACACCCATCTACTCTAAAACAGAGCCTTAATTACAATTGACAGTTAACTGTCTCTTTAGGAGTCCTAACACAAATAGGATTGAAACTCCTTATTATGTCTAAAACAACCTTATCTAAGACTTAAATATTCTCTTTGACAACTGCTTCTCCATATCTTCGACCTTGATTGGTGCCTTTAACCTTGTTATGAGATCTTGCTGACTCATGTCTTATCTACCCTGAAAACCAGGGAACATGTTTTATGCAATTAAGCCTTTATCTTCATTGATGATATTCGAACATTTTTTCTGGAAATATTGAATATTTCAGATAGGTGACATGTGCTATCATTTCCTTATAACCTTACCCTTCCACCTATACAGAAGTAAACCTTTGAAAAAGTATAAAAAGATGTGATGTGGTTGTGCTACAAAAATAGCAGTTGTTTTTCGTAGCGCAGAATCTAGATCATTGAAAAAAATTTCTTTAACACCCTCTTTCTTCTGCTTTAAAACATGACCTTTCATCTGTGACTCTTTTCCATCCACCAGCAACAACAAAATTTTAAAACCAATTGTTTTTAGTCCCAAAATATATATGAAAAACGCCCTATATTTGAAATTCTTCAATTATTTCCATAGACTTTAATAAGTAAAACAAGTTGGCTTTAAAATGTCTTCAAAAAGTAATTCCCTTCTTAATAACAAAACTGCTTTAAGGATTTGTTACTTGTTTCTCTGTTTTATCTTTGTTGTAACTTACCTTCAGACTTTGTCAATTGAATTTCCAGGTCTTCAATCTGCCTCTTCAGCCTCATGTTAGTAGCCCTTAATTTAACATTTATCATTCTCACAAATCTAGCCTCTTTGATTGCATGAACAGACCAGGTAAAATACTGAGCTTCACTACTAACTGTTTCAAGTTTTGAAACTCTTTCAACCTCCCACAGAGCCTTTACTCTGTTGAAATTTGTCTTCTCAACAACATGTCTTCTTTCTTTCCTCTTGAGCTTAGCAATTTCAAAATTATCTAATCTCAACTTCTCTTCAATTTCTTCATGACTGCTCTTTTTTGTTTGAGTATGAAAAACTTTGCTTTTGTCAGCTTCAAGCATTGGTGATGATAGGTCTATATGTTCTTCATAAACATTGGAAACTTTCCCTAATTTCTCTAACTCTATATCCAGCTCTTGCAACTTTTTTGATTTCATGGTTAAAGGCTTTCTGGGATTGAATACAAACTCTTAAATCTCATCATCAAAATCTAGCTTTTTAGAAGATTTCGTCTTCTTAGATTTCCCTTCATCCAATATTATGAAGTCTACCTAAACCAAAGGATATTATTCAATATCAATAGCTTATAAAATATCATTCAAATCACCCTTTAAATCTATACTTTCTCCTCAAACCATTTTTTTACCCTTTTCCTTTTCTATTTGGCTTCTAGTCAATCTTTTCTTGACTGATTTGCTAGTTGATTGTTCCTATACTGTTTCCTTAACTTTAGTTGTCTTCTTTTGTGCGGGTTGAGGAGTCTCTCGAATAATCACTGATGTTTTAATTTCTGGCTCTTTCACTTGCTTTCTGGGTTTCAACTTGAAAAATATTTTTGATTTTGTCTCTGTAGGATCACTAGTTTCTGATGGTGATTTTTCTTTGGCCTTAGGGCTAATACCTGTTTCTTGTGCTTCCACCCCAAATCCACACAAAAAAAAAAATGTATACCATTCTCTGTTTATCCTATGAACTTCATGTAAAACTATCAATTTAACTATACCATGATGGAAAATTGAAGTTTCACATCCTTGAGTTTTCATTTGCACTTTATCTGCCATCTTAGCTAAACTTCGAAACAAGAAGAAAGGCAAATCCAAAGAAATTATTCTAGTAAAATGCAACAGGAGTTTGAAATGATATGAATACACTTTATGATATCTTCCCTCATAGATGAAATACCTTTGAATGTTGAAGAGCAGGTTGGCATAGGTGTTCTTGATGTAACCTCTTGGCACTGCTTTAGTTAAGTCTGTCTCTACAAACTCTGGCTTCAGAAATATTTTACAAGGTTCCATCTCAAATCTAAAAATTTTGAACCATATTTATTCTCCCCTTGGAATCTCTGTCACTAAAGATATTATCTCAGGGGGAATTGGCAAGTTTAAAACTCCAAATTTTGTATTTGAACCCGTGAAATGAAGAGAAAACTCTTTTGTCACTTGATTATGACCTCCCTGCAATTTTTCACAGAATTTCCAACATTATGTCTTCTTGAAGGCCTCCTCAACTGATTTTTCCTTGGCTAGAGCCTCTATGCTTTCAGGCTTCGTCCTTAAATAGTGGCTTGACCTATGGTTCTTTATTTCTTCTGTCATCTTTCCCTTGAAATTCCTGTTTGTTTCTTAAAAACCTGTAATATCAACCTCGCTTGATTTCAGAATAAGCTGCCTCGCTTGATTTAGGAATTCAGCCTTGCTTGATTAGGGATTCATCCTCGCTTCATAAATGAGAGAATCTTTGGTTTCCGCTTACCATGAGCTTACCATTCGAAAAAAGGGCATGCATGAGGTGTTTCTTGCATAAGAAAATAAAACCAGGAACCAGCCCTTTTCAAATTTGAAAATGACTACCATAAATGACCTCTAACGAATGTCATGATGGTTATGAATGATGGCATGTATGAGAAAAGACTCCTAGCTGACACCTAATCATAAAATATTAACAGAATTTGATGGATTTGATAACTTGACTAGACATGCTATGAATCCCTGATTTCGTAGTGCACCTAATGTAATTTCAGGGTTTTGCGCTACGAAAGAGCAGCATTTTCGTAGCGCAAAAGCAGTTTTTAACACTGTTTGCACTACGAAAATGTGGTTTCGTGGCTTAATCAAAAAAAAATTATAATGGTTAAAAACTGGACTTTCTAAACATGATATGAGACACTCAAGGTATGAGATAAGCTTGTTGGACTTTATTTTGGAATGAAAATGATCTCTAACCCTATCACTTAACCCCTAAAAACTTTTAATGACTTAACACCTATTTAAGGCCATGACTAGAAACAAGGTAAAATTTCAAAGTTTATAAAAAATTTTAAGGTGATAACAATGGCTCCACTTGGGATAGTGTGCCCTCATGGTACACTAAGAACCGGTAGCTCCAGTGCTGCTATATGTCCTTTAGAAAAAAAAATCTGAAATTTTGCCAAGTTTCCCATCAAAATTTGAATGGCCTTCACCTCGAGCTTAAGCTTGATTATTTATACAAGAAGCACTCAAAATGTACATACTGAAAAATGCTCAGTCAACCTTGAGCTTATTTGCACATTCCTAACTACCCTATCAGTTGCAATCTCCATTTGTAGTTCATGGAACATGAAACTTCCAATGAAGTCAATCATTGATCTGATCTGATATTTGAAACTCTTTACTGTGCTTGAACCCAAAGTAAACATGATATTAAGATGACCAATGCCCCTGAAAATGTATCTGATCTTCATAATAAAAATGAAACTAAAACACTAGAGAGTAAAACTCTTCCGTGTATTCAGTTATAGGGTCAAAGAAGACCTGATCAATTTGATGATTCTCATAACTTTATGTAACTTCATACAATTGATTCTCAGCCACACAAGATTTCTTTTGTGTGCTTTCCAAATTATTTTCAAACTAATTTTAAAAAACAATGTATTATTCCTTAAACTCAAAGGAGAAAGGTGGCAGCACCCTCTCTTTGTTTTCTGGCATAAAAATCAATTGAAAAGACTGATCTTGCTTATGAATACTATGAGATTGAATTTTATCTTTTGAAACTTGAATGTCATTTTCATTGTTCTCTGCAACTTCATCCACAAATTGAATATTATCTACTGATTTTCTCTCAAATGATTTCAGATTAGAGGACAAGGATAAAGAGAAATTTTCACCCACTTTTTGATCAATGTAATCATCATTTGATATAGGTTGATACAAGAAATGACATGAAGAATCAACTTTTTCCTGTACCTGAGGATTGTAGCAAGCATTTTCCAATATTTCCTCTTATTATTTGAAATTATTCTCATACTCTTGATGATCAAAGGATTGACAATTCTACTGCAAATTTTCCTCAAACTCAAAGGATGTGACATGATTTTCATAAGTAAACTCCTTCTGTGTTTCATTTGCATCCAAGGGAGATGTTATCCTTTCTTCTTGGTGTTCTTCTTGGTGATGAAAGGTATTGTCATGAAGGGCCTCTAAAATTTCTTCATCCATGAACTCATCATCTTCATAACAATTCTCCAAATATTCAATAAAAATCACAGAATGTTTATAACAGTCTTTGACCAGCAATAAGGAGGGATGACACTCTTTAGACATCTCATAAAATGCATCATGGAAATTGTTAGAAGAGAATAAACTAATAAGGCGTTCAGTATTATTATGTTTTTCCTCTAAAGGTCATAAACATCTTCGTGGAGACAATCTTGAAATTGAGCCTTAAGACTCCATACATGTGGTTACAACCTAACCAAATGAAGAGCAACATTGTCTTTCTTTTCATCTTTAAATGTTGGAAGATATGTAGAAATTTGAATAATAGTCAATTATTCGGGGCCAAGATCATCTCCGACACAAACATTACTTAAGCTTCATGCATAATACATAACCTCTTCTACAATTGATCATCAATTTCATGAAATAGAAGCAGCCAGACAAGCATAAATACGAAATAATCAAGCATACATATAAATAGCGCAAGATAATGGGAAAGCTTACAATGAAAACCCCCAACTATCTATATATTATAATGATAGAGAACATGTAACAATACATATCACAAAGCTCCTCACAAGCTCTCAGCACTATCTCACATGCTACACACAAAACAAGCTCAGATCATACATATCACATGCTCCAATCTGCTCCACCTGTCTGCCTGCCTCTACTGCGCAATCCAAGATGAAGAATGATTAGATCCAAGTCTGAATCCCACTGGCTTGTACTACGCAATCCTCATTGTAAATCTCAATCAATGTGTGTGAAAATCTCATACACAGCTATAGTCACAACTGATAGTAGACTCACCCTTTCGCCCACCTCTAACACTGGTCTCCACTGAACTGTCCATGCACTGCAGTTAACTGATGTATTATTTAGTTGATTTATGAGTTAATAATTATTGAATTAATTAATAATTAATTAATAATTACCTTACTCACTAGTGTATTTAACACGTGACCCCAGGCCTACTAGTTCAACTAAGTTAAACCGAACACAACTCCACCAACTGTCTCATTAACTCCACCAAAATCTGCCACATGAGTTCTAACTGAAGTCAACCATGCAATAGCTCAACTAACCCTTAGGAAAAGTGTATTTCCTTCTGTCAGCTGCATGTGCCACATCCAAGCATCAAATTGAAGTGCTCCAAGAGGATAAGATGATGTTTATAGTCCAAATATTATTAAGGGTTAATAATATTCGACTGATCTATTTTTAGACCTGCAGTCTAAAAATAGACTTCGCCCAATGTCTAAAAATAGAGGTCCATCTATTTTTACCAACTTGACCAATCATCCATAAATAGCATCCCGCAACTCATAGACCATGATCCATATGTCTAAAAATAGACTTTGCGAAAAAAATCACTTGTGTGGCCCCCACCTAGTTTTGGTGATCACTTTCCAACTAGGATTAGGAAAGATGTTTCAGGATGCCTCCTTCACTGTTTCTTGTTGCAATCTTCAAAACTCCCTCTCAACAAGAAAGGACTGTCTTTGCATGCGACATGCAACTCCATGCATTCGCCATGCAACCTTCACAAGCGCCATGCAACTCCATGCATCTTCTTTGCAACTCCTCTGAAACTGAATAGGCTCCAAACAACTCAATCAGTCGGATGCATCTATCATCAAAGTCTTTGACTTCTGCTGGTACCAACTGCACATGTCATCAGGAACCACTGCGCTGTTGAACTCTTGCACCCATGCACTCTGCACTTGTTTTCAACTCTGATCCGTGCTCCAGTATCCGACACTATCACTTTGATCTGCCTGCATCAATCCAACTGATCATACTACTACTACGCTGTGGGCACCTCGTAGCCAGGTTCAATTCATGAGATCGACACCATCTCATGAATATTGCCCAGAAATCTCCTCTTGGGATTAGTCATGCATGTCGCCCCACCTCTCACCTGGTGGTATAGCTACATGCACTCCCTCTACCCGTCTAGCACGAAATTTCTCTGCATGAGTGGTTTCTTCCACTCCATGATCCTCATCTTGTGGCTACTCCAAATCTCGAGGTTCACTTTTACCTGCATGCAAAACTTGCTCCCTCTCAAGCATCAATTGCATGTCTTTCTTGCACTTCCCAATAGTAGGAAGCTCCGTAGACATCCTATCTACTTCAAGTCTGTAGAGATTCTTTGCTCGAATCCCAACCTTCTTGACTTGTCCTGTTGCCTTGTGCTGAAGGAAAAATTTTCCTTCACTGAAGACAACTTCATACCTTTATCCTCTAACATTACGACTGAAATCAAATTCTTCTTTAAACCTGGAACATGCACTACATCTTGTAAAAGAATTATTTTACCTGACTCCCTCTGAAAGGTTATGGTACCAATGTCGGTCGCATTGTATCGTCCATTGTCGCCCAACTCAACATGCAACTGGAGATCTTTCTCCACCAAGTCACTGAAAATATTCACATCTCCCGTCATGTGAAAGGAAGTGCCACTATAAAAATACCACCCCAATCCCAATGCACTAGACACCATGCATGCGATCAATGAGAAGTCCAAATTTCAAATTGCAAGCAAGAGCCTCACCACCGCAGCCTCTTAGCAGCCCTCGCTTGTTCTTCTTCAGACAATTCTCAGGAAGCAATGCCCATGATCGTGACAGTGAAAACACTTCACTTTGGACATGTCACACTTTTTACCATCCGCACCGGATTGAGAAGCCTTCTCCTTGCCCTTCCCCTTCCTTGATTTGGCAGCCAAAGCGCAGTCTTCTTCATCAGATATCTTTGATGAAGATCCATCCCTGGTATTCCGCCTTATCTCTTGCACAAGATCCGACCAAAGTCGCTCCCATCCTGGCAATTTCTCCCGACCATTGACAGAATCCTCATAGGAATGCCAACTCTTCGGAAGACCAAGGAGAGCCAAGCTCACCAAGTCCTCATCATCCACACTAACTCCTACACTCCCAAGCTCATCCCTGCAGTGGAAAAACTTTGTCAAGTATACCAGAATAGTGTCATTCTTCTCCATCTTTATTTTCCTGAGTTTATCCTTGAGCGCCAACTTCCTCTGGTCGCTCTTGCTTTGGAATAAATCTATCAACACTTTCCACATCAAGTATGGAGAATATTTTCCATGCAGGCTGGATACAATGTGATCCTTCACGCCCTCCAACAGAATCCTTCGACATTTTGTTGTCTTCTTTTGCCAAGCCTCAACTTGAGCAGCATCAGTAGGCTTTGGGACTTCAGCATCTATGAACTCCTTCAGCCCGTTGTCATCTAACACCGCCTCCATCCTGTCCTTCCATGCAACATAATTCGAGCTGCCCTCAAGGGCATACTCCAATCGCAATCTGTTGAAAGACATTTTGACTTCGACACCAAGAAAACACTGCTGCAAATTCGAATTCCACCAGCTCAAAACTCAACCGCTTCTGATCTATGAGAACAAAGTATTTCTAGCACAGAGATTGAATGTAGGGGCATTTACTGGATATATCACCTTTCAAAGAAAGGATGGATCCAGAGGCTACCTGGCCCGCTTACAGACTCTGTCTACCGAAATAAATTGTAATCACTGTAATAGATCCGATGATCAATTTTCGCTCCGATACCATGTAGAAATTTGAATAATAGCTGAATTATTCACCGAGATTATCCTGATTACACACTATTTAAGCTTCATGCATAATACATAACCTCTTCTACAATTGATCATCAATTTGCGGAAATAGAAGCAGTCGCATGCGCATATTAAAACATAATCAAGCACACATATAACACAGTATGTAATGGGGAAAGCTTACAGCTGAAAACCCCCAACTATCTGTATATTATAATGATAGAGAACATGTAACAATACATAGCACAAAGCTCCTCACAAGCTCTCAGCACTATCTCACATGCTACACACAAAACAAGCTCTGAGATGAACAAGTCACAAGTTCAAATCTCCTCCACAAGTCTGCCTGCCTCTACTGCGCAATCCAAGATGAGAATGAATGAGATCCAAGTTCGAATCCCCTTGGCTTGTACTGCGCAATCCTCATTGGCAATCTCAATCAATGTGTGTGCAAATATCATGCATAGCTATAGTCACAACTAATAGCCACACACACCCTTTCACCCACCTCTAACACTGGTCTCCACTGAACTGTCCATGCATTGCAGTTAACTGATGTATTCTTTAGTTGATTTATGAGTTAATAATTAGTGAATTAATTAATAATTAATTCACACCACTCATCACTAGTGTATTTATCAGTTAGACTAAATACAACTATTTCAACTAAGTTAAACCGAACACAACTCCACCAACTATCTCATCAACTCCACCAAACTCTGCCACATGAGTTCTAACTGAAGTCAACCATGCAATAGCTCAACTAACCCTTAGGAAAAGCGTATTTCCTTCTGTCAGCTGCATGTGCCACATCCAAGCATCAAACTGAAGTGTTCCAAGAGGATAAGATAATGTTTATAGTCTAAATATTATTAAGGGTTAATAATATTTGACTGTTCTATTTTTAGCCCGGCAGTCTAAAAATAGAAACCGCCCAATGTCTAAAAATAGAGGTCCATCTATTTTTACCAACTTGACCAATCATCCATAAATAGCATCCCGCAACTCATAGACCATGATCGACATGTCTAAAAATAGACATAGTCTAAAAATAGACTTTGCGACAAAAATCACTTGTGTGGCCCCCACCTAGTTTTGGTGATCACTTTCCAACTAGGATCAGGAAATATGTTTCAGGATGCCTCCTTCACTGTTTCTTGTTGCAATCTTCAACAAGATCATATAACCATTCAACCTTTGGCATAGGATTTGGAAAACTAGGGATATGAGACTAATTCATAGGGGCATACCTGGCATTCATTCTTGCAATGGAACTCATCTTGAAACTTCATCAAGCTACCGATCTTTAAGCAATGGAGTCACCTTCCAATTTGATTATTTTATGTGTGGAGTCTCCAAGGTAGTGTTGCAGCCTCTAACAGATTCTGAGCTCCTGCTACCTTCATAAGTTTAGCTTCTTGATTTCGGGAATGAATAATCTTCAGGCTCTCGGTAGATGCACTGAAATGTTATCACAAAATATGACCCTAACAGGCTGCTCATCAAGTATACTCTGAATAACTATTTCAAACCAATCCTTTGGCTAAGGCTTAGCCTCCTCAACCTAAGAGGGCTCTCTCAATAGGTTTAATATTTTTTATTAATGATTAGATGGATAACTCTAGGAATAAAACGATAAAATGTATAACTGGTTGAATCAAAGATTAGAAAACATCTATTGAGCTATGGAGTTAGAGTAGTCTTCAACAAAACATCATGATCTATCAAACATGGAAGTCAAGGCACTTGGAGTCTATGTTGATAAGTGAAAAATAGTAACACAGTGAATAAGCACAATCTACAAGCATGTGAAGGAAGTTAGAGCATTATTCAATGAATTCTAAGTAACACATGTTCATACCACTACAAATAGGTAATTTAAAAAGGCCATAGTCACATCAAACACATAAACCCCTTGTGAATCTTGAGTAGTAAAACTTATCTCTGTATTAAGTTTAAAATATCCAGCAACATACAATAACACAAATGCTTTGCTAATGAAAATGCCAACCCTGAGGAATTCAACCTCATGTCTCTTATAGATTCATTTACAATCTTGGATTCCCCCATCCATCTTGAGGAGAATTTCTAAGTTTGACACCTATCTACTCTAAAACAGACCCTTAATTACAATTGAAATTTAACTATCTCTTTAGGAGTCCTAATACAAATAGGATTGAAACTCCTTATTATGTCTAAAAAAACCTTATATAAGACTTAACTATTCTCTTTTACAGTTGCTTCTCCATATCTTCAACCTTGATGGTGCCTTTAACCTTGTTATGAGATCCTGCTAACTCATGTCTTATCTGCCCTGAAAACCAGGGAACATGTTTTCTGCAATTAAGCCTTTATCTTCATTGATGATCTTCGAACATTTTTGTTGGAAATATTGACTATTTCAGATAGGTGACATGTGCTATCATTTCCTTGTAACCTTACCCTTCTGCCTGTACAGAACTAAACCTTTGAAAAAGTATAAAAAGATGTGATGTGGTTGTGCTACGAAAATAGCAGTTGTTTTCGAAGCGCAAAATATGGATCATTGAAAAACATTTCTTTAACACCCTCTTTCTTCTGCTTTAAAACCTGAGCTTTCATATGTGACTCTTTTCCATCCACCAGCAGCAAAAAAATTTGAAAACCAACTGTTTTTACTCCCAAAATATATATGAAAAACGCCCAAAAACTCACCTACAGCAGTTTCGTAGCGCGCTACGAAATAGCTATGTATGCCCTTTTTACATTGTTTTTTTCAAAATTTTGAGTCTTAAGGATATTTTCACTTCTTCAATGATGTCCATAGACTTTAACAAGTAAAACAATTTGGCTTTAAAATGTCTTCAAAAAGTAATTCCCTTCATAATAACAAAACTGCTTTAAGGATTTGTTACTTATTGCTCTGTTTTATCTCTGCTATAACTTACCTTCAGACATTGTCAATTGAATTTCCAGGTCTTCAATCTGCATCTTCATCCTCCTGTTAGTAGCCCTTAATTTAACACTTATCATTCTCACAAATCTAGCCTCTTTGATTGCGGGAACAGTCCAGGTAAAATAATGAGCTTCACTACTGAATGTTTCAGGTTTTGAAACTCTTTCAACCTCCCACAGAGCCTTTATTCTGTTGAAATTTGTCTTCTCAGCAACATGTCTTCTTGCTTTCCTCTTGAGCTTAGAAATTTCAAAATTAGCTAATCGCAACTTCTCTTCAATTTCTTCATGACTGCTCTTTTTTGTTTGAGTGTGAATAACTTTGTTTTTGTCATCTTCAGTCATTGGTGATGATAGGTCTATATGTTCTTCGTAAACATTGGAAACTTTCCCTATTTTCTCTAACTCCATATCCAACTCTTGCAACTTTTTTGATTGCCTGGTTAAAGGCTTTCTGGGCTTGAATACAAATTCTAAAATCTCATCATCAAAATCCAGCTTTTTAGAAGATTTCATCTTCTTATATTTCCCTTCATCCAATTTTATGAAGTCTGCCTGAACCAAAGGAGATTCTTCAATATCAATAGTCTGTAAAATATCATTCAAATCACCCTTTAAATATATACTTTCTCCTAAAACCACTGTTTTACCCTTTTCCTTTGCTATTTGACTTCTATTCAATATTTTCTGGACTGATTTGCTAGTTGATTGTTCCTTTATTGTTTCCTTAACTTTAGTTGTCTTCTTTTGTGTAGTTTGAGGAGTCTCTCGAATAATCACTGATGTTTTAATTTCTGGCTCTTTCACTTTATTTATGAATTTCAACTTGAAAAATATTTTTTATTTTGTCTTTGCAAGATCACTAGTTTCTAATGATGATTTTTCTTTAGCCTTAGGGCTAATACCTGTTTCTTTTGTTTCCACCCCAAATCCACACAAAAACAAAAATGTAGACCATTATCTGTTTATCCTCTGAAGTTCATGTAAAACTATCAATTTAACTAGACGATGATGGAAAAGTGAAGTTACACATCCTTGAGTTTTCATTTGCACTTTATCTGCCATCTTAGCTAAACTTCGAAACAAGAAGAAAGGAAAATCCAAAGAAATTATTCCAGTAAAATGCAAAAGGAGTTTGAAATTATAAGAATACACTTTATGGTATCTTCCCTCATAGTTGAAATACCTTTGAATGTTGAAGAGCAGTTTGGCATAGGTTTTCTTGATGTAACCTCTTGGCACTGCTTTAGTTAAGTCTGTCTCTGCAAACTCTGGCTTCGGAAATATTTTACAAGGTTCCATCTCAAACCTGAAATTTTTGAACCATATTTCTTTTGGAAATGTTGTCATTGATGGCAAAGAGAGAAGAAAAGTAGCATAGGGGCATAGGCAGCAAGGAAGTAGCAGAGGCAGCAAAGAAGCATAAAGGTAGCAGAGGCAGCAAAGAGAGAAGAACAGTAGTAGAGAGAGTTGTTCAGAGACAGAGTAGTGAGGTTGAAGAGGCCACTTGATTTGAAGATCTGGCCAAACCAAGGAGGTTTTGTATTATATGAAAATGTTGATTTAACCTCTGTGTAGAAGAGTCTTGTGTGTCATTGAAGAAATCAACCTTCATGTCGATGTTGTATTCTAAATTATAGGTGTATTGGTTGATTTAATTCTGTGTGAACATACTTGGTTCCAATCAGTATATGATAAGCTCTGATCGTCAGCATGTTGATCATGTATTCAAACATTGGTACAAAGACCATGTATTCAAATTAGATCATCAACATTTTGATCATGTATTCAAACATTGTTAGTTGAATTGAATGGGTTGGGTTCAATTTACAAGAATTGATACAAACTCTAGCGTTAGGGTCACCACACAGAGAAATCAATGAGGTTTCAATATTTTTATGAGGAACGCAGCATGTTAATCTCTGACTTTTAATATGTTTGAATGCAGCATGAAAGCCTATGGTCTTCAAGCCCTTTGCAACATTTTGAAGGAAGCAAAACTATGAAGAAATGAAACACATGAAACCGTGAGGCGTTAAACCATAAGGGTGGTTTTGATGAATCAAACCGGTGGTATCACGTCGCAAAAGAAATGGTAAGCTGATTTTCCTTTTCGAATCGATATGCATCTCTGTGTGAAACATGGCAGAAGGCAGTTTTTGAAAGCCGCGAGTTTCACATTTTTTTCTGAGTGTTAAAGCTCGGATGAAGAAAAAACGTGATATGTGTTTATGTCCGTTGGATCATCAATGTTGGTGCGACGAGGCGTCAACCGTTGGATGTGAGCGGGAGTTAACCACTAGGCCCCAGTTCATCATGTGGATTTGGAGAGATAGACTCCGTGCAAGTTTATCGCACGACTATCGTTGGATTATTGTATGGTAGCATGATAGCATTACAGCCGTTGGATGGCGCGATGGTTAATGAAGGTATGACTGGCATTATTTATATTAATCAATGGTTATTAGTTATTCAATAGGTGGGCCCGAATTGATTCTGAATGGTTGTATGGAGGTTATTAACTTTGTGGGCCATCTAATTCAGGGTTTAATATAACCCAAGCCTTTGTATGCGTGATTACCCTGAAGCGTGAGCGAAGCATATAATCCTATGGTGCCTAGTGAGGAAGGCCATTGGTTTGATAATTTTTATGTAGCGGCGAACGTGATTTATATTTATTTATTTACAAAGGATATGGTGGAGTATTGAGAAATTAATACAACGCCGAGAGGTAATTAATTCAAAGGGCCTATGGTAAGCCTATTAAAAAGGTTCATTTCATTTTGAGATAAATTAAGGGTGAAGACTTTGGAATATGTGGGTCCCGATATATATGGTCTCATAACCCTATATTGAAGGTAAGAAGCAATTGAACTGTGTTGTGGGTTTCATCATATGTTTTTGACCCTTGGTTGAAAGGTAAAGTTCCGCTCACGCATTTAGTGGTATGGCCTTGTAAAACATAGTGGGATGATCTATAAAAGAGCTTCTGCATTTATTCATTTAAAGTGCCAGTTCAGATGATATAGTATTGTGTTTTCCCAGGCTAAGAATTTGTATTGGATCAAAATTTGGAGGTGAATTTTTATATGCACAGGAAAGTGGGGACTGTGCATTTTACTAGTCATCAATATGGTTCTATAACCTTTATTTGTAGAAAGCTTCCGTATTTATTTAGATTGCCAGTTTAGAAACCAAATGGAGACAAATTGAGTGTGTGCATTTTTATGCATAGTTGAGATTGGGGTTGTACAACCATAAGAGAAATAATCTTCCGCTTTATTATTGTGACATTGCCCAGATTTAAAATTATTTGGGATAAACTTGTAAAGCAATTATATATGCAACAGGTACTCAATTGTAGTGAACATAGGTATGCAGAACAATTACTTGACAACAGCAGAAAAGACAAAACCAGCAAGCCAAGGGCCGGAAAAAGGGTTGAGTGAAATTGATGTATGTAACTGAAAATGTGAATGTAAATGTTTAATTTATTTTATATTGTTTTTGATTCAAAGGCAAGTCTCCGGTAGGAAAACAAAACTCCATTGTAAAACTAAAATTTTTACAAATTTCTATACTCCTCTTAATGAGCTGGACAAAGAAATGAGAAGGCAGAAGCCAAATATTCATGGTTGTTCACTTCGAATTCCCTGTGGGATACAAACAGTCATTTGATGAACTCTATAAATGACATCACAAGTGATATGCATTGAGAAGTCAGAGAATGCAGAAATGAAGCAGTGAAGCAGAGAAGAAGGAGGAGCTGATAGAGAATCTGAGAAGATGCAGAGATGATATAGGGCAGATATGAGGACTAATGGATAGCAAAAAAGAAGGAACAGAACAGAGCTGATATCCAGGTAAATCAGCAAGTACTTTCTTTTGAAAGAGTGAGGAAGTTGGAGCTTCCCTATCAAGTTGTAGCTTGATAGATGTCAGTTGTAGCTGATTGAGGTAGGAGCCTCCTATAGGTTGGAGCCTGTAGAAAATAGATGGGAGTTGGAGCCTCCTTGCAAGTTGTAGCTTTTAGAATTGAGGTTGGAGCCTCCTGTAGGTTGGATCCTACATAAAATCAGTGGTGAGAGGGAGTTGGAGCTTGCCTTTGCATCACAACAATAACAACATGTGGTTTTCTCCCTTATGGGTTTCCACTTATATATGTTGTCTATGTGCATGATGTTTATGTGCTGATATGGTTTATCTAATTTGTTTAATACTTGCTGCTATCATATTAATTCTGTTGTTACATTATCTTAATACTTTCTACTCACATTCTAAGATTACTCACATATTAATTTGATCATGAAATGAAGGTGTAAATAAGTTTTAATGGAAATTTTTAAAAGACCTTGAATGTGTTAAACTGATTCACCCCCCTCTTAGTTTAACTAAGGGTTCAACAATTGGTATCAGAGCAGGTTCCTTTGGTGTAAGCCTAATAGCTTGAAGGAGATCTGGTTGAGTCATGGACTATCAAAATGTACCTGTGCTAAATACAACAAAATTTCCTGAATGGAGAGATAGGGTTAAACAGAATTATTGGCTTATGAACCAGAGGTATGGAAACTTGTATGTGATGGTCACTGCACATACTCTCCCTCCTTGCAAGAACAACAGCGGAATTCCAAGGCTAATTGTGTGATATATAACAATCTGCATAACAAGGATCTTGATTTAATAATGGATCTAACCTCTGCAAAATAAATCTGGGATAGAATTCATTTCATGCATGAAGTAGACACTAGGGGCTACATTGTCAAGAAGGAGAAGATAAATCAGAAGAAGAAGAAAAATTCCTTTCAAAAGGAAAAAGGTCAATCAAATGAGGTACCTACTAGTGTGAATGGAAGTAAGAACCATGAAGAAATCACAGTTGAGGAAAAATCCAAACTTGACACAGCCTTGACTGAAATAGAAATATTGAAGAATGAAAACAAAGACCTTAAGACATTGGTGCAAATATGTGATGAGAGAGAATATGAATATAAGAAAGAAATTATTGGCCTGAAGACACGCCTTGAAGAAGCAAGGAAAATAGAAGACACTTTGCTGCAACAACTGAGAGAGAAAATTCAGGAATGTGTGAGATTGGAAGAAGAAGTAGTGAGCCTAAGAAAGAAATTAGAAAAATCCCAAAGAGAATTATTAATGGATACACTTCAAATGAAAAGCTCTAAACAGTTGGACAAGATTCTAAATGGTCAAAGGTCACCTCTCATAAAGGTTGGGATAGGATATGAAGGAGAAACCAGTAAGTCCAAGGTAGAAGATAACAGGAATATCATTTTTGTAAAAGTTGTAAAGGATAATGAAGCAACTCAGAAGATTACTACAAAAGTAGAAGCCAGCAAGAACATGAGTTGTAAAGAAACAAATAGAAACACACAGCAACATGAAAGAACCAAGAATGAGAGGATGAAACAATCAGCTGCTAAAGGGTCACACGCTCCTAAGGATGAATTGAACAAAGTCGGAAGATGTCAAAGGAGGTTCTTCCCTCCTATGAAACATATCACATGTTTCTCATGTCATAAACCAGGACATATTGCAGAGCATTTTAAGACAAGGCATAGCAACGTTAACTAGCAAAATATGCATCAAATTAGAAGACTACCTAAAGCAAAAAAATGGAAAGGACAACCACTCACCAGGTACACAAATCATTTCCATGGCTACTGTTATGCATGCAATGAATTTGGACATAAATCTGTTGAATGTAAATTATGTTCAAAAAGGGGAATAAAATATTATACATTAGCTCAAACGTACCTTGGTAAAGTAAGATGTTATGTATGCCTCAAGCTTGGTCACAAAGCAAAAGATTGTAATCTACCATATACATTAAAGAACTCTATACAAATGATGGAATCAAATCAATTCAAACAAAACTATGAATCAAAAAGAAGAGCAGACATTATGAAGAACCCCAATAAAGTATGGAAGGAAAAGAGAAAGGGGGAGCCTGTTACCTCAATAACATAATGAATCCGCCATAGTCTCAGGGGGAGATGCTCTAGGAAGAAACACAAATATCCATCCAGTGATAGATATGAAGCAACATCCCAGGGGGAGAGCAGTCCATAAATAGTCCCCACAAAAGTAGTCGAAGAAGAGATCCTTGCAGTGAGATCAGCTGCTAAAAGGTCAGGAAGGGAAAGGACAATTTATTTAACAGAGAACTACAAAGGAAGAAGAATACCTGAAGCACTCAATAGCTGACAGATTGATGGAAGAAGAGAAGGTAGCAAGCAGCCATGATAGTAGAGAGAACATCATCCAAGATCATGTAAGCTAAGAAGACAACAACACACTAAGTGATGAATGGTTAAATCACCAAAATTATGATTCAAGCTACAGAACTGAAAAGTCCCCTTGAAGGAATGAAGTTAAATAAGTGATAAATATTTGAGTGATCTGCCCATGAAGATTCATAGCATAGAAATTGAAGGTGTCTTCCCAAAGATCATTATGTTAGAAAAATTGAATTATATATAAAGCAGCAATGATTCTGGAGCAGTCCTAGAAAGGAAAATGCAGTGACATTCCTTTGAACAGAATGACATAATAGGAAAAAGGTAAATGATGCCAAGATCAGATTCATTATATTGATGATTGTTGTTGAGAACAGTTCAGAGCTCAATAGCAGAAATTATGAAGGTTGTCTTAACTTTGGGTTCATGTGTGAGCTGAAGAGAAAGTAGTATCAATGTGGTTATTTGGTACAAGCAGCATGCCTATCAGTATAATATCAAGTGTTATCAGTGGAGTAGTAGTATGGTACAGGTACTCAGGATCAAAGGATTATGGAAAGAATACATCAAGGTAGTATCCCAGCGTTATCTGCATTTTTAAAAACATAAAAGGGTCAATGAAAGAGAAAAAGGATCATTATCTTGTTTACACTTGAAGTAGTATATTGAGCATGATCTATTTCTAGATATAACTGCATGCCATTCTCAAGTCAATACATATATATATTCAAGGCCTCTTTCTTAAGATCATTCATAAAACTGTGTGAAGTCTATCTGCTGAGACTTCAATCAAAAAACTTGAAGATGTTTTGCTAAAGATCATCATGATAGAGCAGTTAATGTATCTAAAGCATGAAGGACTAGTTGTGATTACCATTTGAAGCTCAAAAGTCTCTTATTAAATCATCAAAATCATACTTCAGCATAAAGGATTTGCTGGTAATTCACCTTTAAAGAGAGATTGATCATTGACATACATACCCCCTTATGTCATAAATAAAACTGCATGGTTGATAAGTGAGACTGACCAATACATTGAAGAGTATTTTTTGAAAGTACATTGTACAAGAAGTAAAGTCATTTGGTCTCTTAGATTAAAAGATATCATCTAATATCACAATAAGTTGTAAACTCTGACTTGATTCATTGATCACATCAGTAACAAGGACCTGCAGCTATTAATTGTAATATCATTATCAGCATCCTAGCTCATATCATCACCAATAGGCAGGAAAGGTGAACCACAATTGTAAAAGATATATTGGCATCATCATCATAATTGAACAGATGTTGTACTGCAGATGTGTATTGCAGAAGAAGACATATTCCATCTACAATCTTCCTCAACAGATATGGATTTCTGATGAAGATAATACTAGAGACTGAAGTATATTTGAAGCTTTCTCAATATTTTAGTTTTGATCCAATGATGCATCTCTGATTAGACAAGGCTGGTACAAGGTGTTTTATTCTTCACTTTCAGCTTTATACAAGTGAAAGGAGTCTGTGCTTCGGGATTGTATCAACTTACAGTGTATATTCAAGTTCAATAATCCTCAAAAGTGTTCTCTCAACAACTCTTGTACACCAGTTTGGAGAAGCAGGGTACAAAGTCAAAAGAAGAAGGGCCTAAACACAACTTAGAGAGAGGAAATGAAAAGATAGATTCTACACTGAGAGATGTGCAACCCTTTGCTATTGATGTCAAAGGGGGAGGAAAAGCAAGCAAAAGAAGATAGGCAGAGGAAGACTTGGAGGAAGCATTGGATTATTGGTGGATGTGTTGCCATCAATGCCAAAGGGGGAGACTATTGGAAATGTTGTCATTGATGGAAAAGAGAGAAGCAAAGTAGTAGAGAGGCAGAGGCAGCAAAGAGAGAAGCAAAGTAGTAGAGAGAGTTGTTTAGAGACAGAGTAGTGAGGTTGAAGAGGCCACTTGATTTGAAGATCTGGCCAAACCAAGGAGGTTTTGTATTATATGAAAATTGTTGATTTAACCTCTGTGTAGAGGAGTCCTGTGTGTCATTGAAGAAATCAACCCTCCTGTCAATGTTTTATTCTGAATTATAGGTGTACTGGTTGATTTAATTCTGTGTGAGCATACTTGGTTCCAATCAGTATATGATAAGCTCTGATCGTCGGCATGTTGATCATGTATTCAAACATTGGTACAAAGACCATGTATTCAAATAGAATTTTCGGCATGTTGATCATGTATTCAAACATTGTTGGTTGAATTGAATGGGTTGGGTTCGATTTACAAGAATTGATACAAACTATGGCGTTAGGGTCACCACACAGAGAAATCGATGAGGTTTCAATCTTTTTATGAGGAACGCAACATGTTAATCTCTAACTTTTAATATGTTCGAATGTAGTGTGAAATCCTATGGTCTTCAAGCCCTTTGCAACATTTTTAAGGAAGAAAAACTATGAAGAAATGAAACACATGGAACTGTGAGGCGTTAAACCATAAGGGCAGTTTTGATAAATCAAACCGGTGGTATCGCGTTGCAAAAGAAATGGTAAGCTGATTTTCCTTTTCGAATGCGATATGTGTCTTTGTGTGACACATGGCAAAAGGTAGTTTTTGAAAACCGTGAGTTTCGCGTTTTTTCTGAGCATTAAAGCTCGGATGGATAAAAAATGTGATATGCATTTATGTCCGTTGGATCATCAGTGTTGGTGCAACGAGGCGTCAACCATTGGATGTGAGCGGGAGTTAACCACTGGGACCCAGTTCATCATGTGGATTTGGAGAGATAGACTCCGTGCAAGTTGAGCGCGCGACTACCGTTGGATTATTGTATGGTAGCGCGATAGAATTACAGTCGTTGGATGGCACGATGGTTAATGAAGGTATGACTGGCATTATTTATATTAATCAGTGGTTATTAGTTATTCAATAGGTGGGCCCGAATTGATTCTGAATGGTTGTATGGAGGTTATTAACTCTGTGGGCCATCTCATTCGGGGTTTAATATGACCCAAGCCTTTGTATGCGTGATTACCCTAAAGCGTGAGCAAAGTATATAATCCCATGGTGCCTAGTGAGGAAGGCCATTGATTTGATAATTGTTATGTAGCGGCTAACGTGATTTATATTTATTTTTCTACAAAGGATATGTTGGAGTATTGAAAAATGAATACAACGCCGAGAGGTAATTAATTCAAAGGGCCTGTGGTAAGCCTATTAAAAAGGTTCATTTCATTTTGAAATAAATTAAGGGTGAAGACTTTGGAATATGTGGGTCCCGATATATATGGTCTCATAACCCTATATTGAAGGTAAGAAGCAATTGAACTGTGTTGTGGGTTTCATCATATGATTTTGAAACTTGGTTGAAAGGTAAAGTTCCACTCACGCATTTAGTGGTATGGCCTTGTAAACCATAGTGGGATGATTTATAAAAGAGCTTCTGCATTTATTCATTTAAAGTGCTAGTTCAGATGATAGATTATTGTGTTTGCCTAGGCTGAGAATTTGTATTGGATCAAAATTTGGAGGTGAATTTTTATATGCACAAGAAAGTGGGGACTGTGGATTTTACCAGCCATCAATATGGTTCTATAACCTTTATTTTTAGAAAGCTTCCATATTTATTCAGATTGCCAGTTTAAAAACCAAATGGAGACAAACTGAGTGTGTGCATTTTTATGCATAGTCGAGATTGGGGTTGTAAAACCATAAGAGAAATAAGTTTCCACATTATTATTGTGACATTGCCCAGATTTAAAATTATTTGGGGATAAACTTGTAAAGCAGTTATATATGCGGCAGGTACTCAATTGCAGTGAACAGAGGTATGCAGAACAGTTACTTGACAGCAGTAGAAAATACAAAACCAGCAAGCCAAGGGTCGAAAAAAGGGCTGAGTGAAATTGATGTATGTAACTGAAATGTGAATGTAAATGTTTAATTGATTTTATATTGTTTGTGGTGCAAAGGCAAGTCTCTGGTAGGAAAACAAAACTCCACTGTAAAACTGAAATTTTTACAAATTGCTATATTCCTCTGAATGAGCTAGACAAAGAAATGAGAAGGCAGAAGCCAAAGATTCATGGTTGTTCACTTCAAATTTCTTGTGGGATACAAACAATCATGTGATGAACTCTATAAATGATATCACATTGATATGCATTGAGAAGTCAGAGAATTCATAAATGAAGCAGTGAGGCAGAGAAGAAGGAGGAGCTGATAGAGAATCTAAGAAGATGCAGAGATGATATAGGGCAGATATGAGGACTAATGGACAGTAGAAAAGAAGGAACAGAACAGAGCTGATATCTAGGTAAATCAGCAAGTGTTTTCTTTTGAAAGAGTGAGGAAGTTGGAGCTTCCCTGTCAAGTTGTAGCTTGATAGATGTCAGTTGTAGCTGACTGAGGTAGGAGCCTCCTATAGGTTGGAGCCTGCAGAAAATAGATGGGAGTTGGAGCTTCCTTGCAAGTTGTAGCTTGCAGAATTGAGGTTGGAGCCTCCTATAGGTTGGAGCCTACAGAAAATCAGTGGTGAGAGGGAGTTGGAGCTTGCCTTTGCATCACAACAATAACAATATGTGGTTTTCTCCCTTATGGGTTTCCACTTATATCTGTTGTCTCTGTGCATGATGTTTATGTTTTGATATGGTTTATCTAATCTGTTTAATACTTGCTGCTCTCATATTAAGTCTTCTGTTACATTATCTTAATACTTGCTGCTCACATTCTAATATTACTCACATATTAAGTTGATCATGAAATGAAGGTGTAAATAAGTTTTAATGGAAAGTTTTAAAAGACCATTAATGTGTTAAACTGATTCACCCCCCCTCTCAGTTTAACTAAGGGTTCAACACTTTCTTCTCCCCTTGGAATCTCTGTCACTAAAGATATGATCTCAAGGGAAATTGGCAAGTTTAAAACTCCAACTTTTGTATTTGAACCGTTGAAATGAAAGAAAACTCTTTTGTCACTTGATTATGACCTCCCTGCAATTTTTCACAGAATTTCCAACATCCTGTCTTCTTGAAGGCCTCCTCAACTTATTTTTCCTTGATTAGAGCCTCTATGCTTTCAGACTCCGTCCTTAAACAGTGGCCTGACCTGTGGTTCTTTCTTTCTTCTGTCATCTTTCCCTTGAAATTCCTGTGTGTTTCTTGAAAACCTGTAATATCAGCCTTGCTTGATTTCAGAATAAGCTTCCTTGCTTGATCTAGGAATTAAGCCTCGCTTGATTAGGGATTCAGCCTTGCTTGATAAATGAGAGAAGCTTTGGTTTATGCTTACCATGAGCTTACAATTCGAAAAAATGGCATGCATGAGGTGTTTCTTGCATAAGAAAATAAAACCAGGAACCAACCCTTTTCAAATTTGAAAATGAATAACATAAATGACCTCTAACGAATTTCATGATGGTTATGAATGATGGCATGTATGAGAAAAGACTCCTAACTAACACCTAATCATGAAAGATTCGCGGAATTAGATGGATTTGATAACTTGACTAGACAACTATGAATCCCCAATTTTGTAGCGCACCTAATGTAATTTTAGGGTTTTGTGCTACGAAAAGAGCAGTTTTTTCGTAGCGCAAAGGAATTTTTTAACACTATCTGCGCTACGAAAAATGTGGTTTCGTGGCTTAATCAAATTTTTTTTAAAATGGTTAAAAACTGGACTTTATAAACATGATATGAGACACTCAAGGTATGAGATAAGGTTGTTGGACTTTATTTTGTAATGAAAATGAGACTCTAACCCTATCACTTAACCCCTAAAAATTTTAAATGACTTAACACCTATTTAAGATCATGACTAGAAACAAGGTAAAATTTCAAAGTTTAGAAAAAATTTCAAGGTTATAACAATATGTATTTAGGTCATTAACCTGATCAAGCCACTAAATCCACTTCATAAAAAATATTTTCAGTGTTAATCACTATATAGAAAATTTTTAAGGCTTCCAAAACTTTTTCAAAAAAAATAAAACATGAACCATCACCAAAACACTTAATTTACCTGAGATGTGCAAGGAACTCAAAGAAATTCTAGCTAAATTCTCAACTGCATGCACAAAACTAGTTGCTCCTAGCTTCAATCGCATGCACAAACTTGTCTCCATGTATTTGGAGCCTTTCAACATCATTCGAAATCTTATATCCATGCGTTTGGGGCAGAGGATGAGAGAAAACCAATCAAACGCCCTCAGATATTGCCCAAAATTTCTTCTAGAGCTTGACAATCCTTTGTAGGACATCTGGAAGCCACTGGAACCTCTACAATATTTCACTAAGTTAATGCCAAATCACCATAATCATCATAATTAAATTTAGGTTGACTTGGATTCCAACCAACACATACACTAACACCTGGGACATCAACCTACTCCACAAAAACTCCAACACCTGTAGTAACATCTCCAACACCTGTAGCAGTATCCTCAACACCTACAACAACAACATCGAGTCATCCAACTGCCTCCAACACCTTTATAGGCACCTCCAACACAATTAGTAGCAACATCACCTATGAAAAACCAACACAACATGTCCTGAACACATCTCAACTCAGCCTCCAAATCACCAGCACTAAGTCATGCAACAACCAAGTTGACATCAATTCCAAACAACAAAACCAACAAGTTGAATATTGCAACAAACCAAACACTAATTGCACATCATCATCAAATTGACATAAGCATATGACAAGTAGCACCATGACACTATTGACATCAATTCTCTAATATATCTTTTCATTCAAAAATGGTAAATACATAAATTTTATCTTTTTTTGTATTATTTTAAGTTTATATATTTATATATATATCTAGAGATATGCATTGTGGACCCTCATTGAATACACCTTTCCTTTTATTTGTTGCTACTCCAATACTTATTCTTTTCACCTAACAATATTTTATAAAAATTTGAATTACAAATATTTTCATAATATATTTAAGTATTGGCCCTACTAATTAGTGATTTTGGTCAAAAAATTGGCATCAATTTTAAGCCCTATATAAGCCCCATGTTAACCATAAAAACCCATTATTAAGTCATAGATATTATGCAATTATGTTTATGTTATCATATTTTTATGTAGTCTAGAACCTACCATGGTCTCTTTTCATTATAATTGTACCCTCCTTCTCCCTCTTTCTCTCTCTCATGCACACATACACTAAATAGAGCTACTCTTAAGATCATCAAATATTGTTTTGTACATTATATTATTTTATTCATTGTAAAAGGAGGTTTCCTCCTCAAATTGAACTGTAATTATTGTTTTTTTTTATCATTTTTAAGGTGAAAGTTCATGACATTTGGAATAAAATATCATGCTCCCATGGTTGTGCTTCTTCAAATAGGTCATTATGGAATTTTCCCTATAATTTTTTTTGTAGGACATTTCAGATAATGAAACTCGAAATAATATTGAGGAGAAATCTCAAGTAATATCTATTTCAAATTTTAGATTGTACTTCACTATATTTTTTAAGTTATGCTCCAGGGAATTTAGGGTTCCTCAATGCTCCTAAAATCAATCTCAAATAGGTCAATTCGTCATTTTCGCTATATTTTTTTTCTAGGAGATTTCATGTTGTGAAAATTGGATAACAATGAGGCAAAATTTTGACAAACATACTATTCAAATTCAGATCTTGGTTTGATATAATTTCATATATATGATCTAATGAATTATGGGTTCCTTATGCTCTTGAAATTAGGTTCCAATAGGTTAATATGGACTTTTCAGAAATTGAAACTTGGACCATATTAAGAAAAATATCAAGGAATATCTGGTTCGAATTTTAAAATTTGTTTCGGTAACAATTTCATAGCTATACCCTGTGAAAGTTACGATTTCTGAAAAATCCTAAAATAAATTTTAAATATGTCAACTTGTTATTTTTTCCATATTTTATTTTATGGGGCCTTTCAGAGTATGAAATCTTTAGGTGATTGAGGAGATTTACAAAATTACATCATATAAAAATTTCAGAATTAAAATTTCAGAATTGGACATGTGGAATGCTATACAAGTTTTCTCATGGCAAGAGGCCAAAAATAACAAGTTTTGAGAAAGTTACGGTAAATTTCACTTACAACATCAAATTTTAGTCACAAATGTGGAATTGCATAAAATACATATCAAAGTATTACAAACTAAATTCAAATTCAAAAGCATTCAAATATCGAATATATATCGAGAAAAAATTCAACCATTTAGATATTCTCCAAATTAAGGTACATAACTTACAATTGATCTAACTGTTGATTAGAAGATCATATTTTCTCGTTGACTAAAAGTTGTGATAAATAAGAGTTTGATTATTATTTTCCAAAATTCCTCCTAAGCTACTAGACCAAATAAATCTATTGGCTCATCCTTGACTCATGAACAAAGTGAATACATAGAATTTAGATTATCTCAATTAGAGAAGAAAGTGAATGAAATGGATGGTAGTATGTTGAAAAACGTGGATATAGCAAGTTCTCAGGAAAAACTTAAAAGAGAAATGGAAAAGTAGATGAATGAAGATACAAAAGGAATAGAAAAGAAGTTGAATGAAAATTAGGAACAAATAGAAAATAATATGAATGAAAATAATAAAGAAATACAAAAATCCATAAGTTCCATGGAAAATATTCTTTTGGAGAGGCTTCCTAAAAGGAATATTGAGATTTAAAGAAATAATGAAAACATTCTAGTAAGATATCTCCTTAAAAATTTTGGATCATTGCTGTGGGGAAAAAATAGAGAAGCAATGGAGACAAAAGGAAGGTTTAGGTTTTCCAGGTTAGGTTTCTGCACTCATTCTGCCGCAACCTCTCATGGCGACGCTACACTCAAGAGACGGATTTTCACACACCCCTGCAATGGTATCAAGAGTGTGGGGAAAAATGATTGGACTTGAGGTTTCTTACACCCCACTGCGGCCGAGCCGCAAAACCTCATTGATTGTTTTGACAAGATGCCATGGACTACTCCGACAGCTCCTCATGCGCGTCCGTTTTCTCTGCGAATCTTCTGCATTAGAGCACAAGTTCACTGGCTCGGTGGAAGTGACATATACCTGAAGCCAGTGGTCACCAGACAGGACTGGGTACACAGCTACCCATTTATCTCTGTGCTCGCTCCGGGTCATGAAGGTGGAGAGTTTGACACACAATGTTATCCCTTAGATTGCATTGCCTTGCCACCATTTCTTTCTTGCCATCGAGCTCTGGAACCAGATTTCGTTTGGTCCCTATCTCACAGACATAATAGAAACAAATAGGAGATGATATTAGCGTCACAGCAAAGGCAAAATGGGTAAACACAAAACGTTTTCATATTTTCATAAAACCCCCTGTGGGAAATAGTTTCTTGATTTGGATATAGGATACATATGAAGTTACAGACCTGAAGTAATACATCTAAATATCCTCTGGATACCCATGCCATTTTCAGTCCCTAATCTATTGTGGGTGATCCTTACAAGATTCCAGCACCCTCAAAGAATACTCCATTTGCCCTGACTCCACCTTTTATCTCAATCTTCAACTAAGAGATGGAAAAATTGTGCAGAACAAACCTCATTGTCCCAAGGGACCCAGCACATCCAAAAATTATTACTCAAAATGACCCTCATATAGGAACATACTACAGGGAAAAAATAAAATAGCATCCCCAATTGTACCAGCAAAGAATGCCCCCAAACCTTATGTTGTGGAATAACTCAATCATGTGCCGGAACTACAAATAGATATACCAGAGATTGATGAACATCAATCCAACTTCGAATATCAAGCAATAATCTGCAGATTTAATTGTTTCTGGCCCAAACCAATGGAGCTCTTTCATTGGAATTTCACCAACTGGACTGTGGACTGTGAAATCCATCTCTGTTCAAAGGGATTTTTCATTGTTAAGTTCTTATCTTCGGAGGCAGAGACAACATCCTTAGGGATAGACTGTGGTTCTGGGGATCCACCGGGCTATTCACCACGCCATGGTTTCCATATTTTGATGCAAATACCATGGAGGTCACCAGAATGTCGATTTGGGTCCAGCTATACAACCTCCCACTTCATTTATGGAATGAAATTGTTCTAGCAGGCATTGGCAACATCATTAGGAGATACATTAAAACTGACACCCAACGTTTGGAGGAGAGGATCTATAGTTTTTCACGCATCTGTGTGGAAGTGGACCTCAGTAAAGGGATTCTATAGAGCATCCAACTGAATGAAAAATAGAAAAAATGGACTCAGCATCTCGACTATGAAAACACTGCATTCAAATGTAGAATATGCAAAAACACTAGGCATTTGAAAAACATATGTCCAGCAGCAAAAAGAGACAACAAGAAAAAGAAAAAGACAGGAAAATCTACCAATGGATGGAAATTTCCTTCAAAAGAACCAAAATAGGAGATGAAAGAAGAAGAGGATGCACCCATCCCAAATGAAAACAACTAGAAAAATACCAAACCGGAGACACAAGAACAAGAGATGCAAGATCTTCTGAACATACCACCACGGCCCAGATGAAAAAGGTCAATGGGGCACCAAACAGTGGAGGAAACAAAAGACAACACAACTCAGATACTTCAGATTCATATAAGGACAATGGAGCAATCACAGTCAAAAATCATCTCGCCCTTATCTCTGCCACGCCAACACAAGGTCCTTAGCACAAGGTCGAAAAGAAGAAAGGGAGGAAAGTTTAATTTTCTCTCCATGTACTAAAGGTTCTATGATGTAACTTACTAGCATGTCTTTGACAATTATCAGCTCATGCAACATGTAATTTTGTTTTCATTAATAAAATTATGAATTTTTCCTTGGAAAAAAAAAGAGATCTCCTTAAAAGGGATGTGAATATCCAAGGAAATAATGAACATAAGGGGAAGAATGGTGTTGATAATCAATCTCATATGGAGATTATTTTATCATAATTGGAGAGAAAAAATATTGAATCATAGAACCATAATCATTTATTTTTAATCCAAAATCCACATCATTAAGGCTTCAAGTTAGCACCAAGGAAATACTACATTCTAAAGATATATATGAGGAAATTTGATGGTAATGATCCTATAACATGGATATTTTAGATGGATCAATACTTTGATCTCACCAGGTAGCATCCTTACAAAAGGTAAATATTGCATCCATGTTTTTAGAACAAGACCAACATGTATGGTGTCAATGGAATTGTCAAAGGAAAATGGGTCCTATTATATTTTATTCCATATTTAAAAAGGAATTGATAGCACATTATTGAGATATTAATAGCAATACATTCTTCAGTAAATTTGTAAATATTTCAAAAAAAGGTCTAGTTACGTAGCACATTCAACAATTCCAAGATCTCAATCTCAGGGTAAAGAATATTTTAGAGGATATTTTATTAAACCTGTTTATGAAAAGTTTAAAGGAAAGCATCCAAAACAAGGTGTGTCTCTTTGAACCTAAATATCTATAGCATTTTTTTAGTCTAGTAAGGAAAGTTGAAATTAAAAATATGACCACTTTAAAATTGGTTACTAATAACTATAGAGAAAATCATGCTCCCTCTCATAAAATCAACAAGATTAATGTTAGGGCCCTATATTACTAGTGTAGTCCATTATTGTGGTTAGTGTAGCCCCCTTATTATTATTGTGTACCCATGTAGTCCCTATATTGTTATTATTGTGCCCTATAATAGCCCACTATTGATATTATTGTGCGCTTACATTTTTACTGTTATGTTGGCTAGGATTATATTGTGACCCCATGGACTCCTATATATATAAAGGACGTTTTGTCATTTGTATCATCCAATAATTATTCATTTATGTAATGTAAAATGTTTCCCCCTCAAAGTGGCTGATTTCTAAGGTGTTGATCTCTCTTTTCTTCTATTCTGGGAGTTGGTTTCATAACATTTGGTATCAGAGCTTTGGATTCTAGGGTTTCGCTACTTCAAATACGTCATCGTGGAATTTTCGCTATAATTTTTTTCCTATGAAGATTCAGATGCTAAAATGTAAACCCATTTTCGAAGAAATCCTGAGGAACTTCGTGTACAAATTTTAGATCTTGGTTTGCAATATTTTCTGAGAGATGATATATGGAAGTTAGGGTTTTTGCAGCTAATTTCATCTCAAAGAGGTGACCTTGGGAAAATAGAAGTAACTCTCTCTCTGAGTATCATATTATAATTCTGTAAAAATTAACCGAAATTACACGAACTTTAGTTTCTTGTGTATCGATTTTAGAGCGAAGGAGGAAACAGTGACACGTGCCATGCCATACAATTTCTCTCTATTTAACCAATCCATAATTAGGTCATTGTGGGAGATTGCGAATAACTTTTCCTTGAATAATCTGAATAAGATTAGACCAGCGGAATTAGAAAGAAGATTCAGAGGGCTAATAAAGTACTGAAGATAAAATCTTGTGGATCTGAAATCGCAAAGATACATCAGATTCAATATTGAGCTCCTCAAAAGCAAGAAAAAGGTGTGTGTTTTTTTTCAATTGCATAAGTCTTGTTTGAAAAATTAGTTTGAAGGGATTCCAAGGGCATATTGAAGCATATATATCAGTATTAGGTTCTAAAATGGCCCATAAAAATAATTCAACACCCATTAAACCCTCAAAAGGCTCTACTATGACTCATGAAGAGGAAGAAGTGCAACATGATATATCAAAATTACAAGAACAAGTGCAAACAAATTTCGCTCTTGCAAAGAGTAACAAAAAATGAAATGGATGGTTTGAAGAAAGGCGTGGAAGCTAAGATGGATAGTTTGAAGAAATGCATGGAAGCTAAGATGGATGGCTTGAAGAATGGAATGGAAGTTAATATTGATCGCGTGGAATCTAAGATGGATGGTGTGGAAGGCAACATGGAAGATAAGATGGATGGTTTGAATAAAGGCGTGGAAGATAAGATGGATGGTTTGAAGAAAGGCATGGATGGTTTAAAGAATGGCATGGAAGCGAAGATGGATGGTATAGAAGGCAACATGGAAGATTTTAAGAAATACATAGAAGGTTTTAAGGAAGGTTTAGCAAGTTGCTACAAGAAAAAATTCCTAATGGAGAAAAAGTAGTAGAGGAAACTCATGATGAGAAAAAAATAAATGTTAATCATGATCTCAAAGACTCTAATGTTGGATTTAAGACCCACCATATTCCAAATATAGATATGAGGAATTTTGATGGAAACGATCTGATAACTTGGATACTACAAATGGAGCAATAATTTGAGCTCCATAATACGCAAAACACACAAAAGGTACACATTATAACTTTATATTTAGAACAAAATCAATTTGTATGGTATCGATGGATTTTTTCTCATAAATCACTAGTCACTTGGTCAATATTTATGGAGGAAGTGATAACACATTATGAGGATACAAAGAGCAACACCTTCTCTAGCTAATTGATAAATATCAAACAAAAGGGTTCAATGATGGAGCACATTGAATACTTCCAAAAATTGAATATAAGGGTAAATAATATTCTAGAGGAACATAGGATTGATGTCTTCATAGGGACTCTAAAGGATAACATCCAACATGAGGTTCACCTTTGGGAACCTGATACATTGGAAGGCATTCGGGTTGGAAAGAAAAATTGAAATCAAAATTATGGCAACAAGGAAGCCTACCACTCACAACTATAAATATGGAAGTGTTGCTACTCCTAGACTTGCACAACCTACAAGGTTGACACCACAACAATTGGAATAAAAAATAGAAAAAGGGCTTTGCTATAGTTGTGATAGAAAATACACTAAAGGTCATAAGTGTGTTGAGAAGAAATTATTTTACATAGATTGTGAAGAGGAGGAATAAAAGGAACAAGAAACTTCAAAAGAAGAGGATATACACCAGGAACCAACCCTAGAGGAAGAAGAAATGAATCTGACCATATCATGTAATGCATTGGTAGGAATTACCACTCTTAAACTCTCAAGATAGAAGGACATATCAAGAAAAAAAAAGGTAATAGTGCTTATTGATTCGGGTAGTACCCATAATTTTATTCATTGTAAGGTAGCCAATGAATTGAGTTTCTTCCTATACCCAGCGCCAGAGTGTCAAGTGATGGTGGAAAATGGAGGGGCTATAAATTTCTCTAGAAAATGCCATAATATCAAGGTAACCACGAGGGAATATGTGTTGAATATTCTAATGCTTTCCATTTTAATGGGTGGTTTTAATGTTGTACTAGGAGTACAATTGTTACAATATTTGGGGATGGTAGCTTTTAATTTTCAAGAAATTTTCTTGAATTTTTTTCAGAAGGAAAGGAGGTTGAATTACAGGGTATCGCAGGGAAGCCGGGAAAGATAATAAGCTCTAATGTCATGAAAATTATTTTGAAGAAAGAACAATGGGGTGTCATTGCACAATTATGCTCACTAGAAGTTCCAACATCAAAATCATCTATTTCTCCAGATCTCCAAATAGTCTTGGATAATCATTCCAAGGTGTTTGAAACTCCCAAATTAATCCCACCCATTTGTGATCATGATCATGATATTCATTTGATTCCAGGAATTTTTCCTCCAAACATTAGGCCTTACAGATATCCTTATGTACAAAAGAGCGAAATTGAACTTATGATTGCAAAAATGCTAAAGGCTGGTATAATTCAACCTAGTTAAAGTTCTTTTTCTACTCCAGTAGTATTGGTGCACAAGAAGGATGGATCATGGCGCATGTGTCTGGATTATAGGGAGCTCAATAAGCTCACTATTAAAGATAAATTTCCCATTCATGTGATTGATGAATTATTGGATGAATTACATGGAGAAATTTATTTCATCAAGTTGGATCTTCATTCAGGATATCATCAAATTAGAATGAATACTGAAGACATCCTGAAAACAACAATTCGAACTCATGAAGGTCATTATGAATTTTTGGTCATGCCTTTTGGCCTTACCAATGAACCTTCTAAATTTCAAGGGTTGATGAATTCCATTTTCAAACCCTTCCTTAGAAAATGTGTGTTAGTATTTTTTAATGATATACTAATCTACAACAGGTCTTGGAAGGATCATGTTCAACATGTTGACAGGGTTCTCAAACTATTGGAGGAAAAACAATTATATGCAAAAACCTCCAAATGTTTCTTTGGCATACAAGAGGTGGAATATATGGGTCATATTGTATCTCAGGGGGGTGTTAAGGTAGACCCTAACAAAATTAAATCCATTAAGGAATGGAAAATCCCCACAACCATAACGCAGTTATGAGGATTTCTCAGGTTAACAAGGTATTATCGCAATTTTTTTAAGAATTATGGAAGAATAGCAACACCTTTAACAACATTATTGAAGAAAGATGCATTTTCATGGAATCTTGAATCAACTAAGGCCTTTGAACATCTTAAAGAGGCAATGTGCTAAGCACCGGCCTTAGCTACGCCAGAATTCACAAAAACCTTTATTGTGGAATGTGATTCCTCAAGAAATGGAATTGGCGTTGTTCTAATGCAAGAAGGAAGACCTGTTTATTTTGAAATCCATCCAATCAAAGGAAAATATTTACATAAATCTATTTATGAGAAGGAAATGTTGGCAATACTACATGCACTAAAGAAACAGTGACCTTACGTAATTGGAAGACACTTCAAGGTAAAAATGAATCAGGATAGTCTTAAATACTTTTTGGAAGAAACACTATCTTCAAAAGAGCAACAAAAATTGGTCACAAAGATGTCAGGTTATGACTTTGAAATCATCCACAAAAAAAGGAAGTTAATTGTTGTTGCAAATGCACTCTCAATAAAGGATGAGGATGTGGAAGAATTGCTTTGTGTCATTTCTATTATCCAACCCAATTAGATAACTGAATCAAGGGAGGAATGGAAGAATGAAAAGCGAGTATGGACACTCATTCAAAATTTGCAGCAAGATCCCAGTACATATGATACGTTTAGTTGGAAAAATGATTCCTTATGGTACAAAGATCGCTTAAACCTTTGTAATAATTTCCAACTAAAACAAAATATTCTTTTGGAACTGCACACCTCTCCCTTAGGAGGACACTCGGGATTTTTAAAAAATTACCACAGGGTAAAGAAAGAATTTTTTTGGGATGGCCTTAAATCTTATATTCAAAATTTTGTGGCAGAATGTTTGGTTTTCCAGCAAAATAAAGTCGAGACAATTAAGACCTCGGGTTTGCTACAACCTTTATCCATTACAAATCAACGTTGGGAGGAGGTTTCATTAGGGGAATTTTTAGGTCTAAAATGGGCCTCCTAAGAAAAATGTACAAACAAAAGAAACTTTATAATAACCAATAGGATTCAAGATGATGATGTCAACCATGGGGGATGATTCACCATTTTTGTATTAAAAAAGTAAAAAATTTAAAAAATAATTAAATAATAAAACTACTTTTTTCAACTCGTATTTTCAACTTATCTCCTTAATGTTTTACTCAAATTTTGAGCAGGAGTACTTTTTGGATGAAAAAATTAATTCCTCATCCAAGGAGTATCCACGTTGCATACTTTCGATGGACCCTGCTACATGAAAAATGAGAAATGCATGCAAAAACGTGATTGTAATCACATTTTTCATGTATTTCTTATTTTTCGTGTAGCAGGGTCCATTGAAAATATGCAACAAGGGCACTCTTTAGATTAGGAATCAAATTATGCATCCAACTAGTTTTATCGCTCGAAATTTGAGTAAACCCATTGGGAGATAAGTTGAAAATACTAGTTGAAAAAAAATACCTTTTTCTTTTTTCCCTCTAAAATTTGATGATATAATCTAATATTATTTTATGATTTCCACTATTATTTTATAATTTCTTTAGGATTCCCATTTTACACCTCAAAACTCCCCTAATGCAATGGATTTTATCACAGTTTTACCTAAGTTCGAAGGAAAGAGTGTCATTATTGTGGTAGTTGATAGACTTACCAACTATGCACAGTTTTGTGCATTATCTTATCCATTTAAAGTGAGTACATTTGCTACTGCATTTATGGAAACAATTCAAAAGCTACATGGAAACCCAAAGATTGTTGTAAGCAATGGAGATCCCATTTTCACAGGAAATTTTTGGATGAAATTTTTTTCTTGTTTGGGTACTCAACTAGCTCATAGCTCATATTATCATTCTCAATCCGATGGGAAAACTGAGATAGTGAAAAAATGTTTGGAAGGGTATCTTCGTTGCTTTGTATCTAATAAACAAACACAATGGGTCAATTGGCTACCTCTAGACGAATGGTGGTATAACACTTCCTTCCACACTGCAACAAAAATGACCCCATTTATGGCAATTTATGGATATCATTTTCTGTCCATCACATCATCTTTAAGAGAAAATTATAAGGTTCAAATAGTGGAAGATCACATTGAGCATCAACAACAAGTTCTCCAACTCTTAAAGGATAACCTAAATTTGGCATAGAATCAAATGAAACAACAGGCATATCAACATTGCAGTGAGAGAAGTTTTGAAGTAGGCGATTGGGTATTTTTACGGTTACAACCATACAAACAAATGTCCCTCAAGCAAGCTAAATTATCGCTGAAGTACTATGGTCCTTACAAGGTGTTGCAAAATATTGGTACTATGGCATACAAATTGGAGCTTCCTGCATTTTTCCAAGTGCACTCAGTTTTCCATGTTTCATGCTTAAAGAAGGTTATAGATGACAAAATTCCAGCTCAAACAATATTGCCAGAACTTGATGAGGAAGGAAAAATCATATAGGAACCTAAAGCAGTCATAGAAGTAAGAACTTGACAGCTACGAAATCGATAAATTTCAAAATATCTCATCAAGTGGAAGAACTTA
Organism: Pinus albicaulis; assembly: GCA_034641835.2. Lineage (NCBI taxonomy): Eukaryota > Viridiplantae > Streptophyta > Pinopsida > Pinales > Pinaceae > Pinus > Pinus albicaulis. Next base: position 491,207,019 of record CM076574.1, read on the forward strand.
CCCACTGAATATTTCTCGTGGGAGGATGAGAATTTTATACAGAAGCATCCAAAACTACTCAAGCATTGAGGAAAACACTTTTTTGAAGGAGAGGAGCATGTTAGGGCCCTATATTACTAGTGTAGTCCCTTATTGTGTTTAGTGTAGCTGCCTTATTGTTATTGTGCACCCATGTAGTCCCCATATTGTTATTATTGTGCCCCATAATAGCCCAATATTGTTAATATTGTGCCCTTACATTATTATTTTTAGGTCGGCTAGTATTATATTGTGATCCCATGTACTCCTATATATAGAAAGGAGGTTTTTTCATTTGTATCATCCAAGAATTTTTCATTTATGTAATGTAAAGGAGGTTTCCCCCTCGAATTGGCCGATTTGTAAGGCATTGATCTCTCTTTTATTCTATTTTGGGAGCTGGTTTCATAACAATTAACTCCTTAGAAAATGGATGAAAAGAAAAATCAAAGGGACTAAGTTTCAATTGTGACTAAAAGTATAGTAAGGGGAATATGCAACGAGAATAAATTATTCTACATATATTGTGATGATAAAAAATATCAAGAATTGGAAACTTCACAAGGTTTAGAGCTAGAAGAGACTTGTCCAACAATCTCTTGTCATGCATTACTTGGCATCAGTACTCCACGACCCTAAAGATATAATAATATTAAAAAAGAAACAATTAATAATATTGATTGATTCAGGTAGTACCCATAGATTCATAAATTACAAATTGGAAAAACTTCTTAATCAATTTGTACATCCAACACCATAATTTCAAGTAATGATTAGGGAAGTGATATAATTTTAAGCTAAATAAGGTGAAGTATTTTTTTGTTTGTCCCATGATTGCAATCCAAAAGGGTGATGTTGATGTTGTATTAGTGGTCCAATGGTTATAATCGTTTGGAAAAATGGCCCTTAATTTTTAAGATCTTTTCATAAGATATTTTTCTCATAAGGAAAGGAAATTGAGCTTAGAGGTATCCAAGGGAGAAAAAATCAAGTGATAATCTCTAAAATCATGACAAAATTGTTAAAAAAAGGACACTATGGTGTAATTGCAAAATTATGTTCATTAGATGTTCACGCACCTATATCATCCGCTTTATTAGATCTCCACAAATTTATCAACAATCATTCTAAGGTATTTGGAGAAATTCCTAAGGGTCTTCCACCTACTCGATAGCATGATCATGCTATTTATATGCAACCTAGAAGTGTTACATCCTACATTATGCCTTATTGTTATCCACATGCGCAGTAGTGAGAATGTGTTTCAATTGTAACTAGTGTCATTCTTCATAAAACAATCATTTATGTATTTATTATATTCATTATTACATTTATTTTTGGTCAAAGAATGTTCTTCATGCTTATAGAGTCAGAAATAATTTATTATAAGTCAAATAATATGTACTTTAGTCACGTCCCATTTTGAAATTTGTAAGAAGAGGAAAATTGAATTTTTGTTTGAGTCAAAGTCCACCATAATGGTCAAATTTGGCTGGTTTGGGCCTCCAAAAGACACCTATTCAACCTCCTAGAAAGCTATATAAAAGAATTAATTTTGACCCTATTAGACATCATCCATTTGACCAACAAGAATACCTCTAAAACCAGCAAACATGAGTCAAAGAAAATCAAAAGATAGAGAAGGACAAAGTCAAAAGAAAGAAGAATATTCCAAGTTTGACCAAATTTTGATCTAATGAAAACTCACACGTGTGAAATTTAATTTTTATGGAGAAGGAAAAATTTTCTAACGTTTCCACAGGGCCAAATTTTGGCCTCCCACTACAGGTCTAAAATTTTAGAGTGTTGACCAAATTTCGAGGTGACTTGGTAGAGGATTGGACTTGACATTTTGGTAGAAATTTTGGGTCTTGGTATTGGACTTGGAAATCTCATTTTGATCTAGTTCTATAAGAGGAGTATCCTTTGTGGGGTTTTCCCTCTCAGAGCCTAATTTTTTTGTCTCTTGCTTCTTCGTGATCTTTATATTTTCCTAGAAGATTGAATGATTGTATAATTTCTTGATGAAGAAGACATAAACAGTAATAATGAGAAGATTACTAAAATTAATATCTATTATATTGAGCATTGAAGCAGTATCTATTTCTAGATATAACTGCATGCCTTCCTCAAGTCATTATGGATATATCTTCAAGCCCGCTTTCTTAAGATCATTCATAAAATTGTGTGAAGTCTGTTTGCTGAGATTTCAATTAAAAAACTTGAAGATGTTTTGCCGAAGATCATCATGATAGAACAATTAAAGTATCTAAAGTATGAAGGAATAGTTGTGTTAATCTTACCATTTGAAGCTCAAGATTCTTTTATTGATTCATATAAAGCCTACTTCAGCAGAAAGGAATTTCTGGTATTTCACCATTGCAGAGAGGTTAATCATTGACCTACATACCCCCTTATGTCATAAATAAAATTGTAGAGTTTATAAGTGAGACTGACCAATGCATTGAATGTATCTAACCTCAAGGGTTTGTTTTTGAAAGTACTTATACAATATTAAAGTCATTTGGTCTCTCAGATTGAAAGATGTTGTCTAATATTACAATAAGTTGCAAATTTTGGTGTGATTCAGTTTTCACATCAGTATCAAGGCCCTTTCAACCGATAGTGTAATATCCCTGTCAGCATTCTAGCACATATCACCACCAACAGGTAGTAAAGGTGAACCGTAGCTATAAAATATATATCGGCATCATCATATTTGAATAGATGTGTACTGCAGATATGTATTGCAGAAGAAGACATATTCCATGGTATTCCCTAAACAGATATGTATCTCAAATGAAGATCATAATATAGAATGAAGTTTATTTGGAGCAGTCTTTATATGTTGTATGGATCATTCTCATTATTTAAGTATTATTCCAATAATGCATCTTTGCTTATATAAGTCTGGTACAGTTTGTTCTATGAAGTGTCCTTATCATCACTTTCAACTTTATACAAGTGTAAGGAGTCTGTGCTTTGGGATGGTATTAGCTTACTGTGTATATACATTCAAGTTCAATTATTCTCAAAGTGTTCTCCCAACAAATATTGTACACTAGTCTAGAGCAGCAAGGCCTAAACACAACTCAAAGAGAGGAAATTCAAAGATAGAAACTACACTGGGAAATGTGCAACCCTTTGTCATTGATGTCAAAGGGGAAGGAAAATCAAGCAGATGAAGAGAGGCTTTTCTAAAAAGAAAGCAGAGGAAGAAAGACGCTTCTCATAATGAAAGGGGGAGGAATTACTGGAAAAAGTATTGGAGTATTGGTGGATGTGTTGCCATCAATGCCAAAGGGGGAGATTGTTGGAAATATTGCCCTTGATGGAAAAGGAGAATAAAGGAGCAACACCTAAACTATCATTAAGGAAAAGGAGCAGACACTAACTAGAAATAAGGCAAAGGAGAATATTAGGCAAAAATGCAGTAAGAAAGCATAAAAGAGAGGTAGATGAGCAGCAGAGAGGCAAGGAGAAGTATTAGACTATCAGCAAAGGAAGAAAAGGAAGCAGAGAAGCAGCAAAGGAAGAAAAGGTAGCAAAGGTAGCAAAGGCAGCAGAGAGGCAACAAAGGTAGCAGAGGCAGCAAAGAAGCAAAGGATGCAGAGGCAGCAAAGGTAGAAAATGAAAGCTCGAGATGGTGTAATGGTTATATGAATAACTAGAAGAACAAGCTCAGGAGATATTCGCAGAAGCAGCAAAGAAGTAGAGGCAGCGAAAGCAGCAAAGAAGAAGCAAAGGCATGCAACAAGCATAAGAATCCCAATTCAGAATGAATAGCGAATATAATAATAAGCTCAAGAGAGAATCACATTGAAGAATATAGAACAAGCTTAGGAGGAGTAGCGTGGAGGAACCGGTGTTGCAAAGTGGCGATAGGATAAACAAAAAAAAATTGACTAAGGCAAATATCACTTAGAACATTTCCCAAGAAGGTGAATAGATGGTCAAGATTAGATCGCAAAAGTGAAGGCAAGAGATGGATGTCATAGATCGAATCGCTTCAGGATTTATTTCACAAATCGCAACAGTTAGGAGTTTAGCATTAAGGTGTCGCATGTTAAGTTAAATCATTTGCAATGCGAAGTGGAGAAGCCACGTGTTGGCACAGAGAAGTTTCGCAGATTACAATAAATAGAGTATAACCACAAAGTAAAACTTATGGAGTGTGAAGTGTGATCATATGAGGATTGTTAGATCTGGGGGTAGATCAATGGGGGACGGTGAATCGTGAGCCGCACATCGCAAATGTTAGCAAATAGCGCTAAGGAATGTTAATTTGTTTGCGATGCGGTAAGGTTAGAAAGTTGTGTTGCAGTGAAAGGGAGGATCCACGTGTCGGCACTGCACATTAGCGCACATCACAAAGTTTATGTTTTTGTGCTTAAAGTTCACATGGTAAGGTAAGTTGGATATGATGCAATGCGATTGCATATCGCACAAGACATGAGATATGTTTAAGTTCTAAACGTTAAAAGTTGAGGGCAAGTATTTTTGATGTGTTGTGATTGGTTCTAGGATTGTGGGACTCGAATACTCCTGTTCCGTGTATATGTGCGTCTTGTTATATGCACCTTGTTATAAACTACACGGTGTTGATTGCTAATCGTATGTATGTTAATATGTGTTGTTTGATTTCTGAAACGTATGTATGTTGATAGAACTCAAAAATTGTAATTCACACGTTAAAAGGGAGTTTATGTGGGCCATACCCCACAGGTAATAAAGGAAATACCTGAATGCATGAAAAAGGACTAGGAGCCCATGCAGAATAATGTTGAGACAGTGAGTCAAACGAAAAGGCTAAACACGAAAGAAAAGAATCTGGTAATAAAAAGAAGATACTGAACACAACAAAGAAAGTTTGGGTAAGAAAAAGGACCCGGAGCTCGTGAAGAGAAGTGCAATAGCATGGGTCGAGTCAAGAAAAAAGGGCAGTTATGCAGCATAGTTGAAACAAAATGTAGAAACATAAAAGAAAAAGGAACAGCAAGCAGAAGAGGACAAATGCACAGGAAAACTAAGAAGCTAAAAGGGCTTAATTGGAATATTTTTATTATAACTGTAAATGTATTAATTATTTTATATTGTTTTTGATGCAAAGGCAAGTCTCCATAGGCAAAGAAAAACTCCAATTTAATACTGAAATGAGTATATAGTGTTGTAACATCCTGAATATGATGAGCGAGGACATGAGAGGATGGAAGGCAAAGAGTCATATATGTCCATTTAATATTCCCATATGGAATGAAAATAGCCATGAAGTAATCTCTATAAATGATGTTATTGTAATATGAAAAAATATGTTAGAGAGTGGAAGAATCAGACATAGAAAATAGAGAAGTTGTGAATATCCAAAGTTGCTATAAAGCAGATTTAAAGCCTGGAAGGACAGCAGCGAAGAAGTAGAAAAACAGATTTGATATCCAGGTAAATAAACATATGATTTTATTGTAGTGTGAGGAAGTTGGTGCTTCCATATCAAATTTTAGCTTGATAGATGTCCAGTTGTAGCGTGTTGAGGTAGGAGCCTCATGTGGGTTGTAGCCTACAGAAAATACATGGGATTTGGTGCTTTTGTTTCAATTTGTAGCTTGATATATTTCTAGTTGTAGTTGGTTGAGGTAGGAGCCTCCTGTGGATTGTAGCGTACAAAAAGTACATGGGAGTTTATGCTTCCATTTCAAGTTTTAGCTTGATATATTTCCAGTTGGCACTGGTTGAGGTAGGAGCCTCTTGTGGGTTGTAGCCTGGAGAAAATAGATGGGAGTTGGAGCTTCCTTGCAAGTTGTAGCTTGCATAATTTGAGGTAGTAGCCTCCTATAGGTTGGAGCCTACAGAAAGTGGTGAGAGGCCTTTGCATCACAACAATAATAAGATGTGGTTTTATCCCTTATGGGTTTCCACTTATATCTGTTGTCCATGTGCATGATGATTACGTGTTGATGTTATGTATTTAATCTACTTAGTAATTGTTGATCACATATTAATATTTTTGTTTCATTATATATTAAGTTGATCATGAAATGAAGGTGTAAATAAGTTTAAAGGAAAGTTTTAAAATTCCATGAATGTATTAAACTGATTCACCCCCCCCCCCCCACAGTTTAACTGAGGGTTCAACAATTGGTATTAGAGCCAGTTCCTTCTGTATCAGTTTAACAACTGGAAGGAGATCCCAGGTCCCCAAAATAACTAGCCTAGAAGGATGCTCAACAAATAAAGCCCCATTGTTTACTGGCACAAACTATGCTTTCTGGAAAATAAGAATGGGGACATATATAATGTCTCTAGGAATAGAATTTTGGGTTGCTATGGAATAAGGATATGCTCCAAAGGATAGTGACACATAAAAATATGCCAAAGAAAATTTCATAGCCAATGAAAAAGCCATGAATGCACTTTTGAGTAGTCTGTGTGAGTCAGAATTTATCAAAGTAATGCATAGTGTGACTACCAAATAAATATGGGATACATTAGAAATTATCCATGAGGAAGATAAAAAGGTGAAGATGGCCAAACTGCAAGCCTAAAGAGCTCAGTTTGAAAATTTAAAAATGAATGCCATGATGAAGATGTAGCTAGTTTCTTCTTAAAGGTTGTGGAAGTTGTGAATAACATGAAATATTTAGGAGAAACCATTAAGGAATGTATAATTGTACAAAATATATTGAGATATTTACCATCTAGGTTTAACCCTAAGGTTTCTGCCATAGAAGAAACAACAAACTGGGAAACATTGACCAAGAACCAATTTCTTGGAAACTTCATGGCCTATGAGATGAGACTTCCAAAAGGGAAGTCAAACATAAGGGGGGCAGCCTTTAAGGTTGATAAGTGCAGAGAAGAGAAGGAAGGTACATGCTCCTGCTCTGATGAAGAAGAGGCCAAATTTGTCAGAATATTGGAGAAAGGCACAGGTAAGTATAAATGTAAGCTTCCATTTAAGTGCTTTAACTATGGAAGAGTGGGGCACTATGCATCTAAATGTCATCATAAGAAAACATAGAACCAGCCACAAGAGACAAATAAAACCAAAATAAATAACTAGCATAAAGAAAAGAGATTCAATAAAAAATCATTTTATGCTTAGCAAGATAGCAGTGCATCTAAAAGCTCAGGTGAATCCTCAAATGAAGAAGGAACCTCTGAATTTGTGTTGATGGCCAAGGAAGAGCCTGAACGATTCCTTCTGGAAGATGAGGAAGAAGGTGAGGTATATCTTAAGGGGGAGCTAATGAGTGCCCTGGAGGAAATAGACAAACTTAAACTGAAGTGCCAAAAACATAAAGACATTCTCCTGAAATATGTAAAGGAAGAACCAAGTTCGGAAAACCTCATTCAGTTTAAATTAGAACTTGAAGAAGCTAAGAAGGTGGAATACATTCTGATAAAGCAAATAAATGATAAAAATTAGGAGCAAGAGAAATTGGAAGAAGAAGTAGTATTCCTGAGAAAGAAATTAGAAAAGGCCCAAAGGGAATTATCTATGAATACTCCACAGATGAAAAGCTCTAAACAATTAGACAAAATACTAAATTCTCAAAGATCTCCTCTTATAAAGACTAGGATGGGCTATGAAGGAGAAAAAAATAATTCCAAGGTTGAAGACAACAAGAATATCACTTTCGTGAAAATTGTAATAAAAGAAAATGATAACTCTCAGCAATATGAGATTATTGCAGCTAGAAGACTGATAGAAGAAAGGAGAAGATCGTGTAAGCAGCTCGGGGATGAGATTACCTGTAAGGAAAACTTAGAAAAGGTAGACATTAAGAAATATGATGAAGCAACCCAAAAGAGATCCAAATAATTAGAATCCAACAAGACCTAATGGGTAATGAAGTAAACAGAAACAAACAGCAACCTCTAATGAAAAAGAACGAAATGAACAAACAATCAACTACAACAGGCTCATACACTCCTGAATATGCATTGAATAAATTTGGAAACTGTCAAAGGAGGTTCTTTCCTCCTATGATAAGTATCACTTGTTTTCCCTGCCATAAACCTGGACATATTGCGGCATATTGTAAGACAAAAAAAATCCATTCCAATCAACAAAAGATGCAGAAAATGAAAAGACTACCTCAAGCAAACAAATGGAGAAGACAATCTATCACTAGGTATGCAAATAATTTCCATGGCTACTGTTTTTCATGCAATGAATTTGGACATAAATCTTTTGAATGTAAATTGTGTTAAAAAAGGGGAACAAAATGACATACATCATCTGAACCCTACTTAGGTAAAATTATATTTTATTCATGCCACAAGCTTGGTCACAAATCAAAAGACTGTAAGCTGCCCTATACATTAAAAAATTCTAGACAGATGATGGAATCCAATCAAATCAGACAAAATTGTGAATCAAAAAGAAGTACAAACATTATGAAGAACCCCAATAAAGTATGGAAGGAAAAGAGAAAGGGGGAGCCTGTTACTTCAATAACATAATGTATCCATCATAGTCTTGGGGGGAGCTACTCTAAGAAGCAACACAAGTATCCAACCAGTAATAGATAAGAAGCAACATCCCAGGAGGAGAGCAGTTCATAAAAGGTCCCCATAAAAGTAGTCTAAGAAGAGCTCCTTGGAATAAGAATAGCTAAAAGTTCAGGAATGGAAAGGACAATTCCTTTGACAGAGAACTATAGAGGAAGAAGGATTCATGAAGCATTCAATAGCTAACATGTTGATGGAAGGAGAGAAGGCAACAAGCAGCCATGGTGGTAGAGGGAACATCATCCATGAATATATAAGCTAAGAAGACAACAACATATTAAGTGATGAATGGTTAAAATCTCAAAAATTATGTTTTGAGCTTTAGAACTGGAAAGATCCATAGAGGATGATCACATTGTGCATCGCACTACAAGAGTTAACAATGAAACAAAATTAAGAAGGATGAGTAAGAGAAATTTTTATCATCATTATATCATTACATCACTCATCTATGGAAGGTCCCCTTAGAGGAAAGCAGTTAAATGAGTGATAAAACTGTCAGTGGTATACCCTTGTAGATTCCAAGTAAATAAATTGAAGATGTCCTCTTGAAGATCATTATGTTAGAACAGTTGAAGTGTATATAGAGAAAAAAATATCCTGGAGTAGTCCTAGAAAGGAATATGCAGTGAAATTATTTTAAAATTGAATGATAGAATAAGAAAAAGGTTAAGGATACCAATATCAGATTCAGCATATTGATGATAGGTGTGGAGAGCTCAATAGTAGAAACTATGAAGGTTGTCTTAACTATGGGTGCATGTGCAATCTAAAGTGAAATTACTTCATGATTTATCAAATTAGTATGAATTGGTATCTGGAATAAGTAGCCTACCTGTCACCATAATACCAAGTTTTATCAGTGGAGCGGTGGTATGGTACAGGTCCTCAGGATCAAAGTATTGTGGCAAAATTACATCAAGGTAGTATTCCCAGGATTATCTACATTATTAAAGCATGAAAAGGTCAATAACAGTGCTAAAGGATCATTATCTTGTTTACACTTGAAGTATTATATTGAGCATTGAAGCAGTATCTATTTCTAGATATAACTGCATGCCTTCCTCAAGTCAGTACAGATATATATTTAAGGCCTCTTTCTTAAGATCATTCATAAAACTGTGTGAAGTTTGTTTGCTGAGATTTCAATTAAACAACTTGAAGATGTTTTGTTGAAGATCATCATGATAGAACAGTTAAAGTATCTGAAGTATAAAGGACTAGTTGTGTTAATCTTACCATTTGAAGCTCAAGAGTCTTTTATTGATTCATCTAAAGCCTACTTCAGCAGAAAGGAATTTCTGGTATTTCACCATTGCATATATGTTACTCATTGACATACATACCCCCTTATGTCATAAATAAAATTGCAAAGTTGATAAGTGAGATTGACCAATGCATTAAATGTATCTAACCTCAAAGGTTTGTTTTTGAAAGTACTCTATACAGTATTAAAGTCATTTGGTCTCTTAGATTGAAAGATGTTGACTAAGATTACAATAAGTTGTAAATTCTAGTGTGATTTAGTGTTCACATCAGTATCAAGGGCCTTTCAACCGATAGTGTAATATCCCTATCAGCAGTCTAGCACATATCACCACCAACAGGCAGTAAAGGTGAACCACAGCTATAAAAGATATACTAGCATCATCATATTTGAATAGATGTGTACTGCAGATATGTATTACATAAGAAGACATATTCCATGGAATTCCCTCAATAGATATGTATCTCAGATGAAGATCATAATATAGACTAAATTTTATTTGGAGCAGTCTTTATATGTCGTATGGTGCATTCTCAGTATTTAAGTATTATTCCAATAATGCATCTCTGATTATATAAGTCTAGTACAGTTTGTTCTATGAAGTGTCCTTATCATCTCTCTCAAGTTTATACAAGTGCAAGGAGTCTATGCTTTGGGATGGTATCAGCTTATTGTGTATATACATACAAGTTCAATTATTCTCAAAGTGTTCTCCCTACAACTCTTGTACACCAGTCTCGAGCAGCAAGCCCTAAACACAAATCAGAGAGAGGAAATGCAAAGATAGAAACTACACTAGGAAATGTGCAACCCTTTGCCATTGATGTCAAATGGGGAGGAAAAGTAAGCAGAAGAAGAAAGGCTCTTCTGAAAAGCAAGCAGAGGAAGAAAAATACTTCTCATAATGAAAGGGGGAGGAAGTCCTGGAGGAAGTATTGGATTACTGGTGGATGTGTTTCCATCAATTCCAAAGGGGGAGATAGTTGGAAATATTTCCATTGATGGAAAAGTATCACAAAGGAGCAGCACCTGAACTATCATTAAGGAAAAGGAGCAGAGAAGAACCAACAATAAGGAAAATGAGAGGATCAGGCAACAATGTAGTAAGAAAGCATAAAAGAGAGGCAGAGGTGCAGTAGAGAGCCAAGGAGCAGCATTAAACTATCAACAAAGGCAACAAAGGAAGCAAAGGTAGAAAATAAGCAGCAAAGGCAACAAAGGCAACAAAGGCCGCAAAGGCAGCAGAGAGGCAGCAAAGGAAATTGAGGATATAGAGGCAACAAAGGCAGTAGAGGTAGCAAAGGAAGCAAAGAGGAAGAGGAAGCAGAGGTAGCAAAGGAAACAAATGAAAGCTCGAGACAGTGTAATGGTTATATGAATAACCAGAAGAACAATCTCAGGAGAGATTCGCAGAAGCATCAAAGAAGCAAAGGCAGCAGAGGCAGCGGAGGTAGCAGAGAAGCAACAAAGGCATGCAACAAGTATAAGAATCCCAAGTCAGAATGAATAGCGAATAGAATAATAAGCTAAGGAGAGAATCATGTTGAAGAATATGGAACAAGATTAGGAGGAGTAGCGTGGACGAACCAGTGTTGCAGAGTGGTGATAGAATAAACAAACAAAAATCGATTAAGGCAGAGATCACTTAGAAACTTTCCCAAGGAGGTGAATGGACGGTCAGGATTAGATCGCAAAAGTGAAAGGTGAGAGATGGACGGCGGAGATCGAATTGCTTAAGGAGAAATTTTGCAAATCACAACAGTTAAGAGTTTAGCGTTAAGGCGTCGGATGGTAAGATAAATCATTTGCGATGTGAAGTGGAGAAGACACATGTTGGCATGGCGCAGTTTCGCGGATCGTAAGAAATAGAGTATAACCACAAATTAAATCTTATGGAGTGTGTTAGAGTCAGAATATGCATTCTGCCATCAGTGACTGATATAATCCCTTCATTTTTCATATTAGATATCTCATTCTGAAATTTTTATATCATTCCATTAGGTCATGCCAAAAATTCTCTCACTGATGGTATCCTTCCTCAAATAAAACTTCATTCCCCCTCAGAATACCATATTTGCGTACTTATTGCCAAGTTTCTTTGAGCACAACAACACCTATGAAAATACTCTGCTCATCATGATTTGTCTCAATCAAAATCAGTTATGAAGATCAGGTCTAAAGAGTCTCATTAGGTCATTAGGTTTTTTGTTTTTTTTCAAGGTCATTACTCCATTCAGATAAAGTTAGCAGAGATATGAGAGGGACTCAAAGAGAATTTTATCTTCCTATATAGAAGATCATCACTCTATAATTTTTATGTTTTCAAGTTGTAATTATTTTTTTTTAATTACTTTTATATCAAAATTCCATTTTGATATAAAATCAAATATGTAATTTATTTCTGTTTCCAAAAGTAATTTTATTTTTTCATATGTAACAAATTCATCCCTAGTTGTTAATGCAATCATTCCGAACAAAATGAAACAAAGAAATTCAAACTTCATTGCTTGATCAACCTATAAAGCCAAAAGTAAGAGAAGTTAAAGAGTATCAGTGTTAAAAGAATCAGAAGAAAAAGTGAACATATAGAAAGTGGATAATTTAAATCAAAAATTCAAATCCATCAAGCTATAAATCCATTCAAACACTTCAAAAGAAAGTCATTATCTTCATTTATCCATCTGTATTCTGAAGTAAAGGATAAAATTTAAGTTTTTGAGAAAATCAACAGAAAATCTCAGAGGCGCTGCGCGTTTGGTTGAACGTTGCATGTTTACCTTTCCACGTTGTGCGTTCGCCCGAAAAATTCTGACCAAAGTCTTCAGCCATTGCATGTTTCCCATCTCACATTGTGCGTTTACCTACACACTGTGTGTTCCTCCAGCACGTTGCGCGTTTGATAAGACAAGATTCTAAAATACTTTACAACCTCCATCAAGCTCACATTTCTTCACAAATTTCTTCAAAGGTATTTTAATCAGTGAGTGAACCCTAAAACATCTCTCCTCTAGTATATTTGGTGTTTCATAAGAAATTTGAAGTATCTTCTAAAATAAACCCTAGTTTTCATTTTTTCCTTCCCATTTTCATGTATAATATTTATACTCATATCCCTAAAACATATCATTCATAAACATTGTAAAATCATAGATTTTTTATAAGACCTAGGCTCCCATTTACATTCACTCCTTCCATTTGCCTAAGTTATTCCTTTCACCTCACACTCCCTTCATCTCATCTCATCTCATTTACCCTAGGGTTTCAAGGCTTCAAATTCATAATGTCTGAAGAGGAAGACATAAATGTCAGTGAGGAGAAAACACCAACGAATAAATGGGGAAAATCATCAGATATGAACCAGCAACCACAAAGGAGCTCATGGCCTCTTCCCTCACTATGTCATGTTTTAAACAAGTTGGTTGTTTTGAGTTTTGTGAAAAAGTGCAGAAGATCCAATATCACCCTATGTTGACAAGGTTGTTTATTTCCAATCTTCATGATAGGCAAGTCATTCTTTCTGGGCTCACATTTACTATTTCCACCAATATCATTGCAGCTGCTACATGGATCCCAAGTGTAGGAGAAAAATTGTTTAAGCAAGGAAACCTTGACCTTTCCTACTATGAACCATATCTTAAACCAAGATACAAGGATGATAAAAAAAAAATTTCCCTTTCTCTCATCTCCTTGACAAATATGTCCCCTTGATGAAAGTCATCATGACATACTTCAACTATGAGGGGAGGTTTTCTCGACTCTATTCCTATCATGTCTGCCTTCTCATGCATTTCACTAGAGTCAGAATGCTTCACATACCCTATTTCCTCTTCCATAGCATTGACAAGATGGCATACATTGTACAGAAAAGGGATTATAGTCATCAAATGCAGATTATTTTCCACCACTCCCTCATTAAAATAATAGTCATGTACCAGCTTGATCAAATGAACATTCCATGGGACACATTCATATCAAATGAGATTTTCACTACCCTACCTAGTCAACATGATTAGAATATCCCCTCATCATCTCATCCTCCCATATCTACTCCCACATCTCAGCCTACTGCTCATACATCAACACCAAGTCAGTTTCATTCACCTCATATTGATCCTTCTTCTTCACCCTTCTATAACCCTACATCATCATCACATCATGATTCAGAGTCATCCAGCAGTGAAGAATATATTGAAGCAGCAAAGACTAGTTTGATTGAGGTTCAACCTTTTCCTAAAACTTATTAGAGAGGCTACATGCATGTGTTTTCTTCACTTGGAGTGAAAGAGGCCATGCCTTCTTCATCAACACAACAGGTAGACAAAGGCAAGGAAAACGCAAAAGAACCAATCATTGATGATGAGGAGGGTAAACATGACACAGAACGTGACTTTCAGTTGATTGACCTAGGTGATGAAGGTGAGGATAAAATCACTAATTCAGCAATTAAAGCCAAAGAGGAAAATATTAGTGAACTTGAAACTAATCTTGAGAGGGCAAGATATGTAATTGGCTTCCTTGAACAAGAAAATCAGCAGCTGAAAACCAAACAAATAATCAATGAGGTGAAGTGTATCAAGGCACAAAGAGAAGCAAAAAAGGCTAAAGTGTTGCTTGAGGAGACATTATAAAGGTTTGGTGAACCTAATGATGTGGAGGATCAGCCTCCAAGACAAATACCAAGGACTAGAGGACTGAAAAGAGCTCTAGCCTTGGAGAAACAAAGGGAAGCTAAGCTAGTAGACTAGCTTACCTTAGATGAACAACTTGCCAAAGAAATAAATGAACACAAAGAAGCATGGCTTGAGAGGGTCAACCAACACTTGGAGCAGCTCTTGGCCAAGGTTCAAAAGGAAAATGACATTTAGAGAAAGATGGCAAAGCATTATGCCATGAGGAACAAAATTGCAAGGGCTAAGCTCAAACGAGCCCATGCAAAAATTCAAGCTTTGACCAAGCATGGAGAGAAAGAAGGGTTGGATATATTTGCTTAGGTGTCACTCCATGCCTCAATTACTCAATGAGAAATTTCCCTCATATTTTTTGCACATTTTTGCACTTATGTTCATTTCAGCAAATTTTTGCAATTTTCAACACATAAATTTTGCTAAAGGCGCAGCGAGCTGCACGTTGTGATCTTTTTTGGGGCCTCCAAATGAAAATTGGCCACCACCATAATGTTCATAATGACTAGGACATCAACCCTAGCAAGTTTCAGAATATTTGGAGGAGAACTGGTCCCTCAAAAATGCAAAAAACTACCCAAATTTCATGTTTCTGCCTCCTTTTGGGCCTGCACGTTGCGCGTTTACCAGTCTTGGGAGATAAAGTCTTTTACAGGTAAAATGAGCACCATTTTGGAAACTGGAGGAATATTTGGAGACTAGACTCAGATATATTTCCAATGAGCTATCATGGAGCTGATTTGGACACCTGGAAAGCACTCAAAACCAGATTTTCAAACATGTCATTGTTTTTTCTTGCACGCTGCGCGTTTACCAGGAAATTTCAAATTTTCACAGTCTTCAGAAATTTTTCTCCATTTTGACTTTTCACCTTGGGAAATGAGAAATGACTGATGTAAATAGTCAATATGAATGTAAAATTCATGTTTCTACTTTTATCTAGGGTAGATACATTAGTTATGTCAATCAGTTGAGGTGTAATAAATCAATTCCTAGAGATAGGAATGAGTGAATTTTCTCATCCTACACTCTAGCTTTCAGTTCAAATTTTCATGTAACAGCTCCCTCACCTCATGGATTCGACCCTTGAGGATGAGAGGAGGAACACAAAAACAAGTTTAGAATAAGGGTAAAGAAATTTTAGCACCAAGTCAAAACAGAAATAATCAGCCTACTACAAGTGCACCAGTTAGAGAAAAAAATATTCAGAGAAAAGAAGCTGGACCTAGATATCATATCGAAAAAAGTGATGGTACCACGAAAGAGGTAGATAAAACTAAACCTTTTAATTTCGAGTCCAAAATTTCTAAATTAAAAGTGTTTATTCCCCTTACCGAGTTGGTCAAAATTGATAAGTTCAAAAACCATGTAACCAAGACCCTAAAATTTGATCCTTTCTCCAACATGGTTAATGTAGAAGATTACCAGCCTGAGTTGATATTTGGTCCTGCCATTTATGGCCAATCCAAAGACAGTGAAGTCCCACCATTATATTTGAGTCTTAAAATTCATCAGTATATTCTCCATAATACCATGTTAGACTTCAGGGCTTCTCACAACCTCATGCCCAAAGCCATCATGGAGAAGCTTGGCCTTGATATTACCTACTCGTATCATGATCTATACTCTTTTGATTCTGGCTTTATTCATTGTTTAAGTCCGATCAAAGATATAGTGGTCTCATTAGAACAAATTCCCACCAAAAATGTCCTTATGGATGTGGTAGTTGCCGATATTCCCCCATGCTTTGGTATGTTGTTGTCAAGATCTTGGGGTGCCAAACTAAGAGGTACATTGCAGTTATATTTTACTTATGCCACTATCCCTGTATTTGGTAAAATGAGAAATATTTATCATGAGACCAAAATGAGTTACATGATCACTAATAAAGAAAGGCCTAACAATCATCCAATCAACGTTGTACATACCGATCTAGAGTCTTTTATATTGTACAATGATTCAGGTCTAAATGATATAGATTGTCAAATAGTAGAATTAGAGGATGTTCCCAAAATTTCCAATTCTATTAAAATAGTGCTTGAGGAAGAGAAACAAAATCTGCCCATTGTAACCCAACAACTAGAAACAAAATCAAATAAAAAATTAGAATAGAATGAAAAACAGTTCACCAGAAAGTGTCAAATCAGGATCAGCAATTTCAGCACTTAGAAGAAGAAGAAGATGGTCTTTGGAGCATGTATTTTGATGGTTCAGCTGGAAAATACGGAGTTGGCATAAGTTTGTGGATCCGCAGTCCATGGCAATAGAAACACAAGGTCCCTGGTATTTTAAAGATGTTTCTTGAATACACCCTTAAGGTAGTGCCTAGATTGCAGAATTTGATGGTTGATTCATTAGCTACAGCTGCGAGAAATTTTAGATCTACAATGTTTTTTAATGAGAATTTTGAGATCCATATAAAGCACAAGCCCGCTATTCTAGACAACTTGAAATTCTGGCAATTTTTCTGGGATGATAAACAATTGAACAACTTCCTACAAGGTGAAGGAGAATTTGAAAGTTTCTCTATGGATGAGTTATATGATAAAGATGATCAGGTTATTGAAACGGAGCAGGTTGACATTCTTCAACTTAAAGATAATAATATTCCAGAAGGTCTCATACCTTTGGAAGAGTTATTCGATCAGGATGATGTGGCGAGAAAACAAACTTTGGTTCCCATAGAGAAAGGAGTTGAAGATGTGAATATTGGAACAGCCGATCAGGCGAAGTTTATCAAACTCTCAAAGTCCTTGCCATCAGAGGTAAAGCCTAAATACATTGATTTGTTTACTAAGTTTTCTGATGTGTTTTCTTGGAATTATTCATACCTTAAAGTGTATAATCAAGATATCATGAAGCATACAATCCAAATCAAGCCAAATCAGAAGCCCTTTAGACAGGAACTTAGGAGGATTAATCGTAAATTGTTTCCATCCATTGAAAAAGAGGTAAATAAGCTTTATAAGGTAGGCATCATTGTCCCAGACAGATTTTCATATTGGATTTCTAACTTAGTGCCAGTGTGGAAAAATAATGGTGAGATTCGACTTTGTATAGCTTTCAAGAATCTGAACAAGGTCTCATTAAAAGACAACTATCCATTTCCCAAGATTTATCACATTCTTCAGAGAGTTTTAGGAGCTAGTAGGATGTCTTTGTTAGATAGCTATTTAGGTTACAATAAAATCTTGGTGGATGAAAATGACCAGGATAAGACAACATTCACGACACCATGGGGAACCTTTAAATATGCCAAAATGCCATTTGGGTTGAAGAATGTCAGAGCCACTTTCCAGCGGACAATGGACATAGCTTTTGGTAATGAAAAAAATGTCTTTCCTGGTTATTTATTTATATGATCTTACAGATTTTTCAAATTCAGATGAAGAGCACTTACATCATTTGAGAGTTGTATTCCAACGATGCAGAAAATTTGGGATTTCCCTAAATCCTAAAAAATGCTTCTTTGCTATGGAAGAGGGTAAGTTGTTGGGACATATTCTCTCAAAAGATGGAATCCGAATAGACCCTGCTAGAGTTGAAGCAATTCAGAAATAGATTTCCCCATTAAAAAAAATGAAATTCAAAGCTTTAATGGTAAGATGAATTTCCTACGTAGGTTTATTCCTATCCTAGCAGAACATCTTAGAGAATTGACCAATATGCTCAAAAAAGAAAATGATGTTAGATGGTCAAAAAGTGCAATTCAGTAACATTTGCTTTAACTACTACCCAGTGTTGACCAGTCTAGATTATTCTTTAGATTTCATCATTTTTTATTTTTCCTCTGAACATACCTTAGTAGCAGTGCTTATGCAAAAAAAGGATGAGAAAAAACTTCCTATAGCTTTTTTCAGTCGCACCATAAGAGATGCAGCTCTTCGATATAACATAATTGAAAATCAGTGTTTGGCCTTAGTCAAAGCACTCAAAGACTTTCGAGTTTACATTCTGCACTCCCATACTCAAGCATATGTTCCGAATGCAGCAGTCAAAGAAGTTCTTATACAAACATATCCAGAGGGAAGAAGAGGTAGGTGGATAGCAGCACTTTTAGAGTACGATCTTGATATCATACCAACCAAACTGATCAAAGGGCATGGCTTGGCCAAGCTCATGGCTGAGTCTAATTTTCACGCGAATGATATCAATCTCATATAAGCACTGTTTGATGAGGAAGAAAATGTAAGTTTAGTTCATATATCATATATTTTTTCGTTATCCCCTTGGTATGCTAATATTGTTTATGTCTTACAACATCTGAATCCTCCTCCAGAAATGACAAAGAGTAAGGCCATATCTTTAAAACTTAAATCTTCAAAGTACTGTATTCTTAATAGTGCACTCTATTATAAGGATCCAGAAGGAATATTGCTCAATTTTTTGGTGGAAGATGAATCAAGAGAAGTAATGAAAGATTTTCATGAGGGATATTATGGAGGTCATTTCTACTGGAAGACTACGGCCAATAAAGCACTAAGAGTGGGTTACTACTGGCCTACCTTGTTTGTAGATCTCTACAAGACGGTCACGGGTTGTCATGAGTGTCAAATTTTCCAAGGTAAACATAAGCTCTTACCTTTTCCTTTACAACATATTTTAGTTGAAGCTCCCTTTTAGCACTGGGGCTTGGATTTTATCGGTGAAATACAGCCGCCTTCATCTACTTAGAATAAATGGATACTTACCACCACATATTATTTCACAAAATGGATCGAAGCAATCCTGACCAGGAAAGCTACTGACACAGTCATAATTCAGTTCCTTGAAGCTAACATTTTGTCCTAGTTTGGTTGTCCCAGAAATATAATCACAGACAATGCAACTTATTTTAAATCAAAGAAAATGACAGAATTAGGCGATAAATACAAAATCAAATTGGGTCATTCCACAACATATTATCCACAAGGAAACGAATTGGCAGATTCTTCCAACACTTCTCTACTCAATATCATCAAAAAGATGCTGGAAGCTAACAAAAAGAATTGGCACAAGAAGTTGATAAGCGCACTATGGGCAGAAAGAGTAAGTAACAAAAGATCCATCGGTATGTCTCCATTTCAAGTTGTTTACGGGGTAGGTACATTATTTCGTAGTTCATTAGTAGTGTGAGTCATGAAACTTCTGCAAGAGGTCGGAAGTGAAGAAAATGATATTCAAAGAAGGATCAATCAAATGATCCACTTGCAAAAAACAAGAGAGGAAGTGTTTCACAACACTTCTAAAATACATGATAAGATCAAACAGATTTATGACAGGAAAACTAAAGAGGACAATTTCAAACTTGGTGATATGGTACTCTACTGGGATGCAGAAATGAAGATAAAGGCAAGCACGGGAAATTTGATAATCTGTGCAAGGTTCCTTTCAGAATTGGAGCTTATCATGGTCAGAATGTCTATCTTTTAGAAGAAATGGATGGAAAAAGTTTCTTAGGAGGGCTAGTAAATGGTAGGCTCCTGAAGCATTATCTGATCTGATATGAAACTTATGAGAAATTTCATCCTCATTTTATATATCATTTTAACATTTCTGCAAGTGTGAAGTGAAACAAGCATTGAAGTTCGGAGCCCGAAGTGAAGGCCATGGAGCTTCATTGAAGTTTCTAGTAAGTTTGCATTAGAGTAAGTTCAGTTTTCCAGTCTTTCTTTCAGTCAAGTAAAATTGAGTCAATTTCATTCATTTTGTGTCATTAAGTTGTCAAATAGTCAGTCTTGCATTTCAGTTTCAGTTATTTTTTATTGTATTTGGCCCAATGGAATAAAGCACCGATCTCCTCAACTCAAAGATCTGTGGTTCTTGACACCTCTGTCAGAGCTTCCATCCCCAATAAGGCCAATGTTAGAGTTAGGCCAATGTTAGAGTTAGAATATGCATTCTTCCATTAGTGACTGATATCATCCCTTCATTTTTCATATTATATGTTTCATTCTGAATTTTTATATCACTCCATTAGGTCATGCCAAAAATTCTCTCACTGATGGTAGCCTTCCTTGAATAAAACTTCATTCTCCCTCAGAAGACCATATTTGCAGACGTATTCCCATGTTTCCCTAATCACAACAACACCTATGAAAACACTCTTCTCATCATGATTTGTCTCAGTCAAAATCAGTTATGAAGATCAGGTCTAAAGAGTCTCATTAGGTCATTAGGTTTTTTGTTTTTTTTCAAGGTCATTACTCCATTTAGATAAAGTTAGCAGAGATATGAGAGGGACTCAAAGATAATTTTATCTTCCTATATAGAAGATGATCACTCTATAATTTTTATGTTTACAAGTTGTAATTATTTGTTTTTAATGTCTTTTGTATCAAAATTCCATTTTGATATAAAATCAAATATGTAATTTATTTTTGTTTCCAAATGTAATTTTATGTTTTAATATGTAATAAATTCATTCCTAGATATCAATGCAATCATTCTGACCAAAATGAAACAAATAAATTCAAACTTCATTACTTGATCAACCTGCAAAGCCAAAAGTCAGAGAAGTTAAAGAGTATCAGTATTAAAATAATGAGAAGAAAAAGTGAACATAAGGAAAGTGGGTAATTTAAATAAAAAATGCAAATCCATCAAGCTATAAATCCATTCAAACACTTCAAAAGCAATTCATTATCTTCATTTATCCATCCGCAATCTGCAGCAAAGGTGAAAATTTAAATTTTTTGAGAAAATCAGTAGAAAATCTCACAGACATTGTGTTTTTTCTTTGCACGCTAAGCGTTTGGTTGAACGATGTGCATTTACCTTTCCACACTATGCGTTCACTCGAAAAATTCCAACCAAAGTCTTCAAGTGTTGCACGTTTCCCATCTCACGCTATGTGTTTACCTACACGTTGCGCATTCCTCCAGCGCGTTGGGCGTTTGATCAGACAGGGATCCAAGACTTTACAACCTCCAACAAGATCACACTTCTTCACAAATTTCTTCAAAGGTCTTTTAATCAGTGATTGAACCCTAAAACACCTCTCCTCTGGTATATTTGGTGTCTCATAATAAATTTTAAGTAATTTCTAAAAGAAACCCTAGTTTTCATTTTTTCCTTCCCATTTTCATGTATAATCCTTATACTCATATCCCTAAAACATATCATTCATAAACATTTTTAAATCCTATGGTTTTCATAAGACCTACATTCCCATTTACATTCACTCCTTCCATTTTCCTAAGATATTTCTTTCACCTCACACTCCCTTCATCTCATCTCATTTACCCTAGGGTTTCAAGGCTTCAAATTCATAACGTCTGAAGAGGAAGACAAAAATGTCAATGAGGAGAAAATACCAAGAAAGAAATCATATAATGAAGGCGGGGAAATCATCAGATATGAACCAGCAACCATAAAGGATTTCATGGCCTCTTCCTTCACTGTGTCATGTTTTAAACAAGTTATTTGTTTTGAGTTTTGTGAAAAAGTGTAGAAGATCCAATATCACCCTATGTTGACAAGGTTTTTTATTTCCAATCTTCATGATAGGAAAGTCACTCTTGTTGGGCTCACATTCACTATGTCCACCGATATCATTGCAGTTGCTATAGGGATCCCAAGTGTAGGAGAAAAATGGTTTAAGCAAGGAAACCTTGAGCCTTCCTACTATGAACCATATATTAAACCAAGATAAAAGGATGATAAAAAAACATTTTCCCTTTCTCTCATCTCCTTGACAGATATGTCCCCTTGATGAAATTCATCATGAAATACTTCACCTGTGAGGGGAGGTTTTCTCGACTCTATTCCTATCATGTCTGCCTTCTCATGCATTTCACTAGAGTCATAATCCTTCACATACCCTATTTCCTCTTCCATAGAATTGACAATATGGCATACATTGTACAGAAAAGGGATTATAATCATCAAATGCAGAGTATTTTCCACCACTCCCTCATATTAATAATATTCATGTACCAGCTCGATCAAATGAACATTCTATGGGACACATTCATATCAAATGAGATTTTCACTACCCTACCTAGTCAACATGATTAGAATATCCCCTCATCATCTCATCCTCCCATATATACTCCCCCATCTCAGCCTACTGCTCGTACATCATCACCAAGTCAATTTCATTCTCCTCATATTTATCCTTCTTCTTCACCCTTCTATAGCCTTAAATCATTATCACATCATGATTCAGAGTCATCCAACAGTGAGGAAGATATTGAAGCAATAAAGACTAGTTTGATTGAGGTTCAACCTTTTCCTAAAACTTATCAGAGAGGCTACATGCATGTGTTTTATTCACTTGGAGTGAAAGTGGCCATGCCTTCTTCATCAACATAGCAGGTAGACAAAGGCAAGGAAAAGGCAAAAGAACCAATCATTGATGGTGTGGAGGGTAAACATGAAACAGAACATGACTTTCAGTTGATTGAACTAGGTGATGAAGATGAGTATGAAATCACTAATGCAGCAATTAAAGCCAAAGAGGCAAATATTAGTGAACTTGAAACTAATCTTGAGAGGGCAAGATATGTAATTGGCTTCCTTGAACAAGAAAATCAACAGTTGAAAACCAAATAAATAATCAATGAGGTGAAGTGTATAAAGGCACAAAGAGAAGTAGAAAAGGCTAAAGTGTTTCTTAAGGAGATGTTAGAAAGGTTTGGAGAACCTGATGATGTGGAGGACCAGTTTCCAAGACAGAGACCAAGGACTAGAGGCCTGAAAAGAGCTCTAGACTTGGAGAAACAAAGGGAAGCTGAGCTACCAGACCAGCTTACCTTAGATGAACAGCTTGCCAAAGAAATCAATGAACACAAAGAAGCATGGCTTGAGAGGGTAAACCAACACTTGGAGCAGCTCTTGGCCAAGGCTCAAAAGGAAAATTACATTCAGAGAAATATGGCGAAGCATTATTCCATGAGGAACAAAATTGCAAGGGCCAAGCTCAAACGAGCCCATGCAAAAATTCAAGCTTTGACCAAGCATGGAGAGAAAGAAGGGTTGGATATACTTACTGAGGTATCAATCCATGCCTCAATTACTCAATGAGAAATTTTCCTCATATTTTTGGCACATTTTTGCACTTATGTTCATTTCAGCAATTTTTTGCAATTTTCAACACAGAAATTTTGCTAAAGGCGCATCAAGCTGCCCGCTGCGCTCTTTTTTGGGGTCTCCAAATGACAAATGGCCACCACCATTGTGATAATAATGATGAGGACATCAAACCTAGCAAGTTTAAAAATATTTGGAGGAGAAGTGGTTCCAAAAAAATGCAAAAAACTACCTAAATTTCATGTTTCTACCTCCTCTTTGGCTTGCACGCTACGCGTTTACCAGTCTTGGGAGATCAAGTCTTTGATAGGGAAAATGAGCACTATTTTAGTAACTGGAGGAATATTTGGAAACTAAACTCAGATATATTTCCAATGAGCTATTATGGAGCTGATTTGGACACCGGGAAGGCACTCAAAACCATCTTTGCAAAAAGATCATTTTTTCTGCTTGCACGCTGCGCGTTTACGAGGAAATTTCAAATTTTCACAGTCTTCAAAAAAATTTCTCCAATTTGACTTTTCACCTTTGGAAATGAGAAATAACTGATGTAAATAGTCAATATGAATGTAAAATTCATGTTTTTACTTTTATATAGGGTAGATACTTAGGTAAGCCAGTCAGTTGAGGTGTAATGAATCAGTTCCTAGAGATAGGAATGACTCACTTTTCTTATCCTACACTCTAGCTTTCAGTTTAGCTTTTCATGTAACAGCACCCTCACCTCATAGATTCGACCCTTGAGGATGAGAGGAGGTGGTTTTAGGTCTATTTAGCTCAGGTTTTCATAGGATTCAAGGGTTGGCATCAGTTTGAAAGTTTTTGTATTGATCAAGAAACATTTTGGCCTAGATATTAATGACAAATTGCAGCTATTTCTTTGGGATTCATGTGGTATGAATGTTTGACATAGTTTCTTCTTTGTGATCATTTGTATGAATAAATTGTAAGCTCATAAACCATTTTCATGTTTATGATATGATTAATTTCAAGTTGAAAGGCAGAATTCATGTTTTCATGCTCTGTTTTGGGGAATTTTTCATAATTTTTCCATTTTCTTCAGTTTAGGGAGAATTCATCTCATATGCTCTTCCTATCTCCTCACTGGTCTATTCGTCTCACCAAATTCACCTTTAAGTGTTAAACCTTCCTACCTACTATTGGTGTTCCCATGTTTTGGCCAGATTGGCAAGACCAAAAGATGAGACAACATCAAAACCACTTTCAGACCTCAAGATCTAGCCCTCCTGGGTCCAGAGAGGGATCTCTCTATATAAGCAAGGTTTTATATCTTTGGAGCTCAAAATTAATATGTTAGGCTAGTTATCAGGCTTGGAGTTTGTTTTTTTGGTTGTTGGTTATCAGGAAAGAAGGGTTCAATATAAGACAAGGATGAGCAAAGGGGATTTTAGGCAAAGGAGAGATACTCCAGGGAACATCAAGACCATGGGAAATGGATTTAGGAAAGGGTTTACTTTCTAGTCAATGTGCAAGCTTTCATTTGGGCTAGTCATCTAAAGTATTGGATCCTGAGGAAGATAGTGTGGCATGAAATGGTAAGAGAGGAGGAAACAATAAAGATTTAGAACACAAAGTTAAAGACCTGGGATCAGAGAGAGACTTTGAACTCTCAATGCTTTAGCCTCTAGCTAGAGGGATCTTAGACAGGTTCAACTAATTAAAAAGGATCCTAGTGAGGCAGAGACTAGGTTTTAGACCTCCCAGTGTTCCCAATTCATTCAATTAAATCCTAACAAGAACATCTAAGAACAGATTCATTTAATTCATAAATCAGCTAGCAAGCAATGACATCCACTACACTGGTTAAATTAACTGAAATCAACCCTTAGATAACACATTTAGTAGAAAACATTAAAGGCAAGGAGAGCAGAAACATAGGGTACCTAACAAGGGTAAATCCTATGCCAAATTTCTGATGCAAGCCAGTATAAATGAGGTGAAATGAACTACAAGTTAAAAACAAATACAGAGATAGAAAAACATCACCGCTGCTTTAGATCAGGATCCAAAGAAATGTGCTTGTCATATTAAAGAGCAACACCAGTCAAGTACAACATTACCAATAGCTAGATATTTAGTCTGAAAACATCTTCCTCAGCCTATCTTACAACTTTACACAAAGACTATGTCTCAAAAGAAACAGCTTGCAAATCTCTGATAACTGATCAACAACAACAACGAGTTTCTTCATGAAATTTATAGCTCAAGTGGAGAAAAAAAGGTAGATGGAAAACTAAATGCAGCATTAAAACTCAGAAGAGGAAGAGGGTCGAGGCCTCGTTCTGTTTTAAATTCTGAGCATTTATCTCTGGTACTCTTTGGATGAAAGAGTGGTCTTCGTCAGGCTTCCATTTACTCTAGGTATGTCTCTGATGTACTTGCTGTAACACTCTGGTGAACTAGATAAAAAGGTATAATAATGATGCTAAGGTCTGCCATACTGTGTAAAAAATGCTTCTGATAGCATAGGACTGTTGTCAGGGCTGGAATTTCCTCAGGAACACGATATAGAATGGAGATGGTATGGACACTTCATCCTTTGTGGAAAGGACATATTGCTGATGTGAAACCCTGAGGGTATTGTTTTCTGCATGCTGGGCCTTCCATGCAATCCATGATGTCTTTGAATTGGTACCTTTGCCTTCTAAATCCCTGAAAAAGGCTCAAAATATTCTATTACGTGCCTTGAACTCTCTGTTGCTCCAGTACTGTCTTTGTTTATGCAATCTGAGCTTTAATGGCGCCGGAGAGGTTTTGCAGAGTTTGAACTCTGTCCTTTGATGAAATTTATGTTGCAGACACCTTTACAGACATTTTCCTGTAATATCAAGCTCTAAATTCAGCTTCTTTTGTGCACTGTGCCACTACAATAGTGCATATGAATCATGGCGGTTTTCTGCCTACTTGTAACCCTGCAAAACCTGAAAACACGATAAGAAAACTATGCTTGGGGAGGGTGGATGTAGCGGGAACGATGGGAATGGCCATGCAGGTTGGCAAAATGGTGGAATAGTTTCAGGTTGATGGTGGAAAAAGCAGCGAACAGTGGAGGATGGAGAGGTGGAAATTTTAACTTAAATCATTTAAAATTTGACCTTTGAATGGATTATACAGGGGACAGACGAAAAGAGTGATGAAAACACGTGAAGTGGTGACGTGGAGGGACCGGGCGATGGCGGGGCTGACCTTAAATCTGGACCGTCCGATCTTAGGAGGAGATCAACGGCCGAAAATGCATCGGTGGGCGACTGATGGTGGGCCAGGTGTATCATTTGCCTCGGTTATCATCTGCGCAACTTCGCAGCATGATCGTCATTGGATGGGCAGCTCTGGATCGGACTACAAACATGCATATCACGCCAGGTCTTCAACCGAACGTTAACGTGCGATGGGGGGGCAGTTTTCAAACAGTGTCAGTGCCACATGTCCCGCGGTGAGTGGAATCACCGCGAAAAAAAAAAATACTGTCTCACCCTCCAATGGTGGTGTGATAAAAACCGACGTGCACAGGGCGCATTGGCATGGGGACCACCAGGGTGGGTAAATGAACGGTGGAGATGTGATGAACAGGTGGTGAAAGGGTCGAGCGATGGATGTTGTGGGGATCGCGACGACCGTCTGATCTATACAGATCGATTGTTCAAGATGCTCCTGATATATATTGTCGATAAGCGCCTTCCACCTTGGCGCCTGGTTCTATCGCCGAGGTCACGTGGTGGAAAAGGCTAAAGGGGGCTGGCCAAAAGGGGTTGGGCCTTATATATATGAAAAATATGGTTATTTGGCCCATTTAAAGAGCATTTTAAGGCTAGGAAGAGGTAACAGTAGAGGGACAAAGGGGAAATTAGGCCAAACAAGGGGTGTGTGTAGGATGTAAGGGGATTTTGGGAGGATTTAGGGAGTAAGAGGGGAAATTTGACCAGGGGGAAAAAGGGTTAAAATGGGCATTTTGCAGGGATACAAGGGCAAATGTAGGTCTTTTGGAGCACAATTTTTTGCAATCAGTTGAGACTTTTGAAGGGATATAGCAGTGGAAATAAATCATAGGGCAAAGGGCATGAAGAGGCTTTCAAGGATGATGTGTCTTCAGGGGAGATGCATTCCTTAAAGGCTCAAAAAAAATTTAGCCCCCTTCTTTCTTGTCAAAAAATTTATAGGGGGCTAACAGTGGCTCCACATGCGGATGGCTTCTTCTTGAAGGAGTCAAGAATTCAGAAGATGATCTTTGGTGTAGGCCAGATGCCTGTTGCTTGAGCCACATTTCTTCTTTGATTTTCAGCTACCACAATTGTGAAGACATCAATTAGCAGAAACATTACCCAAACAATCTACCTACCCATCCTACAATCCTGGCATTTTTTCTTCTAGGGTGCATTTGAACTAGCAGACCCTTTACATCATTTTTATTTTTTACAACAAGAAAACAAACCTATGTTATTTCTACCCTTATCACTCCATGAGACCAGATTAAATTGTTGGCCTCACATGTTTCTCTACCTAATCTAATATCTGTTGGGATTAGACTGTCCAGTAGATTCCTTCTCTATATTCTACAACAGAAATTTAAAAACAGCCAAACTAGGATTAGACAGTCTAGTTTGCTATGGATCCAAGGCATAAAGACAGTTGCACATGGACAGAAACTTGCAGAAAACTAAAAACAAAACTTAAAAGGCTTGAAATCTAAAGTTTGAAGCACCCTTCTTCTCTTTGTGACTCAAGTTTTGAGCTTGTTAGAGTCACTTTTTTTTTTTTTTTCAGCTCTGATTTTGGGCATGTTAGAGCCGATTCTTCTTCTTCTTTGCTAGTTCAGATTTTGAACATGTTAGAACCAACTGTTTTCCTTCTTTGGCTCAGGTTTTGATCATATTAGAGCCAATCCTTTGCATTCCTGAGGTTCGTGTTTTGAGCATGTCTGAACCTCTCCTTTCTTTCTGTTTTTTGGAACATTTTCTCTTTTTTCTTGAAAACATAACACAGCAATGGTATTTACAATGGAAATGGAAACTAGAAATTGGAAATCAACAGAAGTAGTGTTTGAGCATCCTGCCATTGACAGGACCCCTAAACAGATCTGTACCATCTAACTCTTGTAGAAAAAAGGCATTTTGACCCAAAGTGGCCTGGATGATGTAGGGACCTTGCCACAAACTGTCAAATTTTCCGTGCTTTCCTTTGTCCTCTCTCCTTGAATCCCACTTCAAAACTTTATCTCCAATTTTGAAGTTAGCAGCTTTGGTTCTTTTGTCAAATAACTTCTTTATATTTTCTTGAACCTTTAGAGCTCTGTTATAGACCTCTTCCCTTGTTTGCTAGAGATGAAAGGTTTGATTTATCCTCCTTACCATGTTGTCTTCTTCTATCTGAATTTCTTGGACAAGTTTGATCACTGGTACTCCAAGGCTGGTAGGGAAAATTGCTTTTGTTCCATAGACAAGCTGATATGGTGACATGCCAATGGATTTCTTTGTTGTAAGCCTGTCAGCCCATAGGGCATGCACTAACTTGTTATGCCATGACTTTTTGTTCTCTTCCAACAGCTTTTTGATGATGGTCACCAGGCTCTTGTTTGATGATTCAGCTAAGCCATTACCTTGTGGGTAGTAGGCAGTTGAATGACCGAGTGCTATTTGATACCTGTGACAAAAATCAACCATTATCTTGGATCCAAAAGCAACAACATTATCAGTGATTATTTTCCTTGGGCAGCCAAACCAAGAGAGGATATGACCTTCTAGGAACCTAATGATGACTGATTCTGTGGCATTCCTAGTAGGTATGGCCTCTATCCACTTAGTGAAGTAGTATGTGGCTGTTAAGATCCATTTGTGTTGTGCAGAAGAAGTAGGGTGAATTTCTCCTATGAAATCTAGGCCCCCTTGCATAAAGGGACCTTCGACAGTGATGGGTTGTAGGGGTAAGGGGAGGAGCTTTCTTTTGCCTTCAAAAATCTGGCATTTGTGGCAGGAAATTATCATCTTATGGATATCATTGAAGAGTGTAGGCTAATAGTAGCCAGCTCTGAGTATTTTTTTTGCAGTGGCTTTCCAGTTCAGGTGGCCTCCACACTCTCCTGCATGGAACTCTTGTTTAATCCTTTCTGCTTCAGACTCAGGCAAACATTTAAGCAATAGGCCATTTGCATTTTTCCAGTATAATCCTTCATTCATTATGCAATAGCTTCTGGCTTTTAGCTTAAAGAATCTGGCCTTGGTATTTTATAGTTCAGGAGGGGAATTGAGGTGTGTAAGCACATACAGAATGTCAGAATACCAAGGAGAGCTTTGAAACTTCTCCTCAACAGTGGGATCAGGAAATCCCTATTGCTTATCCAAGGTATCTACCATGTTAATTTCAAGGGCTTGTAGATTTGATTCAGCCATTAGTTGAGCTAAGCCCTAACCTTTAATCAGTTTAGTGGGTTTTATCTCAAGGTCATATTCTAAGATTACAGCAATCCATTTGCCCCTTTTCCCATCAGGGTCTTGGGATAAGATGTCATTAACCACTATGTTGGGTACATAGGCTATGGTGTGGGAATGCAGTATGTACACCCTAAAGTCTTTCAAGGCCTTAACCAAGGCATAGGCCTGTTTTTCCATTATGTTGTATTTCAAGGGTGCGTCTCTCAAAGCTTTGCTGAAGAAAGAAATGGGTTGTTCTATTCCCTCTAAATTTTTCTACAGCAGAACTGCAGCTACTGTATGCTCAAAGGCAAATGAAAAATTAGGAAATCCTTTGAGAAATTTGGGTTGATTAGGACAGGAGCCCGGGCGAGTGCAAGTTTAACTGATTCAAAATATTTCTTAGCCTCAACAGTCCACTTAACTCCTACACCTTTCTTCAACATGTTAGTCATATTCCTAAGGTGTTCAACTAAGTTGGGAATAAATATCCTTAGGAAGTTGATTTTCCCAATAAAGGACTGTAACTCCTTGATGTTTCTTAGGTGTGTGATTTGTATTATTTCCTCAACTATTTAAGGGTCTATCCTAATCCCCTTCTCAAATATGATGTGGCCAAGAAGCTTACCTTCTTGCAGCCCAAATACAATCTTTTTGGGATTCAATGATAGACCAAACCTTCTACATTTTTCAAACACTTTCCTCAAATGTTTTAGGTGTTCTTCATCGGTCTTGGAGTAGACTGTTATGTCATCCAGATAGATGACAATGAAGTTTCCTATTTCATCTGAAAAATTTATGTCCATTGCTCTTTGGAAGGTTGCACCGATGTTCATCAGTCCAAAGGGCATCTTTTCATACATAAAAGTGCCCCATGGAGTGGTAAAGGTTGTCTTGAGTTTTTCTTCTGGGAGTACTAAAACTTGGTTGTAACCTGAAAAACCATCTAGTAGGGAGATACTTTTTGAGCCTTCTACCTTCTGAAGGATGTGTTCCATTTTTGGCAAAGGGTAATTGTCTTTGAGTGAGGCTCTATTAAGATTCCTGAAATCAATACACAGCCTGATATCCCTTGTTTTCTTTCTCACAGCCACTAGGTTTGATACCTAATCAGAGAACCTCACAGGCACAATTATGCTTGCCTCATACATCTTCTTAATCTCTTTTTCCACTGTAGGCAATTGTTTTGGGTTTATTCTGCGGAGTTTTTGTCTGAAGGGCTTCTTATTTTCTTTCAAGGTTATTTTGTGTAGTATGATGTTTGTGTCATAGGCCCTTAAGTCCTCATAGCTCCAAGCGAACACATCAATGAATTCCTTGAATAGGTCAATGTATTTATTTTTCATGTTTGTAGGCAGGTACTTAGCCAATTTGATCATCTTGGGTTTCTCTTCAGTGCCTATGTTGCATTCCTCGACATCAGAGTCTGCATGTTCTATAGTGGGCCTTTTTTATACATCATAAAAGTCAAAAAGGTCTTCTAAAGGTGCTAGACCTCGCGGTATGCTCTTATCTTTGGTCTGCAGCACCTCTACCTCCTCACTATCTGCGTTTTCACATTTTTCGTTTGGATTTCCAATCTATTCATTTAAAGTGTTTATTTCTATGTTACAGGGTGTTTCTTCCTCATCTAAGGACTCTTCACTTAGGTAGCTACTGTCAGATTTAGAATCTGAATCAAAAAATTCAAACTCGTCTCTGCCTACCAGGAAATCTTCAATCTATTTATCGCCCTCAAAGACCTGCCAATATTTTTCATTGTCCGACAATGCACATTTGAATTTGGTCTGAATGATGATCTGTTGATCACTGGGAGGCTTATGATACAAACTAGCCATGCAGGCTAGTCCATTTGCAATTTCGTTCTGACCTCTAGGGACAAACACCAGATCGTATTCTACAAAGGTTTTCAATAGATCCATAGTGTCATTCCTGTACTCTCTCAGCCTAGGATGTTTTGTTGTGTATTCACCATTCACCTATTTAATGACCAACTCAGAGTGTCCATGCACAGTTATCCTACGGGCTCTTATTTTCTTCAACAGATTCAAGCCTAGGATAAGAGCCTCATACTCTGCAATATTATTTGTACATTTGAAGTGCAGGTTATAGGCATGGCTCTCTATGTAGTCACTCTCTGTGTTATGTAGCCACACCCCTGCTCCAGTAGTTCTCTTGGTGCATGACCCATCAAAATTCATTTCCCATAAGGCTTCATTCTCGGGTTTATCATCGTTTCGTTCTTGGTGTGGTGTATGAGCTTGTGAAGGGTGACTAATCAGTTTACTGCTTCCTATTTCTGGTTCATTCTGAGTTTCTGTTTCGGTGGACTGTTCAAGGTTTTCTACATCGTTCTTCCCCGAGTCTAGACTAGCCATTATGTTAAATTTCATGGGCTCTGTTTTGTCATGTGTATCTCTGTTTTCTAATCCTGACTCCTCCAAAGATTCATCATTGCAAAGGATGAAGGAGTCAAGATCCGTGTGTATAAAGTATAAAGGTGAATTTTCAGGCTTTTCGGGGCTACTGACCAGGAATTTCAGCTGTGTCTCTCTATACAGTCTTCTGAGTTGGCTAAAGACTGGGATTGTGGCATAGGCCCCATCCATCTGCATAGTACCCTGCAGCTTGGCTCCCCATGACCTTAACAGCAACATGCCATACTTAGGTTGCACATCTGCCACTACAACATCCATGACCATGCACTTAGCTTGAATCTGGATTAGGCTTACACATAAATCCTTAATCAGGCCAAGACACTTTACTCTACTAGAGTCAAATGAATAAAGGTCTTTATAGGGACGGGTTATCTCTAGGCCTAATCTTTCCATAACTATCTTAGGCATCAGGTTTTGTGAGGCCCCAGAGTCATGCATTTCATTGTGGAGGATCTTATCATGGATATTGAGACTAATATAAAAAGGAGGCACCACCCCTTCCCGAAACTTTCCTTCTATCTTTGGACCAAACAGAAGGACTGGTTGATCATCACTCAGATTTACAGTGTCATTGTTCTCACCTAAATTTAATGCTTTCAAAATTTGGCCTTTATATACATCCTGAGTGGCCAGCTCAGAGAGTGGGACAGAGATTTTAATTTTTTCAATCTCACTCTCCAAATTGAAAGTGGACTGACTCTTTGGAATGTTCAACTCTGTTTTGTTAGCCACCACCTTGGTGGCAGAATCAGTGGGCTGAAGCACTATGTACAGTGTTTTGAATCGTTTTATCAGGAGCACTAACTACAGTGCTAGTGCTACTAGATGGTTGACCTTGTGTATCAGTGTTTTGGTTGTATTTTTCTTTGTGTTTCCTAGAATTCTTAGCTACTGATTTGTTATTTTCGGCAGTTACTTTAGAAGTTTTCTCAGGCCTTTTCTTGATGGTAACCTTCGAAGCCTTTGTTTTGGCAGTGTCTAGGCTCTTTTTTCTCCTAAGTTCATACTTCTCTCTGACCTGCATGATGGCATTTTCGAATCCCAGTCTGTAATCCTCAGATTCTAACCTTTCATCTTCCCAATAATAGGGTGAGGGTTGATCTTCTTCTGTGGAACAGTTGTGGATTGAGTTTTCTACTTCAAACATGTTTATTGTGTTCCCCTCAAACTCTTCTATGATTCCCTCATCTTCATCAAGAAATTTCTCTTGAAATGGGGGAATAACTTGTTGATCTGATTCTCTTTGTCTGTTGGGAGTGGTGTTGTTTCTTCTAAATTTCTGGTTCTGGTTATGATTTTGACTTCTATTTTGGTTACTAACTGTGACAACTATTTTTTCCATCATTTGTTGTAGCTTTTCCATGTTTTTGGATATGCAGTCATAATTGGGGTCAGATGTGGAAGCTACATTGTCATCTCTATATGTTACCCTTTTCTCAGCTCTCAATCTTGCTTTTTTCTCAATAAAAGTTTCCTCTACACTCACTGCTCCTTTTTGCATGTCTTCCAATGTGTTGTAGTCCCTCTCCTTAAGTTGGTAGGCCATGTTAGCATCCAAGCCTTCAGGGTATTTCACTAGAACCATACCTTGGGGAGGTTTCATGTGTGGTGGAAGAGCATTATAAATGCTGTTAAACCTTGTAGAGTAGTCCTGGACACTCTCTCCTACATTTCTTTTCAGGTTCTTATATTCTGCTAGGATTTGGAGAGGTTTGGCCTTAACTTCCCACTTGTTTATGAAAGTCTGATATAAAGCAAGAAGGTCTTGGATACTATTAGGAGGTAGGCTTTTGAACCATTTCATCACATCGCCTCCTAAGCTCTAGGAAAAGATTCTCATTTTGACTATATCATCATCTATTTCCATGTAGTCAAAAGAATCTTCCATCCTATCTACATGATGTTGAGTTGTGGTGGACTCTTTTGCAGTGAAGTGTGGTATCTTTGATTGATAATCATTGGGTAAGGGTACTAGAGGCTGAGGTAAAACCAGAGGTGCATACCAAGCTGTCATGATGATTTTTTAATGTGGTAGAGGATTAGCTTGGGCAACTAGTATGTGGATGACAGGGATATTATGACCAGCAGAAGACTGATGAGCAGATTTAGCGTGGCAGAGCCCCAAGTTTTGAATGAAGTGAATATCAGGAGGTGTAGATGGAGGGTTATGTCTATCCCAAAGGTGTTTACCACTTTGAGGTGGTGAACCAGGGATCTCACGGTCTGGTTGGTCTAGGACACTGAATGACCTATTTCTTGGTAATATGTTTGGTAGGTCTAGGCCAAAAAATGGGTCTGATAGAGTTGTAAAGTCTTCTGGTGTAGAGTTAGCTCTATGGATGTGGCTGGAAATAGTTGAGTGTTTAGGTGTAGGAGACCTCTTGAGGATGCTCTCAGGGTTTTCAACTATTTCAGAGGGTTTTGGGTTGGGATAAGCTCTTGTGTGAATGGTTCTTGAAGCCAGAATGTTGTTTTCTGACCAAGCAACTTAACCCTACTTGTTACTTCTATTATGGTTGATGTTGTAATGGGCTTTGGTCTCCCAGTGGAGTCTAATGTGAACCAAGATAATCAGGAGGCCTACTGATCACCAGTGGAGTCTTTAAATCGTTTAGGAATTATGGAGTCGCCAGGTGGAAGGTTTAGGATGCTTCTGGGGGGTACACTATCCACCACAGTGCTTATGAGATGTCCCTTTCCAAGGATATCCTGAAAACACAGCAAACTCTAACCAGAGATTGACTGGGAGGGCTTTTACCAGATATGTCACCTCTGAAAGAGTGTGAGACCTGGAGGCTACCTGGCCCTTTCCAGACTCTATCTAAGAGTGTGGGGGAACACAAAAAATGGTGTAGAGGTTGATATGTGAATAGGAATGTTTAACTACTAACCTAACCAGAGATTATAGGTTTCTGAGGTTCTTATGATGTAGTAAGGTGAGAAATACTCAGAATGTCCCCAGCGGAGTCGCCATTATGTTGGTGTTCCCATGTTTTGGCCAGATTGGCAAGACCAAAAGATGAGACAACATCAAAACCACTTTCAGACCTCAGGATCTAGCCCTCCTGGGTCCAAAGAGGGATCTCTCTATATAAGCAAGGTTTTATATCTTTGGAGCTCAAAATTAATATGTTAGGCTAGTTATCAGGCTTGGAGTTTGTTTGTTTGGTTGTTGTTTATCAGGAAATAAGGGTTCAATATAAGACAAAGATGAGCAAAGGGGATTTTAGGCAAAGGAGAGATACTCCAGGGAACATCAAGACCATGGGCAATGGAGACAGGAAAGGGTTTACTTGCTAGTCAATGTGCAGGCTTTCAGTTGGGCTAGTCATATAAAGTATTGGATCTTGAGGAAGATAGTGTGGCATGAAATGGTAAGAGAGGATGAAACAATAAAGATTTAGAACACAAAGTTAAAGACCTGAGATCAGAGAGAGAATTTGAACTCTCAATGCTTTGGCCTCTAGCTAGAGCGATCTTAGACAGGTTCAACTAATTGAAAAGGATCCTAGTGAGGCAGAGACTGAGTTCTAGACCTCCCAGTGTTCCCAATTCATTCAATTAAATCTTAACAAGAACATCTAAGAATAGATTCATTTAATTCATACATTAGCTAGTAGGCAATGACATCCACTACACTGGTTAAATTAATTTAAATCAACCCTTAGATAACACATTTAGCAGAAAACATTAAAGGCAAGGAGAGCATAAACATAGGGTACCTAACAAGGGTAAATCCTATGTCAGATTTCTGATGCGAGCCAATAGAAATGAGCTGAAATGAACTGCAAGTTAAAAACAAATATAGAGATAGAAAAACATCACCGCTGCTTTAGATCAGGATCCAAAGAAATGTGCTTGTCATATTAAAGAGCAACACCAGTCAAGTACAACATTACCAATAGCTGGATACTCAATCTGAAAACATCTTCCTCAGCCTATCTTACAACTTTACACAGAGACTATGTATCAAAAGAAACAGCTTGCAAATCTCTGATAACTGATCAACAACAACAATGTGTTTCTTCATGAAATTTATAGCTCAAGTGGAGCAGAGAAGGTAGATGGAAAACTAAATGCAGCATTAAAACTCAGAAGAGGAAGAGGGTCGAGGCCTCGTTCTGTTTTAAATTCTGAGCATTTATCTCTGGTACTCTTTGGATGAAAGAGTGGTCTTCGTCAGGCTTCCATTTACTCCAGGTATGTCTCTAATGTACTTGATGTAACACTCTAGTGAACTAGATAAAAAGGTAGAATAATGATGCTAAGGTCTACTATACTGTGTAACAAATTCTTTTGATAGCATAGGACTGTTGTCAGGGCTGGAATTTCCTCAGGAACACGGTATAGAATGGAGATAGTATGGGCACTTTGTCCTTTGTGGAAAGAACATACTGCTGATGTGAAGCCCTGAGGGTATTTTTTTCTGCGCGCTGGGCCTTCCATGCAATCCATGATGTCTTTGAATTGGTACCTTTGCCTTCTAAATCCCTGAAAAAGGCTCAAACTATTCTATTACATGCCTTGAACTCTCTGCTGCTCCAGTACTGTATTTGTTTATGAAATTTGAGCTTTAATGGCACTAGAGAGGTTTTGCAAAGTTTGAACTCTATCCTTTGATGAAATTTATGTTGCAGACACCTTTCTGGACATTTTCCTGTAATATTAGGCTCTAAATTCAGCTTTTTTTGTGCACTGTGCCACTACAATAGTGCATATGAATCATGGCGGTTTTCCGCCTACCTGTAACCCTGCAAAACCCGAAAACAAGTTAAGAAAAAAATGTCTGGGGAGGGTGGATGCAGCGGGAACAATGGGAATGGCCATGCAGGTTGGCGAAATGGTGGAATAGTTGCAGGTTGATGGCGGAAAACGCAGCGAACAGTGGAGGATGGAGAGGTGGAAAATTTAACGTAAATCATTTAAAATTTGACCTTTGAACGGATTATACAGGGGACGGATGAAAAGAGTGATGAAAACATGTGGAGTGGTGACGTGGCGGGACCGGGCGATGGCGGGGCTGACTTTAAATCTGGACCGTCCGATCTCAGGAGGAGATCAACGATCGAAAATGCATCAGGGGGCGATTGATGGTCAGCCAGGTGTACCATTTGCCTCGGTTATCATCTGCGCAACTTCGCAGCACGATCTTCGTTGGATAGGCAACTCCCGATTAGACGGCACACGTGCATATCGCGCCAAGTCTTCAACCGAACGTTAACGCACGATGGGGGGGCAGTTTTCAAACAGTGCCGGTGCCACGTGTCCCACGGTGAGTGGAATCGCTGCGAAAAATAAAATACTGCCTCACCCTCCAATGGTGGTGCGATAAAAACTGGCATTTTTTTGCACAGGGCGCGTTGGTGTGGGGACCACCGGGGCGGGTAAATGAATAGTGGAGATGCGATGAACAGGCGGTGAAAGGGTCGAGCGATGGACGTTGTGGGGATCGCGACGACCATCCGATCTATACAGATCGACGGTTCAAGATGCTCTCGATATACATTGCTGATAAGCGCCTTTCGCCTTGGCACCGGGGTCACGTGGTGGAAAAGGCTAAAGGGGGCTAGCCGAAAGGGGCTGTGCCTTATATATATGAAAAATATGGTTATTTGGCCCATTTTAAGAGCATTTTAAGGCTAGGAAGAGGTAACGGTAGAGGGAAAAAGGGGAAATTAGGCCAAACAAGGGGTGTGTGTAGGATGTAAGGGGATTTTGGGAGGATTTAGGGAGTAAGAGGGGAAATTTGACCAGGGGGAAAAGGGTTAAAATGGGCATTTTGTAGGGATACAAGGGGAAAATGTAGGCCTTTTGGAGCATAATTTTTTGCAATCAGTTGAGACTTTTGGAGGGATACAACAGTGGAAATAAATCACAGGGCAGAGGGCATGAAGAGGCTTTCAAGGATGATGTGTCTTCAAGGGAGATGCATTCCTTGAAGGCT
Organism: Pinus albicaulis; assembly: GCA_034641835.2. Classification (NCBI taxonomy): domain Eukaryota; kingdom Viridiplantae; phylum Streptophyta; class Pinopsida; order Pinales; family Pinaceae; genus Pinus; species Pinus albicaulis. The sequence goes on from CM076574.1 coordinate 491,245,316, forward strand.
CAAAAACAATTTAGCCCCCTACTTGCTTGTCAAGAAATTTTTAGGGGGCTAACACCTACCTTGCCCCATTGAATGGACTGCAATTTCATCTCATCGGCCCTAATCCAGTCCCCTTGACCTAATCCTCATTTCAGTGAACCCATCCCCAATCAACACAACCCCTTGTACTCATTATCAAGCCTAAAATCCCTAATTGCTCCAACCCTACTGGTTGTGACCCTTTTTTGAGAGAGCCCTCTCTGGCTTGATAGGGCTAGTTATCAATTCAAAAGCTTGGTTTGTGGTTACTGTTGTTGGGATTCCTTCCTTATCCTTAGGAATCTGGCGGAGTGTAACATTTTTGCATTGTTTCCAGGGAGCGAAGAGACAAACATTTCCCTGGGTGTACTACAAAGATCAATTGGAAACTAATATGTTGGATAATAGGATCGAGTTTCAGAAGGCTAATTTCATAAGTACAATGCCTCATAGCAGATCTGACTTCTACAAGATACACCAGATCTAATCCAGACCCTGATCCAGTTGATCCCGTTGATGATCCAGAGAAATTATTTTGAAGACACCGATATCAAAATCTGCAAATTCAATCAGGACCAGTATCATTGGTAAGATCAGCATCTCTACCTGCAAAATTATTTTCTTTAGAAAATATACCCTATGACATAAAGTTTGAATTATCTCTGTTTAAGTCCAAATATGAAACTTCCTTGTCCTATATAGTTTTTATCCTTTTAGATTATCCGAAATAAAATATTTTTTGGAATTAGATTTAAGTTCTTTGAAAGATTGGTTTTACAAAGAAATTAAGCCTGAATTTGACCTAGACATCAAATATTGGATCAAATTTTATTCTCCCAAAGAATTTTTGGTTACATCTGAACCTCAAACTCAGTCAATTTTGGTATACTCATCTGCACCTTCAACTTAATCATACATACTAGTTACTTCAGCACCAACATTTTCAACTCCTATACCCATTCAGCCCATCCCTTCGATTGTTATCCTAGTTCATCATCCATCCAGAATCATGGCTCGTTTTGGACCATTAGTACTCCCTGCCAATATGGCTGATATACCTCAAGGGTATGGTCAAAGGCTTCCCCTTTTTTATGATAACTCTGAAATCATTTCTCATCAGCATATGACTAAAGTCACAACTTTTATAGATCTGAAGGAGTTAGATGCAGATGATGCTAAGATGCGGATCATTGCACAAATTTTTTCAGGTGAATTCAAAGTCTGGTTTCATGCACTAGTAGAAAATTCAATTAGGAATCCTACTGAATTGACTAATTCTTTCTTAGTCAGGTGGGATGAAAATAAAAATCCTTTACAGATACTTGCTGAATATGATTCCTTGAAACGTAATCCCAATGAATCAGTATCTAACTACAATGCCCGATATCTCAAAATTTACAATTCCATTCTTAATGAAATGAAACCACCTCCTAGTTTATCCCTTCTACGTTATCCTGATGCCTTTGATCCAAATATGGCCTATTCCTTGAGAGAAAGAAACCCCGCTACCCTTGAATATATGATGAAGCAATCAATAAGTGTCGAGTAAAATCTCTTAGTTAAGAAAGAAAAACTTAAAAGTGAATGGAAAGTGACTATCAAAGAGGAACCCTCCACTTCATATGATACCAAATTCGATAATTTACTCAAAACCATGGAGAATGGTTGATAAGATGTCTATTTAGGACAGACAGTCTGAGCCTCAAATCAAAAATCCAAATTTTTGAGGCCAGCAACAACTTCAGTTTCAAATAAATCAGTGAGAACAAAGACCTCCTGAAGCATAGCAGCAGCAAATCAGAACACCACTTCAGTAGAATTATGCCCAAAGTAACAAAGAAGAAGAACCCACAGTAGCAGAGAATATTCTTTTCACAGCCAATGATCAGCCTATTTTTCTCATTGAGGATGAAGAGTATATGGAGAATACAAGTTCAACGAATGATAAAAATTTAATAATGGAAAATGATTATGAAATAGAGGCAAAATCTGATGACTATCAAAGAGGGTACCTAAATGCATTAAGTTCCCAAAAAAGACAATATACTTTGAGAGGTCGGGATGTTCCGATAACCCCACTTCCCAAGAAAATAGTTCAGCAGAAAGAAGGAACACCAAAACAAGTTTAGAATAAGGGTAAATAAATTGTAGCACCGAGTCAAAACAAAAAGAATCAGCCTAATATAAGTGCACAAGTTAGAGAAAAAGATATTCAGATAAAGGAAGTTGCACCTAGAGATCATATCGAAAAAAGGGATGTTACCATGAAAGTGGTAGATAAAACTACACCTTTTAATTTCGAGTCCAAAATTTCTAAATTAAAAGTGTCTATTCCCCTTACCGAGTTGGTCAAAATTGACAAGTTCAAAAACCATGTAGACAAGACCCTAAAAGTTGACCCTTTATCCAACATTGTTAATGTAGAAGATGACCAACCTGAATTGATATTTGGTCCTACCATTGATGGCCAATCCGAAGACAGTAAAGTCCCACCATTATATTTGAGTCTTAAAATTCATCAATATATTCTCCATAATACCATGTTAGACTCTGGGGCTTCTCACAACCTCATGCCCAAAGCCATCATGGAGAAGCTTGGCCTTGATATTACCTACCCATATCATGATCTATACTCTTTTGATTCTGGTTGTCTTCGTTTTTTAGGTCTGATCAAAGATCTAGTGGTCTCATTAGAACAAATTCCTGCCAAAAATGTCCTTATGGATGTGGTAGTTGCTGATATTCCCCCACGCTTTGGCATGTTGGTGTCAAGATCCTGGGGTGCCAAACTAAGAGGTACATTGCAGTTAGATTTTTCTTATGTCACTATCCTTGTATTTGGTCAAATGAGAAAGCTTTACCGTGAGACCAAAATTAAGTACATGATCTCTAATAAAGAAAGGCCTAAAAATCATCCAATCAATGTTGTACATACCGATCTAGAGTCTTTTATATTGTACAATGATTCAGGTATAAATGACATAGATTTTCAAATAGTAGAATTAGAGGATGTTCCCAAAATTTCAAATTTTATTAGAACAGTGCTTGAGGAAGAGAAACAAAATCTGCCCTTTGTAACCCAACAACCAAAACCAGAAGTAGATAAAAAACCAGAACAACATGAAAAATCAGATCACCAGAAAGTGTCAAATCAGTATCAAGAATTTCAACACTTAGAAGAAGAAGATGATGGTATTTGGAGCATGGATTTTGATGGTTCAGTTGGCAAAGACAGAGATGGCATAGTTTTGTGGATCCGCAGTCCATGGAAATAGAAAAACAAGGTCCCAAAAAATGTAAGGTTATGTTCGTATAAATTAGCGTTTGACTACACAAATAATGAACTTAGTTGAATATGAAGCCCTCATTACTGGTTTGAAAATTCTGAAGAAATTAGGAGCAAAGAGAATTGCAATCTATGGAGATTCAAAGCTAGTGATTAAGCAATTCAAAGGTGAGTACCAAGTCAATCACCTGAGAATGAGACAGTATAGAAATCTAGCACTTGACATTTTAAAGATGTTTCTTGAATACAGCCTTAAGGTAGTGCCTAGATTGCAGAATTTGATGGTTGATTCATTAGCTACTGCCACGAGAAATTTCAGATCTATAATGTTTTCTAAAAAGAATTTTGAGATCCATATAAAGCACAGGCTCGTTATTCGAGACCACTTGAAATTCTGGCAAGTTTTTTGGGATGATAAACAATTGAACAACTTCCTACATAGTGAAGGAGAATTTGGAAGTTGCTCTATGGATGAGGTATATGATAAAGATGATCAGGTTATTGAAACAGAGAAGATTGACATTCTTCAACTTAAAGATAATAACATTCTGAAAGGTCTCATATCTTTGGAAGAGTTATTCGATCAGGATGATGTGGCAAGAAAACCAACTTTGGTTCCCACAGAGAAAGGAGTTGAAGATGTGAATATCAGAACAGTCAATCAACAAAAGTTTATCAAACTCTCAAATTCCTTTCCATCATAGGTAAAGCCTAAATACATTGATTTGTTTACTAAGTTTTCTGATGTGTTTGTTTGGAATTATTCATAACTTAAAGTGTATAATCAATATATCATCAAGCATACGATCCCAATCAAGCCAAATCAGAAGCCCTTTAGACAAGAACTTAGGAGGATTAATCCTAAATTGTTTCCATCCATTGAAAAAGAGGTAAATAAGCTTTATAAGGTAGGCATCATTATCCCAATCATATTTTCATATTGGATTTCTAACTTAGTGCTGGTGCGGAAAAATACTGGCGAGATTCGACTTTGTACAGATTTCAGGAATCTGAACAAGGTCTCGTTAAAAGACAATTATCCATTGCCCAAGATGGATCACATTCTTCATAGAGTTGTAGGAGCTAGTAGGATGTCTTTGTTAGATGGCTATTCAGGTTACAATCAGATCTTGGTGGATGAAAATGACCAAGATAAGATAGTGTTCATGACACCATGGGGAACCTTTAAATATGCCAAAATTCCATTTGGGTTGAAGAACGTCAGAGCCACTTTCCAACGAGAAATGGACATAGATTTGGATGAAAAATATGTCTTTCTGGTTATTTATTTAGATGGTCTTACAGTTTTTTAAAATTTAGATGAAGCACACTTACATCATTTGAGAGTTGTATTCCAACGGTGCAGAAAATTTGGGATTTCTCTAAATCTTAAAAAATTCTTGTTTTCTATGGAAGAGGGTAAGTTTTTAGGACATATTATCTCAAAATATGGAATCCAAATAGACCTTGCTAGAGTTGAAGCTATTTATAAAAACAATTCCCCATAAACAAAAAGGAAATTCAAGGCTTTAATGGTAAGATGAACTTCCTACATAGGTTTATTCCTAACCTAGCAGAACATCTCAGAGAATTGACCAATATGCTCAAAAAATAAATTGATGTTAGATGGTAATAAAGTGCCCGGAAATCATTCAATTCGGTAAAATTTTCTTTAACTACTGCCCCAGTGTTGACCAGTCCAGATTATCCTTTAGATTTCATCATTTTTTATTTTTCTTCTAAACATACCTTAGCAGCAATGCTTATGCAAAAAAAGGATGGGATAGACCTACCTATAGCTTTTATTCAGTCGAACCATAAGAGATGCAGCTCTTTGATATAGCATAATTGAAAATCAGGCATTGGCCTTAGTCAAAGCACTCAAAGACATCCGAGTTTACATTCTACACACCCATATTCTAACATATGTTCCGAATGGAGTGGTTAAATAAGTTCTTATACAAATATATCCAAAGGGAAGAAGAGGTAGGTGGATAGCAACACTTTTAGAGTACGATCTTGAGATCATACCAACCAAACTGATCAAAGGGCAAGGCTTGGCCAAGCTCATGGTTGAGTATAATTTTCACGCGCTTGATATCAATCTCATATCAGCACTGTCTGATGAGGAATAAAATGTAATTTTAGATTAGATATCGGATATTTTTCATTATCCCCTTGGTATGTTGATATCGTTTATGTCTTACAACATCTGAATCCTCCTCCGGACATGACAAAGTGTAAGGCCAGATCTTTAAAACTTAAAGCTTCAAAGTATTTTATTCTTAATAGTGCACTCTATTGGAAGGACCCAGGAGGAATATTGCTTAATTTTTTGATGGAAGATGAATCAAGAGAAGTAATGAAATATTTTCACAAGGGAGATTGTGGAGGTCATTTGTACTAGAAAAATATGACCAATAAATTATTGAGAGCGGGTTACTACAAGCCTAACTTGTTTTCAGATCTCTACAAGATGGTCATGAGCTGTCATAAGTGTCAAATTTTCCAAGGTAAACGTAAGCTCTTACCTTTGCCTTTACAACCTATTTCAGTTGAATCTCCCTTTCAGCAGTGGGGCTTGGATTCTATTGGTGAAATACACCCGCATTCATATTCTTAGCATAAATGGATACTTACCGCTACCAATTATTTCACAAACTAGATCGAAGCAATCCTGACCAGGCAAGCTACTAACAGAGTCATAATTCAGTTTCTTGAAGCTAACATTTTTTCCCAGTTTGGTTGTCCCAGAAAGATAATCACAGAGAACACAACTTATTTTAAATCAAAGAAAATGACAGAATTATGTGATAAATACAACATCAAATTGGGTCATTCCACAACATATTATCCACAGGGCAACGGATTGGCAGAGTCTTCCAACAAGTCTCTAGTCAATATCATCAAAAATATGTTGGAATATAACAAAAAGAATTGGCACAAGAAGTTGATAAGTGCACTATGGGTAGACAGAGTAAGTAACAAAATATCCATCGGTATGTCTCCATTTCAAGTTGTTTATGGGGTAGATACATTATTTCCTAGTTCATTAGCAATGCCAGTCATAAAACTTCTGTAAGAGGTCGGAAGTGAAGAAAATGATATTCAAAGAAGGATCAATCAAATGATCCACTTTCAACAAACAAAAGAGGAAGTGCTTCACAACACTTCTAAAATACATGATAAGATCAAACAGATTTATGACAGGAAAAATAAAGAGGACAATTTAAAACTTGGTGATATGGTACTCTGCTAGGATGCAAGAAATGAAGATAAAGGTAAGCACGAGAAATTTGATAATTTGTGGAAGGGTCCTTTCAGAATTGCAGCTTCTCGTGGTCAGAATGCCTATCTTTTAGAAGAAATGTGTTAGCACTCAAATCTACCTCAGGCTGAAATGAAGTAAACTCAAGGCTACATCAAACCACGCTCAGCCTCGTAGCTAGCCCTACGAGGACAGGAGAGGGCTCTCTCCGTCAATCTCGAGAAAATGAGCAATAGGATGCGAGATGACTTACAATAAGAACTGATTTTAGGCTAGTAAAGAGATAGGTATGTTTGGTTTTTGGTTTTTTGGGTTTTTGCTGGAGTAATGGGAAAACAAGTTTTGGGTCCGGGGATAAGGTCAGACCTTTGCAGAGTTCAAGCTGGGGCGAGGTAGGTGATGATCTTGATGCTTCAAATTGGATTTATGGATAGATTAGACCGACGAGGAGCTGAAGAGGGAAAAGAAGAACTTGGATCCTCTCCAAACAGCTGAAAACATATAGAACTAACTGAATTCAAAGGCCAAGCACTGAAAACAATGGATTCAACCTTATCTCACTCATTCAACTTAGTTCAGAAGCATAATGAAAGGATGGCATACATTAAACATGAAGAAACTTACAGTAAACAAAGAAGAAACACCATCAAGAACAGAACACCACAAGGATCCCAACAAGTGCCGCAAAAACCCTGATCTTTCCTTAGCCAAAATATGAAAAGTATGTACAATAGTATCAAAAGTATCCCAAGAGTCCAACCTCTCCAACCCCTGAAAATGATTGAGAAATTACAATATATAGATCACTCTAACACCTTTTCCCACCTCTAGGGGTCGAATTCCCTCTTCAGGGATCAGTTTCAACCAATTCTAATCATGGAACTACAATCTAGGCAGCTAACAACTTGCCTCTAAAAGAGTGGAAACCGATCCATTACATGATTTTTTACTCATTTGAGAGTGAATCTTCTAGAAGAGATAAAAATAAGCCAAAGTTACATGCCAAACATGAATTTACATCATAAAAACCCAAAAATTCTATCCATAAGAAAAACTGGTCCATACTAGGCGAAAAACTGAGCTGGTAGCTGAAAATTCAGGAAAAATTTCAAGTGGGTCGCTCCTGAGCCGTGTGGGTCGCTCATGTTCCAGGCTGAATTTGAGGTACTTCCCGGCATCCAAATTGAGCTCATGATAGCTCGTTGGAAAGCCCTGGATGTCTAATTTCCAACCCAAGTGGAATTTCTGAATTTGGAGTTGATTTGACCCTCCAAAACCTCATTCTCCCAGAGGTACTTCCTACTGGTGCAAAAGGTGGCAGCAAGGTGGTTTTCATGGTGTTTTTGAGCTGTTTGACCATCCAGATTTTGTTGAAATGATAAGTTGACTTCAGAGGATGCATAATTAACCATGAAAAATCCAAAAATGTAAAAATCTCCTCCAGCAAGTGTCTCAAAAAAAAGCGAGCGCATGAGCGCGCGACCCACGTAGCTGCAAAACCTGTTTTTTAGACCAAAAATTCGAAAATGACAAAATTTTCTCCGAATTTGCCAAAATTTGGAGCGGAGGTCCTCCATCATGTGTCTTGCCCAGTCAATGAAGCCTCGGCCAAAATCCGAAGTGGATTATGCCTTTTCCGCCGTCGAAGTGCCTTGCGCAACCTCCTCCTCATGATCTTCATCCTCGCTTTGCAAACATGCATGCGAGCCCAGTAATGGCCTTTCATGTGGCGAAGCAAGTATTTGTCTCGATTGGCCTTCGCAAACAGCTTCTCCAGATGTATATTTACCCGCGTGAGTACAGTATCTCTGTCAGCTGGTGTCATGTCACCGGGCCTCTTTCGATTCCACTGTCTGTCCTCACGGATTTGGCGCACCTCATAAAATGTGAGCTCATCCTCTAGCTGTTTGTTGCGCTGCTCCAAATAAGTTAATCACCCAGGCCTTCGCAATTGGTCTTTCAGTGATCATTCTCGGCTCTTTGCTCCTGGATGACTTCCCTCAGCTTCGAGCTAGGAGAGCCCGTATCAACATCAATGACTGTCATATCGGTGTCCCGACCCCCTGATGGGCCCTCATCATGCATGGGCCTCTTGCCCCTGTATTGTACCTGTACCTGCACTGAAGAAATAGGCGAGACCCTTTCCACATCATGTGGAGATAATACTCGCCGTGTCGATGAAGTCGACAAGACCCCTTCCACCTCACGTGGAGATAGTACCCGCCGTGTCGCTGCAAATAAGGCCCTGTGGCCTCGCTGATATGTCTGAACCAAGGTGATGATATGCTCAACCTCAAGCATAAGAGTACAGTGTGAGGGCTCACAAGACCGCCCATGTTGCCCTCGGGAGAACAACGTAGCCTCTGAAAAGTCTCTAGAAATGAAATCTATCCCAAGTGATGCCTGCTCCACCAGCGGTTCTAACCTGGATTTTGATCAAAGTGAAATGGTATATACTCCTGTACTGCTGCACTGGGCTCGTCTTCTTCTGCAAAAATGTCACCATCCTCTCTATGTTGCGATGTATGAAATACGGAATATTCATCATACGCACCCTTGTGAAGTGCATCATCAAACGAACATGGTATGAGAAAAGACGAGCATACCTGCCCTCACAACTGAAATACTGAATGATGAGCCTCATGAGCGGTGCATACTCATCTCTGAAGAATCTGAATGGAAAAACTCTGCTCAAGTAACCCATATATCCAGTTTTAATATATGGCTCATAGTGGAATTTCTCTAAATGCTGACGCTTGTTCCATTCCTCGCCCATGTTTGGTATGCCAGTGGCTTGAGCAATAGTCAAGGGTGACACAATGAAATCAACCCCGGTAAGAACTGCAGATCACCCCATGAAATGAAGAACAACCAGGCATCCTAATTCGATGAGGCGGGTTTACATTGCAACCATCTCCTAAAATCTGAAACATGACAGAATCAGCTAATCCATAGCTAATGGACATGCACACCTTGAGCCAAAGAGTAGGCTCCACTCTCTGCGATGATCACACAGCTACAACATGTTCTCACTGCGGGACCTAGTAGCTGTCCCCAACCGATCCCACCCGAATCAACGCGACCAAAATGTAATGAACTCTGTCCTCGACATATCTTTGATCGGCACGGCAATGTGTATCGCGATATGAATGTAGTGAAAGAAAATTAGGATGTATGTTTTAACACCCAACCAATATTCCCACCGTCAAAACACCATCAAGGAATCAAATCATGGATAAAATCTCAGCTTTAAATGGATTGAAAAAGGCACAATCTCTGTTTTGAATGCAAGTGAAATTTTGACCAAATAAGAGCAGGCAACCTTCAAAAGTTTGAACACATCTAATCAAAGGGAGGGCATGGCATCAATAGCATGTGTTTGTTTATGAGTAATAACCACAAAGGCCTCAATGGGCAGTTTGAAACAAAGTCATGAGCATATTTTACATTGGGCAATGAGACTCATTACAAACACAGTCACCATGGCATAAAAGGTTTAAACATGGTATAATAATAGCAATGGTTGCAGTGGCATAATGGGCATGAGGGTAAATTGATATCATATGTAAAGCTGGATGTATCACTGCCCTAAGATAGCAAACAAATTCTTTCAACCATTCATTTTCATCCTAAAACCCTGAAAACAATAATGTTATGACTGTGGGATTTTAACTCCTCCATTTGAACATTTGAAACCACCAATGATGCCACAAGTGCGTTCAAAAACACCAAGCAACTGATAAAAACCTGTTTGAAGGCAAGTTGAGTCGATTCCAAGAAAAACTGGGCGCTCAAACTAAATTTCGAAACCCTGTGTCTGCGTGGGTCGCGCTGCTCCTGCGTGGGTCGCTCGGCCCAGGTGGGTCGCGCACCTTGCAAACTTGCACTGCTGAACTGACCTGCGTGGGTCGCTCTGCTCAGGTGGGTCGCTCGGCCTTTACGTGGGTCGCTCGGCCCAATCAACACTGCCCACGCAACTAAAAACTCTGAAATCGGCCCTCCAATCTTCAAACACGATTTGGGAGCTATGAATTGGTTCAAATGAAACTTGTTTGGCTTTTATACATGTCACAAATATCTTCACAATCAGATTTTATTTCAAATCTAATTCAAACCCATATTACAAATGTTTTTGTAATTTCACTTTTGGCTTTTCAAATACAAACTTCCTTTGGCTTTTTGAGGTCGATACTAATGGTTTTGCTGTCTTCTTGCAGGGATATGGCTATCTTGGCTAGAGAAGAGACCAGGGGTCTGCTTTTGACAATGTCTTCATGGCGGAACAATTACAATTTATTACAAAATGATAATGACAAATTTCTAGTTCCAAAACAGAGTTTTGGACTAGAAATAATTTTTTTTTAAAAAATGCTGATGATAATAAAATGAAAATCACAAATGCAGAACTTTCCTCACCTTGCAGGCTTTATGACAAGTATACAAATGACTCAAAAACCCTAGACACCAAGACCTAGGACACTTATTGACATTTTTAATGACCATATATGTAATGACAATGACTATGAATAATTTTTTGAAGAAAATTTTTTAAAATAGCGCTGCAGGTATAAACATGAGGAAACATAGGACGACAGACCCCTTCGTCAGTTCATGGCATGATCCTAGTGAAATGCAACGAAGTGGAACAAGCGAGACACCTAATAATGAATATGCAAAAGATGAAATGATCACTGACGGAGGGCTGCAAGGGCCGACTCTAACATTGGCTCCAATGGGGATGGTGGCTCCATGGAGATGCCAAGAACGGCAGATCTCTGGGGGAGTCAGACAGTGCCTCTCATCCATTGGGCGATGGAATCATTATTTGAATGGATAACACAAAACCTTTGACACATTTATTGAATGAAAACTTGACTGAAAACTTGACTCAAACCGACTCGATGGCAAACTGAAATAATCTTGAAAAAACTGACTCAACAGACCAAACACAAATGACTCATGACTGACTTAAAACAAGACTTTACAAAGCTTTTGGAAAAAAGGCAGCAGTCCATCAAGATTTTAAATCATGATGACAACCACCTACATACTAATGAAATATGTACAATCATGTATAATTGGCTTTCCAATGTAACCAATCCAGCAGATGGCTACACCTCAAATTTCTGCTCTTACTCTCTTCAAGTAGGCAGAATGCTAAACCTGTAGGCAACTCAACACAATCACTGAAACTAAAGCTCATGAAAATAAACTAGGCAACATTTATCCTTTCTAATGCTTGCAAAAGAATGCTGAAGGGATCTTGAAAATCCTGAAGCACTGGCTTATCTAGAGATCCAGCTGCAAAAATACTAGTATTCACCTCACTCTGATCTGAAAAGACATTTGATTTCTGAGGGATAGGGATGCACAAATCTGCCATCTGAGTGTTAGCTGTAGGTTCCTTGACCATGAGTAATTCTGGCATATACTCTTCAATTTCATGATCTAGGTCATTCTTAAACAAAAAACAATCTTCAAGGTTATCAAACATGATAGCCTTATCATTTTTGTGAAGGAAAAAATTATCTGTTTGCTGATCTACACAACTGATTACAAGACAATCATCTTTTTCAACAGAGGAAGAAGTTTCACCAACACTTTCCTGATTATGTGTGCACTGCAAATCTGCTGTAGCTTGGGTTGTAACAAGACCTTTCAAAAGCTGATCTATCTCATCTTCAGACAAAGGAGACAATGCTTTTTGTTTTCTTTTGCTCAAACAGTGATTATCTTCATATGACAAGGCATTCAAACTATCATTCATAACTGAGTTATTGAAAGGAGATTTATCACTTACTTGCACAAAGATCTCATTTTGACTTTCATGAACTGACTGGATTGCTTCTTCATGAAGGCTGTGTTCTAATGATGGGCTGACAGTATGACTGAGAACATTTGGATCCATTACTGTGTCTTCTGCATCCCAGATGATTTCAACGGCAGAGTTCTCCTTGATGGGCTTCAGCACAAGATATGCTTGGTCATCATGATCTGAATCTGAATCTGAAGTAGCTGTCTGGACATTATCACAATCTGCAATTAGAACTGGACTTACTTGCATGCTGCTGTCTTCTGTGGGCAGATCTGAAATGACATTCTCCCTTTCATCATTTTCAGCCATATGGCCATCAACCTGCTGCAAAGTCTCCTGAGCACCTTGATAGGTATCCTTTAGGTTCTCTTCATATCGCTGAAATGGATTCTCGTACAGGGCCTCCATGATTTCATCATTCATGAAATTATCATCTTCATAATATTTCTCCAGGCTTTCAATAAAATAATAGGCATGTTTGCAACAGTCATGAACTAAATTTAATGATGGATAAGACATTTGATATCTTTCAATGAACAGGGCATGAAAGTCCTTTAAACAGTAAATACAGGCCAGCGGCAAATTTTCATACCATGACTGAGCTTCACCTTCCAGAGTGGCCAGGAATATCTTCATCAAACAATCTTTAGGAAAAACTACCTTCAACTTGCGAATATGCATGTGAAATCTAATCAGATGTAAAGCAGCATCTTTCTTACCATTATCGTTAAAAGTAGGCAGATTCCTGGACCAATCTACCTTGGGCATCTTATTCGGAAAACCTGGAATGTGATCTCGGCTCATGGGAGCATATCTTCTCGTGATTCGGTCCATCTTGAAAATCTCACAGCTACTGATCTCCCTGCAGTGAAATCACCATGAAGCATTGATTTCTGGATTGTTCAGTGAATGAAGTCGCCAGGTGAATGATTTCAGCCTTGCGATGTCTGATCGTTGTTCACCATCAACCATCAGATCTGAACTTGATACATGTACTCGGGCAATTTACAAGTTAAATGCTACGATTACAAGTTAAACCGGAGATCGACTGAAGCAGCGTTTATCTACTTCGCTGATGCATAGCAACAATGTTTCGAAGGCTACCTGGCGTGACTTCAGACTCCGTCTATAACAAGCAAACTTTTTGAGTTTCTCCCCAGTATGGTCGCCACTATGTTAGCACTCAAATCTACCTCAGGCTGAAATGAAGTAAACTCGAGGCTACATCAAACCACGCTCAGCCTCGTAGCTAGCCCTACGAGGACAGGAGAGGGCTCTCTCCGTCAATCTCGAGAAAATGAGCAATAGGATGCGAGATGACTTACAATAAGAACTGATTTTAGGCTAGTAAAGAGATAGGTATGTTTGATTTTTTGGTTTTTGGGTTTTCGCTGGAGTAATGGGAAAACAAATTTTGGGTCCGGGGATAAGGTCAGACCTTTGCAGAGTTCAAGCTGGGGCGAGGTAGGTGATGATCTTGATGCTTTAAATTGGATTTATGGATAGATTAGACCGACGAGGAGCTGAAGAGGGCAAAGGAGAACTTGGATCCTCTCCAAACAGCTGAAAACATATAGAACTAATTGAATTCAAAGGCCAAGCACTGTAAACAATGGATTCAACCTTAATCACTCATTCAACTTAGTTCAGAAGCATAATGAAAGGATGGCATACATTAAACATGAAGAAACTTATAGTAAACAAAGAAGAAACACCATCAAGAACAGAACACCACAAGGATCCCAACAAGTGCCGCAAAACCCTTGATCTTTCCTTAGCCAAAATATGAAAAATATGTACAATGATATCAAAAGTATCCCAAGAGTCCAACCTGTAGAATGGCTCAGAATTTACAATATATAGATCACTCTAACCCCTTTCCCCACCTCTAGGGGTCGAATTCCCTCTTCAGGGATCAGTTTCAACCAATTATAAGCATGGAACTACAATCTAGGCAGCTAACCACTTGCCTCTAAAAGAGTGGAAACTGATCCATTACATGATTTTTTACTCATTTGAGAGTGAATCTTCTAGAAGAGATAAAAACAAGCCAAAGTTACATACCAAACATGAATTTACATCATAACAACCCAAAAATTCTACCCATAGGCAAAACTGGTCCAAAATAGGCGAAATACTGAGCTGGCAGCTGAAAACTCAAAAAAATCTCTAGGTGGGTCGCTCCTGAACTGCGTGGGTCGCTCATGTTCCAGGCTGATTTTGAGGTAGCTCCCGACATCCAAATTGAGCTCATGATAGCTCGTTGGAAATCCCTGGATGTCTACGTTCCAACCCAAGTGGAATTTCTGAATTTGGAGTTGATTTGACCCTCCAAAACCTCATTCTCCCAGAGGTACTTCCTGCTGGTGCAAAAGGTGGCAGCAAGGTGATTTTCATGGTGTTTTTGAGCTGTTTGACCATCCAGATTTTGTTGAAATGATAAGTTGACTTCAGAGGATGCATAATTAACCATGAAAAATCAAAAAATGTAAAAATCTCCTCCAGCAAGTGTCTCAAAAAAAAGCGAGCGCATGAGCGCGCGACCCACGTAGCTGCAAAACCTGTTTTTTAGACCAAAAATTTGAAAATGACAAAATTTTCTCCGAATTTGCCCAAATTCGGAGCGGAGGTCCTCCATCATGTGTCCTGCCCAGTCAATGAAGCCTTGGCCAAAATCCGAAGTGGATTAGGCCTTTTCCGCCGTCGAAGTGCCTTGCGCAACCTCCTCTTCATGATCTTCATCCTCGCTTTGCAAACATGCATGCGAGCCCAGTAGTGGCCTTTCATGTGGCGAAGCAAGTCTTTGTCTCGATTGGCCTTCGCCAACAGCTTCTCCAGATGTATATTTACCCGCGTGAGTACAGTATCTCTGTCAGCTGGTGTCATGTCACCGGGTCTCTTTCGATTCCACTGTCTGTCCTCACGGATTTGGCGTACCTCATAAAATGTGAGCTCATCCTCAAGCTGTTTGTTGCGCTGCTCCAAATAGTTAATCACCCACTGAGCCTTCTGCAATTGGTCTTTCAGCTGATCATTCTCGGCTCTTTGCTCCTGGATGACTTCCCTCAGTTTCGAGCTAGGAGAGCCCGTATCAACATCAATGACTGTCATATCGGTGTCCCGGCCTCCTGATGGGCCCTCATCATGCATGGGCCTCTTGCCTCTGTCTTGTACCTGTACCTGCACTGGAGAAGAAAGCGAGACCCTTTCCACATCACGTGGAGATAATACTCGCCGTGTCGATGAAGTCGGCAGGACCCCTTCCACCTCACGTGGAGATAGTACCCGCCGTGTCGCTGCAAATAAGGCCCTGTGGCCTCGCTGATATGTCTGAACCAAAGGAGTAATGATATGCTCAACCTAAAGCATGTCCGGCTGGTGTGAGGGCTCTCCTGCATCATGAACTGCCTCGGGAGGCTGCTGTGGCACTCCGAAAAAGTCTCTGGAAATGAAATCCTCCCAAGTGATGCCCTGCTCCGCCAACTGATGTAACACCAAGATTTTGATCAAAGTGAAATGGTATATACTCCTGTACTGCTGCACTGGGCTCGTCTTCTTCTGCACAAAAGTCACCATCCTCTCTATGTTGCGGTGTATGAAATACGGAATATTCATCATACGCACCCTTGTGAAGTGCATCAGCAAACGAACATGGTATGAAAAAAGACGAGCATACCTGCCCTCACAACTAAAATACTGAATAATGAGCCTCATGAGCGGTGCATACTCATCTCTCAAGAATCTGAATGGAAAAACTCTGCTCAAGTAAGCCCTATATCCAGTTTTAACGTATGGCTCATAGTGAAATTTCTCTAACTGCTTACCCTTGCTCCATTCCTCGCCTATGTTCGGTATACCAGTGGCTTGAGCAATAGTCAAAGGTGATACAATGAAATCAACCCCAGCAAGGCTTACCTGATCACCCCGTAAATGAAGAACGAACAGTCGTGCTAATTCACGATGAGGCCGGGTTTGTGCAACCATCTCACAAAATCTGAAACACGACAAGAATCGAAAACAATCCATAGCTAATGGACATGCCTGCAACCGAGCCAAAGAAGTAGGCTCCTCTCTGCGATGATCACCGCTTCTATGTTCTCTGCGGGACCCCCGTGGCACATTACCTTCAGTCACCAAATCACTGCCTGACCCTGGCTCATATTCTGACTCTGTCTCTGACATATCTCTGATCAAGCTTTTGGCAATGTGTATACTGATATGAATGCAGTGAAAGCAAAATTAGGATGTATGTTTTAACACCCAACCAATATTCCCACCGTCAAAACACCATCAAGGAATCAAATCATGGATAAAATCTCAGCTTTAAATGGATTGGAAAAGGCACAATCTCTGTTTTGAATGCAAGTGAAATTTTGACCAAATAAGAACAGGCAACCTTCAAAAGTTTGAACACATCTAGTCAAAGGGAGGGCATGGCATCAATAGAATGTGTTTGTTTATGAGTAATAACCACAAAGGTCTCAATGGGCAGTTTGAAACAAAGTCATGAGCATATTTTTACATTGGGCAGTGAGACTCATTACAAACACAGTCACCATGGCACAAAAGGTTTAAACATGGTATAATAATAGCAATGGTTGCAGTGGCATAATGGGCATGAGGGCAAATTGATATCATATGTAAAGCTGGATGTATCACTGCCATAAGATAGCAAACAAATTCTTTCAACCATTCATTTTCATCCTAAAACCCTGAAAACAATAATGCTATGACTGTGGGGTTTTAAATCCTCCGTTTGAACATTTGAAACCACCAATGATGCCACAAATGCGTTCAAAAACATCAAGCAATTGATAGAAACCTGTTTGAAGGCAAGTTGAGTCGATTCCAAGCAAGGCTGGGCGCTCAGAATAAATTTCAAAACCCTGTGTCTGCGTGGGTCGCGCAGCCTCTGCGTGGGTCGCTCGGCCCAGGTGGGTCGCGCACCTCGCAAACTTACACTGCTGAACTGACCTGCGTGGGTCGCTCTGCCCAGGTGGGTCGCTCGGCCTCTGCGTGGGTCGCGCGAGCCCCAAAACTCTGTCCACGCACTTAAAAACTCGAAATCGGCCCTCCAAACTTTCAAAACACGATTTGGGTGCTGTGATTTGTTTCAAATGAAACTTGTTTGGCTTTTATACTTGATACAAATATCTTCACAATCAGATTTTATTTCAAATCTAATTTCAAACCCATATTACAAATGTTTTTGTAATTTCACTTTTGGCTTTTCAAATACAAACTTCCTTTGGCTTTTTTGAGGTCGATACTAATGATTTTGCTGTCTTCTTGCAGGGATATGGCTATCTTGGATAGAGAAAAGACCAGGGGTCTGCTTTTGACAATGTCTTCATGGCGGAACAATTACAATTTATTACAAAATGATAATGACAAATTTCTAGTTCCAAAACAGAGTTTTGGACTAGAAATAATTTTTTTTTTAAAATGCTGATGATAATAAAATAAAAATCACAAATGCAGAACTTTCCTCACCTTGCAGGCTTTATGACTAGTATATAAATGACTCAAAAACCCTAGACACCAAGACCTAGGACACTTATTGACATTTTTAATGACCATATATATAATGACAATAACTATGAATAATTTTTTGAGGAAAATTTTTTAAAATAGCGCTGCAGGTATAAACATGAGGAAACATAGGATGACAGACCCCTTCGTCAGTTCATGGCATGATCCTAGTGAAATGCAACGAAGTGGAACAAGCGAGACACCTAATAATGAATATGCAAAAGACGAAATGATCACTGACGGAGGGCTGCAAGGGCCGACTCTAACAAAATGAATGGAAAAAGTCACTTAGGAGGGCCAGTAAATGGTGGACTCCTGAAGCATTATCTCTTCTGATGCGAAACTTATGAGAAATTTCATCCTCATTGTATACATCATTTTAACATTTCTGCAAGTGTGAAGTAAAACAAGCATTGAATTTCGGAGCCCGAAGTGAAGGCCATGGAGCTTCATTGAAGTTTCTATTAAGTTTGCATTAGGGTAAGTTTCCTTGAGCACAACAACACCTATGAAAATACTCTTCTCATCATGATTTGTCTCAGTAAAAATCATTTATGAAGTTAGGGTCTAAAGAGTCTCATTAGGTCATTAGGTTTTTTGTTTTTTTTCAAGGTCATTACTCCATTCAAATCAAGTAAGCAGAGATGTGAGAGGGACTCAAAGAGAATTTTATCTTCCTATATAGAATATCATCACTCTGTAATTTTTATCATTGCAAGTTGTAATTATTTTTTTTAATGACTATTATATCAAAATTCCATTTTGATATAAAATCAAATATGTAATTTATTTATGTTTCCAAATGTAATTTTATGTTTTCATATGTAATAAATTCATCCCTAGCTTTCAATGCAATCATTCCGGCCAAAATGAAACAAATAAATTCGAACTTCATTACTTGATTAACCTACAAAGCCAAAAGTCAAACAATTTAAAGAGTATCAGTGTTAAAATAATGAGAAGAAAAAAGGAACATAAGGAAAGTGCGTAATTTAAATAAAAATTCAAATCCATCAGGATATAAAGCCATTCAAACACTTCAAAAGAAAGTCATTATCTTCATTTATCCATCCATAGTCTGCATCAAAGGATAAAATTTAAATTTTTGAGCAAATCAACAGAAAATTTCAGAGGCGTTGCATGTTTGCTTTGCACGTTGCGCGTTTGGTTGAACGTTGTGTGTTTACCATTCCACGCTGCGCGTTCGCCTGAAAAATTCCGACCAAAGCCTTCAAGCGCTGCGCATTTCCCATCTCATGCTACGCATTTACCTGCACGCTTCGTATTCCTCCAGCAGGTTGTGTGTTTGATCAAATAGAGTTCCAAATGACTTTACAACCTCCAGCAAGCTCACACTTCTTCACAAATTTTTTCAAAGGTCTTTCAATCAGTGAGTGAACCCTAAAACACCTCTCCTCTAGTATATTTGGTGTTTCATAGGAAATTTGAACTATCTTCTAAAAGAAACCCTAGTTTTCATTTTTTCCTTCCCATTTTTATGTATAATCTTTATACTCATATCCCTAAAACATATCATTAATAAACATTGTTAAATTATAGGGTTTTCATAAGGCCTAGGTTCCCATTTAAATTCACTCCTTCCATTTTCCTAAACTATTCCTTTCACCTCACACTCCCTTCATCTCATCTCATTTACCCTAGGGTTTCTAGGCTTCCAATTCATAATTTCTGAAGAGGAAGACAAAAATTTCAATGAGGAGCAAAAACCAATGAAGAAATAATATAATAAAGAGGGGAAAATCATCAGATATTAACCAGCAACCACAAAGGAGCTCATGGCATCTTCCCTCACTATGTCATGTTTTAAACAAGTTGGTTGTTTTGAGTTTTGTGAAAAAGTGTAGAAGATCCAATATCACCCTATGTTGACAACGTTGTTTATTTCCAATCTTCAAGATACGCAAGTCACTCTTTTTGGGCTCACATTTACTATGTCCACCGATATCATTGTAGATGCTACAGGGATCCCAAGTGTAGGAGAAAAATGGTTTAAGAAAGGAAACCTTGACCCTTCCTACTATGAACCATATCTTAAACCAAGATACAAGGATGATAAAAAAAACATTTTCCCTTTCTCTCATCTCCTTGACAGAAATTTCCCCTTGATGAAAGTCATTATGAAATACTTCACCTATGAGAGGAGTTTTTCTCGACTCTATTCCTATCATGTATGACTTCTCATGCATTTCACTAGAGTCAAAATGCTTCACATACCCTATTTCCTCTTCTGCAACATTGAAAAGATGGCATACATTGTACAAAAAAGGGATCATATTCATCAAATGCAGAGTATTTTCCACCACTCCTTCATTAAAATAATATTCATGTACCATCTTGATCAAATGAACATATCGTGGGACACATTCATATCAAATGATATTTTCACTACCCTACCTAGTCATCATGATCAGAATATCCCTTCATCATCTCATCCTCCCATATCTACTCCCCCATCTCAGCCTACTGTTCATACATCATCACCAACTAATTTTCATTCACCTCATATTGATCCATCTTCTTCACCCTTCAATAACCCTACATCATCGTCACCACATGATTCAAAGTCATCCAGCAGTGAGGAAGATATTAAAGCAGCAAAGACTAGTTTGATTGAGGTTCAAAATTTTCCTAAAACTCACCAGAGAGGCTATAGGCATGTATTTTCTTCACTTGGAGTGAAAGGGGCCATGACTTCTTCATCACCATAGGAGGTAGAAAAAGGCAAGGAAAATGCAAAAGAACCAATCATTGATGATGAGGAGGGTAAACATGACACAGAACATGACTTTCAAGTTATTGACCTAGGTGATGAAGATGAGGATAAAATCACTAATGTAGCAATTAAATCCAAAGAGGTAAAGATTAGTGAACTTGAAACTAATCTTGAGAGGGCAAGATATGTAATTGGCTTCCTTGAACAAGAAAATCAGCATCTGAAAACCAAACAAATAGTCAATGAGTGAAGTGTATAAAGGCACAAAGAGAAGAAGAAAAGGCTAAAGTGTTTCTTGAGGAGACATTAGAAAGGTTTGTTGAACCTGATGATGTGGAGGATCAGCCTCCAAGACAAAGACCAAGGACTAGAGGACTGAAAAGAGCTCTAGCCTTGGAGAAACAAAGGGAAGTTGAGCTAGCAAACCAACTTACCTTAGATGAACAACTTTCCAAAGAAATAAATGTACACAAAGAAGTAGGGCTTAATGGGGTCAAACAACACTTGGAGCAGCTCTTGTCCAAGGCTCAAAAGGAAAATGACATTCGGATAAAGATGGCAAAGCATTATGCCATGAGGAACAAAATTGCAAGGGCCAAGTTCAAACGAGCCCATGCAAAAATTCAAGCTTTGACCAAGCATGGAGAGAAATAAGGATTGGATATATTTTCTGAGGTATCACTCCATGCCTCAAGCACTCAATGAGAAATTACCCTCATATTTTTGGCACGTTTTTTCACTTATGTTCGTTTCAGCAATTTTTTGCAATTTTCAACACAGAAAGTTTTCTAAAGGCGTATCAAGGTGCACACTGCGATCATTTTTGGGGCCTCCAAACGAAAAATGGCCACCACCATCATGTTCATAATGATGAGGACATCAACCCTAGCAAGTTTCATAAGATTTGGAGGAGAATTGGTCCCTTAAAAATGCAAAAACTACCTAAATTTCATGTTTCTTCCTCCTTTTTGGCTTGCACGTTGTGTGTTTACCAGTCTTGGGAGATCAAGTTTTTGACAGGTAAAAGGATAACAATTTTGGAAAGTAGAGGCAGATTTGGAAACTAGACTCGAAGAGATTTCCAATGGGCTATCATGGAGTTGATTTGGACACCGGGAAGGCACTCAAAACCAGCTTTGAAAACAGGTCATTTTTTTCTACTTGCATGCTACGAGTTTACCAGGAAATTTCAAATTTTGACAGTCTTTAGAAATTTTTCTCCAGTTTGACTTTTCATCTTGGGAAATGAGAAATTAATGATGTAAATAGTCAAGATGAATATAAAATTCATTTTTTTACTTTTATATAGGGTAGATACATTAGGTAAGTCAATCAATTGAGGTGTAATGGATCAATTCCTAGAGATAGGAATGAGTCACTTTTCTCATCCTACACTCTAGCTTTCAGGTCAGATTTTCATGTAACATCTCCCTCACCTCATGGATTCAACCCTTGAGGATGAGAGGAGGTGGTTTTAGGTCTATTTACCTCAAGTTTTCAGAGGAGTTGGCATCAATTTGAAAGTTTGTGTATTGATCAAGAAACATTTTGGCTTGGATATTAATGACACATTGGAACTATTTATTTGTGATTCATGTGGTATGAATGTTTGACATATTTTCTTCTTTGTGATCATTTGTATGAATGTATTGTAAGCTCATAAACAATTTTCATGTCTATGATAAGCTTAATTTCAAGTTGAAAGGCAGAATTCATGTTTTCATGCTCTGTTTTGGAGAATTTTGCATAATTTGTCCAATTTCTTCAGTTTAGGGAGAATTAATCTCATATTATCTTCCTAGCTCCTCACTGGTCTATTCATCTCACCAAAATCACCTTTAATTGTTAAACCTTCCTACCTACCTTTCCCTATTGAATGAACTGCAATTTCATCTCATTGGCCCAAATTCAATCCCCTTGAACTAATCCTCATTTCAGTGAGCCCAACCCCAATCAAAACAACCCCTTGTACTCATTATCTAGCCTAAAAACCCTAATTGCTCCAGCCCTCCTGCCTATGACCCTTTTTGGAGAGAGCCCTCTTTCGCTTGATAGGTCTAGCTATCAAGTCAAAAGCTTGGTTTGTGGTTACCTCTGTTGGGATTCTTTCCTCAACCTTGGGAATCTGGCGAAGTGATAACAGAGTGCGAAGTGCGATCAGATGAGGACCGTTAGATCTAGGGCCAGATCAATAGCAGATGGTGAATCGTGAGCCCATACATCGCAAATGTTAGCGAATAGAGCTAAGGTATGTTAATTTATTTGTGATGTGCTAAGGTTATAAAGTTGTGATGTGGTGAAAGGGAGGAGCCACGTGTCGGCGCTGCGCATTAGCGCACATCGTAGAGTTTATGTTTTTGTGCTTAAAGTTTGCACAGTAAGGTAAGTTGGATGTGATAGCATATCGCACAAGACAAGAGATATGTTTAAGTTTTGAACGTTAAAAGTTGCGAGAAAGTATTTGTGATGTGTTGTGATTGGTTCTAGGATTGTGGGACCAAAATACCCTTGTTCCGCGTATATGTGTGTCCTGTTATGTGCGCCTTGTTATAAAGTATAAGTTGTTGATTGATAATCATATGTATGTTAATGTGCATTGTTTGATTGTTGAAACGTATGTATGTTTATAAAACACGAAAATTGTAATCCATGGGTTAAAAGGGCGTTTATGTGGGCCATACCCCAGAGGTCACAAAGGAAAGACCTGAACGCATGACAAAGGACTAGGATCCCATGCATAACAGTGTTGCGGCAGTGAGTCAAATGAAAAGGTTGAATGCGGAAGAAAAGACTCAGGTAATAAAAATAAAATATTGAACACAGAAAATAAAGGCTTGGGTAAGAAAAATGACTCGGAGCTCATGCATAGCAGTGCAACAACATGGGTTGAGTCACGAAAAAAGGGCAGTTATGCAACATAGTTGAAACATAACTGTAGAAACATAAAAGACAAAGGAACAGCAAGCAGAAGAGGACAAATAGACAAGAAAGCTAAGAAATTGAAAGGGCTGAATTGGAATATTTTGATTGTAACTCTAAATGTATTAATTAGTTTATATTGTTTGTGATTCAAGGGAAAGTCTCTGTAGGAAAAGAAAAACTCCAATTTAATACTGAAATGAGTATATAGTGTTGTAACATCCTGAATATGCTGAGCGAGGACATGAGAGGGTGGAAGGCAACGAGTCATATCTGTTCATTTCATATTCCCATATGGAATGCAAACAACCATGCAGTAATCTCTATAAATGATGTTATTGTAATATGAAAAAAGATGTTAGAGAGTGGAAGAATAAGATAGAGTAGATAGAGAAGTTGTGAAGATCCAGAGTTGATATAAAGCAGAATTATAGGCTGGAAGGACAACAGTGAAGAAGGAGAAAAATAGAGCTGATATCCAGGTAAATCAGCATATGATTTTATTGTAGTGTGAAGAAGTTGGTGCTTCCATATCAAGTTGTAGCTTGATATATGTCCACTTGTAGTTGGTTGAGATAGGAGCCTACTGTGGGTTGTAGCCTATAGAAAATACATTGGATTTGGTGCTTCCGTTTCAAGTTGTAGCTTGATAGATGTCCAATTGTAGTTGTTTGAGGTAGGAGCCTCCTGTGGGTTGTAGCCTACAAAAAATGCATGGGATTTGATGCTTCCATTTCAATTTGTAGCTTGATAGATGTCCAGTTGGAGCTGGTTGAGGTAGGAACCTGTTGTGGGTTGTAGCCTACAAAAAACAGATGGGAGTTGGTGCTTCCTTGCAAGTTGTAGCTTGCAGAATTTGAGATAGTAGCCTCCTATAGGTTGGAGCCTACAGAAAATCAGTGGTGAGAGGGTGTTGGAGCTTCCCTTTGCATCACATCAATAATAAGATGTAATTTTCTCTCTTATGGGTTTCCACTTATATCTGTTGTCCATGTGCTGATAATTATGTGTTGATGTTCTGTATTTAATCTCCTTAATACTTGCTGCTCACATATTAATATTGTTGTTTCATTATATATGAAGTTGATCATGAAATGAAGGTGAAAATAAGTTTAAAGGAAAGTTTTAAAAGTCCATGAATGTATTAAACTGATTCACCCCCCCCCCCTCTCAATTTAACTAAGGGCTCAACAATAATGTCTTTATATTATGTCGGAAGTTGAATACAATCTTATGTAAAAGAGTAACACATTATATCACATATTCATTATGGCATAGTATACTCTTCTACCCATTTATTATATAAAGAGGTGTTATTTTGGAGAATTATATTATCCCACATTCAATATGTAAGAGTAATTCCACCACATATCTGGGTATATAATAAGGGAGCCTTTTTGAAATCCATCACATCTCACCTTGTGCTCATACTGTCATTTTTATCGAGTTATTTGTAGTTTCTCCCTTTCTAAGATTGCAGGAGATTTCTGGAGATAATAGAAGACAACCTTCTTGTGGACGTAGCCCAATTGGGTGAACCACGTATATATGTTGTATTATTTTTCCTTGTTCTCTTTCTGTTCTTATTTATATGTTGATATGTTGTTGGTTTCTTAGATATATAGCTAGTTTAGTAGATCTAATATTCTAACATGGTATCAGAGCCATGGTTACTATGATCTAACATCTTCTTTGAATTTAACCATCAATGTGTATCTTCATTTTTATTATCTGGGCACTTATTTTTTCGTATATTTTCTTTCTATTTGGTAGCCATTAGGCTTCTCTTCAGATCTAGGCATGATTCTACATATTTGGGATTTTTTTTCTCATAACCCTAACTTTGTTGTGTATTTTTTTTGCAGATATTTTTTCAAGGTGATCTTGATTGTTTTTCCATAACATCTATATGTTTTTTGGATTTTCAAGGGGTTCTTGATTGTTTTTATGTAATATTTATATGTTTTTTGAATCCTCCTCAAGGAGATCTATCTTCCGGATGTAATATTTTTTCTAATTTAGTCTACTTATATTATATTATACATGGAAAAACATTACAATGCTCATCCTCTAGATTTGGAAAACCAATTTCGGAGGGAAGTGTCAAGATCTTGATAAAAAAAATAAGGATTTCCCCAGATGGGGAAACCAGTCCACATGTAGCAAAACTTAAAACTGCCCAGGGTGGGAAACTAGCATATACAGTTTTGAAACTAAAACTGAAACATAACAGAGAAAAGTTCCAAGAAAAAATTAAACTAGAGAACACCAAAAGATAGTTGGGGTGAGAGAAGAGCACCCATCATTTTCAATTAAGGTAGACCGTCATTCTTCTCAGGAGGGTTGGGAGCTTCTTCCACAATATTGCAAACATAAAAAGACTCGTCATCCGCCTTGTTCGACACGTGGGCAGAAGTCAGAGGCAGAGGTAACACCTGGACATCTGGCAGGTTGGAGGTGGCTGCAAGTGCGCTGGTGTCTTCATCATTTCCTCCCTCGTCGCTACTGGAACCACGACCTCTACTAGAACCCAAGCCACTGCTAGCGCAATGGCTGCTACTCGAAGCACTCTACATAGGCAGGGCTTTCATCTTGCGAGGAATGGAGACTGGTTCAGACTGAAGAGTGGATTTATGTAGGTGATTCTTGGGATGAATGCCAGAAGATTTAGGCGGGGAGACAGGGAGATGAAGGGGCAGTTGAGCGGAGAGGTTGACAGGGTCGAGCCTGTTCAGCTCTTCCCAACCCACAGAGAGGTTCACTTCCCTGCCCATGGCCATCGATAGTGGAGGTCTAGAGGGGAGGCCTCACCCACCTGCACATCGACTTCTCATTCGGTGGTGCCTTGGCATGACGGGAGAGGGATCAGAAGCATGAGATAGTGAGGGCATGCTCTTCGGAACATGAGAGGAGCTCCCACCACCAAACTTCGCCGAGGGGTAGCTGCACCAAGACTCGCTGAGGGCTGAAAGGAAATGTAGGAGGAAAACATAGAGATTTGAATGAAGATACAAATAGAGGCTTGAGGAGCGTGACGAGCCAAATTAATAGCCATTCTAGCATAATGAAGAGGCGTTAATGCTCTACAACAGAAGGACGTCTCATAAAAGAAGGTAGGGAATGAAGTTAAGGTAGGCATGATTCTAAATTTATCAATGGGCGGGCTTCCATGTGCGAGCTTGTGGGGTGGACAGATGCCCTACCACATGGTGCCCAAGTGGCCCGAGATCTTACAGCTAGGCACCTGCATCCGGGGATCTTCTGGTTGTAATATTAAGTTACGGAAGCTACAACATTTTTTTTTTGTTTTTTATAGGGCATAATATTTCCATACTGAGGGTTTAGATCATAATTTTAGCCACATAAGTGGACTTCAAGTGGTTGCGCCATTTCCGAAAACTGGTTATAATAAGCATTTGGAGCATTATTGAGTTTTTTTGTTTTGCCACCTCACGTTTTTGTTAGATATGTTACTTTTTGTGCAGAATTTCCCAGGAAAGAGTATATATTTTGGTTCCACTCACTGATCTACCCAAATTCAAAAAACAATCAACTCAAACGAAGTCCCGGAAGCAATGTTATCATTGATTTAAGATTGGTATTTTTTTCAGGTTTTTTGGTGACGGCAAACGAACTGCAAAAATTTACAGTTTTCTATCCACTTTTTCTTTTGTCATTTCTTTTATTTGGGTTTATATTTATTGTCAAATTTCTATCATTATGACTTCAGAAGTAGCTTTTGTTCCTGAACTTATCGGCTCTAATTATCTTGCATGGAAAAGGAAAATCATTGATGTTCTCAGGAGTAAGAATCTATGGAGGTTGGTTAATGGTGAAAACAAGAAATCTACAGATGCTCAAGCCTTGTTTAAATTGGAAGAAAACTTTGATCAAGAAAGAGGGCTCATTGGTCAAACAGTTTCAGATAGTATTCAGGTAAGTATTGAGGCAAAAGACATCCCGGTTGAGGTATGGGAAATTCTTGCTTCTTTATTTGATAAATCTGATGATGTTTCTTCTTATTACCTTGAAAAGAAGATTCATGAGCTAGATCCTACTATTTTTGATAGAGTAGAATTATATCTTGTTGAATTGAAAATCTTAAATTGAAATTTAAATAATTGTGGTAAATATTATAAGAAGACAGACATTGCTCTTATCATTCGTGTAGAACAAAAATTTCCATCTTGTTTTGACATGTTCATTCAAACTAGGAATAGGGCTCTTGAATTATCTAAAAGAACCATGAAACCTGCTTTTTATGATTTTTGTAAAGGGTTTATAAATGAGCAAGAAAGGTTGATTGCTTCACGACAAGTCTCACCTAATAAAGCTCTTTTGGCACATAATAAAAATCCTGACAAAAGTTTTAATAATGCCAAAGGTTCTTGTTCACACACTTCTAATCATACTAATAATAATGGTCATGCTTCTCATGCACATCATGAAACTAGTAAGAAGAAAAAAGTATTTTATTGATTCATCTAAAGCCTACTTCAGCAAAAAGGAATATCTGGTATTTCACCATTGCAGAGATGTTAATCATTGACATACATACCCCCTTATGTCATAAATAAAATTGCAGAGTTGATAAGTGAGACTGACTAATGCATTGAATGTATCTAACCTCAAGGTTTTGTTTTTGAAAGGACTCTATACAGTATTAAATTCATTTGGTGTCTCAGATTGAAAGATGTTGCCTAAGCTTATAATAAGTTGTAAATTTTGGTGTGATTCATTTTTCACATCAATATCAAGGGCCCTTCGGCCGATAGTGTAATGTCTCTATTAGTAGTCTAGCACATATCACCACCAACATGCAATAAAGGTGAACCACAGCTATAAAATATATATCGGCATCATCATATTTGAATAGATGTGTACTGCAGATATGTATTGCAGAAGAAGACATATTCCATGGTATTCCCTCAACATATATGTATCTCAGATGAAGATCATAATATAGACCAAATTTTATTTGGAGCAATTTTCATATGTTGTATGAAGCATTCTCAGTATTTAAGTATCATTCCAATAATGCATCTCTGATTATATAAGTCTGGTACAGTTTGTTCTATGAAATTTCCTTATCATCACTTTTAGATTTATACAAGTGCAAGGAGTTTGTGCTTCAAGATGGTATTAGCTTACTATGTATATACATACAAGTCCAATGATTCTCAAAGTGTTCTCCAAACAACTCTTGTACGCCAGTCTAGAGCAGCAAGGACTAAACACAAATCAGAGAGAGGAAATGAAAAGATAGAAACTACACTAGAAAATGTGCAACCCTTTGCCATTGATGTTAAAGGGGGAGTAAAAGCAAGCAGAAGAAGAAAGGCTCTTCTAAAAAGAAAGTAGAGGAAGAAAGAAACTTCTCAGAATGAAAGGGAGAGGAAGTCCTGGAGGAAGTATTGGAGTATTGGTGGATGTGTTTCCATCAATGCCAAAGGGGGAGACTGTTGGAAAATTTTCCATTGATGGCAAAGGAGCACAAAGGAGCATCACCTAAACTATCATTAAGGAAAAGGAGCAGAGAAGAACCAACAATAAGGCAAAGGAGAAGATCAGGCAACAATGCAGTAAGAAAGAATAAAAGAGAGGAAGAGGAGCAGCAGAGAGGCAAGGAGCAGCATTAGACTCTCATCAAAGGCAGAAAATGCAACAAAGGCCGCAAAGGCAGCAAAGAAGTAGCAAAGGCAGCAAAGGAAGCAGAGGCAGCAAAGAAGCAAAGCCAACATAGAGGCAGAAAAGGCAGCAGAGGCAGTAGAGGCATCAAAGAAGTAGAGGCAGCAAAGGCAGCAAAGGAAGCAAATGAAATCTCAAGACGGTGTAATGGTTATATGAATAACCAGAAGAACAAGCTCAGGGGAGATTCGCAGAAGAAAAAAATAAGGATAGGCATCAAAGGCAGTGGAGGTAGCAGAGAAGCAGCAAAGACAAGCAACAAGCGTAAGAATCCTAGTTCAAAATGAATAACGAATAGAAGAATAATATCAGGAGAGAATCGCGTTGAATAATACAGAACAAGCTCAGGAGGAGTAGCGTGGAGGAACCAGTGTTGCAGAACAACGATAGGATAAACAAACAAAAATTGACTAAGGCAGAGATCACTTAGAAAATTCCCAAGGAGGTGAACGAACGATTAGGATTAGATCGCAAAAGTGAAGGCGAGAGATGGATGGCGGAGATCAAATCACTTCAAGAGCGATTTCGCAAATCACAATAGTTAAGAGTTTAGCATTAAGGCGTCGCATGGTAAGATAAATAATTTGTGATGTGACGTGGAGAAGAAACGTGTTGCCACAACACAATTTTGAAAATCGCAAGAAATAGAGTATAACCACAAAATAAATCTTATGGAGTACGAAGTGCGATCCAATGAGTACCGTTAGATCTTGGGGAAGATCAATGGCGAACGGCGAATCGCGAACCCGCACATCTCAAATTTTAGCAAATAGCACTAAGATATGTTAATTTTTTTGTGATGTTGTAAGCTTAGAAAGTTGTGATGCGGTGAAAGGGAGGATCCACGTGTCGGCATTGTGCATTAGTGCACATCACAGAGTTTATGTTTTTATGCTTAAAGTTCGCACGATAAGGTAAGTTGGATGTAATGCGATGTGATCGCATATCGCACAAGACAGGAGATATGTTTAAGTTATAAACGTTAAAATATGCGAGAAAGTATTTGCGATGTGTTGTGATTGGTTCTAGGATTGTGGGACCTTAATACTCTTGTTCTACATATATGTGTGTCATGTTATATGTGCCTTGTTATAAAATATACGTTGTTTATTTCTAATTCTATGTATGTAAATATGCGTTGTTTGATTGTTGAAACGTATGTATGTTGATAAAACTCGAAAGTTGTAGTCCGTGAGTTAAAAGGGAGTTTATGTGGGCCATACTCCACAGGTCACAAAGGAAAGACCTGAACGCATGGCAAAGGACCAGGAGCCCATGCAAAACAGTGTTGTGGTAGTGAATCAAATGAAAAGGTTGAATGCGGAAGAAAAAACTTGGGTAATAAAAAGAAAATACTGAACATAGCAAAGAAAGGCTCAGGTAAGAAAAAGGACTCGAAGCTCATGCAGAGCAGTGTAACATCATGGGTCGAGTCGGGCAAAAAGGGCTGAATTGGAATATTTTGATTGTAATTGTAAAATGTATTAATTATTTTATATTTTTTTTTATGCAAAGGAAATTCTCCATAAGCAAAGAAAAACTCCAATTTAATACTGAAATGAGTATATAGTGTTGTAACATCCTGAATATGTTGAGCGAGGACATGATAGGGTGGAAGGCAAAGAGTCATATATGTTCATTTCATATTCCCATATGGAATGCAAACATCCATGAAGTAATCTCTATAAATGATTTTATTGTAATATGCAAAAAGACGTTAGAGAGTGGAGGAATAAGACAGAGAAGATAGAGAAACTGTGAAGATCCAGAGTTGATATAAAGCAGATTTAAAGGTTGGAAGGACAACAGTGAGGAAGGAAAAGACAGAGTTGATATCCAAGTAAATAAGCATATGATTTTATTGTAGTGTGAGAAAGTTTGTGCTTCCATATCAAGTTGTAGCTTGATAGATGTCCACTTGTAGCTGGTTGAGGTAGGAGCCTCCTGTGGGTTGTAGCCTACACAAAATACATGGGAGTTGGTGATTCTGTTTCAAGTTGTAGCTTGATAGATGTCTAGTTGTAGTTGGTTGAGGTAGGAGCCTCCTGTGGGTTGTAGCCTACAAAAAATACATGGGAGTTGTTGTTTTCATTTCAAGTTGTAGCTTGATAGATGTCCAGTTGGAGCTAGTTGAGGTAGGAGCCTCCTGTGGGTTGTAGCCTACAGAAAATAGATGGGAGTTGGAGCTTCCTTGAAAGTTGTAGCTTGCATAATTTGAGGTAGTAGCCTCCTGTAGCTTGGAGCCTACAGAAAATCAATGGTGAGAGGGAGTTGGAGCTTTCCTTTGTGTCACAACAATAATAAGATGTGGTTTTCTCCCTTATGGGTTTCCACTTATATATGTTGTCCATGTGCATGATTATTATGTGTTGATGTTCTGTATTTAATCTGCTTAATACTTTTTTCTCACATATTAAGATTGATGTTTCATTATACATTAAGTTGATCATGAAATGAAGGTGTAAATAAGTTTAAAGGAAATTTTTAAAAGTCCATGAATGTATTATACTGATTCACCACCCCCCCCCCCTCAGTTTAACTAAGGGTTCAACAATAATGTCTTTATATTATGTCGGAAGTTGAATAAAATCTTATGTAAAAGAGTAACACATTATTTCCCATATTCATTATGTCATAGTATACTCTTGTACCCATTTATTATATAAAGAGGTGTTATTTTGGAGAATTATATTATCCCACATTCAATATGTTAGAGTAATTCATCCACATATCTAGGTATATAATAGGGTTAGGGAGCCTTTTTTAAATCCATCACATCTCTTCTTATGCTCATACTATCATTTGTATCGGGTTATTTATAGTTGCTCTCTTTGTAAGATTGTAGGAGATTACTAGAGATAATAGAAGACAACCTTCTCGTGGACATAGCCCAATTGGGTGAACCACGTATATCTGTTGTATTATTTTTCCTTGTTCTCTTTTTTTTCTTATTTATATGTTGATATGTTGTTGGTTTCTTAGATAGATAGCTAGTTTAGTAGATCTAATATTCTAACATGGTATCAGAGCCATGGTTATTATGATCTAAAATCTTCATTGAATTTAACCATCAATGTGTATATTCATTTTTATTATCTGGGCTCTCATTTTTTTGTAGATTTCTTTCTATTTGGTAGCCATTAGGCTTCTCTTCAAATCTGGGCATGATTCTACATATCTAAGATTTTTTTTCTCATGACCCTAACTTTGTTGCGTAGTTTTTTTTGTAGATATTTTGTCACGGGGCTCTTGATTGTTTTTCCATAAGATCTATATGTTTTTTTGGATTTTCAAGGGGTTCTTGCTTGTTTTTCTGTAATATCTATATGTTTTTTGAATCTTCCTCATGGAGATCTATCTTCCAGTTGTAATATTAAGTTACGACAGTTTTTTGTTTTTTGTATTATCTGGGCTCTCATTTTTTTGTAGATTTATTTCTATTTGGTAGCCATTAGGTTTCTCTTCAAATCTGGGCATGATTCTACATATCTGAGATTTTTTTTCTCATGACCTTAACTTTGTTGCGTAGTTTTTTTGTAGATATTTTGTCACGGGGCTCTTGATTGTTTTTCCATAAGATCTATATGTTTTTTTGGATTTTCAACGGGTTCTTGCTTGTTTTTCTGGATTTGTATTATTTGGGCTCTCATTTTTTTGTATATTTATTTCTATTTGGTAGCCATTAGGCTTCTCTTCAAATATGGGCATGATTCTACATATTCTGATTGGTTATAATAAACATCTCGAGCATTATTGGTTTTTTTTTGTTTTTCCACCTGATGTTTTTGTCAGATTTTTTAAATTTTTTGTAGAATTTCCCAGAAAATAGTAGATGTTTGGGTTCCTCTCATAGATCTACCCAATTTTAAAAAAATAAAAAAAAACCAGCTCAAACGAAGTCCCAGAAGCAAATTTATCACTAATTTAAGATTGGTAGTTTTTTCAGGGTTTTTGGTGACGGCAAACGAACTGCATAAATTTACAGTTTTCTATCCACTTTTTCTTTTGTCATTTGTTGCATTTGGTTTTACATTTATTGTCAAATTTCTATCATTATGAATTCAGAAGTATATTTTGTTCCTGAACTTATCGGCTCTAACTATCTTGCATGGAAAAGGAAAATGATTGATGTTCTCAGGAGTAAGAATCTATGGAGGTTGGTTAATGGTGAACACAACAAATCTATAGATGCTCAAGCCTTGATTAAGTGGGAATAAAAGTTTGATCAAGCAAGAGGGCTCATTGGTCAAACGGTTTCAGATAGTCTTCAGGTAAGTATTGAGGCAAATACAACCCGGTTGAGGTATGGGAAATTCTTGCTTCTTTATTTGATAAATTTGATGATGTTTCTACTTATTACCTTGAAAAGAATATTCATGAGCTAGATCCTACTATTTTTGATAGAGTAGAGTTATATCTTGCTGAATTGAAAACCTTAAATGAAAATTTAAATAATTGTGGTAAAGATTACAAGAACACAGACACTTCTCTTATCATTCTTGTAGAACAAAAATTACCATATTGTTTTGACATGCTCATCCAAACTAGGAATAGGGCTCTTGAATTGTCTCAAAGTACCATGAAACCTAATTTTGATTAATTATGTAAAGGATTGATAAATGAGCAAGAAAGTTTGATTGCTTCACAACAAGTCTCACCTAATAAAGCTCTTCTGGCACATAATAAAAATCCTAAGAAAACTTTTAATAATGCCAAAGGTTCTTGTTCACACACTTCTAATCATACTAATAATAATGGTCATGCTTCTCATGCACATCATGAAACTAGTAAGAAGAAAAAAGTGTATGATCCTTGTAAGCATTGTGGTAAAACTAACCATCCTGAAAAGAATTGCTTTAAAGCGAGACGTTTAATGACTAAAGCAACCAATAAAAATTCTAATGAATCTCAAGTAGCCTTATGTGCATCTATTATTTCATCTAATAATTCTTCTTCTAATTTGGAATCGATAATGGATTCTGGTGCTTCTAAACATATGACCGGTAATGCCTCTTTATTTACATCTTATGACTCTAATAAGCACTCATCTCAGAAAGTTTCTACTGGTGATGGTAAACAACTTTTTGTAATTGGTTTTGGTAATATTAATGTTGCTAATGGTCAATTGAAGATGTTTTTCATGTTAAAAACATGCCCTTCAACTTACTTTCTATTTATCATGCATGTCAGAAAGGTTTTAAATTTGAAGCTTGGCCCGATAAATATGTTCTTAAAGATATCAAACAAAATTACAAAGTAGTTCTTCTGGCCCTGCTAATCATACAGCTAGTTTATATAAATTTACTGATGAACTAAGTAAATTATGGCATGAAAGATTGGGTCACTTGAATTATAGTAAAATGCAAATACTAACTAAAATGGTTCATGGTTTGCCTAATATTTCTTCTACTACTGGTGTTTGTGAAGGATGTGTTATTGGTAAACATCATAGAGAAATGTTTGACAAAGGTAAATCCTGGTGTGCTAAAGAATCTATGGTCCTCTTGAAGTTCCTTCAATATCCCATGTGGTTTATTTTCTTACCTTTATTGATGGCTTCAGGAGAAAATCTTGGGTTTGTTTTTTGAAAAATGAAAGTGAAACATTTGTAAAATTTCAAGAATTTAAATCCATGGTTGAAAATGCATCCAGTAAGAGTATTAAAACTTTGTGATCTGATAATGAGGGGGGATTTGTTAAGAAATAATTTGATGCATATTTATCTAAACATGGTATTTAACATCTAAAGACTGTTCCTTACACACCTCAACAAAATGGTATTGCTGAAAGGAAAAACATAACTTTAGTTGAAATGGCCAGATGTGTGCTTTATTCTAAAGGACTGCATAAGAAATTTTGGGTTGAAGCCATTTTTTTTGCTAATTTTATTTTAAATAGAGTTCCTACTAAATTTTTTAAGCATGTTACCCCTGAGGAAAAATGGAATGGACGTAAACTGGATATTAGTAATTTTAAGGTGTTTGGTTGTGATTGTTGGCCTCATATTCCTAAATCTCACAAGTGTATCTTCATTGGTTATGATGAGAATTCCAAGGCTTAAAGGTTGTTTGATCCTTCTAATCAAAGTTTCATAATCAGAAGGGATGTTCAATTTCATGAAGTCTCTTCCCCACCTTAGTCTGTAGAAACTCATGTTACCTTGAATTTACCAATACCACCTGTTACTCATATTCCTATTACTCCTTCATCCAGTTTTGTGCCTCTTATTGATCTTGATTCTTCCTCTCCCTCAATTTTTCCACCTGAAACTCATGAATCTCCTGAAGTGACTCATGTCCCTTCTATCCTTCCTGTTTGGGCTCGGAAAACCCTTGAATATACATGTAGTGAGGTCGTAAGTCCTTCCGACATTCATCGAACTAGATCTAAATTTTCTCTTATGACCAAAGTTTTGGCCACAGATGATCCTTCTACTTATGCTCAAGCTAAGGGTAATCCTCATTGGGAACAAGCTATGTCTTCTGAATATGAATCTCTTTTGAGAAACAAGACTTGGTCTCTTGTTCCTCTTCCTTTAGGAAATAATTTAGTTGGTTGTAAATGGGTTTATAAAACTAAGTTCACTACACAAGGACAAATAAAAAATTACAAAGCTAGATTAGTTTCCAAAGGCTTTAATCAACTTGAAGGTATTGATTATAATGAAACTTTTGCTCCTTTTGCTAAAATGAGCACAATAAGAACTAGTTTATCACTTGTTGCATATTTTAAGTGGGAAATTCATCAAATGGATGTTAAAAGTGCATTTTTAAATGGTGATCTTACTGAAGAAATTTATATGCAAAAGCCTCCTGGTTTTATTTCTGTTGAATCCTCAAGTTTAGTATGCAAATTACACAAATCCTTATATGGTCTCAAACAAGCCTCTAGGGCTTGGTATGATAAAATTGATGCATATTTCTTGAATAATGGTTTTAAGAGTTGTATATCTGATCCAAATCTGTATGTTAATAACTTTGGTGATAATGTCCTCATTATTGTCTTATATGTGGATGATCTAATCATCACTGGCAGTCATCTTGTATTAATTCAAGATATGAAAATTTCTCTTTAGAAGCAGTTTGAGATGACAGATCTCGGTACATTTCACTATTTCTTAGGTCTTTAGATCTTGCATATGGCTGATGGTATTTTTCTCTCTCGGCCTAAGTATGCGAGAGATCTATTGGCTCATTTCCATATGAGTAATTGTAACCCTACTCCTACACCATTTCAATCTAGTGTAAAGTTGAATATTGAGTTTACTAGTCCACTGGTTGACGCTACTCTTTATCATCAGCCTAAAATTCATTGGTAGGCAGCCAAGATAATTCTGCGAGATTTACAGGGGACATTGCATTATGGTGTATTTTTTTCGAGAAGTGCTACAATTTTACTCTCTGGTTATACAGATTATGATTGGGCATGTGACAGTTATGATCGACGGTCAACTGTTGGTTAAATATTTCAACTTGGTTTAGGTTTGATCTCTTGGTCCAGTAAGAAGTTGAAGACTCTTTCTTTATCTTCATGTGAAGCAGAGTATAAAGCAACCAAAGAAGCAACTAAAGAAGGCGTTTGGTTACAACATGTTCTTACCAAAATTGGTTTGGTTCCAAAATTGTCCACCATGTTGAAATGTGACAATTAGGGTGCAATTCATCTTGCTTACAATCCAGTATATCACTCCAAAAATTAGCATCTCGACCTTGATGCTCATTATATTCGAGGTCTTGTCGTCGATGGTATTATTTCTCTAGAGTATTGTCCTACCGAGCAACAGGCAGCTGATATCTTCACCAAATCCTTGACATAAGTGAAGTATGTGTATCTTTGTTCTTTGCTTGGGATGAGGGAAGTTGTCATCAAGGGGGAATAGTACGGACTCCTTCCTTCATTATTGTGAGGATGGGCCCTTCTCCCAACCATTATTAAGGGGGAGTGTTGGAATATATTATATTCCTTGGAAGGTAATAATGTCTTTGTATTATGTTGGAAGTTGAATAAAATCTTATGTAAAAGAGTAACACATTATATCTCATATTCATTATGGCATATTATACTCTTGTACCCATTTATTATATAAAGAGGTGTTATTTTGGAGAATTGTATTATCCCACATTCAATATGTGAGAGTAATTCCTCCACATCTCTGGGTATATAATAGGGTCAAGGGAGCCTTTTTGAAATCCATCACATCTCATCTTGTGCTCATACTGTCATTTGTACCAGGTTATTTGTAGTTTGTAGTTTCTCTCTTTGTAAGATTGCAAGAGATTTATGGAGATAATAGAAGACAACCTTCCCGTGGATGTAGCCCAATTGGGTGAACCATGTATATTTTTTGTATTCTTTTTCCTTGTTCTCTTTATGTTCTTATTTATATGTTGATATGTTATTGGTTTCTTAGATAGATAGCCATTTTAGTAGATCTAATATTCTCACAAATCAAGCATGCCAAACATTCGAATTATCAAAGTTGGACTTAGAGACATACCCAAGGGTCCTATGTTTGAAGATCTTCTCTTAGGGTCCAAACTCTTTGCTTCCTCCAAGATGTGAAGACCTACAACTCAATCACAGAAGCATATACATAATATATAATTCAAATTTCATGCAAAAAATTATGTTAGATCATCATATATATAAATTTAGACTATCATTCATAAAATGACAACATATATTGGGAACAAGACATGAGCTTATTTATTGATTAATAGCAGTAAGTACATGATAGATACAAAATGATCCAGGCTAAAGTCACTGAAAAATCCTGCCTTCGGATCCATCAAGCCTAGTCCATGAATAAAACCTATCTAATAATTGCAAGAAGATGCTAGATAAGGAGACTGGACATCTCTGCAAAAGAAACCAGGGTTTTCTAGAGATTGGGAGTGTAGGAGGCATGGAAAAATCAGACTTGATCTTGGGAATTCTAGTATAATGTTCATATCTATCTTCTGTTATGAATTAGGCCTACCCAATGGGTGTATATATACCACATCAAATTGGATATTTCAGTTATGCCATAGGCTCCTGTAGGTGGGCTCTCGGTAAAACCCATAAACCCCACCCGAAAAATAGCATTTTATTTTATATTTTAATATTTAAAAATATTTATGCGGGTATAGTATTATGGGACCCGTGTATGTATGTGTTTTTGTGTGGGAATATTTGCGTGTGGAATTTTAAATGTATTTTTTTAATATAAATTCAAGTTTTCATGGGTAAAGGGACTTTCTAGGGCCATAAAAGAGCATCAAGCCTACAGGAGTGTTGAATGATATTATAACATCATGTTACAATGAGGCTCAAAGGAATTTTTATTATTTAGAAACAAGGGAAAACCATAAAAATCCAAAAACCTAACCCTATGATATAAAGCACAAAAAATTTGTGGGCCTCGTTGAGGTTAGTTGGTACATCAACTTCCGAGGACATAATTTTAGCATACAAATTTTTTTTGATGTGTATGATACCTTATTAGAAATATGTATCCAAGGACTAATAATTTCAACTAAAAAACCTTCCTGAAGTTTATTTATTTTCCCATTTTTCAAAAAAAACTGACGTTTAGCGCCTTAAAATAGCTTTGAAAGTTCAGGACCCAAAAAACTACCAAAAATAGTAAACTATGCTACAATTAAGGAAATGGAAAGAAACGATGTTGGGGATCCAAGTGGAATAGATGGGTGGAGACTAATATACACCTAGATCTTTCCTCCCTCCTTAGGAATAAATGGTCCCCATTGCATTGAGTGCTTCCATGAGATGGGAAATATTCTACTGAACTTGGTCCCTAGTGAGCCACTTTCCTTGGTGTAGGAGATAGCCAGCTTTGACAACTCAATACAGTTGGATCATATGTTTAAGAGTGATATGTGTGTCCATGATCTGATTAGTTGTGGCATGTTCAATTTAGTCTGGGTTGATCTTTATTGGTTTCAACCACTAAGCAATGTCTGATGTGTCCAACAATGGTGGAAATTATGGCTGAAGGCAGTCCACGTTGTATATGAGGTGAAATACAAGGAATTGGGGAATATTGAGCTCACAAGCATTGTCTTCCATAGACTTGATGATGGTGTAAGGCCATATCAGAATGGTTGAAGCTTTTTATGGTCTCCAACGAGGCATTCTTTCTGTAGATGTAACCAAACTTTGTCTCCCACCTGAAACTTATGTGGCACTCGATGTTGATTATGCCGTTGTTTGTACTTAAAATTAGTTTTCTCCAATATTTCATGAACTTGCAGGCGAATGTTTTGGATGCACTCAATAAATTTGGTGTCTTTATCAGCTTCATACTCAACATGGGAATATTCTCCCTATGTAGTTACAAAAGGCAGTGAAACATCAAGGGGACATAATGGTTGAAATCTAAGTCCCACTTCAAAGGGGATATGGACAATAGAGCTATGGAGTTCTCTGTTATATTTTTTTTGCACATAGGGAAGACTCTCATCCTGTGTTCCTATATTCTTGGATTTTTACATGTGTAGTATGTGCATGATCATCCTATTGAC
Source organism: Pinus albicaulis (assembly GCA_034641835.2). Taxonomy (NCBI): domain Eukaryota; kingdom Viridiplantae; phylum Streptophyta; class Pinopsida; order Pinales; family Pinaceae; genus Pinus; species Pinus albicaulis. Next base: position 491,285,102 of record CM076574.1, read on the forward strand.
AACCTTTGTATGGCCATCAGTCTGGGGGTGGAATGCAGTCGACTTGATGATCTTGGTTTCCAACAATGACCAAAGGCTCAACCAAAATTTTATTATGAACTTGTTATCCTGATCTGATATAATGTTCTAAGGGATCCAAAAATGTACCCACACTCGTTCAAAGAAGAGTTTGGAATTGGCTTATGTTGTGATACTCTTCTTGCAGGAAGCCAATATGGTCATCTTAGAAAATTTATCGATGACTACAAATACACAATCATTTCCATGCTTGGTAGAAGGAAGCTGAGACATATAGTCCATGGAGATGGATACCTAAGGTCGGATAGGAGTAGGTGGAGGAGCATATAAACATTTCTTCTTAATGGTTTGCTTGGCAATGACATAGGCAACACAAGATATGATGTATTTTGCAACATCTTGTCGGATATTTGGCCAATAAAAATACTTTTGTAGTACGACCATAGTTTTCTCCACACCAAAGTCCTATGACCTAACTATAGTGCACCTCCCAAATCAGCTTGGCATGCTTTCTTGAAGGAACACAAAGGTGGCACAAGGAGAAAAATAATGTGTCCTAGAGGTGGAAGCCTATAACTTTCTTTCCATCCACTAGAATCAGGTACACAATGACAAAATTTGGATCATTTTTATATAGTTGTGACCACCTAAAGGTCTCATGGCCACAAGAGTTGAGAAAATTGGTTAGTGTTGCAACTTGGGTAGGACTAAGGCAATGTGCAACATGATTGGTGCTTCCCTTCTTGAATTTAATGTTCAAATGGAATTTTTTTAGGTGTGTGGACCACTTCTGATGGAAATGATTATGCAATTTCCCTTGTGTTTATATACACTGAAGAGGTTGGTGATCTGTGTGGATGACCATCTCTTTCTCGGGAATGTAATCTTTCTTTTTTGGCATGCCTGCAAAAAGGAATACATATCTTTGTCATAGATGGTGTAATCCTGATTGTATCAAAAAGTGTCTCACTATGATAGGCCACCAGATGCCCTTGTTCGGTGAAAATTGCACCAATAGCATAGTCATATTCGCATGTCTTAATTTAAAATGGTTGTTGCAGATTTGGAAATGTGAGTACAAGTGTAGAGAAAAGGCAGTGCATCAGCTCAACGAACACCTTTTATTGGGACTCGGACCAGAAAATATTTCTTTCGCTTCACCCATGGTAACTTGACTCAAATTCCAAGTGATATGAGATAATCCCAACATGAACCTCAAATAAAAGTTTGTAAGGCCCAAAAATTTGTGAAGCTCTGTTAAGGTGGTCGGGGTTGGACAATCTCAAATGACTTGGATCTTATCCAAATCCACATGCATGCCTCTCTCATCAATGATTTATCCCAAATATTGAACTTGGATCATGCCAAAGGTGCATTTCTATGAGTTGGCACATAGTTTGTGTTTCCACAGGGTTTGAAGGACCTATCGAATGTGTTGTAGGTGCTCTTCCCAACTCTTGTTGAAGATGATGATGTCTTCTATATATAAAACCAAGAACGAGTTGGTGAAGGACCACAATATGTCATCCATCAACCTCATAAAATTTGCATGAGAATTTGTCAACCCGAAAGGCATGACCAACCACTCAAAAATTCCCTCCTTGGATTTGAACGCAGTCTTCCATACATATGTGGGTTTTATTGGAATGTGGTGATAGCCAAACTTCAAATCGATCTTGTTGAAATACTTGGCCCCCTTGAAATATTCAAGAAGTTCATCAATATTTGGGATTAGATATTGGTTCCTGACATTGATTTTGTTTAGTGCCCGATAATCGATGCAAAGCCTCCAGGTTCCATCCTTCTTCTATACAAGTACAACTAGGCTCCCACAAGGTGAGTAAATTTGTCAGACATTCCCTTTTTGCAAAAACTCTTGGATCTTCCGCTTGATTTATTTATTTTATATAATGGAGTGGAAATATATTAGGCCATTCAGTATAGGTGCTTCAGGAGTCATATCGATCGAATGCTTGAGCAGACAGTGTAAATATACCCATGTGGGGGAGGAGAATCTATCCCTGTATACTTTCATGACCTTATCCACCTACTTTTGTTATGTGGGGGAAAACTTCCCAGTGGCCATGTATGTGGCCACTATCTTCCCCTTGCTTTGAGAGTGAATCAGAAAGAAAATAAATTTCCCAGTCTAGGAGATGACCTTACTGCATTAATTAGCAGAGATTAAAGAGATGACGGTAGGTGGGGATACCTCTAGCATCCTATATAAATTATATACCAAAGTAATAATAATAGTGTGAGGCTTGGATTCATACACAACATGACACTTCCACAAGTATGGTTTGCCTAATAACACATCGCAAACTTCAAGAGGATAAATATCACCAATTACCTCATTCGTGAAGGGTTTGATATTGTAGGGAGGGTGACATTGTTGGCTGACGCGGAGATCTTTTCCTTGGTGGAGCCACCCAATGGTGTATGTTTGCAGTTGTAGTGTGTTCGGTAAGCCCAACTGCTTAACAACCTCTGTTTAAATGTGGTTCTTTTGGCTTTCGATGTTGATAATTAATTACAACAGAGAACCCTTCACCCACATTAATGAGTGGAAGGGATGCTCCCTCTCCTTTGGATCTTCGGGCTCTATATTCAAAATATTGGTGGTGTAAATACTGGAACTAGGTTCTATTTAATAATCTACTTCCCTTTTTCATTCCCCTTGTCAATTTATCGCTCATAATCAGAACATGCATCAGACTCTAAATCTTTTAGCTCAGTCACCAATGACTACTTGGCGCGACACTCGTTTGTGTTGTGAGTGGGGCTCTTGTATAACTCACACCACTATCATATGTTCTTCTTTGTCCTCATGGTTCCATTATTTGTGTGTGGATTCGATGGATTTTCTTGGGCCACTCCACCTTGGCTCTATCCTTTGTTCTACAGTTTGGGGGTGCTTTTTCGCTGGATCTTATTTGAAAATCAAAATTAGTGCTTCTTTTGTTTAAATTTTTTCTCAATCTTTGCAACATATTGGTATGTTGCACCAAGCGAGTAGATTTCTAGAAACTCCATTTCTTCCTAAATGTATTTTTGCAGACATCCATGGTACTTGAGCACCAGATGTCGCTTAAAGTCGCACCCAGATTTGTGTGTAGAGTATGAAAAAAATTGTGAACTCATGAATATATTGGTCCCTTTACTACCATAGTGTGGTCCATTGTATGTAATTGTCCTCATAGATTCCCACGGGGTAATATTGTTCCATAACAACATCTTATAAATATTTCCAAGAGGGTGCAGCTATAAACAAATAGTGTTCCTCGACCCTTTTCTCACAGTAATTTTTGGCACCAGCCCTAAACATGGGGGGAATCCTTAAGTAGTGCAAAAGTAATATTTTCCATTTCATAGAAACCATGGACCAAAGAATAACCCTCCAATAGATTCAACCATCTATATATAACATATGAATTTATTTTACCTTCAAATACAGGATATCGAAGTTGACGTGTACCTTAAATGGGATGCTGCCTCTAAAGTGACTGCTCGATGAAGATGTGTCACCTGCAAGCATCTGGCGAAGGATTTGGGAAAAGTTATCCATCATCTCGTTCCTTTTCCGCTCAAGGGCTTCTTCAAGAAACAATTTGATAAGATCTCCTGCTCCCTATTCTTTCATTTCTTTCACCATGGGAGGCCATCAGTGTCGATAAAGACAATCTTGGAAATGCTTAACCAGTTCAAGCCCCAACTCCTTAGACCTCGGGCTCGTTGGGGACATGCACAGAAAATTAGAGAAAGAAAAGACTCCTCTAATACCACTGATATAGATTTACGAAGGAATGAAATGAAATACAAATACAAATAGAAAAAATATATCTACAATGAAAAATAACTTCAATTCATTAAAAATAAAGTGTTGAAAATTGTTTACATGCAGAATGGAAATAAACTAGCTTGGGTGATGGTAGCCTATATTTGAGTATAGATATGAATGTGGTCATTACATGCCTTCATAACTATGTTACAAGGAGGCTCAAAGGCCCTTTTATTATTGAGAAACAAATTAAAAGCTTAAGCATCCAAAAACCCAACCCTACGAGATGAAACACCAAAATTTTGTGGGCCCCATTGGGGTCAGTTGGTACATCAACTTCTCGAGGTCGTAACTTTGGTATATGATATTTATTTTATGCGTACGATACCTTGTTAGAAAGATCTATCACATGACTGTGAATATTGAATGCAAAAACCTACCATAATCTCTTAGTTTTCTCATTTTAAAAAAATATATATATCGTTTACGGACTCAAAATGGATTCGGAAGTTCAGGACCCAAAAACCTGCCAAAAATAGTAAATTGTGTTACAACTAAGGAAATGGAAAGAAACAGTGTTGGGGGTCAAAGTGCAATAGTTGGGTGGCCACAAATATCCACCTAGATATTTCCTCCCCCATTAGGAACCAATGGTCCCCATTGGATTGAGTGCCTCCATGAGATGGGGAAACTTCTACTAAACTTGGTCCTTAGTGATCCACTTACCCTAGTGCAGGAGTTGTCCAACTTTAACAACTTGATAAATTTGGATCCTTTGTTTGTGATTGTTCTTGATCTATGATTCCATGATCTCATCAATTGTATCTTGTTAAATGTAATATGGTTTGAGCTATTTTGGTGTCAGCCACTCAACAATGTTTGATGTGTCCAACAATGGTGGAAAGTATGGCCAAAGGCGGTCCACATTGAATAAAAGGTGTAAGCCAAGGAATGGGGGAATACTAAGCTTGAAATCATTGTCTCCCATAGCCTTGATGATGGTGTTAGGCCTATATCAGAGTGGTCAAATCATTCGATGGGCTTCAAAAAGGAGTTATTTTTCTAGATGTAACGAAACTTTGTCTCCCACTTGAAACTTATGTGGAACTTGATGTTGACCATGTCATTGTTTATACTTAGCATTGGCTTTCTCCAAGATTTCATGAACCTACTGGTGAATGTATTGAATGTTATCAATAAACCTAGTGGCTTTATCAGCTCTGAACCGAACATGGGAAGATTATTATTCTGTAGTTGGAAAAGGAAATGCAACGTCAAGGGGATATAATGGTTCAAATATCAGGCCCGCTTCAAAGGGGCTATGGCTAGTTGAGATATGGAGGGCTTTGTTATGTTTTTGTTGCACATAGGGATGACTCTTATCCCATGTTAATGGATGCTTGGAGTTGTACATATGAAGTATGTGCATGATCATCCTACTGACGACCTATGTCTGGCCATCAGTCTGGGGTGGAATGCAATCGACTTGGTGAACTTGGTGTCCAAAAATGACCAAAGGCTCCACCAAGATGTGCTTAGGAACCTTCCATCTTGATTTGATATTATTGTCTGTGGGATCCCAAAATGTACCCACACTCGTTCAAAGAAGAGTTTTACAGTGGCTTCTACTATGATACTCTTGTAGGCAACCAATATGGCCATCTTATAAAAAAATTTGAAGACCACAAATACATAGTCATTTCCATTATTTGTAGAAGGAAGGCCTGACATATAGTCCACGGAGATGGATTCCCAGGTCCATCTAGGAGTAGGAAAAGGAGCATATATGCCTTGCTTCTTAATGTTTGGTTTGGTGATGGCATAGATAGTGCACGATCTAATGTATTTTGCAACATATTGTCAGATATTTCACCAATACAAATAGTTATGTAGTACGATCAAAATTTTCTCCACACCAAAGTGTCGTGCGACCACCTATAGTGCGCCTCCCAAATAAACTTGGCATGCTTGCTTGAAGGAACATAAAGGTGAACCATGTATCATAACAATTCATCCTAGAGGTGGAAGACTAGAACTTTATTGACATCCACTAGCATCTGCTATCTAGTGGTGAACTTTGTATCATTATTATACAATTTCATCCATCCATAGGTCTTGTGGCCATGAGAGTTTAGAACATTGTTCAGTTCTACAACCGGGGGACGATTGGGGCAATCGAAAAGATGATTGGGGTTTCCCTTCTTGTATTTAATGTTCAAATGGAATTATTGCAGATATGTGGACCACTTTTGATGGTGATTTTTCTACAACTTTCCTTGTGTCTGTATGAACTGAAGAGGTTGGTGATCTGTGTGTATGATTGTCTCCTTCCCCATAATGTAATGTTTCCCTTATGGGCACGCCTAAATGATAGAATACATTTCTTTTTCATAAGTTGGGTATATTTAAACTGTATCGAAAAGTGTCTCACTGTGATAGGTCGATGGATTCCCTTTTTGGGTGAAAAATTCACCAATATCATAGTCAGAGGTGTCTATCAAAATTTCAAATGGTTATTACAAGTCTAGAAATGTGATTAGAGGTGCAGATCAGAGGCAGTGCTTCAGCTCAACAAACAAATTTTGTTGGGACTCGGACCATAAAAATTTTACTTTTTCTCCTCCCATGGTAACCTGACTCAAAGGCAAAGTAATATGAGGGAATCCCAACACGAACCTTCGATAAAAATTGGTAAGGCCCAAAAAGTTGTGAAGCTCTGCTAGAGGGGTCAAGGCTGGAAAATCCTGAATGACTTGGATCTTATCAGGATCGACATGTGTGACTATCTCATCAATGATGTATCCCATATATTGGACCTGGCTCATGCCAAAGGTGCATTTCTCCAAAATGGCACATAGTTTGTGCTACCGCAGGATTTGAAGGACTTGTTGAATGTGTTGCAGGTTCTCTTCCCAAATCTTGCTAATCCTTTAGATAAACAACCACGAACTATTTGGTGAAGGGTCACAAGATTTCATCCATCAACCTCATAAAATTTGCAAGGGAAATTTTCAACCCGAAAGGCATGATGAACCACTCGAAAAGGCCCTCCTTGCGTTTAAAGGTGGACTTCCATAGATCTATGTTTATATTGGAAGATGGTGATAGCCAGACTCTGAATCGATCTTGTTGAAATATTTGCCCCCCTTGAACTAGTCAAGAAGGTCATCAATCTGAGGGATTGGATACCTGTTCCTAACAATTATTTTTTTTAGTGCTCGATAATCTATGCAAAGCCTCCAGATTCTATCCTTTTTCTGTACAAGTACAATCGGGCTCCCACAAGCTTATGAACTTGGTTGGATGTGCCCTTTTTACAACAACTCCTAGATCCTTCACTTGATTTATTCATTTTTTATAATGGATCGGTTATATATTCACCCATTGGGTAGAAGTGCTCCGGGTGTCGGATCAATCGAATGCTTGACCTGACAGTGCAAGGGTACCACTATGGATGAGAATAATATCTCCTTGTATTCTTCCACGACCTTATACACCTGCTTTTTCTATGTGGGGGAACCCTTCTCGGGGGCCATGTGTAAAAAACCTAGTTAAAAATCCATGTAATAAAGTTAATAAAGGAAAAATAAGACCAATTTCATGGGACATGTATTCCAAGCTTAATGGTGGGAAAAACATCCTAGTTGGTTTTCATTTCAGTTTATTATGCCTAAGGGGAAACTAGAAAAGGATTTGGAAAGGAAAGGGGCATTAATTGGAATTGTATTTAGGAAAATAAAGGAAAATAGGATAAAAGGAAGGTGAAAGGTCACATGTTGCATGTGAGGAGGAAAATGAAGGAAAATAATAGAAAATGAATAAAAGAGAGGCCTCATTAATATAATTCTTCTGAGGATCTATTGGTATATTTTTTCAATTCAGTCTTTGGCACTCTCATTCTATTCTCTCTCTCTCTCATACTCTTGGACACTTAGATTTTTCATGGAGCACTCTTAGAGGAGTGTGGCAGACTTGGGATTTGGAGCAAGAAGGGAAAGGAAAATAAAGAAAGTGAAAAAGGACAGTGGAATCAATACCTACAACAAATTTTTCTTGCAAGTACCGAGTTGCATGTATGATTCCCTTGCTAGTTTTGGCATGCATGGCACATTCATGTGGTTACTTGGTTGTGATCCGTCATTGGCACGGATTATTTCCTGGATTTACAATGGTTTTTCGTAGTCTTTCCATTTCCTGGATAGCCATGGTGTTGTGGTTTTACCTTTATTTTCCTAATTGGTGCTCATGCTCCTTATGGTTGTGGGTTGAGTTACTATTTCATGGAAGCCTTGTTTGGAAAAACACTCTAGAAGCCTTGTAACATTTTGGGTTGAGTTACTAGTCCTAGAAGCCTTGGTTGGAAAAATGCTTTGGAAGCCCTGTAACATCTTGGGTTGAGTTAATAGTCCTAGAAGTCTTGGTTGGACAAACACTATGGATCCCTTGGTGGGTTCAGTTACTAGTCCTAGAAGCCTTGGTTGGACAAAATCTCTAGAGCCCAGCGACAGTTATGGGTTGAGTTACTGGTCTTGGAAGCCTTGGTTAGAAAAACGCTCTAGATCCCGACAAGAGTTGTGGGTTGATTTAATAGTCCTGGAAGATGGGTTGGAACAAATGCTTTGGAGCCCTGGAAAACTTGGATGGAGACCGATTTGGTAATGGTAAGTGATTTCCAACTGTGAGATGGAATCATTGGTTGAGGTTTGAGGTGTTTTTGCCTCTGGAATCCCTGTAATAGCTTGGGTTGAGGTACTAGTCATAGAAACCTTGGTTGGAAAAATGCTTTGGAGCCCTTGGTGGGTAGAGTTACTAGTCCTAAAATCCTTGGTTGGAAAAATGCTATAGAGCCCGACAACATCTATGGGTTCAGTTACTAGTCCTAGAAGCTTTGGTTGGACAAACGATCTAGATATCGACGACAAATATGGGTTGAGTTACTAGTCTTGGAAGCCGGGTTTGAAAAAAATTTCTAGAGACTTGGACAAATTGGATGGAGACTAATCTTGCGATGATTAGTGATTTCTTACCGTGAGGTAGAATCACTGGTTGAGGGTTGAAGTAGTTTGGCCTTTGAAAGCCCTAGTTTGGTTTTTTTTCTTAGTCCATGATATCCCACATTCATGCTTGGAATATGGCACGGGGGTGATTGGATGAAATAAATATTTGGTTCAACCCAATATATGGTCGAGTGGTACGTGGAAGTCCCTAACCTAGTTGCATTTTGCATATGTTAATAAGATATCTTCTCCTCTTCTGTTTTATGAGTAAATGTATGTCTTATTATGTGGCTTTAATGGTTATTATATCATTGATATTTCTCTAATTGTATGATGGTTATAAGCATGATTTATGACAGTTTTGAGTAATGCTTCTCATCATGTTTTGATTACTGGATGAAATTTTAATGAATGTATGACCTATTGTATTATCTTGTAGCTATTATGAGGAGGAATTTGTTGAATTCCAAAAAGAAATTATAGCACACACACTAGTGTGGGACCAATAGGTCCTAGCGAAACATTAGTGTGAAGGCCAATTTAATTAATTAAATTGGAGTAGTGACTAATTTAATTTTCCCTTAATTAAATTGGACAATAAAATTTAATCTTGTCTCATGATCACTTGTAATAGTTAAATGAGTTTGTTAAACTCGGTTAGCTCATGTATTTCGAGTTGAGGGTGATCAGTGAGGCATGCAGATTAATTCTATTAGTTATGGAGTTCGAATTGCAGTTGGTGAATTAGTTTAATGCATGAGTAATCAGTTAACTCGGTTAGGTGAGCTAGATTCAGTTGAACTAGTTGTAATTGTTTGCTTCACTAGTGAGAGATCAAGTGAATTAAATATTATTTAATTCAAAATTAGTGATCTACCATGCAACTGATGATTTACTATTAATAGTAGCATGCATGTCAGTTCTGGTGGAGGCCTAGTTGAGACAAAGGTTAAATGGATATTAACTATCAGTTGTGTGATTAGTAGGTTTCCCGCATGCAACCAGAAATCCATTGGATTTCCCATGATCCTTGCACAGTTTTGGAAGGCCAAAATTCCTAAAGAATATGGATTTCATTCATCAGGAATTGTGCAAGCAAGGCAGATTTTTTAGAGGCTGAGAATTGGCTAAGTGTTGGTTGATTTTGTCCAGGACAGTGTGAGACAGTTGTGAGAGTGCGGGATACTCTTGTGAGAAGAGTGCATTGTAATTGTTTCATGATTCCATGGTGAATATACAATAGAAGATAGAGGGGTTTTGAGCAGCAAGATTTCCCCGGGAAATTATATGTGTTGTGGTTTTATTTGATTCTTTCTTTGGTTAATGTGATTGGTGATTGTGTTTAATTTCCGCAATTGATTTATAGAAGGATTCAATATCTAGATTTAGTACATTGTTAGATCAGATTGAATTCATTGATATACATATGTTTCTGTAATTTCTACAGAATCAGTCCTTCTTGACGATTATCAAATAAATTTTAGACCCCTGTGCTCATATGTGTAATTATGACATGTACATTGCATGTTTATGATATGTTTAACGAAATTATTGTCATGGTTGGCAGGGTTCAAGTCAATTCCTTATTCAATTTTTTGAATTATAGCCTTATTTTATTTTTATTTATAATTTCTAAAAGTTTCATGAAGTTCTGGATATATTCTTGATTCTTGGACCTGAAAAAGTGGCTCAGAATCGGAGGTTGTTGGCACAAAACTTCCTGGAAAATTATGTAGTTGCATGGATGCAAGCTTGTGCATGCAACCGGAGGATTTCGTCTGCATGGAGGGCTTGTCACCAATGCAACTGGGGCTCTAGTTTAGTCAAACAACATGTTGTCTCAAGGGTTGGACACCTGGTTGGATCCTGGAAGTTTTGTAGCATCTGAAGAAGGTTGGATTTTTTTTTTTTTTTTTTTTTTTTTTTTTTTAATACCGATTCCACTTCCTTAACTTTACATGGGGATTTTTATCACATCATAGTAGCCTCTTGTCACATGTTTACTTTAGTGGACCGGCTAGCTTGGCTAAGGAGGACGGTGTTACAGAGTGGTATCAGACCGAGTTTCATTCTCTTTGGGTGGTGTCTGGTTTCCGTTCTCTTTGTGTGATATCTAATATTATAGGGTGGTATCAGAGCATGGTTCAACCCTTATATTGGATGGGCATAATTTGTTTGCAATGCATGCATGTAGGTTGTATATGTACTTGTTATGTATGCATGGTGATGGTCATTGTTGCAGTTGTGTTGTCATGTAGACTCTTGATGATGTTGATGTTGGGATGTGTTTGTCATGAATGCATGTCGGTTGCATATGCATTTTTTATGCATGTCAGTGTCTACATGTTGTTATGAATGCACTCTCATGGTTATGGTTATGAATGCATGGTAGGCCAGGCATGCATCATGGTGATCATTATGTAGTTTGTGTCATCATGATGTTGTTGGTATGTTATGATGATGATGTGTTAGTTGAGATCATTACAGAAATTTGAGGTCTAAAATGGGCCTCCTAAGAAAAATGTACAACCAAAATAAAATTTATAAGAACCAATAGGATTCAATATTATGATGTCAACCATGGAGGATGATTCACCAGTTTTGGAGTAAAAATGTAAGAAGATTAAAAAATAATAAAATAATAAAATTATTTTTTCAACTTATCTCCCTAAGGTTTTACTCAAATTTTAAGAGGAATTACTCATTGGATAAAAAAATTAATTCCTCATCCAAGGAGTACCCATGTTACATACTTTTAATGACCCTGCTACATGAAAAATGAGAAAAACATGAAAAAACATGATTGCAATCATGTTTTTCATATATTTATCATTTTTCCATGTAGCAGGGTCCATTGAAAGTATGCAACATGGGTACTCCTTGGATGAGGAATCAACTTTTTCATTCAACGAGTGTTCCCACTCGAAACTTCAGTAAACCCATAGAGAGATAAGTTGAAAATACGAGTTGAAAAGGTAGTTTTTTCTTTTTTCCCTCTAAACTTTGATGATTTAATCTAATCTTATATTATTATTTGCACTATTATTTTATAATTTCCTTAGGAGGCCCATTTTAGACCTCAAAATTCCTCTAATGAGAGCAGGAGAAGCATATCATTGGAGCAAGGTTGCAACATTGGACCTCGGGGTAAGAGAATATCATCATATAGGTTTGTATGTTGGACATGCAAGTATGTTGGTTAATGATTGTTATATGAATTATGGTTATATGCATGTCTATAATTCTAATTTTGTTATGGTTACATGCATGATAGATGTTATTTAATTAGTGTAGTCATATGCATATGTGTTGGATAGTCATGAGTGATATTAATTTGTCATTATATGCATTGTGCTCATATTCATGATGATTATGGTCATCACATTTAAGATCCTGATTTTATTATGTATCATGCTAATTTGGATTGGTCGATGCAGATGTTTATGGTTATGGTATTCATCTATAAGTCGATATATTTATGATATTTTTTTCGCACTAATTCAGACTAACTGTGCATATGTGATAGCCTCCCGTGAGATACATTGAGGTATGAGTTTGATTATGTCATCTATTTGGTTAATCAACATGGTATGTTCACAAGTTGTCTGAATGCTTGATTAGTGGCATGATATGAGTATGTGTCTATAATATTGCATGATGGAAATATCTTGTTGTAAGATGGTTGTACTAACACAATATGTGTTGAGACGGTTGGTATGTGCTTGAGTGTAAGTACGTGACAGTTGTAGCATTATGTATAATGACTATGAGTTGTTCTTTTATTATGACATGGTTGTTAGTATCGGTTAATGATGATTTAAAATTAATATACATGATGTCTTCATCTTGGAGCATGTGAGATGTTTTACGGAAACATGCTTGGTATTAGCTTATTAAGGTAACAGTTTCTTTGTTTATATAACTAACATCTAGTTGATGTGATAGTACATAGTAAAACTCAATTACGGTAAGGTAAAAGATAAAATAAAGGAATTGGGTGAGAATTCCTTTGGCTATGTTTGGAGACCAAGATTCCAAATTAATGAGTGCTTTTAATACAGGAAGTATTCGTAACCTTGATTTTGTCTGACATTGTGTGGATATGTGCTATATTCATGAACATGTGTTTGGAAGGTATATTAGCTAGTTTCTAGTTATAGTTGGATTCATCAAGGGAATTGGAGTCCCTTGAGTTATGAAATATGTACGTTTTTAGTTACAAGGTAGTATGCTTGGCACATCAAGGTAAGGTAACTGGTATATTGTTATATTTACATATGCACTAACAATTGTGTGTTTATGATAGTATCATGCAGGGGATTTAATGGAAAAGAGACTACCATGAAATATTTAAGAAGGCTCGGGTTGAGATTTCCCTTGGAAGCATTGGGAACCCATGGGGATTGATTCATGGTTTTTGTTTATATTCTTATACTTTCGATATTTTGTGATTTGTTGCGCTTGATTTGTGGTTTTGTTTATGGCTGGTGCATGGCCATGCCACCTTGCTTGTGGTGTCATATTTCTATTCGTTTTTCATGGTTTTATTTTTGGTTGGTTTTGGTTCTTTCCTTTTATGTTTTGAGGGTCTTGGAAATTGTTTGGAAAAGAGGAAATTTAATGGAGTTTGGGAAGATCTCGATGGAACCTATCAAGCAATGTAAGCCCCAGATGAAGCTCGGTGCATGAGCAAAGTGAATTTGAAGGAAAGGGTATGAAAATTGGTTGATTTGGTTAGGTCCATTGTGATAAATGGATGGTGGCAGGATAGTCATGAGAAAGGTAACGTAAGTGGATTTGAGGCAACATATTCCTTGGCTAAGTTGGTAAATGTTGTTCTCAATGTTGTGCATGCTATGCATGGATAAAGGGATTTCTCTAAACCTTAACCTTATGATATCTGGAAATTATGTTGTTATCATGATTATGTTAATGTCTATATATGTATATATGTATCTGTTTATGTTGTTGTCTGACAGGTTCATCAGGAATATTTCTTGTGGAGGAATGATTGCTTATGTTGGTGAATGGCATGAAGAGGTTCCTGGTTTATGAGGAATTAAGTGGGAAGAGTATCCCTAACAGATTTATGAGGTTGGTATCATGTATATATGAATGGATATTATGTGATTATACTATGTCTATGTTTATGTTATGTACTTGTAATGTTGAAGGATACATCAGCGAAATGAAAGCAGTATGATCTGCGACATGTTGGGACAAGCATGGATGGTGGAAAGACACTAAAATAAATATTTCTTGGTAGAGTCGGTGTGTTTTCTATGGATGTGCAGTATTTCGGTTATATGTATGGTGTACATGTTTCACCTATGATGATGTGTGAATTTGATGTTCTGTATATATGGTGTTATGTACATGTTGTTTATGCAGTGTTGTGTACAGATGGTGATGTGCGCATGTTGGATATGTGGTGATGTGAACATATGGTGTTGTGCACATGTTGGATATGTGGTGTTGTGTACATATGGAGCTTTGTGCATGTTCCATATGCAATGCTATGTACATATGGCGTGGTGTGCATGTTGTACATATGGTGTTATGTACATGTTGTGTTATGTATATGATTGTACATGTGGTGTTGTGTGCATGTGGTGTTATGTACATGTTGTACATGGGGTGTTGTGTACATGTCATGAATGTGGTGTTGTGTCCATGTTGTGCAAGTGTTGCTGTGTACAGATGGTATTGTGTACATGTTGTGCATGCGGTACTAATGTACATGTGGTATTGGGTGTATGTCATACATGATATCTTGTGCACACGTGGTATTGTGTCCATGTTTTATATGTTGTTTTGTGTACATGTGGTACTATGTATGTGCATTGTGTAGCCGTGGTATCATGACATGTGTATTCATTGTGTTGTACACCGAATGTAGGTGTATATATTGTGTTGTGGTGTACACCATATGTAGGTGTATGTATTGTGTTGTGGTGTACACTGTATGTAGATGTATGTATTGTGTTGTGTTGTACACTGGGTGCAGGTGTATGTGCTGTGTTGTATGTCGGTTGTATGTGTTTTATGCACACTATGTGTATGTGTACGTGGTTGAAGAGAAGGAATTGGGTGTTTGTCAGGTGTGGCAACCAATCTAGTGTGTGTACGAAAAGGAAAAAAAATAAAGGTAAAAGCTAAGGATCGATTAAGGATAAGTATCAGTATTTTGTTTCATATTTTATTATGCATGTGATCTATGACTCTGATTTGTGATGGTTGCATGTGATTTATGATGGTTAAGTTTTGACCTAACCAGATGTGATATTTTTATTCATGATGATTTGATCAAACAACTATTTGGACGTGTTGTGACAGGAAGTGAACAAAATTGAAAGTGTACATTATTGATAGGCCACCGATGAGGTATGATGTGAATTTATTTCATTTAATTTTGAAACTATTGGGAATTATGTGCTTGGTACAGAAAAGCATGAAAAAACCCAGTTGGGTGGTTGAAACCAACTATATGAATTAGTAGTAGCAGTGAAAGGAATTGGAACAGGAATAAGTATGCTAGTAAAGCACTTCAAGAGCAAGGCCATTGTGGGACACGAATACCCAATAGTGTCCATTGATTGTCATGATAATTCTATGACTGGTATGATATTTTTGAGGTAGATATATACCTTGGTTTTTGGACCTTGTTATGTGAGAAAGACTTGCCAAGGGAGGGATATCTCGAGGGACTATGTAGAAAAGAAGGGGATGCCTGCGGAACTTGGAATTTTTGTGACTACACAGAAGTGGGTGATTGGATTTCCAAAGGGATTGTGTAGCAGAGAAGGGTGTTTTCCTCTGGTGTTTTCAAATTTTATCTTCCAGTGTATTCCTTGTAAAGATTCATTTGCTAAAGAATATTAATAAAACCCTCATATGTTGCACTGTTTTTTCCACATTGGGTTTTTCTAGGGACAATTGTCCAAAAATAACTATGTACATGTGATTGGTTCTTATGCTTATGTTCTTTACTATTTACTTCTCTGCAAATATAATTTTGAATGTTGCATTAGCATTTATTTCAAATTTTACTGATAGATTTCTGTAAGTAACTTATTGAAGTAATAAGTAGGAGAAATAAATCTATCACCTCAACAATAGATTTTTCATATTGGAAATTTCACATGGTATCAAAGCCAAAGATGAGTAACAAGAATGTACAATCGACAAGTGAACATATATCTGACATTGCGGCAACAACTCGGAGAGGTTCACGCAATTCTCTAGAGAGGGAAAGAAGCATGATCGAACATATGGATCACGATGTTTTTGTTCTAGGATCCAAACTTGAAGAAGAGATTTCTTGTGTTTCAAGCACTGCTTCTCCTGAGGTCTGGTACATTGATAGTGGAGCTTCTTCTCATATGATTTTTAAAATAACGATGGGTAGTAAATCAAAATGTACCCCTATTGGAAGAGGTACCGTAGTATTTCAAACCAAGGCTAGAAATAAGCTTCGAGCCACTAATGTAATTCATGCACCCGGGTTGTGGATGAAATTTCTCTCAGTATATCAACTTCAAAACCGAGGTTATGACATTTAATTTATTGGAAACAGGGTTTACGTCAAACATCCCTGTTGGAAGAAGAAAGAACAGATCGGAGTAAGGAGCAAAAAAATTTACAAGTTGCATCTTGAATCCCCAATGGCACTAATTGGAAGTGTTGATGAAACGGACATGAATGAACTATGGCACAGAATAATGGGACATTTGCACCATGGGGCGTTAAAAATTCTTAATAAAACTATCATAGGAGTTTCATAATTGAGCACCAAGCAGGACGATGTCTGCAGAGGGTGTGTATTGGGTAAATATGCCAAGGCAATGTATTAAAGAAGCAACAATAGGGCCAAGAGTGTATTAGGCTTGATACAATCAGATATCTATGGACCAATGTCCACTAGATCTCTTAGTGGTGTCGAGTATTTCATCACATTTATTGATGACCATTCCAGGAAAACCTGGATCTACTTTTTGAAGACCAAGAACAAAGTCTTCAGTCGGTTTAAAGAGTTTAAAGCTCTGGTGGAAAATATGACAAGAAAGCGGATCAAGGTGATGCATTCAGACAATGGTGATGAATACATAGACAAGGAATTCACTAGGTTATGTGCAAAGGAAGGTATCAGAAAAGAGTGGACTGCTCAATATAATGTGAAGCATAATGGTGTGGTAGAAAGGAAAAACAAGACTATTTTCGAGGCTGCAAGGGCGATGTTGTATGATTAAGACATGCCAAAATTTATGTGGGTTTAATCTTATAATATAGTTTTCTATGTTCAGAATAGGATCCCCCACATTGCATTTGGAAAGATCACGCCACAAAGTGTCTTCACTAGCAGCAAGCCTGAAATGAGTCACTCTAGGATCTTTGGCAGTACAACTTACTGTCATGTGCCCAGTGAGAAGAGGAAGAAGTTGGATATGACTAGAGAAAAGGGGTATCTAGTAGGATACAATGACAATGCAAAGGCATATCACATCTATATTCCTGAGAGTAAGAAAGTTGTGGTACGAGGGATGTGAAATTCATGGAGGAGAGGGCCTTCAGAAGTTCTCATGATTTGCCTTCTGCTACGCAGTCTAATGAGGATCCGCTAGTTCAACCTCAGAAACCAGCAACAAATAATTTAGCTACCTCTCTAAGTCATGGGGATCCAAGGGACATTTCTCTCGAGGAATTGGAGGAAGGAGAGCAGGTAAATCTGCCCACTACCAGTTGGAGAATGATCAAGGAACTACGAAAAATTCTGAGGGATACAAAATACTTTGTTGGAGTCCCCCGAAATGAGGAGAGGCAGCGTAAGAAGCCTGAGAGGTATCAAGCCTTGGTTGCACATGTTGGCTAACCTTCTATTTTCCGGGAAGCATCTCAGCACGAGGTATGGGTGGATGCAATGATGGAAGAGTAAAGTTCCATCATGATGAATAATGTTTGGGAATTGGTCCCCAGACCTCAGAAGAGATCAGTTCTAGGATCAAGATTGATCTACAAGGTCAAGTATGCTATATATGGCAACATCGAGAAATTTAAAGCCAGGTTTGTGGCTAAGGGGTATGCTCTGAATGACAGGATAGGTTATGAAAAAACCTTCACCCCAGTAGCCAAATATACCTCTATTAGATCTGTGATATCCCTTGCTGTGTAGATGGGATGGGAGATTCACCATATGGATTTCAAGACTACGTTCTTAAATGAGGTGATAGAAGAAGAGGTGTATATTGAACAACCAGAAGGCTTCGAGACGCATGATTAGAAGACTCATGTGTGTAGGCTTAAGAAATCCTTGTATAGACTAAAGCAGCTCTTAGAGCTTGGTATGGTCGAATTGACAACTACTTGCAGAAGATGGGATTCGTCAAGAGTGACATAGATCCCAATATATACTATCTATGGGTAGGGAGTGAGCCCCTGATACTAGTTTTATATGTAGATGAAATATTTTTGACAGGATCATCAAGGCTCATCAAAGACTACAAGAAGAATTTGGCTACGGAATTCAACATGAAGGATCTAGGGCTAATGCACTATTCTCTGGGGTTGGAAGTTTGGCAGTAGAAGGGGGAGATCTTTCTTGGTCAATGAATATATACTATAGAGATTCTAAAGAGATTTGAGATGGATTATTGTAGACCCATGACGACTCCAATGATCACCAACTAGAAGAAAATCAACACATCCGAAGATGATGAGGTTGACCCTACTGTGTATAGACAGCTCATAGGATCTTTGATGTATCTGGTAAATACAAGGCCAGACATCTATTATGCTATAAATACCCTTAGTCAATTCATGGTAGAACCTAAGAGGGCTCATTGGGCAACAATCAATCATGTTCTCAGGTACCTTCAAGGAACGGTCAAGCTTGGATTGAAGTGCACCTGTAGCAACGGTGTCAGGTTGAGTGGGTTCACTGACATAGATTGGGTTGGGAGTCTAGTAGATTGGAAGAGTACCAGTGGGTATTGTTTCATTCTAGGATTAGGAATGAGTTCCTGGTGCAGTAGGAAACAAAAATTAGTGGCACTGAGCTCAGCAGAGGCTGAATATATGGCAGCTAGCATAGCTTCATGTGAGGCCATATGACTTCAGAAACTTCTTGCGAACTTACTAAAGGAGAAAATGGAAGAAACCAGTATTTTATGTGATAATTAGAGTTGCATCAAGCTCTTTGAAAAATCTTGTGTTTCATGATCAGTCAAAGCATATTGACATCATGTGTCACTTCATCGGGAACTGTGTCCAATGAGGATATGTACAGTTGCAGTACACTCCATTAAGAGAACAAGTGGAAAAAAATCTCACTAAGGCTCTGGGGAAGACTAATTTTTCTACTTCGGAGAGAAGATGGGGATGATCAAGAATTCATTCAAGTAGCAAGAATGGATAGGATCATGATTCAGAGGGAGTTGTAGTATAGATGCAGCAGTGAAAGTGGTAATGTCATGAGCAGAAGTAAAAAAGGTAGCAGCGCAACATATGACGGGAAACATCCATAGATCAATAGCACAGAGGATTCTTCAAAAGCAGAGCAATATGAAGCAGGAATATTGCTAGAACACTTTCCTTGCTAAGAGGGAGTCTTGATTTTTGTAGCATTGGAAAGTGTTCTAAGTCTCAAACTTTGTGAGGAGACTTGGACATCAGTATTCCAAAGAACCCATAAACCGTTTGTGGAAATTCCACTCGGCTCATATCTTATTAAAATAATTAATTATTTTAATGGAGACCCTAAGTCTAAACTTAGGGAAATTAAATAATTAAAGGGTATTAATAAGGCATAGTGTGAATCTTCTAGAAAACTAAGACCAAGTCAAGTTTTAATCTTAGCGATTGATTAGACTTTTAATCTGGGTCATTGATTCATCAACAAGAAGATTCTAAAAGAAGGCTTGAGGGTCATTTGGAAAGAAAGTTTGGCATAAACTCAATACCCGAAGGAGATCAATTCTAAGGGAATAGAATTCAATATCAGTGGCAGAGTTGCAGGGCAGAAAGTTGCAGGATCAGAAGGATAAGGAGGGATTCAGTAGTGACTGATCTCGAGGACAGAGGGACGCAGTGGGCCATAGGAGGCAGTGCAGTGAACTCACGCAGAGCCTATGTAGACTTACGTAGTCCAGTGCATAGAAACATGTAGACAGGCACAGAGGGAATTAGAGGCTGCTCCAGGTGTCAGGAAATTGTGTGAAGGAGCTGAGAATTTTGTCTCAGGTGTTTTCAGATTCTATCTACCAATGTATTCCTTGTAAAGATTCATTTGCTGAAGAATATTAATAAAACCCTCATATGTTGCACTAGTTTTCCCACATTGGGTTTCCTGGGAAAAAGTGTCCAAAAATAACTATGTACATGTGATTGGTTCTTATTCTTATGTTATTTACTATTTACTTCTCTGCATATATAATTGTGAATGTTGTAGTAGTATTTATTTCGAATTTTACTGATAGATTTCTATAAATAACTTATTCATGTAATAAGTAGGAGAAATAAATCTATCACTGCAACTGTATATTTTTCAGGTTGAAAATTTCACAAAACACTTTCGAGCCCTTGGTCGGTTGAGTTACTAGAACTAGAAGCCTTGGTCAGACAAATGCTCTGGATCCCAGCAGTAGCTGAGGGTTTAGTTACTAGTCCTGGAAGCCTTGGTTGGATAAATGCTCTAGATCCTGACAACAGTTGTGGGTTGAGTTACTAGTCCTATAATTCGGGTTGGAACAAACACTTTAGATCCCTAGATAGCTTGGATGGAGACCGATCTGGTGATAATTAGCAGTGCATGGTCGTGAGGTGGAATCACTGGTTGAGGGTTGAGATAGTTTGGCCTTTGGAAGCCCTGTAATAGATTGGGTTGAGTTACTAATCCTGGAAGCCTTGGTTGGAAAAATTATCAGGATCCCTTGGTGGGTTGATTTACTAGTCATGGAAGGCTTGGTTGGAAAAACGCTCTAGATCCCGGCGGAAGTTGTGGGTTGAGTCACTATTCCTGGAAGCCTTGGTTGGACAAATGCTCTAGATCCTGGTGACATTTTTCGGTTGAGTTACTAATCCTAGAAGCCAAGTTGGAACAAATGCTCAGGAGGCCTGGACAGGTTGGATGGAGACGGATCAGGTGATGGTTATTGATGTTCGGATGAGGTGGAATCATTGGTTGAGGGTTGAGGCGGTTTGGCCTCTGGAAGTCCTATTTTGGTTTTATTTGTTTTAATCCATGAGATCCCACATTCATGCTTGGAATATGGAATGGGGGTGATTTTCATAAAGAAATATTTGGTTCACCCCAATCTATGGTCGGGTGGTATGTGAAAATACCTAACCTAGTTGAATTTTGCATATGTTAATAAGATCTCTTTTCCTATAGTATTTTATGAGTAAATTTATGTATTATGTGGATTTAATGGATGTTATATCATTGCTATTTATCTGATTATATGATGGTTATAAGCATGGTTTATGAAAGATTTGAGTTATGGCTCTCATCATGTTTTTATTATTAAATGAAATTTTGATGAATGTATGACCTATTAGATGATCTTACAGCTATTATGAGGAGGCATCAATCCTTCTTGAAAATTCTCAGATAAGTATGAGACCCCTATGCTCAGATGTGTAACTATGACCTGTACATTGCATGTTTTTTATTTGTTTGACGGAATTCCTGTCATGGCTGGTAGGGGTCAAGTCAAGTCCTTATTCAATTGTTTGCATTAGTAGTCATATTTCATTTTTATTTATCATTTCTGAAAGTTTCATGAAGTTCTGGGCAGAGCCTAAGTCCTGGCCCTGAAAAATTGGCTCAAAATCTCTGGTCGTTGGCACAGAAATTCCTAGAAAAGTGTGTAGTCACATGAATTCAGGCTTATGCATGCCACCAGATGGTTTCACTCGCATGGAGTGCTTGTCATCAGTGCAATTGGGGCTCTAGTTTAGTCAAAGAGTGAGTTGTCTTAGGATTTGGAAACCTGGAAGGATTGGTTGGATCCTGAAGGTTTTGTAGCATATGAGGAAGGTCAGAATGGTTTTGTTTTTCTGGTTCCACTTCCTTAACTGTACATGGGGATTCGAATTACATCATAGTAGTCTTTCATCGCATGTTTACCTCAGTGGACCGATTATCTTGAGTAAATCTGGGAGGAGGGTGTTACACCATGGATGTGGTCGCTATCTTCTCCTTACATTGAGAGAAAATTATAAAGAAAAAAATATTCCCATATTAAGATATGATCTTGCTGCATTGCGTAGTAGAGATCGATGAGATGTGGCAGATACATGAATTCTGAACTATATTACAATGATGCTTGAAGTCCTTTTTATTATTCAGTAACAAGGGAAAACCCTAAACATCCATAAACCTAACCCTAAGAGACGAAGCACCAAAGGTTTGTGGGCCTTGTTGGGGTTAGTTGGCACATTAACTTCCTAGGGTCATAACATTGGCATACGATCTTCGTTTGATGCGTACGATACCTCGTTAGAAATATCTATCTTAGGACTACAACTTTTAATTGTAAACCACTTTTATAAGTTATAATTTTTCCAATTTTCCAAAAAAAATCATGTAGGGCCTCAAATGGCTCCGAAAGTTGAGGACCCGAAAAACTGCCAAAGATAGTGAATTATGTTATAATTAAAGAAATAGAAAGAAACAGTGTTGGGGGTCCAAGTGGAAAAGGAAGGTGGCCACCAATATCACTTGGATCATTTTTTCTCTCTGTCTCATCCTTTTAAACCAAGTACAGTGGCAGAAACAATCATGGAAACAATCCAAAAGATAGATGGGGTACCAAACATTATTTTGTTTGGGTGCTCAATTGACTCACGTCTCATTTTACCATTCTCAATCTAATGGGAAAACTAATATTGTGAATAAATGTTTAGAAGGATATCTATGTTGTTTTGCATTGAATAAATAGACATAATGCATCAAATGGTTTCCCTTGCTAGAATGGTGGTACAACACAACCTTCCACACCTCATCAAAAATTTCACCATATATGGAACTTTCTGGATAGCATCCTCCATTCATCACATCACCATTAAAAGGGATTATAAAGGTTGAAGCATTAGAGGACCACCTACAACACCAACAAGAGGTTCTCAAACTATTGAAGGACAACTTAATTATGGCATAAAATAGGATGAACAAACAAGCATATCAACATCACAATGAAAGGGAAATTGAAGTGAGGGATTGGGTATTTGTGAGACTACAACCATATAAATAGATATCCCTCAAGTAACAAAAGAATGAAAATAAATTAGCATCGAGGTATTATGGCCCCTATCATGTATTGCAAAGAATTCAAAGTATAGCTTGCAAATTGAAGTTGTCTCCATCTAGTATTCCATGTTTCTTCTTTAAATAAGGTAATAAGTGACAATATTTTTCCAAACTATTCTACAAGAGATGAATGAAAAAAGGTAAAATAATACTAGAACCAAAAAAATATTTTTGGAAATAAGGACTAAGAAACTAAGAACTTGAGCAATTACTGAGTACTTGTCAAATGGAATACCCTACCAATGGAAGGAGCCACGTGTAAAGATGACTTTTTCATGTAGAAACACCCACAAATATTTAGGTGTTGAGGACAACATTTCTCTAAACACCCCATGTTAGCCCTAAAACTCCTTTATTAAGCCATGCATATTATGTGATTAAATTTCTCTTGTTATATTGTTATTCAGTCTATGATAGGCTCTCATGGTCCGATTTTATTATGATTATACCATTTATCTCCTATATATACTAACGATACCTAGTCTTAATATTATCAAATATTTTCTTGTACATTGTACTCATTGTTAAAAGACTTTTCCCTCTCGAAGAGGGATATAGATTCTTATCATTTATAGGGCGCGGGGTCATAAAAATTAAACCAATGGTTAAGTTGTAAGTTTTGAAAAATACCATTAACAATTCAAATATTATAAATCATTTTGGTTTTTTTGGCTTTGTGACGTTATGAGAACATTGATAAGAACTTATGTTATTGAGCACCACTTTGATAGTTAATTGTGAGTGCACTATCTTGACATATATTTAAATTGAGATTTCATTCCTTGAGATATCCACACCCAAGAAAATTCCAAATAAATAAACTTAGAAATTTTTAAAGGCATTCCTCATAAAATCATTTGACGAGTTATATAAACACACACACACACACATTGAATATGTTATATACAAAAAATGGCATTGAAAATCCTTGTGTTGACAGTGTTGAATGCCTCCAACATTGTAAGGTAATCTCCCTAATGTGAATTTCCAATTAGACATCATATCATTTGGTGTAGGAGTCCCATCCAGTCATACGGGTTGACCATCATTGAAATGGTTTTCCAAGATATGCCATGGTTACAATTGGACATAAGAGAACATAATGCCTCTTTGGGTCAACAAGAATGTGAGCTTTGTGAGACACCCAATGTAAGGTTTACAAGTAATACTTACACAGTTGGTGAGGGGAAAAAACCACTCTTTAGAAAAGTAATAGTACTATCCTAAAGGGGGGCCCGCGAATAGATAGAAAGACTTGTTGAGTACATGTAGATTAGTTCACATAATAAACAAAAATTGTTAAAGCATAACAACATTCATTCAATAACAATCATATCTAAGCAACGAATTAATTCATTAACTCAGTATGTAAATAAAGAAACATGTACAATAAACATAGCCATAATAGTCCAACTATATCTATGATATATGTATGAAGGAATATCAGCTAATTGAGCTTCTAATTATGAGTATAAGATCCCAAGTACATTGTCACATGAATGAAACATTGTATCGAGTAGTGGAACATGAAGCCACAACTTGTTTCTCAAAAGAACAATATATCTCCTATGTAGTACAAGAGAAGCCAAGGCTAAGCCTCCCAAAAATTCAGGCCCAAAATCTCTTTGCTTGAGTGATGAGGAGTTATTTATAACAAATACAATGACCTTTGAGTTTCCCCATGACTCTTTGACTTATATGAGTATTGATATTCTAACATGACTCATTACATTCCAATATGTGGCTTTTCATATTCCACATGTGTCCCTATGGACTTCATTACATAACATTTATTACATAAGACAATTTACAAATGAGACAGTGGCCTATTAAGAAAAAACTGCTAAAAGGACAAAGATTCATCAAATTGATAAATCATTTTCTTCTTCATGGAGTTTGTTTGTGATATAAGTGTGCCATGCTCTAAACTCCTTTGTGATGGCTTCAATATGATATGGCAAGTCCCCTTTATAATGCATCTTCAACTCTAATAGTATGTTATTAGAGCTTGATTTTACATGATTCCATAGTCATGAAAGCTTCATGTGCACTTTGACCGATGCAAAGGCATATTGTTGAATAATGTCTTTGGTTACTTCCAAGCCTTCCCATTTTGTTACTTGCTTGATTTGTTCTATGTAATCCCTAATCTCCTAGAAGATGATATCCCTGCCTCTAATTTCTTCAAGAGTTTTGATGGCAGGAATTCCTTGCTTTTGTGTTAGAAACTCAAACCAATTATGTAGTCGATTGTACGCAGCCATAGTACTAACCGAATGTGCTCCAAGATTAGAGTATTTATATAGGTGGATTCTCAACTCAAATTTTCCTATCTCGGTAGAAACCTTGTCTTTCCTTTCCAAATTTTGTGGAGCATCTGGATATTTGGTTTCCCACTCCTACATCTGATCAACTGCTCTATTTTATTTCTTAAGGAGTTTCACCACTTCTTGTGCATTCGTATTAATTCCAATGACAGGAGCCATGACTTGTTGTATAAGTATCATCTTGTCATAGATTCACGCAATGGTATCATCCACTAGTCCCAATTCTTCTGCCATGGATGACTGCCATTCTGCGGTATTGAAGTTATATGTGTTGAAAAGTGTAAATAGTTCGGTCTTCATTTTGATTATGTAATTAGGTAAAAGAAGAAGTCAAGTTAATATATATTTTTGTTGTATGTGCTTCATGGGTTTCATGAGCATGATTTATTAAGTAGAAGGATGTCTTCTTGATGTCCATTAGGTTTAATATCTAGTCTTTGTCATATGCTCCAAGACCTTGTATATCATTAAAGACAAGCTCCATGATTTAGTAAAGTCAACAATCAACGTTGTTGAAGAAATATACCATGAAATGTTGAAGAAATTACAAATTCAAGTCGGCCTACATGATGTATCATAGTCGGCCTATTACATTGGATGGTTGGCCTAAAAATGAAAACATTTCACTATATATAATGCAGATTGCGGATCATTTGGAGAATAAGAAATGAGGATATCACTTCAGGAATATGGAACTATCTCAGTAAGCATTGCGGACAAGAGTGAACCTTATACAGGAAGGTTTGTGGATAGCTTCATGCGGATCAACCTAATCATTTAGGTATGGATATATATATATATATATATATATATATATATATATATATATATATATATATATATATGAAGCTACACCAGACATTGCAGAAATACACTAAGTTACAGTGCAGACATATGTTATATTTTTGTGCGGACATATGCGAGACTACAGTGCGGACTGCTTTGTGAAAGGAGATAAGCAGACATCTCTAAGATCATAGAGCGGATAAAAGGAAATAGTTTAACAGGGATAGTTTAACGTGTGTATAAAGAATAGCATGCAGTGCGGATAAGGGACAGTACAAAGTATTGAAGATCTGAAATAGAGGTACAACAAGAAGATTGCAGTGAAATACAAGAAGAAGACTGCAAATAGGTCTAAAGTGAATGCGAAGTTTCAGTGATTACAGTAGATAGGAATGAGCTCAGAAATCAAAGAAAAATCAAGTGTGTTTTCAAATTGTCTTAAGAAGCTTCAGTGCGGATATATGTGAAAGTTGTTCAACTAAGAAGTTGACAAAATTTCAAACAGAGATCAAAAGAAGAAAGACAACCTTAAAGTAGGATAAAGTGAGGAAGGTAAATCTGAGATTTACCTTCCTAAAAATTGTAGATTGGTGACGAAGAAAAGATTCAAGTTTGAAGAAGTTGTATAAAGGTCTTGGAATCTTATCTAGGTCAAGGGTCTGAGTCTGTGTCATGGTACTTTTAATTTGAAGATTTATAAGAAGAATTCTTTGCAGGTTTTCCTCTCCAAGTGGGAGAGGTTTTTCCTTGGCTCTAAGAGCCTAACTTTTGTGTCTTGTGCATTTCGATAATTGACTTGATGAAATATTAACTAAGAGAAGAAATAACTAACACAAGTAAGTTCACAAGTAATTATCAAGAAAATAATTTGTATTAATCATCAACCCTCCAAATTCTCAACATGGTATCAGAGCTAAGGTGTTGAACGCAAGGGCTCCTTGTCAACAAAGACACTCAAAGAGGCGAAGATCAAAGTTTTATTTGGAAAGTCAAATCAGATTGCAAAGAAGACTATCTCACTACGTTAAGTGAGATCTCCTATCTCATTCAAAAGATCAAACTCATTCAAGAAAATAATCTTTGCCATCAAATATTTGCACTCAAGACATTGCTTGAAGAGAACCTCAATTTCGAAAGATATTATTTGTAATCAAGAGTTCAAGTACACCAACATTAAAGAAAGGAATCCCTTGACTTCATTCTCAATCATCATCAAGGAAGCTGCAATCCAATCCACTCAAGTAAGTATTCATGACCATGTCTGTCAAGATGCCTTATTGTAAATAAATCAACAAGCTAGTTGGATCATCAAACTTTAGTGCACAGAAGAAAAGGACATACTTGAATTTAATTGAAGAAGAAGTAATGGACTATATCGAAGGATCTATTGTTCAACCCCAAAAAGAAGATGCTCCAACCCATGCCAAGTACATGAAGGGAGAAATTAGAGCCCAGAGGATTCTCATAGAATCCATTAAAGACTCTCTCATTCCCTATGTATCAAAGCTAAAGACTACAAAACAAATATATGAAAAAATTGGTGGGGCTATTCTCTTTGATTACTGCAGGAGAAGCAATCTCTCTAAGACAAGAACTATACAAAATGAAATTATCAAGGGAGGAAGGAATCACGACATACTTTATGAGGATTTCTGAAATAAGAGATCAACTATAGGAACTGGGAGAAGTAATGTCTGACACTGATATGACTACAGTGGTGTTGAATGCTCTACCAGAGGAATGGGGAAACTTCACTTCTATTATATACGGGAAGAAAGAAGCCACTCCATTCCATGATTTATGGTCTCTATGCAAAATAGAGGAAACTAGACTAAAGCCCAAAGTTGATTCAGGACCAAGTGAAGAGAATCATGCCTTTGCAGCCTCATACAGGAAGAAAGGAAGATTCGGAAAATTTGGTCCTCAGAATAAAAGAAGAAATATGGACAACGTATGATGCTTTGGATGTAATGAGCTTGGGCATTATAAAAGAGATTTTCCTAAATATGGAAAGGACAAGAGGAAAAAGGAAGAAGCCCATGTCACAAATGAAAGAGAAGAACTTGATGATAAAATATCTAAGAAGGAGGAAACAAGAGATCTCTACTATGATTGAGATCATTTTTCTCTTTAAGTGATATCTAATTGATTGTATAATTGTATGATAAAAAACAATGTACTTTAAGAAGCATCTCGATGGAAGCATGGAAGGAGCTCTCAGTGAAACAACTTCTGGAAAACCTCTCTACTAAAGTAAAGCAGTCATCAGATCAAGGGTCATCATGGAGACAAAATTCTAGGATGTGATGACATATTGATGGAACATGCCAAAGAAATGAAGCTCTTCATTCTAGAGAAAATGTTATAGGATGACTCAGGGAAATAGATATGAGGTATTCAGATATATATGTTGATATTGGATGCTGTGAAGTCATGTCATATGGTTGTAGGTAATAGACTTCCATATTTAGAAGTATGATCTATGAAGGAGGATCTCTCGGTGCACTAACAGATGAAATCAACATAATATGTCCTCATAGAATATGAGGTGGTTGTACATAAACAAGAAACTGGAAAATGTTTAAGTTCTTGTGAATGAAGAATGTGCAGAGAGGAAGAGATCATGAAATTCAACCATGTCAAGAGGCATTTATCATCCAGAGACCAAGAATATGTGACTAAGAGATCTCATGGGAAGATATGTAGACTCTGACGAAAGTATGATAAATAAGAAGACCCTTGGAAAATCATATCATTAGGATAAGTGCCAATTGATGTGAAGGATGTCGATGCCTACAAGAAGATGTCATGGTGAAAGATCATTACTAAGGTCAATTTTATTCTAAAATTTCATAGGTATATGTTTATCTGGATGAATTTGTGTAGGGCTGCTAATCATGAGAAAGGATGTATGATCCTTGGAAATGATTCGAAGGAAAGCAGCATGGCATAACGGTGGACCAGATAAGGAATTATGATGAATCACTTTCTGATATCTGACATGACAAGGAGATGAAAGTGTGCCCTATGAAGCTAAAAGTTTAAGATTCCTCAATATTGAAATCCATGACATTGAGGGGAGTAACTCTTCATGAGAAGCTGGGTGTCTCACCATTGTTGTTATAGGTCCTTGATTGAGAGGGAGCTTGGTGATCAGTTTCTTACTTGAAAGAAATTGGGTAATTCCTAAGATTGAGCTTAGGTAAATTCCTTGTATAGGAATGAGTAAATTCCCTTGTGGAATAAGTCCTCCCTGGTTGAGAGGGAGAGATAGACACATCATTCTGGTCTTCACTTGGAAAGATAGATTGGAGGATTGGGTAATCATCTGGCATTCGATACTCTTTGACAATGTGTTAGGGAATTCAAGATAAGAGTAGTCAGGGACCGATATTCTTTGAGGGCTAGCTACCCAAGAGAAGAATAGTCCACTAAGGTCATACTTTGGGAAAACCCGAGTGGAGTATGTACCTTGGAGAGACAATGATGATGGTGTCTTTAATTCATGTGTCTCACCGACATTGTAGCCCATTATCTCGTTGAGAGATGGGGTTGTTAGTCAAGGCCTTGCACTAGGACAATGTTGGTTGATATGATGTTATATAGATGTGATTACCAATCCGATTCTTCTTATGAGATTCTTTAGTTTGAAAGTGACCATGTACATGTATGAATGCCTCCCTAGTTAAGAGGGAGTGTCGAAAAGTATAACTAGGTCAGTCTTCATGTTGATTATGTAATTAGGTAAAAGAAGAAGTCAAATTAATATATATTTTTGTTGTATGTGCTTCATGGGTTTCATGAGCATGATTTACTAAGTAGGACTTCTTCTTGATGTCCATTAGGTTTAAGATCTAGTATTTTTCATATGCTCTAAGACCTTGTATATCGTTAAAGACAAGCTCCATGATTTAGTAAAGTCAACAATCAACGCTGCTGAAGAAATACAACCACGAAATGTTGAAGAAATTACAAAATCAAGTCGGCCTACAGGTTGTATCATAGTTGGCCTAAAAGTGACAAAATTTCACTATATATAAGGCAGATTGTGGATCATTTGGAGAATAATAAATGCGGATATCATTGTAGGAATACGGAACTATCTCAGAAAGCATTGCGAACAAAACTAAACCTTATACAAGAAGGTTTGTGGATAGCTTCACGCGGATTAACCTAAGCATTTAAGTGCGGATATAATATATATATGTGTGAATCTACAGTAGACATTGCGAACATACACTAAGTTACAGTGCGGACATATGTTAGATTGATGTGCAGAAATATGTGAGACTACAGTGCGGATTGTTTTGTGAAAGGAGATAAGCGGATATCTATGAGATCATAGAGCGGATAAAAGGGAAAAGTTTAAAAGGGGCAGTTCAACATCCCTATAAAGAATAGCATACAGTGCGGATAAGGGACAGTACAAAGTATTGTAGATATGAAATAGAGGTATAGCAAGAAGACTGCGGTGAAATACAAGAAGAAAATTGTGGATAGGTATGAAGTGAATGCAAAGTTTCAATGATTATAGTAGACAGGAATGAGCTCTAAAATAAAATAAAAATCAAGTGTGTTTTCAGATTGTCTTAAGAAGCTTTAGTGCAGATATATGTGAAATTTGTTCAACTAAGAATTTGACAGAAGTTCAGGAAGAGATCAAAAGAAGAAACACAACCTTAAAGTAGGATAAAGTGAGGAAGGTAAATCTGAGATTTACCTTCCTAAATAGTGTAGATCTGCGACGAAGAAAAGATTCAAGTTTCAAGAAGTTATATCAAGGTCTTGGAAGCTTATCTAGGTCAAGGTTTTGATTTTGTCATGGTATTTGTCATTTGAAGATCTATAAGAAGAATTCTTTGCAAGTTTTCCTCTCCAAGTGGGAGAGGTTTTTCCTTGGCTCTAAGAGCCTAAATTTTGTGTCTTGTGCATTTTGATAATTGACTTGATGAAATATTAACTAAGAGAATACATAACTAACACAAGTAAGTTCACAAGTAATTATCAAGAAGAGAATTTGTATTAATCATCAGCCCTCCAAATTCTCAACACTATGATGACAATCGTTGGTTTTCTGATGCAAAGTGTTCTACCTGTTGCTTCATAGCAACAAGTTATCTTATTAACCTGGAATTCTCATTCAATAAGTACTTTGATTTATCCTTTGTCATTGTAGTGAATGAAAAATTTTCCACCATGAATGCCCTTGGATTTCCTCTAGTCTTATACATAATCATCTTCTTTGTAGTTACTGAGATTGGGCTCTGAGAATCATTGGGAAATTATATATGCCTTTGTTGCATGATCCTCTTATTTATCTAATCAAACATTACGTTGTGACTCTATATGTTGGTGGTTGTGTGATCCCTATTTATATGAATGGAGGATGACCTCATATGAGTGGTTGTTCTTCTGGAGAACCTAGCTCATCCATGGGTTAGATGGTATCTTCTTTCTCAAACTATTCCTCTTCCATCTCTTGAGTCAACTTCTCTTCCGCCATCCTATGTGTGGCTTCCTCCTCCTGGGACTTCCTTTGTTTCTATTATTCTATCCTTCTCCTCTCTTCTTCATATGATTTTTGCTTCTAAAGCAACTCATCCTACTTCCTACTCTCCTCTTCTTCTTCTTCTTCCTCTTATCTACTCTCTAAATTTATTTGATTAGTTCCTGTGTTTAAAGGACTAGGCTTCCATTTCCCGTTCCTCTTGTCTGATGAATACCTAAACCTTTTCCTGCGAGCTATCTTCTTAGCTTGAGGTATTATTTCCTCCTCCTACTTCTCCTGCAAGTCCTGAGATGGAAAATTTTGGATTGAACTGATATTCATAGCTAGATGTGTCTTCATTCTAGCATTATACTAGTTCTTTATCTTTTCATATTCGTTTTTGGTCATTGATCAATACCCCATATTATGACCAATCCTCTGACAGTGCTTCCTAAAAATTCGCATGGGATCATATCCATGTTAGTCTTTGGTGGCGAAGTGTAGGCGATCCAACGCTTTTATCTCAGTCATTGTTGATCTGAATTTCAATGTTAGTTTTGTTGTGCTAATTTCATCTTCAGATTTATAATTAATTTTCTGATCTTATGCTTTATGTGCATAGGTTTCATTGGTGTTTATGAGTGTCAAACAGGTAAATGAGCTAAGTTTTTAAGTTAAATTCAAGAGGCTCGGAGCATAAAGCATGAAAAACAAATTTTGAACAACAGCAATAAAAATTACAACAAACCATCATAATTGATCCATCAACACAGTGTTTTGATGAGGGAGTTCACCCCTTTTGGGCTACATCTCCTTGGCCCATCTTCCATGGCTTGGGCCCCTATATTAGCTAAAATGTGCATAAAATTTTGTTTACATTCACCTAAAGCTCTTGATACCTTCTTCAATGTGTCCAGGATGTCCAAATCATTCAGAAATGACTCTTATTTTATTCAACATGGTCAAAAATTGCTCCAGATATGCCTCATTTAATTTTCCTAGGAAATCTCCTCCAAATCTAGAGAAGGCTCGAGTTAACCCCACCAGATTTGGGGGAAACTCCTAAATTGGTGGTTCCACCAAAAATTCCACCAAACTAACTATATTTTAATTAAATTTAATCATGGATTAACTATGTGTTTAACTACACATAAGCACATTTAGTGGGAGTGCATAGATGAGGTTATGTGGTAAGGACATATGGGGAGGGGGTCGGCCCACTCCTTCCCGCCGTCAGAGTAACTATATGATAATAAGTATATATGGTAGACACATATTATTAAGAAATGTTGTTGTGGCTTATTGGTATCGTCGGCGTGTTGTGTGGGGGAGGTTGTGGGGTCAAGCCCCAACCTCCGCCCAACCTTGTACATAAAAAATTTTCCACCGTAATACATACGCGCCAATAAACC
Source organism: Pinus albicaulis (assembly GCA_034641835.2). Classification (NCBI taxonomy): domain Eukaryota; kingdom Viridiplantae; phylum Streptophyta; class Pinopsida; order Pinales; family Pinaceae; genus Pinus; species Pinus albicaulis. The sequence goes on from CM076574.1 coordinate 491,318,216, forward strand.
ATAGGTTTAACCTTTGATAAAGGTTAAAATGCGCCACCATATAATACATCCATCCTTCCAACCTTTGTATGTAAATACAACCATACCAACCTTTGAACTTGAGTTTAAAATTAATATGCCCCCTTATATATATAAAACTCGGACCTTGGAAAATCAATTTGGCTTGTAATATATGGTTTAATCCAACCATAATATAAAATTAAAATGCGGACTTTGAAAAGAAATTTAACCCATGTTGCAATTCGACCTTGGATAGGGCCCACAAGAGGGGGCACGTGGCAGGCCCTGGTTGTACCACATGTCAGCCTCTAGTTGGGTTGTCCCCAACCATAATATAATAAAAAAATAAAAAATTGAATTCAGCCTTATGAGCAACAAATGAAAAAAAAAAATCACCTTCAAACCAAACAGGTCAATCCTACAGTGACATTTGTCACAGTGTCATTGGGTGCAACTGAAGAATATTCCCTAAATATACTTAAATTTTCTGACTGGGCTACCATGTCACCAACCTGTCACTTCTACAAATTTTTTAGTTTTATAGGAAAACGAACAACAAGCTCTATCTTCTTCATTCGGACTTTGTTTTTGATGAAACAAATTGTGTCGAATTCCTGACGACGAGCTCTTCTCTATCATTCATTTTCCAATCAATTTTGAGCACTTTAATTTTTGAGATTTTACACTGAGCACCTGAGCATTCCTCCCCACTAGAAGCCTTTGGACCCCAAAATATCTTTGATTACTGATCATATGGATGAGGTTAATGTTCCCTCACCCTTCTAGTCTCTATCCACTAAAATTTTCCCATTTTCATCAACTGGAACTTTTCACAAAACTTAAATTTTTCCTTGACTCTTGTGACTTTCAATTTCTATCATTGACACCATCATGCTGAAATTCCCATGAATTTGTAGAGCGGCAAGCTATTCTTGCAAAAATAGACTTGTTCCTACCTCGATCATCAATCAAAGGAATCTTGAAAATTCTCTCACCTTGTACACTGTCATCATGGTGATTCTTAATTGATCTTGCTTTGTACTTGTGTCGACTCTTGACAAGGTATCTTCACCATTTCCATGTACCCTTTGGTAACCAAAATCAAGCATTTTTGGAACCCATGCCTTCTCTTTCAAATTGCTTTGTCGCTTTCTCTTTGACCTTTGCACTCTCATGCATTGGCAACTTGTTCCCAACACTGCTCAACACCGATGTTGACTGTTGCAAATGTTTTATATCTTGTTCACCTCCTTTCAAAGGAAACCTATTAGAGTCCTGAAACATCTCATTACAAGCATAAGAAACTTTAATGAAATCAACTTTTTCATTTAATGCATCTTTTTGAAAGGTTTGATTCAAAACATCTCTATCTTTGATCATTAACAATGTCAAATTCTAACTTGCATTCACTATCCTCTTCATTTCTCCTGCATGTATAAGAGACAAACTTGTCTTCTTCTTATGCGCTCTAACTACGTACTCAGTTCCATCTTTAAACAAGTGATACTTATTCTCATGGCGATGAAATATTGCTTTCCTATCATAAAGATAAGGACTTCCCAAAACAATACATGATATCTCAAGCAACACCACAAAGTTCAACTTCATCAAGAAAGTTTGAATTGATGGCGAATCTTAGTGTGCACTTCCTTGTAACCTGCAAGTTTGCATTCTTGCATATCCACCCTAAAGGATAAGGTCTTGGATGTGTAACAGTTTCAAGGTCTAGCTTCTTAACCAAGTCTTCAGAAATCAATTTAGCTTGTGACCCACTATCAAAAAGTGTGTCTATCTTGGTATGTTTAAAGAAGAATCTAATATGGAAAAGTTCAATTCTTGTATCTTCATCTTGAGTGACATTCGAACAATTTGAACAACTAGTGCTTGCTATGTGCTTACCTTTCAAACCCATGGATGTAATATTTGTTTCATCTCATTAATATGAACCTAAGTTATGTTCAATGATAGCAACAGTTTTCTCCTTTTCTTTGTCTTTCAATTTTTTTGGCTCCAACTTTGGATAAAGTTGCCAATAATGGTCTTCATCATGGCCATTCTTCAAATAGTGTTTACATGTAAGTTTTTCCTTCTATCTTTTGACAGAGCTATTTCTCTTGCCTCTTCCATAAAACTTGCCCTTTCCTTTACCCTCACTATCACTTTTCTCATCTAGGTTATGCTTCCCTCTTGCTTCTAAATGTGTGGCTTGAAGACAAACCTCATCTATGTGTGTGGGAATTAACATGATAATAGTGTGCCTAAGGTAAATATGCAAGCCCCATTTTACTTTAAAATAGTTTCTTGAGAATATAAATTAATACCCAAAATAAGAGCTCTTCTCCTAAATTCATGAGTATAATCTTGCACACTTTGCCCTTTCAATAGTCTAAAAATTATCCAATCCATAATGGTCTTTTGCATGTAAGCTAATGGATAGAATTTCCTTTTAATGGCAGCAATAAAACTTGACCGAGACATAGAGATCTTACCATACTTTTTAATCTCTTCTTGAGTCCTTGCTTCCCACCATACAAGTGTAGATCCTTCCATCCTCAAGGAAGCCAATTGAATCTTTATGTCATCTTCATGAAGGTTCTCAATTCTGCAATACACCTCCAATTTACGTATTCAATTTTCCAATATCTCTGCATTTATCTTTCCATTATACATTGGAAGCTCAAATTTGACACCAAGTTTGAGTAAGGGAGTTTTCCCTCTTGTGGTCTTTGAGTGAGTATGGGTAGTTTTGGTTGTGGAAGTGGAAGATGATGTTGATGGTGATGATGAGGATGATGAAGATGGTGGAGATGGAGGTGGATTTCCTCCACTACCCTTTGAATCCTTTTTCTCATCCTTCTTATCATCTGAAGTTCCTTCTCCATGTGGAGGCTTAGAACCTTCCCCTACCATCCCAGCAATAAATGCACCAAACGTAATTTTAACCATCCTCTTTATGTCATTGAATTATTTCTTGACATCATCCTCTTCTTAATGAAATTCAGTTTCTCCAACACCTGACATGATGGCTATGGATTCAAGCTCAGCTTCTAGTGCTTGTACCTCTTCAATCTCAACTTCTTGAGATAAAACTTGAGGTGATTCAAGTGCAACTGTGGGTGAAAATTTGGGTGGAGATGGTGCCCTTGTGGCTGTCCTTCTTCTGGTCCTAATCTTAGGACTTGCAACCAAAAATTTCCCTTCACCTCTCTGCAATTTCAATCTTGTAAGCATCACAAATTTACAACAATTAAAACACTACTTGCACAAAACTCAAACAACTATCAAGCAATTAACCTTAGCAAACTTTCAACCAAGCTCTGATACGAACTTGATCTGAATTTGAATGTTAGATTTTCTATGCTAATTTCATCTTCAGATTTATAATTAATTTGCTAATCTTATGCTTTATGTGCATAGGTTTCCTTGGTGTCTGAGTGTCAAACAGGTAAATGAGATGAGTTTTTAAGTTAAATTAAAGATAATAAAGCATGAGAAACAAATTTTCAACAACAGCAATAACAAGTACAACAAACCATCACAATTTATCCATCACCAAAGTGTTTTGATGAAGGATTTCACCCCTCCTGGGCTACATCTCCTTGGTCCAACTTCCATGGCTTGGGCCTCTATATTAGCTCAAATGTGCATAAAATTTTGTTTGCATTCACCTATAGCTCCTGAAACCTGCTTCAGTGTGTCCAAAATGTCCAAATCATTTAGAAATGACTCTTCTTTTACCCAATTTGGTTGAAAATTGCTCTAGAAATACCTCATTTATTTTTCCTAGGAAATCTCCTCCAAATCTGGAGAAGACTCCAGTTAACCCCGCCAAATTTGGGGGAAGCTCCTAAATTAGTGGTTCCACCGAAAATTTTGCCAAACTAATTGTATTTTAATTAAATTTAATCGTCGATTAACTGCGCATAAGCGCGTTTAATGGGAGCGCATAGATGAGGTTATGTGGTAAGCACATATGGGAAGGGGGTTGGACCCCTCCTTCCCGTCATTCGAGTAACTATATGATAATAAGTATATATGGCGGACATAGAATATTAAGAATTATTGTTGTGGCTTATTAGTATCACCGGCGTGTTGTGTGGGGGAGGTCGTGGGGTCGAGCCCCGACCTTCGCCTAGCCTTGTACATAAAACTTTTTCCACCGTAATACATACACGCCAATAAACCATAGGTTTAACTTTTGATAAAGGTTAAAATGCACCACCATATAATACATCCATCCATCCAACCTTTGGACGTAAATACAACCATACCAACCTTTGACCTTGGTTTTAAAATTAATATGCCCCCACATATATATAAAACTCGGACTTTCGAAAATCAATCGTCCCTGTAATATATGCTTTAATTTGACCATAATATAAAACTAAAATGCAGATTTGGAAAAGAAATTTAACCCATGTTGCAATTCGACCTTGGATAGGGCCCACCAGAGGGGGCACGTGGCGACCCCTGGCTACACCGCGTGTCAACCTCTGGTTGGGTTGTCCCCAACCATAATATTAAAAAAAATAAAAAAATGAATTCGACCTTAGGAGCAACACATAAAAAAAAATTCACCTACAAACCAAACTGGCAAATCCTACAGTGACACTTGTCATAGTGTCATTAGGTGAAACTATAGTCTTGTCAATAAAACATCTTTTTCCATGTGACCTCTATATTCTTGCCAATAAAACATTGAGTATATGTGTATATGGTAACATTAGGCCTGTAACTTCCAAAGGGTTAGCAGTGCTTGCTTCTTAAAGTTCTTTAGAGGCTACTTTATGAGGCAGCATGTCTCCAACAGATGATGACACAATGGAAGCACTTCTAGCATGAGCACCTATTTGTGGAATCACACTCATAATGACAAGATCAACTTAAAACAACTAACTATGCAACAATATTTGTAAATCACGTTCAAAGAGCCATCACGGGTGATAGATCATGAAAAACTATGAACGACGTCATAAAATAACTTGCATGCAAGAGAAAATACACATGAAAACAAGGAGGGCACACTTTCAAAGCACGAAGGGGACATGCATGGTCATTCGGGGGCTTCGTAGTGCACTCATGCGCTTAAGAAAGGAATAAAAATAAACAAGGGCGCATTTTCACACCCTTAAGGGTTGAAGGGGTGGAAAATGCACCTCTGAGTCTTCCTTGTGTGCCCATATGCTCAAGGAGACAAGGAGGGTGCATTTTCGCACTCAGAAGGGACGAAGGATAAGGAAAAACAAAGCTTCATGCCTTTACAATGCGCCCATGCGCTCAAGGAAAAGTAGGGTGCATTGTCACATGCTGAAGGGTTGAATGTTTGACGCTTCATGCCTTTATGATGTGCTCATGCACTCTAAGGAAAATAGGGCACATTGTAGCAATCTAAGGATCGAAGGGAGAGGCTTCGTGCCTTCGTGAAGCACTTAGGAAGAAAACTTGGTCATACCAGGCGCATTTTTCAAGGTCGATGGAACTTCGAGCTTTGGAAGTACACTTTTCCTATTAGAAGCTCATAAGCAAGTTCAAATAACAGGATTCGATGATAAGATGAGGAAGAGAAGGATCTAAAAGTATTTTATAGTTGTTGTCGCATGCATGGTGGAAGATGAATGGTTTCAAGAATGTGAAATGTCTCTTGCATGTGACAGTGGATTAACACTTACAAGATGAAGATTCAGAAAAAATGCCAACAAAAAAATTGTAAAACAAGAGATCGAAAGCAAGAAAAGCAAGACTTGGTATTGAAATCATGAAAAGCAGTGAAAATATTGAGCCTGCAAACTTACTTGTTGCACTGGTTGATGAAAAGCTTCTTGATTTTCCAGTTGTGCACTCTACTCAATTGAAATTATTATGCAAAGGATGATTAACAGAGTTTATTTAAAGAAATTAACATGCAAAATTGATTCATGCATGAGTGCCACTTGTCATCACATGAAAGGGTTAGTTAATGGGAGTTATGAGGGCTCATATTTCCTAGGAGTCCACCCTCATGCAACAAGTTGGCTCATGCATGCAACTGAACATGTCGCATGCCTTCGACACGAAGGAGTGTGCTCAGGTAGGGCACACTTGTTCAGACTTAAGGAATATGCATTCCTTCAGCCTAAAGGAGTGCACTCAACTCAAGTGGATGTCTTCGTCAACTCAAAGTGTGCTTTTTCTTTTGTGAGTGATTTTCTTATTTTTTGTTTCTTTTTATGCTTTTGTGTACTTTTTTTGAGTGCGTGCATGGCAAGAAGGAAAGTTTCTAAGTCAAGAAGAATTGTGAGTTCACCTAACCATGAACTTACAAATGTTGAAGATTGCAACAAGAAATAGTGAAGGAGGCATCCTGAAACATCATCATTGATCCTAGTTGGAAAATAATCACCTAAACTAGGTGGGGCCCACACAAGCTATTTTTAGGTGTATGTCTATTTTTAGACATGTCAATCATATTCTATGAGTTGCAGGATGCTATTTGTGGATGGTTGGTCAAGTTGGAAAAATAGATGGATTTCTATTTTTAGACATATTGGGCGAAATCTATTTTTAGATTGCCACTCTAAAAATAGATATGTCGAATATTATTAGCTCTTAATAATATTTGGACTCTAAACATTATCTTATTCTCTTGGAGCACTTCAGTTAAGTGCACAGATGTGTCACAGAAGCTGATAGAAGGAATTACGATATTCCTAAGGGTAAGTGGAGCTATTGCATGGAGACTTCAGTTAGAACTCATGTGACAGAGTTTGGTGGAGTTGTATAAGTAGTTGGTGGAGTTGTGTTCAGTTTAACTCAGTTAGACTCAGTTGAGCTAGTTGTATCTAGTCTAACTGATTGATACACTAGTGAGAGTGGTGTGAATTAATTAATAATTAATTCACTAAATATTAACTCATTAATCAACTGAAGAATACATCATTTAACTACAGTGCATGGATAGTTCAGTGGAGACCAATGGAGAGGTAGGTGAAAGAGCAAGTGTGACTATCAGTTGTGACTATAGTGTTGCATTGTTTGCACCACACATTCTTTGGAGATTCCTATGAGTATTGCATGAGCAAGGCTGGCCCAATTCGAGTTCATCCAAAGCCATTCTTCAGCAGGGATTGCGCAATAGAGGCAGGCTAAAGGCTGGCAAAGATCGATGCATGGATTTGCAAGATCAGGGCCTGATTAGTGTGTAGCGATTGGATTGTACTGAGAGCTTGTGATAAGCTTTGTATGAGGATTGTTACGTGATCTCTACGACATATATTATATACAGATAGTTGGGGTTTTTAGCTTCAGGCTTTCCTGTTAAAACACTGTGTTAATGTGTGTGAATTTTTATGGTTTCAATGTGTGCATGCAATTGGTTTAATTTCCACATGTGATGATCAATGGTGGAATAGATTCTGTATTGTGCATGAAGTTAAAATAGTGTGTGATCAGGAGAATCTTGGACATATGCATGCGTAGTGCATATAATTTCTACAACAAACTAGAACGTTTCTAATGGTTAAGTGACGACATGGGACGATGTGACAATAGGAGAAAATGCACAAATAACAAATCAAACCACATGACGACGCAAGGGGGCTTGAAACGAAAATTAGTGTAGGCTCCAAAATAGAAAAGGTAAAAAATTTGGAGGGTCATTCTCGCAGTGACAGCACCTTGGTAATCATAAATGGAAAATATTTTCCCAACAAATTTTTTATTCTAGTAATTCCTAATCAGTGGAAAATTAAATTGTGAAAAAAACGATATAGAATTTTTCGGTTCTAAAATTAAATGTTGAGATTCATTAGTTTTTCCTGCTTTTTGTTTTCTTTTTCTACTTTTTTCCAGTGTGTGCATGGCAAGAAGGAAAGTTTCTAAGTCAAGAAGAATTGAGATCACCTAACCATCGACTTACAAACTCGAACATTTCTAATGGTTAAGTGACGACACTTGAGAAAGATTGACTTAGGACAGTGTGACAATAGGAGAAAATGCACAAATAACAAATCAAACCACATGACGACGGGGGCTTGAAACGACAGTTAATGTAGGTTCCAAAAAAGACATAGGTAAAAAATTTGGAGGGTCGTTCTCGCAACGACAACACCTTGGTAATCATAAATAGAAAATAATTTCCCCAGAAATTGTTATTCTAGTAATTCCTAATCAGTGGAAAATTAAATGGTGAAAATCAACAGTATAGAATTTTTAGGTACCAAAATCAAATGTTGAGATTCATTATTTTTTCAAATTTAAAAAACATTTTAATATCTAAGCAAGATCCATTCCAATGAAACCATACAAAGTTACCAACTATTATTGTGGCTAGAAATTAATATTGTCCTCCATACAAACTAAATAAAAAATAAAAAACAACAACAACAACAACAACAAAGAGAAGGGAATACATAAAGCTTTGTCAAGGTAACAACATCCTTGAATACATAAGCTTTGTCAAGGTAACAACATCCTTGCTACAGTATTTAATACCTAGCATGGTGAGACAAAATTTACTTGCAAAAAAAAAACATATAGGGGAACACAGTTTTTTCATAACAATGCAAAAGAAGGAAGAACAAAAAGGCTATGGTAAATGTCAAGTTCCAACGGAGTAGGGCTACAACTCATAAGGAAATTGTAGAATAAGCTCTATAATGAATCATATATGACAAACATTCTGAAGATCATTCAAATAGATGTGCACATCCCCTAATTAATAGACCAAGAGATGAACGAGGATGTGTAAAAGTATCCAAGGAGCTAAAAGAGACAATTTTCACATTTCGAACACACCTATGCCCAATTGGTGGTCAATTGAATTTATCCAAGGTTTCTTTGATTTGTTGGAAAATTTAAGAATACCAAGGCTATATGGACCATAAAATTGACCTTTTTGACCCTCATGCAACAATGATACATGTGATTGCCTTGATTAATGTGTAATGTCATTTTTAAAATAATTTACAAGTGATTTGCTAAAAGCCTTTGAAACCAATTTTTTCTGAAGTCGTTTTACTACAACAATTTGGGGGTTTAGAAGATAGGTAGACTAATGATATTGTTGGAATTTCCAAAGGTAGATTGCATCCTATTAAGTCCAAGAAGTTATCAATGATAGTAATAAAAAAATGTTTTTTCTAACGCTTATGATAGGATTAGTTCATCAATATTACGACATATTCTCATCCATATAAGGTGTTAGCAGCCATATTGGATTTATTTAAAATCCAATTGAAGTTTTAATCTTAATGTGTTCAATGGTCCATTAATGCAACATCTACGACTTATGGAGTGTCTTTCAGACTTACACCTGCTCACATGCTTTTGGTTTTTCATGGATCGATGGTAGAGCAAATGTTTTTTAGATAATGCATATATGTAGGGACATTTGATGGATAAATATTTATTAAATAAAGTGCCCCATACTCACATGTTTAATACAATATTCAGAGTAGGAATGGGAGAGGTTAGAGACCCCCAAGGGCATTATCGTGTTGGTTCTTGTTGGGTTTGATTTCATAATTCATGGTATTCACTTTTGTGTTTCTTTTAACACATATCTTGGACACCCTTTGAGGAAAAATGCATTTTGAATCATATCATAGTTTTGGGTACCCTTTGAGGGAATGTGTAGTTTGGAACATAGAGAAATCCAAGAGCTTTGTTTCTAGCGAATTCTATTTTTAGAATTTGATTTTTTAGGAAATTTTTAATTTTTATCCAATTTCCAAGATGATTACATATATAAGGACCCAATATTGCGATTTTCCTTATGATTCAAATTTCAACTAATTATGAACACATGTATTTCGGCCTATTTTTTGCAGTGTTATTTTGGCAAGGAAGCTAGTCATTAACATATATGATATGTTGTATAATGGTTGTGTGAGATTTCAAGCCATTTTGAACACTTCAAAATTTCAAGAACCAATTGTATTTTGGCATTCTTAAGAGGGTGCTCATTGGCCTATACATGGAAAGGTACTATTTTTGGAAAATGTTTCACAAGAGACCTACAATTGACTTGATGTAGTGTACCATCTTTGACAAGATTACATCCCCTTTTCTTGAGCCTTATCCATTTTTTTTAGGCTTAATCCAACTCCCACCCCTTCGAGAGCCACCACAAACTGATTTACAATTTTTTTGTTCGTCATAAAATGTGGCTATTATTTTTAGGCCTAATCCACCTCACACCCCTTTGAGAGCCACAATATAATGATTTACAATTTTGTTTCTTTAACATAAAAAGGTGGTTATTATTTATAGAGTGGATTACTATTTTTAGTATTATTTTCTCCCTATTTTGATCCATAACTACCTCCTTTTTAATTGTAAAAATGCATGTTCTTTTAATGTTTTCAAACTTCTCACATGAACTTAATTTTAAGGGATTATCTCCATAGAAAAATCATGGGGCCTATGGTAGGCATATAAAAATGTATTAAAAGAAGAAATCAATCATAAAGAAGTGCATTTCCTCTCCCACCTCATTATTATGGAAAGAGGGGTAAACATTTGGAGTAGATTCTTCAATCTCATACTAACTTTTCTCAGAAAGAAAAATGGTATACATGAAGAGCATTATTCTTACTTCTTTTATATTTTTAATCACCTTTATTCTTACTCCATTTTCATCATCTATATATTATGCCAGCGATGTGAGGGCAAGGAGGGTTTTCTTTTGTGAATGACTAAAATTAATAATTTATTGCTATGGTATTGTTCCTTTCATTGGTTCCATAATCTTTTACATCGAGAGTTTAATTGAGAGTGAACATCCAATACTTGTGATCATTGGATTCTACCTTGACATCATAATCATATCAATCTCATCTTATAAAGGTGGAATTTTATATCGTACCTTCCCTAAGATCTTGGAGGATTATTGGTGTGTCTAATATTGTTGAGACTTTGTTCATCCTATGACCCTTGGCCATACAAACATTTAAGCATTTTCTTGATAATTATCCCTTGTGAGTTTGGTATGTAAGAATTTCAATTGTGCTTAAATTATTGTTAGCTTATGATTTTGCTTTTTCCTAAAATTTTAGTAGGAATTGGGTATTATCATATCATGTTCACTTTGCTTACCTTCATACTTTGATTCCTTAAAACATTAATTAATTCACTGACACCATTAATGTACTCATCAGAGTAAGGTTAAACTATCAATTTACCTCAATTTAAGTACATATTAAACATTCTAGTAATATAAACTAGGCATGATTAATTCACGTGAAACCATTAATAGAGTCAGGTTAAACTATCAATTTACCTCGATTTAAGTACATATTAAACATTCTAGGAATATAAACTAGGCATGATTAATTCACGTGAAACCATTAATATGATTATATTGATTATCAGAGTAAATGTTGAACTATCAATTTACCTCTATTTAAGTATATATTGGGCATTCTAAAAATATAGATTAGACATTTAATTCACTTCATTCATTTTTTTATCAAATTACAGTGACATTAACTTTGTGTTCCTCTAATTTTCAGGTAGAACATAAACACAATGTTTAATTGCATTTACAATAAGAAAAACAGTCTTTACAATATGTTGTCCTTATTTTCATTCTGCATTTTCAGACTAACTTTGCATTGAAATGTGTCCTTACATAGTACTAGAATCTGCATCATTCTTTAAGGCATTTTTAACAATTTTATACACTTTCCGACAGTTTGGTTTTCAATATTTCATGGAATAGTTGGAATAATGCAGCAACATTTTGTTAGATTTAAAGTACTAATCATTATTTTCCTCGCAATTAGTATAGTAGGGATACCCTAGTTATTTGAAGTAAGAAAGGTTGAGCAAGGTGACAGTGGTTTGAATTATTATGTTATCCAAATCCCTTATAGGTTTTGAAAGAAGTGGGAATTTTCAGGTGATCACATATAGTTCTTAAATTTATAAATTGTTGGAGGATTTCTAAATTTCTCATAGCTTATAAGTGAATTTTCATCTAGTTTCTTCAAACCCTACAAAGATGCTAAAATAAAAGTGTACATTGTCACCCTTATTTTTCATGATCATTGAAGGGTTAGGCAAATTTTTTGGTACTTCATAAGAAGTAAAATATTAAAATTCATTAAATTAAGTAGAGTTGTTGTATTGTTATTTAGCACTAGCTCCATTAGTAACACTGAATATTTGAAAAAATGCATTGCAACTATAAAACATTGCAACATAGATAGAAACCGAACTAAAGAAGTCCTCGAGAAATCAGATATTTATTTCTTTCAATAGGATGAGTTAATGATAATCGAGGGACATTCTTTAGTGCCTTGCCTTCTAATTTGGGTTGCCTAAAAACCCAATGATTATGGATTCAAGAATTGGATATGGCTTATTAAAAACAAAAATCTCTATGATAATCTTTGGGAGATCATTTAATTTTGATCAAGTTTTGTAACATAGATAGAAACCAAACTGCAGAATTCATATAATTACTTTTTTCAATAGGATGAGTAAATGACAACCAAGGGACATTCTTTGGAGCCTTACCTTTTTAACAGTTGAATTGAATATAGGATTATTTATTTGGGTTGGAAATGGATTATTAAAAAGTCAAAAAAAAAAGAAAAAACTATTTGATAATCTTTGGGAGATCATTTGATTTTGATCAAGTTTGTGTTTTAGAAGACAAACCTATGTATTAGCATTCCATGGTATACTTTCATTAAGGAATTTTGGGAAAAAAAAATACTCTATTTCTCACATCTCACATCCATTCTTCTACATATAAGCATTCAATGTATTTGATTTGATCTAGTTGTTGCCACAACCTTCGGTACCTAATCAACCTCAACACACTCTTCATAGCTAAAATATTATCAAAGTAATGCATGTTATTTAGTTGAAAAGATTCTAACTTTGCTAGTCTTTGCCATTTTACTAATGGGAAACCCTTATTATTTTTAAGTGTTACTAATGGGTTGAATTTAATATAGGATTATTTATTTGGGTTGGAAATGGATTATTAAAAAGTCAAAAAAAAAGAAAAAACTATTTGATGATCTTTGGGAGATCATTAAATTTTGATCAAGTTTGTGTTAGAAGACAAACCTATGTATTAGCATTCCATGGTGGTATACTTTCATTAAGGAATTTTGGGAAAAAAATACTCTTTCTCACATCTCACATCTCACATCTCACATCCATTCTTCTACATATAAGCATTCAATGTATTTGATTTGATCTAGTTGTTGCCACAACCTTGGGTACCTAATCAACCTCAACACACTCTCCATAGCTAAAATATTATCAAAGTAATGCATGTTATTTAGTTGAAGAGATTCTAACTTTGCTAGTCTTTGCCATTTCCATTAGTGGAAATGGCAAAGACTAGCAAAGTTAGAATCTCTTCAACTAAATAACATGCATTACTTTGATAATATTTTAGCTATGGAGAGTGTGTTGAGGTTGATTAGGTACCCAAGGTTGTGGCAACAACTAGATCAAATCAAATACATTGAATGCTTATATGTAGAAGAATGGATGTGAGATGTGAGATGTGAGATGTGAGAAATAGAGTCAATCCCTACATAGGCAATGATGGCCAACATAAGCTAGCAGATGGTGTGATCGCTGCCCTTAGGCATCAATGCCCACTCTTTGGTAACTATAATGAATGAAGGCATGGGATCCAAGGTTCGTTGCACATGATGCGAAGTTATCAAATGACTTTATTAGGACATTGTTATGTTCATTTAGGAGGAGAATAAGATACTTTTGTGTGGTTTACCCCTTACTAGAATTCTTAAACCACACATACATATACACATGCTCATTAGGTTATGATCTACTATAAAGTTGGCAATGGTAGTTAATTCGTAGTTAACAAGATGAATTAGATTCAAATCCTTACAAGGATTCTTAGACCACACAAACATACATATACACATGTTCATTAGGTTATGATCTACTGCAAAGTTGGCAATGGTAGTTAACATGATGAATTAGGTTCAAATCCTTACAAGTGTTCTCCACAACCTGCATGTTATAGGTGTGCGGTTGTGGCCATGATGCAACAACAATTCTACAAGACTGACGTATAGCACAATAGCTACACTCTTCTCCCACAATAAAATTCTTCAAAATAATATTTATTATTTTTTCCGAAAGAAAATACTTGTAATGTTTATTTTTAGCTAAAAGTGATGTTACATTTTAAATATGTTCAAGGCACTACAACAAAAATGCAGTGTATGTTTGGGAGTTTTTAGTCAGAATTTGATGAAATAATTTTTTGTTAGATCGTGTTTTATTGTTGTTTAAAAATGGATGTTGAATGCATAAATGGAATCAGTGCCTTGAAGAACCCCTACCCCTGCAACACTGAGGTTATGCACAATTCACAAATCAAACTTATGATTCCAACAAAATCATGTATTTAGAACAAATTTGATTAAAAAAAATATATATCAAAAATCCTCCAAAACCTAGAATAGTTAGACTATTGCGTAAAGGCCATGCAATATGGTATACCGCCTATCTCCTATCTATTTGTAAATTTTACTCCGCACTGAAAGATAGGTTACTCTCCAGTGTGACCTGCACCATAGAGCTGCTCCTGGTAAGAGCTCCCAAAGGCAATAGTGTAAAAATAGGCATAAATCAGATTGTTGAGAAAGTTTACGAGTAAATACCAGGCACGCAGCGCCTTTTCAAAAGTGATTTTGGCCCTCTTTCTCTTCCTGGATAGCTGATTTGATCTGGAGGGAGAACAGTGATATCATCACCAGTGATGCGAAGAACGACGATTTACAAGGCATAGATATTTTCTTGGAAACTCCAGATTATTGCTCGGTGGTATTTTTGCAGACATTTATTATATTTTGTGTATTTTTTCGCAAATTTCATTTTCAGACGCTGGCCAAATTATTGTGACGTCCCAGGTTTGCAATACTGATTTCTAATTCTTCAAAGCCTGCTTGTTAATGAAAACAAGCATGACACTTCACCATCCCAAGCCATATATCACCAAATATGAATGAGGCCGGCTCCACTACCTAAATGGAAGAAAATATCATTTTTTAAATAATAATTTAATTTTAAGGTGTGGGACCAGGAACCCACCTCTGGTGCAGCAATTTGACTATTCAGCATCAAAAGGATGTGCCAAATTTTGTATCATGCTTAAAGCCGATTTAAGCTAATTTTCGTGCATGCCTTTAGAGGGAAAGTTTGCTTCAGATGTGATTAAGATCTCTTTTAAAACAATGAAACACATTGTCATGAGTGTGCACCATGGAAAAAACATTTTGTTATTCAACACATCCTGTCACACATCATATTTTCAGGAAAAGGAAAACTCTGCACAAGTAGGGAAACGGGATATTAGGCAATTGAGCAAAGAATGCCTTTTTACATTACGGAATTGCGGTATCATACACTTGATTGGAAAGACTACAAAGTAGCCTGCATAGCAACAAAGCTACTTATGCTACATAAAGAATGATATTATATCTAAAAGCTTGTAATGAAGAGGGCAGGCATGAGTTAGGCTAGGCGGAGGGTGCTATGAATATTGATACAGGTAACATGGGTAAAGCTCTCTAAATGAGACTTTATATGACATGAACATATGCTGGGGAAATAAACTGATAAGATTTAACAATCGCAAGTTAACAATTCGAACTTCCCCTATTTTTTATTTTTATTCGGATCCTTTGCAACGAACTAGTTTCTGTGGTTTCATTTAACCTTTGTACAAAACTAGCATCTCTGCTTTCGAGCCTACTCTGCACAGAACTAGTTTCAGCAGTTTCAGTAAACCTCTGTAGAGAGTTTGCTTCTGTTGGTTCCGGTCTTCTCTGCTGAGAACTGGACTCTGGTTTCTGTCCATCAGCTGAGGACTCTCGATTTGCAATTTTCTGTAGTTGTAATCGCTCCTTCTCTTGCCGCCTCTGCTCTTTCTTCCGCCTTTTCCGTTCAAGATACTCTGGGTCATTATGCTTGTCGTGTCGATGTTTACCATGGCCATCGGCTCCATCCTTATGTTTCTCTTTTTCTCTCTTTCTCTTTCGATCTTTCCTCACTTCCTTCTCTTTTCTATCCTTCTGCCTCTTCTCTTCGCTGTCAATTTTTTCAGCAGTATTTTCGGTGATTAACAAATCACTCTGTCCAGCAAGCTGATCTTTCTTCAAATGCTCCAGTAGAGAACCGTGTTGTTGGCTTTGGCAGTCATCATAATCCTCTGCATCAACTGGAAAATATTTATCATGAAGAGCTTCTACATTCCTACGTCTACCTCCAAGATTGGCTTTGTTCTTGACACTTGACGGAGAACAAGCTTTAACAGAAACAATGTTCATTGAATCCACTGTGCCACTGCTAGTGCTCACATTTAATCGAGAACCATTTGCATGGGGGGCATATGCACCCTCTTTAGCTTTCTGTTCACTTTCCAGAATACTAATAACCTCCACAGCCTCACCTCCAAGTGTATACGGACTTTCTCCTTGTGCAGCATGGACTGACACTGAGGAGCTTGCAACTGGGTACACGGGAAAACCTCTTTCATCTGGACCACCACCTCGAGTGGTATCCATAATCTTCTCATCTTCTACTGCCTCCGGAGGCTTAATCCGCAACTTAACGGAATGCACTTTGCGTTCATTACCACCAGAACTGCCACTTACTGTAGTATCCATTTCCTTTACAGCCTCCAAAGAATTTAATACCTCAGAACTCACACGAACTTGGTCAACATTAGCTTCCTGACACCTTGAAAACCGTATCTTCATTGAACCCGACTTTCCCTTCTGTTCCTCGAGCATTTCAACATCCATGGCTTTTTCTGAGATGACAAGCATCTTTGGCTTTGGGACACCAAAAAGAGTTGCAGATCTAGAACCACGTCATGATAAGTTAGGTCCCAAGAACCATCCAAAAGAAGATTGTGAGAAAAATACAAATAGACCTCTGAAGCACACGAAACAACAGTCCTACATTAAGACCATGGAAAAAAGGCACATACCGGCCTGCAAGGATCTGCAAAACACAGAAAACATGGTGCCGCAGATTAACATTTACAAAAGCTTTGCGGCTTTCAAGCAGATGAAGCAAATCTGAAAGTACAGAACCGTTGATCCTGTTTCCGAAGTTCCTTTGCATTTGACATAAGTGTAGACAATGCATAGCAGCTTTCGTTTGTACTGCCACAGAAAATCAACACTTAGGTTTAAATGAAACGCCTTTTAAAAGCTCATTAGCATATAAGCAGACAAACAGAAACAAAAGAATGTGGGTACAAACCTTGCAAGGATGATTCGTCTATTATAAATTTCACAGCTGAAGACAGAGCAACAAGAAGGCCATTTTTATGTGCCTCGAGATCAATAAGTGCCTTAATTGTTTCCAAACGAATTTGCCATGGCGTGCTTTGCACGTCTTGGAATGGTTTTATAAGTTCTTCCAGGCGTCCCTGTTATAGCAGTGATATCAATACAATTCTAACATGCAGAATGATAGTGTGTGTCATTTGGAACAAATAAATACTCATTACTTCCCTTACCATGGGTACAAAGTGCGACAATTTCAATGCAATTTGTGTCAGAGTACGAATGCAACTGATGGTTAAGACTCCATTGTGGTTTGGCATCAATCTGCATCTCAGAAATTTATGCAGAACATAATCTTGAGTTATGTCATATGATGATACGAATATTTTGAAGCTCCCAACTCTACTCATCACACATACATAAATGAGTTCTCATGAGATTATTCCTTCGATATATGTGATAGAATTAAAAGTTTTGCATTAGATGGCCATCGAAATAGTTTACTTAATCCATAAAAACCGAATATTCCACGATGAAATGTACATACTGGCTTTCCACGTGTTAACCCTGAATATATTTTTTGTCATGGGCATTTTCTCTTAGGTATAAATGACATGCTATGTTTTAGAGAAGCCAAGAAGAATATTTGCACCCCAAGTAAAAGGTTATAGGGAAAAGAGTTGGATAGAAAGAAGTACTACATTGAAGAATTCAACCCTACGTATAATCTCCAACAAAAAGAGTATGTTGGAGCGAGCTAACATTCAATGGAGGGCAAAGGTTCTTATTGCTCAATTAAGAACCAACTCGCATCAACTTCGGTGTGAAACAGGATGGTGGAAAAGCCCTAAAGAAGCTTGTGGGAAGAACGGGTGTGTAAATTTTGCTTGTCTGGAGCAGTGCAATCGGAAAAACATTTCATTTTGAAATGTGATGTGTTCAAAGACATCAAAGAAAGTTATGGGAATATGTTAGCATCGGTTTCATGGCATTGCCTTTTCAGCGAGGGGATTGTTGGAAGGTTGGGCCAGATCATCATCAATTTGAATAAGAAAGGACTGAGTTGCAAAAGGTGAAAAACAGGGAACTGATAGTCCCATATAGACTATTTTTAGTGCCGTGGACGTTAAAATATCATTTCATTTCATTTCAATGGTAATATCAAAATCTAATTAAATGACAAACAAGTGAAGAACCACCATGTCACAAAACATCCTGGCTACTTCAATCAGCAACGTGTATATCACAGTAACACCACAAGAAATGCAAAGGAAAAAATTAAAAGAACCGACTAAAACTATAAATTAGATGATGAAATATATACCTGTCAAATTGCAAGAGAGAGTTTATTCGCTTCAAGAGTGGCAACAATGCTTGAATACTCTGCGGAGAAGAAAACATCATCAGCCAGGTCACCATTAACTTGCCATTCACATACCAAATTTCCTAGATACTCAAGTTTCTGCAACCCAGTTGAAGAATGAGTGGAGAGGAACAGACCCAAGTTTGCTTCAGTTCTCTAGAATGTGACCAAATTTTTCAAAAAATAAAAAATTAAACTTTAAAAAAAATTATGAACAAACAAAAAGGTTATAGAATTCTTAACATGGATGAATTATAAACAAATCCCTTATCCACTGGTGTATAAGTCAGAATATATCCATCTGTTATACCCGTATACTGATGGATAGATAGCTGATTGTATATATTGAGTATTGACTATCATCTGTTAGTATGTGAAATAAAATACAAAATAGTCACATGCAGAAGCGTCTCTACCAGGGTTTATGAAGAATACAGGTCCACAAGCACAATATCCGCTATACTTTTTTGAGATCCTATCCTCGGTTGATTTTCTGAAATTATCTAGTTTAAACTTTATATTTAGCAAGAAGACTAGATAGAGAGAATGCATCAGATGTTTGAGTGAGGTATGCTCAACTGTGAATGAAGGTTACATCTTTATTAGGCAATAGATTCTATGTACATTAGCTATTCTGTATGTAAGCTCATGATTTTGAAATAATGTTCTAGTCCTCGGGTTATATGGTATAATTGTTGGACATTGGGTTCAACGCTCCCCGTGTGTTTCGCGACATGGACTAACTGCCTCTCGTGGATCCTAACTCTGGTGATTGTAGCGGAGACTAACGCCTGTGGGTTTTGGTCTAACGGCAATCGTTATTCCAACAAGTGGTATCAGAGCGAAAGGTCTCGAGTTCGAAACTCACCCGGCTCGCGTTGGGGGGGAGATTGTTGGACATTGGGTTCAACGCTCCCCGTGTGTTTCGCGACATGGACTAACCGCCTCTCGTGGATCCTAACTCTGGCGATTGTAGTGGAGACTAATCCCTGTGGGTTTTGGTCTAACGGCAATCGTTATTCCAACAATAATACTTCAATATTTGTAAAAGTTCAGTTTTGCATGGTAAGGTAAGGTATGGTTACTACCTCTTTACATCATATCAAACTGAGATCAGAGATTAAAACAACAGGTAAAGCATTTAGCGTTAGTCTTCTCATAAAGCCGTTGTTATAGATAGGGGAGAAAAAAACTAATGTGGATCTTTTTGGAAAGAAAGAAATTGTATCAATTTCTACGAATGACCAAATAGGTAAATGGGACACAAAATTTCATCAAGCATAATAGAAAAGGTCTAGGGTTATATGCACGAATGACAAAACTAGGTATAAATGGGACTCAAAATTTCATCTAGCAGAACAGAAAAGATCTAGGGTAGAAGTTGTTGAAGTGTGTAACTAGGTTCGGTCTTCATACATATGAAATGTACTCTTGATCCTTGTATATTGCAAAAAGAAAGAAAAATTATTATTATTATTTTTGTAGCATGGGTTTCATGCTCAAGGTCAATTTATTTGTAGATCAAGCACTCATTGAGTGCTTCTAGGGTTTGTCATTGAGTCAAGAAGTCAATAGAGTCATTGTCATATATGAAAGACCCCATTGGGCATGTTGTGTCATGTAAAAGAAATTTATTTAGAGTCAAAAGAGTCAAATGTCCTCCTCCAAGAACAAGTTGGCCTGCATAAGAAAAGTCAGCCTAAGCAGAGACAAGTCGGCCTCATGGAGGCTTGTTCGACTTCCATAAGAAGCCTATATATATAGAGAAGAACTCGACCTCATCAAGAGGTATCCAAGCAAGTTCGATATAGCACAAGGAGGACAAGCATAGCCAGCGAAGAAGAGGAAAACAAGAGGATTGCTAAAGCAAAGTTTTGTTGGATTGTTTTAGGGCTAAATTTCTCACACGTGCGAAAAGGAATTAGGACATCTTTGAATTACAGCAAGACTGAATTGCAGTCACATCAAGGAGCCGAATATAGTGTCAAAAAGCATCAAGACTAAAGGTCGAATTATCAAGGAAAGAGAAGCTCATCAAGCGAAGGAAGAAAGAGATCAATTCACCATCTTTTCTCACACTTGCCAAATTAGGGTTTCTGCAGTAGAGGCCGAAAATTGCATTCATGATACAATAGCCGAATTTATGAATAAGAGGCAAAAATCTGAAGTTCTCAAGCAGGTTGAGTTGGGGTTGACTTTGTGAGATGCAAGTTTATCAAGAAGAGAATTGACTTGATCTCGGAGGGGTCTTTGACAAGAGTCTTAGGTCTTGGAATTTGTCATTTGAAGGTTCTATAAGAAGAGAAGAATTCTTGTGGATTTTCCTACGTTACCGGATCTGGCAAGGTAGGGCTAAGATCCCTCAGATCCCCGGATCTGATCCGGATCCGGATCCATTGCAAATACAGATCAGAAACAACAAGTGGTGATTTGTTTTGCCGGAAACGGATCCCGATAATTTCGCCCTAAACACATGCGCCGGAATCGAACAACCACGATTGGTTTTAAGAACATTGCGGAGACATTGCAGTGAACATTGCGGAGGCGGAACGTTGGAACAGTGAACCATTTGTTGGGACTTTGAACAGTGAACCATCACGACGACGAGTTGACGGCAGTGCACCCGCTCATGTTCAGGGGAAGAGTTGTCTTGTCTCTTGATGTGTTATAATCATTCAGGGCCGCAAACATTCATGGTTGCAAACATGTTGACCATTCGACACAGTCAAGGAGGAGTCGACTCAACCTAGGGTGTTGTGGCTCTACTGCCGCACTGCATAATGCCGCATGTATTTTTAATTTTTTATTATGGTTTTAACTTTAGTATGGTCATGCATGTATTTTTAATTTTTTTATATGGTTTTAACTTTTAACTTTTGGAGGGTCGAGAAGGTATTTTAATTTTTTACATGGTTTTAATTTTATATGGTATTTTTATATTTTTTATATGGTTTTAAGTTTTATACTATATGGTCGAGAAGGTATTTTAATTTTTTTATATGGTTTTGTTAAGTTAAGCAAAGGTATTGTAATTTTTTATATTATTATATTTTTATTTTTTTGTACTTGATGTATCCTTGACGTATCTGGATCCTGGAATTTCAAAAAACTAGCAAATCTGGATCTGGATCCGTATCCGTATTTAACTTAGGGATTTCCTCTCAAGAGGAGAGGTTTTGGCCCTGACTAACAGCCTATATTGTGTCCACTTGTCCCATTGATCTTCATAGTTTGGTAGTTGTTTGATGATAAGAACACTATACTTATCATTAAAGAAGCTAACTACAAAGTACATCAAGTTAAGTAAAAGAACATCACAAGCAGTTACCAAAGTAAGAGAAATCATCTTAAACTAGTTGCGCTTGATTTTTCAACATGGTATAAGAGCAAAGCTCGTATCATCAATGAGAACTAAGAAGCATCAAAGAAGACTATCCATCTCATCACAAGGATCATATCATCCAGAAGGAACAACACTTTGAAGAATGAAGACCTCAAGGACCCCACCTCCACTCAAAAGACTCTACATTGTTGACGTATTCTTAGAAGCCTTCACATTCTACACTACCAGGGAACAAACACACTCCATCATCAAACGAATCAAGACAATCTCCCTCTCCTTGAAGAAAAGGTTACATCTTAAACATCCTTGAAGAAGATCATCAAGCAATCATCATCGAGGAGGCATCTTCAATTGTCAACAACAAAGGAGGAGTAGAAGTCAACATCATCAAGAAAACATCAAGTTGAAGACATCATCATCAAAGGAGCATCTTCAATTGACAAGTAAATATTCTATATTTTATGTCTTAATCTACAATGACTTCTTTTTGCAAGGAGAGCAACGAACTTGTTGGCTCATTAAATTACCTTGCATGGAAGAAGGCAATAGATGTGATCCTCATAGAAAGTGAAGTTAGTGAATATGTGTTAAAATTGGAAACGAGGGCCAAATTCCACCTTGGGACAGTTCATTTGATGGAGACGATGATTGCAATAAATTCCTCTTTTCGAGAGGACCAAAATTGATATAAAAATCATCCAATTTAGACAAGTGAAAGTGCATTTTTTAATTTATGCCCACACGTGCAAATTGTTCAAGTAGGCCACATCAACATGTAGGCTCATGAAGCCCAATGGACGTGTCTCTTCACCCACAGCGAATTGTATAAAAAAAAGTGACCTCTCACCTCATTTGGCATTTTCATCACTCACACATTCTCTCTACTTCTCTCATTGGTTCATACTATATTGGGCATTTTTCTCTCCCACACGTGTGGATCAAGGAGAGCAAAATTCAGACTGAATTACAGGAGCGAAAATCTCAGGAAGTTCTGCAATTTGACCAATGTTGACCACCATTCACTGTCACCTTCCAGACAGCATTTGACATTAATTTTCTGGGGTTATTTTTGTCTCAGCAAGTTGCATCTTTTTGCACACCAAGGTATTCTGTGCACTTTGACCGCAAACCAAAATTAAAGGTTCACTACAGGGATGGCTATAGTTTGACCAAGTTTGGTCACAGATTCTCTCGCTGTTTTGAACTGAATTTGACCGCTATTGGAGGCCGAGTTTGACTGGGGAAGATTGAGTTGTTTTGAGGATAATATATTGTTGTTTTGACTAATGTTGACTTTTTGTTTATGGATGAAGTTTGACTGCAGTTGACCGCAAATATTGACAAGGTTGTTTTGACTTTGAACTGTGCAAGTCAATTTGACTATTGTACTCTCATCGCTGAAAATTTTGATATAATAATAAGAATTGATCAAAGGGTTTTCCCCACATTGGGGTTTTTCCCTGGCATCTGCCACATCTGGTGTCCTCTTGTCTTGGCTTGTCTTCTGCATTTTGTTTCATGTTCTATCTACTTTTACTGTCAATGTGATTAATGGTTAATGTGATTGCTACTGGAAATTTAAATTGGAAATTGCTATTGGGTTGCTTAAGAAACATTGAAGTAATTGTGCTAAGCATAGAACATACCATTGTTAACTAAAATTAACAATATGTCATGGGATCAATCACCAAACCTCCTCAAGAGAAATCTCAAGCACTTTCAAAGTACATGAATGGAGAAATAAAGGCTCAAAGGATCCTCATTGAGTCAATCAAGAATTCTCTCATCCCTTATGTAGCAAAGTTGAAGAAAACGAAAGAGATCTATGAAAAATTAGTGGAATTGTTCTTTGTAACCACTGGAGGAGAAATTATATCGTTGAGAACCGAACCATACAAGATGAAGGTATCAAGGGAAGAAGGGGTAGCCTCATACCTTATGAGAGTATCTCAAATAAGAGATCAACTACAAGAGTTAGGAGAAATAATGTTTGATCCAGAGATGACCACCATTGTGCTCAATGCACTACCTGATGAATGGGGCAACTTTGTATCAAGTATCTATGGAAAGAAAGAAACTACTTCATTCAATGATCCATGGTCATTATGCAAAATTGTAGAAACTAGATTGAAGGAAAAGAACGATGATGGAGCAAGTGAAAAACTCAAGCATATGCAGCTATAACAAGGAAGAAAGGGAAATTTGGAAACTTTGAGCCTCGAAAGAAGTTTCAAAAGAAAACTGACATGTCTAAGATTCAATGTTATGAATGTAATGAATATGGGCATTTCAAAAAGAATTGTCCTAAACTCAAGAAGGATAACAGATAGAGAAAGGAAAAAAAATGAAGCCCATGTCACTGAAGAAATGGGAGAACTGAAAAGAAGAAGTCAAAGGAGGAGGAAATGAAAGACCTTTACTATGACTGAGATAACATCATATACATGGTTCTTTTCAGTTTGTAGGAGATAGCAGTCATGATTAAATGCATAACAAGTAAGATAAGATGCATTATAGTAGAAATTGAGATGACATCATAATAGAGGCATGAAAGGATAGTCTAAGTAGAAGTTTATATGGTTGAAGTTGTCATCATACATGCTAGAAAGGAAGTAGCTCATGACATCAGTGTTAGGAGCATGGAAGAATAGTCGAAGTATATAACTAACGTAAGTCATCTAGCAGACAAAAAGATAGATCATCATACATCATCATTATTAGGAAGAAGCATTTGCAAAATAAGGATCACCAAGATCCTCCGTTGGAATCTTTGATAGAAGATTCACCTCTACTTGGAAGAAAAAATTGTCACATAAGTAATCTACATTCCACCTTGTGCGGGATCCACAATTTAGAAGGATGATGGTAAGATGACAAAGATGTGCAGCGTGTTGGTTGAAGATTTTTTCATCTTCAAGCAAGGAAAGGAAGTTGCTAGAAGAAAATCTAGAAGACCACATGAAGAAAGATGTATGCATATATTTGGTAACACATAGATAAAAGGCATGTCATCATATAGTTGTAGATAGAATGGTTGAATACTCTGTTGGAATTGTTGTCATTGATGGCAAAGGAGATGACAAAGGAGAAGCACCTGAAACATCATTCAAGGGGCAGAAAGGCAACAGAGACATCAGAGGAAACAGAGACAAAGAGAGATAGCAAAAGAAAGGCAAAGGAGATAGCAAAAAGAGAAGTAAGGAGAAGCATCAGTCAAGGAGCAGAGGATAGCAAAGAAGCAAAAAACTATTCAAGGTGCAGAGTGGGTATCTTTAAGTGTTCAGCATTGCATGGGTATGGTGAGACTCTGTAATTCGAAGTATAAATGGCTCCTATGTGAAATTATGATTAACTCTATACATGGATTTACTGTGGAGTATAGTGTGTGAGGTTATATATATACTAAGGAAATTACAGTCATAACACAGTGAACCCGCAAAGGAAACTGTGAAATCAGGTGATGGCACAGTAATAATTGTATGGGAAATGCTCTGAATGAATTTCTGTGTAGAGGTTTTGTGGTTGATATTGGTGAAGTCAAGTTTAAAACTTTTGGGTTGAAGTATTAAATTGAATTGATATGTTACGAATTTGGGCTGGATTCATATAATCTATTTTATGGTGAATGTACATTACTGTGGAAGTGAGTAGATGAAAAGTTCAATGTGTGTGTAGCGTTCTTGGAGTATCACATTGCAGAGATCGTGAAATTAGATCGACGGCGTACTCTGATTGCTATGAATGAGATTTAACTACAACGGAGATTCGTTATAATGATAACAGTTGAGTAGTATCATTGAACCATATTGGAACCACGAGTTAGTGTTGTATGCGAAAGCTAAGCGGAACTCGGAAGACGGAACCCGGTAGCGGAACGTGGAGTTAGGCGAAACCCCGAGCCAAAAGGCCGGAACCATTACCGGATGAACAGTGACGGCGGTTTATGGTTTTCATCGCACCACCTTTACACGATGGGCGGTATTTGAGGAGTTGGGAGCGATTCCACAGGACGGACGACGCGTGTCCCAGAGCAAGTTGGCAAAACCACTCTCACTGCACGCCATCGCGCATTAACTCTTGACTGAGGACCCCGTGCAATATCGATACAAGCCGTCGATCTGGAGGGAATTCATCGAACAGTGATCATAGTGAGAATATGCGCGAAGGTTAACTTAAGGTACGGGCGTGTGTATTTGATTGATTTCGTCGATTGTATGATGGAGCCCATGCATACGAATGTGTTGATTATTGTTAAGATTTGCGGATTTATTAACCTTTGGGGTCATAGTTATAAGGTTCGAACATTTAGTTAAGAGGTGTGAAGGAAGCCCCTGAAATGAAATAATAATTGTCGGGTTTATTTAAATATCAAAGGTCTTGTGTCACATAAGGGCTGTCTATTATATCAGTTGGTACTAAGCCTGTCAACACATTCCTTAATCTAATTCTATGAATTCAATAATTGAACCTAAAGGAAGAATCAAGAAGGCTCCCTTATTGAATTAATAGAGCGAACCAAGATATTGAACTATTCGAATTATGGGTTCGTTGGGCAAAGAACTTTGAATGTATTTTACACAAAGGTTGAAATTTATTATAAAGGTCGAAGGTTGACCCGAATCCTTACAAGTGTATTGACAAATATTCAACATGTAAAGGTTGCCACTACAGAAATTAAAAGTATTGAAATTGCCCAGCAGTGATATCAAAAGACAGTTATATGGACAACAGTTATACGACTGCAATGAAGCAAAGAGCCTACAAGAACGAAAGAGAGAGAAACAGCAGCAGAAAAGACAAATCCAGTCAAGCCAAAATCCAGAAAAGAAGCTGAGTGAAATTGAAGTGTGTAACTGAAAATCTGAATGTAAATGTTGTAATTAAATTTTTTATTGTTTGTGATGCATTGGCAAGTATCCTAAGGAAAAGAAAAATCCCACTGTAGCATGAAAATTTGTACATATCATTATAATTTTAAATTGAGTTGGATAAAGGAATGAGAAGACAGAAGCCAAAGAGTCATGACTATTCACTCAAAATTCCTTGTGAAATACAAACAGTCATGTGAGGAACTCTATAAACAATATCAATTGGATATGCATAAAAGAGGTTAGAGAGAGTAAATATAGAGAAGGCAGAGTATAGAAGAGACAGGCAGAGAAGATTAAGAAAAGAAAAGTAGAAAGAGAAGCTACAGAACAGAGCTGATATCTGAGGTAAATCAGCAAACATTCAGTTTGATAAATTGAGGAAGTTGGAGCTTCCCTATCAAGTTGCAACTTGATCATTGTCAGTTGTAGTTGACTGAGGTTGGAGCCTCCTGTAGGTTGGTGCCTGCAGAAAATTGAAGGGAGTTGGTGCTTCCTTGCAAGTTGTAGCTTGCAGAATTGAGGATTGGAGCCCCCTGTAGGTTGGTGCCTGCAGAAAAACAGTGGTGAGAGGGAATTGGAGCTTGCCTTTGCATCACAAAAATAATAAGATGTGGTTTTCTCCCTTTATGGGTTTCCACTTATATCTGGTGTCTCTGTGCATGATGTTTATGTGTTGATCTGATTTATATCTTCTGCTTAACACCTGCTGCTCTCATATTAAGTCTACTGTTATATTATATCGATACTTGCTGCTCACATTCTAAGATTACTCACATATTAAGTTGGACATGATATGAAGGTGTAAATAAGTTTTAATGGAAATTTTTAAAAGTCCATGAATGTGTTAAACTGATTCATTCCTCCCCCCTCCCCCCCCTCCCCTCTCAGTTTAACTAAGGGTCCAACAATTGGTATCAGAGCAGGTTGCCTTCTGGAAAATCGGGATGAGGACATACATAATGTCTCTAGGAGTAGAAGTTTGGGGTGTTGTGGAATTAGGAGTCAACTGACTCAGAGAAAGAATCCAAACAAGATTTTGTAGCTAACGCAAAAGCCATGAATGTTATCTTGAATGGATTGTGTGAAGCAGAGTTTATCAAAGTAGTGCACAAAGACACTGCCAAAGAGATGTGGGATACTCTGGAGAACATCCATGAAGGAGACAAGAAAGTAAAAACTGTCAAACTTCAAGTCTATAGAGCCCAGTTTGAGAATTTAAAAATGAATGATGATGAAGACATTGACAGTGTCTTCCTAAAAGTTGCAAAAATTGTTAACAATATGAAAGCTCTTGGAGAAACCATGCCAGAAAGTATAATTGTGCAAAAGATTCTAAGATCTCTTCCATCCAGGTTTAATCCCAAGGTGTCTGCAATAGAAGAAACAGCGGATTGGGAGACCTTGACCATGAACCAGTGACTTGGAAATTTAACAGCATACGAGATGAGGCTCCCACAGAAGAAGCCAAGTACGAGAGAGGCAGCCTTTAAAACATATAAGAAGAAAGAAGAAGAGGAAGACATATGCTCTTGCTCGGATGAAGAAAAGGCAAAATTTGTCAAGAAATTAGATAGAGGCTCAGGTAAATACAAAGGTAAACTTCCTTTCAAGTGCTTTAACTGTGGAAGAGTTGGACACTATGCTGCTAAGTGTCCTCACAAGAAAGTAAGGAATCAGGCTCAAGAGTCAGAGAGAAATACATCAAAGAACTGGCAGAAAGGAAAGAAGTTCAGCAGAAAATCCTTCTATGCTCAACAAGACAGCAGTACATCTGAAGATCCAGATGAACTCTCAAGTGAAGATGGAACCTCTGAATTTTTATTGATGGCTATAGAAGAATTTGAAGGTCTCCTGCTAGAAGCAGGAGAAGAAGAAGGTGAAGTCGACCTTGAGGGGGAGCTAAGAAGTGCACTGGAAGAGATTGATAGACTCAAGCTGAAATGCAGAAAACAAAAGGACATTCTCCTCAAGTTTGTACGAGAAGAATAGAATTCAGAAGTCCTGATGCAGCTAAAGATAGAGCTTGAAGAAGCCAAGAAGATAGAGGACATGTTACTTAAGCAAATCAAAGAAAAAACTCAGGAACAAGAAAAGTTGGAAGAAGAAGTAGTATGTCTCAGGAAGAATTTAGAAAATTCTCAAAGGAAATTGGTTATAAACTCTTCTCAAACAACAAGCTCTAGTAAGTTGAATGAAATTCTGGTTGCTCAAAGATCCCCTGTGATAAAAACTGGAATAGGCTATGAAGGAGAATCAAGTAAAGGCAAAGAAAAGGTTGACAGAGAGATTATTTTTGTAAAAGCAAAGAAGAATGATGAAGCAGCTCAAACAATTCCTACAAAAGAAGAAACCTGTAATAAGGAAGACAGAGATCAGAAGAAACCACTAGTAGCAAGGAATGTAATAAATACTAAGACCCCTGAGTACATAAAATTTGGAAACCATCAAAGGAGATTCTTCCCTCCTATGAAGAATTCCATCTGTTATGCTTGCCACAAGCTGGGACACTTTGCTGCATATTGTCATGCAAGTAGGAGTAATTCAAACCAACAAAAGATGCAAACATTGAAGAGACTGCCTCAAGCAAACAAATGGAAGAGACAACCTTACATCAGGTATGCAAATAGTTTCTATGGTTACTGTTTTTATTGTAAGGAATTTGGCCATAAAATCATTTAGTGTAAAAAGTATGGACAAAGATTGATGTTTAACACCTTAAGGAGGTTTATGAATCAAAGAAATTTTGTTCATACTCATAATTCTACAAAAATTATGATCAAATGTTGTGTATCCAATCAAGTTGGACATATACCTTCCAAATGTCCTCTAAGAAGATGTAGTTCATCACCTCACAAAAGATACCAAACAAAAGGGTGCCTCCAGTGGATAAGAAGGTGAATAAATGCGACTTGGCTCTAACTGCTCAAGACCTGAAAAGCCAGTGGTTTTTGGATAGTGGCTGCTCAAAACACATGACTGGAGACAGAAGCAAGTTTATAACTCTTAATGAAAAGAAATCTGGCAATGTTACTTTTGGCAATGATAAATCAGGTAAGATCAAGGGAAAAGGCTCAATCAACATAAACAATGGCAGAGGAAAGGCCCAAGATGTACTATTTGTAGATGGGCTGAAAGCAAATTTACCAAGTGTCAATCAGATGTGTGACAAAGGCTGTGAAGTTCTTTTTAGAGCACAAGATTGTGAAGTCAGATCAAGCACCACAGGTAAGACTCTGCTCAAAGGAGTTCGAACAAAGAGTAATGTTTACATTGTGAAAGAGGAAGATGAAGCATGTCATCTTAGCAAACTAGAAGAGTCATGGTTATGGCATAAAAGGTTGGGACATCTCAGCTTCGATCACATCATCAGACTAAGCAAGAAGAAAGTTGTCAAAGACATGCCAGAAATAAAGAGGCCTTCTAATATCATATGCAAATCATGTCAATTAGGCAAACAGACTCGCACATCCTTCAAGGCCAAAAATGAGTTATCAACAAGAAGACCTCTACAGCTTGTGCACATGGATCTGTGTGGACCCGCAAGAACCAAAACTCCAAGTGGAGAATCCTACTTCATGCTGATAATAGATGATTTCTCCAGAATGACATGGGTTTCATTTCTCAAGAATAAATCAGAAGCTCTGGAAAATTTAAGATCTTCAAAGCATTAGCAGAAAATCAAACAAGATGCAAGCTGAAATGCATCAGATCAGACAGAGGAGGTGAATTTACAGATTATGACTTTGCTGACCTATGCAATGAACATGGGATGAAGCAACAATTTACTATTGCAGGAACACCTCAGCAAAATGGAGTAGCAGAGAGACAAAACAGGTCTGTACAGCAAATACCCAGAGCCATGATGCATGAAAGTAATATTGCTCAGACCTTCTGGGCAGAAGCAGTACACACAACGGTGCATATCCTTAATAAAGCTCACTTAAGGCCAAGCAGTGACAAGGCTCCCTATGAACTTTGGCTTGGGAAACCAGCTTCAATCAAACATTTTAGAATCTTTGGAAGCAAGTGTTACATAAAGAATAATGATGAAAATCTTGGAAACTTTGATGCAAGAGCAGATGAAGGGATATTTCTAGGATATGCATCCAAAAGCAAAGGGTACAGGTGCTACAACAAGACTCTTCGAAAAATAGTAGAAAGCATTTATGTGAGATTTGATGAAGAACTTCCAAACAATACAAGAGATACAGACTGTTGCAGTCCATCAAACAACCATAAAGAAGAAAACAAAGGTGATGAGGAAACAAGCAAGACAACAGAAGATACAGAGCTGAGTTCTAAAGCTCCCTCAAGATATACTCAGAAAAACCATCCTGAAGATAAGATCATTGGAGACAAGAGGGTAGGGGTCCAAACAAGAAGGCAGCTAACAGAACAAACTGAAGAGGTATACATAGCCATGTTGTCACAAATAGAGCCAAAGAAATTTGAAGAAGCCAGCAAGGACAAGTCTTGGGTAAATGCTATGAATGAAGAATTGGACCAAATTGAGAAAAACAATACATGGGAATTAGTTCCTAGACCCACTGAGAAAAATTTCATAGGCTCAAAATGGGTATTCAAAAATAAAATGAATGAGCAAGGACAAGTAATCAGGAATAAAGCCAAACTGGTCTGCAAAGGATACTCACAAATCGAAGGACTTGATTACGATGAGACATTTACCCCTGTAGCCAAAATGGAAGCTATCAGAATGTTCCTGGCATTTGCATGCTACCAAAACTTCAAGGTATATCAAATGGATGTAAAATCTGCATTTCTGAATGGAGACTTAGAAGAAGAAGTCTACCTGGAACAACCAGAAGGCTTCTCATTAACAGACAAAGAAGACTATGTATGCAGACTGAAAAAGGCTCTTTATGGACTGAAACAGACTCCTCGTGCTTGGTACTCAAGACTAGATAAATATTTGCAAAAACAAGGCTTTAAGAGAGGTGGAGTAGACAGCAATCAATACATAAAAGCCCATGAAAATGAACTCCTGATTGTTGTAGTATATGTTGATGACATTATGTTTGGAAGCAACAGAGATGGAACTTGCAAAAGGGTTTGTTGAGGAGATGAAGTCAGAGTTTGAGATGTCCATGATTGGAGAACTCAGTTTCTACTTAGGACTTCAAATTCAGCAAAAGAACACAGGCACATTCATCTCACAGGAAAAATACTTAAAAGAAGTGTTGAAAAAGTTCAAAATGGAGGACTGCAAACCTGTGTCAACTCCCATGATCACGAGATGTAAGCTGTGTGTTGATGATGGGTCTGCTGATATAGATCAAAAACTCTACAGATCCATGATAGGAAGTCTGTTGTATCTGACTGCATCAAGACCAGACATCATGCTAACAGTAGGACTAGTGGCTAGATATCAAGCAGCACCTAAACAAAATCACCTTCTTGCAGTAAAAAGAATATTCAGATATCTACAAGGAACAGCACTGTATGGGCTTTGGTATCCTACAGGTAAAAACTTCACTTTGACAGCATACACAGATGCAGATTGGGCCAACTGTGTAGATGACAAGAAAAGCACAAGTGGAGGTGTTTTCTATTTAGGAGAAAGTCTGGTGGCATGGTTAAGCAAAAAACAAACATCTATCTCTCTATCTACAGCAAAAGCAGAATATATAGCAGCAGCAACATGTTGTACACAAGTCATGTGGATGAAGCAAACTCTCCAAGACATGAAGGTAAGCATTGATGAACCTATCTCAATCAAATGTGATATTACAAGTGCTATAAGTATATCTAAAAATCCTATGCTTCACTCAAAAACTAAGCATATCCCAATCAAGTATCATTTTCTCCGAGAACAAGTGGCTCAGAAGATAGTAAAGCTGGAGTATGTGCCAACAAAAGAACAAACAGCAGATATATTTACCAAACCTCTTGCTAGAGAACCATTTGAATAGTTGAGAGATAGACTAGGGGTAGTATCTGTAGATGCTACTCTCTAATATAAAGAGAAAGCACAGTTTCAGGGGGAGAACATAAACGAAAATATCATTCCAGGGGGAGATCAGCCAGCAAGGAAAGCATGAAACAGGTCCTCAGGGTCAAAGGATTATGGAAAGAATACACCCAGCATAAAAGAGTTAAAGAAAAGACTACAGGGTCAGAATTTTAGATTTAATCCAAAGTTTGGAGCAGCAGGGTACAAATTCAGAAGATCTCAAAAAGAGGAAATGCAGAAAGCAAACTAAGAAATGAGCAACCCTTTGCCATTGATGTCAAAGGGGGAGCAAAAGCAAAAAGGGACTTCTATAAGGCAAACAGAGGAAGAGTATTGCCATCAATGCCAAAGGGGGAGACTGTTGGAATTGTTGTCATTGATGGCAAAGGAGATGACAAAGGAGAAGCACCTGAAACATCATTCAAGGGGCAGAAAGGTAGCAGAGACATCAGAGGAAACAGAGACAAAGAGAGATAGCAAAAGAAAGGCAAAGGAGATAGCAAAAAGAGAAGTACAGAGAAGCATCAGTCAAGGAGCAGAGGATAACAAAGAAGCAGAAAACTATTCAAGGTACAAAGTGGGTATCTTTAAGTGTTCAGCATTGCATGGGTATGGTGAGACTCTGTAATTCTAAGTATAAATGGCTCCTATGTGAAATTATGATTAACTCTGTACATGGATTTACTGTGGAGTATAGTGTGTGAGGTTATATATATACCAAGGAAATTACAGTCATAACACAGTGAACCCGCAAAGGAAACTGTGAAATCAGGTGATGGCACAGTAATAATTGTATGGGAAATGCTCTGAATGAATTTCTGTGTAGAGGTTTTGTGGTTGATATTGGTGAAGTCAAGTTTAAAACTTCTGGGTTGAAGTATTAAATTGAATTGATATGTTACGAATTTGGGCTGGATTCATATAATCTATTTTATGGTGAATGTACATTACTGTGGAAGTGAGTAGATGAAAAGTTCAATGTGTGCGTAGCGTTCTTGGAGTATCACATTACAAAGATCGTGAAATTAGATCGACGGCGTACTCCGATTGCTATGAATGAGATTTAACTACAATGGAGATTCGTTATAATGATAACAGTTGAGTAGTATCATTGAACCGTATTGGAACCACGAGTTAGTGTTGTACGCGAAAGCTAAGCGAAACTCGGAAGACGGAACCCAGTAGCAGAACGCGGAGTTAGGCGGAACCTCGAGCCAAAAGGGCGAAACCATGACCAGATGAACAGTGACAGCGGTTTATGGTTTTCATCACACCACCTTCACACAGTGGGCGGTATTTGAGGAGTTGGGAGCGATTCCACAGGATGGACGACGTGTGTCCCAGAGCAAGTTGGAAAAACCACTCTCACTGCGCGCCATCGCGCATTAACTCTTGACTGAGGACCCCGTGCAATATCGATACAAGCCGTCGATCTGGAGGGAAGTCATTGGACTGTGATCATAGTAGGAATATGCGCGAAGGTTAACTTAAGGTACGGGCGTGTGTATTTGATTGATTCCGTCGATTGTATGATGGGGCCCATGCATACGAATGTGTTGATTATTGTTAAGATTTGCGGATTTATTAACCTTTGGGGTCATAGTTATAAGGTTCGAACATTTAGTTAAGAGGTGTGAAGGAAGCCCCTGAAATGAAATAATAATTGTCAAGTTTATTTAAATATCAAAGGTCTTGTGTCACATAAGGGTTGTCTATTATATCAGTTGGTACTAAGCCCGTCAACACATTCCTTAATCTAATTCTATGAATTCGATAATTGAACCTGAAGGAAGGATCAAGAAGGCTCCCTTATTGAATTAATAGAACGAACCAAGATATTGAACTATTCGAATTATGGGTTCGTTGGGCAAAGAACTTTGAATGTATTTTACACAGAGGTTGAAATTTATTATAAAGGTCGAAGGTTGACCCGAATCCTTACAAGTGTATTGACAAAGATTCAGCATGTAAAGGTTGCCACTGCAGAAATTAAAAGTATTGAAATTGCCCAGCAGTGATATCCAAAGACAGTTATATGGACAACAGTTATACAACTGCAATGAAGAAGAGGGCCTACAAGAACGAAAGAGAGAGAAACAGCAGCAGAAAAGACAAATCCAATCAAGCCAAAATCCAGAAAAGAAGTCGAGTGAAATTGAAGTGTGTAACTGAAAATCTGAATGTAAATGTTGTAATTAAATTTTTTATTGTTTGTGATGCATTGGCAAGTATCCTAAGGAAATGAAAAAACCACTGTAGCATGGAAACATAGCAAGAGATGGTAAACCAAAGCGATACAGCATAAGCACATGCACGCATTGGCTTCACGAAAAGATGACGATCAAATTTAGAAACCAAAACAAGAGATCGACGAAAGACAGATGATTGAAGCAATGTCTGTTGTCGATGGTCCAATACAATGCCCTAGGTACCATCAACATGAAAAATGAAAAACAAGCGCCCCTATCTCTTTGAAGCTTTAGACACAATGACTTTACTACAACAATTGTTGTGAACAAACTAGTGACTTGATCTCAAATGGAAAAATTACTAGGGCTCCACAGGGCTGCATCCCCCAAGGTTGGGGATGCATCCTCAAAGCTTCTTAAGCTCCTAGGATTGGGTTCTCCTAGTAAAACGTTTTGCCACATAGAAATTCTTGCAAAACACAAGGAAACACACACAAAAACTTTTCCCCACAGTTTGAAACGCATTTCATCAATTTTGAAGAAATTGAAGCCAATGCCACTCTCTTCCCACCAAGAGAAACCAAATTACTTGGCCCCTAAATCAACAAAATACTAAGAAAGCAAAAAGTGGTGGGTCATCCCATTGGACATGCAATATTTGTGGTCATCCTTGGTTTGAAAATTATAGCCAATTTACACCACTTTTTGGGCATGGGTAGCAAAGGGATTACTATATATACAAAATAACCACACTACAAAGATCAAATATTTTGAAGCTACAAATGACACCTTCTCTAGCCAAAATGACATGTCCCAAGTTGATCAATCCTTGATGAAGTTGGCTTGATGGTGGCTCCAATAATGTTGATTTGATTTCAACACCAAAAGTTACTAATGGTAATGGTGTCTTTGATCTCCTTGAGATAGCTTTTCAATTTTTGTAATCTGCTCCTTCTAGAATGAATCAAGGTCTTCTTAGATCTAGACCTTTACAAAGTAGATCCTTCTTTTGAACATTGATCCTTGATCTTTTGATCCTTGTGTGTCTTCTTGCCAAATAGCCCTTTCTAGCACCTTAGCTCCAAAACCATGTAGAAAATTTGACAAGGCGTAGTTTAATTCAATTCTCAACATGATAATTACTTGTGAATTTATTTCTCTTACGTAGATCTTCTCTTCATTAGCTTATTAGGTCTTTCATCAAATCAATTATCAAAACACAAAAGACACAAGATTTTGGCTCTTCAAGACAAGGCCAAAACCTCTCCCTCTTGGAGAGGAAAACCCGAAAGTAATTCTTCTTTAGACTTGGACCCTTGACACCAATATGTCTCCAAGACCTTGTCTCTGCTCTTTCTTGGCTCCTTATGTTGATCTCCTTTTTCTGCACCATGTTGCATTGTATTGCATCAGTACAAAAGACTGAGCCCGAGCTCTAGTTAATGATTTGATCTTCTTCCTTTTGGTATTCTAGATCACGATCCCTTGCCCTTGCGTGAAGAGACTTCTTCATCACACTTCCTTCCAGTATTTGATGATGTTATTTCTTTCGGCGTTTCCCTTTATGAATAACCTTCTTAACTGTGGTATATTTCTTCCCTTTATACACTGTCAACCATGTTCTTATTACAGAGCTTTTAACCCAAGAACATACCCTTCTATCTTCACTAAGATGAGACCTTCTTTACGCCAACACAGTCCGGAATCTTCTTTCGCTCTACCTCAGAGATGTGAGGTAAATGCTTATCCAAAACAATAATATATAGTTCTTATTTCTTTCCCTGAATAGTCCTTCTATCCTCGCTGAAAGTTACCCTTGTATGCTACTAATCACAAAACTGATCCACTTCTTTCCTTATCTGAAATCTTAGAGATGTGACTGAATTTTTCCCTTCTTCAAATGAGGCCACAAAACTTCGTCCTGAATCTTCTTTCGCTCTACCTCAGAGATGTGAGGTAAATGCTTATCCAAAATAATGATATATAGTTCTTATTTCTTTCCCTGAATGGTCCTTCTATCCTCGCTGAAAGTTACCCTTGTACGCTACTAATCACAGAACTAATCCACTTCTTTCCTTATCTGAAATCTCAGAGATGTGACTGAATTTTTCGCTTCTTCAAATGAGGCCACAGAACTTCTATATATATATATATATATATATAGGGACAATCTCCTTTCATTGGGTCGGCCTGTCTACCCGTATGTAGGTCAACATGTCTTTTTGAGAGGAGATGACTTCTTCCAGCAACTTCTAATCCGATTTCAAGGAGCATATTTTACAAGGTCTTGGAGCATATCTTTACATCACTAAATTGTCTTTACAAGTGTAACACCTCTTCATATATATGACTTTAACTTATATCTTTATGACAAGATGAAAAACCCCTAAAGACATCAAGAATAAGCCTTTGACCTATAATAAAAACTTCTTGCTCATGAAACCCATGAAGCAAGCATTGCAAAATACATTTTATTATCTTTTTCTTCTTTATTATATAAATTCATAATTACAAGTCATTATGAAGACCGAACCTAGTTACACTTTTCAACAAGCACTAGCCTTTCTCCACATTGTTGATCACACCATAAACCACCCATAAATTAAGTTTTTCCTCTCCTTTTCTAATTTTCGACCTCTTAAAGAAAGTCACTAGCTAGGGTTAACATTCAAATTCAACTAGAGTGCATGTGTTGGCTTGTAGAAGGATTCAACAACACATGGTTGGTAAGACATTGCCTCAAAATCATCCTTTTCTCATGGCCAATTCTTCCATTTTAGGGTTGATGCCATATGCCCTAGACAAACCCTAATATAGCCTTAGGCTTCAACTTGGGGCTTTTTGAATGCTTGTTGTACCTAAAGTTGATCATATTCATATGTTCAAGCGTTTTCTGGCCTCATGAACTTAGCTAAGCATGTTAACCTTGCCTATTCACAAACCCTAGGTCACTTGTGCCTAGGGTAGAATTTTGGGAGGGTGTGGTTTTCCTTGTCTAAGTTGGTTTTAGCCCTGTCCTAAGCTGAGTACCTATCCTAAGCATATCCTTGTCACCTCCAAGCCTTACACTTGTTATGTCCATTACGTTACCTACATAGGGAAGCCTCCCTTCTAGTGAGAATTCACTAAAGGACAGGAGGTAGTGGTTGCGGTGACAATGGGCCACACCTCATAGTGCCATCGCTTGGTCTAGCTTTTGGTTTGTAAGCTCCACTCACAACACTTGCTAGATTTTGAGGCAACAAAGACAAAAGCTTGACGCATGAAGATGGAATAGAGCGAAAATTTGACAAGTTGGACAAGATGGGATGGAACGGGAGCTCGATTGGAACTTGACAAGATGGAACGAGCTCAATAGGAGCCCATCGAGATGGAAAGAGAGCTCAACGAGAGTAGAGAACTAGATAGGACGTGAGATCAACAAATGGTCATTTTAATGAAGAATATATTTTCAAGATTACTACTAATCTAATTACTATTTTAGACTCAACTACTAAAAATAAGACTCACTTTTTTACTAAAGTGAATTGCAAAATAGAAATAATTTTTCAAAAATATGTTGTAAATATAGAATTACTTTTCGAAAATATCTAAAACTACATCTAACATGTCCACATTGAAGATATGCACAAGTTCCTATCCAAGCTATAGTTATCAACAGATACTTACATCAATATGTCCTTTGTCTCCCATGACCTCATGTTATATGGATGTGTAAGCCTTCTGGTATAAATGGAGATAAATAAGGGAAACGCCATTTAATACATGATTGCATTTGTGGTATTGTCGATATTGTATTTTTCCGAAGTACAGAATCCCATCAGAAAAAATTTGCACAAATCAAGTTTACATAGAAGGAAATATCAACAAGCTACAAAGCCACAAAGCACAGGCTTCTTCAGCTAAGCTGATGCTAAATTAAGAAATTGTAAGGTTTCATATTACATACTTCAGCCTGCTACATATGTTGTTAGACCAACACAGACATTGTCACAATTGTATCATACATTAATTGCAGTGATTCTCAGCAAATATGTAACGGCTCTTTTACATATAATTCTATCCACATAAGATAGAGAAAAATAAGTTGTAGCTGCTAATGTTCGGGTGTACATGTACTTATCTAACAATTCACCTTTTCTGACACTTGCAGGAAGAGGCAAGTTTCATTCATTGCCAATCACCTTAGGTGCCAAATCCCAGAGGCAACAATACAAGCTAAATTGTTCTTCTAGTACTTAAAACAAAATTTACCAGGCACACAATATTTCCTTGTGAATTTAGTAATATACCAGTCAAAAAGTAAGATAAATGTATGGCCAATTTACTACCCACAAAATACACATCAAAGTTTGTCTTTACACACCTGTTGCCCAAATTCAATCTTGCCTATCGAGTCCACAAGTGCTGCCAGCCAATATACATCTGAGTATGAATTTCCACTATTGTCGTTATACTGCAAGCAGAGCAGAGATAAGGATCAATTTGCTCGGACAATTATTAGATATAATTATGGAGTAGTTTTCAAAATAACCAACACATCCATCTTTCACATGCTGCTGGATTAAGACAAAGAGTTTCCACTAGCGAGGAAGAAGCTTCCACTTTGTCACATAAGAAAATATCACAACTAAAATACATTGCTCTCAAAAACCAGTACATAGTTGGAAAAATTCAGCTCAATTCTTAAACATAACAGGACCATTGTAAATTTTAGAAATTACAATTGGCTTATCCGATGCAATGTTGTTCTATAGTTTGCTGTCTGCAAACTATCCATGTGCATCCAACAAGCACTTACACTATGAGACCACAAGCCAATGAGAAACAAATAATTGGTGAAAAATGAGGACACACATGGGGACTTGTTTACTGTGGAAACAATGTACCAGGGACATTGAGGAAGTCTCAGGCACATCGTGAGAAGAAGCCTGTACACCATGTATGTCAGTGGATGTTGTCGGGTATTTCCCCACCACATTTTTTGAGAGCCCCAGAAAACAAGAATATCCAAAAAGTATCCCATCATTCACCATACTTCTGCGCATCACCACTGCTGGATCACTCTCCAATGAATGACAACCAAAAATACAAGAACACTTTTCCCCCTAAATCAAAACATCATTTCATATAGTGATTGCTGGAGTTGAGCAGTTGTTTAGAACCTTGGAGGCCGATAACTGAACATGCTACAGGGATATTCCAAGTTCAATTTATAACTTTCTCACAGGCAATAATTTGTGACAGCATTGGATTCTAGGCAATTTCTCATAGGAAGGCTGGAAACCTCTAACAGCAGCAATGTTTTTGCTGATTTCACACTAAAATCCAGCTGCAAAAAGTTGCAAGGGTATGTCTCAGCCTTGGCAAGTAAGTACAGATCTGTTTCTTTGGATTTCAATACAAGTTGAGCTTTTTTATTTCTTTTTATTTTCTAGGTTAGAAGTTTTAAGTTTTAAAGTTCTTAAAAGTTGTTCCTGAGGAATAATACAACATCAACAGCAACAAACTACATCAAACACAATTCAGAACAATCAGAATATCTCACCCTGGCAGCAGTAACAGTGAGACTCTATCTTAGACTCGAGCAGCAGAAGAAAATCATGCATTGAAGACAGGTTGACACTCAAATATAAAATGTATGTCCAGAATAGTAGCAGTATTTCCAAACGGCCCTTGTAACCTAAAGAAAAATCCTTCTTCAAATTGTTATTGATATCGACAAAAACAAATGCAAAAATAGTGGTGTCAGACGAGTGGAATTGTAGCATTTGTGGTGATCTTGGATGGAGAGTTACATTGGGGTGAAGGATCTCCTTCGCTATTCTCAGCCTTCATACTAAAATCCACCTGCATTATGTTGAAAAGGTAATTTCTCAAGCTCTGCGAGAGTACAAATCTGTTTCTTTGGTTCTCAATACAAGTTGAGTTTTTTTCCTAGTTTAGAGTTTAGCTTTTAAGATTTTTGAAAAACAAAAACCTTACATCAAACACAATTCAAAACAAACAAAATCTCTCAATCTAACCACAATGGCCACAATGACAGTGAGACTGAACCTGTGAGACTCAAATACGAGCCGAAAGTAAGAGGTTGGAACTTGGTGCTGAGAACAAAAAAAGTCTCGTCTGTCCAGAATAGTGTGAGACTTTTGCAAGGCCCTCATAACCCCAAAAGAAACTTATTCAATTTGTTACTGGTATCACCAAAACAAACAAACAAAAATAATGGTGGGCCAGAGAGTAGAAATGTAGCATTTGATGTAATCCTTGAACAGGAAGCTATGGCAGGGTCAATGATTATCTTTCATTCATTACTGGAAATGGAGTAAAATATGTCATACACTAACACTGATTCAAAAGTCTGAAATACAAATTTTCAAAATGAAGCAAACTGCACGGCCAATTCTTCTGGCAAATATCTCACAACTTCACAAGCATTAACCCAATTTAGGGATTGGCACAAGTGTAGAATGTTGAACCTGGCAGTTAACTGGCTGAACATTTGGGACTAGTTGACCACTCCATGTCAACTACCCTATAGCAGTACACTTTTACACAAAAGGGTTTCATCATGTTCAAGTGTTCAGATCATCCAGGATTCATCATCATCAGTCGACAGTTTGTCAAAGTTGTAAGCCCATTCTGCATGTTTGTAATGTAAATGATCCTAGTATGACCATATATGTATGTATCAACCTAGGTAAACCTATTATTTTGGTGACGATTTTTATCCTGGGAGGTTTTTCGTCTCACTCATTCATTTGTGTTTCTAAACATGGATGATCAGCAGAGTTTTTCCCTCCAGCCTCACCCCAAAGCTAGGGTGGAATTTGTCGTCGAGATCTTAGGCAAGTCATAGTGTTTTAATCTAGTCTTTGTAAAAGTGATTTGGGAATGATTTTAGCTAATTAGCTAAATTATTTTATTACAAATCACTTGGTCTACTAGATCATATTGAGTCGCAGAATTGGGTAAAACATTGAGGGTCTATAACAAATGAGTGTTCCCCCTTTGAGGGTTGAAATGTAATTATCTTATGTAAATAATATTTTAGCACCATGGTTAAAATATTAGAGAGTTGGAAAAAATTATTAATCCCCTCATGGGTCAATTAATTAAATTGTTCGGCAAAAATAAATTAAAAATCCTAAGCCAGAAATTTAATTAATTAGATTCAAAATTAAAATTTTAAGGAAAATAAATTCTCCAAAAAAAAATTTGCGAGTCCTAGAGAAATTATTTTTGGAGGTCACCCACCAAGGAAATATTGAAAATTTCAAGAAATTTTGGACCTTGACCCTTGACCCTTGGTGGTTAAGTCAAAGTCAATTTTTTTGAGGAAATTAGCTCAAAATAATTAATTTTGAGCTAATTAGAAATGAATTAGAAGAAAATTTTGAAAATTCCTCAAAAAATAAATATTTTTGATAGTGATGATTAAAAAATGATTAAATTTTTATCAACAGTCGAGATTACCTTGACGGGGATCAAGCCAACTAGTCGTTTGGAGAATTTATCTATAAATTAGAGGTCATTTGTTTCACAAAGGATCCAATCTTTGAATCATGTACTGGCTCTTGAAACTCTCTTATAATTTTTCTGGAATAATAATAACTCAAAGGTATTTGGGGTTTTCATTGATGGTGTTGTTTCTCTCTTACTTCTTATGATAATATTGTTCCTAATGCTCTGCTGAATTATATTTTAGATGTTGTTGATTATTAGCCTTTGTGGAATAACTTATTGCACAAGTATCTCGCTTAGGTTATTGGATCTAAGATAGCAATTTAATTTAATTGAATTAGCAGGTATCTCTAATTCTTGAGGATTACATTGTTATTTTATATCTCTATCGATTTGACAACTTGATCTTGAGTGTGCAAAAATATTTTATATTCGAAAAATTGGGTGTGGAGAAGTCA
Organism: Pinus albicaulis; assembly: GCA_034641835.2. Lineage (NCBI taxonomy): Eukaryota > Viridiplantae > Streptophyta > Pinopsida > Pinales > Pinaceae > Pinus > Pinus albicaulis. The sequence continues at coordinate 491,361,154 of CM076574.1, forward strand.
TCGGTTGGACCAGCCAACTCCCAAGGTGTAAAATCTTAAGAGCCTTTCTGATTGAATCTCAAGACTTATATAACGAATATTTTCTTGCAGAGTTTCTTGGCTACTGCCTCATTTAAACTTAATTTTTTTTTTTTTTTTGTATATTGTGCTCATTAGATAGATCTGGATAGGAAGAACTTATTTCTACTTACCTAGGAGCAGAGTTGGACTCATACTCCTCAAATCCAATAGATTTGTAAACTATTCGTGTAGATCTAGCAAATTTTGTAAATAATTTTAAATTTCTAACCTTTGTTTGCAGTTAGGGTTTTGGATTTTGTTTTAAATTTTATGTTTTGGAGTTTTTAGCATACTTGTAAATATTCTTTAGATTTATTTTGTAACTAATTTTTAAATTTCAAAATTGTAAATATTTATTCGATTTAAGCTTTAATTTTGTAGTTTAAATTTTTTTAATTAGATTTAACTTTTAATTTTCACTTGTAAAGTTTTTATCCCACATTCAAAACTTGAAAATAGTTTTTCTAATTTGTGTCTATATATACTAACCTTTTACCTTGTATTTTCTATTATGCAAATAATTTTGCTAACGCATAGCATTTTAAAATCCCTTTTTGTATATATAATTTCTTGGGTTTTTATTTTATTTTTACTTTAAACTTGTAAATTGTTTTTTTTGGTTAGCCCTTATACTCACATTTTATTTCAATTTGTAAATATATTCTAACCCTCTGTATTTTTTCCTCATATATTCATTATTTCAGCATACAAGTTCTCATTACACTTGTCTTAGTTGCATGCATAGGGATTTCCCTTCCCCATCCTTTACATATTTCCCCTTGTGTGTATATGCAAAATACTCCAGCATTTATGTGAAACATGACTTCAAACAGTCTTCTATTTTGTTGATTATATATTCATGCTCAGGAAATTAATGGTTGCATGACAAATTTTCTTGATCACAGTACAATATGAGTTTCTTTAGCAGAGGTTCAGGAGGCGACGGAGGAGGACAAAACAGAAGAACCAATGTATCATGGAGGGGAAGCAGGAACAAAAGGATTAGATTTTTACTCACTTTGATATGAACTCTGAAGAGTTCAACCAATTAACCCAAACAGGACACTTGTACCTCGAAGGTCCTCTTCCCCCTCCTATTCCACATGCTTCTTAGAACATGCCTCCTCAACATTCCAGCATAATGGTAATTCCAGAACCTAATGCATCCCAGCAGCAGTCAGTTCCGAATGATGGTTGAGAGAACAACCCTGTCAAACCCGCATCCAACTTTGCAAACTGGCCTAATATTCTCATCACTTAGTCTATCATGCGATCATTCCTCCTCAAATCCCTTCTGCAGTGTCTCAGCCCACTTCTTTTCATGCTTAACAGCCCCCTGATTCCCTTGTACATCTTGCATTTGGAAAGTTTTATATGTTTGTTATGAATGTACAATTTCCCTCTAAGGCCAATTCATCACACACACATTCTGATATTCCTACAACTGATGGAGGAGGGAGGAGAGAAATCTTCTTCCAATACAAGCATCCGGAGGTACAAGGAGAGAGGAAGGAGGAGAAGAGACCATCCTACATGGCTGGTCCTAGGAGGCTTCTTGAGCTGATTTGAGTTATTTCTTTGATATCATGTGTTTTTTATTTATTTTACTTGCAAATATTTCATATTACGACACTCTCATGATTTCAGGACAACATATTATTTTTGCCTATGGTACATATTTTGATGACATTGTGGTTAATTGGATAGACAAGGATGGTTCACATGCTTATTTATACATGTTGATGGGTATTGGTTTGCTTCATACATGTAAATTTTTATGATGGGGGTATTCTCGATGAAGGCATATTTATATTTTGTTACATGGGAGTTACAAGAAAATAAAACAGAAGGAACATAAGGAGGGAATGGAAAGAGCTACTGAGGAGGGGTATGCATAAGTTTTGAAAGTTGTCAGTTTTCCTCTGATTAATTTATTCTAGAGTACAAGAGCTTACTTGTTTTGGTGACTGGAAAAATCCTTCGAGGAGTCACAAGGAGAAAGTGAGCTCATCAAATTTCTGCTCCTTTTATTAAAGTTGTTTCTTTCTTGCATTACCACTCAAAATATGACTGCAAAAGACAATAATGACTATAAAAACAATATAAGAATAGTACTCAAAATACATTAATATAAATAATTAATATCCATAACTATTAATATTAATAATTAATAACATTAATATTAATATTACTATTGTTGATGAGCAAAATTTTTTATGCTTCACAGCCAACTCTCTCGAATCTCACTAGGTTGGTGAGATAATGGGACTAGATCCAGGGTTTAATGACAAAAATAAAACTACAAATATATACAATAAATTTGTACAATAAAACAAAGGAAAACTATTTACAGTTAAGAAATAAACAGAAAGAAGGCAATATAAACAGCCATATACATTGCTTACAGTAAACAAACTAACAACAGACTGATAAATAAAATCACAGACAGATTTTTATGATCATACCCTGTCAGCCATAGGACCACATACATATGTTATAAAATCCGATCATACCCTGTATATTTTTGGAGAAATATACCGAAAAATATGAGCTGTCAATTGCTGATTTTATTAATAAAAATATAATAAAACGTACTGTTTTGGCAGATTCTTGCGAGAATCAGGACCAGAAATCAATTGCCTATGATGTAAAATGACTCATATATAGACACTTGGAATGCCAAATAGTAAGAAAGAGAAAATGTTGGCAAAGTTGGACTCTTTCGATAATATTCAATCAACAATCTCTTTCTGCAAAAAGTTCAGCCATTAGCACTAACACTCTCATGCTTTTGAGACAATATAATATTTTTTGCCTATGGTACATATTTTGATGACATTGTGGTTTATTGAAGACATAAGGATGGTTTCACATGCTTATTTATACATGTTGATGGGTATTGGTTTGCTTCATACATGTAAATTTTTATGATGGGGGTATTCTCGATGAAGGCATATTCATGTTTTGTTACCATATAATAACAAAGTTAACAGATCTTAACCAATACAATAGTTTCTATGGCTACATAGACCATTGATGAGACTTCCAAAACAACGCCAAGAGAAACCCGTGTAGGAATGTCCTTAAAACCGCTTAATTCAGAATATGGTAAAGTAGCTCCTGGATGGGGAACTACTCCTCTTATAGGTTTTACAATGGCTCTATTTGCAGTATTCCTATCTATTATCTTGGAGATTTATAATTCTTCTGTTTTATTGAATGGGATTCCAGTTAGTTGGGACTAGAGGAACTCCAAAATTAGCCTGGCGAGCTCTTGAAGAAAAAAAAAAAAAAACTGAGGGATTTAAACCCAGACCAAATAGTGGCTTTTAGTTTTTAGTACATGGGAGTTACAAGAAAACAAAACAGAAGGCACATAAGGAGGGAATGGAAAGAGCTACTGAGGAGAAGGTATGCATAAGTTCTGAAGTTGTCAGTTTTCCTCTGATTAATTTATTCTAGAGTACAAGAGCTTACTTGTTTTGGTGACTGCACAAATCCTTCGAGGGGTGACAAGGAGAAAGTGAGCTCATCAAATTTCTGCTCATTTTATTAAAGTTGTTTCTTTCTTGCATTACTTTCTGCTGTTAAAAGACCTGATATGTTTTATATTAGAAATTTTTCAGAAAAAATCACATGAGAATGTGTCATGCTAGTGCTAATGGCTGAACTTTTTGCAGAAAGATATTGTTGATTGAATATTATCGAAAGAGTCCAACTTTGCCAACATTTTCTCTTGCTTACTATTTGGCATTCCAAGTGTCTATATATGAGTCATTTTACATCATAGGCAATTGATTTCTGGTCCTGATTCTCGCAAGAACCGGTGAAAAAAGTACATTGTATTATATTTTTATTAATAAAATCAGTAATTGACAGCTCATATTTTCGGTATATTTCTCCAACAATATACAGGGTATGATCAGATTTTATAACATACCTATGTGGTCCTATGGCTGACAGGGTATGATCATAAAAATCTATGTGATTTTATTTATCAGTCTGTTGTTAGTTTCTTTAAGTTTCGATCTATTTACTGTATGCAATGTATATGGTTGTTTATATTGTCTTCTTTCTGTTTATTTCATAACTGTAAATAGTTTTCCTTTGTTTTCTTGTACAAATATATTGTATATAATTGTAGTTTTATTTTTGGCAATAAACTTAAGTTGCATGTAACAGGGAAACGGAAACGAGTTTCCGAAACGGAAAGCGATACGAAACGCGACCTCCTCAAATTTTGGAAACGGGGAAACGCGATATATATATATAAGGACATTTAAGAAATGTTATGTGAAATCATAAAACATACATGATAAATTCAAAGCATAAACTATTACAAGTTACAAGACATTTACTTATGAATGATAACAGACACATAATAAAAATAGCAATATCAGAATATCCAAAACCAGCCTTTATTATATATCAAAATCTTAAAATCAGACTTTATTATATATATGAGGCTGCAAGTACAGTAAAAACTAGGAGGCTGCAAGTACAATAAAGACTATGAGCATGTCACGTCAAGATTTTCTTTGAGTGATGGGTACATTTTTAGTAGGGTCATGATAGAAGAGTTTGACAACCAATGTCACTAACATCAAGGTACATAGAGGGATTGGTGCTCTTGATTAAATACAAGTTCCATGCCCTAATACATGACAAAATCTGATGGAAACATTGCAATCACCCAATCCTGAAATCCTGAAAAATTGATAAGTCTGCTGGATTTCGAATGAGATCTAAAATTCTACTTTCTCCATATGAAATCCAATGAGGTCGGAACCACTCTCAAACATCTTGAGTCATTTCATGGTAACGTTAAAAATTTAAGTAAAAGGATTATTTTAAGAATTTAACATTACCATGAATCACATATAAATACTAGGGCCATAGACTTGATCATTAGAAACGAGTCTTTTTATAAGTTGAGAGAGCCATCTAGAAGCATCCAAAAGACGCCTTTCCACAATTAAAAAAATAATAAAACACACTAACCCCAAACAAAAAGCAAAAAAAATTAAGTTAAAACGACGGAAATGTGCCCATACAGCCTGGAAACATGTTTCTCTCCGTACTGGGCACGTTTCCCCCACATGAAACGGCCCAGTATGGACGAAAACGTGTTTCCAAGACGTACGGTATGGGGAAACGTGTTTCTGTTTCGTTTCAGGGCGGAAACAGACCCCTACCCCCTGTTTCCTGCAACATAGCAATAAACCCTAGATCTAGTCCCATTATCTCACCAACCTAGTGAAATTCGAGAGACTAGGCTGCGAAGCATAAAAAAATTCTCATCAACAATAGTAATATTAATATTAATGTTATTAAGTATTAATATTAACAGTTATGGATATTAACTATTTATATTAATGTTTTTTTAGTACTATTCTTATATTGCTTTTATAGTCATTGTCTTTTGCAGTCATATTTTGAGTGGCCGATGTCTTAACTTACTGTGGCTCATTGCTGAATTTTTCAATTAAATTAGATCTGCGGCCCTCTTCTCTAATCGACTTGTTGTCCTGATGATGGATCTAGACCTTGATTTGAAATATCAACACAATAATGAATGCTGTGGATTTTTCCGGAAAATTATATTGCAAAATGCTCCATCCACGGAAATCTCAAAGAAAAGAAAACATTATCACCTTGGCTCAATTTATTCGAATCAGTTTTCTTCATATGTTGAACATTTAAATGTAGATTTCATCCTGTAGTAGGAAGGCTTGTATTGATGTTATTAGATCAGACAGGGGCTTATGCATAGACTTGTTCTCTCAACATGCAAAAGATGTCAGATTTTCTATTTAGGTGTTTGCTTGAGAGAAGGAAGTGTTATTATGATTTCTTCCCTAAGTTTAAGTTAGGAAAAGCATATTAATTAATTTAATTGATTAACATTGGCTATTGCTCTAGGTTTCTAAAGATAGATAATTTAATTATTTATGCGGCTTAGATCTAATATCTACCATTGATCTAAGTGGGTTAGGAATTAATCCTAGCCATCTCACTTTACAGATTGAGCGTTAGGGGTTTAGCCCAAAATGAAACTGTCAAATAAACCTAAGGATAATTGAGACAGTGATTTCTCAAGGTGTGAAAGTCCTAGTGATTGAAGAGAAGAAACTGCGCAGCAAGGGTTTTTCGAAAGAAAAGTTATGCAGAATCAGAGTTCTGAAAGAAGGGGGTCGAGGCTTTAAGAATGAAACCGAAATTTTAAGCACACCAAGACTCTGAGAGGGCAGGCAGAGTTTGGGCTAATGCAAGAGGGAGCTAAATTTCAGAGGCCGATTTTTCCTTGGACCGAAAATCCAGTGAGCCATTTCCATTTAAATAATTGTTGTAATTTCTGTGTATTTCTCTGTCGGAAGGGCCCTAATTTTCTAGATTAATAAAGTGAAGGAAAATTTGTTGGGCAGAAAATCTCTGTTGTCTTGTTGAGGTAAAAATAAATCAAACCTGGTATTTAAACTTTAACAGCTTGGCCATGCAACAATACTGGACTCATCCTGAAGTGGAATAACGAGAACAACTTCATCTAAGCATTTTTAAAAACTTTGATGATTCTATGAGAAACTGGAGAGGGTCTCCAACTATCTATTAACCCTAAGTTGCAGGAAACGTTGGGCAGAGGGTCGTTCCCCCCTGGAAACGAAACATAAACGTGTTTCCCCGTACCGTACGACCTAGAAACAGGTTTCCGTCAGCACTAGGCACATTTCCTCGAAACATGCCCAGTACTAACAAAAACGCGTTTCAACGCATTTCCGACATTTAATATTCTTTTATTGCATTTTTTTTCTCGGTTTGTATTTTTTATTATTTTATTAGGCATGGAAAGTATGTTTTGGATGCTTCTAGATGGCTCTCTCAACTTATAATAAGACTCTCGCCTCATTCCCTCATCACACGAATTGAGCAAGTCGCTTCACTTGGGGAAGGGCAATGATATCGCCTGGCTCTGTTTCCAAAATTTGGGGGGGTCGCGTTTCATACCCGTGCCAGTTATATATATATATATATATATATATATATATATATATATATATATATATATATATATCGCGTTGCTCTGTTTCCAAAATTTGGGGGGGTTGCGTTTCATACCCGTGCCAGTTTTAGAAACTCGTATCTGTCTCCCTGTTTCGTGCAACTTAGATATAACCCGATTCTCATAACTTGGCATAATATAATATTTCAAATTATATCTGAATTCATAAAATACCTTACAAAGTAAACAACTTCATCTAAACATTTTTAAAAACTTCGATGATTATATCTCTCTTTTGCAAAAAATAAAAAGTCGCTCTATAAATAGAAACGGATGCACACCAAAAACAACAGAACTGCATGATCATATATTATTGCAGTGATCATGCTTCGTCACAAAAGTTTATAAGGGAACAAATCTACTCATTAAGGTCATCACTTCGCTTTTCATGCAGGGATGACCTCCCATGATTCCTGTTTGAATGTTCATTCTATAACACACTTCACAATCTATATATCTTTGGCATGTGGGCTATATAGAGATATTCAATTACAGAAGAAAAAACTTTGAATTTAGAATCCATTGTCCAGCCATTTGCTATTGTTAATTTAAGTTAACAATAGTATGTTCTAGTAGTAATCACATTGATAGTAAATGCAGACAGAACATAAACAAAATGCAAAAGACAAGCCAAGACAAGAGGACACAATATTTGACGAATGCCAGGGCAAAACCCCAATGTGGAGAAAAAGCTTTCATCAATTCTTATTATTATTCTTCGATAGTTCAGCGGAGAGAGAGAGTACAAATATCAAATTTACTTGTCCTAACCAGAAAGTCATCGCTGGTCAAAGCAGCCCCAAAAAGTCCTCCAAGCAGCTCGGTATGTGGCAATCAAATTTGGCCTTCAAGGAGAGTCAAAGATAGCCCAAAAACAGTTCGGTCAAACTAGTCAAACACGGCTGTAATTTCTGCGGTCAAATCTGAAGTCAACTCTGGTCAAATGGTCTCAATCACCTCGCTTTTTGTGCCAATGAATGCGACCTCTAAAGATCAAAATCCTTCCCTCAAGATTGAAGTCAACGGAGGTCAATTGACCCCTGGTCAACGTTGGTCTGTTTTCCTGAAATGCAACATGTTCTGCCCCAGAAGAATTCGGCCTCCTACCACATGTGCAAAGAAGAGAGAGACTGCCTCCAAGTTATACGAACCAATCAAGAGATGAGAGAGAGATGTGTGATGTGATGATCGTTGAGGGTGTGGAGACACATCTCTTGGGCTTTATTTGATTAAGGTCGACAATGACAATTTGTGTATGAGAGAGCATAAATTCAAAATTCCACTTCTACTTGTTAGAATGAGATGATATTTATATCAATCGTGGACCTCTTGAAAATCCAATAAAAACATTATCTCCATCATATGAGTTGTCCAAGGCGGAATTTGGCCCTAGTTCCAAATTTATTACCCCCTCTCAACTAGGGAGAATTTCACCTGCCAATCCATCACTTGTCACTGATCATCATGCCATCCTGTACCATTTCTGTCATCCCTGCTTTTCTCTACTCTGCTCTGTTGAACCATGAAGAAATAATGAAGAAGAATTGATTGAGAGTGAGTCACAGGACCTTGCCACTCTCCACTGACACAAGTCAGTCCAGAGGTAGAACCTCAATTGATCCCAGATCAAGTTGTTGAACACCATGCATCCTAGCATAGGGAGTACAACAGTACACGATGCGTTCATCGGTAGTGCTATGGTCCCTATCCTCATTTCCCAAGTCATTAGCCAGATATGAGGTACTTCCCATGAATCTCAGACTAGATGGGTAGGTTGTATGTTGGGGCATCAACAAGAGAAGGTGAACCACTCATCCTATGCATATGTCAATCGTAGGGGAAGGTGAACCACTCACCCTACACACGTCAACCATCATGGGGTATCATAGGGGAAGGTGAACCACTTACCCTATACACTTGTACACAGTGCACCACTAGGGGAAGGTGAACCACTCACCCTATGGTTGCTCATAGCTCTAAGAAATTCCCCAAGTCCCCCAAGAGCTACTAGAGCTCAATGTCCAACTCATGCAGGACCCTCATAGGAGCGTCTTTCCACGACTCCAAGTCTCTCACGGAAGGCTAAGAATTTGACCTTGCCCAAGGACTTCGTTAGAATATCTGCGACTTGCTCATCATTCCTGATGTGATGGAGCCTTATTGCTCTCTATTGTACCATATCTCGGATAAAGTGGTACCTGATATCAATATGCTTGGAGTTGTCGTGGAACACGGGATTCTCTGAAAGGTGAATCCTACTTTGATTGTCACAGTAGATCATGATGGTATCCAACACATGCTCAAATAGCTCACTAAAGAGTTTCCTTAACCAAACAGCTTCACAACAGGGCATATTTGCAACAATGTATTCGGCCTCAGCAGTGCTTAAAGCAACCAATTTATGCTTCCTGCTCATCCAGGATATCGAAGCAGATCCCAAAGAGAAGCAACATCCAGATGTGCTCTTACGATCCACCACACTGCCAACCTAGTCAACATCAGTATATCCATGTAGCCTCAAATTCCCGACAATGTATCTCAGTCCATATTTGATTGTGCCTCCAAGATATCTCAAGAGATTCTTGGCAGCAATCCAATGTATATGACGAGGCTCGACCATAAATTGACTCAACGTGTTCACATCGAAGCATATGTCCAAACACAATTTCACCAAGAACATCAAGGCCCCCACAAATTATCAATACTCGAAAGGATTTGCCAAATTGGGCCCAACAGCATTTCCACATAGTTTCTTGAAGTTGAGTTCCATCAGAGTAGTCACAGACTTGCATCCCACATCTTTCGAGTAGCTTCACAATGTATTTTCCTCGAGAAAGGAAAATCTCTCCTAGCTTTTACCAGACCTCCAAGCCTAGGAAGTAGTGAATCAACCCTAGGTCCTTCATCTCGAATTTGGATGCCAACTCCCTCGTGCATTGATAAATTAGAGGGTCTCCACCTGTCAAAAAGAGATCATCCACATAAAGTACAAGAATGAGAGGCATGTCCTTTCAACCTTGAAGTATAGGTTCGGGTTAGCTTCGCTTCTTGTAAAATCCAGCTTCATAAGATAGCTATCAATCCTCTCATACCAAGCCCTAGGGGCTTGCTTCAACCCATAGAGGTCTTTCTTCAACCTACATATATGTGTATTTTGATCTTGAACTTCGAACCACTCAAGTTGCTCTATATAGACTTCCTTCTTAAGCAAGCCATGTAAGAAAGAAGTTTTGACATCCATTTGGTGTAGGCTCCATCCTTGAGAGGCAACAAGAGCAATGATAGAACGGATAGTGGTGTATCGGGCAACTGGTGCAAATACCTCAACCTTGAAGTATAGGTTCAGGTTAGCTTCGCTTCTTGTAAAATCCAGCTTCATAAGATAGCTATCAATCCTCTCATACCAAGCCCTGGGGGCTTGCTTCAACCCATAGAGGTCTTTCTTCAACCTACATATATGTGTATTTTGATCTTGAACTTCGAACCACTCGAGTTGCTCTATATAGACTTCCTTCTTAAGCAAGCCATGTAAGAAAGCAGTTTTGACATCCATTTGGTGTAGGCTCCATCCTTGAGAGGCAACAAGAGCAATGATAGAACGGATAGTGGTGTATTGGGCAACTGGTGCAAATACCTCATCATAGTCCACTCTTAACTTTTGAGAGAAGGCTCGAGCAATGAACCTAGCCTTTTGACTTTTCAACACTCCCATCAGCTCCATGTTAGATTTTGTAAAGCCATTTTGAGGTGACCTCAAACTTGTCCTTGGGTCTAGGAACCACATCCTAGACATCATTCTTCATGATTGATTCACATTCCTCATTCATAACATCCTTCCATACTTGGTTCTTTACAGCTTCTTCGAACGTGCAAGGCTCAGATTGAGCAATGGTGCTCTCATGGTAGCTAAGTACCCTTGGTACCTATTCGACTTCTTACTTTCACGAAATGTCCCCCTTGGTGCAATGTGTCTTTCACCATCTTCGAGAGTGTCTCAACGAAGGTCTTTTCCTTGAGGTAGAGGGATCACCAAGAGGTGGATCAATGGGATCCATTGGGCCTTCAACATCGAGGATCGGCTCATCTGTCGGAGGTTCATCCTGCTTTCCTGCATCTTCATCATTATCCTTCCATGGAATAGGAAGATCTCTAACCTTTCCAAGAGCAGCATCTTCATCAAAGGTGAGATCATGACTTAATTCCACTTCCCTTTGACCAGGCACATAGATTCTATATGCCTTTGAAGTTTCATTGTAGCCCACAAATGTTCATTTTTTCCCAAATGCATCTAGCTTGCTTCTCTTCTCTTTCGACACATGAAAATATACGGGACAAACATAAATTCTAAAATCAGAAACACCAAGTTTTGTACCGGTGAACACTTCTTCGGGAGTTTTGAAGTCCAATGCTTGATGTGAGCATCTATTTTGAACATACACAGCAGTGTTGGCAGCTTCTCCCCATAAGAACTTCGGTAGGCCTTAGTCATGAAGCATGGCACGACTAGCTTCTATGATGATTCGATTCTTACTTTCGGCAACTCCGTTTTGCTTAGGAGTATATGCAGTAGTGGTTTCCCTCTTAATGCCATCTTCTCTATAATAGTAATTGAATTCATTTGACTCATATTCAATTCCACTATCGATCCTCAATATTTTGATCTTCTTCCCTAATTGATTTTCAACCAAAAGGCGTTGAAAGAGTGAAACCATTTGAACACTTCGTCCTTCTTCTTCAAGAAATAGATCCATGTTTTGCGAGAGAAGTCATCCCCAAAAATAGCATAGTAGAAATATCCTCCCAAATATGTTACAAGCATCATACCAGATAAATCAAAATGCATCAATTGAAGAACGTCGATAGTTTTAATTTCACTTGAGGGGAATGGTCCCCTTGTATGTTTCCCCGCTACACAACCCTGACAAACACCTTCATGATCTACTTTGAATTTAGGCAACTTGTGACCATCTTCCTTGCATCAGGTAGGGCTTTATAATGAAGGTGTGCAAACCTTCGTTGCCATAATTCAGATACAAGAGAAGTGTCGCAAGTCATAGCTCCCAACGGACTTTCTCCAACCTAATAGAGACCTTCAACCCTAAATCCAAGTGTAAATGCATCTTTCAGATTCCTTTGCCAAATACGTACCTTCCCATCAACAAATGCTACTTTGAAACCTTTTTCTTCCATTGCAGAAATAGAAACCAAGTTCTTTTTAAAGTCAGGCACCTATAATACATCTTGTAGATGAAGGATTTGACCTTGATTCAAATGAAGAGTAACAGTCCCTATCCCTTTCATGGGGTAGGTGTCATTGTCCCCGAGTATGATCTCCAAATTGGTCTTCTTTTCAATCAAATTTGAGAGGGCCTCTTTGTACCCAGTGAAGTGCCTTGAGGCACCACTATCAATCAACCAATTAGGATGCTACTTAGCCTCTCATCATACAATCAACAGAAATCACTTAAAGGAGAAGATGGTCTCAATCGTAGTGGAGATCCCTTACTTCTTCTTTCTTAGATTTCTTTCCATCAGGTTCTTTTTCAGAGACATGAGCTTCTTCCCTATTTCTCTTGTCCTTTCCAAAATTAGGACAATCTATTTTATAATGTCCAAGTTCATCATATCCAAGGCATCGTGCTTCGTCCACATTTCTTCTTTTACTCATAGGACCAAAACTTACCGAATCTTCCTTTCTTCTTGGACATGGCTGCAAAGGCTTGATTCCTTTACTTTATCCTATAACAGCTTTGGCTTTCAATCTAGTTTCCTCTATTTATATAGAGACCCTAAATCGTGGAATGGTGTGACTTCTATCTTCCTGTATAATTGTGAAGTGAAACTTTCCCATTCTTCTCATAAAGCTTTTAGCACCACTGTAGTCTTCTCCTAGTTCCTGCAGTTGATCAGAGAGATTGCTTCTCCTGCAATACTCACAGAGAATAGCTCTACTAATTTCTTATATACTCCTTTTGATGATTTTAGATTTGGGACATCGGAGATAATAGAGTCTTTTGTGGATTATATACGAATCTTTTGGCTTCTTATATCTCCCTTCATGAATTTGGCATGACTTGATTGCCCTTGTCTTCTATGGAAAGTTTGAAACCCCAAATAGTTTGTTTCTTTCTTTTCAAAGGAGACATTTTAATAGAATCATATAAATTCATAGATATACTTACTTGAGTAGATGCCTTTCTTCTTCTATCAACTTGATTACCTTGAAGATGGTTGAAGCTTCCTTTGAATGGTGATTGATGAGGATATTGTGTTGCTTCCTTGAAAGATCAAGGATGATAGGTAACATGCCTTGAATCTTTTGATGGCAATACTTTGAGATAGCAATGATCTGCTGGCATACTTAAGATGGTTCCATAATACTGCCTTATTTCTTTCACTGTGGAAGATTGACCTTTCTTCTAATCAAATCCTTGCTTTGATACTCTCCATGAAATCTGATCCTTGAGTGTCTTTATGCTCTTTCTAGCACCTTAGCTCTGATACCATGTTGAGAATTTGGAGAGCTAGAGATTATTAAAAATTCTCTTACTTGATAATTACTTGTGAGATCACTTCTTTTACTTATATCTTCTCTTCTGAACTTATTTAGTCTTTCATCAAGCAAATTACCAAAACACAAGAGACACAAGGTTAGGCTCCTCGAGCCAAGGAAAAACCTCTCCCTCATGGAGAGGAAAACCCAAAAGGAATTCTTCTTATAGATCTTCAAATGACAAGTACCATGACCAAGACTATGACCCTTGACCTATGAATGTCTCCAAGATCTTGTCACTGCTTCTAAGTCTTCTTTCAATGCTAATCCTTCTTTTCTTCGCTAACCTCCACTGACCCTTCTTTTATGAATTGTGAGTAGGTAGATTTACCTTCCTCCTTTCTCCATACTGTAATAGCTCTCAAGTTTCTCATCACAGCATGATCATCCACCTAGTCCTTCACACAGCATGACATTCGAATGCTTCTAGTTGCAATCATCATAACACATACAAAACAGATCTTGACCGCACTTTATTTGAACGCAATTCTTTCATACTAACTAGCACTTGTTACTTCAGGATGCTTCACAAAACGAATCTGCACCTAATGCTTCATTTTGCATTTAATCCAGACTTTGATCATGATGTAGTTATCACATAGATGTCTGCAATCGTATGGTAAGAACACATCAGAAATTTTTGATCTTTACTTCAGGCCTCTACCATAGCATCCATCAACTAATCTGCATAACTTCAGATACGTCCTTCCTGGAATACGCATATATCACAGATTTGTCCGCATATTTTTCCAAGAAATTCGCAGTCTTCTTCTTACCTTGAATACGCACTGTGTTTTCCTTTAAAACCCATACCGTGACCTTCTCAGAAATCTGCATTTATTGTCTGCTTTCCATTTCAGAACAATTCACGGTCCTTTTCTTACCTTGAATACACACTGTGTTTTTTTTAAAACCCATATCGTGACCTTCTCGGAAATCCGCATTTATTGTCCGCTTTCCATTTCAGAACAATTCACAATGGTTGATGCCTTTTAACTGATCCGCAGATTCACGCTATATATATCGCATGGTCCATGACTTTAGGTTGACCATTTAGCAAGCGAGAAGGTCGACTTCTTCACTGAGTATAAGGCCCACATGATCACAGTAGATGGAGCTTCTCTTCCAACGTTTGAGTGAGGAATGATTAGAGTCATTCTTCCACTGTTTCTTGGACAAGATATTGGAGCATTCTCAAGACTACTTTCTTCATACATATGACACCCAGTTATATTTATACCTGGAAAACAAAAACCCTAATAGAAATTAAGAAGAAGTCTATTAACCTATAAAAAAATGTTGCTCATGAAACCCATAAAGCAAGTACAACAAAATACATTTATTATCTTTTTCTTCTTCTTTATATAAAATAAATAATTACACAGTCAATATGAAGACCGACCTAGTTACACTTTTCAACATGTTTCCCAGCTGCACAACCCTGACAAACACCTTCATGATCTACTTTGAATTTGGGCAACCTGTGACCATCTTCCTTGCATCAGGTAGGGCTTTATAATGAAGATGTGCAAACTTTCGTTGCTATAATTCAGATATAAGAGAAGTGTCGCAAGTCATAGGTCCCAACGGACTTCCTCCAACCTAATAGAGACCTTTAACCCTAAATCCAAGTGTAAATGCATCTTTCGGGTTCCTTTGCCAAATATGTACCTTCCCATCAACGAATGCTACTTTGAAGCCTTTTTCTTCCATTGCAGGAATAGAAACCAGGTTCTTTTTCAAGTCAGGTACATATAATACATCTTGTAGATGAAGGATTTGACCTTGATTCAAATGAAGAGTAACAGTCCCTATCCCTCTCACGGGGTAGGTGTCATTGTCCCCGAGTATGATCTCCAAATTGGTCTTCTTTTCAATCAAATTTGAGAGGGACTCTTTGTACCCAGTGAAGTGCCTTGAGTCACCACTATCAATCAACCAATTATCCAAAGTGTCCAGAGGAGAGGCAGTAGTGAGGGTAGAAATAAGATAAAATTCTTTTTTCTTATCTACAACATTAGTTTCCTCATACCTAGAGTTTCTCGAACTTTTTGGGAGGTCGACCATTTCCATATCGTATAACGGGAGCATTCCTCTTTCGTTTGTTGTTGAACTTGTTATTCCCTGATTGTCGTTGCCCTTGAAATTGTTGTGGTTGTTGTTGATATCATCATCACGTAGTGTATCCTTCTTATGAGGACATTCTCTAGCACAGTGGCCAACCCTATTACAATTGAAGCATCTTCCCTTTCTTCTTCCTTTGAATCCATGTATTCCTTGACCTTGTTTCTTTGGACCAGCATTATTCTTCCTCTTAGCATGAGTGGAGAATGCAGTAGGGTCATTTCCATTTGAAGGCTTGTCTCTTTCCATCATCCTTGTCTCTTCTTGAGTGCATCTAGTCAACAATCCATCAAAACCTGTAATCCTGTCATTGTTGAGGATACTAGTGGTAAACACATCCCATGCTCGGGTGAGGCCACCAAGAGAAATAAGAGTGAGCTCACTATCAGCAACATCTTATCCAATAGATAGAAGATCATTACTTATTTTGGTAATCCTCATGAAGTAGGATTGTATGGATTCCACTCTATCCATCTTTATGTCCTTCAACTTGTTCTTGAGAAAGAGGATTTGGTTTGCCTTGTTGGCTTTGAACATTCCAACCAACTTGTCATACATCTCCTTAGATGTGCCCAAATCAGAAATGTAAGAAACCAAATGTTTTTTAATGGAATCCCTGATGATCTTCTTAGCTTTGACCTCACCTTTCTTGTACTTTGTCTTGGTAGCAGCTGGTGCATTTGAAGGAGGCTCTGCAACTTTTCCCTACACATAGTCCATGATATCATTTTCTTCCAAAGTCAAGTCTAAAGACATCTTCCATGCATGATGATCAGATTTATCATTGAGTTTATCCTCAAATTTGAAGTAAGATGAGGAAGCCATTGAATCTTGGTCCTTGTCCAACAGATCTTAGTAATTGCTTTTCTCTCTCTTGCTTGGGCTTTGTCTTCACCTGGGCTCTGATACCATGCTAATTTTAGTTAACAATGGTATGTTTCATACTTAGCACAATTTACTTCAATGTTCCTTAGTAGCCCAATATCAATTTCCAATTATTTCTAGTAGCAATCACATTAATCACATTGATAGTAAATGCAGATAGAACATAAACAAAATGCAGAAGACATGCCAAGAAAAGAGGACACAATATTTAGCGGATGCCAGGGAAAATCCCCAATGTGGGTAAAACCCTTTGATCAATTCTTCTCATTATTCTTCGATAGTTCAGCAGAGAGAGAGAGAGAGTACAGATATCAAATTTACTTGCCCAAAACAGTCCTGCCAAAATCAGCAGTCAACAACAGTCAACTGCAGCCCTAAACAGAAAGTCAATTCTGGTCAAAGCAGCCCCAAAAAGTCCTCCAAGAAGCTCAATCAACAGCAGTCTAATTTGGCCTTCCAAGAGAGTGAAAGTCAGCCCAAAAAACAGTTTAGTCAAACCAGTCAAACACAGCTGTAATTTCAGCAGTCAAATCTGAAGTCAACGCTGGTCAAACTGTCTCAATCACCTTGATTTCTGAGCCAATGACTGCGGCCTCCAAAGATCAAAATTCTTCCCTGAAGATCGAAGTCAAAGGAGGTCAAATGATTCCTGGTGAACGCTGGTCTACTTTCCTGAAATGCAACCTGTTCTGCCCCAGAAGAGTTCGGCCTCCTGCCACACGTGCGAAGAAGAGATAGACTGCCTTCAAGCTGTACGAACCAATCAAGAGAGGAGAGAGAGAGATGTGATGTGATGATCTTTGAGAGTGTTGAGACACATCTCTTGGGCTTTATTTGACTGAGGGGGACCATGGCAATTTGTGTATGAGAGAGAATAAATTCAAAATTCCACTTCTGCTTGTCAGAATAAGATGATCTTTAGATCAATCTTGGACCTCTCGACAATCATATGAGCTGTCCAAGGTGGAATTTGGCCCTAGTTGCCAATTTTAACAGCTATAATGACCAAAGTATTCATTACTTAAATAATTTTGACAGGAAAAGATTATCCTTCAAGGCATTCTGCATACAGCAGAAGCAAAACACGTTCTTTTTGTAAAAATATCATTAATTCAGAAAAACGAAAAAACACTATATTGAAAGTCACTTGAAACAAGACTGGAAGCTCCACTCTCTTTCCGTTCTCAACCAGCTACAAGACTGGTAGGTTGTACTTCACATGCAAATATTCTACTTTTTATAGTGGACATCCAATAGCACAGCTAATAAATTAGCAAGCTATACCATGCTTCTCTTTGAAGTTCAATGCTACAATATAAACATAAACAGGAACAAATTGTAAAGAGTCCCAAGCGACTGATGCAAAAACATTCAAGACCAACTAGTAGACAAATATCTTAGTAACATAGAAACTTGAAAGTGTTTTGAGTGCGTCAAAACACACCAAATGTACCCCCTTGTGAAGTTACAACACAATTTTTATTTCTCATGCACAAACGAAGATATCCTAATGAATGTAACAGAAGCATTCAACTACAGTCGTTGAGGTGGACAGCTCTAGAACCTGAAGAATAATAAGGCAAAGACATATATTTCTAAATATTCATATGAAAACATGCAAAGCTGAACAAATTCAGAATTAGCCATCTACCTTTAACAACTGCAAAATAAAATCAATTGCTTCTGGTGGACTTTTCCCATCTCTGCCCCTTACCATAGCAATTGCACTTGGAACTGCCTGCCATAATTAAATGTAAACAAGCTATTAGAAACTAAAAATTTGTACAATTCACAACAAAATAAGTGAAAACTAATCAAAATAAAAATGAGTGGTATTGTGTGCAACAAAAAATATGGAGAAAACAACAACTAAGTCTAAGGTCGACTCTGAGGAACACACTGAAATCTACTTTTAGGTGTTAGTAGTAATCCACATAAAAATGAGCGCCACTTAAAGCCTTGCCTTATCTACATGTAAAGCATTTTCTTTACAGCGAAAAATGAAAAACAATATTTATCCTCGTCAATTAAACAAATACAATAACTAAAAGGCCAGGAATATGACCTAAACTGACTAAAATATGGCATAAAATAATAACTAAGGTTGACCTTGAGGAAAAGGTCCACATCTACTCTTAGGCACGGATAGTAATAAGTGGACTTAGCAAATCCTTAAAACATGTTATAAATGCAGAGAGATGAACATTTAAAACAAAAATAACACAAAGAACTCTTTCTGCTGCTTAATTAATGTCAGCAATGTTGCCTATTTGTTAATGCCACAGTCTATACATGATATGAATTGGCCCTTTTGCTAATGCGCAAAATAACAGGGAGGGAAACTGGCATTTTTTTATCTAAAATCCAGCAGGAACCATTTTGGATTGATGGAATTGCAAATAAAAGAAGTTAATATTGCATAATCCAGTTGCAACTTGCAGTAGGAGTATTCAAGGGTGTTGAATCCATTTTTGCATTAGAAGTAGCAATTTCATTAAATCCAAAATGATCATTTTAGCAAAGAATCTCTGTCCAGATTCTGGTGATGGCAACCTTGACAAGGTAACATGTAGAATGTTGCGCCTTTTTCCTTTTTAACTGTTCAAGGCTTCAACATGACATGGCAAGATGCTCTAAGAAGTGAGGTTACACAGACAATCGACAACAAAAATTGAAATAGTGCTGTTCAGTATAACAACATGGTTTCCCCAACAAGCTGTTATAGTGTTATTAAAGAATACTAGTAATTTTATAAACGAGATAGTTGTTCTAAAGAAAGCAAATGTTATATTGCAGAGGGAAATATAATATATGGCAAGAAATAAAATATTGAAAGATTTGCTAGAATAAAGAAATAAGTATTCAAACTTTTTTCATTTTAGCTTTATCTATTATGATGGAGAGAATATCAGCTCACTATTTGACAGACTTGAAGTTTTGGGGAACCTAGACTTGATAATATCACTGGTAATGACTCCTTGTGAGATAACACAATGTGTAACACTGATGGCATACACAGTACCATAAGAGTCAAGGAAAGGGTGCAACAGAATGTGTAACATTGAAGACATACGCAGTAACATAGGAGTCAAAAGGAAGGGTGGTCACACTCATCCAAGCTGCTGTTCTTTATATTGGTGAACTAGAAGGTCAAGTAAAACTGTAAAACTGTGGGTGACACACATGAACACCTTATTCTTGGGATTCCCATTGCCATATTAGTCTCTGTTCATCACAAGGTTATATTATGACAGTGAAGAGCATGCCTCTAAAATTAGCTTGACATTCCAAGTTCATTCTGTGATGTCAATGTGTACAGATTAAACATGGAAAGACAATGATTAGGCCATTCAAACTATCATAAAAAGAGGCATTTAGCACTACACTCACCTATAAGGCTATAAATAACACTCGACATAGGTGGTAACAGCAGACACCTATTTATCAATGTTCCACCAAGACTCTGGTGTGGGGAGACGCGGGTGCAGGGAGACGCACAGGGGGGACGTGTGGGAGTACCCTGAAATTTTAGGGAAATTTCAGGGGTGCGGGGAGTCGTCGGGGTATATAATTTTTTATTTTATATATATATATATATATATAATTCAAGTTCATATTCATTGTTAAATAATAAATAATGAAAGCATAAATATTAAGTAGACTAATAGACTAATAATAATATACTATATACTATACACTATATACTAATATGAATACCAATACATTGAAAATTGAAATTTGATCTACACATGATAAAATTTAAATTCATAATTGAATTTAATAATGGCATACATTGATCCATCCTCATCTTTCATTTTGATACATACATCATTCATATGACATACTCATTATTCCAATATTCATCCATAATCAATAATCATTCAATAATGAAATATTCAAATGCATTGATCCATGATTCCATATCATTCATCATTCATCATTCTAAAATCTACTATGTACATTGATTTAAAAATTAATTTCATCATTCATCATTCTAGAATCGAAATTGAAAGCAAAACATACTAGAAGTAGATAGTAGAGACTAAAGTTTGAACTTTGAACACTGAATAGTAAATAGTAAATTTATATAACTCAAAGTTTCAAACTCAAAATTAGTTAAGAGTCGAGAGTAAAGAATCAGTCTGAGGTCAACAACTGAAAAGTAAAAATAGATAATTTATTAATGAGCACTAAAAATAAAATCAACATCAAGGACACAGAGAGGTCAAGGTCGAAGTAGCAGAGGTCAACCAGAGGTCGAAGAGCTAGAAATGAAATGAATCATTGAATAATGAATCGTAATTTTTTTTTATTTTTTTTATATTTTTTTTTTCAGAAGCACCCTTTTTGGGGACCCTTTTTGGGGAGTCGCGTCCCCCACATTGGGGAAACACACCCCCTTGCGTCTCCCCAAGACTCCCCAAAAAGGGTGCGCAGGGAAACGCACCCCCAGGAGACTCCCCATCCCGGGTGCGAGGGGTGCATGTACCCAACCCTGGGGGACGCAACCCCGTGGAACACTGCTATTTATGAGTGCTAATCTTCAGTCCATTAAGCCTGATCCAAACAGTAAAATAAAGATTAAGTAAAGGCTATGCAGAATCATTCCTCGTTTAGAGACTCAGATGGTTCCCTCCAAACTTTCGCTCAGTATAAGGACTAGAAATGTCACACTTGTTCCTTTGCAAAGATTCTTTATTTTCAATATAACACTCTTACAGATGCACCCTTTCAGCCTCTATCTGGTTCCACCACCAAGATGTCTCACGACCGAGTTTCCCCTACAAGTTTAGATAAACAGAATATACTCCAGAACACCCAGCTAAGAGCCAGTATGAGTCTCATCAACAGCCTTTTACCAAATCTTGATCCTAGGAGCGTTGTTGGGAAACAGCATTTCTGGTTCGGGCTATGTTGCAAGTTATCTGACAGCAATTCTGACACAGGTAACATTTTGCTAAACGGAAGCTTCAAAATACTGGGAAACAAACATGCAATTACTTAATAAAACAAAAAACTGAAGTCAAAAAATAAAACAATATGAAGGCTTGGTTTTACTGTTTCTTTTCAACTGATGTTTTAGAGATTGTCTTTCTAATATTTCTTACTGTCGCTCTTTAGGTTTACTGGTGATTCATTGTATCTCTTATAAAGCCTTTTTTCACTTCATGTTCTCTTTACACTTAAATTCTTGGAAGTTCCTGCAACACTTCCGATGTACACTATTTTTTCTACTTTTGTGATTTTTTGACGAACCTCTTTTCATATATTTTAAAAATAACTGATCATCATTTCCACCAAACTCAATCTTGAACAATAGGACTAACTTAGCATACCTTCCCTTGAAGGTCACCAATAATTCTATTGACTCTGATATTAATAAAATAATTGTTGTTTAATTACGTGATATTTATCTGATTGGGACCAAAACAACGCACAGAACAAACTTTCTCTCAATGAAGCATTCAAAATCTGCAGCTTGAAGAAATTATGTCACGTAAAGAAAGCATTTGCAAGGTTTCAGCAACACATTTATGACTAAAGATCCAGAGCCCAAAACACTAGGAGGACAAAACACAAAAGGTAAGAGGTAACAATAGTGACTACAAATAAAGACAAGGACAAAGTACAAAATTAGAAATCAATCTTCTTGCTATCTTGGATGAATTTGAAACCTGCATGGGATTTAATATTGTCCCCAAACAGAACCTACAATATATAGTGTACATCTAATAGGATGTGCGAGAATATCCCATTACTTCAACCATTGTTAGTACCTAAGTACACTTGTGCGATTGTCAAATAATAGTAGATAGTTTCACCACAAACTCATCCATGTATGATGCAAACTCTCAGGCATCAAGAGGCTAATCTTGTACAGCTCAAGGAAGCTACCAACTATCACGTAGTAGCCCTTCCACTCTCTTTTGGTTGGTTCATCTTCAACTTAGGGGGACACAAGGTGATGTAATGAAAAGTTGACCCAAGCAAAATAGGTGGTAGTAATACCAGCCTAGATCCATCTTTACTCTGGATCTACGAAGCACCGAGAGGGATCAAATCTCTTTTCAATTTAACAGAGGTTTGTACCTCAAGAGATGTGATCCCTCTCGGCACTTACTACAACTGGAGTTTTAAAAATAATATAATTTATAGTTTTTATTTCATGTGTCAAATATACTTACGTATTAGTTTATTAGTGTTTTGTTACTTAAATATTATTTTTATAAATTAATATAAACTAATATATTAATAGTAATTTATATTGGAAATTTTGAAAAAAAATAGTAAATATATATATTTTATTTTTTTATTTATTAATTTTTAATTGTTGAAATTAAAACTTGTAAATCAATAAAAATTAATTGTTATCTTAAATAGTGTTGCACGATTGTCTCCCCCCCCCCCCGCCAAGGATCCAAGGTCGGAACCGCGCCCCATACCGACCCTTGGGCAATCCTCCGACGGAACCGCGGATCCGAAAATCAGATCCACGGTTCTGCCGTTTTGAGGCGATTCCTGGCGATTAACTAATTGAAGATATGGCTTTTTGGCCAGAATTTGGCAATACAATTTCTAGCAAGATAGTGACTTATTGTTTAAAATACACTTTCGAATGCATAGATGGATTATGCACCCTGAAAAGAGGCACTTGATCTTTGCAAATTAAACTTGAAAATTTGGACTGGATTATGAATATAATTGACCAAAAGAATAATATAATTTATAGTTTTTATTTCATGTGTCAAATATACTTAGTATTAGTTTATTAGTGTTTTGTTACTTAAATATTATTTTTATAAATTAATATAAACTAATATATTAATAGTAATTTATGTTGGAAATTTTGAAAAAAATAGTAAATACTTATTTTTATTTTTATTTTTTATTAATTTTTAATTGTTGAAATTAAAACTTGTAAATTAATAAAAATTAATTATTATCTTAAACTTAATTTGGCATAGTTTAACTAATTGAAGATATGGCTCTTTGGCCGAAATTTGGCAATACAATTTCTAGCAAGATTGTGACTTCTTGTTGTTTAAAACACAATTTTGAATGCATAGATGGATTATGCACCCTAAAACGAGGCACTTGATCTTTGCAAATTAAACAACTTGAAAATTTGTACTGGATTATGAATGTAATTGACCAAAAAGAAAGCTTCAAATAGAATCATTTCATATATTAATTAGACTACCCGAACTAAATTCTTCATCTTGATAAACAAATAACATAAACTTTAATTAATAATCCATTATAAATTATAGTGTTTAATTCTTGACTTATTTATTTACTATGTTGCACATGGACTCATCCCCACCAAAATTCATGGCATTTCCTTCGTCCCGACAATCGAGGTACTTTTGGAACTTGTTAGAAATGTCCCTAATTGGCTAGGGACTCCATCGAAGACTTGGGGACTTCCAGGCCATCCCCACGCCTTCCCTCGACAAATCAGGGACTTTTAGGGGACTTCCCAAACGTCCTTCAAAAAATTGGAGACTTTGGGACATCCCCACATATCTTTCTCCTTAAACGTTAAAAAATTTAAAATTAAAAAATTAAACCTAAGTTCTAAACTCTAAATAGTAAAAATTAAAAATCGATTTTGAATTTTAAAAACCTAAACACTATGCATACTAACTAAACCTACTTATCTCACGACTCATACGAAACCTTGTTAAAATTGGACAACTAGGTCCAAACTCCATGTTGTGTTGCTCAGATGAAGATACCAATATTTTTATTGGGTTCCTCTTTTGGAGAGGTGTAAGATCGATATAAAATTGATCTTAATCTGATGAGCGGAACATTTATTTTGAATTTATTTTTAATAATTTCAAATATGTGCAGGTCGGTCTTAAGGTTTTACACCGCCAGCAAATGTGTCACACACCTCAATGATGGATATATATACAATCAACGTTGGAGAGCATTTCACTCACTCTCATCACACACATCTCCTCCTCTGATTGGATACGAGCATCTAAGAAGCAGTTCTCACGTGGGAAAAAAGGACGAAGTTGCTAAAGCTGGAAAAAGGACGAAATTTCAACAGTTAGGGTTTCTAGGCAAGTTTGACCAGCATTGACTTTGGTCAATGCATGGTCCAAATTGGCTGATTTTTGGTGGAGAGTTCGATCTTGGAAGGTCGTACACTTTGGCACGAAAATTGAGGTCAAAAGGTTGACCGAAGTTGGAGCTACGTTGACTTTATTGTTGCTGCCCTGCGTTGACTTTTCTGGACTGCATTGACTTTTCTGGGGTTGACTTTGAGTTGACTGGGTGACTGATTTGAGGGTTGTTGTGACAAAAGCTAGGTTGGCTGACCAAGAAGACTTTGCTAGTTGAAGCATCTTGCTGACCACCGTAACGCACTAACACATTCTTCTGTTTCTGCTTTGTCTTCTATAGATCCACTGGTATGTTCTATCAACATTTTACTTGACTGTTTATGTGATTGCTGTAATAAAAAGTAAAGTTGCATCAAGCATAGAACATCTACCTAAATTTACATGGTATCAGAGGTGAGGTGAAGACAAGCCCTATTTGTAGCAATCACCGGAAAGGATAATGGGTTCCACAAGCTATAGCTTCAAGGAAGAAGACAAATTGACTGGGAAGGATGACTTCCATGCTTGGAAAATGATATTGGATCTCAAATTGGAAGACCAAGATGTCATGGACTATGTGCAGGGTAAAATCCAAGAACCTCCATCCACTGCTACTGCTGCTGCCAAAACAAAGTACAAGAAGGGGGAGATCAAAGCAAAGTTGATGATTAGGGAATCCATTCATAAAAGCCTGGTGGCCTACATCTCTGAGTTGGGCACATCCAAAGAGATGTATGATAAATTGATCCTCATGTTCAAGGCCAACAATGCGAATCAAGTACTATTCTTCAAGAATCAATTGAAGAATCTGAAGAAAGGAAGGGATGAGTCTGTCCAATCATACTTTCTAAAGCTGACTGAAATCAGGGACAATCTGCTAGCTATTGGGGAAAAAATAGCTGATTGAGAAATGGTACTCACCGCACTTGGAGGGCTCTCATCTGAAAGGCATGTGTTCAACACTACCATTCTAAATAATAATGTGATACCTGACTTTGACGAAGTATTATCAAGATGCGTTCAAGAAGAATCAAGAATGAAGGAGTATGGAAATGGAGGAAATGCTACATACGCTGCTCATTCTAGAAAGAAGAACTCTGGTGGTCTAAAGAATAAGGGAAAAGCAGGGGCCCAAGGAAAGAAGGGAAAATGTTTCACTTGTCATAGGCCTGGTCACTATGCTAGAGAATGTCCTTTCAAGAAAGATTCTCCTGATAGTGATGACAACAACAACAACCGAAGGAATGGCAATCAAAGGAACAACAGGTTCAAGGGAAAAAGGAAGGCTTCCTCCGGCAGAAATGATCAACATTTCAAAAGGTCAAAAAACTCCAAGTATAAGGAATCACATGTTGTCGATAAAAGAAATGAATACATTCTTGTATCTACCCTCTCTGTTACATCCCCACCCGACACTATGGATGTCTGGTTGATAGATAGTGGTGCCTCAAGGCATATCATTGGGTTCAAGGAAGCACTTTCTGATATGATTGAGAAGGATACTAATCTGGAAATTATCCTTGGAGATAATGCCACATATCTCGTGAAAGTGACAAGGATTATGACCCTTCACTTGTCTCAAGGTCAAGTCCTTCACTTGCAGGATGTACTCTATGTACCAAATTTGAAGAAGAACCTTGTGTCTATATCAGCCATGGAAGACAAAGGTTTCAATGTGGCATTCACTAATGGAAAGGTGCTCATGTGGAAGAAGAGCTTTAAAGAAGCTATCTCGATTGGGTTTAGAGTTGATACACTCTAACAGGTTGGAGGAAGTCCGCTGGGAGCAATGACATGTGATCCTATTCGACAGACTGAACTATGGCACCAAAGGTTTGGACACCTTCACTACAAAGCCCTTCCCGAAGAAAGGAAGGTGGTGACAGCGATGCCCAAGTTTCCAAATAATCATGAAGGTGTATGTAGAGGTTGTGCCGAAGGAAAGCATACAAGGGGACCTTTCCCCTCTAGTGTCACAAAGACATCTGATATCTTGGAATTGATCCATTCTGATCTATCTGGTATGCTGCCTGTGACATCCTTGGGAGGATGTTCATATTATATGATGTTCATAGATGACTTCTCTTTCAAAACCTGGATATACTTCTTAAAGAAGAAGGATGAGGCTTTCATGTGGTTCCGTACATTCAAAGCCTTGGTGGAAAATATGACAGGGGAAAAGATCAAGATTTTGAGAACTGATAATGGCACTGAATATGAGTCAAATGAGTTCAAGGACTTTTGCAGAGAAGCTGGCATTAAGAGGGAGACCACAACTGTCTATACTCCCGAGCAAAATGGTGTTGCTTAACGAAAGAACCGGATCATTGTGGATGTTGCCCGTGCCATGCTATGTGACCAAGGTCTGCCGAAGTTTCTATGGGGAGAAGCTGCGAACACTGTCGTGTACATACAAAATCGATGCCTGCATTCCGCTCTAGAATCCAAAACTCCCGAAGAGGTTTTCTCTGGTAAGAAACCTGATGTCTCACATTTTAGAGTTTTTGGATGTACCGTCTACTTTCATGTGCCGAAAGAAAAGAGGAGCAAGTTGGATGCTTCTGGGAAGAAAGGAATGTTTGTGAGCTATAGTGAAACTTTGAAGGCCTATAGAGTCTATGTGCCTGGTCAAAAGGAAGTGGAGATATGCCACGATCTCACCTTTGACGAAGATACTTCCCTGAGGAAAGTAGTCAATCTTCCGAGATCTGAGGAAGATAATGAAGCAAGGCCTGGAAATCAAGAGGAACCGAAGGATGAAACAATGCCTGATGCTGAAGGACCGATGGACCCGATTGATCCACCTCCTTCACTAGGAAAGAGACCATCATGGCTCAGGGACACTCTCGAGGATGTTGAGGGACATGCTGCCCCAAGGGGGACATTTCGTGAAAGCAAGAAGCCGAATAGATACCAAGGGTATCTAGCAGCCATGAGTACTATTGTACAATCCGAGCCTGGATCCTTTGAGGAAGTCGTAAAGCATCAAGTCTGGAAGGATTCTATGCACGAAGAGTATGATTCCATTATGAAGAATGATGTTTGGGATGTGGTTCCAAGACCAAAGAACAAAACAGTTGTCACCTCGAAATGGCTCTACAAGATCAAGCATGGATCTGATGGAAGTGCTGAAAAGTTCAAGGCAAGATTCGTTTCCCGTGGCTTCTCTCAAAAGGAAGGCATAGATTATGATGACATATTTGCACCTGTGGCCCGATATACCACCATTCGATCTATTATAGCCCTTGCTGCTACGCAAGGATGGAGTCTTCATCAGATGGATGTGAAAACCGCATTTCTACATGGTGTGATAAAGGAAGAGGTATATGTGGAGCAACGTCTGGAGTTCGAAGTCCAAAATCGGGACACCCATGTCTGCAGGTTGAAGAAGGCCCTCTTTGGGCTGAAGCAAGCACCCAGAGCTTGGTACGAGAAGATAGATAGCTACTTGGTGAAGCTGAGCTTCACTTGAAGTAATGCTGATCTGAACCTTTACTTCAAGGTTGTCAAAGGAAAACCTCTCATCCTGGTGCTATATGTGGATGACCTCTTCCTGATAGATGTTGACCCTCTCATTCATCAGTGCAAGAGGGAGCTCGCTGCTGAGTTCGAGATGAAGGACCTAGGACTGATGCACTATTTCCTAGGCCTGGAGGTCTGGCAGAGACCTGGCGAGATTTTCCTTTCTTAAGGAAAATACATTGTGAAGGTTGTGGAAAGATTTGGTATGGTGGACTGCAGTCCGTGTCAGCACCAATGGAGCTCAACTTCAAGAAGTTGAGTGGCAACGCTGCTGGGCCCGTATTGTCAAATCCTACCGAGTATCTTCAACTCGTAGGGGCCCTGATGTTCTTAGTGAACACCCTTCTAGATATATGTTTTTCAGTGAACACTTTGAGTCAACAGATGGTTGAGCCTCATCACTTTCACTGAGTTGGTGCCAGGAATCTTCTGATACACCTTCGGGGCACGATAAACCATGGGCTGAGATACACTGCCGGGAGCATGACACTCCTTGGATATGCTGATGTTGATTGGGCTGGCAGTGTGGTGGATCGTAAGAGCACATCGAGATGTTGCTTCAATCTTGGTTTTGCTTTGATCTCATGGATGAGCAAGAAGCAGAAGTCGATGGCTTTGAGCACCGCCGAGGCCGAATACATTGCAGCAAGTATGGCCTGTTGTGAAGCAGTTTGGTTGCGAAAGCTCTTTAGTGAGCTGTTTGAACATGTGCTAGATACCACCATGATACTCTGTGATAACTAGAGTGGGATTCGCTTGTCCAAGAATCTAGTGTTCCACGATCGATCCAAGCATATTGATATCAGGTACCACTATATCCGGGATATGGTACAACAAGGCACCGTAAGGCTTGATCATATAGGAACTGATGAGCAGGTCGCAGATATTCTGACAAAGCCCCTGGGGAAGGTCAAGTTCCTAACCTTTCGTGAGAGTCTTGGTATCGTGGAACGACCCTATGATGTGGGTCCTGTTGGACGATGAGCTCTGGGAGCTCTGGGGGGCTTTGGGGATAGCTTCTCGAAGCTATAAGCACTCACGAGGCTAGGCTTGCCAAACCTTGTGGTGGTTTTGCCCCACCGTTATGATCTTTGAGTTGGTTCACCTCTCATTATCTGTGCCCCGTATGCATCCTACCCATTGAGTTCAGGGCTCATGGGAAGTACCTCTCATTTGGCCAATGAGGTGGGAAAAGCTAGAGACTAGTAGCAAAGACTGACGGACGAATCAGAGATTGTTGTACTCTCTATCTAGGATGGCATGGTCCAACCACTTGATCTGGGATCAAGTATAGTGAGGTTTCGGACCTCCAACTGACTTCGGGTCAAGTAAACCAACTTCGGGTTGGTATGAGACTCTTTGAGTCTGATAGAGGTTTCAGACCTCTGGGCTGAATCTGTCAGCCGGGGGATGATGTCTTTGTGACTGACCCACTTCTGTTCTGAAATAAAGAGGCCAGCAAAGCAAGTTACGGCGAGATGACACACGATGTTTGTTTGCACAGGTGGATGGAGTTCTCCCTAGTTGAGAGGGAGTGTTAAAATTGGACAACTAGGTCCAAACTCCATGCTGAGATGCTCAGATGAAGATACCAATATTTTTATTGGGTTCCTCTTTTGGAGAGGTGTAAGATCGATATAAAATTGATCTTAATCTGATGAGCGGAACATTTATTTTGAATTTATTTTTAATAATTTCAAATATGTGCAGGTCGGCCTTAAGGTTTTACACCCCCAGCAAATGTGTCACACACCTCAATGATGGATATATATACAATCAACGTTGGAGAGCATTTCACTCACTCTCATCACACACATCTCCTCCTCTGATTGGATACAAGCATCTGAGAAGCAGTTCTCACGTGGGAAAAAAGGACGAAGTTGTTGAAGTTGGAAAAAGGACAAAATTTCTGCAGTTAGGGTTTCTAGGCAAGTTTGACCAGCGTTGACTTTGGTCAACGCATGGTCTGAATTGGCTGATTTTTGGTGGAGAGTTCGATCTTGGAAAGGCTGTAAACTTTGGCACAAAAATTGAGGTCAAAAGGTTGACCGAAGTTGGAGATGCGTTGACTTTATTGTTGCTGCCCTGCGTTGACTTTTCTGGGGTTGACTTTGAGTTGACTGGGTCACTGATTTGAGGGCTATTGTGACAAAAGCTGGGTTGGCTGACCAAGAAGACTTTGCTAGTTGAAGCATCTTGCTGACCACCGTAACGCACCAACACATTCCTCTGTTTCTAGTTTGTCTTCTATAGATCCACTGGTATGTCCTATCAGCATTTTACTTGATTGTTTATGTGATTGCTGTAATAAAAAGTAAAGTTGCATCAAGCATAAAACATCTACCTAAATTTACAAACCTATAGCATGCTAAACCTATTGCATGACGGTTGCGAGTTGAACCAATGTTGCACGAAACGTTGACGTTTTTTGGAAGCGGGGACGTGGAAGCATCATCTCCAAAAAATCTAGGAAGCGAAATGTCTTGGAAGCGTCTAATATATATATATATATATATATTGCTTTTATATTAAAAAAACGTCCAAAATACCAAATTAATTATAGAAGATATGGCAGCATGCATATTTGTACATAAATCAAGATAGATATGAAATCCATTATACATTAATGATTAATTGTTCGAGCATCAACCATCTAGAATCTAGATTCTTCTCCTCTTGTCTAGCATTTGCCTCTACCTCAATTATCTAGGGACATTAGTCAAAATTGCCCAATTTTGATCAAACTACCTAATGCAAGCCTTAAAATATGGTAGAAAGAACTTAACATGCTTGATCGATGATTTTGACTTGATTGAAATGTAATATTTTGCTAACGACATGACAAAGGAGTTCAACAATTAACACCACCAACACTAGGGTACATATAGGGCTTGGTGCTCTTGATTAAACGATAATCACATACCCTCGTACATAATATAATCTAATGAAATGCCAAAATACCATTGATCTTGAATTCCTGAAAACTGTTAAGTCTGTTGAATTCTGAATAGGATATGAAATTCTATTTTCTCAATATGAAGTTCGATCAGGCTGGAACCACTCTCAAACATCCGGAGTCATTTCATGGTAATGTTACAAAATTTCATCCTTTTACTTTAAGAATTTAACATTACCATGAGGGAGCATCTAGGAAGCAAATAGGAGCATCGCGGGGGCACCTTGGGAGTGTCCGAGAAGCCCCAACCCAACTTAAGTCAAATAAAAAATAAAAAAATATTTAGAACTTTGTGGAACACTATGGAATTGCCTGTCTCCCTTCGGATCCGTTCCCGATCAGTGAAGGATATGTTCTCGATCCGCGGAGGATCCGTCATCGGATCCGCAGTTCGCAAAGATGGAAATGCGGATCGAGCCAGTATGGTTGCGAATTTCCAGGAACTGTCTTCGCCAACCTAGTCCGTGGTTCCAATATTCCAAACTGCGGATCGGGCCAGTACGGTTGTGAATTTCCAGAACTGTCCTCGTCAACCCAATCCGCAGTTCCGATATTCCAAACCTTGGATCGGGCCAGTACAGTTGCGAATTTCCAGGAATCGTCTTCGCCAACCCAATCCACGTTTCGATATTCCGAACCGCAAATCCGACGACGGATCCCACACAGACCCGTCTGGGACGTGATTCCTGGTTTGGATCCTTCGAGAGGGGGGGGGACGTAACCTGCAACCTGGAGTAGAACAAAGCACATTGGCGAGTTGAACAAAGAACATTCATGGCGACGAGAACAAAGAACTCAAGCTCACCTCCATGGTTTTCTAGACTCTTAATTTGGGATTTATAATTAAATTTTAATGACGTGTTCATGTTTACAGTTTTATTAAATTTTACTTTTAGGCTTTAAAGTTTAACTGTTATTTAAATTTTGAAATGATTCATCATGCATCGCAACATCATAGAATGATTTTGTAGACAGTGATGGATTGTGCTGCAACAGACTAATAGTACTTCTAAGTTCTTGACAATGGGCAATGATAACGAGATTTGTCTTTGTGATGCACGATGATGATTAGATACTATTAGTATTAGACTATTAGTATTTTATTTTGTAATTTGAATTTCAAAATTAGTAATAATTCTATTTTTCTGTGTTTTAATTTATCATTCATGTACATTGTTTATAATAAATTACTACAATTTGTTTTATTTTTTATATTTTTAGGGGACGACAAGTTGGGGACAACAAGTGTGACAACTACTATATATATATATATATATATATATATATATATATATATATATATACCCGTCCCCCATCTCGACAACCAACACAACATAGTTTATTTATAATTTTTTGAATTCCACTTATAAATTGATATGGATATTTTCATATATATTATCTGCTATAACCATTGTTAAAGTGTTTAATGGGTCTCTCATATACAGATTTTTGAATTTATTAAATCATTAATATATATCTATATATTGATATTTTGTATTAATTATTTACAGTTGATTATTTTGTACTCTGTATTTATTTAACCTATTAGTTTTTCCCATGATTTTGTTAAAGACCGTGGTTTTACACTTTATATTTATCCAATTTATTAATTTTTGTTTGTTAAGGGAGTATATATTAAATAAGACAACTGAATGAATTTGTAAGGCTATAGGGGTTGCTAAGCATTCTATGAAACAGGGATAGCTTGCTGATTTCTATTGCAGAAATTTGTCCTTGGTAAGCTACGCATGCTATTCAAAATATTGGTATGAAAGGGATGCCATATCAATGCTAACAACAAATGGGTTTATTATATGGTGCTAGATACACCAATTGGGTTTAATTATATGTCTAGTCATATTATAGCATGTCGACAAAGGCTTCTCGAAGCCAACTCACCCCATCTTAAAATAGAGAACATTTGCACCAAATAATGCTCATGAAGGGGGCATACCACCAAAAACTAGCATCAAACCAAGTCAAATGCGACCATCCACATGGAATGCAGCCTCCGAAAATGTATGCATGCAAGAAATTAAAAAAATAATTCTCCACATTGGAGGATGTGCTATATGGTCAACCAAGAGGAACTAAGTTCCCCCCCTCCCCAACCAAGAGGAACCAAGTGGCCCCCCGCCCCAAGATGCATGAGAGAATAAACATATAATAATCCTCTTGGGAGAATGTTGCATAACGACTTCCTCCCAAAATAGCAAGAGGTGCGCAAGGAGCATACAATCAATCGACGTGTGAATCCCAAGGCAAACAACTTCATGGATGAATGTGCAAGATGCCAAGTAGATGGAGCACACCTCAAGGAACAATGCGGCAACTGCCAAAATATTAAGTACAATATCTCTCTACAAGTGTGCCCTCAAAGAATATGACCAAAAATAGAAAGAAGCAACTTCCACATATGCACCCTCCAAGAAGAATCTCCAACAAAATTAGAAAGAAGAGAAAACACAACCATGCAAAAACCATATGTATGGCAAACCATATATTTTACACACTTCCCAATATATGCCCTTCATAACCACCTCAAAAAAAATAATATGTGTTGAGTAAAAGAGATGAGAACACTCTCTAGTGTAGGTTAAAAGACACCAAGTGTAGCTTAAATATCAACCTAGTTTTGGGGCAAAGGGCCCTTCCATGTGACATTGTAAGCAACAAGATTTGAAGGCAAGTGATGAAGTGAAGAAGGAATATATGGCAAGCAAGCATCATCTACATGCCACGTTAGCTCAATTTTCATGCCAATGTGGCATAAAGCCAAACTCTTCAAGCATTTATTCTACATTCGGACATGACATCATCATCTTTGGGGCTATTGGATGGAGTAAAGAGGAATATGATGACAAATGATGGAACGTTGAAGCCTAATTATCGAAATTGGAGCCCCCAAGGGTAAACTGTTCAAGCAACAACTACAAAATTACAAGGTAGCCACTATCATTCCAATGAAGAAAAGGAGGTAGAATTCTTCAAGCAAGCAAAAAGAGGTCCCTCCAAGGTAGAAATTGAAGCATAATGTGAGAAAGTGAGCGCCCAAGGGCTAAAATAGATAGAACAAGGTCAATTCAAGGGTCTAAAACAAGCATACTCAAATAAGGCAGCAGTTGGAAAATTAATGGTAAAGAAAACAAGGTCGAGACCTCCCGAGGCAAGATTAAGCCCTTCTCAAGCAAAGATAAGGAAACTTATGAATGAAGGAGAGACCCCAAGGGAAATTTCAAGCATTCCAAAGTTAAATTCAAACCTAATTTTAATTATTGTGCTCTAGATCAGCTAGTCGTTTTCAAGAAAGTGAGGTTGCTCCCTCATTTTGTGTGTAGAAAGGTCAAAGATGCTAGTCATTGAAAGGCAATGGCCATCTACAAGTAAACTGTGAGGTCCAAAGCAAGGAAAGTTTGCATTTCAAGCAAAATCAATCTAAATTCAAGCAATGAAGACTAGCCCATGGAAGTAGTCCTCTATATTCAAGTGGCCAACCCTAGCCTAGTTTTTTCGAGGTCAAATGAGGGTCAAATCAAGTCATTGCACCATCAACGGAAAACCAATTTTACATGCAAGTTAGTCATGAAGTGACAATTGGATTGTTTGGTCATTTTAAGTCAAAATGACCTTTGTTGACCTCATTCATGTGGGCATGTTGCCTCTTGGGATTTATTCAATACAAAATTTGAAAAATTAAATTATTAACTTAGCCTCCAAGAATTTTGTGTATGGCAAACTACATATTTTGTGGGAGACCAAGTAAGATATTCTGAAACGCCTCATGTATAAATATAAACCTTTTCCTCCTTGGTAAATCATTGCAACTTGTTGAGCTATCTAGTACAATGTCAATTTTTTCATGATACAAAACAGTACACACATGAATTCTCTTCTTGGAAGAGCAGGTCTAGGATTTATTTGACAATTTCTCTTAATTCCTACAAGGTACTATTGTTCTCTTTTGGGACATGATTCGCTCTCCCCTCTAGAGGTAAATAACCTAATCTTCAATAATTGTTCGTTTCTTGGCTGGAGGATTTGCTTTGTGGGAAGCCCTTTAGTAGGATCTTGCTTCTATTAATTGTCTTGTTTTGATGCTAATATTTTATCCTCGGTGTTTCACCTAGCATTCCAAAATCTCAAGCATTTAAAGTCGAGATACCAAATCAAAGAGTGAACATAATTCCATGTCCTGGACTCTTGTGGAAGAAGGATCATACCATTGTTCTAACAATTTACAATCAAATTCTCTACCAAAATTATCTATCAAAATTCATTGTATTTGTTCTAAATTTGTAATTAGAATTAAATATAAAAGATACTAAAAAAATTATATTTCAAAAATTCCAAACTCCCTGTAAAAAATCCAAAAAGTATTCCAATATTGAAATTTGTCCCTAAATTGTGCTTTAAATTACATATATCGAAAAAATTATTAGATAAATTCCCACAAAATTGCATTTTGGGGAATCCCTAAAGTTATACGCCCCCCCTTAGTTTACTCTATATTGTTGTACTAATATTGTTTCCAAATGTCTTAAGGTTGATTACAAGTTCTGGAAATCATTAACATGTGTCGAGGGGAGTGAAGAAAAATGAAAGAAATGGAGAGCTCTGAAAACCTAGCTATGGCAGCTTGGGGTTTTCGAGACGGGGGAGATGATTTGGGATTTATGGTTGATGGTTACTGCACGGCTCGAAGAGCATTGCTCATCTATCATCAACACTTGTTATCATGATAGCACTTCAGGCAGAGGAACCAAATGGCAGACCAACTTTCCAAAGAAGTTGCGGAGCTAGCTTGGGGCAGCTAGCACATCACTGAACATGTTGCAGCTCAGATATACATATACTACCATAGACCATTCATAGAGGACTTCCGGGATATGGGAGCAGTCACTCCATGACTGCATTTTGTCTGACTATTATTATTTTTTGACACTGACATACTACATGCATGCTACCGGCTTTTATATTTATATTACATTATGCTTATGTATAGGGTAGATAGCTATGATTAGCAACATACTTGCACAGATTGCAAATACTCCGTTTTCCTTTTTGAGGAATAGTGATTTTCTATGATGATAATTGTAAAATGGAACATGTAATATTTTATACTAATGAAAAATTACGATTTTTTCCTGGGAAAAAAAAGTTTTGGAAATAATCTACAACAATTAGAAATGATTGGACACAAATCCTTACTTTGGGATAAGTGAAATCTAAGAGTTTTTGTCATGTTTCGGGTAGTATCAACAATATTCTCACTAAGGGCAAATGGGCTAAGTGATTGAGCTTTGCACCCATAAACAAATGCTATTCTAATGACCCATGCTATTGCAACCTCTGGAAAAGTATAAGTACAAAGGTGAGTGATACATTCTTGTTGTCAGCAAGAGAGCATCTTGTCGAGGAGAAGGTAAAGTAGGCCTCAGAGCTATAGAAAGTTGAGAGGATCTGTGTACGGTTGAGAAGAGCATAGAGACATACATGTTGAGATTTTTTGTATTTGGGGTAGCATCAGTTGTGCTCTCAGTCCCAAATTTTGAGGAAGGACTAGAGTTCACCTGATCTACAAGACCCAGAAATGGATTTGGGAAATTTCATCTGGTTTAGGAGATATTAAATTAATTAATTATTTTAATGTATTTCCTAAGTTAAAACTTAGGAGAATAAAATAATTCAAGTGAATTTAATTAAACATGTGATGAAATTGTCTTAAGTCACACAGATCAAGCTTTCTTTTAATCTTAGACATTGATTAAAGATTTAATCTTGGCCGTTGATTTTTCAACGAGAAAAGTATAAAGGAAAGGCTTCGGGTCATTTGTAAGACACACAGAAGCAGAGCACTGAAGCTAAAAGTTGAGATTCTAGGGCGGTGTTGCTAAGAATTCTCAAGTGTTTCAGTTGCAGAGAGGGGAATTTAGACCAAGGGGATTATCTGATATCGAGGTCTAGAATACACAAAAGCAGAGAAGAGATCAGGGAAGACAGTGCAAAGGAAGGCAGCAGCTGTAGACGGCAATAGCAGCAACAACAAGGACAACATGATTTTCAGGAAACCCTTCAGGGGTTACGCAAAGACCCTTAAGGGCAGCATAGTGACTACGTCACCTAGTCTGGGGTAACGCAGTCCCTTCTAGTGACAGCGCTGAGCATTTGGAGGCATTCAGACGCTGACGCAGTGTCTTTCAGCGGCAGATCTGGGGTTTCTAGGCCCAGATCTAGCTGAGTTCTATAAATCCCGTTTGAGGGTGTGGATCCGTCAGTATAGTTGGTCTTAGATCAGCCAGGTGTTGCAAATCTAGAGTTTTCTCTGTAGGGATTTCCAAATCTGGAACCCGGAGTTGTGTTTTCAGAAATATTCTTAATAATAGAGCTCTCCAGCATCCATAGACCGGTTTTCCCACATTGGGATTTTCTGGGGACAGTTTGTCCAGAAATAACTGTGTCACTTTGTCTATGTGTGCATTTGCTTATTCTAGATCTGAATTGGTAGAGATTTGTTATGTGTTTTGCTTTGATGCTAACTTGAATTTATTCAGTTGATAACTTGTATAAGTAGGAGAAGCTTAACTGGATTAACAGAAACAATTTCTGCATAAGAATTAAGATTCAGAAATTTCTACATGGTATCAGAGCATTTGCAGATCTAGAGGGGTCACCAGCTGAAGAATATGAAGGATCTAGCTTCAGAAAGCAGTTGAAAAGGCAGCAAAAAAGTAGATCTGAAGGGACAGTGCAATTTTCAGGAGCAGAATCACGCAGAGGGAAGGGTGACATTGTCCAGCGCTGTGCCCTAGCAAGCCCATGCAATTACTGCGCAAAGGCAACTCAAGAACAACGCTGGTTGGGTTTGAAGCTTG
Source organism: Pinus albicaulis (assembly GCA_034641835.2). Lineage (NCBI taxonomy): Eukaryota > Viridiplantae > Streptophyta > Pinopsida > Pinales > Pinaceae > Pinus > Pinus albicaulis. The sequence continues at coordinate 491,399,300 of CM076574.1, forward strand.
CCAGTGTGATTCAGATCTGAATCTGTCAAATCCAGAAAAGTCTGTAGAAAAGTTGCAGAAAATTCAAAAGAGCTGGTGGGGTAAATTTTTGAAGTTTTCAGGTTTTTAACCTTAGCACAAGTGACAAAGTTTGGGAAGAGATCAGCTTCTCAGAGAGTTTCTTGCCAAAGGAAACTTGCAGTTTGGTTAGAGGATCAAAGAAGAAGCTGAATCGTTGTTGATTTGGTAGATTTCAAAGTAGGGAAAAGTGTCAGAGGGAGCAGAAAAGAGGAATCCAATAAAAATAACATCTCCATCATATAAACTATCCAAGGTGGAGTTTGGCCCTAGTTGCCAAATTTAACACTCCCTCTCAACTAGGGAGAAATCCACATACTAATCCATCTGTCAACTTGTACCATCTTTGTCATCCCTGCACTACTCTACTGAACTATCAAGAAATAATGAAGAAGAATTTGATCAAGAGTGAGACACAAGACCTTGCCAATCTCCACTGACCCAAATTCAGTCTAGAGGTAAAAACCTCAATCAGACTAGATCCCAGATCAAGTTGTTGAACACCATGCATCCTAGCATACAGAGTACGACAATACACGATGCGTCCATCGGTAGTGTTATGGTCTGTATCCTCATTTCCTAACTCATTGGCTAGATGAGAGGTACTTCCCGTGAGTCCTGAACTACATGGGTAGGATGTATATTGGGGCACCAGCAGGAGAAGGTGAACCTGCTCATATATCAACCAACAAAGGGGGTATCACAGAGGAAGGTGAACCAATCACCCTATACATAGCGCACAACTAGCGAAAGGTGAACCTCACCCTATGGTCGCTCATAGCCCCAAGCCCCCAGAGCTCAATGTCCAACTCATGGGACCCTCATAGGAGGGTCTGTCTACGACTCCAAGTCTCTCACGGAAGGTTAAGAATTTGACCTTCCCCAGGGGCTTCCTGAGAATATTTGCAGCCTACTCATCAGTCCCAATGTGATGGAGCCTTACAGCTCCTTGTTGTACCATATCCTAAATAAAGTGGTACCTAATATTAATATGGTTAGAGTCGTCATCAAACACAGAATTCTCTGAAAGGCGAATCCCACTTTGGTTGTCACAATAGATCACGGTCGTATCCAGCACATGCTCAAACAACTCACTAAAGAGCTTCCTCAACCAAACAACTTCACAACAAGCCATACTTGTTGCAAGTAATCGGCCTCGACGGTGCGCAAAGCAACTGACTTCTACTTCCTACTCATCCAAGATATTGAAGCAGAACCTAGAGAGAAGCAACATCCAGATGTGCTCTTACGATCCACCACATTTCCAGCCCAGTCAGCATAAGTATATCCATGGAGCCCCAAATTCCCGGCAGCGTGTCTCAATCCATAGTTGATTGTGCCTCAGAGATATCTCAAAAAATTCTTGGAAGCAATCCAGTGTATGTGATGAGGCTCGACCATAAATTGACTCAGCGTATTCACTGCAAAGCATATGTCTGGACAGGTGTTCACCAAGAACATCAGGGCCCCCACGATTTGATGATACTCGGAAGTATTTCCCAAATCGGGCCCAGTAGCACTTCCGCATAGCTTCTTAAAGTTGAGTTCCATCATAGTTGTCACAAAAATGCAGTCCACCATCCCAAATATTTCAAGCAACTTCACAATATATTTTCTTTGAGAAAGAAAAATCTCACCTAGCTTTTGCCAGACCTCCAAGCCTAGGAAGTAGTGCATCAAGCCTAGGTCTTTCATCTCGAGTTCAAAAGCCAACTCCCTCTTACATTGATGAATGAGAGGGTCTGCACGTGTGAGAAAAATGTCGTCCACATAGAGCACCAAAATGAGAGGCTTCTCATTATCAACCTTAAATTAAAGGTTTGGATCAGCTTCACTTCTCGAAAACCCTAGCTTCATCAAACAGTTGTCGATCCTCTCATACCAAGCCCTGGGGGGGCTTGCTTCAACCCATTGAGGGCTTTCTTCAACCTGCATACATATGACTCTCGGTCGAGAAATTCAAACCCTTCAAGTTGTTCTACATAAAATTCTTCCTTAAGCGAGCCATGTAAGAAAGAATTTTTTGACATCCATTTGATGTAGATTTCATCACTGAGAGGCAACAATGGCAATGATCAAACGAATGGTGGTATATCGGGCAACTGGTGCAAATATCTCATCATAGTCTATACCTTCCTAATGCGAGAAGCCTTGGGCAACAAACCTGTCCTTGAACTTTTCAGCACTCCCATCAGCTCCATGTTTGATTTTGTAAAGCCATTTCGAGGTGACAACTGACTTGTACTTTGGTCTAGGGACCACATCCCAGACATCATTCTTCATGATCGACTCATACTCTTCATTCATTACATCCTTCCAAACTTAGTGCTTCACGTCTTCTTCGAACATTCTAGGCTCAGATTGAACAATGGTACTCATGGCTACAAAGTACCCTTGGTACCTATTCGGCTTCTTACTTTACGAAATGTCTCTCGGCATCTTCGAGAGTATCTTTGAGCCATGAGGGTCTTCTTTTTGAAGAAGAGGGCTCACTAGGAGGTGGATCAATGGGATCCATCAAACCTTCAACATCCAGCATCTGTTTATCCTTCAGTTCTTCCTGCTTTTCCGTATCTTCATCTTTATCTTTCTTTGAAATAAGAAGATCTCTAACCTTCCCAAGGGCGGCATCTTTATCGAAGGTATCTCCACTTTGATTAGGCACATAGATTCTATATGCCTTTGAAGTTTCACTATAGCCCACAAATGTTCCCTTCTTTCAAGAAGCATCCAACTTGCTTCTCTTTTCTTTCGGCACATGAAAATATACGGGACTTCCAAAAATTGTAAAGTGAAAACCATCAAGTTTCTTACCGGTGAAAATTTCTTCGAGAATCTTGGAGTCCAATGCTTGATGTGGGCATCAATACGTGTTGGCAGCTTCTCCGCATAGGAGCTTTTGTAGGCCTTGGTCATGAAGGATCGCACGAGTAGTTTCAACGATGGTTTGATTCTTCCTTTTGGCAACAACTCCATTTTGTTCAAGAGTATAAGTAGTAGTGGTCTGCCTCTTAATGCCAACTTCCCTACAATAGTCATTGAACTCATTTGACTCATATCCAGTTCCATTCTCAGTCCACAATACTTTGATCTTCTTCCTTGTTTGATTTTCAACCAAGGCTTTGAAAGAGCAGAACCACTTGAACACTTGGTCCTTTTCCTTCAAGAAGTAAATCCAAGTTTTGTGAGAGAAGTCATCCACAAAAATAGCATAATACAAATATCCTCCCAAAGATGTTACGAGCAACATACCAGATAAATCAAAATGGATCAATTAAAGAATGTCGGTAGGCTTGCTATCACTTGAGGGGAATGGTCCCCTTGTATGTTTTCCTTCGACACAACTCTGACAAACACCTTCATAATCAACTTTAAAATCGGGCATACATGTGACCATATTCTGAGAATCGAGAAGAGCTTTATAATAAAGGTGAAGTGTTTCACGTCATGGCTCCCAACGAACTTCCTCTAACCTGATAAAGAGTATCAACCCTGAATCCAATTGTGAATGCTTCTTTGAAATTCCTTTCCAAACACGTACCTTTCCATCAATGAATGCCACCTTGAATCCTTTGTCCTCCATCACTGAAATAGATACTAAATTCTTCTTCAAGTCAAGTATATATAATACATCTTGTAGATGAAGGATTTGACCTTGATTTAGATGAAGAGTAATAATCCTTGTCCCTTTCATGAGATAGGTGGCATTGCCTCCAAGTATGATTTCCAAATTGGTTCCCTTTTAAATCAAATTTGAGAGGGCCTCTTTCTACCCAGTGAAGTTCCTTGGGGCACCACTTTCAATCAACCAATTATCTAAGGTGTCCGAAGAAGAGGTAGTAGAGAGGGCAGATATAAGATAGATAAAAAAATTTAAAAAAATAAATAAAAATTGGTTGTTATCTACAACATTAGATTCATCAGACCTGGAGTTTCTCGATCTCTTAGAAGGTTGACCATTTCCATATCGTGTAACGAGAGCATTTCTCTTTCCTTTGTTATTGAACCTGTTATTCCCAGCATTCCACGGGGTCGCGTCCCCCAGGGTCAGGTGCACGCACCCCTCGCACCCGGGACGGGGAGTCTCCTAGGGGTGTGTTTCCCCACGCACCCTTTTTGGGGAGTCTTGGGGAGACGCAAGCGGGTGCGTTTCCCCAGTGTGGGGGACGCGACTCCCCAAAAAGGGTGCTTCTGGGCGTCCCCCTTTTGAAGGGGGACGCGACTCCCCAAAAAGGGTGCTTCTGGAAAAATAATAATAATAATAATAAAATATTGGTAAGTTTAAAAAAAGTTTACGATTTTTATTTTCAGTGCTAATTAATAAATTATCTATTTTTACTTTTCAGTTGTTGACCTCAGACTGATTCTTGACTCTTGACTCTTAACTATTTTTGAGTTTGAAACTTTGAGTTATATAAATTTACTATTTACTATTTAGTGTTCAAAGTTCAAACTTTAGTATCTACTATCTACTTCTAGTATGTTTTGCTTTCAATTTTGATTCTAGAATGATGAATGATGAAATTAATTTTTAAATCAATGTACATTGTGTATTGTAGAATGATGAATGATATGGAATCATGGATCAATGTATTTGAAGATTTCATTATTGAATTTATTTATTGAATGATCATTGATTATGGATGAATATTAGAATAATGAGTATGTCATATGAATGATGTATGTATCAAAATGAAAGACGAGGATGGATCAATGTATGTCATTATTCAATTCAATTATGAATTTAAATTTTATCATGTGTAGATCAAATTTCAATTTTCAATGTATTGGTATTCATATTAGTATATAGTATATAGTATATTATTATTAGTCTATTTAATATTTAATATTTATCCTTTCATTATTTATTATCTAACAATGAATATGAACTTGAATTATATATATATATATACCTCAACGACTCCCCGCACCCACAAAATTTCCCTAAAATTTCAGGGTACTCCCACACATCCCCCTGTGCGTCTCCCCGCACCGGAGTCTTGGTGGAACATTGGTTATTCCTTTGATTTCCATTTCCCTTGAAATTGTTGTGATTGTAATCATCATCTGCATCCTTTTTATTAGGACACTCTCTGCCATAGTGGCCAAACCTGTTACAATTGAAACATCTACCCTTTCTTCCTTCTTTGAATCTCGGTGTTCCTTGACCTTGTTTCCTTGCAACAGCATTTTTCGTTCTTTCAACATGAGCGCGGAGAATGCAATAGGATTATTCCTATTTGAAGGCATGACTCTCTCCATCACCCTTGTCTCCTCTTGAATGCATATGGTCAACAATTCATCAAAACCTGGAATCATGTCATTCTTCAGGATGATGGTATTGAATACATCCCATGCTTGGGGAAGACCTCCAAGGGCAAAAAGAGTGAGCTCCCGGTCGGAAATAACCTCTCTAATAGATAGAAGATCATTTTTTATTTCAGTAATCCTCATGAAGTAGGATTGCATGGATTCCCCTCTATCCATCTTGATGTCCTTCAGCTTCTTGAGAAAGAGGAGTTGATTTGTTTAGCTAGCCTTGAACATGCTAACCAACTTGTCATACATCTCCTTAGATGTGCCCAGCTCGGAGATGTAAGCAACCAAATGATTTTGAACAGAATCCCTAATGATCTTCTTCGCTTTGACCTCTTCTTTCTTGTACTTCGTCTTGGTGGCAGCCGATGAATTTGAAAGTGGCTCAACAATCTTTCCCTGCACATAATCCATGACTTCATTTTCTTCCAGAGTCAAGCCTAAAGACATCTTCCATGCATGATAATCATTTTTATCATTGAGCTTGTCCTAAGATTTGAAATAAGATGAGGAAGCCATTGACCCTTGTCCTTGTCCAACAAATCCCAGTGATTTCTTTTCTCACCCTTGCTTGGGATTTGTCTTCACTTGGGCTCTGATACCATGTTAATTTTAAATAACAATGGTATGTTCTATGCTTTAGAGCAATTTACTTCAATCTTTCTTATTAGCCCAATATTAATTTCCAGATTAGCAATCACATTAACTTGATAGTAAATGCAGATAGAACATAAACAATAAGCAGAAGACAAGCCAAAACAAGAGCACACAATATTTGGCTGATGCCACGGAAAACCCCATTGCGGGGAAAACCCTTTGATCAAATCTTCTTATTACTCTTCAAAAGTTCAGCAGAGAGAGAGAGTACATAATACAAAATTCACTTACCCAGTCACTGTCAAAATAGTCCAGTCACACAACAGTCAACAAAATGCACTAACCAGAAAGTCAACGAAGGTCAAACCAGCAAAAATACTACTCCAAATCAGCTCGATTAAACCCAATCAACTTTGGCATTTGACTGCACCAACTACCACAGGTCCATCCTGCTACTGTGTACTGTGGGCTCCCATAGCAAGTTATTGATTCAAGAGGTGGACCTCCTCAAGAATCCTGCACAACCTGTAGCACTTTGGGGCTACAAAACCAAGTCACCCTACCTCACTCTTGGAGGGATGTCTGCTATGATGGCAAAGTCTTCCTCCAGCCTCGAGGACAGCCTATCGATCTCCATGGAAGCAACCTGTTGGTCTTGCTTCCCCTCCTTGTCCTTCTTTTTTAGCATACACTAAGTGTTGTAGTGGCCTAGCTCACCACACCTGAAGCACTTGATCTTTGAAAGGTCCTTCTTCTTCCTGTGCTGCCCTTGTTAACCCTTTGATGCGAGGGCCACATTCTCCTCCTTCACTTGCTTCGCCCCATTGTTGTTGTTGTTGTGACTAATCGTATTCTTCACCAAATCTCGCCTCATCTCCTCTTGTTGCAAATCATCCCACATCTTGTCCCACTATGGCAACTTGTCTCTGACCAAAATATTATGGGAAAAGTCCTGCCAGTCCTCGGAAACATTGTTGAGATCTAATCACACCAATTTTGTAGGTTGGGGCGCTGACCCTACAGCTGACAGCTAGTCTCAAACATCTTGAAGCCCGGTGAGGAAGTGGTCTATGCACTCCTCCTCCTACATATGGATAGATCTCAGCTTCTCCTCTAGATACATCTTCCACTGCTCGGAATATCCCCTAGTATAGCGTTGCGAGAGCATTCCACATCTGCTTGGCAGTGTCCTTGTCAGCTATATGTGATACTACATGATCTCGGCCCCCATCGAGAATCAATCTCTTCGCCTTCGCTATCTCCTTCTTGTATGGTTTAAGTTGATCTGGATTTGTAAGGACATCCACCACGTTATCGATGTATGCCTTAAGATCATACTCATCCAGAAGGAAGGAAACTCTTGCCTTCCAAATCACATAGTTGGATGCTCTGTGCAACCTATCCTGATCTCTCGGCCCTGATGATGTCATCTCAACAAAATAAGTCAAAATATTCCTCTTCTCTTCTGCTCAGTTGTTGCTAGGCTCTACGCACTCCCTACTGGAGTGAGTAAATCTACTCACAACAACTGTTGGTCTTCTATGAGAAATCGAACTTCTGAAGCTAGAAGTCCCCCCAGGAAAATTTCCCTCAGTGTGTGCTCTTACTTCCTCTTGAAGCTATTTTTGCAGTAGCAACTGGTGCAAAATACTGCGTCCAATTGGAGATCTGCTTTGCAAGGAAAAAGACTGTTGCTCCCTCTACCTCTGGTAATCATCGATCCGAAGAAATCTCATTTCTCTGTCGCTCTCTCAAAGAAATCGATTTTTCCTCAAAAATTGACCCTCCTAGCCAAAGGGAGTGCATTGCCTCTGGGTTTTGAAAAGTTGCTTATGCAATGCTACGAAACTCCTCTTCCTTTCTGTTATTGAGCTCTCCGGCTTTCTATCAGCTCTCTGATACCATGTGAAAATTCAAGGAACCCAAATCCTATTGCAGCAACTAATATTGTTTCTTCTATTTGTTAAATAAATTAAATTATTTATTGTGTGCTACGGTAAAATCCAAACAAATACACTGCAACCTTCACAAAACAAATATTGCGGAAGAAAAATAAACGTTGGAAGAAATAGATGCACACACAATATGACACCCCGTTATTTTTGGACTAAGTCCCCGAAAAAAACCCAAGTCGGGAAAACCGGTGTCGTAACAGAGGGATTTGATATTAACCGGCAGTGAAATCTGAGTACAATCTGTAGATGCTTAATCTAGCAATCCAAAACAGAGAAATGACAAGCAAAAAAACTAGTGAGAAAATTTCTCACTCCACAGGCAATTCAACATTGACCTCGGCTCGAATTTAGTTGTTCCTTGCTCCCTCTGCACAATCATTGCGTTAGCCTACGCAGTCACTGCGTCCCACAAGCTCGAAACGGTGTCTCCTCTTTCACTATCTTTGCCCCTCTCTCACTGTTTCGACCTCACTGAATCACCTCTAGCAACTGAATGTTGCTACTCTGGGGATCGATTTCTCGACAAATCGAATATTCAACTGATTTGGTGTATCTTCTCCAAGCCCCATCGAGTTATTCTTATAATCCACTTTTGAGACTTCAACGGCATAGATTAAATCTTAATCAATGGCTAGGATTAACTAGAAATAGATCCATGTACTTTTCTAGAAGATTCTCACCATGACTTAATTAATTCCTTTCAATTCATCATATTTCCTAAATTTAGAATTAGGAAGTATTAAAAATTGACTAAATTTAATTAAGTCGTCTGTAGGTGGAATTTCCAGAAACGATTTCTGGGTATTTGGCAATACATGTATTCTAGTCACTTTGTCAAATCTCGTGGCTAGAACACATGTGATGCTACAAAAAATAACACTTTATTGATTTTATTCTAGGTAAAATCATGTTCTTCATGCTTCTAGGGTTTGTTAGGACAAAGGATTTATTGTCATGAGTCAAGAGAGTCAACATCATGATTATAAGACCCTTCCGAACAAAATCTATCTTGTAAAAGAATTTATCGTGATTCTAGAAAATTTTGGAAACCTCCAAAGTACAAGTCAGCCTTGGCAACTTCAAGTTGGCCTAAAGAAGGGAATTCAACCCCTTCGAAAGGCTATATAAAGGAGCAGATTCGACCTCATTTGGCATTCTCTCACTAATAAGTTTGATCTTCAAAGAAAAGATTCGAACTAAGGAAAGAAGAAGCAAGGAAGGAGGAGTGAAGGTCTAGAAGGCAAAAGGAATCCAAGGAGAAGAAGAAAAACTCGTTTTTGAGTTGTATCTCTCTCGCATTTGCAAAGTTATAAGGTTTCTGTAGCTACAAAGGAGGCTGAAATTGCAAGTCAGAGTTGCAATAGGACAACTTGCAGTATCAATTTGTTGGGAGAAGGAAAATTTTGACTTGACATCGTTAACCTTAGGAGGATCTATTTTGCTCAAAGAAGGATCTCTTGAAGAAGTTGGATTATTGTTTTCTCAATAGCTACAGGACCGAAGCTACAGGATCGAAGTTGCAGGTAGAAGTTGGTTGATGCAAGAATAAGTTGCGGTGATCTGATTCTCTTAGAAGGGCTAACTTGGTACATAGAGGAGGACTTGGTCCAGCATTTGGCTCTTTGTTGTCTGATTTGAAGTAGATTCTATAAGAAGAGAAGAGTTTTTCGGGTTTTCCAATTGGAGGGGTTTTTCCCTAGCTTGGAGCCTAACATCTGTGTCCACTATCTTTATTGTTTCTCTTGATATTTGTTTGGACAAGAAAATCTAATAAAGAAACACAAGAACAATAATAAAGTTCACAAGAAAGTATTACGGTTAAGGTAAATTGAAATTAATCATTCCCACTTCGCATTTTCCAACCCAGTTTCAAAGCTAAGTTGAACAAGAAGGCAATTGGAAGAATCATCTTGTGGACGGAAATAAAGTTCACAAGAAAGTATTACGGTTAAGGTAAATTGAAATTAATCATTCCCACTTCGCATTTTCCAACCCAGTTTCAAAGCTAAGTTGAACAAGAAGGCAATTGGAAGAATCATCTTGTGGACGGAAGAAGGGTTTGCTAAGGGGAAAAGGAGAACTTATTGATCTAGAAGAAGTGTCTCAATAGAAGAAAGCTTGAAGAGGACTACTACAAGAAGATTGATTGATCTTTCTTGAAAGGAGATCTATTTAAGGGCTCATTGATAGACGTCTTTGAAGGCACAACAAAGGATCTTGGTATCATTCTTCACTCTTGGAAGTTGCTATTAGAGGAATCCTGGGGAAACATTTTTCAAGGACATTATTGAAGTCTCTTCAAAGATATTGGATACATCATCAAGGAAGAGAAGAATCTTGGATATCAAGTAAGTATCATATTGTTACTCTATGTTTGAATCTACAAGTCATATGAGTTATTTCTACAAGGAGAGCAATAAGTTCGTTGGAGCATCAAATTTCCTAGCATCGAAGAAAAGGATTGACCTGGTTCTTACAAAACATGAGGTATTGGAATATGTTACAAGTGAAATTATTGAGCCTAGCAAAGACAAGACTCAAGAATTAGCAAAGTACAAGAAAGAAGAAGTAAGGGCACAAAGGATCATAGTTGAATCCATTAAGGATCATCTTGTTCCATTTGTTGGAAATTTGAAAAACTTCTAAGGCCATGTATGACAAGCTAGTAAATTTGTACTTTGTAAGTACATCAGGACAAAAGATGTCTTTGAGGAATAAACTATATAAATGAAGAAATCAAAGGTTGGGGACATCGCATCCTTTCTAATGAAGATCTCTCAATTAAGAGATCACATGGAAGTGCTTGGAGAGACAATTTCTTATTTGAAAATGACCATTTGTGTACTAAAGGCATTGCCACCAGAATGGAGCAGCTTTGCAAAAAAAGCATCTCCAAGAAAAATTCAACTCCTTTTGATAAGTTGTGGGCTCAATGCATCTTGGAGGAAACAAAGATCAAGGCAAAGGATGGCATTGGATCAAAGGAAGAGTCTCAAGCCTTTATTGCTAGAGTCAAGAAATTGAAGAAAGGAAAGTTTGGAAAGTCCAAGAAGAAATATATGTCCAAGGTTCAATGCTTTAAATGTAATGAATATGGACTCTTTAATAGGGGTAGTCCAAGCCAGCAGAACAATGAAAGAAAGAAAATAAGTGAGCCTCACATAGCTAAAGAAATGGGTGAACTTTGGAAGAAGTTGAAGAATGAAGTGAAAGATATTACTATCAAGGCATCATGTCTGTAAGCTTCTTTATGAAGATTTGTCTTCCTTTTATATAGTATGCATTGTTGTTTACTATAGAAAAGTTTTGGTTTTTCCAGAAGCATGTGATAGTAGGATATTTAGAGTCTACTTGATTGAGTTACTTTATAGGGATCACCTTAATGGGATAGACCATTTGGCAAGTTATTCATCAAGGCATTATGTTAGAAGTAGTCATCTTGTTATGGATCAAAATGATCTTGTAAGAACCACCACTTTGGAAGGTTCTTGGATGAAGCATTATGACAAGGTTAGTATACATTACATATATTATGGAAACAATACTTTTAAGGGGATGAAGGAATGCAAAGGATCAGATTGCAAACTCATTATGAGACATAGAGCTAGATAATGGAATAAGAAGCATGGGAATGGATATTGAAAGTAACTTTTTGGACAAGATTCATATGTAAAGAACCTTTTAGCATGCTTTGAATATATAATCTTAGAAAGGGAAGGATTTGATTTACTCAAGGAATTAAGACTTTCTCTAGAATATGTAAAATGATGATTAACATCCAGTATGATATCTAGAAGAAAGTTCTAACTTGGTAATCAAGTTCAATCCTTGGGTACTCTTAAGCATGAAGGCAGATTCATATGGAGATGGACTATGAGGATGTTGATTGACGAGAAGGTCACCATGATGAGGTAAGTCTAATTTTAATTGTTGTTGGTTATTTGGTTAATATATTGTTTTTGCCACCTCAAAGAATATTGCAAGAAGATATAAAAAATGTTAAGGTAAGCTCAAAAGATGATGAAAGGTAGTAGAGCCAGAAGATAACCTAAAGGTCAACAAGGAAGATCACTTTCATGCAAAAGCTACGATTAGCTTGAATTTTGAAAAGGCTCAAAGTAATGCCTTCATCCATGATGACAATATGAAAGTGATGCAAAAGAAATGACATGGATCCTGTCACAATATTGAAGAGTGAAGAGGGCTTCATAACACCTCAGAAGGCAACAAGCTCGATGTAATAAGATGAAAAGGAAAGAGGGAGCCATGCAACTATAAAGACAAGTAGATAGTACTCTTATGAAAACAAACTATAAGGCTTGTGGTATTGACTTCCAACATTAAAAAGATGTTTGGAATCACCTCTAGATGTAAGAGGGAGCAAAGGAGTCTCGTTGAACAGGAGCAAGGATCTATTCTCTAATCAAAAAATGAATAAGGATAACCTCACTAGTTGAGAGGGAGTGATGTTGGACATCACATTTGCATTCTTTTCTTTGTGTATCATACACTTGACTAGGACTAACAGTCGCAAGTCTAAGTGAAGTTAATGGAAAAAGAATGGTGGAGGATTGGATAAGCATATGTGGTTTCCTTGAGGATAGACAATCCAAAAAAGGAAAGGTATCAACATTTTTAGAGGATAGGACAGGTATTCAATATAAGAGTGGTTTTAGAGGATCAATATTCTTTGAGGATTCAAGAATGGGAGTCCAAGATAAGAATAGTGCCAAAAGGACATACCTTGTGAACATTCAGATGGGGTATGTGCCTTGTTGAGGTAGGGTGGTATCACACGTAAAGCCTCCCGGGATAATGCTCCTGAATGAAGTAGAGCTTGTCTAGTTAGGCCTCAGAGACGGCGTACAGTTGGAGAGTTGGAAATGTAACTAGTTTGGGTCTTCATAATTGTTGTTGTACTCATTTCAATATGTATTTTATGTAACAAACAAAAGAAGAAAAGAAAAAGTTATTATTTTAAAGCATGGGTTTCATGCACTTTATTGATGGTTTTTTAGGTAAAAGCATGTTCTTCATGCTTCTAGGGTTTGTTAGGTCATAGGATTTATTTTCATGAGTCAAGAGAGTTAGCGTCATGTTTATAAGACCCTTCCGAGCAAAATATATCTTGAAAAAGAATATAGTTTGAGTCTAGAAAGTCATAGAAACCTTGAAAGTACAAGTCAGCCATGGCAACTTCAAGTCATCGTAAAGAAGGGAATTCAACCCCTTGGAAAGGCTATATAAAACAGCAAATTCGCCCTAATTTGGCAGCCTCTCCCGAAGAAGTTTGATCTTCCAAGAAAAGGTTCGATCTAAGGCAAGAAAAAGCAAGAAAGGAGGAGTGAAGGTCTAGAAGGCAAGAGGAATCCAAGGAGAAGAAGAAAAACATGTTTTTGGGCTCTATCTCTCTCGCATGTGTGAAGTTCTAGGTTTTCTACAACTACAAAGGAGGTCAAAATCGCAAGTTTGAGTTGCAATAGGACAAGTTGCAATATGAAGTGTTTGGGAGAAGGAATATTCTGTCTTCATCTCATTGACCTTGGGAGCATCTATTTTGCACAAAGAAGAATCTCTTGAAGAAGTTATATTAGGGTTTCTGCAGCAACTACAGGGTCGAGGTTGTCGTCAAAGTTGCAGCTAGAAGTTGCTTGATGAAGGATTAAGTTATGGTGATTTGATTCTCTTGGAAGGGTTGCCTTAGTGCTTGGAGGAGGACTTGGTCTAGGGTTTGGGTCTTTATTGTCTCGTTTGAAGCAGATTCTATAGAAGAGAAGAGTTTTTCAAATCTTTCCGTTGGAGGGGTTTTCTCCAGGCTTAAGCCTAACATTTGTGTCCACTATCTTTACTGTTTTTCTCTTGATATTTGTTTGGTGAAGAAGATCTAATAAATAAACACAATAAGAATAATAAAGTTCATACGCAGTTATTAAGGTTAAGGAAAATTGAAATTAATAGCAACCACTTTTCATTTTCCAACATGAGAGAGTTACAGGAATTGTTGCAGACAGTTGTAGTGTTTTAAAGAACCATGCCAAAAGAGTTGGCGAAGTATAGCAAATTGCTTGCATGGGCCTTCAAGACCAGAATCAGCAGGCCTAGTGAGACATGGAGTAGATCATTCACACAAGGATTATGTCGCATTGGGCTTGATCAAATAATTGCAGCATGCAGTGGGCAACAAGTAGCCGCTAGCTAGGGGATCTGTCACGACAAGCACAAGCTGGCAAAGTTCGTAGTAGTCGAGAGATACACTAGGTGAGACTGTACATAATGTACCAAGCAGGATTGGGGGAGGTCAACCCTCAAAGGGAAAGATGGAGACTGTGCTAGTCAAGGGTTTCAAATCAGTGCTAAAGAGACCTAACACTAGGAGCTACAGATGGAGAATGAGTCTTGGGACATTGCACAAGAACCAAAGGGTAAGCCAATTCCAAGTGGCTCTTCCAAAAGTACCTTCCTCGCTAAGAGGGAGTGTTAAAGTTTGTAGCTTGGTCAAATACTTTTGCGTACGTCTAAGTGTTCCTTTAATAGGAGAGAGGTCAAGAAGGTAGGACCGAGATGGTCATAAAGTTGAGATATCCATTGTAGATCCAAGTGAGAAACTTGGAATGAAGGTCAAGTAGAGACCTTGAGGGACGAGAAGGCCTATGATATGGAGTCAGAGGGAATCATTGTTCAGAGTGTGTGAGCAGGCTTAAGAGGGATTCAGTCTTCAGAGGGAGTTAGCAAGCTCATGGGGAGTTAGCAACTCAAGCGAGGACAACCTTCAAGTTCAAGAAGTCACGGTACAAGATCGCCATGGAGCATGCTCAAGAGCAAGAGGCTTTTACGAGTAGGCTGTCGTGAAGGAAGGGTCCTTGTCATACAATGGTAATTGCTTCTATGTCATATGGACCAATTATGGTAGTGAATCAATGGTGAAAATATGTTCCAAATGCGAAGGCAAAGCCACTTTTAGGTGGTGTTGTGAGAATACACCCACGATAACTCGCTAAGAGGGAGTGTTGACGTTTTGGGTAGCATCGGGAGTATTCTCACGTGTGGGGCAAGTGGACTAAGTGATAGGGCTTTCCACTCATAAAACCATGGTATTTTGATGACATATGGTATAGACCCATAATATTGCACCCTTTGAAAAATTATAAGTACAAGGGTGAGTGATTCATTCTTGTTGTCAGTAGGATAGCATCTGGTGGAGGAGAAGGTCGAGTAGGCCTCAGGCTTGTGGGGGTTCAACTGGGCTAAGAGGCCCTGTGGAGCGCTGAGCAGAGCATAGAGACATGTAGGGGCACAAGACATTGAGAGAGAGATTCTCTCAAAGAAGCAAGAGATTTGCATAACTAATATTGCAAGTTTGTCATGACTGAGATACTCAATTCTGTCGGATCCAAGAAAAGAGCACAAAGCAACAAAGGAGATCCAAACTAGCCAAATTGAGGATGGATCGAGGGCTTGATCCATTGGATCATATCTTAGGGTAATTGTTGTACATGTAATTTCCTTGAGGACCATTATCCCAATAAGGGAGCTTGAGTAAGTTCTAATAAGAATTTAATGAACAATTGATTGGGCAAAACTTGTGTGTAATATGGTACTGTATGTCATCCAATTGGTGGTTTTATAAGTTCTGATGTGTCAAAATTAGGCACATCAGTGGGTTTCAATTAATTAGTTAATCAGATATGAAGCTACCCCTTCTTCCTTAGTTACTTTCATTTTGTATAATTTGGTCCTCAAGGTTATTAGTTCCCCAGTTGTACTTAAAAAGTACAAATTTACAGACTTGTCATAGATCTCTTTTGATGACTTCAATTTTGCTACAAAAGGAATGAGAGAATCCTTGATAGATTCAATGAGGATTATTTCTGTTCCTACTTCTCCTTTCATATATTTTGATAGTGCTTGAGATTGATCTTGAGGAGGCTTTGTGATGGAGCCCATAACATAATCAAAAACTTCATTTTTTGTGAGAATCAAATCTACTCTATTCTTCCATGCAAGGTAGTTTGATGTCACAACAAACTTGTTGTTCTCCTTGCAGAAGGTACTCATTTGATTTGTAGATTAAGACATGAATATAAAGTACTTACTTGACAAATGAAGGTGCCTCCTTAATGATGATGTCTTTCACTAGAGTGTGCGCTTTAGAATGAGGGAGCGATAATCTTCCTTCTTCAAAATGACAATTATTTTCTTTCAAGATGAGAGAGACATGTTCTTCTTCCTTCAAAAATGCTTGAGGTGTGGTCTTTTCTTCAATATGAGGGAGATCACTTTAATTCCTTTGATGATGATGAAGTGTTCTTCTTGCTTCCTTTGGATGATGACGATGATGTAGAATGTGGAAGACCTCCCAAGATGCTTCAAATGTGTAAAGTATTTCTTTCTTTGAGATGAAAGTAAGGTCCATGAAGCCTTCTTCTTCTTCTTTCAAGAGTTCTTCCTTCAAGATGAAGTTGATTAGATCTCTTTCATGTTATTCCTCTTATGTTTGGCCTTTATGAATCCTTTTTAACTTGAATGATCTTCAAGTTGCCTTTTCTTCTCACCTTAGCTTCGATGCCAGGTTGAGAAATCTAGGGCCGCTAGATCAGATATGATTTCTCTTAAGTTTATAATTGTTTGTGATGTTCTTTACTTCAACTTGTAGGATTTATGGTTAGCTTCTAATTTTCTTGATTATTATGCTGTTCTTATCATCAAACAGCTACCAAAACATGAAGATCAATAGTACAAAGAGGACACAGGAAAAATTACGAATTCCAAGACCTTTAGACCCAATACAAAGAACCCTCCAAGACCAAGTCAACCTGCCTTCTTGATGAGCTTTCCTTAAATAGGTTCCAGCAATAAACTTTCACCCTCCAGTAACTGTTGCAACTTCGACCCCCAGCAACTTCTGCAATTTCAACCTTTCCAAAATCTTCTGAAATTCACATGTGTGGGAGATTCAAGCTAATTTAGGCCAACTTTCTTCTTTGCTTGGCATGCATCTTCTTCTTTTGTAATTCAGCTTCCAGATGTAACGTACACCTCTCCTCACATCTACCCAACTAACGAGTCAACCGGAGTAAACATGAGTTGAGGGCAGATCAGAGAAAACTCAACCTCCTTGGTGGCGTTAAGGAAGTGGAATCGACACGGAAAACCATAACACAAACTCCCTGCACCTGTTGCATGACCCCCAGAAGCTATCCTAGTCATCATGTTGACTTATCCCTGAGTCCCACTGAGTTTTACTGAACAAAATCCCCAGACGCTCCCTTGATATGGGCAAGGGTGCGTTTGGGAGGCTCTGGACGCTCCCACGGCATAGCCATGCGTGTATCCAGGGACTCATTTGCCCAGACTTGTGCCTTCATCCGCGGGATTTAAGGCACTTTTTAAGCCTAGAATCCCAGAAACTGCCTAGAACTTCCTATAGCTTTCAGAATCCACCAAACACATGATGACAATGCCAAATAACCAAAAACTGACTCCAGGACTAGGCTTGACCATCCCCAACCGGGATTGACATTCTGCCAAACACTTGCAATGAATGAAATCTACAAGTCTAGGATACAAGACAGAGAATGAATGACTGAAAACTCTTATGAAACATTTCAAAAAGGTCTTGCATCCATATGACATCAATTAGGTCTTGCATCCATTATATTAACATTTACAAGTAAATACATGAAATAACCACAACATGAACTAATCATTTAACCATGCTTATAGCCAGCATAAAACCATGAACATAACAATGAGATAACAACCATTAAATCCACACATTAATATGTACAAAAGCAAGAGAACTTAGCTTTCACTAAACATAGGCAATAACCAACCAGGTTCAGACCTTCCACGTACTAGCCGACCATAGACATGGTTGAGCTAAATCTCTCTTCAGCCTGTTACCCCGGGGCAATATTCCAAGCATGAATGTCGGATCTCATGGATAAACCAATCCAAAACCAACCAAGGGAATCCAGAGGTTAAACCACCTCCACCATCACCATATTGTGATCACACCAAAATCGGTGCTCTGATCACAAAACCGAACCAAACTTGGAATGCCTCCGGAAATCCATCACTATCCTTGAGGAATTTTCTGTCTCCCTGTCTCTTAGGCTTTACTGCAATCCAATCCAGGATCACAAGGCCCTAAACCAAGATACCACCCTCAAGCTTTAGCGTGTATCCCGCCAAAACCAATTAAGGGATTCCTAGGCCTTTGGGAATTTTCCTTGAGACCACCCTCACCTCGGATTCTGAAATCCATTCGACAATTCCAAAGCTCAAAACCAAGATCAAAATCCCAACACACCATGGCATCCAAAAAAATGCAAGGCAAGGCTGAAATCCACTGCCAAGACACGGCAAAACCATGCCACCAACAACAATAAAACCAAATACCAACATGCATAAACCATGCATATCCAAAACAGCTAGGAAATCACAAATGCAATATGTTACCTGCAAGTATTCCTGCTGAAGTTGCTAGATCCTGCTCTTCCTTGCTTGATCTTTCCTTTCCTTTCCTTTCCTTGTCCTTCCTTTGTTTGCTTTCCTCCTCCTTGGCTCAATGTTGAATTTCTCCAAGAGAACTCCAGGTAGCCAAGAGTATGAGAGTGAGAGAATAATGAGAGAGCTCCAAAACTACACTGACAAAAAGTACCAACTGATCCTCATAAGCCTTTTTATCAATGGGGACTCTGTTTTCTTCATTTTCCATTATTTTCCTTCATTTTCCTCTTCACATGCAACTTGTGACCTTTTACCTTCTTTCTCCTATTTTCATTTACTTTCACAAATAAATGTGCTAAAAATATTATTTGCCTCTTTAATGCCTTAGCCATTGCCTTTGCCAATTTCTCTCTGCCATAAACACATATCTAATGATGCCCACTAGGATATCTTTGCCCAACATTTAGCTTGGAATAAGTGTCCCTTAACCGTGGTCTTATTTTTACCTTTATTAACTTTTATTACATGAAATTTTAGCGCGTCTGTTACACCAAACTTGATCCTTTTGACACCAAACTTTAACCCTTTAAGATGGTTGCAATTTTGACCTTGCTGCAACAAAGTGATGCCCTTGTTCTTCGCACGTGTGAGAGAGATTGACCCAAAAACTTCAAAATTGTTGTCTTCTAGCCCTCTTCTAGTCCTTCGCTCTTCTTTGCTCTTAGATTTTGTCTTCTTGTGATCGAAATTGATTAATTATCTCTTCCAAATGAGGTCAAGTTTCTTCTTATATATAGTCTTTCTAGAAGTGTGAATTGCCCTCAATGAGGCTAGCTTCTCTTTAGTCCGACTTAATGTTTGCTAGACCAGGGACTTTTGACACAATTTTGACTCAAATAAATTCTTTCGACTTGATATAAAATGCCCAATAGGGTCTATTAAATACGATAATGACTCTTTTGACTCCTTGACTCTATCAAAAACCCTAGAAGCACACAATGGATGCTTTGACCTATAAATACAATGACATTGGGCATGAAACACATGCTATAAAATAACAGTAATAAATTTTCTTTCTCTTTTACATCAAATATATAAAATCAATAGTACATGAGATATTTTGAAGACTGAAACTAGCTACACATTTCAACACTCCCTAATCTCAAAGCAGTGACCTGGATCTTGCGAATTCATTTTTTTTCTCATTTTCAAAGTCAGATCCATAAATATATTGTTCACTTCAAACTTCAGACATATATGTCCTCACTGCTTCAATTCTCAAACAGATGGATATTCAACTTCAACTTAGACATATTCAAATTGTCAAAACTTTTGATTTTGACTTAGTCTCGACTTTAAAACTCTTTCCTCCGGCTCAGATCTAATCACAGCTTTTCAAATCTATTAAGACAACTCCTTCCTGCAATCTCAGATATGATATCAACACTCAAACCTTTGCTTCAAATATGCATCTCTTATCTTTTCTTCAGATCTGCATCTCTTCCAATACTCAATAGCATCTCATATCTCAAATCTTCATTCAGATCTGTTATGGGCTCTTATGCTCAATTCAACCCTCTACAGGCTTTCTCGGCCACATTGCAGTTGTTCAACAACTTTTTCTTAACACTCATCCAAATCTATTCTGCTACAAGTATACTATAATTAGTTTTAGCGTCATCGACCATCTCAATTGTCTCTTGCCCTGCAAATAGATGGATTAAGAGTGCCAATAAAGGAAGAGAATAATATCAATATAAATATATCAAAATTAAGGGACAGAATACCTGTAGGTGGATTAAACTATGTTTCAAACTTTTGGACAAGTTATATACGTGAAGAACTTCACTCAATTAGAAAGGGAGATATCTTAATTAGACATCAGATTTTCATTTAGAGAAATTGTGTTTGAGTATCTAAATTTTAATGTTGTGAGAGAATAATGGAATAAATCACACTTCTCTTCCTCGTACGCATCGAACTTGTTGTGTTATGATACGTAGACAGTAGTTCCCTTTCTGTTTTCTCAATACATGATAGATAACTCAAGGGTTATTCAGTAGTTGTATATATATAGTTTTCAATACATACTCCAAATCAAGGCCAACCAAAAAACCACGAGTGGTAAACCAGTTTGAACAATTCAATTCTAGATATCATAGTTCCAATGACAACGTGTTATTCCAAGACTGATGTCGATACGAACAAGAGCTATGAAAATTTTCCAATAAGACCATACCTCATGACTATGCCTTTAGCCTTCCAATTCAAACCCCTAGGCCCTTGTCGGCTCATTATTTCCACCCTTATGACCAAGGCTTCAAGACCACACTCTTAACTATCCAAGGGCATCTCATTGCTGACATCATCGTGATGAAATGTTGACATCACTATGTCATGTGGCAAACTCTGGGTGATGTCACATGTCACTCGAAACTGGCCCATTTGGCCTCCTGAAAAATGCCAATTTCGCATAACACATGTCACACACCATATAGCCACATCATCAACCTTCCACATGTTAGCTAATGTCATCATTCACTCGATCGACACCACTATCCAAGGCAACTAGCCACTCCAGTGGTACGCGCCACATTGTCTATCCTAGCAATGTCTCTGTCACTTGTTCTTTTTGCAAACCTCGCCATCTACATGAGTTGGCCTTCACGTCACCAGCATCCACATCACCCTCGCCCTACTATCCCTGCCACCTGTCACCACATCATTCTTGTCGTGCTAGCCACCATCTCTCACATTCACGTCACTTATCCTGCATCGACCCCATGCTATGTTGGCCATTAATTGTCTCAACCTCTATTGATCAAGGGATGAGGATCATTTCAGGCCCCCTCTGCCTATACAATGGTTGGTGGGGGGTCCTATTTGTGTTGCTCATGCAAGCAAACGCCTTGTACTTTTACAAGCATGACAACAACATCCTATTGCCTTGTCGGATCAGACAGTCATTATCCATCCCATTCCCCCCCACCCCCCTTGTCTACGATGGTTAACGAGGTGGTGGGGGGTTCATTTTTTGTTCTTTTGTGCACAAAACACCAAAACTAGCAGTACAATTGGACTTGTACTCGCCTAGCTTTCCAACTCAACTACTAAATCATCATCAACATCCACTCAAATTTTACCACCTATTGTTGACACATTTACATCAATTCGAAGAAATCAAGTATCCAACACTTTTTCGTCTTTTTCCTTCATCATGCCCTTAAAAGGCTTGAATGCCCTAATACCTAGATATCTCTTCCTCCACATGAAGCCAAGTTTTACCAAAATCATGACACCTCTATTGCTGAATTGTATCTACATTCGAGTCATTCTTTAAGTGGTTTCCCTATGCAAAACCTAAATATTTGCATAGCTTTACGTTCACCCAAAACCTTGAACTTTTAGAATCTTGACACTGCTCACTTTTCCAATCGAATCCGGTTCTAAAAAAATAATGCAACCCTGAATTGTCAAGATACGAAAGGCTTATGAATATTCTGCACCTCTTAGATAAGAACACATGAATCCAGTATCTGGTTCCTTTTAGTCGCGCGCTAACTTGTCTCCACATCAGATGGCCCAAATGCTCAAATTCTTCAAATCCTTCTCACAAGCATTCACTTAAACACAATTATTTCCCCAATCCTTGGGAGTTTGGCCAAGTGACATATGTCGTTGGAAAGGTCTCTGAGAGGACTATCCAACTACACACTTTGCAAGAGCATTTCAGCAGGTCAACCGCAGACAAAAGGCTTTCAAAGATAGGCTCTGACACTAATTGTTTGGAATCAAAGAATATTGAGAGTGGTGGAGGGAGGCTGAATCGGTATTATACAATTTTAACAATCAATGAATATTGAGAGGGGTGGATCACTATTTACAATTTTAACCACCATCCATTCAATTAAGCAATTAAATGTACTCAACAAAACAGCAAAGCACAATTCACATGACATTTTGTACACAGAGAATTAACATGGAATTCCATCAAGGAAAAAACCACGAAGTTTGTATTATTATGATGTAATTCTAAGCCCCAACTTATGATTATATCAAGTTTTGTGAGCATCAACATACAAAAGGCCCAAACCCCCTCAAATTTTCAAGCCCCAACTTGCTACAGGCACCAACCTCAGATCTATACAGGACCAACATGTAGTAGCTAGCAAGATCTACACTTTCATTGTGAAAATTTCTTAAACTTAGGAAACCCTACTGTTAAATCTTGATTTACTTCTACTTACATAAGTCATTAATCTGAATATCCAGAATTAACATCGAAGTAAATACAGTTAACAGCCTACACATACAGATCAAATACTGAATAACATGCTCATAGACAAAGTGACACAAGGATTTTATGGACAAATGTCCCTGGAAAAACACAATGCGGGAAAATCGGTGATGCTAGCTTCTGTATGGTTTTTATTATTATGCAGATTCTAAGTACAACAATCCTGGCACTAGAACTGGTTAACCCGACAGAAAAATATAAATGGAAACAATACCTCTATCCCAAAGACAGACAGATATGACTGATTCACACCCTCAAACAGAATTTACAAAACTCAACCTCTTTCTAGTCTCTGTAAACCCCAGCGCTACTTTGAAGCCCTTTGCGTCAGCGTCACTAGCCTACATCAGCCTCTGTGCTGCTCAGGAAGGGCATGCGTCACCCTAGAAGGCCTTATGCTGCCCCTACGCTGCCCTAATTGGGCATGCGTCACCCTTGCTTGGCTCATGTTGCCTCTGCGCTGCCCCTGCTAGGCACTTGGCTTGACTGCGTAGTTGTTGCCTCTACGTTGATCTGGAATGCTCCTTCTCTGCCATCGTTGTACTCTTGGTCTAGGATCAAACCATCCTGCTTGCCAATACTGCCCCTCGCTCCAGCTAAAACACTTCTGAAATTCTTAGCAAACCACGCTCTAGAATCTCAAATTAGCTTCAATGCTCTGCGAGTGTGTGTGTCCTCCAACTGACTCGAAGCCCTTCTCTATTACTTTTCTTGTTGGGAAACCAACGACCGTGATCTAATCTCTAATCGACGACTAAGATTAGAAGTTGCTTGATCTGCATCACTTAATTCATTCTCATCACATGTTTAATTTAATTCAATATAATCTTTTAATTTTCCTAATTTAGACTTAAGGTCCTTAATAAAAAATAATTATTATTTGAATAAAACTTAAACCTGATGGAATTCTTCTAAACTCTTTCTGGGTCTTGGAGATCTCATGTACTCTAGCTCCTCCGCAAATTTTGGGAGCTAGAGCACATCCGATGCTACAACAACACCCCAAAATCTCAACAATTCCTGTTAGCGAGGAATGTGCTCTAGCAATACACTTCACCCCGAAGTACTGCTCTAATCTCTGGTATTGGTCTTTGCATTGATGCTTGGCCTGCCACCCTACATCACTGCGTTGTTGCTGCTCTTTGTATTGTTGCCCATGACTCTGCCACCGTCACTGCTACAATTGTACTGCAACTCCCTCTAAAATTGTTGCATCGTACTGCCAACTGATGCATTGCAACTCAGTTGCTAAGACTAAATAACTGAAGGACCCCTACCCAAATGACAAACAACTCAGTCGGGTTGCATCTCATCACTGAAGCTCCATAGGCTGCTGCTTTGCGCTGTCCTCCTGAAGCCACTGCGTTGCTGCAACTCTGTACTGAGTAAGCATGTGTCCTCTACATTGTTTCCTCTACGTTGTTGTTGCATCTACACTGTGTTGCTTCCTCTCCAGCATCTCAGCCTCTGCCTTTGCTTCATCTATGATCTTTGCACCCATTGCTCCAATCGTTCCTTCCTACTATCTTAAGGCTCCCGTAGCACAACTGTGATCTCGCCACCACTTTGTAGCTGCTCTCCAGACCAATATTGCCCCACCTCTATGGTTCATGAGCGCTCATGGCTACGTCATCGTCGAGACATCGTTTGCTACAACAGCCTTGGAACTAGAAGCTTCCTTGTACTTCTTCCTTTGAGAACAATTACTAGAGAAGTGTCCAATTTCACTGCACTGGAAACATTTGATCTTTGACAAATCACGCTTCTTTTTCCCTTACTGCTTCTTTGATGTCAGAGTTGCATCTTCCTCTTCCTCTTCACCTTGCCTGCTTTGGTGTTGGTCAGCCTCTTGGTCATTCAGCAAATCTCCTCTTGTCGGAGGATAGACCACATATCGTCCCAATTAGGAAGGTCCACTCTGCCCAAAATGCTTTGGACAAATGTTTCCCAGTCCTTTGTGACTGCATTTAGAGCAGTCCTCATGATGACATCATCATCCACCTTGACCCCAATGCCAGTAAGTTGATCTCGGATTGACTGCAGTCTGAATAGGAAAGGATCGATTTCCTCTCCCTTGGTCATCATAAATAACCTCAGCTAATTCTCCAGAAGCATCTTCCTCTCGAAGGACTTCCCTTGATACAATGTTGTTAAATCTTTCCACATCTCATGAGCTGTCTTCTTCTCATCTATGTGTGGTACCATATGATCTTTAACCTCCACCAAGTGAGTTGCATCGATTGGTGTAGCCAAGACTTTCTCTACATGCTCCCTTAAGCCATATGCCTCCAAGACTACCAGGATCTTGGCCTTCCAGATAGCAAAATTGGACAGGTCGTTCAACCTAACTTGATCATGCAGTCTGTGTGGCGTCATCTACTCGGGTCTACTTTGTCGGAACAGATCTTCCTCTCCCCACTTCTCAACAGAAACTCGGATCTAGGGTCCTTGGCGAAAAAGCCACTCTCTCCTCCCTCTGACAATTGATTTCCTTCTTGGAAATCTGCCAAACACAATGAATCAGCTCTCTTCGATCACCCTATGGTCAATCGTCAGATTTCTTATAGCAATGAAATCTGTTAAGTAGTTGGTCTCCTCTCGCTCTTTGTCAACTTAACTTAGGCTTAATTCTGCACTAGTAGAATCTTCACCCCACCAACAACTGCTGAAGATCTGCATCTCAGCTTCCGATTCACAGCACTCTACACAACAATCAATTACTGGACTATGTCACCCTGGCTAGCCTCTGTGTGAGAAGATTGGCTCAGCGCAGCCTCTGTGCAACGCAGGTTGCTCCTGCGTCCTTCTGGAAGGCACTGCGTTGTCTCTGTGTCACCCAACTAAGATTGCGTCAGTCCCTGCGTGGCTCTTGTTGCCTCTGCGTCCCTCTCGTGTTGCCCTGCCCTCTCCGGTTTCTCTGTTGCCGCTGCTACTTTCTGCAACACAAATTTCCTCAGTCGTCTTGCTGGAGATCCAGCTTGATCTGCAATCACTCTGATACCATGTGGAAATTTCTTAAACTTAAGAAAACCTACTGTTAAAGCTTGATTTACTTCTCCTACTTACATAAGTTATTAATCTGAATATTCAGAATTAACATCGAAGTAAATACAGCTAACATCCTACACATACAGATCAAATACTGAATAACAGTTGTGGATATTGCCTTGGAGGGACAAAATGCATTGGACTGGGAGGCCTACATTCAGAAGCTCCAGTGAGCGGGACTTTGTAGATCAGAGGTTGATGATCACATAACATGGGCCAGCAAATTGAAGAACAACGTGGTGCATGTTGCAGATTCCTATAGGTATTTAATCTCCTCCCAATGTACTCTCAATCCTACTTCTTGGTTCTTAAAAATTTGGAAACTTGATGTCCCTTTAAAGATTATACTCTATGTTTGGTTAGTTTGGCATAACAAGACACCCACCTGGGAGAATCTATGCCAACGGGGTTTCTGGAAACTCCTCCCTTTTTATTTTCGGAACTTTTTAAGTCTAGGAACAGGTTTATATTTGAAGGTGTACAAATCAATGTTCATCGTATTTCTCATAATATCCTTATTGGGCTGGGGAAGAAGCCCATACTTCCACAGAAGATAAAGGACCTCCCTTACAGGCACTATCCCAATTTCACTATCTTTCCGAATGGGTATTTCGACAGTGCAACACAGAGAGGAAGCTGCAGCTGCGGGGTCTGGCTCCGAGTGGATAAATGGCGACACTACAAAATCACTTGGTCTGGAGGTACTGGCTCCAATATGCGTGCGGAGGTATTGGCACATTGGGGACTCCTTTGGTTCACTAGATACTTGGAGATCCACACTCTGCACATTTATGGCAACTCTCGTGTTCTTATTAACTGACTTACTCACAATAAAAAAAATTTCCCACCACATCTCCAGGGATGGACTTCTCAGATCCAACTTCTCAGACAGTCCTTCCACTCCATCTCTTTTCAACATATTTACAGGGAGGCAAATGTAACAGCAAATACATTTTCCAAGCAAGGACTCTAAGCAAACGCAGATTTTTTCTTTTATACCCTCCTAGATTCTGATCATATTAGGGAGTGTGGATCGATTCTTTTGCCATGACACTAGTATTTCTATATATTTCCATTGTTACATCCTTTGTTCGTTTGGTTGTTTTTATATATTGTGAATCATATGTTGCATGGGGATGATGTTTCTTATTCAAAACATACTATGTTTATGTTTCCTGAACTTTTCACACTAATGTTTGACTTACGTATTAAACCAAATTTTGCAAAATGCACTGGTACATTATATAAACCAGGTTTTTTTTCTTCTAAAAAGAGTAACATAACTGTTTATCTTTTAAGGAAAAGCGGGGGATTGAACCTTGGACCTCATAGTTTAAATTAAACTAAATGACAACGTTTAGCAAGTAAGCTACACCTCAGAGCGCTAGAAGAAAAAGATAATTAGTACAATTAACAAAACTAAAATACTTCAAATTATTGTAATGCCCCAAAAATTGGATCATTTTCTCCACAAAGGATATTACTCCCAATATGATTGGCACAACTCCACCAGCAACAAGTTGAAAAGCTTCTACAATCCACTGTTTGTAACTACCCCATATTGTAGAGGATTGCCAAGGTGTATATTTTAGTCAAACAATACCAACATTCAAGACTTCCTAATGAAGCACAAAAACCCATTAATAGACAGAAACAAATATATATTTTATTGATGAATTGAATGATGGTTACAAAATGAAAGAGAGAGTAACTTAAATACAACCTCGTGGTGTCTCTTGGTGAATGGGCATGATCTTTGATCATGCCCTTTGCCTAATACAACCTAATACAATTATAATTACTGATAATTAATTTTTATATAACATTGCCTTCCTCTCAAAAGATGTTTTGTCCTATACATAACGACGCCTGTTGTTGACGAAATGCTTCAGTCTCCCAAGAAGCTTCTTCTTCTGGTAAGTCTTTCCACTTGATTAGGTACTCCTTGATTACAAGAGATCGGAGCTTCTTCTCTCTGGTGAATATGATCCCTTATGGCTCTAGAATGACTCTTCCTTGATCATCTAAGAATGGAAGTGTTGTTTGTGTTGACTGATGGTCACCAAGTGCCCTTTTAAGGCAGGTTACATTGAAGACGTTGTGAACACGACATTTATCTAGAAGGCTTAAACTATATGCAGCTGGGCTAATCTTTTTGTTGATTTGATATGGTCCATAGAACTTTGGTGCTAATTTATGTTTTCCTTTTTGTTTCAAGGACAACTATTTGTATGGCTGGAGCTTGACAAATACCCATTCTCCAACTTCAAATTCTCTCTCAGTTTTGTTTCGGTCAGCTTGTTGCTTAATACGGTTTTTTGCATTATTCAAATTTTCTTTTAGGGTCTAAATGATCTTTTGGGTTTCTTCTAGTTGATTTTTAACAGTTGGTAGATTTGTCTGGACAGTAGCTAGATCTTTCCATTCTAGGGGTTCGTACCCATACAAAGCTTGGAATGGAGTCATTTTTGCAAACGTATGGTAAGTACAGTTATACCACCATTCAGCGAGACGCAACCACTGAACCCACTTATTTTGTTTCTCTGTAGCATAACAACGTAGGTAGGGCTTCCAAACATTTATTGACAACCTCTGTTTGTCCATCTGTTTGACAGTGGTAAGCAGAACTCATATTTAGGTAGGTTCCTATATGGCTGAACAATTCCTTCCAGAAATTACCCTTAAATTTGGCATCTCTCTTGCTCACAATGACTTTCGGAAACCCGTGTAGTTTATAAACATTTTTGCAAAATATCTCGGCAATTTTCTTTGTTGAGTCTGATTTCTTTATTGCAATAAAGGGAGCATATTTAGTGAGTCTGTCGACTACTACGAAGATCTTATCCTTGCCATCGGATACAGGTACCCATCAATAAAATCCATTGATATTTCTTCCCATTTCTGATTCGGAATGTTTAAGGGGTGGAGTAATCCAGGTGTCATAATATTTTCACTTTTACTTATTTTACATTTGTCACATTCTACTACATATTTCGGAATATCACGACTCAACCCCTTCCAAAAGAATGATTGGTGAGCATTGTAGTAAGTTTTAAAGAATCCTACATGTCCGGCTGAAAGAGAATCATGTGACTCCTTGAGTATCTTTGATTTAATCTTGGAGTTTGAATTCAAATAGATTCTTCCCTTGTACCATAAAATATCGTTCTTCCATTCAAATTTTGAGTTGCCTGGGAGGTTATTGATTATAGCAGTTATTTTTGGATCCTTGACGTAATCACTTCGGATCTCATTAAGCCATTCACGAACAAAAACTGAGAGTGCAAGTAGTGTTGGTTCTTCGTCCTTCCTAGACAGGGCATCTGCTACTACATTGTCTTTTCCCCTTTTATGTAATATCTCCATGTCAAAGCCAGCAATTTTTTCAATCCAATTTTGTTATTCTTCAGAAAGTGTATTTTGTTGGAGGAGGTGCTGAAGACTGTTATGATCTGTTCGAATGGAGAACTTACTTCCCAACAAATATTGTCTCCACATGGCTAGTGCGTGCATAATAGCGAGCATTTCCTTGATGTATGTGTATTTAAGACACTCTCATTTATTGAGCTTCCTACTTTCAAAAGCTATTCAACGCCCTTCTTGCATTAACACTGCACCTATACCGAATCTGAAAGCATCACAATCGATAATAAATGGTTATGGTAACTATATGGAATATATAGTTAATATGAATAATCGAATTGGTTCGAACATAAGTGGAGACGTTACGATGTTTAACTGCAGTAACGACAAAATGGCAGTAGGCTTTTCCTGACAATAGAGTTAGATGGTGTCAAAACAGCGATCGGGCGAGCGGATTTCTGGTCGAGACAGCGATCAGTCAAGCAGGATTTCCAATCGAGACAGCAATCAGGTTGATAGTCAATCGCAGGGCAGTGTTTGGATGCCACGATTAGGACAAAGGTCATGCAAACAGATAAGCGTAGAGGGAGAACAGTGTTGGACATTGACTCGGCGTTGGAGGGCGAACAGAAATGTGGTGGTCAATGGTTCTTGGGAGGACAGAAGGCACGCGATGGATTGGGACAGAGTCTGAATGCATGGAATAGTAATAGGTAAGGTGTGGTCAGGAATAGGTAAGACGTGGACGGTAATAAGGGACGATCCACGGGGCAACAGAAGAAGTGGAACCAGGACAGTGGACGGTAGGGAGGGGGGGACAGCGGAAAGCGAAGCAGAATATCAATGAAACGCATATGACAGTAGGGGCTCGGATGGAACGCTGACGACAGTAGCGGAGCGGTGATGGATGTGAATGGCAACAGAGTAGTGGACCAAAAATGGTACTGACGTGGTGGCTCAACCTATGCAGCAGTAGACCAACCGAGAATCACAGAAGGCAAATGACAGCAGAAAAAATGAGGGGTAACAGCGTTGGGAAAAAAAAAACGTGATTTTTCCAGCAACGAGGAGCGACCTGCTCTAATACCAAATGAAGCACAAAAGCCCAGTGATAGACAGAAACAAATATATATTATACTGATGAATTGAATGATGGTTACAAAATGAGAGAGACCATGGCTTAAATACAGCCTCATGGTGTCTCTTGGTGAATGGGCATGATCTTTAATCATGCACTTTGCCTAATACAACCTAATACAATTACAATTAGTGATAATTAATTTTTATATAACACCATATGGTTATAATCGTCGACATATTGTTACCCATATCATCTAAGTGATCACGAAAGGTGAGATTAGGAGATAACAAGGACTTTAGCAAACATTGAGCAATTTCAAAAATAAATCTTCAGACAAGAACTCATTGAATAATTTCCCAGTAGAAGCCTAAGAAGTACAGCAATTTAAGATAGCAGGATTCACTCACCTTCATGAATGCTTCTGACAAAATCCTTCCTCAGAATTTTTGGAAAGGAAATTGGGTAGTAAGGGTACTATATGATAAATAGATTCACTTTTGGAGTTTTAAAAAAAAAAAAGGCAAAAAAAAACAAAACAAAAAGAGGATGTTTTTTGAATGTGTTTATCATAATCATACTAGACAATGATGGTCAAGGTAATAACGATGATCCAAGAGAAGGAAAAAACAAGTTATAAGGAACAGATATAAGAAACATCAAGCAAGAGTATATCTTTTACCATGTTTGTTTTATACAAGTGTGTACCTAACAGGTGAGGTGTAATTCCTGGCATCTCTAGGTACGTTAAAAATACTTTAGGGCCACAAATTATGAAATCATTTATAGATCAAAGCAATCAACAAAACTCAAACCGCAAGAAAAAAGCTTCACTAGACTGGAATTATTTTTTGCACCTTGAATCAGGAAATGATCTATAATGTCTACCAATTTCCAATGTATTACAAGATCATAACAGAGAAATTCAGTAAGAAGAAAACAAAAACATTTGTTGTTTTAACAAGACAGTATCTAATGAAAAATTTCCAAACATTTTTCCTGTGAGATAAGAGACAGGTAGAAAGCTACAAACACATAATCCAGTCTTATTAGTCAGCCCCCATTCTGCTTCACCTAAGGGTGATTGGTACCAACCGAATCCCATTTGAAAACACTATATATTAAGGGTTGTTCCCACCACAGTCTACATATTTTGCATTCATCAGATCTCTAAATGAGAGGAGAAAAGTGAACCAACAAAAGAATTTCAAATTTGAATTTAACAGTGGACAAGATTCCAAACAATCATTGATAACATCCTCAAAAGCAAACAACATTCTCAGATATGTAACATATACTTGCAAATATTGCTTTCCCAAACCCTACCTTACATCATTACCTCAAGAACAAAGTACTCAGAAAAATCATGATAGTCGTTTGGCCTGAAACCAAAAAAAAAAAATTATAAACACAAGCTCACCAACAAGCACAAGGATTTGAACCCTACTGTATAAAACAGGAAAAATAAACACTATCAGCTCAGAGACTTTCCTATCTTAGTTTACAGAGCCACGCCTATAATTATATCTTGTAATAACAAAAGATTCAAAACCAGTTGATTAATGGTAATTTTACTAGAATAAACTCTACAGGATGAAAATACAACCTTGGAAGTTCAATATCTGGATCAAAGCGCCGACTCTTGTAAAATTTAATTAAATGCATGAGGCCAGCCCAGTCAGTTTCCTGAAATAGAATTGGGCGGTGAACAAAACAGTTATGAACATGAACATTTAACATTACAGAAAAACGAAAACAAAGTCAATCCCATGGAAATTACCATTGCAAGGAATGAAATCAGGTTAATTATGAATAATACTCTTCCATTGCATGAGAGACAGTCGAAAATATGTGACATAGGAATGAAGAATAGAGAATTATTTATCCTCTGCCAGAAGATACAAACATGGAATATATCCATGTAAAATAAAAAACTGTGTAGAAAACAAATCATAAAGAAAGATATATATAGGAGGTTGACAGCAAACAGACATTGTAAAATATTAGGTGGGCATAAAACAACATAGCATTTCCAGCATTACAGACAGAACTAGTTTTCCAATTGAGAATACCAAATGATTCTTAGAAATATTGGCAATAAAACATAACCAAACAGCACACAAGAAGAAGACAATATCAGCAATAACTAGTAATATCGCAATCACATCTAAAAGGTATCAACATTTAGCCTGATTAATCTATAGTAATCTATTCATATGCTTACAGTCCAGAAAAGATAGGGAATAGTGTGCAGTGTGCACCTGGTTGACTCAAACAGTATTATATAGAAAGCCAGGGTTCATGGGCACATATGCAGGGACAGGCACAGATTTTTGAAATCAGAGTTCATAGGTGCATCAAAAAATTTATGTAAGCCAGTAGAACTCAAAACATAAGATTATATGAGTCAACACTCAACAATCATAACTCATTGACAGTTTCATATTCAATTTCCAAATCAGAAATTTCACTAGGAAAATTTTACAGTTAAAAATTGACAGACGTTAAAGCTTCTTGCAAAAAAATTCCCCTTGCCACTGAAAATATTGTCTGCTGTTGTGTGAACTCAGAAACTTGTCATCCACAGACAAAAGACTCAAGAAAAAAAAAAAAGGATCGTCTTGCGGCTGGCTGCAACAGTAGAAAGACTGAA
This sequence comes from Pinus albicaulis, assembly GCA_034641835.2. NCBI lineage: Eukaryota > Viridiplantae > Streptophyta > Pinopsida > Pinales > Pinaceae > Pinus > Pinus albicaulis. Next base: position 491,432,116 of record CM076574.1, read on the forward strand.
GGAATAAAGATTGTGATTCTGCTGGCAGCCGTAGAACTAGAAAATGAATTTTATAGGTTTTATTGGTCTTCAAATTGAATAACCAAAGTCACCTATGGACTACCAGGTTACTTTTTTGCCTATTTATATTATCATTTTCTTTAGTTCATTTTGTTTTTGAGGTTTGGAATCTAGAAAACCGTAATTTCATGGACACACCCATCAAATTTTTCCCAGGGGACATAAATGTTTTAACTTTCCACCTCTTGGTCCAGGGTCACTGTCAAGGGGTCACCCACTGATTTTTCAAAGGGCATACAATGCCTTCATGTGGTGACTAACTTACCAGGAAACGGTCACGAATAATGATGCAGATACACTAGATTTTTGAAAATCCAGGACCCAGATATGGTGAGGAAAGGCCACATATGAACATTTTTTTAATTATCCTAAAATTAAAAAAAATAACGTCATTGGCTTACTCAACCAAGGTTACTTGGGAGCGGGAGTGGGAGCGCCATTTTCACAAGCTCCCGGTCTGGGGGCATTTCGGGGAGCGTTTTTTATTATATATATATATATATATATATATATATATTATTTTGATGCATATATGTCAGCAAAAGCATGTAGAATGATGAATTAGACATTAAAAACATAAAAACATAGATTGAACCATATAACATCAATCATCTAGAACTTATAATCTTCATCAACCACGTCCACAAGTTAGAAACATACAACATATTGACTCTTGAGTTTCATGATTCATCAATCTTAAAGTTTCAAGCTTTCAAAATTCAATATATAACAGTTATCATAATTGATTCATTGATCACCATAGTTGTACTTGTAAGCTAAGTGTAACCATTACAACAAAGAATATTTAACATGAAATGAAATGTTCCAAAATGAAACGAAATGAAACAACTTTCAACTTTAATGAAGCATCATATTCATAATGCATAATGAGTTATAAACTTATAACTGCCAACTTCAAACTTGCTAAGTCACAGGACATGTCCTCCAGGGTCAGGTGTCCCGTATTTCATGTGCCGGACACAAAAAACGACCTAAAACGTGTCCCATACGATTTTGGTCGTGTCCTCCGAAACAGAAAACGTACCCCCCGTTTTGGCAATCGTGTCCTCGGATGGAAAACTCTTGTCCTAAGTTTGGAATACTTGCCCTAACGTATTCCCCACGTTTGGACACGTTTTACACGAAAAACACAAAAGCAACAAAATTTTGGTTAAGTTTTCATTTGTGTTCGTTAGCTGTGGTTGCTGCTGCCTTCGCTGTGGTTGACTGTCGTGGTTGCTGCTGCCGTCGCTGTGGTTGACTGTCATGGTTGATGCTGCCTTCATGGCTGTCATGGCTGCCGTTGCTGCCTTCCAAGTTCCCGTTGCTGCCTTCGTGCTTGTCGTGCCCCTGACGGAGGAACGCCCCCTTTGTTCCCTCTTATCAATCATTTGCCCTCTCATCTCATCTCAGTCTTCTTCGCCCTGTGCCAACAATTGGTGGGACCAATCCAAATTTCAAAGTCTGAATCAACAACAACTCAGTAAACTACATGATTTACGACTAATGTCATAAAGAATTTCCGCAACTCCATGAGATTTGAATCCATAATCACGAGATTTGATTGGCTTACCGACGGAGGAATGCCCCCTTTGTTCCAAACTCCGAGGTATAGATAAATTTATAATAAATTAGCAATGGCATAGTTATTGTTATGAACAGCAGAGGCAGAAGCAGCTTATTAAGTTATTTCCTATTCAGAAATTGTGAATATCACTGAAGTTTGAACTGACTTGAACATTCATTAATGTCAATGACACCAAACAGCCTATGGCATGTAGCAATTTTTCATTGAGTTGCAATTTCTGAAACAGAATTATACCTGTTAAAATTTAAAAGTTAATAACTATAGTCTGTAAAGACTTTGTCTGCTCTTTTCGTTGGATTAAATCCTAAATTTACTGACTATCTGTGCAAAATTTCTTATAGTTCATGTTGTAATTTTGTAAACAATAGAGGCAGAACCAGTGTATCTTATATTTCAGAAATTGGGAACTGAACTTAACTGTTATACTTATAACCTAATTCTTTCATAAATGTTTATAGTAGCCAAGTTTTCTACTAGTTCCATATGCTAGAGTTATATCAACTTTAAAGAAATCCAGAACCGGCAAAAATTTAGAGTACTGAGCTATTGGATATATATGGGACATCATTGAAGCCATCTTTGAAATGGCTACTGTCTCCAGATTGTGTTTTCTATTTTTTCCAGAAAGGTGTTTGAGGTCTTCTCCACTTCATCTGTGAAGACGTTGGTATATTGACAGCGTTGACAGTGACACTGATTTGCAGTAGTATGCACATGCACAATTCTAGCATGAAAATACTGCTTCGTGAAGGCAAAGCTAATCTGATATTTTTTTTATTTCAGCATCTCACGAAGTAAAATCAGTAAATATTAATGGTAAAATAGGAGCATGATTATAATACCGTGGGGCCTGAACGCTGATATAAATACAGGCTGTGACATATGCTTTAAAAATTAGAACTTAAAAAAAATCTGAAATTTAGTATCAAATTCACTAATTGTTTAAATTATTTTACCTGAAATTTGGTATGAAATTTACTAATTGTTTAATTGGCATTTTTTGTAGGTGAAGGATTTGGCCACCATTGCGACTTGCAACTCATTTTTATTACACTTGTAACTTGTGGAGTTTTTATAACAGCAAGATGATTAATGGCTCAATCATCCAAGGCAGCTGGCAGAGGTCAAAGGAAAGACAAGGGTGGTGTTCTTCGTGGCTCCTCCCCCCTCCCCCCCTATTCAAGTTTTTCGGCATCTGTTGGTCATAGTGCCCCAACTGATTCAAGTAAAACTTTCGGTGCTTCTCAGCCCACATATGATGTTGTTGTAGGAAGACAACAATCACAACTAAAAAAATACCGTCTATGGAAGTATGTAACCAAGAAACAAGGGCCAAAGGCTGGTGCGAGAGGGAATGTGTCTTGGTCTTGCAATTTCTGCAAGGGTGAATTTAATAGCACTTACTTTCAAGTTAAGGGTCAATTGTTGGGTCTTCTTTGCGGAATTGGAGCATGCAGAAAGATCAGTGCTAGAGAAAGAATGGGTTTGGAAAGGGAAGATGCAGTTGGCTTGGGGAATGTGGAGGCATCAAGCAAGAAAATTAGAAAAAATGAAGATCCTCTTCCATTCTTGAGGAATACCTAGTAACAGTGGATTTGGGAGTGGGGCTGAAATTCAGCCAACAAAAAATAGGGCAGCCCAAACTTGTGGTCCAATGAACAAGATCTTTCAGCGTGAAAAGCGAGATGAGGTTGATCTTAAAGTTGCATTCTTTTTCTATCTCAACTTTATTTCTTTTAATGTTTCATGGTCTCCTTTGTTTATTGAGATGTGTCGAGCTCTAGTTGATATGGCTCCAAATGGGTATGTGCCTCCAAGTTCAGAGAAGCTTAGAACCACATTGTTGGTTAAGGCAAGGAAGGAGGAGGATAAAATTCTACAACCTATCAAATCATCATGGATCTCATCTACTGTCAATATTGTTTCTGATGGATGGACAGATACAACACACCATCCTCTAATCAATTTCATGGTATATTCCCAAAATGGACCAGTGTTCTTGAAAGCAGTTGATGCTCATGGTCAATACAAAGATGCACAGTATATGGGAGAATTGTTTATTAAAGTTATTGAAGATGTAGGCATTGAATGTTGTGTGCAAATCATCACAGATAATGCACCCATTTGCAAAGCTGTTGGATTGATTGTGGAAACTAAATATCCACAAGTATTTTGGACACCATGCATTGTTCATTCCTTGAATTTGGTACTGAAATCTATTACTTCAGATGTAACATGGATTTGGTAAACTTATTGAGGATGCACGCCATATCCGAAATTTTGTACAAAACCATACCAATGCTCTCACAATATATAAAGAGTACACACATCTATCATTGTTGAAGATTGCAGATACTCGGTTTGATTCCTCATTCATGATGCTTAAGAGGTTAAAGGAGGTGAAGGCCGCTCTTAGGGCCATGGTTATTTCAGATCTTTGGTCTTTTTGGAAAAAGACAAATCAAGTTGCTTCAAAAAAGGTAAAGGACACGATGTTAGATGATGGTTGGTGGAAGAGGGTGGATCTTACCATAAAGATCATGAACCCTATCATTTCTTTCTTGCGGTTTGCAAACACAAACCAATCGATCTTAGGAGAGGTTTATGAGGGTTGGGATTCCATGATTGAGTCTGTGAAGACTATTGTTATGGAGAATAAGTGCCCTGATATGAGACATCAGCAGAGAGCTTCTGGTCCACCATATAGGATATTCTTATCTCTAGGTGGGATAAGAATTGCACACCTTTGCATTGCTTAGCTCACTCTTTGAATCCCAAGTGCTACAGTCAAAAGTGGCTCTGCGGTGGGACCTCACACAGATACCCTCCTTGCAGTTATGGAGAGATTTCACAAGGGAGGAAGATAGCATTCAGAATGATATTTCAATATAGAGTATCTTTTCTTGAGGTGGAGGAAGGCTTTGTAGATTTCTTCACTGGCACTACGAGATTTGGTGGGTATGATGTACTTGGAGATAAGGGGGATCAAAGATGCCTATGCTTGGTGGGCAACTCATGGGGCAGCATGCCCTATTCTACAATAATTAGCCTTGAGGGTCCTCTCTCAAGTTACTTCATCTTCTTGTTGTGAGAGGAGTTGGAGCACTTATGGGAATCTATATAATTTGAAAAAGAGTAGGTTTGAGCAATCCAGGGCAAAGACAATGGTGTATGTGCAGACCAACCTTCGTCTTATTTACAGGCAGAGGCAGGAATGGTTGAAAGGAAAGACAAATATGTGGGATGTGTTTCCTGATGATATGGACTTGGACGACAGTGTTGAGTTGGCGTTAGCCAACATGGACCTTAATGACCCAGTGCTACAGCCAGTGACATTTGATGACGAGTCTCTTGAGGGGTCATCCTCCACACCAGCAAATGCCGCAGGCACAAGAGATCTTGGATTGGGCATAGAGGAGGATGGAGTAGGGTCAGATGGCAGTGGCAGTGATGGTGATTATGACATGGAGGAAGACATGGACTATTGATAGAGTGATGAGTCATGGACTTGTGGCTAGTGGTGTGGTTCCTGCTTATTTTGTATCTACTCTTTTGTATTTTCCAGTGGCATTCCCTCGGTATCTATGTAATACATTTTGATTTTGATGACTTTCGGGAAAATCTGCATTTTATGGTTTTAATATCTGAGTTCTTCTAAATTTCAAGTTATTGCTATGGTTTTAAATTTTAATTACTCATGAGTCATGATTCATTGACTCATTGACTATTGTTATGGTCTTAAAGACTATTTAGTATTTCTTATGTGCTTGTATAAGTGTAATTTGTTAATATTAATTTATTATATATATGTGTATAAAAATAAAACGTGTCCCTCGTGTCCTGTTTCCGAGATCATGGTGTCTCGTGTCGAATACTCGTATTTACGTGTCCTCCGTGTCTCGTGTCCTCGTGTCATGTGACTTAGCTTCAAAATTTCAAACTTCAAACTTAAATTGTCATATATTGTTTACAAAAAATATCATAATAGATATGAAGGGCTCAAGTTTCCAACAGCTATAAAAAGTTAAAAACGACTAGAAACTAGAAAATACAAGTAAATCTATTTTATCTATTGCTTGGCCTCTTGCCACGAGAAATGTCTAATTTTTTAGCAGATCGTGGTAATGGTGGTCTTCTAGCAGTCTCCTCCCGCATAAGACCACGACCATAACTAGAAGGCACATGCCCTCCATGTGAGGATGTAGGTGGAGGCGGTGTCAGCAAAGGAACAATAGTTGGAACTCGAACATTGACACTGCTACTGGATGGCGGGTGTGGTAGTGGCATGCCTATTGTTGCTTCATCATCATCTCTCAAAAGTTTTGCTTCCAATTCTTCTAGATGTATAATGTCATCCTCCAAATTATCGTCCTCTGGGTTGTTGTCCCAAACTTTATATGATAGATCCTCATAAGCGCGATCACAATAATGACTCAACAACCTCAAGTTGTAGTGCACATTAACCAAGCGTTCTACTCGGTTTTCATTGAGTCTGTTTCTTCTCACATTATGGATGAAGTTGTAGGTGCTCCAACACCTCTCTATATTCCATTGCATAGAAAGAACCAACCAAACAAGTGCAACTGTAGTATCCGCCTAATTCAAGTCACAGATTAGCACACTCCTCCCTATCAAGGACCAACTTGTCTAATGCTTTCATATATCCCTCTTGTACCTCTGGATCTGTATGAGGTTTGATCCTAACCCCACCCCCACATGGAGGTTGGCCCAACCAAGATGGAGAGTAGTATTTTGGCATAAGGATATATGCCAAGGCATGTAGTGGAACATTAAGTTTATTCCACCGTGCACACACACACAATTATGAATCATTGTATACAAGTTGGGATCATTTTCCTTAACATCTTTTATTTGCCCCAACATGTTATACATCTGCTCATACACCTCCCCAATCACTGGTTTATCTGTATTTGCAAAGCGAATCATGCTATAAATGGGCTTGGTGAAATTCAAAATTTCACTCACATGTGCCCAAAACAGACCATCAAGAGCGGTCTCCTCCACCTATTCAAAACCTTGCCTGTCAAATATTGTTGTTGCCCTGTCCTTTAATAATACCTGCCAGTGTGGACTTGATACCATGCTAGCCAATGACTCTCTTACCTTCAAAAGGCGCCTGAAGGTGAAATAATAGCTAGGAAATCTAGTCTTTGCAATCTTCAACAGCTCCAATCTTGAGGGACTGCGGAAAAGCCCGTGGGTATTTCTATGATTTGTAATAAATCTTATCATTTTTTTTCCTCTCATGTACAAATCGGCAATCCATTTGTATTGAGGTTGCTTGTTTTTATTGCTTGTTTTTACTTATATCATGCATCAAAAGTTTCATTATGTGAACCAAACACCAAGACCAAAATATGTTGGATAATTTATCCTCAATAATTGCTCTCGTTGCCTTACAATTAACAGCATTATCATTGATGACTTGGACGACATTGTATGGCCCAATACGTTCAATTGTGTAAAGTAATTTGAGTAATCATATGATGAAAGGAAGATTGCACCACTGACAAACACAGCAAGAACACTTATCAACGGCTTGCCTTTCACAATTGTACATCCATCAGATACAACGGACACCACATGCTCATTCCAACAACTTATCATTCTACTCAAAGAATGAGTTATTTTTGCTTTTTCATGATCAAGTCCCACAGTTCTAGCCTTATCATACCCAAGGCTCTTGTATCCTTCAAGGGTATCATTGATGGCAAAAACCATTTCAAGCCAATAGGTGAGCGAAGAACATTGAATGGTACCCCACATCCATAGAGAAATCGGAAAATTTTTGAATCCACATCATTCCTAGACCCTTTGTCAAGGAAATCTAATATGGCTCTACGCCTTAAAGAGATGTTTGCTCCTGTGCCAGGTATGCCTCCATATCCACTGCAATGGGTGGAAGTTGATGGACTTCTTTGGGTAGGATGTGATGGTGGATAAGGTTCTAAGAAACATTTAGATCTTTTAGATTTGTATTAGGCTTCCTCCTCTTTCCTTGTGTATTTGGCTCTATCTATTGCTGACACATTTACACAAGTTTTGATTCCTATTTTTTATCTCCATCCCATTGTATTGTGTATTGCAATGGGGGCAAAAATCCTAGTAACATATTTCCAAAATGGTGTTTGGTCAATTTTAGTTAGTGTCATTGTGGTCTCATTATCTCCACTCTCCCCTTCCTCCTCACCAAGGTACTCCTCTTCGGATTTTCATCAAATCCACTATAACCCACTTCTTCATCCTCCTCTTCTTGAACAACCCTCTTTCTTCTACTCTCCAACACCATAATAACAAAAAAAGGAACCAACAAAAAGAAAATTCCAAGCCATATAGCCATGATGCTTAAAGATTTTAGCCTGCAAAAAGACGAAGGAATACCAAATGGAAATGGGAAAGAGAGAGAATAAAACATTTTCAATTTTTCATTTTCCAAAAAATGAAAATGCAACATATACAAAAGAAAAAGAAAAAATTAGATTAGAGTGTAGATCCTACCTCTTTGGCCTTTAATCCCAAACTCTCCTTTCCCTTGCTCTCTCTTGCTCTGTCCTCTCATTCTCACAAACTGAGAATGATGATAATGAAGGAGAGGGAGGGATTTTTATCTCGTCCCCCCTCCCCCCCCCCCTTTCCCCTCTTTCCCTCCATAATCTCCTTCGTCTGCTCCTTCTCTGCCCATGCAGCCACGACAACTTTCATTGGGCAGGAGCGCTTTTTTTTAGGTAGGAGCACTCGGGAGCGAACGCTCCCGGAGCACTCCCTCCTTAAAAAAAAACGTTCTCGGAGGGCTTCGGAGGGATTTTTTTAAGGAGTGAGCGCTCGGGGAGCGTTCGCTCCCAAGGACTCCCTAAAAACCAAGGAGTGCTTTTTGGACCTCAGGAGCGCGCTCCCCATGCGATCTTGCGCAGAGCGCGAATTAGCAGCGGGGTCGAGAAGGGGGCCAAGGGGGTCACTCACCCGCAACCCTATACTCAACAGTCTTTTGGGTGGAGAAGGTAGATGTCCATGATGTGTTTCTAGAAATTTATTAGGTAATTTACAGGCCTAGATCAAATTGTCTTTGGGCACTCTTGTCCCCAAATCAGTGACCATTCATCTACCAATAAAAGGTCTCTTTGTCCTTAAGTTTGACACACATGATTCCCAAAGATCGGCTTCTTTTTATGTGTGGCCATGGTTCTTGGAAGAAAACTAAAGTGCTAGGAGTTAGCTAACGAGTAGGGGTTGGAGTCTGGACCACACACCCTCGTTCACTTGAGAACAGATCCTTGACTGCTCGTCATCAGGGCGAAATGGGGTCTCAATTAGGTCCACATCAAGTTATGATAATAGGACCACTATTGCAAGAGAACCTTGCTTCGATACCACTATTGGACTGTGCAACCAGACTGAAAGAATATGTGTGAATGCATTATTACTCAAATCATACACATATTAATACATTGTCTGAGCTTTGGTTTTCATCTTCGAAGAGATCCCTTGGACTTGGATTGTGCAACCAGAATGAAAGAATAGGCATGAATGCTTTATTACTCAAATGATACACATATTAATACATTGTGTGAGCTTTGGTTCTCATCTTCCAAGATGTCTCTTGGACTTCTATGACTGTTGGCACTCCTCCACACCAACCCTAACGAATTAGGTGTCCAACAATGATAATGCAGCTTTTTTAATCATTTAGCAAACAAACTATTCATACTACCCCAAAAATATAAACATGTAAAACATGTAAAATTTTGATAACGTTAATGTAGTTTTTAAAAGTTACCTCATTCTCATTCGTATTTGAATTCGACAATAAACCACCAAGCTAAAATCCTCTAAAAGAATTAACTTAACTTTACATAATAACAAAGAACATTAACAAACATAACAAATATCATATTAAAATAAATTAAAACCATAATTTATCTATGATATAAAATAAATTTATCAAATCAACTCATCATGTAAATAATTAAAATTAAAAAATCTATATTTAACATTAGAAAAATAAATAAAAAATAAAAGCCATAACGTCGTCGGCCAACAAATTCTCTAAACCACCCATGACAATAAACCACCAGGCTGAAATCCTCTAATAGAATTAACTTAACTTTATATAATAACAAAGAACATTAACAAACATAACAAATATCATATTAAAATAAATTAAAACCATAACTTAACTATGATATAAAATAAATTTATCAAATTAACCCATCATGTAAATAATTAAAATTAAAAATGTATATTTAACGCTAAAATATAAAATAATAAATAAAAGCCATAACTTCATCGACCAACAAATTCTCTAAACCTCTCGTATATGCTCGTGCACAGAGGCATCCTAGTAATGGAAAGTATCCAGCGAAAAAGAGCACCTGTAATCAAATTTCTGAAGGCAATATTATTGTTCGAGGTCATATCTGTAAGTAACTATTATTAAAAACTAGCACAGCCCCTAAGCAGGGGAAGGAAACACCGAAAAGGAAGTGGTTAAATTTTGGCTATGGTTATTTTTTTATTACATGTAAATATATTGAATCCAAAAGTACCAATTCATTTAAAAAAGTATAGTGGGGCAACTTAATGACTGTCACTCATGAGAAAAATGATGCTCTAGAAAAAAAATCATAAAATATTATAACTTATTATCATATGAAATTGAAATCGAAATATGAAACTAAATAGAGATAGGTAAATTGATCTAAAAAGAGATAGGGAAATTGTGATATTATGGAAAAAAATACATCTTCAAAGGACAATCAATTTATTTATCTTTCATAAATACTAATTTTCATCTTAATTACGATTAAATATTTAATTGAAAAACCAAATGTTTTCACTAAATATGATATTTTAAATCCATACATAACTCTAGAAAACAAAATATCTACATCTACATTTGGTTTATGTTCATTAAGTTTGGTATACGGTTATGTTAGGGAGTTTTTCTAGATTTTTTCTTTTTTTCTAAATGAGTGGTGGAGTAAATTGGAGTCTTTGTGATAAAGCAAGTCAGAACTTGTCAGTCGAGGTTATTGTGAACACAATGTTGAGAATTCAATAGGGCAATGATTATGTTTAATTCTCTTTTACTTTATAACTGCTTGTGTTTCATTTTAACTTATTAGATTTGTTCCTTATTACTATATGTTTGAAGCATCAAACAGCTACAAAAACAAAAAGAATAGTGACACAATATATAGGCTACAAGCCAGGGCCAAAATATCTCCTCTTGAGAGGAAAACTGTTAAAATTGGACAACTAGGTCCAAACTCCGGGTTGTGTTGCTCAGATGACGATCGCAATATTTTCATTGGATTCCTCTTTTGGAGAGGTGTAAGATTGATCTAAAGATCATCTCGATCGGATGAGCAGAACATGTACTTTGAATTTATTCCACTTATGTGCTAGGTCGGCCTGGAATAAAATATTGACTTAAATGTCTTAAAGGACGTGTCACACACCCCCAAAGATTCCTATATATTGGAGAGACTTGGAGTTCATTTGACACATTGGTGTGGAGGAATTCTCTCTCTCTTGATGGCGTTGGAGCTGCGTATTCTTTGTTTGGGTTGTTCTGGGGTTATGTGTGACACGCTTGGCTGAATGACCTATTGAAGACTTTGCTGGTAGAAGCATCCTGCTGATCGTCGTAACGTCACCTTTTCCTATCTCTGTTTTGGCTTGTCTTCTATCGATCTATTAGTATGTTCTATCTTCTTCAGTATTGTGCCCTAATCTGAAATGGCATAGAATATGAGCAGAAATTAACATGGTATCGGAGCCAGGTTAAGACAAGCCCTAATTTGTTGCAATCACCGAAGAGAAAATGGGTTTCTCCCTCTTCAATAGCTGTTTCAGTAGCTGTTTCAGATTCTTCTTCTCATTGTTCCTCGTTAGTTGGGTTCCTAAACCCGGACAGAATTAATGCATAGAATAGCTCTCAATCCACGAATTGAAGGCTTGCATGATACCTAAAAGCCCACCTTGTATCTCAGCTATGTGGACCGCAGCTCAGAAAGGCTGGTATTTACCCTAGATTTATCTAGCGGCATTTTTTTTCAAATCACAGGAGAAGGATGATTGCTGGTATTGAGATGTTGTGTAAGCATGAAAAGGGCGACAACGGATTCAGCAATTTCCAATTTCAGGAAACCCTTTTTGTTTTTTCTTGGATCTCGGAAGATGAGTGACAGAGGGATTTAAACTCCCGACTCATCGACCTGCCCGCAATTCTAAACAAATCTTTCTCCGGAGGTTTTAACGTGCATATTACGTTGAATTTGGTATGCCGTCATATTGTATGTCGTCCGAAGCATCCTCCAGCGTGCACCCCGATCCCAAAAATGATTTCGTATACATCGCAAATGGAACGCATGCATATGCGGGACCGATTAGTTCACTGCTCCGTGCTGGAAACTATGATGGCGGAACACCAGAGATTCTACACGTTTGTGCCATAAATTGAGCTTGAAGAATGTCTGGAAATTTGGCTTACGGAGAAACGAAATTCGACGCTGCTCAGAATTTTTTTTTCCTTCAGACTGTCGGTGTATGCCAAATCATGCGATTACAGTGTACGTGGCTACTTTGGCGATTACAGTGTACGTGGCGATTACAGTGTACATGGCTACGTGGCGATTACAGTGTATAGCTTCAGGCACAATGGCATCGTGGCGTCACCATACTCTGAGGCACAGTGGCATCGCTATACCCTATAGTCTGTACCACTATACTCTGTGGCATGTATTTGTTACTATAATGTTCTATAGCTCGTATCATATGGCTGTGACCTTTGGTTTAGCAGTGACATATATATATATATATATATATATGACAATGACCCTATGCACGACAAGTAAACTTATTATGACAGTGCATGTAGGGTGCAACCTCCCAGTGAAGGTTAGCCGCAGTCTAAATTAAAAACGCTGATAAAATGGCAGTGTATGCTGCTGTAGAAAGGAGTCGTTGACACAACAGAAGGACGGTCCATGTTTTGACAACCAAGCAAGAGAGTCAAGATATGTTAGAAGGCAGTGGGTTGCTGAAAAGATGTTTTGAGACCAACTTGCACAAGTTTTTCAAAATGTTTGGTCACATCATTGCCATGGACCAGAGGACCAGAATGAGCAGGGATGCTGGCTTTGTCAATTTTTCCATCAGAGAGGATGCACAAAGCTTCAAATAAATAAATTTAAAAAAAAAATCTCATTATGAGAGTTGAATGGGCATCTTCTAGACAGACAGCCCAAATCCTTCGTGGGATTTTAGGCATTTTTCTATGTTGTTCGAGTTTTGGACTAAAAATTTGAGAACAAAGAAGGATCCATTGGAGGAGTACTCCTGTCTTAATCTGAGATGAGATCATGATGAAATTGAAGCTATGAACCTGCATACAGCATGTGTGAATGCAAGGCATTTGCTATGGCCTATAAGAATGATTGAATTAAGAGTTGCAGACATCGCAGCGAAAGAATGTAGTGATCAATCCACATTTACTGAAATACTGCATGGCGTATCTGTATCATAGTTCCAAGTCTTCCTGGACTTATCCTTCGTTGCACTATTTCTGTAAAGGCAGACTCGCTGAATCTTGTTTGAAGGCATCCTGATGAGTGTTGTGGTAGGCCGCAGGCCATACCACAACAGCAAGCCGTGTGGTTATCACATGAGTATTTCGACTATGTGATCTGAGGCAGCCACAGATTCAAGCTAAAAGTTGGACGCAAACCAATGGTAATAATTCCCAGATTTGTGCATATGGCATAGACTGGATCTCAAGTGAAGACAAAGAAATTGTTTTGATGTAATTGACAGAGTCTTTAAGAACAGTGAAGTGCCTTGTCTTGATTTATCCTGTTGGATGGTTGGGGCTGAAACATTGATGAGCAGGGGTGCCACTATGACTGTGCCGGATCTGTATGTACTGACATGGAGAAGGGTATAAAATCTGTATGATTGGTTCCTAAATCTGTGAAATTCAGGAGGAAAAATCGCTGAACTGAGATCTGCAGTCTTGGCTAGATCAGTGATTCAGCAAGCAGTGATGAATGTGATAGTTCTAAATCTGTGATTCTATGTCACTGTCATCATGACAGCGACATAGACAGACACCCATGTTTGAAGCTGAAATTTAAAGGGTTGACTGCTGAAGTCCTTGGGGAAATTCTATGTAGTGGTCAAATTGTTGACGAAATGGGCATAGATGTAAGTCATTGAGCCAGGCAAATTTTGACAGCCCTAGGAGCAGTCTGCTGCCATAACCAGAAATGGGCAGATCTGGAAGCAACTCAAGGAGCAATGCCTCAAGTGCAGGATAAACCGAGGTAGATTGGATCCCTTGATTTTTTGTAAGCTGCAGTCTTAGAAGGTTGTTTGAAGGAGCTACTCACAGAATAACAGGTAGTGGCTAAAAGGACTTCTAACACAAGCTGAGGCTTGTTGATATGTTCCCCCTGTATGTCAGTGACATAGATAGACACCTATGTAGCAGCAGCATGTGACTGTATCAGTCCTACATTGGAGCGTTATGGTAAACTTAAAATGTGAACTGGGAAGTTTATGCAGTTTTTTTGTCACATGGTTGGAATCTTGAATCATGATCAGCAAAGTCTGTTGGATGTCTTTGACTGTGGGAGATCAGGTCCCAATTCCAAGATGGTGTCTGGGATGCCCTCATTTAAAACAGATGTCTTCTCTCGAGAGAGAAGCTGACATTAAGAGGGAGATATATCTGTATATTCTCCTGAGTGGATGTCTTTGTTCAACGAAAGAAGATCCTCATGGCTCAGGGACATATGGCTTCAGAGGGGGAAATTCCGAAGGAAAACCAAGAAGCCATATTAATAACAAGATATCTCGCAGCCATGAGTACTTTTGTACAATCTGACCTTGGATACCTTTGAGGAAGTCGTAAAGCATCAAGTCTGGAAGGATGCTATGCTGTGGTCCCAAGACCATAGGACAAAGCAGTTGTCACCTCGAAATGGCTCTACAAGATCAAGTATGGATCTGTTGGAAGTGCTGAAAAGTTCAAGGCAAGATTCGTTGCCTGTGAGGAAGATATAGACTATGATGACATATTTGCACCTGTGGCTCGAGATACCACCTTTCGATCTATTATAGCCCTCGCTGCTACGCAAGGATGGAGTCTTCATCAGATGATGTGAAGACCGCATTTTTTTTGCATGGTGTGATAAAGGAAGAGATATATGTGGAGCAACCTCTGGGGTTGGAAGTCCAGGATCGGGACACCCATGTCTGCAGGTTGAAGAAAGCCCTCTATGGGCTGAAACAAGCACCCTGAGCTTGGTACAAGAGGATAGATAGCTACTTGATGAAGCTGGGCTTCACTCGTAGTATTGCTGATCTGAACCTTCACTGCAAGGTTAATAGAAAGAAGCCTCTCACTCTGGTGCTGTATATGGATGACCTCTTCCTGACAAGTGCTAACCCTCTCATTCATCAGTGCAAGAGGGAGCTTGCTGCTGAGTTTGAGATGAAGGACCTAGGACGAATGTCTAGGCCTGAAGGTCTAGCAGAGACCTGGCGAGTTTTTCCTTTCTCAAGGAAAATACATTATGAAGCTTTTGGTATGATGGACTGTAAGTTTGTGACGACACTGATGGAACTCAACTTTAAGAAGTTGAGTAGCAGCGTTGCTGGGCGTGTCCTACTGAGTATCGTAAACTCATAGGAACCTTGATGTCCTTAATGAACACCTGTTCGAACATATGTTGTGCAGTGAACACTTTGAGTCAACACATGGTTGATCATAACATTCACTGGGTTGGTGCCAAGAAACTCTTGAGATATCTCTGAGGCACGATAGACCATGGGCTGAGATACACTGCCGGGAGTATGACACTCCATGGATATACTAATACCGATTGGGCTGGCAGTGTGGTGGATCGCAAGAGCACATCTGAATGCTACTTCACATGTAGATCTGCTTCGGGCAGGAATCTAAAGTCGGCAGCCTTGAGCACCGCTGAGGCCGAATACACTGTAACATGTATGGCCTGTTGTGAAGTCACTTGGTTGCGAAAGCTCTTTGTGAGTTGTTCGAGCATGTGCTAGATGCCACCGTTATCCTTTGTGATAACCAGAGGGGGATTCATTTGTCAGAGAATCCCGGGTTCCACGATTGATCCAAGCATGTTGATGGCTGGTACCACTTTATCTGGGATATGATACAGCGAGGCGCCGTAAGGCTCGATCTTATAGGAACTGATGAGCAGGTCGCGGATATTCTCACAATGCCCTTGGGGAAGGTCATATTCCTAACCTTCCGTGAGAATCTTGGAATCATGGAACGACCCTATTCTGAGGGTCCTGTTGGACGATGAGCTCTGGGAGCTCAAAGGGGGTTTTGGGGATAGCTTCTCGGAGCTATAAGCACTTATGGTGCTTCTGCCCCACCGTTGTGATTATTGAGTTGGTTCGCCTCTCATTTATCTGTGCCCCGTATGCATCCTACCCATTGAGTTCAGGGCTCATGGGAAGTACCTCTCATTTGGCCAATGAGATGGGAAAGGCTAGAGACTAGTAGCAAAGACTGATGGACGCATCAAAACTTGTCGTACTCTCTATCTAGGATGGCACGGTCCAACCACTTGATCTGGGATCAAGTTTAGTGAGGTTTCGGACCTCTGCCTGACTTCGGGTCAGATGAACCAACTTCGGGTTGGAGACTCTTTGTGAGTCTGATAGAGGTTTCGGACCTCTAGGCTGAATCTGTCAGCCGGGTATGATGTCATTGTGACTAACCCACTTCTGTTCTGAAATAAAGAGGCCAGCAAAGCAAGTTACGGCGGGATGACGCACGATGTTTGGATTGCACTGGTGGACGAAGTTCTCCCTAGTTGAGAGGGAGTGTTAAAATTGGACAACTAGGTCCAAACTCCGGGTTGTGCTGCTCAGATGACGATCGCAATATTTTTATTGGATTCCTCTTTCGGAGAGGTGTAAGATTGATCTAAAGATCATCTCGATCGGATGAGCAGAACATGTACTTTGAATTTATTCCACTTATATGCTGGGTCGGCCTGGAATAAAATATTGACTTAAATGTCTTAAAGGACATGTCACACACCCCCAAAGATTCCTATATATTGGAGAGACTTGGAGTTCATTTGACACAAATTGGTGTGGAGGAATTCTCTCTCTCTTGATGGCGTTGGAGCTGCGTATTCTTTGTTTGGGTTGTTCTGGGGTTATGTGTGACACGCTTGGCTGAATGACCTATTGAAGACTTTGCTGGTAGAAGCATCCTGCTGATCGTCGTAACGTCACCTTTTCCTATCTCTGTTTTGGCTTGTCTTCTATCGATCTATTAGTATGTTCTATCTTCTTCAGTATTGTGCCCTAATCTGAAATGGCATAGAACATGAGCAGAAATTAAATAAAACCCTTAAATCTATACTCTTCCTTATAGATTTTGCTCCATAATCTCCTTCGTCTGCTCCTTCTCTGCCCACGCAGCCACAACAACTTTCATTAGGCAGGAGCGCTTTTTTTAGGTAGGAGCGCTCGGGAGCAAACGCTCTCGGAGTGCTTCCTCCTTAAAAAAAAGCACTCTCGGAGGGCTTGGGAGGGCTTTTTTTAAGGAGTGAGCACTCGGGGAGCATTCGCTCCCGACGCCTCCCTGAAAACCAGGGAGCGCTTTTTGGACCTCGAGAGCACGCTCCCCATGCGATCCTACGTTGAGCGCAAATTGGCAGCGGGGTCAAGAAGGGGGCCAAGGGGGTCGCAAAAATTAACCAAAAATGAATATTCCAAGTAGTTGTCTGCTAATTGGGAATGTTATAGTCCTCCCCGCCAAAATGTTGCTTGTCCTCAAGCAACTGCAAAGATGGATGCTGCAGGATCTTCTCCTCCACCAAAGTGGCATCCCCATCTGGAAGGTTCCTCCACTTGATCAGATATTTCTTGACTGTCCTACTCCGCAACTGTCTCTCCTGAGTGTCTAGAATGGCTTCTGGTTGTAGCACCAAATTCCCCTCATCATCTGTAGGTGGGAGCTCCATAGTGGCAATCACCTGCTACCCCAGAGTTTTCTTCAACCATGAGACATGGAAGATGTAATGGATCCAGATCCCCAATGGTAGATCTAGCTCATATGCCACCTTAGCAACTCGTCTAATCACACTGTATGTCCCATAGAAGGGAGGTTTGAGCTTCTCTGCTCCCTTTTGCTTCAGTGTGGACTGTTTGTATGGCTGAAAATGGAGGTAAACCAAATCATCTACCTTAAACAGTCTCTCTGCGCGGCCACTGTCTGCATACAACTTCTGTCAGTTCTGCGTTGTGACCAGGCTATCCTAGAGAGCCCAGAGGATGTCTTGGCTCTCTTGGATCCAATCTTTGGCCCTTAGGGCCTTACTTGCTCCAAACATAACATGAACAAAAGTTAGAGCATGATATCCATACAAAGCATAAAACGAAGACATATCGATCGATATATGGAATGTCATGTTGTAGCGGTATTCCCCCAAGTGGGACCAACACAGCCATGCCTTATGCTGCCCCGAGACATAGTCTCTCAAGTAGCCCTCCAGCTACTTGTTCGTTATCTCTTGCCAAAATTCACCCATGAACCTGTTGTCCCGATCACTGACTATGGTCTTTGGAAGACCTTGAAGCCTGAAAACATCCCAGAAGAACAACTCAGCCACCTGTGAAGTTGTGTATCGCGCGGAGATGGCAAAAAAGTGTGCATATTTTGTCAGTCGATCCACAACTACAAAGACGCAATCCTTGCCCTACACCATGGGAAACCTTGTGATGAAATCCATGGAGATGCTCTCCCATTTCCCCTCTGGAATGGAAAGCAGTTGTAGCAAACCCGCAGGGTGACTCAACTCTCCTTTGCTCCTCTGGAAAACCTCACACTCCCTGACATGTCGGAGTACGTCCTCCTTGAGGCCCCTCCATGAGAACCTCTCTCGTATGGCCCTATAAGTCTTGGTGAACCCCTGATGACCTAAAAGTGGTGAGTCATGGGTTGCACGTAAGGTCTTCTCCCTAGGTTGGGGGTTAACCGTCAAATAAATCATGTCTCGATAATAGATGACCTCATCCATTACCCAATACCTATCATTTGTCACCTGTCCATCTAGCACCTCACAAGAAAAATGGTCCTTGGAATACGCCACCAAAAGCTGGGCTCTCCAATCTGCGTCAAAACTCATCAGTGACAATGTTGTTGGCCTCTGTGACAAGGCATTCGCCACTACATTGTTCTTCCCCTTGACATACTCGATGTCAAAGTCATAGGCCTAGATTTTGCTGACCCACTTCTGTTGTCTCTCCTGCAACAGTTTCTACTCAAGGAAAAATCGGAGACTGTTGTGGTCAGTTCTCACCCGAAATCTGTTACCCACCAGGTACTATCGAAACTTGCCCAACGCATGCATGATGGCCAGCATCTCCTTGTCATATATTGGGTATAGTCTCTCATGCAGCAGTAGCTTTCGACTCTCGAAAATGATAGGATGGCCTCCCTGCATCGAGACTGCTCCTACACCCTCTCCTGAAGCATCGCACTCCAGCACAAAAGGATGCGTGAAATCTGGCAATGCCAACACTGGACAGCTTCTCATCACCTCCTTGAGCCTGCCAAAGGCCCTCTGCACAGCATCAGTCCATCCAAAAGCCCCTTTCTTGGTGAGGTCCGTGAGTGGTGTTGCAAGCTGTGAAAATCTCTTAGCAAACTTCCGATAGTAGGTGCAGATGCATACAAACCCCTGAAGTTATGTCACATTCTTCGGTGTTGGCCAATCCCAGATGGCCCGGATCTTCTCCTCATGGACTCTTACCCCATCCACTCTGATGATATGCCCCAAGTAGAGCATCTTTGTAAGCCCAAACTCGCATTTGGATAGCATAGCATAGAAATGTTGCTCCTCCAAAATATGAAGTACAACCTTAATATGTTGCAAGTGCTCCTCCCATGTGTGGCTATATATGAAAATGTCATCGAAGAATACCAGCACAAACTTCCTTAGCTGACCACAGAAGATGTGGTTCATACAAGACTAGAATGTGGCCAGAGCATTGGTCAGCCTAAAGGGCATCACCAAGAACTCAAAGTGGCCATAGTGGCATCTGAACGCAATCTTGGGGACATCCTGGTCCCTCACCTTGATCTGATGGTACCTCGACCTCATATCTATCTTCGAGAAGAACTTTGCTCCCCTCAACTCGTACATCAACTCATCAATCCTGGAGATGGGGTAACGGTTCTTCATGGTTTTCTTGTTGAGCGCCCTGTAGTCGATGCACATTCGCAATGTGCCATCCTTCTTCTTCACCAATACCACGGAAGAAGCAAAGGGCCTAGTATTGGGCCTGATCTGCCCCAACGCCAAGAGCTCATGTATGGCTCGCTCAATCTCATCCCTGTAGGCTTTGGGGCACCTATAGGGGGTGGTAATCACTACCTGGATCCCTTGCTCCAGCTCAATAGTATGCTCAAATCCCCTGTCTGGTGGCTGCCCTAGCGATATGTACCCAAAAATCGTGGAGTAACGGTCCAATATAGATTGTACATCGGGATGCATTGGTTGCCCTGTAGCACCTGCCTCTAAAATACGCAGCTCCACTGCTCGCTCTACATCTCCCTTCCGGAAATTTGCCTCCATCCGGTGTGTCGAGACTATCTGGGAGGGTATGTGTGCATGCCTATGATAATCACATGCTTCCCACTCTTCTTATCCATCCACTCCATCTCTAATGTCTCCCAATCTATAGTGACCTTACAAAGCGTGATAAGCCACTGCACACCCAATACCACATTGGTATATGGGATGTCGACCACAAAGAAATGATCCGTCAAGGTGTATGTCCCCATGGTCACTGCTTTGGAACATACCTCATGCACTGCATGGTCCTGGCACCTAGAACCAACACAGAGAACCCATCAAAACTCTCTACCGGTATGCCTCTCTGCTACACTAGTTGGGCATCAATGAAGTTATGTGTGGCCCTGCTATCCACCAACGCTGAAACACGCTGCCCTTGGACTGTGCCTCGGACTTTAAGCGTCAAATACTTGGGAACTCCACGCAAAGATACAAGGACTCCTCCGGTGGGTGAAAACATTGCTCCTCATGCTGCTGGGGGTGGTGGTGGTGGATGATCTCCTCCTGGTGCACCAGCGCTGGCATCTCCCTCCAGCTCCTCATATGCCTCTTCTTCTCCCTCACTGTCGAAGAAGACCTCAATGTAGTGTGCCTTCCCTGTGGCACAACGATGACCCGATGCCCATGGATCCTGGAAAGTGAAGCATAGCTTCCTCCGTCTCAAGTCTCTTCGAGTATCATCATCCAATGGCCCTTGGCCCTAGTTCCCCCAAGGGGTTGGAGCTCTCGTGTCTTTCCCCTTCTGCTGGAATGTTGGTTTGTGGGGAAAAGGAGCTCTCCTCCTTGGCAGGGCATCCTGCAAGTCCCTAGTCCTCCCTATTGCATCCTACAGCGTAGTAGGCCTAGTGGATCTAACTAGCCCACACAATGGTTTTTCCAACCCGTCAATAAACATCTACACACTCCTGGCCACGGACAAGCCTGGCACCGTCACTGCAAGTTTCAGGAAATAGGAAATGTAAGTTTCTGGGCTACCTGACTGATCGAGCTTAGTCAGCTCAACGAAGTGTTCCTCGGGATCCTTTTGGTCAAATCTCTCCACTAACCTCTGAGTGAACTTTGCATACGCTATCAACCCTACGTGACCCAGCATGGACATCCCGTGGAACCACCAGTCGCGGGCTTCCCCCTCAAGGTGCAACGCAGTCGCCTTCATAGCCTCTACCTCTGCGATTTGGTTTAGCTGAAAATAGATATCCTGCTTCTCCACCCAAGCCTTAACCATACACTTTGATGATCCATCAAAGGTAGGCAATAAAAATCTGCCCACGGTACGTTCTAAGACATTCCCCTGCGTGTACCCTCCTCCTCTATTCTGGTTGCGGGGTCTGTTATTGTTCTTCAGCTGGAAAAACTCATTAAAGGTGAGGGCCTTTACAAACTCCAGCCCATACAACTGATAATCTGCAAAATATTCCCCGTAGTGAGCCACCTCCGACTCATGGGGTCCTCATGTTCCTGCTCCTGAGGTCAAGAAAGTAGGCATGGTGGAACATGGGGGAGTGTGTAGCACCATCTACTGCACAGCGTTCTGCTCAAAAACATGGTGAGAAGTATCGGATCCTTCTCCACTGTGAAACTCCCTCAGAATCTCACGCTGTCTGTTCTCTCCGACAATCTTCTGCCCCATTTCCTCTATCTTTCTAGAAAGCTCCTGTACAAATTTCAAGAGGAGGTTACCAAACTCGTTCCTGTCATCTATCTCATCTGCCATTGGTGCCTCCCCTTTGTCTTCCTCAACCAGAACATTGTCCTCTTCTACTGGTATGGTTTCGAGCCTATGCTCTTTGTTCCTATACCTCTACTTCTGGCAAGTAATGAACTCTCTGTCTTCGAGTGTCATAGACTGATTGCTCCACAAACTGAGCCGAGTCTATGAGCTCTGATACCACTGTAATATCCCAAACGGGAAATAGACAGCAATACAAAGCAACATAAACAAGAAACTACAGCTTACACATAAAACACTACAAATAAACTAGAACAGCTAAGCCATTTTATTATATTCTCTGAAATGAGGAACAAGTACAAAGTGTGCTTAGAATGATAGAACCTTGGCCTACTCAAGGCAAGCTGGAATGATCTCTCCCTCCTCTATCAAAATCTCTACTCAATCTCTACTCTGCATTGCTCCTCCTCTACGCAGTCCTGCAGAAAATGTTGTTGTTAGCTAAAAAGGGACTGCAAGATGGTTGCAATGCTGCTAGGAAAATTTTGAAACTCGGACATCAATCTCTCCTCCAAAAACCCAGAAAACCCAAAAAGGAATATGGAATGTCTGACCCCGAAAATTCACCCTCTTGGGATGAATACGCTCTCCCACTGGGTACGCTGGCCTCTGTGATGAAAATTCCGGAAGAAGGGCTTCCAACTATCCAAGGGACTCAGCTATGGAAGGGTTCATCCCCTCACAAACCCCGGACTGAAATCTCACAAAGTTCCTCCTCTCCCGGAGTTGCTCTCCTCTATGACTGCGTAATCCCTTGAGAGACTGCACTGCATTGGAGGTGACTGCGTAATCCTGCGGCTGAAACAATGAAGCTACTCTCAAAACTGGTGGAATGGCTCCTCTCTTGAGCGGTCACTCGAAGTCCCCCGAGGATGAGGTTGGGATCTCCGCTCAGAGACACCCTTGTGCTAAACAGCACTATAGACTTAGCTAAACAGCTTAAGCGTGGTCTAGTCTTGACAGACATAAAATCATAAGATGTAAGAATGAATGAGAAAGGTTGCATCCATCCCTTTTTATGCTTGTGAACCCTACATTCCCTTGGGCCCACCCCAACAGCCTATATTGATCATACTTTGTCAACAGCCCAAGGAAGCATAATGCAAAGACATGAAGAAATTTTTCAAAATTCAAAGTCATCAGCGAGCACAGTTTTATCATTGTAAACCCAATTTCTACAAGTTATATTGTAAATGATGCTTGTATGACCATTTAATTATGTAACACATAGGTAAGCCTCTGATTTTGGTAATGGATTTCATCCTAGGAAGTTTTTTAATTTCTCCAAATTATGTGTCTTTCTAAACACGGATAATCGGCGGAGTTTTTCTTCTAGCTTAAACCCCAAAGCTACGGTAGAATCCCTTGACAAGGTCTTAGGTGAGTCTTAGTGTTATATCGAGTCTTTGTAAAAGTGTGTTTGGGAATAATTTAAGTAAATTTGGCTAAATTATTTTATTACAAACCACTTGGTCTCTACAATTTTTTTAATTTGCAAACATTGTACATTTGTAAATTATTTCTAACTCATTTGTTTTGTAGCAATAGGGGTTTTATTATATTTTGGGGTTTCAAATTTTTGTATGTATATTGGGGTTTTGCGCATTCTTTGATTTATTTTTGCAGGTGAATTTCAAGTTGATCAAGGGATTTGGTTGGGATTTTGAGGCAGATCTAGGCCTACGAAGGCAAGATCTAGCCTCCATTCATCCTCCAAGCCCAACGTCCAACGTTTTTGCAGCAAATCCGTGGATAAAATTTTGTTTGCAAGAATCTGGAAATTTTTTGGCCCTAAGGCCTAGCCGTCCAGCCCTTCTAGCCCTAGCTGTGATCCCCACAGGACTTTTTAGGCCCTCAGCCTAGCTGCTAGCCCTTAAAGGGCTTTTTCCTTTTGTTGTGGGCCTCCAGGGCCTTTTCTGCACCTGCATCAGCATCTAAGGGCTTGACATCAGCCCTATTGGGCTTATTTACCCTTGTTGTGGCATTCCTTTCCCTCATTCCCTCCATTTATGCCCTGTTCAGCCTTTCTAGCCTCTCACTTGGCATTTCTAGCCCTAGTCTTGGGGTTTCCTAGCCTTCTAGCCCTTTCCCTAGCTTTGTATTCAGTCATTTCAGATTTTGATATTATTTTAGTATGCTAACATTGTGGTTTTGCAGCAAGATTAGAGCTAACATTGTGGTTGCAGGTAGCCAAGCTAATTGGAAATCAATCTAGCCCTCAACTAGGCCTTTAGGCCTCTTGGTTTGTCCCTCTTCCTCTCATTTTATTTTCTCTTTTGCTACAACCATTTTATGCAGTCATTTAACTCGAACAAATTCAGTAAAATTGACTACAAATCACTTAACAATCACTCATCTTAATTAGCTAATCATTGGAGCTATTGTGGCATTAATAATTTGCAACCTAGTTGGTTTATTTAAGACTGAATCATTGATTTTATGAGTTGTTTCAAGTCTGATATACATCAATTTGAGGTCTGATCTAAGCAGTCTCATAATGAATGGATATTATTTGGGAGTTGAAAGCATTGGTTTTCTAGCTTATTTTTGGTGCATAGAATCACTTCTTGACTGCTGATATAAAATTGCAGACCTCTGAAAACAAGGTTGCAGCAGTGATAAATCACACATAAGTCTCTAAAATTGGCTAAGAAATTCTTACATTTCATGATCATTCATGGTTGAAGTGATTTGGGCTTAATTTTGGTCATTGAAATCTTTTGTACTCTCTCACTCACACACACAAGTGCTCTAATCAAGTTGATGAGTGTTTAATTGATTAATTGCTCTAAGTGGTATTGTGTATTAATGCTCTTAGCTTCTCATTGCTATTATGGTGATTGGTTAAGTGGATTTATTTCTCATTGTTAAATTGGATATCTCTTGTGAAATTCATAATCAAGTTCGATCATAAGCATAATAAGAGAAATCTAATTGTGTATCTAATTGGCATTTGGTTATTCACTGATTGCAATCTTGAGCTTGCTAATTGTATCAAGTAGTATTGATCTTACCTTTTAAGCTAATTATCTACCGGTATTACTTGTCACATTTTCTGGCACCATTGAGTCTCGAGCACTTTTCTCTTGTAGTTGAGATTGTTATTTATCTATTGTGCAAGTACTTCATTGTTGGTAATTGAAGATAATTGTAATTAAGTACTTAAGAACATTAAGTACTCTCACCTTAAGAGCATTCATCCATCTTGCACTTGCATTCTAGGATTAATATCTTGCAATAATAAAATTTACTTCCAAACATAAGCTTGGTCGATAGAGAGATAGGCCCACCTTTCCCATCTAGCTTGAGGAGACTAGAAACTCTTAAGTGGTTAACATTGTGACCTTGCAGTCGTCAGAGCCACAGTGTTTGCAGCACTGGAGGCATCGGGTGGTCGGAACCCCAAGGGAGGTATCTTAAAACAACTCTCAGCTTGTTTCTCCAGCCTTAGCTTGCTTACTTAGAGTAGGCATATAATCTAAAATTAACCAAGATTTTGCATCTCACCTAGATTGTAGGACTTTCATTTCATATAGGATAGTGGAGCATTCTCAAGCAACAATTGTTCATCCGGTAACTTGGTAAATAATCTAAGCAAGTAAATAACTCCATTTAAGGCATTGGTCTTTAGCGAGTAAACATTTAACTTGCTAATTTAATTCAACCAAGTTGCTAGGCCATTCAGTTGCGTCTCCCGGACTTGTCAATTACCAACAAGTCTCCCATCTTAACATTCCATAGGGACTACCCCTCATAGCTTGTTGTGGGGAGACAGCTAAAACAGAGAGGGCAGAAATAAGAGTGACATCCCACGCCCTAAGCGTTGTCATGTCTTGCCTATACAGTTTGGCCGACAAGTCCTCTAATGGAAACGGAATTTCCTACTACTGCAAAAGCAGTGCAGCATTCTTCCACTAGAAAGGTTGTGAGTAAAAATAATCACATAAAGAGTGTTAGGATAAAGAAGATCATGCCTAGATGGATGGATGAAAATAAGATATCCAGTTTAGTCAGGGAAGAGAAACGAACTAAGAATAGCATCTGGTCATGACACCACAAATGACCAGTAATAGAACTAATAAATCTCATCGAAGTAAATCACCACCCACTAAACAAGCAAAGATATGGAAGAACCTGACAATGAAATTATATGGTACTGAAAATGGAAAACATCATCCTGCTTTGGAATAAAGGATTAGGAGATTGAATTCTGCAAATACAGATGCAGTAAAGCAAAACAACTCAGAAGAATGAAAGTTGATATGAATGCAGTAAACTAGGCATACTTCACCTTTTCATATTTTCACTTACCAGCAAATGGCATTTTATTTTCTTAGTTATTTTACTTCGCAATACGACCCTACATGACGATGATTAGGCACTTACATTGCAACAGTCTTATGGATCTCTTTATGGCAGCATTTTCTAAATAAAGTATAGCCTATATTTTACTTCAGCAGAACAATGAAACAATATGATGAGTGAGGCATGATAGAATGGTGCAATTTCCATAGTAACCAGAGGCAATATTGGCAGTTATAGGTCAATTGTCAAACTATTTCAGCAGTGGACAAAATCTTCCAGCAGAAATATTTCAGATCTAGTGTTCCTTCAATAGACAAGTAGAAATATTTCAGATGGTGGTGTTCCTTCAATAGACAAGTAGAAATATTTCAGATGGTGGTGTTCCTTCAATAGACAGGTAAAAGATGCTTTGTTATATCCCTGAATGGCTCCCCCGGCAGTTGCAGGCTGTGAAAGTGAAAGTGGTCCCATTTCTAGTATCTATTTGCAACTTACAGAAATGAATTGCAGCAGCCATGAAAAGGAATTTTTTCTTTGATCTGAAATACTTCAAATGACTAATGATTAATGTACATGGTGTTTGCACTTATAACTTCTACAGGGAGCTATATCAAATGTGATCAATTTCTCACTGTTCGAGTGGAAGGTCTTCACTAATGTAATTTTTTTGTTTCTCCTATTAGTTTAATGAAATTAATGGCTACCAGAGAAAACTTTGGCCACTGGCAAGAAAATTGTATTCCAATGGTAACAATGGCCTCAGGCCACGAATCAGACTTGCTCTAATGCCACTTGTGGCATAACTTGCAGTAGTTACAGAATACTACAGAAAGTCATGGCCAAATCCAAAAGGCCATATAATCCAAAACACAGAAAATAGACATATAATAAATAAAAAATTCAAAAGATACAGTGACATGCAATCAAGAAGAATGTCATAGTTATACTACATAATGGACATGACTATTCTAAGGGACACAATTAAGAGGGAAGCGCAAACCTCTGTAGCTGTTTTTGCTAAAGCAAATGCTGACTCAATCCTCACTCTCCAGAACACCTGATCCATTGTGAATCAAGCTTCAATCACTATAAAAATTGTCCTAGCAAAAAATCTAAATCAGGTTCAAACAGTAGGAGAGAATAAAGTACCTTTGAATCAATAAGGCAGCTGTTCAAGGCATTAACAATTGAAAATGACAATCGTGGAAAACTACACAACGTTGCAATTGCTTGTAGTTGTGCAACAACATCCTTGTCCTTTTCCAATTGACTTATCTGTGATGTACATTAAATCAGAAAAAATGGCCAGAGATTGTACAGCAATTCAAAGTTAGACACAAAGAAACACACCAATAAACATGTATTAAAATATCAAAAGTAAACATGAGCGGTTCAGTGCACTAAGTCTACGCTAATCATTTTACAAATTTACATAGAGTATACCATCTTCAAAATGGGCAAAAAGCGAAAGAAAATTTCAAGGAGATTTATTTCCAGGGAAAAAAGATAAAGATGTAAATGTTTTAAACATTCTCAAAATAGAACTATAAGACATGAACCACACAAAATTACAACATACATCATACATATAGAACCATGAACGGTAATTTTTTCAGTCAGCCCCATCAAAATGCAATGCATTCAATACAATGTTAGCAATGCAATGCATTCAATACAATGGTAGCTGTCAGCGCCAATGGTAAAATCAAAATAGGGCAGAAGCATCACATCGCTCATCCTACTAGATCTCATAATCAAAAATCGTGAGTATCGCCACCACTGACAATGTGCTCTCCTCCCTCCTCCAATGTATCCAATCCAAAAAGTGCATATGATACTTTGGCGCGGATGACCCCACAATGCCATGAACATCATCAAAAGTGATCAGTGCCAGGACCAATCCATTAAGATCCAAGTATTCATACTTTATTATTAAATTAGTAAAAAAATGAATTCCAATGCCAACTCAGTGGGCATTAGCCATTGCCGAACAGTGCGACACATGTGACCTGTATTAGAGATAATGTTCATATTTATAACATAGACTTGTTATTTGGGAATAACAAGTATAATAAAGTTTCAATAATAAACTGATGTCATAATAAGGAATTTAATGTAGTAATTAGTGTAGTACTAGTTTAATATTTGGGAGTCGTATAACATCCTCCATTTTTCCTACTGTGTAATGCAGCATTACATCATCTAAAATAATGTATGAATGAATCTATCATTTTTCAATCTAATGTGAATCCCCATCCATGTTTCTATGTGAAAAAATTGCATGGTACTTCAAAAGTCCAAGTATTGGTACTTCAAAATAACTGTCCAATGTGAACTCAGTAGACATTACCCATTGGCCAGCAGTGTGACACATCTAACCTGTGTTAGAGACAATGTTTATAAATATATTTAGAGCTTAGATATGTTAATTGGGAATAAGGAGTACACAGTATACTAAAGTGTCAATAATACAGTGATGTAATACTAAGGAATTTAATGTAGTTATTAGTGTAATAGCTGATAGTTTAAGATTTGGGAGTTACATAACATACTCCAATTTTCCTAATATGTAATGAGACATTACATCATCTAAAATAATGTAAGAATGAATCTACCCCTCCTCATTCTAGTGTGTATCTCTGTTCATGCCTGTGTGTATAAAACTTGCATGATATCATAGCAACATAAAGAAGAAAACAAGTGAATGGGTGGACACACCAAAGCCAGAGATGTGATTAGAAAAGGCATTGAGGGACTGGATCACACAAATATTTGGATGCAGGTGATACATCTAGACTGCAGAGATGAGTAATTTGTGTATTGCAATATGGACAGAGAACAAAGAACAATTACAATTCTATTTGATCTTTGTTGCCATGACTCATCAATTGCACCTCAAAGTCTTCTAGTCAGATATTAGATAATTCCACCAGAATATGAGTGTCCAAAAAAGAAGTATGAAAGCATAGGTCTGCTAGTTGACTGTCAATGAAGGTAAAAGGTCACCATCAATGGGAGTGAAAAGAAGGGTGGGTATGTAAGTCAGCTGAATCAAATAAAAACAACTATTGCCATGATCTATTGTAAAGAGTATCCAGACAAGAGAGTGCTGCTATCATCATCCACGAAGTATTACACCTTGATAAGTTGCTGATGTTTCTGATAATTTATCATCCACAGTGAAATGCCATTCATTGAGAGATTTTAGAGAGGAATCAAGGTATCAAGTAGTGTAAATTTATGTAGACATTCTAAGCTTGATGCAGCTTTACCTTCTTTTCAATATCAGACAGCAATCACATAAACAATAAAGTGAAATGCTGATGGAACATACCAGTAGATCGACAGAAGAAAAGCCAGAAATATATAATTGTGTTGGTGCGTTACGGCGGTCAACAGGATGCTTCAACCAGCAAAGTCTCAATGTGGTCAGCCAACCAGCAATGTCACACAACCCTCTAGGATAGACAAACAGTCAACTCAAAAGTCAACGCTGTCAGCCAACGGTCAACACAAACAGAAGCAGCAGCTAGGTCAACGCTGAAAAGTCAAGTCAACGTTTTGCCTCCGAAATTGTGCCAAAAATGCAGATTAGGGAAATCGAGATTTTGGAAAAGTTTTAGGTCTGTTTGACCTAGCGTTGACCAAAGTCAACACTAGTCAAAGTTGCTGCAGAAACCCTAGCCGAAAACAGAAATCCGAAAACAGTTTTCTTCCTCGCTGCACTTTCCCACGTGTGAAGAGAAGAGACTCCAAGTGATCGAACCAAACAGATGAGGAGAGAGAATGTGTGAGGATGAGATGAGTGAAATGTCCTCCAACATTGACCTTATTTATATCCGTCATTGAGGGTATGTGGCACATCTGTTGGGGCACAAAACCTCAAGGCCGACCTGCACATATTTTGAATAGATTAAAAATAAATTCAAAATAAATGTTCTGCTCATTGGATCAAGATAATCTTTAGATCGATCTTGCACCTCTCTAAAAGAGGAACCCAATAAAAATATTGGTATCTTCATCTGAGCCTCACAACATTGAGTTTGGACCTAGTTGTCCAAAAGTACTCCCTCTCAACTAGGGAGAACTTCATCCATCTGTGCAATCCAAACATCGTGCGTCATTCTGAAGTAACTTGCTTTGTTGGCTTCTTTATTTCAGAACAGAAGTGGGTCAGTCACAAAGACATCATTCCCGGTTGATAGATTCAGCCCAGAGGTCTGAAACCTCTATAGGACTCACACACAGTATCATACCAACCCGAAGTTGGTTTATCTGAGGAGGTCTGAAACCTCACTAGACTTGATCCCAGATCAAGTGGTTGGACTGTGCCATCCTAGATAGAGAGTACGGAAATCTTTGATGCGTCCATCAGTCTTTACTACTAGTCCTTAGCTTTTCCTAGCTTTTCACATCCATCTGATAAAGCCTCCATCCTTACGTAGTAGCAAGGGCTATGATAGATTGAATGGTGGTATATCGGGGCACAGGTGCAAATATGTCATCATAGTCTATGCCTTCCTTTTGAGAGAAGCCACGGGCAATGAATCTTGCCTTGAACTTTTCAGCACTTCCATCAGATCCATGCTTGATCTTGTAGAGCCATTTCGAGGGGACAACTGCTTTGTCCTCTGGTCTTGGAACCACATCCCAGACATCATTCTTCATTATGGACTCATACTCTTCGCGCATAGCATCCTTCCAGACTTGATGCTTTACAGCTTCCTCAAAAGATCCAGACTCAGATTGTACAATAGTACTCATGGCTGCTAGATACCCTTGGTATCTATTCAGCTTCTTGCTTTCACGGAATGTCCCCCTTGGGGCCATATGTCCCTCGGCATCCTCGAGAGTGTCCCTGAGCCATGATGGTCTCTTCCCCAGTGAAGGAGGTGGATCAATTGGGTCCATCGGTCCTTTAGCATCAGGCATCATCTCATCCTTCGGCTCTTCTTAATTTCCAGGCCTTGCTTCATGATCTCCCTCAGATCTCGAAAGATTGACTACTTTCATCAGGGAAGCATCTTCGTCAAAGGTGACATCATGGCATATCTCCACTTCCCTTTGACCAGTCACATAGACTATATAGGCCTTCGAAGTTTCGCTGTAGCCCACAAACATTCCCTTCTTCCCATAAGCATCCAGCTTGCTCCTCTTCTCTTTCGGCACATGAAAATAAACAGGACATCCAAAAACTCTAAAATGTGAGACGTCAGGTTTCTTACAAGAGAAAATCTCTTCGGGAGTTTTGGAGTCTAGAGCGAAATGCGGAAATTTGTTTTGTATGTACACAGCAATGTTCGCAGCTTCTCCCCATAGAAACTTCGGTAGACCCTGGTCACATAGCATGGCACAGGCAGCTTCCACAATGGTCTTGTTCTTTCGTTTAGCAACGTCATTCTGCTCAGGAGTATAGACAGATGTGGTTTCCCTCTTGATGCCAGCTTCTCTGCAAAAGTTCTTGAACTTGTTCGTCTCATATTCACTGCCATTATCGGTCCTTAATATCTTGATCTTCTTCCCTTTCAGATTTTCCACAAAGACTATGAAGGTATGGAACCACATGAAAGCCTCATCCTTCTTCTTCAAGAAGTATATCCAGGTCTTGTGAGAGAAGTCATCTATGAACAGCATATAATAAGAACATCCTCCCAAGGATGTCACGGGCAACATACCAGACAAATCAAAATGTACTAATTGCAAGACATCAGATGTCTTTGTGATGCTTGAAGGGAAAGGTCCCCTTGTATGCTTTCCTTCGGCACAACCCTGACATACACCTTCATGATTATTTGAGAACTCGAGCATCCCCGTCACCACTTTCCTTGCTTCGGGAAGGGCCTTGTAGTGAAGGTGTCCAAACCTCTGGTGCCATAGTTCAGTCTGTCGGATAGTATCACATATCATCACTCCCAGTGGACTTCCTCCAACCTGATATAGAGTGTATCAACTCTAAACCCAATCATGATAGTTTCCTTGAAGCTCTTCTTCCACATGCGCACCTTTCCATTAATGAATGCCACATTGAAACCTTTGTCTTCCATGGCCTATATAGACACAAGGTTCTTCTTCAAATTAGGTACATAGAGTACATCCTATAAGCGGAGGACTTGACCTTGAGACAAGTGGAGGGTCACAGTCCCTGTCCCTTTCACAGGATATGTGGCATTATCTCCAAGGATAATTTCCAGATTAGTATCCTTCTCAACTATATCAGAGAGTGCTTACTTGAACCCAGTGATGTGCCTTGAGGCACCACTATCTATCAACCAGACATCCATAGTGTCAGGTGGAGATGCAGCAAAGAGGGCAGATACAAGAATGAATTCATTTCTTTTATCAACAACATTTGATTCCTCATACCTGGAGTTTCTCGACCTTTTGAAAGGTTGACCATTTCTGCCGGAGGGAGCATTCCTCTTTCCCTTGAACCTGTTGTTCCTTTGATTGCCATTCCTCCGATTGTTGTTGTTGTCATCACCATCGGGAGAATCCTTTTTGAAAGGGCATTCTCTAGCATACTGACCTGGCCTATGACAAGTGTAACACTTTCCCTTCTTTCCTTGGGCCCCTGCTCTTCCTTTGTTCTTTGGACCACCAAAGTTCTTCTTTCTAGAATGAGCAATGTAGGCAGCATTTCCTTCATTTTCATACTCCTTCATTCTTGTCTCTTCTTGAACACATCTCGATAGTACTTCATCAAAGTCAACTATCGCATTATTATTGAGAATGGTAGTGTTGAACACATGCCATTCGGATGAGAGCCCTCCAAGTGCAGTGAGTACCATCTCTCGATGAGCTATTGTCTCCCCAATAGCCAGCAGATTGTTCCTGATCTCCATCAGCTTCAGAAAATATGATTGAATGGACTCATCCCTGCCTTTCTTCAGATTCTTCAATTGATTCTTGAAGAACAGGACTTGATTCGCATTGTTGGCCTTGAACATGTGGACCAACTTATCATACATCTCCTTTGGATGTGCCCAGCTCAGAGATGTAGGCAACCAGACTCTTGTGAATTGAGTCCATGATCATTAGCTTTGCTTTGAACTCTCCCTTCTTGTACTTTGTTTTGGCAGCAGCAGTAGCAGTGGATGGAGGCTCTTGGATTTTACCCTGCACATAGTCCATGACATGTTGGTCTTCCATGTTAAGATCCAATGTCATCTTCCAAGCATGGAAGTCATCCTTCACAGTCAATTTGTCATCAGCCTTGAAGCCATTGTAGTTTGAGGAACCCATCCTCTTCTTTAGTGATTGCTACAAACTAGGGCTTTGTCTTCACCTCAGCTCCGATACCATGTAAATTTATGTAGATGTTCTATGCTTGATGCAACTTTACTTTCTTTTCAATATCAGACAGCAATCACATAAACAATAAAGTAAAACGCTGATAGAACATAATAGTAGATCGACAGAAGACAAGCCAGAAATATATAATTGTGTTGGTGCGTTACGGCGGTCAACAGGATGTTTCAACCAGCAAAGTCTCAATGTGGTCAGCCAACCAGCAATGTCACACAACCATCTAGGACAGCCAAACAATCAACCCAAAAGTCAATGTTGTCAGTCAACGATCAACGCAAACAACAGCAGCAGCTAGGTCAACGTTGAAAAGTCAAAGTCAACGTTTTGCCTCGAAAATAGTGCCAAAATGCGGATTAGGGAAATTGAGATTTTGGGAAAGTTTTAGGTCTGTTTGACTTTGCGTTGACCAAAGTCAACGCTGGTCAAAGGTGCTGCAAGAACCCTAGCCGAAAATAGAAATCTGAAAACTGTTTTCTTCCTTGCTGCACTTTCCCACTTATGAAAAGAAGAGACTCCAAGTGATCAAACCAATGAGATGAGGAGAGAGAGAATATGTGAGGATGAGATGAGTGAAATGTCCTCCAATGTTAACCTTATTTATATCCATCATTGAGGGTGTGTGACACATATGTTGGGGCACAAAACCTTAAGGCTGACCTGCACATATTTTGAATAGATTCAAAATAAATTCAAAATAAATGTTATGCTCATCGGATCAAGATGATCTTTAGATCGATCTTGCACCTCTCTGAAAGAGGAAACCAATAAAAATATTGGTATCTTCATCTGAGCATCACAACATGGAGTTTGGACCTAGTTGTCCAAAATTAACAAGTAGAATCTGTCATTGAGTTGTTGTTGAGATTAACAGTTGACTTCATGAATGCAACAAAGATTTAAGGAACCACTTCGTGAATCATAGGGTCCACCATGGGGTAGAGAAATGAATCAGGTGTAGTAAATTAAAAGAAATTGTTAAGAGTCATGATCTATTGTAAGGTGTATGCAGACAAATGAATGGGGCTTACTATCCACCATGAGATGTAGCTCATATCTATGGACATTTCAACCATAGATACATGATTATGTTTTAGAAATGTTGTCTCTACCTAAGGCTCACGGTCATGAATTCAATATATAGAGCTAAGCATCGTGTGTTGCTAGGGACTAAGAACGCGGAAATAAAATTCTGCTTCTTTCGATATAGATCATGGGTTTTAGAAACCATGATTCTGTTTTAGAAATGGTGTCTCTACCTAAGGCTCACCATCATCAAATGCTCAAGGAAATCATAGGATCCATGCAGTAGTCAACAATAATCAAGCAAAACATCAGCCTACTATAGTAGAATCCTCAGGTACTACTAATGGCATAAACCTCAAAATTTTATTTTATACTAGTGCTACCGATAGTTTCATTTCGTCATATGCATTAAATAAATGTGGATTGGCAGTCTGCAAGCAAAACAATTTCAGACAGGTAGAAATAGCTTCAGAAGAACTTCAATCTGTAGAACTATGTGTTGAGGAATCCAAAGTTGATCTAGAAGTTTGTTCAACTAAGTTAAAAGTTTATGTCACAGCCATAGGAACTTACGATCTCGTCATAGGGATGGATTGGTCTCTACCTAATGGTGTCTCACCCATTTCCTGTAAAAAAATTAGGCCCTCCATGAAGAGTTGGGATCTAGCAAGTTGTAGTATGTCACTTCATATCACCATCTAGCACACTGAACATGATATATAGTTTGGGAATGGAGGGATTCTAGCCAAAAGGGTTTAATTTGTTGGCAAAATGCAAGATGCACATAAATATAATCCATAACCATGGAGAGACATATATATGCATCTAGTTGATAAATTGATTAGCAATATCATGACAGTGTAGTTGATCCATTTTGTTGAGTCCAAATGCAAATTCAAAGTGATCAAATAGAAGCATTGTCTAACTTGGAGAGTTGGGGTTTGACATAAAGGTAAGTCTATCCTTCACCCTGCGACACATGCAATATATAAGTGTACTAGACACAAATTAATAATAAGATAAGATAATTTTAATAATGTCCAATAGGTGAACACAAAAGTAGTCATAACTCAAGACGTTCAAGAGTGGCTCTAACCTCATTAGATTTCATATGGGGAAAGTAAAATTTCAGTGCCAACTCAAAATCCAGCAGACTCAACAGTTTTTAGGATTTCATGATGGGGTGTTTGCAACATTTCCATTGGATTTTGGTGGTGTACACGAGGATATGGAAATAGCATTTAATCAAAAACACCAAATCTGTGAATTTTTACTGAGTAAAGAGCTTAACAAGGACCTTTAACTTTAACCCACAAATACGTTGAGTTTACTAACTACCATGCAGTGGAAGTAAGGAACAAATGAAGACAAACACACCAAAAAACAATACAAAACAAATTTACCCAGGAAACCCCAACTTGGTAAAACCTACAAACTTGGTGGCTTCTATTACGTTGTTTCAATAAAAATATTGGTCAGAAAATTTTAAAATGAAGGGAAAACTTCCCTTGTTTCTGCAAATTCCTCAACACGTTGATACCACCCTCTCTCAGCCTCTCAACCCAGTCAATCTATGCACTGTACGAACTCGTATAGCATTGTACAGCCTGAAGACGGCCTCCTCTGTGCACTAAATACGACTTCGCTGAAGTATGCACTTGCTGAAAAGAGATGAAGTTGTAATAAGCTCTTTCTTCCTGTATCTATATTGATCTAAAACCCTAATTCATTGAAACCCTAGCCTGAAGTGTTCTTTTCTTGTTGCCTTTCTACCACCAAGTCTCTACTGCATAATGATCAAGTTCTGCGTCCTTTCCCATCTAAGAGGTTGACCTAGGCCCACCACTGCCACAAATGGCTAAGATTAAATCTCCTTGGACGGTTGAGATTTCCCTAATTTTTTACTATAGAAAAATTCAAATTTTCCTAAGTTAAAAACAATAGAAAAAGTGAAATTTGTGCCTTGACCCCACTTGTGGGGCCCTCTGTCAAATTTAGTGTCCCTGCTAAATTTAATTGAACCCTTCCTCCTCTAACCCTATTTAACACCAAGCCCTCTATGTACCTTGATGTTAGTGCCATTGATTGTTCAACTCCTCTATCATGACCCCTGTAAAAATGTACCCATAACTCAAACAAAACCTCCATTTGATATGTGAAGTGTTTTCTAACTTACTTTAATGCTTGAAGGATGATATTAATGATGAGGATCCCAATATAGGCTATTATTTTGTTGATATGAAGATATTTGATGTAGCATGATTTATTTTACACTAGAGGCCATCTAGAGCCACCTTGTTGATGTATTTTTGGCTTAGACATGTACTGCACTAAGTGTTATTTTGGTTCTATGCACTCTTTCTTTTGTAACCAAAGGAATCGACAATTGGGTCAATCTCATACTCACACAACATGAGGTCGATTACGACAGCTACAACTATACCTTTGGGACCTACGACATGTCCTCCTCTTTGTAGACCAAATTACTTCGAGGGATTCGAACCTTTGATCCCTTTGTTTACACATAACTTCATATCATGGCGGTCGCCAATTGAGTTGCATCGCAACGACAGTTATATGCACTCTTGCTATATAAATGAGAAATTTTTCATATAAAAGGTTAGGATACATATAGATGCACATGAATATATATGTTCTTCTTTCAAGCTTAAATGTTTTATATATTTTTTATTCAACCAAATTTTTGTCATATTTTTTCCTGATTCTGGTTTGATTGCTAGTTTTGGGGTCGACAGGTTTGGTTTTGATAACTTTGATGTTAAAAGTATAAGCAAAGCTAAGCATATAACTGAGAACTAAAAACTTACTGTCGAGCATGTACAGCAAAAATATATAACTTACATAATATGTATCTTATAATCTTAGTTACACGGGAACCGCTCCCAACACGTGGGGAACTCGTTCCAGTGGTTCTTGCATTCCCGGAAGCTTTGGAACGAGAGTGAAACGTTTTGTTTTCCTATGGAACGACAACAGAAGTGTGGGGATGTTTCTGGCACATGGAAGATGTTAGTTTTCGCACCATCGAATGTGTTCTAGCCACGAAATTTTGTGGAGAGGCTAAAACCCATAAATCGTTTCTAGAAATTTCACTTAGAAGTGTCTCAATTAGATGATTAACCATTATTTAAATATTTCTGAAGTCTAAACTTGGGGAATATGGTTAATTAATCAGTATTAATTAAGATAAGGTGAGAATAGTCTAGAAACTCACATGGATATATCCAGAGATGATCCTAGCCATTGATTAAGCTTTAATCTTGGTCATTGATGCTCCAATAGTGGATTATAAGAGGAGAACAATGTTGTGATGGAGAAGATACCGGAGTCAATTCAGCAGTTCGATTTCCTTGGCAAATCGATTCCCAGAGTAGCAGCAATCAGCTGCCGGAGAAGCCAAAAGTCGAAGCAGTGAATGAGGGGCAAGGACAGTGATCCAGAGGAATTTTTCCAAATCCGGAGAGGCAGCAGCAAGAGGGTCAAGTTATTACCAGTGAGGCAACCCAGATGACAAGCGCAGTTGCTTTAGAGAGGGCAGTTATATTTTCTGGAGAGAAATTTGCTCTCAATTCAAGAGGTCAAGCAGAGGTTCCAAAGGATCGGAGAGATGATTTCCTCATCAGCAAAAGGTAGAACAACTTCATCAGAGACTGGTTGGAGGCTTGACCTCATAGAGACTGCACAGAGCAATGCAGAAGCTTCAAGAGGTCGAGTTTTCTGTAGGTAGGTTGTGCCAAGAATGCTTGTGGAGGAAGGGTAATTCCCTTCAATAATGTTGCACAAATTTTTCTTGTTGTGGATTGCCAATTTCAGTCATCCAAATTGTACTCAAATTTCACTATTGCATAATAATAAAAACCCTCACTGTTGCACCAGTTTTCCCAAGTTGGGTTTTTTCGGGGACATTTTTCCAAAAATAATGGTTTCAAATTTTAAGTGTGTGCTAGTATTTTCTTACTTTTCATCGCTAATTTGTTCCACAATTTATTTGTGAAAATTTCAATGTGAATTATTTGGTATTTGTCGTAGCAAACTGCAAATAAAATTCTAAATAAAATTAACAATTAGGAAAATAATTTCCAATTGTTGTGATAGAAGAAATTTTCACATGGTATCAGAGCGCGATTGATCAGTAGGGGAGCTCAAAAGCGAAAGAAAGAATTTCGTAGTTCAGTGAGAGTAGCAAGTCGAAATTCCTAGAGGCAACGCATTCCATTGCTAGGCAAACTGAGTTGCTTGGGGAAGTTCGATTTTTTCAGTGCAGTGAGGCAAAAAAATTCGACTTCCCAATTTGACTACTTCCAACAAGCGGAGGGAGCAGCTTAGATTTTCGCTGAGCAAATTTTTGGTTAGACGCAGATGGTTTTGCAGCAGTTTGCTATGGCAAATCCAGCATCGGGTGGAAGAGAAAAGTGTACACACAACAGAGGGAAAATTTCTCTTAGGGAACTTCAAGTCTCAGAAGTTCGCTTTTTCCAGGCAGTAATAATTAGCAGATCTACCCATTCCAAAAAGGAGTGTGAGTAGCAATGCAGCAGCCAAGCAGAGGGAAAGAGGGAGTTTTCGACAAATTCATAGATGACCACTGCAGGGCTTAGGGATCAAGATAGGTTGGATGGAGCTTCCAACTACGTCATATGGAAGTCTAGGATGTCCTTCCTTCTAAATGAATATGGTCTGAAAGCCTACATTGATAATGTGGTGGCAACTCCCCAGGATGCGGATCAGCTGAAGGAATCTAGGAAGGAGATGGCACGGACAAAGCGGTTGATATTGGATGGAGTCTGGAACCATAAAGTCTGACATATAGTGGCCAAGGAAATGACCAAATAGATGTGGGATGCTCTCTCTACGTTATACCAGCGAACTTCTGAGCAACGAAAGATATTCCTAAAGGAAAAGTTGAGATGCATCCGGATGAAGAAGGGGGAAGGTATAACACCCTTTCTTACCAGGATTCAGGAGGTCTGAGACCAGTTCTCAACTGTTGAGACCAACATTGCACAAAACGAGGACGAAAAGGGGGCGTTTTTTGTAAGCGAGCACACAGAAGCATCATTTCCAAAAAATCTAGGGAGCGAAGAGTCTCGAAAGCGTCTACTATATATATTGCATTTATATTAAAAAAATATATCCAAAACTCCAAATTAGTTGTGGAAGATATGGAAACATGCATATTTGTACATAAATCAAGAGAGATATGGCATCCATTGTACATTAATACTTATTCGAGATCAACCATCTAGAATCTAGATTGTTCTCCTCCTGTCTAGCCTTTTCCTCTACCTCGATTGTCTAGGATATTAGTCAACATGGCCCAATTTTGATCAAACTACCTAATGATTAATCCAAACCTTAAAAAATGGTAGAAAAATCTTAACATGCTTGATCGATGATTTTGACTTGAATGAAAGGTGTTTTTTCGCTAAGAGCATGACAAAGGAGTTCAACAACTAACACCACCAACACTAGGGTACATATAGGGCTTGGTGCTATTGATTGAATGCCAACCATAGAGCCTCATACATGATATAATCTAATGAAATGACACAATCCCATTGAACCTGAAGTACTGAAAACTGTTAAGTCTGCTGAATTTTGAATAGGATATAAAATTCTATTTTCTCCATATGAAGTTCGACAAGGTTAGAACCACTCTCAAACATCCTGAGTCATTTCATTTTCATCCTTTTACTTTAAGAATTTAAAATTACCACGAGGGAGTATCTAGGGAGCATCTAGGAAGCATCTAAGGAGCATCCAGGGAGAACCTTGCAGTGTCCAAGAAGCCCCAACCCAACTTAAGCCAAGGAATATATATATATATATATATATATTTAGAACCCTGTGGAACCGCCCATCTCCGTACGAATCTGACCCAGAAATGTCGCATTTCCGTACGCCGATTCGTCGTACGAAACGCGGTTCCGGCGTACAGAAACGCGGATCGAGCTAAAATGGTTCTGAAATGGCAGGACAGTGTTTTTTAGCCCAATCCGTGTTTCCATTTTTCAGAAACATTGTTTGGACGACGAATCCTCCGCGATTTCGTTTTTCAAAAACGTGGTTCGGACAGCGAATCCTCTGCATTTCTGTACGAGACGCGGATCAAGGATTGGAGCCGGGGGGAGGGGGACGTTTCCTACAACATTGGTTGAGGCAGCGCCTCAACCATCAAAGCTAGTGCGATTAGCACTCAATAGCGTCTTAAGAGGATTGGCAAGTCTTTGTCCAAAGAATATTGGGAAAAGATAGGCTACCAAAGTGGGACAAGATGCGAGCCAATTTGCAGCAGCAAGAGTTGAGACGAGCTCTGTTAAAGAGCTCGTTCAGTGACAGAAGCAGCAGCGGATCGAAGATGGTGAAGGAGGAGGAGAATGTGGCCCTCGCATCAAAGGATCCCAGTCAAGGGCAGGGGAGCAGAGAAAGAAGAAGAAGGACCTATCCAAGGTCAAGTGCTTCAGGTGTGGCGAGTTTGGCCACTATAGTACCCATTGTCCTCTCAGGAAGAAGGACAAAGAGGAGAAGACTAGGTGGCAGCTCATGCCAAGATGGATAGGTTGTCCTCCAGGTTGGAGGAAGACCTTCACTATGATTGCCCATATACCTCTAGGAAGTGAGGTGGGATGACTTAGAGTTTCTTATGAATATAATTTATAATAAATGTAATAATAAATAATAAGTAATTAACTAATGATTAGTTAGTTAGTGATGAAGAGGCATGTTCGTGAAAGGGCACCTGCCTAGGGTATATAAACGGGCCCTCATTCTCATTTGTAATCATCCTACATTATTTTCTTTTATACAATATACAATTACAATTACTGTCCTACAATGGATGTCGTTGTCTACAAAATATTTTAAATATTTCTGCTACTTATACGATTGTTGGTCGTTACATTGGTATCAAAGCTACGTTCTCCAATCACCAGCCTTTGGCCTTCAACTCGTCGTCAACTTTGTTTCCGTCAAATCAAACATTTGCTACAAAAAAGGAGGTTCTCCATTCTGCCAGTTTCACTACTATGTGTTTCATCGTTTTTAAAAATAAAAAGAGGAGTTCAAAAACAAATATTACAAAAAAAGAAAAAGAGAAACACATTAGAAAAAAAGGGGATTTATATATTTTAAAACAAAATTATAATAAATATACAAATATAAAAATAAAAATATTTGGAAAAAAATTATATAAACAACAAAACAAATTATGTATTAAAAAAAATTTTCAAATTCAAATTCAAATAAATAAATAAATATAAAATAACAAAAAAAATATTTAAAAAATAAATCCAACCACAAAGTTATCACATTATACTATTATAGTCGTCATCGATAAAGGCCTCATCCATCGTGGCAGCCAGGACTACAGTCAAAGTGTAGCAAGCCCCCGTGGCCACCCGCAATTGCCTCCTCCTGCTACAAACGCCACCACCACTGGAGAAGCTAGCACTGTCGCCTAATGGGCCACCTCCACCTTGAATACGGGCAACACCCCAAAATACCCCAACATTTTGCCCTCGAGCCTTCGTGGCACTTGCCAATCGCTACCTCCACACACCACCAACTCCCTTGAGTCGTCTTCCACCCGCAGCCTTCCGCCATCGTTCATAACCCACAGTAAGATTATATGTTGCAAGCCCAGAAAATCGAATTGCTCTCTGATATCTACAATTCACCACTATACATCAACCCCCTTCCATCGCCACTCAGCTCCACACTGTCGCCAACATTCAATGTCGTCGTTCTGCCTCCACAACGGTTGTCGTATCCGCGATTACCCCGACCGACCACCATGTTTCATCCCCACTGTCACGACCTTTGCCCCTATCCTCGTATATGTTCGTCCATCACACAAACCATTGCTCCTATTTTGAGCGTTCCCACAAGTCGTCGAGCCAGTCAAATGACGGCTCGATTAAACAAAGTAGTCATACATTAATATAAATATAATTAAAAATTAATTTAATTATTTAAATTCATTTAATTAATTAAATTATTATATATATATATATATATATATAATTGTTATTTAAAAAAAAATTAATTAATTATTGTTTTTAATTAATCAAATAATTTAAATTTATATACATATATATAATTAAGGAAAAATAAATAAAAATTTTTAAAAAAAATTATATATATATATATATATATATATATATATATATATATATATATATATATATATATATATATAAAGACCAAAAAAATAGGGGTTACATACAAAGCCCTAATCTCATCTCAATAAGCACAAAAGGGAAGTCAAATAGTGAAGAAAATAAAATAAAATAAAGGAAAAGAAAAAGGAGGAGTGTTTAATTATAAAACGTGAAAAGTGATTTAAGTAAAGTGGAAATATATTTATTATATGTGAAGAAAAATTAAATATTAGAGAACAAAATAATTTGGAGGAGAAAAGAGGTGAAAGATTCAATGTTTAAGTTTGAAGATTTATTTAAATACAAATTAAAAAAGGGGTTACCTTAAAAACTCTAAGTTCATCAACAAAATAAAATGGAATCAATCATTGAAAAAAAAAATGATCGAGCTCAATTCTATAATGATGAAGGGAGAAAGGTTTTCCTATAAAGGTATCTCAATTATGGATCACGGAGTAATTACATTAAAAGGAAGTATCCAAGGAAGAGAAGTTAATGTCACTATTAGCACAGGCAACAATAAAAACTATATCAACATCAACTTGGAAAATCAGCTATTAATTCCAGAGCCAAGCACTACTGTAAGGAAAAATATTTTTTACCAAAAAGAGTATAAATTTACAAGAGCCAGTAGATCATTATGAGTACATATCTCAATTTCATGTTGTAAAGATGGATTATACAAAGGTTGACGTCATACTCAGTCAACCTTGGTTTAAGGATTTGGGTTCATTCATGTTAAACATAGAGAAACAAGTTTTGACGTTTCCTTACAAGGTGAAGATGATCACTTTTCAAGACATAACAAGTAAATCAAAGTCAATAACATCTTCATTAGAAGACTTTACGGATATCTCAAACTTGATGTTTCAAGATAACAAAAAAACTATATCAAAGAAGTGAAAAGAGCTTGAAGAAGTCATCTACAGCAAAGACAAAGAAATTTCATGCCTTAGAAATCACCAAGAAAAACTACTAGAACAAGTCAAGAAGCATTTATTAGAACAACAAGAAGAAAATTTACGTTTTAAGAGCCTTAATCAAACACTATTAGAAAAAATAAAAAAAATTAAAAGATGATGAAGCTACTAAGAATAGAGTCAACAATTCAGAAAATGATGAACTTGTATGTTTAAGGAATCATAACCAAACCCTACTTACGCAAATTAAAAAACTTTAAAATGACAAGAACTTGCTGAATGACAAGCTAAAACAGCGTCAAAGTGAAGTATTGAAGTAGTCAGTCGTTTCAGTCCAAGTTGAAGATAGAGATGAAAATTTACGTTTTAAGAGCTTTAATCAAACACTATTAGAAAAAATAAAAAATTTAAAGGATGATGAAGCTACTAAGAATAGAGTCAACAATTCAGAAAATGATGAACTTGTATGTTTAAGGAATCATAACCAAACCCTACTTACGCAAATTAAAAAACTTTAAAATGACAAGAACTTGCTGAATGACAAGCTAAAACAGCGTCAAAGTGAAGTATTGAAGTAGTCAGTCGTTTCAGTCGTTTCAGTCCAAGGGAAGTTAAAACATATGCAGAAGTTGCAATTCAAACAATGGACATTCCAACTGATGATTCAGTCGCCCACTCAACAACAACAGCACTTGAAAGAAATCAAGAATCAACCACTAACATGATAAGGGAAAGCCAAACCAAAGGAGCTATGTATCGACATTTGAATCAGAAGAGCAGACTTTCCAATCAGCCTACTTACCAATATTACTCAGAACAT
Organism: Pinus albicaulis; assembly: GCA_034641835.2. NCBI lineage: Eukaryota > Viridiplantae > Streptophyta > Pinopsida > Pinales > Pinaceae > Pinus > Pinus albicaulis. The sequence continues at coordinate 491,476,711 of CM076574.1, forward strand.
GAACAACAAATTTATGTTCCCATGAATACTGAACTTTGCAAAATCCAGTCCCGCGATAACTATTCATCACAAAATTTGATTCCACAGAAGATCAATTTAGGATGGTCTGATCCACTCTCAGTACGACAGTTTTGTCTATCACTCAGAGTATCATATCGTCTTGTATCGACGAAGATGAAAGTACAGAGATGAGAAGATGTTCTCAAGTAAGCTTTGAGGACAAAGCTTTTTGAAGGGAAAAGCTATGTTATGAACATAATTCATAATAAAATAATAATAGATATAAACAATAAGTGATTAACTAATGATTAGTTAGTTATTGATGAAGAGGCATGTCTTAGAGACAATGCCATTCGTGAAAGGGCACCTGCCTAGGGTATATAAGCGGGCCCTAATTCTCATTTGTAATCATCCTACATTATTTTCTTTTATACAATATACAATTACAATCACTGTCCTACAATGGATGTCTTTGTCTACGAAGTATTTTAAATATTTTCGTTACGTATACGATTGTTGGTTGTTACAGAGTTGTAACCCCAGAGAGCTACTGAGATGGGCAAGATCTTTGAGGACTCCTTATGGATCAATACCTGGGTATGGGAGCCCAAAGTACTCAGTAGAAGGATGGATCAGTGGCAGTAGATGCAGTCAGTTCCAAAGTGACAGTTGAAGACTAGTAGCAGTCAGTGCAGTGCAGAGTTGGCAGCAATGCAGGTAGAACAGTGCAGAGTCAACAATAGCGCAAATTCTTCAAAGACAGCACAGAGGCTAGTAGCAGTAAGAGACTCGGGAGACAAATGCATCATGTTGATCACAGATGATTCAGTGTTTTGGATGTTTTTCAGTTTCAGATGTTGCAGTAGCAGCAACAACAAAGTTGCAGTGCAAACGCAGTGTTGGCAACAGTACAGCAGGGTCAGCAGTAGCACAGATGCAGCATATATCAAAGTTGCACAGTAGTTGGTGGCCAACAACAGCCAGACATCAGCGGCGTGACAGGAGATGATACAAAGACAAGGTGTTGTGACAGGGTGTACAACACTAGGACACATTCCTTGCTAAGAGGGAGTGTTATTTTTTGTAGCATTGAATGTGTTCTAGCCACGAAATTTGGTGGAGAGGCTAGAATACATGAGTTCTCCAAAACCCAGAAATCGTTTATCGAAATTCCACCTAGAAGTGTCAATTAGATTATTAATCGATTTTTAAATATTTCCTAAGTCTAAGCTTAGAGAATATGGTTAATTAATTAGTATTCAATGAGATAAGGTGAGAATAGTCTAGAAACTCGCACAGATCGATCCAGAGATGATTTTAGCCATTGATTAAGCTTTAATCTTGGTCGTTGGTGCTCCAACAGTGGATTATATGAGGAGATTGATGTGGTGATGTAGAAGATACCAGAGTCTCTTGAGCAATTCGATTTCCTTGGCAGATCAATTTCCAGAGTAGCAGCAGTCAGTTGTCAGAGAAGCCAAAAGTCAAAGCAGTGAGTGAGGGGCAGGAACAATGATCTAGAGGAAGTTTTCCAGAATCCAAAGAGGCAACAGCAAGAGGGTTGAGTTATTCCCAACGAGGCAGAGTGGATGACTACACAATGGCTTCAAAGAGGGCAGTTTGATTTGCTGGAGAGAAATTCATTCTTAGTTCCAGAGGTCGGGCAAAGGTTCCTGAGGGCCAAAGAGACGATTTCCTTAGCAGCAGAAGGCAAAACGACTTCATTAGAGACCTGTTGGAGGCTTGACGTCATAGAAACTGTGCACAAGTTGACATGAAAGCTTCAGGACGCCAAGTTTTTTCTAGGCAAGTTGTGCCGGGATTGCTTCTGGAGGAAGGATAATTCCTTTCAATAATTTTTCCCATATTTTTCTTGATGTGGATTGTCAATTTTAGGAATACAGATTGTACTCAAATTTTCACTATCGCATAATAATAAAAACCCTCATTGTTGCATCGGTTTTCCCAAGTTGGGTTTTCCCGAGGACATTTATCCAAAATAATGGTGTCAATTTTTATGTGCGCTAATATTTTCTCAGTTTCCAACGCTATTTGCTTCCGCAATTTCTTTGTGAAAATCACGGTGTGAATTATTTGGTATTTGTCATAACAAGCTGCAAATAAATTGTTAAATAAAATTAATAATTAGGAAAATAATTTCCAGTTGTTGTGATAGATGAAATTTTCACAGAATACTCTAATCAAGGAATGTGGGACTGGTGTTTTCAATGTTCCCAACTATGGGAATGGCCACACATTCCCTCCTATAAAATTAGATAAAGTAGTTTTTAACATCCTCATATTTATCTTCACACAAACAATATATAATCGTGCTATTAAAAATTGAGAATGAAGCATAGAAAGCTTACTAATCTGGTTTTATATAAAATTCAAGTAATAAATAATAAACAAAAGTGTGTCGTGGAAGGGATGGAAAAGCAAAAAACAAATTTGAAGTGATATATATGCAAGTCGCATCATGTGGTGCAAGCAACAGCAAGTTTGACAAGAGTTGGCCATCAACCTGCAACTAACGAAACGATGAGTCGTATTGACACCATTTGTCCATGCTGACCAAACAACTGAAATAATATTGACGTCATTCATCCATGTTAAACAAACAACTGAAATAACATTCGCACTTTCGGAACCTTATCACCTTTAGGGATCAAATTCTTGTATTTTCCTTTTTCCTTGTCACATGATACTCTCTTCTGCCTTGTGTGTTCTAACTCAACACCCCACCCCAAGTATGAAGAAAATGGCGTTCATCATATTTGGATTTCAAATTCAATTCTTCACCAAATACATGACTATAAAGAATCATTTTTGCTTTAGATTTGTTTCATGTATTTTTTTACCGTTCATAATATGTATCATCAATTTGTTTCTTGATTATGCATATTTATATTAAAGTCCTATTTGGTCTCTTTAACTCCAATAACCCATATTAAATTGGTTGCTTAAATCTTTATAAAATGATTTTGAAATATCTATATAATAGAAAATCAATATTTTTATTATTAAAATTATTTTATATTAATATAAAATTTTAAAAAATTGTTTTGTCAATCTTTCTTCTAAGAAATATTGTGTGACATATAAAAAATGTCTAGAGATGTAAGGAAGATTTTCGATTCCTTTTATAGTATAAGGAAGATTTTTAATTCCTTTTATGTTCAATTTGAAGTTGACAAGTATCCCTTTTATAATAAAAATAAAATGTTTATTAAATAAAAAACAATGCCTACTATAATTCAAAAACCAAAATTACACATATTTGGTTAGTTTTAATTAACGGCATTACAAAACATGTTTCATTGAATCTCGAATGTTGTTCTAAACTAATTTTGATTATTGAACAAATATTATTAATATTTTTAATATTATTATATTAAAAGTTAATTTAAAAGTTTAAAAAATATAGGAATTTTAAATTATATAATTAAAAAAATATCTTTTATTTTTATATTTTAAATTTTTATTATATAATATCGTTGCTCCTAATATGTTGTTTCCTGTGGATTTTGGGGAAATTTCTAGCTGTTTGGACACTCGTACCCAAGTTCCCAACGTTTCCCTATTCCAAAAACTTGTGCAACATAGCTTATTATACAAAATAAAGAATCAAGATTGAGGGTCCCATGCTACATTGGATATGGAAAGATGTCATATCTTGCAAATCTCGTCGATGGAGAGCAATGGAAGGACTTGGATATGGGAAAATTGTCATGGCCACCCAATATTGTAAAAGAGGGTGAGCCACTGGGATTGAGGGGCAGTGGTATGATCATAGGCACGGGCATCACCAAACAACGAAGCCCCGCTCTCCTATCATCCAAAAGTCGTGGGAAAGAAACTCTAAATAAATATCTAGACACGTAACCAGAAGTTAAGTGGTATCCCTCTATCAAGAATTCAAGGTTTAATGCTAGTGATCCCAAAAGCATATGGTGTATATTGTTGTTTCTCTTTGAACGTTTACGAATATCCTTGCAAATCTAGACTTGGAGAATTTGCATTAGAGAATTGAAAGAGTAAAAAATAACACTTAATCAAACTCCAATGCAACTTTACATGTAAGTTGCAATGGAATAGAGAGTATCTGATGTATCTCCCACGAAAAACATATACATATGCTAAGCATAAAGGTAAAATAATAATAAATATAATAAAAGAACGAGAAAATTATATAAAAGGCATAATCACAAAGATAAAAAGATATTAAAGACACACATAGGTAGAAAAAGGGGATCTACTTGATGTACTTTCAAAAGCCTAGTTATAAGGACACTGACAAAATATTAGTCATCAAGAAAGAGACAAAAGTTACAAATAACTTAGTGCAAAAGGGAACATATGGCATCAAAGAAATAAAAGATGTATTATCAACATATCTCCAAGGGATCTTCCACAAATTTGTGCCCTTGTGTGTGGACAAATTTATTCCGCCTCTAAATATCTTGCTTTCCTACCATCATCCAAGGCGAAAACCATGGGTTTCCATACATACCTAAGATATTATTTTTGATACCAAACACTTTTTTTAGTAGTTCAAGTGGAAAGGCAATTAGGAAACAACTTTCATCCAAATCTTTGATGAAATTTTCTACAACCATGTGTTACAAATAACTTAGTCAAAATGGAGCATATGGCATCAAATAAATCAAAGATGTATTATCAACCTATCTCCATGGAATCTTTCACAACATTTATCTTCCATCATTAGAGATTGTGTTGAGAAACTAGGGCTTTTATTAAAATTTCTCTTTCATGATAATTACTTGTGATTTCATTATGCTTCTTTCACTTAGATCTTATCTTCGTTAGATTATTATGGTCTTCATCAAGTCAATTATCAAATGCACAAGAGACAAATATTTAGGCTTTCAAACCAGGACTGAAACCTCTCCCTCTTGATGAGGGAAACCCGTAAATAATTCTTCTTATAGATCATCAATTGACGAGTACCAAGACCATGACACAGACCCTTGACACTAGTATGCCTCCAAGACCCTTGTCACTTGCTCTTCTAGGCTCCTTATGTTGATCTTCTTTTCTGCACTACACTACACCAGCATTATGGAGACTCAGTCCCTAATCTAGCAGCCCAAAATGATGTGCTCCTTCTTGGCCTTCAATAGACTCTTCCTCGGCCTACCTTCCTGCACTCTTGATGCCCTAGACAGAGATCTCTTTCCTTGATGTGATGCCTTCTCCTTCACGTTGTGCTGACCTTCTTCTTTGTTGTTGTTGTATGTCACTGAGCTTATGCGAGAGAGATTAATGACAAAGGCTAGCACTGCCTCTCCTCCGCATTGATCTCAGTCCCCTTAGCATTCTTTGCAATGACCTTTTCCTTGCTGCCAAGACACCTTGTTTACGCATTGTATTTCTCTGCTTGACTGGGCTCCTTAGACCGAGACCTTCACACTGCAACTTGGATATGTGACTGAGACATAGACCGAGATTATTAGCCCAAAACAGAGATATAGGAGAAGCTTTTCTTCCTTCGTTGTCCTGTCTTCCTTCTCCGCACCAAACCGCAGTCCTAACCTCGCACTTGATTGTAGACCTTGTCTGAACTATTCTTGTCAGAATGAGACCGCAGTCACCTTATTTATAGTGGTCGTCTCTAAGTATTGTAGGCCGACATGAAAACTGGAGGTGAGTCGACTTGTAAAGGAGTATCTTCAACATATATATTTAGTCGACTTCTTGGACCATAGTGACAAGGGTTTGGAGCATGTCTTTACATCAATAATTTGTCTCTATACAAGTGTAACATCACTTCATATACATGACTCTAAATTATATTTTTGACAAGATGACAAATCCTAAAGACATCAAGAAGAAGTCTTTGACCTATAGTAAAAATTCCTTGCTCATGAAACCCATGAGGCAAGCATTACAAAATACATTTTATTATCTTTGTCTCTTCATTACATAAATTCATAATTACAAGTCATTATGAAGATCGAACCTAGTTACACTTTTCAACACTCCCTCTTAACTAGGGAGGTATTCATAATGGTACATGGTCACTCTCAATCTGAAAAATCTCATAAGAAGAATCAGATTGGTAATCCCATCTGTATAGCATCATATCAACCAGCATAGTCATCGTCCAAGGCCTTGACTAATAGCACCATCTCTCCACGAGATCTTTGAGCTCCAATGTTGGTGAGACCGATGATGAACAACACCTACATCATTGTCTCTCTTGGATCATATCCCACTTGGGTTCACTCAGGATATATCCAGGACTATTCTTCTCTTGGATTCCCAGTCCCCAAAGAATATGTGTCCTTCCACGACTACTCTTATCTTGGATACCCTAATACATCCTCAAGAGTATCGAATGCCAGATGATTACCCAATCCTCCATTCTGTCTTCTCAGTTGAAGTCCAGAATGGCGTGTTTATCTTTCCCTCTCAACTAGGGAGGACATATTCCACAAATGGAATGTACTTATTCCTATACAAGGAATGTACCTAAGCTCTCTTTATCAGGGACCTACAGCACCAATGATGAAAACCCCTGGCTGCACATGACGAACGCCTTCCTTCAATGTCATGAATTTATTTGTTGTTCAAGAGTCTTCATCTTTGGGATCTCTCCATAGGGCACAAATCATCCATCACTTTCATCCAAGAGTCATGTCTTCTATCAAAAAGTGGTCCATCAATCTTCTCATCTAGTCTAGCTTCATGTCATGTTGCTCTCTTTCGAACCATATTTCTTCCAAGGTTCTTTCATCCTGCCATATGGTTGTCAACCTGTGGAATACATATACCTCCCTTTGGCAGCCCTACATAAGCTCATCAGAGATTATTTAATTATATAGATGAACTTTTAAATCAAAAGTTACCTTAGTGATGATCTTTCACCATGACATCTTGTAGGCATCGGCATCCTTCGTTTACAGATTGACACATCTCCTAAAGATATGTATTGCTAGGGATCTCCATTCTTTTCAGACTTCAATCAGAGTCTACATATCTTTCAAGGAGATTTTCTAGTCAAGTATTCTTGGCTTCCTTGGATGTTGACCACTTTTTATCATGGTTGCACTTCTCATGATCTCTTTCTTTCTTTCTCCACACTATTTGATTTCATTCCCAGGAGCTTCTGATATGCAGTTCCTTGATTGTGTACAACCACCCCATATTCCATATGAAGACATATTATGTTGATTTCATCTGGTGTGGATTATGCCTTTTGGCACCCTATGCATCGGAGGAAATTCTATTTTCCTTCGATCATACATCTAATGATAGAAGTATACTACCTGCAACCATATGACATGACTTCATAACATCCAGTGTAAGCATAAACATACATGTACCTCATATCTTTCCCTTTTCAGACATCCTGCAACAATTTTCCTTAGAATGAATAGTTTCATTCTCTTGACATGTTTTATCAATATGCGCCATCATATCCTAATCCCAGAATTCTGCAAGTTAGAATTCTCGATGAAACCTTTTACTTTCTTTCTAACCAGTGAATCCAAGGAGGATTCCATTAGAAAATGTCAGCACCTGTTTCCATACTGAATATTGAAAGATTATCCTTGATCTAGATGATTTCCTTACATAAATGTTGTCTTCAGTGAGGTTCCCGGAAGCCACTATTTCCATAGCATGGTTGTCACATCAATGTGCTACAGACATCCTCATATGACGAGTGCTCCTCCTTCAATGCTTTTATCATGATGCCAAGTTTAAAGTGATGTATCTATCTAATATACAATGCTTCCTAACATATTATTTTACAATCGACAGATGACTCTTAAAAAGGAAGATGATCTCAATCATAGTAGATATCTTTCACTTCTTTCTTAGGTTTCTTTGAATATGGTTCTTCCATTTCTCCAGCGACAAGGGCTTCTTCCTTTTTCCTCTTGTCCTTATTAGATTTGCGACAATCCTTTTTATAGTGTCCAAGTTCATTAGATCCATAGCATCGTATCTCATCCATGTTTCTTCTTTTCTTCTGAGGACCAAACCTACCAAATTTTCCCTTTCTTCTTGACATGGCAACCTAGGCTTGATTCTCTTCATTTGATCCTATAGCAATTTTAGCTTTTAATCTAGTCTCTTCTATCTTACATAGAGACCATAGATCTTGGAATGGTGTGGCTTCTTTCTTCCCATAGATACTTGAAGTGAAGTTTCCCCATCCCTACAGTAGAACATTTAGTACAACTGTAGTCATTTCTCTATCAGACAATACTTCTCCCAATTCCTGCAGTTGATCTCGTGTTTCAGAAATCTTCATAAAATATGAAGTGATTCCTTCATCTCTTGACAACATCAACTTGTAAAGTTCTTGTCTTAGAGATAATACTTCCCCTGTAGTACTCACCGAGAATAGCTCCACCAATTTGTCATATATTTCTTCTGAATATTCTAGTTTTGATACATAGGGGATGAGAGAGTCCTTTATGGATTCTATAAGAATCCTCTGGGCTCTTAAGTCTCCCTTCATGTATTTGGCATGTGCTTGAGTATCTTCCTTTGAAGGTCTGGTTGTTGACCCTTTGATATAGTCCATGACTTCAATTTCAATAAGATTTAGATCTGTCCTTTTCTTCCATCCAAGAAAGTTTGAAACCCCAACCACTTTGTTGCTCTCTTTGCAAAAAGACATTTTGACTGATTCAAATGAAGTCATAAATATACTTACTTGAATAGATGCTTTCTTCTTCTATTGGCTTCTTCCTTTTTGTTTAGATAAAGATAACTTCCTTGACCTTGCTTTCCTTCTTGAAAGGACCTTGATGAATGAAGTCTTTCGTCTACTTGAGATGGTTGAAGGTTTTTCCTAACTTCTTGCAAGTTGTTCCTTCTTCAATGCATGAAGATCTTCTTAGATCTAGAGATTGACTTTACCAAGTAGATCCTTCGTTCAGCCTTGATGTCTTCTTGAAAACTGATCTTTGATGTATTCTCTGAAGCTTGAACCTTGTGCCTTCTTGCTAAACTGCCCTTTCTTGTCTTCAGCACCTTAGCTCTGAAATCATGTTGAGAAATTAGGGCTTTTATTAAAATTTCTCTTTCATGATAATTACTTGTGAATTTGTTATGCTTCTTTCACTTTGATCCTATCTTCGTTAGATTATTACGTTCTTCATCAAGTCAATCATCAAATGTACAAGAGACACAAATATTTAGGCTTTCAAACCAAGGCCAAAACCTTCTTGTAGATCAACAATTGACGAGTACCAAAACCATGATACAGACCCTTGACACTAGTATGCCTCCAATACCCTTGTCACTTGCTCTTCTAGGCTCCTTAGATTGATCTTCTTTTCTACACTGCATTTCACCAACAATAGGGAAACTCGGTCCCAAATCTAGCAACCCGAAATGATGTGCTCCTTCTCGGCCTTCAATAGACTTTTCCTCTGCCTACCTTCCTGCACTCTTGATGCCCTAGACAGAGATCTCTTTCCTTGATGTGATGCCTTCTCCTTCACGTTTTGATGACCTTTTTCCATGTTGTTGTGTATGTCATTGAGCTTATGCGAGAGAGATCAATGACAGAGGCTAGCACTGCCTCTCCTCCGCATTGATCTCAGTCTCCTTAGCACTCTTTGCAATGACCTTTTCTTCATTGCCAAGACACCTCTTTTACGCATTGTATTTCTCTACTTGATTGGGCTCCTTATAGACCGAGACCTTCACACGACAGTTCAGATATGTGACTGAGACCTAGACCGAGATCATTTGCCCAAGATAGAGATATAGGAGAAGCCTTTCTTCCTTCGTTGTCATGTCTTTCTTCTCCGTGCCAAACTGCAGTCCTAACCTCGCACTTGATTGCAGACCTTGTCTGAATTGTTCTTGTCACAATGAGACCATAGTCACCTTATTTATAGTGGTTGTCTCTAAGTCTTGTAGGCCAACATGAAGACTGAAGGTGAGCCGACTTGTCAAGGAGTATCTTCAACATATATATTTAGTCGACTTCATGGACCATAGTGACAAGGGTTTGGAGCACATCTTTACATCAATAATTTGTCTCTATACAAGGGTAACATCACTTCATATACATGACTCTAAAATATATTTATGACAAGATGACAAATCCTAAAGACATCAAGAAGAAGTCTTTGACCTATAGTAAAAACTCCTAGCTCATGAAACCCATGAGGCAAGCATTACAAAATACATTTTATTATATTTGTCTCTTCATTACATAAATCTATAATTACAAGTCATTATGAAGACCGAACCTAGTTACACTTTTCAATAGATTGTAGTATGTGTGGACTTGTGTTAAAATTGGACAACTAGGTCCAAACTCCATGTTGTGATGCTCAGATTAAGATACTGATATTTTTGTTGGATTCCTCTTTCGGAGAGGTGTAAGATCCATATAAAATTCATCTTATATCCGATGAGCAGAACATTTGTTTTGAATTTATTATTTATAATAAATTATATGTGCAGGTCGGCCTTAAGGTTTTACACCCCCAGCAGATGTGTCACACACCTCAATGATGGATATAAATACAGTCAAAGTTGGAGAGCATTTCACACTCACTCATCACACATATTCTTCTCTTCTCTGATTTAGTACGACCTACTTGGAGGACGAATTCAGCGCACACGTGGGAAAAAGGACGAGTTTGCACAGCCAAGAAGAAGGATGCAGATTGCTGCAGCTAGAGTTTCCAAGGAAGTTTGACCAACGTTGACTTTGGTCAACGCATGGTCCAAAGAGGCTGAAATTTATTGGAGACTTCGATTTTAGGAGGCCGTACACATTGGCACAAGAACCGAGGTCAAAAGGTTGACCGAAGTTGGAGCTGCGTTGACTTTTATGTTGCTACCCTGCGTTGACTTTTCCGGACAAGCCGTTGACTTTTCCGGAGTTGACTTGTGTTGACTGATTTGAGGATTGTTGTGACACATTCTGGGTTGGCTGATCAAGAAGACTTTGCTGGTTGAAGCATCCTGTTGACTGCCGTAATGCTCCACCACATTCTCTTGTTTTTTGTTTGTCTTCTATAGATCTACTGGTATGTTCTATCAGCGTTTTACTTAACTGTTTGGGTGATTGCTGTAATAAAAGTAAAGTTGCATCAAGCATAGAACATCTACAAAAATTAACATGGTATCAGAGCTGAGGTGAAGACAAGCCCTACCTTTAGCAATCACCATATAAGAAAAATGGGTTCCACAAGTTATGGCTTCAAGGAGAATGACAAGCCGATCGGAAGGGACGACTTCATACCGAGAAGATGATATTAGATCTCAAATTGGAATATCATTGATCCTATGGACCAGCAACAAAGGCAGACAACAAGAACCTCTATCAATGTTTCTGTTGTGTTTTTAAACCACACAAGAGTATATCAAAGCAAAGCTGATGATCAGGGAATCCATTCATAAAAGCATGGTGGCCTACATCTCTGAGTTGGGCACATCCAAAGAGATGTATGATAAATTGATTCTTATGTTCAAGCTAAACAATGTAAACCAAGTGCTATTCTTCAAGAATCAATTGAAGAATCTGAAGAAGGGCCGGGATGAGTCTGTTCAAACATACTTTCTGAAATTGACCGAGATCCGGAATAATCTGCTGGCTATTGGGGAGACAATAGCCGATCGTGAGATGGTACTCACCGCACTTGGAGGACTCCCATATGAATGGCATGTATTCAACACTACCATTCTCAATAATAGTACAATTCCTAACTTTGACGAGCTACTGTCCAGATGTATGCAAGAGGAGACAAGAATGAAGGAATACGAAAATGACAAGAATGCTGCCTATGCTGCTCATTCTAGAAAGAAGAACTCTGGTGGTCCTAAGAACAAAGGAAGAACAAGGGCTCAAGGAAAGAAGGGCAAGGGTTTCACTTGTCATAGGCCTGGTCACTATGCTAGAGAATTCCCTTTCAAGAAGGATTCTCCCGATAGTGATGACAACAACAACAACCGGAGGAATGGAAATCAAAGAAACAACAGATCCAAAGGAAAGAGGGAGGCTCCCTCTGATGAAAACAATCAACCTTTCAAAAGGTCTAGAAACTCCAGGTATGAGGAATCTAATGCTGTTGACAAAAGATATGAATACATTCTTGTATCTGCTCTCTCTACTGCATCCCCGCCCAACACTATGGATGTCTGGCTGATAGATAGTGGTGCCTCAAGACACATCACTGGGTTCAAGGAAGCACTCTCTGACATGGTTGAGAAGGATACCAATCTGGAAATTATTCTTGGAGATAATGCCACATATCCTGTGAGAGGGACTGGGACTGTGACTCTCCACTTGTCTCAAGGACAAGTCCTACATTTGCAGGATGTACTCTATGTACCAAAATTGAAGAAGAACCTTGTGTCTATATCAGCAATTGAAGACAATGGCTTCAATGTAGCATTCATTGAAGGAAAGGTGCGCATGTGGAAGAAGAATCTCAAGGAAGCTATCGTGATTGGTTTTAGAGTTGGAACACTCTACCAGGTTGAAGGAAGTCCTCTAGGAGCTATGACTTGTGATACTATCCGACAAACTGAACTATGGCACCGAAAGGTTTTGACACCTTCATTACAAGGCCCTTCCCGAAGCAAGGAAGGTGGTGACAGGGATGCCCGATCTTGGAAATAATCATGAAGGTGTATGTAAGGGCTGTGCCGAAGGAAAACACAAAGGGGACCTCTCCCCACTAGCATTTGATGTCTTGCATTGATACATTCTGATATGTCTGGTATGCTGCTCGTGACATCCTTGACAGGATGTTCCTTTTATGAGACAAACATGTTCAGGAATGTTTGCAGAGGAGCTAGCATCAAGAGGGAGACCACAATGTGTGTGGACTACAGTGAAATCTCTCAGGCTTATAAAGTTTATGTACTTGGTCAAAGGAAAGTTGAGATATGACATAATGTCACTTTTGACGAAGATGCTTCCCTGAGGAAAGTTGTAGATCTTCCGAGATCTGAGGAAAATCATGAAGCAAGACCTGGAAATCAAGATGCCGAGGGACATGCTGCCCTGAGGGGGACATTCCGAGAAAGCTAGAAGCCGTGTAGATACCAAGGGCATCTAGCTGCCATGAGTACTATTGTACAATCTGAACCTGGATCTTTTGAGGAAGCCGTAAAGCATCAAGTATGGAAGGATGCTATGCACGAAGAATATGAGTCCATAATGAAGAATGATGTCTGGGATGTGGTTCCAAGACCGAAGGACAAATCAGTTGTCACCACGAAATGGCTCTACAAGATCAAGCATGAATCTGATGGAAGTGCTGAAAGGTTCAAGGCAAGATTTGTTGCCCAAGGCTTCTCTCAAAAGGAAGGGGTGTATGTAGAACAACCTCTGGGGCTTGAAGTCCAGGATCGGGACACCCATGACTGCAGGTTGAAGAAAGCCCTCTATGAGCTGAAACAAGCACCCAGAGCTTGGTACGAGAGGATAGATAGCTACTTGATGAAGTTGGGCTTCACTCGAAGTAATGTTGATCCGAACCTTTACTTCAAGGTTGTCCAGGGGAAGCATCTCATTCTGGTGCTGTATGTGGACGATCTCTCTCTGACAGGTGCTGACCCTCTCAGTGTAAGAGGGAGCTCGATACTGAGTTCGAGTTGAAGGACCTAGGACTGATGCACTACTTCCTAGGCCTAGAGGTCTAGCAGAGACCTGGCGAGATTTTCCTTTTTCAAGGAAAATACATTATGAAGCTTCTGGTATGGTGGACTGAAAATCCGTGTCGACACTGATGGAACTCAACTTTAAGAAGTTGAGTGGCAGCGCTGTTGGGCCCGTGTTAGAAAATCTTACTGAGTGTCGTCAACTCGTGGGGGGCCCTGATGTTCTTAGGGAACATCCATCCGAACATATGTTGTGCAGTGAAAACTTTGAGTCAACACATGGTTGATCATAACATTCACTAGGTTGGTGCCTAGAAACTCTTGAGATATCTCTGAGGCACGATAGACCATGGGCTGAGATACACTGCCGGGAGTGTGACACTCCATGGATATACTAATGTCGATTGGGCTGGCAGTGTGGTGGATCGCAAGAGCACATTTGGATGCTACTTCACATGTAGATCTGCTTCGGGCAGGAAACTGAAGTCGGTAGCTTTGAGCACCGCTGAGGCCGAATACATTGTAACATGTATGGCCTGTTGTGAAGTCACTTGGTTCCGAAAACTCTTTAGTGAGTTGTTCGAGCATGTGCTAGATGCCACCGTTATCCTTTGTGATAACTAGAGGGGGATTCGTTTGTCATAGAATCCCGTGTTCCACTAACGATCCAAGCATGTTGATGGCTGGTACCACTATCCGAGATATGGTACAGCGAGGCGCCGTAAGGCTCGATCATATAGGAACTGATGAGCAGGTCGCGGATATTCTCACTATGCCCTTGGGGAAGGTCATGTTCCTAACCTTCCGTGAGAATCTTGGTATCGTGGAACGACCCTATGATGTGGGTCCTGTTGGACGATGAACTCTGGGAGCTCTGTGGGGGCTTTGGGGAGAGCTTCTCGAAGCTATGGGCAACCACAAGGCTAGGCTTGCCAAACCTTGTTGGTGTGCTTGGACCCCACCGTTGTGATTTTGCGTTGGTTCACCTCTCATTTTCTGTGCCCCGTATGCATCCTACCCATTGAGTTCAGGGCTCATGGGAAGTACCTCTCATTTGGCCAATGAGGTGGGAAAAGCTAGAGACTATTAGCAAAGACTGATGGACGCATCAGAGATTGCCGTACTCTCTATCTAGGATGGCACGGCCCAACCACTTGATCTGGGATCAAGTTTAGTGAGGTCTGGGACCTTTGCCTGACTTCGGGTCAGATGAACCAACTTTGGGTTGGTTGGATACTCTTCATGAGTTTGATAGAGGTTTTGAACCTCTGGACTGATTATGTCAGTCGGGGGATGATGTCTTTGTGACTAACCCACTTCTGTTCTGAAATAAAGAGGCCAGCAAAGCAAGTTACGGCGGGATGACGCACGATGTTTGATTGCACTGATGGATGGAGTTCTCCCTAGTTGAGAGGGAGTGTTAAAATTGGACAACTAGGTCCAAACTCCATGTTGTGATGCTCAGATTAAGATACTAATGGAGTGTAAAAACTCTGGTAAAACTTGATAAATATATATTATTAATGATGAAAGATGAGATATTTACAATGAGGGATCGCCTGGGCTTTAAATATAGCCTCAAGGTGTCCCTTGGTGAAGAGGCATGATCTTTGATCATGCCCTTTCAGTTAATAAAACCTAATATAACTATATCTAACTAATACTTAATAAAATATTCATAACATTGCCCCTCTCTTAAAGATGCTTTGTCCTCAAAGCATACGTAATGATGGACAATGTTGACGAATGTCTGATTTTCTCAAGCGATGAGCTCTTGCTTCCCACATTTTAAAAAGATCGTGAAGCATCTTCTCGAGCTCCATCTGTTGGTGATGTGGACAGTGAAAAGATCTGATATCGACAGAGTTGGATACTGTCTTGACTTCTATTGGATGTTTGATTTTCCTATCGGAAGGCACTTTTATGGGTAGATCTTGGAATACTTTTTCATATTTCCCAGCTATTCCTTGTTCTTCTGGTGATTTTTTGTGATTCCTTTTTAGATTTAGAGGTAAGTTACCAACAATTATTGTCTGATGTAACATCTCCTCATCATCACATGCTTCATTCTTAACAACCATATCTGCTTCATCACCGAAGGCCTCAACAGCTTCTGCCGTTATATCAGCGGCTTCGGATGTGTTTGTCGCTTCACATGTTTCGTTCAATTCTGGGGATGGAACATTTTGTTGTTCATAATCATCTGTATCTTCATGGTGATGTGGGAAATCAGTTTTTTCCTGATGCTCTTCTGAGTTCCCTGAATCTGCGGAATTGTTTTGTTGATTTTGTTCCATGTTAGGTGATATTGGGGATTGTGTCTGACTTAACCTATCTATCTTATCATTTAGCTTATTGCAGAGTTCTGTCATCTTGTTCATTGCTTCGCGATGCTCTGTCATCTTGTTCATTGCTTTGCTAAGCTTTTCTGTGGCCTCCATTTGTTTTAGCCATAATTGCCTTTTTATCTGATCAATCGTCATCGTTGATAAAGACATACTGAACATGTATGAGGTGGGGAGTATTTTTCTGCCAGTTTTTCCCTCTCTTTTTTTTTAAATAATTAATTAATTAATTAATAATATATATATTTTAATAATAATAATAATTATTTTTTTAAAATAATTTATATAATT
The DNA here is from genome assembly GCA_034641835.2 of Pinus albicaulis. NCBI lineage: Eukaryota > Viridiplantae > Streptophyta > Pinopsida > Pinales > Pinaceae > Pinus > Pinus albicaulis. The sequence goes on from CM076574.1 coordinate 491,492,961, forward strand.
ATTATATATATATATATATAATTGTTGATTTAAAAATTATATAATATATAAATTAATTATATAATTATTAACAATAATAATTATTATTATTATTTTTTTTAAATCTAATTTTTATATAAAAATTAATTAAAATTAAAATTTATATAAAAATTAAATCTGTTTATATATATATATTATAATCTTTTAACTATGACTATAATAATTCAAACCATTCGATTTAACCCAAACATATACCCTTCTCGAATACCCGAATGAAGACGTCGGATGGTTCACGATTTTTTTTTTATAAACGTAAATTCCGCACCACGTTGACAAATGGTTGACTGTCGGTGGTGAATCCGTCCGGTTAAAAACAAAACGAGACACAGCACCGTGGCACAGCACCGTTCCGTTCAAAGGGACGTCGTTTCTTAGATTCAACACAGCTCAGAAATTTTTTTTTAAACAAATCGAATTGTTATCCGTCAACCTGTTTTCACGATTTTTTTAAACCAATCGATTTTTTTTTTTTTTTTTTGCCAGCGGTCACCTGTTTCACGAATTACAAAAAGTGATTTTTGTTTTTTGCTGACCGAACGAGATATACGCTGCAGTGGGAAAGCAATAGGGAGAATGGCGGACGGGCTTTTTTTTTTTTTTCCGGGAGACAGGTGGACAATCCAACCCACAGAATTTAAAACCCCCCCACTCGTGAAGGACGGCGGTGCAGTGACGGCGTGTAAATCGTTTTTTTAAGTGTGTCGGTTCCGTTTCAACGCTGTTTCTTAAAACAATCGATTTTTTTTTTAAAATACAACGCTGCTCTCAGAAGAATACATGTGGATCTCTACCCGCCGTTACACCTGTTCACTTGTTAATGTACGTTTCAATCTTTAACGCTGCAATTCGAGTTTCTTATACCAGAAAATTCCAAAATTGGTTGTTGGATTCAGACGACGACAATTGAGGCGATGTGGGCGGTAATATGAAACAGTAGAGTTGTGAAGGCGGAGCGAATGTGTGGACAGTGGTGAATTTAATGCTGTGTAAGGTAATAATGCACAGGGAGAAGGCTGTAAATATAAAGGCAGCGGATGAATGACTGTTCTTTCCTTAAGTTCTGTTCCAGAAGATCCGAATTTCTAATCCTTGACACAGATCACCAAAACAGATTAATCTTTAAATTTCTCTTCCTCGGTTTTCTTCAGTTCAGATCTTGAAAAAATCTGCAATTCTGAAATTGCAATTCTGGAATTCTATAATTCCTTAATTCTGGTGATCACACAGATCTCGAAGAGCGATGGCTCCGATACCAATGGAGTGGAAAAACTCTGGTAAAACTTGATAAATATATATTATTAATGATGAAAGATGAGATATTTACAATGAGGGATCGCCTGGGCTTTAAATATAGCCTCAAGGTGTCCCTTGGTGAAGAGGCATGATCTTTGATCATGCCCTTTCAGTTAATAAAACCTAATATAACTATATCTAACTAATACTTAATAAAATATTCATAACAACTAATATTTTTGTTGGATTCCTCTTTCGGAGAGGTGTAAGATCCATATAAAATTCATCTTAATCCAATGAGCAGAACATTTGTTTTGAATGTATTATTTATAATAAATTATATGTGCAGGTCGGCCTTAAGGTTTTACACCCCCAGCAGATGTGTCACACACCTCAATGATGGATATAAATACAGTCAAAGTTGGAGAGCATTTCACACTCACTCATCACACATCTTCTTCTCTTCTCTGATTTAGTACGAGCTCCTTGGAGGACGAATTCAGCTCACACGTGGGAAAAAGGACGAGTTTGTACAGCCAAGAAGGACGCAGATTGCTGCAGCTAGGGTTTCCTAGGAAGTTTGACCAGCGTTGACTTTGGTCAACGCATGGTCCAAAGAGGCCCAAAATTTGTGGAGACTTCGATTTTAGCAGGCCGTACACTTTGGCACAAGAACCGAGGTCAAAAGGTTGACCGAAGTTGGAGCTGTGTTGATTTTTATGTTGCTGCACTGCGTTGACTTTTCTGGACAGCATTGACTTTTCTGGAGTTGACTTGTGTTGACTTGGTGACTGATTTGAGGGTTGTTGTGACACATTCTGGGTTGGCTGATCAAGAAGACTTTGTTGGTTGAAGCATCCTGTTGATCGCCGTAACGCACCACCACATTCTCCTGTTTCTGGTTTGTCTTCTACAGATCCACTAGTATGTTCTATCAGCATTTTACTTAACTGTTTGGGTGATTTCTGTAATATAAGTAAAGTTGCATCAAGCATAGAACATCTACAAAAATTTACAACTTGTGTGTGGACAAATGTATTCTGCCTCTAAATATCTTGCTTTCCTATCGTCATTCAAGGTGAAAACCTTGGGTTTCTTTCTATACCTAAGATATGATTTAACATACCAAACACGTTTTTTGGTAGTTCAAGTGACAAGTCGGCAAGGAAATTGGGAAACAAATTTCATCCAAATCTTTGATGACATCTTCTACAGCCATGCATTGGAACACATCCCCTTTGGTGAACCCATGATTTTGTGAGAAGTTGGATCAAGGCTTTTATTTTGCCCTCTGACGCCCAGCGGTTTCCTTTCTATGGTCAACAAGAGTAAGAAACGTTTTTATCATACTTATGTTGAATGCTTTATGTATACTTAGCAACAAAGAATGTGTTAAGCTCCATCCTCTTAACAAATAGATTACACTAGCCAACCTAGGGACTCAATCACAGATTCCTGACCTGCTTAATAGAGATAATGTGAAGAAAACCTATGTCACACCCCTAACTCTGTGCATTAGATTTTATAATGTCTCCATTTATATATATAATATTTGGCTCCATTTATAATACATAATATTTTCTAATACATGACAGATTTTATTAATGGTTCAGGTAAGCAGCTCCTTGAAACATTTTGCCAGTTCTGAATCCTAATGCCTGGTCAAAGATGTATGTAATCTGAACTTTTTTCCAAATTACCCAAATAATTTGAGTATAATTTCTTTTATGGTGGTTAAACCTTACCCACATCTGCACAGGTTGATGGATTTGTATCTGTGCCAAGTACTCCATCTCAGGATCTGCCCGCAACCACAGCAATGGAGATTCTAATCTGCAGAGTAGCCACATAGAATTTTACCCATGTTAGATAAAGACATTTAGGGAAAAGGAAAGACATTTAAAATTTGGCCAAAAAGCAAGATAGATAGTTGGTTAATCTCAAAGTGCATATAGCTGAACCCTCAAAGGACAGTTACCCCATTCGTGAGTCTAAAGTTGCTGTAACTTCTCCATTATCATCTGACCCATCACCTTTGCCACCCTTCTTGGGGCGTTGAATACGGCGAGCAGCAAGCTTTGAATGACATTGTATTTCTAGCAACTGACAGGTGTCTCCAGCCATAGGCAAGCTTGGATGATCATACATACCATCAAGTTCATAAACCCTTACGCTCATCATTCCTGGCCATCCATCATCACCTGCTTGAAATTCACCACTAACAGTGCCTCTAGCAGGTGCTGACTTTGAACTCATATTAGATGTACATCCCCGCAAAACAGCTAACTCAATCATATTACGCCGCTTGTTGTAGGATAATCCCATTCTTTCAAAGACAATTACATATTGATCAGCATCTATAGCAAATGCAAGGCATCTAACAATCCTAATAACAAAATAAAGGTGCACTTCCTGCAACAGAACATTTAATTAACTTCCCATAAATTTATGATGGCCAAAAATAGAAAGAGAACAGACCTCAAAACTGGGCAACCACAAGACTCCACCCAGCGTGGAAAGAATTCCTTCAGAAATGGCCTCTCCAGGTTGCCAATTTTATTTGCAAGATGCCGAAACTGTAGACACAAAAGCAAGAAGAAAGTAGGAATGCAGAACTAGAAAGAAACCGCCATGCAATGTTTAAAGGTTTATCATCTGGAAATTACCTAGCAAGTCTCAATATGTATTATCCGAAGAAATATGAAACTAAAAACAACTCAAGCATATATAAATAAAATTAAAGGTTACATGCTTTAGTGAAGCACCAAAATATCTATAACTTAACTAGTTAGTAAGACTCCTATATCTTTGCATTATAACTTGGAGTTAATATATCAACCTATAAAATTGCATCTTCAGTACTACAGGTAGGTTAAAAGTTAAAATATTCAAACAGAATACTGTGCTGAGATCATGTACACTGTCTGTATTCAAGATATAACAAAATGAGGCAAACATCCATCGTACAGAATTAGTGTAGGATACATAATTGAATTTGCATATCAAAATTTAAAAGACTTCATACGTGGCAAACTTGAAAAACTTCATGCACAGTACCCAAATCAATTGAATAACAGTGTGCAAAGAAATTTCAGACGACAATAAAACCTAATGCAGCAATGTTTTTGGAATACCTTCTTAAAATTGGCAACTAGGGCCAAATTCCATTTTTCTCTGCTCAGTTGATGAAGATAATTGAAGCATTGAATTCCTCTCGTTGAGAGGACCAAAATCGATCTAAAGATCGTTAAATTTGTACAAGGAAAAAATTTGTTTATTCAAAAAGAAATTCTATAGATCATGATTTTGTTTAAGCAGGAAATTTTGAGAATTTGAATTTTGAATTTGCCTCCAATAATTAAGTCAAATCATCATGTCTAAATTGTATATAAGGACATCCCCCATCCTCATTTCACACATCAACTCGCTGGAGAATATGTCAGAGGCAACTGCAGATTTGAGGAAGGATTGTTTGTGGATTATCTTCTGCTCTAGGGTGGAGTCTCTCCAAGTAGGAGCCGCGGGCCTAGAGGAGCTGTGCTAGAGAAGAGGAAGAGGACAAGTTGGTGTCTTTGTTCTATGTTCTGGATCAGGCCGAGTTATTTTGTGCATTTGACAAAGGCATATCTCTGTGATCAGGGCCGAGATAATCACTGAGCATTGAAGGAGCTCTGAACCCCTTTCAGTTTAGTGTACAAGAAGGTCGTAAGACCTGTGTTTGATGCTGGAATAAGAACCGCACTTCAGCAGTGTATACGCAGAGGCTAAAGGGTCTATCAAGGAAGGTTACGCAGAGTTTGAGGACTGGTTTGGCAGCTGTTAAGGCATATTCTGGGGCAGCCGCAGAAGGCCTATAGCGAGCCGAAATCATCTCTGTAACCGCAGAAGGCCTATAGAGAGCCGAAATCATCTCTGTAATCTGAGTGTCTAGGCCTTGTCTCTTCATGGTTAAGCAGTAACATGAAGAAGGTCTGTATTTGGTTCTTTATGTTTATGACTGCTAGGTTAATGAAGTTTGGTTTTGGGACAGTGATTGTCGTAGCCCTAAGTTCAGTGAGTGCAGTGGCATATCCTTGATGTGAAGGCTGGTAAATGAAGCCTTGTGAACAGTGATCGTTTGAGCTACATGATAAATATTTGATTGGAATGTTTATTTGGCGTTTGAACAATGATCTTGGTTATCACATTGACAAGTCAATGTTGACATTGAATGTACTCTCTCATCCTCTCCTGAGCATTTGATAATAATGATAATAAGAAAAATGGATCAAGGGTTTCCCCATCTTGGGGTTTTTCCCTGGCTTGTGCCATATCTTCGTGTTCTCTTGTCTTGGCTTGTCTTCTGCTATTACATTTAATGTTCTTTCACTGGTTACTGTCATATTGTGATTGACTGTGTACGGTTTAGAGATGAGCTAATGAAGTTACTTATTGTTGCAAAGAACATGTTAAAATTTAACATACCTGCATATGCTTAGTGTCAATGACATTTCAGGCCTCTCATGTAAGGTCCCTCAATTTGGAAGGCTCAATTAAGAAAAACACAGCTGGTGAAGAACACTACGAGAAAGAGAGAGATCTCTCATTATTAATTCAAAAGTAGTCAAAATGCAAGTCTTCCTCCCTTGATTATATCTTAAAAGAACAAATTGGTTGCCTCATCATTATGTCCCACATCTATGGTCTACCCACGATTCATAAGGGAGGGAGTTCCATTGAGGTGCATAGTAAACACAATTGGATCACCAGCCTACCAGCTTGTTGTTCTTCCAGAGAACATGACATATCTTTCATAAAGGATTCAGAATACTTTGTTGAAAATATCAATCATCTTAAACTGGAAGAGCAAAACATTTTGGTAAACTCCAACACAGTATATCTATTCACCAAACTTCCAACAAATGAGGCCAGATATCATTGGAAGGCATCACGGAACCAGAAACTGTAGAGTTTCTTGGAATACCAGGTTTTAGACGAGAAATTTACAAACAAAGACGGTGCTGCTATCGGCCCCCCTTTATGTCCAATGTAAGCAAACAATACATGGAGGACTTCGAAAGAATAGCCACCGCCACTGCTCTGCTCAAAACTAAGCTGTGGTAGACATTTATTGAAAACATTAACATGACCTGGTGACATGGTAAAAAAATATTGGATGTGTTCCTTAATCGTCTTAAGGACCAATCTGAAAGCATAAACAAAACAATGGATCTCCAGCCCATTAAGAATATAGAAAGAAAAACACATATGGAAAGATATCTCCATGCTGACACTCACCCCCATATTGCACAAAACTTTCACATTAACTAAAGTCTTGCCACTTGAGCAATCACAATATCAGATCAAAACCATCTAAATCAGGAAATGAAATGTTTATCTGCAATTTTCAAGGTAAATGGATACCACAAGAAACAAATAATTAAAATGACATCAATAAGGCTCATGGAAGACAACATGATATACAAAGAAACAAGAATATGGAAAAATTAAAATCCTAGAATTACCTTACATCAAAGTGCCACTAATAAAAATGCAAAGATGTTAAAATGGAAATAAATCCAGGTCACCTTACCACCCCGAAGCACCTTAAGAGGTATGCTAGTAACTGAAAAAGACTCAGTGGATACAAGACAACAAGAGGGTGTTTACTCGGAACATATGGCTAGGAGTTTGGTCTATCATGCAAGAAAGGTTGAAATAACAGAATGTGGGCATCAATCATTACTGCACTAAGAGGTCAGCAATTGCAAAGCATTCAAATTTCAGATAGCACTAAGCAACTTATATTAATGGATGATGCTAAGGTGGCTTCCAAGGTTGAGCATTTCTCCAATGAAGATGATCAAGGTGGATATTGGTGGCCACCCGCCTATTCAACTTGGACCCACAATGCTATTTCCTTTCATATTCCTAATTTTTAGCACAGTTTATTACTTTTGGCAGTTTTTCGGGTCTTGAACTTCTGGAGCCATTTTGAGGACCTAAACAATGTTTTCTTGCAAAACGGGCGAACCCATAGCCTGTTGCAAGGTATTCAGTGAAAATTTGTTGTCCTCGGATAGATCTTCTAACAAGGTATCGTACGCGTCAAACGGATATCGTATGCCAAAGTTACAACCTTGGGAAGTTGATGTAACAACTAACACCAACAACACCCACAACCTTTTTCCACTTCATCTCCTAGGGTTAGGTTTTTAGATGTTTAGGGTTTTCCTTGTTTCTCAACAATAAGAAGGCCTTCGAGCCTCATTGTAACACAATTCAAAAGGAAGGTAATCATCACATCTCTTCTCAAAGATAACTACCATCGTCCGAGCTAGTTTATTTCCATTTTGCATGTAAACAGTATTCAGTATTTGTTATTAATGAATTGAAGTTTAGCTTTCGCAATAGCTCTGTGTTTCTATTTAAATCTGTATTTCATTACGTTCCTACATAAATCTGGATCGGTGGTATCAGATAGTTCTGCTCTTCCTCTATTTTTCTATGCAAGTCCCCAACGAGGTCAAGGTATAAGGAGTTAGGACTTGAACTAGTTGAACCCTTGCAAGACCTGACCCACCGACCTCGTTGGTCTCCCATGGAGGAAGAAAAGAAAGATGAGGAACAGGGAGATCCTTTCAAATGTTGCTTGAAGAAGCCCTCGAGCGACATAGGAACAAGATGATGGATAACTTTTCCCAAATCCTTCAGTGGGTATCAGTGGGAGAAGCATCTTCATCCGACAGCTACCGCGAAGGCGCCACAACCTTTAAGGGGCAAGTTAACTTTAACATTCCTATATTTGAAGGCTAGATAGACACGGATGTCATAGATAAATGGTTAAATCTGCTGGAAGGATCTTTTTCAGTTCATAATTTTTCCAATAGGGAAAAGATTACCTTTGCACTCCTCAAAGCCACCCCCCATGTCAAGGACTAGTGGGAAACCTGTCGTGAGCAGAGGGAGAAGAAGGAACCCTCACTATTTTCAACCGCACCCACTTGAAATTGTTTTTGAGATGCCATCAAGGAACAATATTACCCTTTCCAAAGCTATGAAGATAAGTACATAAAATGGACCACACTACGACAAGAAAGAGACTAGGATGTGTTAAGAGTTCACAAATATTTGTCATACGCTTCACAAAAAATTGGGTATCAAAGATTCTAAGCGACATCTGGTACTCAGGTACTACAGATGTTTGCACAAGTACATCTAGGTAGAGATGGAATTCCTGGACATCTCCTCACTTAGCGGCGCATACTGATATGCTGTCAAGATCGAGCAGAAATTTAAAAAGAAGAGAAATACTATTGATCTGCAAATCCAAAGTAGGGAAAAGGCACCTCCAAGCCACAGAACAAAGGACAAAGCCAAAGTGTGGTGACCCGAGACAATCCATCGAAGCCACAAGCAAAGAATAGCACCGCGAAGACGAAGAACATAGGAAAATGGTGTGAGTTCCACAAGAGCCCCACTCACAACACAAATGAGTGTTGCACTAAGCAGTCACTAGTAGCCAAGATGAAAGCTTCAGAGTCAGCTGCATGTTCTTGACTCTGAGTCGGAACCCGAAAAGGGGTTCCACCAGAGCCCCACTCACAACACAAATGAGTGTTGCACCAACTAGTCACTGGTAGCCAAGATGAAAGCTTCAGAGTCAGCTGCATGTTCTTGGCTCTGAGTCGGAACCTGAAAAGGGGACCAACAAGGGGAAGCAGATTATCAATGCAGAGCCCAACACCACTATTGCCACCACCAAGGTCCAAAAGATTGATCTCAAAGATACAAAGGAGTGAGGGGCGTATCTTCCACTCATAGATATGGGTGAAGGGCTCTCAGTTGCAATTCATTATTCACAGCAGGAGCTAAGATAATCTCATCTCAGTTAAGGTCATGAAACGGTTGGGTCTACCGACAACACCACACTCGCAATCGTACACCACCAGATGGCTCCACCAAGGGCAAGATCTTTGTGTTAGCCAAAAGTGTCGCCTACCCTATGGCGTCAAGCCCTTCACAAATGAGATATTGTATGATGGTTCTCCCCTCGAAGTTTGTCATGTATTATTATGCCAACTTTATCCATGGAAGCGTCATGTTGTGTATGAGTCCAGGCCTCGCACTGTTATTATTACTTTGGGCAGTAAGCTATATAGGATACCAAAGGTAGCCCTACCTACCGCCATTTCTTTGATCTCTACTAAGAAATGTGGTAAGATCATCTCTGAAACCGAAAAAAAAAAAATTATTTTTTATTTGCTCTCAAAGTAAGGGGAAGATCGTGGCCACATCCATGACTCATGGGAAGCGTACCTCCATGCAATAGAAGAAGGTGGATAAGGTCGTGGGAGAATACACGGACATCTTCTATTCACCCACAAGGATACCTTTGCACTCTCAAGTCAAGCATTCAATCAAACTGACTACTGCAACAACCCTACCCAATGGACCGATATACTGCCACTCTCTTCTGGAAAACGAAGAAATCAAGCAGCAGATCCAGGAGTTGCTACAAAAAGGGCAAACTCAGCCAAGTTCCTCACATTGTGGGAACCCAATTGTACTCGAAACGAAGAAGAATAGGACTTGGAGACTCTACATTGATTATCGAGCACAAAATAAAATCACTGTCAAGAACAGAAATCCAATCCCAAAGATTAATGAGCTTCTTGACCAGCACAAGGGGGGCAAGTACTTGAGCAAGATTGATTTGAATTTTGGCTATCACCAAGTTCCTATAGAACGCACAAATGTATGGAAGACCGCCTTCAAATCTAAAGAGGGCCTTTTTGAGAGGTTGGTCATGCATTTTGGGTTATCAAATACCCCTGCAACTTTTATGAGACTAATGGATGACATCTTGTGACCCTTCACCAACTTGTTCATGGTTGTATATCTAGACAACCTCCTCGTCTTCAGCAAGAGTTGGAAAGAGAGAGAGAGGAGAAAGAAATATATGCAAGTACATGTGTGCCACATAATAAATGTAAAAATAGACAAAGAAATAAATGTTGAGCACAAGAGAACAACAAAGATATCCATTCCCTTAGGCACAATACCTTTATAAGAGAGATCAAGACAATCAGGAGATGAGTTGATATAACATAACTCAAGTGACATATCCCTCCAAGAGGGAGTTATGGGCCAACACAATAAAAGCACACAACGAAAATGATGATCCAAGATAACAATACTTTTGCACTGAAGATATAATGCTTCTTGCAATAGTTTTAGAATCGGCTAAAAGAATTTAGCCAAGCTTCACATGGTACGCCTACTATGATACCATGTTGAGGTTCACAAATGAATACAGGGAATCAAAGAAACCTAAACAAACTCAAATATTGAAATAAATCAAACACAAATGTGCTAAAAGGAAATGGCCCTAGCACTAGTGTGAGAAAGACAAATACAACCAAGTACATGTGTGACACATAAGAAATCCACAAATAGACATAAAAGGAAGAAATGTCAAGCACAAGAGAATAATAAGGATAGACATGCCCTTATAGCATGATTCATTTTAAAAAAGAGATCGATACAATCACAAGATGAGTTGATATAAGTTTATAACACAATTGAACAGAGGTGTCCCTTCAAGGAGGAGTTATGGGGCAAAACAAAAAGGGCACACTCCCCATCAGAGTTTTTAAGACAATGTTATAATTATTGTTATCAAGAATTTATCATCAGGGGTTCGAAATTTAAATTATCAACAATATTGGGGATAACATCAGAAATTATCACCCCGGATGCAGGGGGTATTTAGTCACACAGATTTCCACGAGGCGGCCATGTGGCTCACCACATGGCGCGCCCATGTGCCCCATCCTTGGGATGCACAACGCCATCAAAACTCGTGTGGCCTTCGACAGCCTAGGAGAAGAGCGAGGGGAAGGGGCCTCCCTTTGCGACCTCCCCTGCCCATGGCCTCCCCTCTGGACTTGAATTTCCCGGTCTCATGGGACCCTGCAGACTTGCATCCTCCCGCCCTTGTGCCGGCTATGCTCTTTGACCTCATGGCCCCTCCTGCTCCGCCCTCGGCTCCTCCAGCTGGACCTTCCTCCTCCTGCAGCAAGAAGCATGCCCGCAAATCGACAATCTCAGAGGAGCCTCCCTTCCTTCCCCGTAAGCTCAAGGCACTCCCAGTGCAGCCCGCCTCGAGCCCCTCTTCGGACGATAGTGACTTCAAGCCAGCCGAGGAGTTGCAGCGACCAGGTCTCAGTCTTTCGGGTTCTATGAAGGGCAAGGAAGTCCTCCACACGACTGGTGCCATGAACATTTCAACTTCTTTGCAGGATAATGCTCCTCAGGACTCTCCAGCGGAGCGACTCGAACTTCCGCCCTCCCCTCCCGAGCAGCATGAAGACAATGAACCGTTGGATTACGGCTACATCTGTAGTATCCTAAAGGAGGACCCTCCAACCAGCGACGAGCATGAAAGCTCTCCTTAGCATGTCCTCGTTGAGCTCCTTAGTTTGCAAGTTTTGGACGCCTCTCTTGTTTGTTCTTTCAGTTTCCTTTTGCACTATGTTAAAGGTTGGTTTCCCGCCAAGGGGAGCCTGGTATATTTGGACTATTTTGGCAGGTTTCCCCATCAGGGGCGGTCTAGTTTTTACCAGCAGTTTTTTGTACAATCCCTCAGTAATGGATTTCTCCATTTCCGAGGATGTGCCTTGTAAACTTTGTTTGACGACTTAATAGAAATAGTATTACTTAGAAAAAAAAATATTAGAAATTATCAAGAAACTTCAAAAAAAGATACAAAAATAATCATTTTTTTTCAATTTTTTCACTTCTAAATAACATCAACATCAAACAAACACATTGTTACATAAATATCAAAATAAAATTGATATTTAAGATGTCTCATAGCACACCAGATATCCATAGTAAAATATGATATTTGTCTCCAGTCATAAGATATGACAGGATGATACAAAATCACATCAAAACAAAAATAAATGTATCTCATGAGATGAAGCATGGAAAATGAAAACGACGGATTGCCACCTATTTGCTTCATGAAAAATGGTCACAACATCCTCAACAATGTTATTATAACCGCTTCTTGAAAGAAACTTTGTTCCTATAGCTTAAAAATTAGTTCTTAGAGATTAGCTCTGTGTTTTTCCTACTTTTACAAGAATGGATCCTACACTCCCACTTCATATAGAAACTATCATGGGAGACCACACATTCTACAAGCTTTATGCCACAATTCTACACCAATGGCTTTCTGAGGAACTGAAGAATTGACATCTCAGAGCTAGAGGACGAGAAAACTTCCACCCAAACTATCAAACAATTGATCACATCTTCACCCTCAGAGCCATCACTAAAGAGGCTCGCCATCACTCTTCATGAGTTTACAGTTGCTTTCTTGATTTTTGAAAAGCTTTTAACATCATTCTGAGGGAGGTATTATTCCAGAGACTCTGCAACATTGGCATATCAGAGATCCTCTTAACTGGTATCATGAGACTCTATGAGTTAATGTTGGGGCATTTCAAAATGGCCCATGATCTTTCAGACTTGATTCAGAGTACCATTGGGGTGAAGCAAGGGTGTCCCATCTCTCTGACTCTCTTTGGGATTTATATTGACGAGCTCGAGTCTTTCCTCCATGAGCACACACAAGAGGGTGACAACTGCCTTCTACACAATGTGTTGATCTCCTTGCGCATCTTCATTGATGACTTGGTCATGTTGAGCTCTACTCCTGAGAGATTACAGAGACAGATTGACGAATTGGCCAATTCCTGTGACCTCCAATAACTAAAGGTTAACCTGGGTAAAACCAAGGTTGTGATCTTCAATTCCTTGAAAAACTATATTGCAGATCTACACTTCTACCATGGGCCATAGATTGAGATCACCACAGCTTAAACCTACTTCAAGGTGTTGATCATAAGGCCCAAATTTGGTATGTGATAGGCACTCCAAACTCAGATCATTAAAGGCTACGATTCCCTAGCCCTCATCAAGTGATGGTAATTCTAGGCACAGTTCCAAGACATCTCGTCCGAGCTCCACCTCATGGAGGCCATTATTATTTGAAAATTCCACGATTGGAATCCCTTCTACAGCAATTGGTTAAGTTTCTTCTATTTTGTTAGATAATTGAACAAAATTATTTACTGTTTGCTACGGTAAATAAAGAAACTAACAAACTGCAGGCTTCACAAATATAAAATGTTGTGGAAACAAAATACAGCGCAGGAAAGAAATAAACACACACATTCGACACTGTTATTTTTGGACAATGTCCCCGGAAAAACCCAATGTGGGATAATCGGTGCAGCAGTTGAGGGTTTGTATCATTATGCAGTAGTTTCTGAATACAATCTTTGGATGCCTTACTGGCTATCTGATACAGAGAAAATCACTAGCAGAAAGCTAGTGGGATAACCTAACACTAGTAGAAGATGAGACCTCTGTGTTGTCTCTGCGCAGCTCTGCGTCACACCTCCAAGCTGATCTTCTATTGGTTGGAAACTCGATCCTCTGACCTCCCGATCTCACACCTCGGATTCCGGTATTGGTTCTCAACTGCTCCTCAGTAAAACATCGAACTCCCTCTAAAGCTCTGTGCTGCCTCTGCATGGCTCTACGCTGCCCTGTGTGGCTCTGTGTTGCCTCTTCGTTGAATATTGAACGGCCCAGATTAATTCTTAATCAATGGCTCATATCATCTTGACTCGATCTTCATCTTTTTCTAGAAGATTCACACACAGTTTCATTAATACCCTTTAATTATTTTAATTTCCTAAGTTTAGACTTAGGCATCCATTAAAAATAATTAATCATTTTAATAAAATTGTCTCTAAGTGGAATTTCCCAAAATGATTTCTGGGTCTTGGAGGGTGCATGTGTCCTAGCCTCCCTACAAATTTTGAGGCTTGGAGCACATCTGATGCTACCAGAAATCAACATATTAGACCCATAATCCTCTATGTTTTTTAGAATTGGCGACCCAGTTTACTACAGTCGGATTGGGCCACGATAGAGAGAGTCTATACCATGTTTATCTGACGTATCATCCATTGCAATTGCATAGTTATGCAACCCATTCTTCAGGCAGAGTTCGGGGTCCACCCACTTCATGTTGAGGTCCTTTTCCACTTGGTCTCTTTCCTCCATGGAGTCAAGGATTACAGAGACTTTGCTATTGGGAAAGAGAGATACCCCTATCTTGCACTTTGCTCTCTAGAGGACATTACTTCAAATAATCCCTCAAGTCATGCTCATGAATGGTTCGGAAAGGCATCTTGAATCCTTTAGTCAATGACCATCTTCCCAAAGTGCCTTCCTCCATTTAGTTTCTCCCTTAATGAACCAACACATCTCTTACCAACTCGACGGAAACTAAATCAGGCCATCAGAGAGGATATCTACAGATTATACATTTAGGTCACTTGGACATCCCCCTTGGCGAGCCTTATCCCAAAGATGTCCTTCTACCTAGAGCATTTTTTAGAGTTGTAGGATGGCCTCATTGTCGATCCCCCTTATACTAATAGGCATCGGATGTACTCATTCAAGATCCCACTATGGCAGCTTCGATTTGCGTCCCATTGACTTTGGGTGGAGACAGATCACCATATACCATGATCTGATAGGGTCTACCTGTTCTACCACCTACAAGAGCTAGGGACCAATATGCAACTCATTTATTGGTGCCTTGTATACTATGAAACCAGAGGAAAATATCATTGCTTATATAGAGATTTTGGAGGATCCCTCTTTACTTTCTTCTAGTATCCTAACCAAAGATGTTTATCCCTCTTCATCAGGGAGATTTTTAGACATGGATTTCAGATCCTACATACCCAGCTTCGCTCAAAGACAATTCCTACGATCACATCATATTTCTAGGTCGATCTAGTTAGTCATAACAACAAGTGATGAGTAAAATTCCATGGTACTTCAGATATTAGAGAAATGAGACCTCAGACCTCCCCCTAACCACCCCCATTTGGAGACCAATTAGTACCCTCGAGACTGTTACAAAGGTGTTGTTAGCTGGGCAACACATCAATTTACTCACACCCACAATTTCAAAGGGTTTAGTACTAAACAATTCCTAAACAGCCCCCCACCTGCCCTCCCCCCGCACTGGGACGAGTTCCTCTCCAACCTCAATGGAGCAACCAAAGACTTATCCAGAGCTTCTTTCCTTTGACATTGGATTTCAAGAGTATCCCTCGCTCCTATACCAACCCAAGTTCATACAGCAAAAATCCTCGTTGGATCCAAGGGACTCTTGTGCCATTGTCGCCCCCCTCGTCGTCGACTATCAAACTGGAGCATTCTTGACATCATCAACCTCCAGCCTTGGATGTATTTACTTGGCCTTCTACATGATCCAGTTATATACATGTTGATGAGGCTTGCTAATGTTGTATCCTTTTTTTTCTTCATGTTACCCTAGATTTAGCTTTGGCATTTCTCGAAGCTTCGTTCGGACTCCCGCATTGTACTAATATTGGATGTATCTTTTAGTCCAATTAACCTATTTATGGCATTCATTGAACATTAATAAAATTATCTTATCCTATGTTGAAGAGCATCATATACATATGTGGAATTATGCTACACTACAATCAATCCCACAGGAGAACATGTACATTCAACAGGTTGGATAAAACGAAACGAGAAACTGGTAAGAAATCAGCATTTTATCGACACAAATGCCCAGCTTGAACACGAGATGTGAAAGCTCACATGCAAGGCATTTCTGAGAACCTTTTGAGGGAAGAACTTCTAGTGGGAAATGATGAATTATGCATGAATAACCTTTGTCCAAGCTGCAAATATAAACTGAGGGACTACTTCAGAGAAGACACTTGTGTAGAACAAGAGGAATTGATTTAAACTTTTAAATTATGAAATTGTGTTATATTTCAATTTTTCACATTCCATCCTTTTTGCTTCTTTCTGGTTAATTTTTATAGATTTTAGAAGAAAATATTGCCACTCCCAACCTGCAATTTCCTGAAAATTTTGGTGAAGCTTCTAGCAGGTACCACATATCCATACCTACGTTATGGACATTCACGCATTCCAGAAACTTGTGAAACAGAACCAAAAACCTAAATTATATGCATGAAAAAGCAGATCAAGTGTTAAAGCTACCTCTTTTGTACTCAGAGTTCTAGATGCACGAATGACATCCTCCGCTTTATGCACAATTCTCTGTAAAATCTGAAATTCGAAGAAGGGAATTAATTATTTTGATAGGAATTAGAAGGCAATTCATTCTGAAAGCATTACTCCATATTTCAATTATAATAAACTTTCCACAAAGCTAGGTGTCCGTTGCAACTTGCATTCCAACATAATCGAAACTAGGAATAAATTTTAAGTCTTCAATGAAACCTGAATACAGGTGTAAACGTGTAACATACACAATGCCGATAGTACACATTAACTAAACAAGGATAAGAAGTATGCAGTATTACAAAAATTTTGGTGTGGATAAAATGCAAGAAATACTTATGGCACTCTATATGAATAAAATGCTAACCAAGTTTAATTTTTCCGTGCATGTTGTTCATGCCATAGTCAAAAGATTGTTCAATATAGTTCAAATTGGTCATAACATGGATGGGTATTGGACTATAAAAGTGAAAATAAAATAAGCAAACTGAAACTCAAAGGGAAAGAAAAATACATAGTCAAAAGATTGTTCAACATAGTTCAAATTGGTCCTAATATGGATTGTTCAATATAGTTCAAGTCTCTTAACATTTTCATTTTTTAAATTTCATTTCAAGCTTTTTATTTTCAAAGTTTTGTATTTCATTAAATTTGAAAACTTGAACTTTCAAGATGGTTGATGGTGACAAACCCGCTATGCCTTACATTTATGAGGCAATGGATCTTGCAAAGAAAGCCATCAAAAGAAGATATGGGGATGAGGAGGCAAATTATCTGCCTCTTTGGGATATTATTGATGCATGTTGGGATAGGCAATTGCATTCCCCCTTACATGTTGTTGGGTACTTCTTAAACACACAGTATTTTTATGATAAGAGCAAATTTAATGAGGATCGGGAGGTTGGCAGAGGACTTATGACATGATTGAAAGGTGGTTCCTTGATCTAGAATTTCAAAGACGTGTCTTTACCCAACTATAGGATTATAGGACACCAGCTAAATTATTTGCCTATACCAGTGCTATACGAGAGAGGACTAAGATGTTGCAAGGTACCCTTTGAGGCTTGAAGGCTTCATCAATTCATTAAATTTGTTTAAACTTTATTTTGTATGTTAAATGTTTTATTAAAATTTGTTTTCTTTTAAAGTTTTACTATTTAGTATCTAGTACTTACTACTCACAAACACTTGCCACTTGTTAGGTCTTTGGTGGCAAAACTTTGGAAGTGATAAGCCAGATTTGAAGAGATACACCATTCGAATCTTAAACCAATCATGCAGTGCTTCAGGTTATGAGCGCCACTGGGGCATGTTTGAGAAAATACATTCTAAAAAGTGCTTAAATGACCTTGTATTTGTCCATTACAATCTACGACTTCGCAACAAGCAAATACTAGGTGAAAACCTGAATTTGAAGTTTTCATAATCTGATTTGCACTTTAAAGTTCAAACTTTAATTTACATTTCAATGTCTCGTCATAATGACAGGTTTGGATCATTCACCAATTGACCTTGAAGAGATACATCTGCAAACTACAAATGCATCAGATTGGGTCCAATTAGAAGGGCCTCCTCTTTTAAGTCCACATGACTTGGAAAACTTAGAGAGTCAAGCAAGCGAAGGAGTCGGAGGAATCGCTTTTAGTTCTCACTCTGAGTTTTAGACTCTCAGTTACTGATTTTTTACTGATTTGCTTGTCAGTATTTTGTAAACTTTTAGAAGCAAATGATTCTGGTTCTATGTAGTCACTAATTAGGGGTCAGGACTCGGTACTTTATTTCATGTTTGGACTCATAACATATATGAGATACTTATTCATTCATGATATTTTGGACATCTATTTAGTATTGATATTATGCATTGTTTGGACATGGCTTTATTGAATATCAATGAAAAATGTTTTTTAATTCAATATATGTGCATATCTTTATTTATTGAATTCACCGATTTTTTCCCGGTCCGATTCAAACTCTTTGCTCTTTTGCCTCGGCGATTCATTGTCGATTCCGAGTCTGGTAACATTGGTATTTCATTACTGAATCTCAATCTCAGTCATACTTATATCAGTTACAAATTTGTATATAGTATTATTTTACTATTTAATGTTTAGTATTTACATTGCACAACGATGAATTTGCATGGGATGAGTTGATATTGTTGGGATTTTATCATTATTGTTTTTATTTTTATACTCTTAGAGACAAGGATCCCATGCTAGGGACCCCAAGGTCCCCGTACTACCCCACACCCCCCAAATTTCCCCAAAATATGGGTGTGCCTCCACATGTCCCCCTTGTGGGTCTGCCTGCTCCGGCACCCTCACCTCCGCGCCCCCCCTCCCAATCCCGAAAACTTGGTGGAACATTGAAATGTGTGTTTGTGTGTTATTGCCATTCCCTATCATATCCAGCATTTTATGAAGTTTTTCTTATCCATTCTCCCTGTTCCCACAAATTCTCCAATGGCTTTTCAGGACAACTTAGTCTGATGCAGCAGACAGACAGATAATGGAGTTCTATTCAGGTGAAATTCATTCATTTGAGAAAATGAATGCTTTTTATGAGCTTGCAAGTTTATGAATTATGCCAGTATGCAAGAAACATTGTCTGGGTCAAGTGGCTGAATGCCTTCCACCATGCCATATGAATATCATTGCTGCTAGGTTCATATAGAATGCAATGCACATCCATTTCATTTAACGAGAAAATGCAGTGTCAGAAAATGTAACAAAAGTTTTCCACTACAATGTTGCAATTCAATATCAATAGTATTTCAGATCATAAAGGCCGCAACACACATCCTTTTTACTTAATGTGAAAATGCAGTCAGACAATAAAACAAAAATCTGAAAGAGTTGGGATTCCACTACAATATTGCAATTCAATTTTCAACACATATTTGAGAAAATGCATGAGACATGAATATGTATAATGGACTGACCATGTTTTTTTCCCTAAATATTCTAATATCTAAAGTAACCAGTCAAGCTTTTGTTCATCACAAGATAGTTTCCAGTCCCTTTGTCAAAATTATAAAATGAAAGGCGACTAGCTTGTTCTATATATTTCTCCAAAAGTAAGAAAGAAGGCATAATCAGTTACGCAACCCCAGTCTGAAGAAAATCGATAAGAATCTCTAGACTACCTTGCGAAAAGACTCCGGACCCATTTGTTTCTCTAGCATCTGAAGAACTGCAACCTGGTAGTCCAAAAAGTATAGAAGATTAGCAAGGACAAGAAAAAGACAAAACAGCTAGGACCCAAAAAGAGTTTCAAAAAGTAGTGTAACTTACAGCCTTCCATGATCGAATTTTGCCCAACACACCAATTGCTTGTGTCCCGTATAATTCAGCTGCAGCTCCAGATAAACTAAGAGCAGTGGCACCATCAACATCAACTTTGCAAACTGCCTCATTTGCCTGAAAGCAATCAATGGCATGTTATGATACAGAAGACTGAAAAAAACACTCAGAAAATTGACCAAATTACAAACAAGCAATGCGCTATGATATCCTCAGATTCAATTACATAGAGAACAATTAGCAAAAACAATCACCATTGAGACATGGAAAAAATGCTCTAACAATGCAAAATTTACTAGTGTTTCTCCTTATCAGGAGAAGTTAAGAAGGAAAATGAATGGTAGGAAATTAATGGAGAACACTGGGAATGACCTGATGACTTCAATCCTGTGGCAATCAAAAGAAATTGTTTGTGAAGCTTAAATATAAAGCAATATGTTATCCCATTTCACTTTATTAATCAATGTAATGCAACGAGATGAATGGTAGATCGAGGAAATTAGGTGGATATATATCACTTGCAATAGGTAATGGGTACAAGTTCTGGAAATGGTATCGTTTTTTAAAACGGTACTTTCTGAAATTAGCAACCAAGGAAACAGCAGATCAATCTGTAGATAAATTGCATGATACAGGGAAACGGGTAAATGTTTCTAAAACAGAAACGCATTGGCATCATGACCACCAAAATTTAATGGGTACAAGTTTCTGAAACAGAAACGTATTGGAAACGTGACATCCCCAAAATGTTCAAATCGGGAAAATATACATATATAATCTGCTATTTATAAATAGCACATTACATGAGACTTTGAAAGAAAGCATTATAAATAAATTACGAAGAAGATTTAAATGACAGGCAAGGTTCCAACATCGCTTATATTGGGATCGTCATCATTAACATGACCCTTTCCCTCTACCTCGATTCTCGAGGGACATCAGTCAGCACAACCCAATTTTGATGAAATTGCCTAATCAAGCTTTACAATATGGTAGAAAAAGATTAGCTTTACAAAAAGAACTTGGTGCTCTTGATTAAATGCCAGTCCCATACCCCCATACGTAAGAAAATCCAATTAAAATGCTTGCCGCAATCCTACAATCCTGAAATCGTGAAAACTGTTAAGTCTACTGAGTTTTGAATGGAATATAAAACTCTACTTTCTCTGTATGAAGTCCAATGAGGTTGGAACCATTCTCAAACATGCTGAAATAATTA
The DNA here is from genome assembly GCA_034641835.2 of Pinus albicaulis. Taxonomy (NCBI): domain Eukaryota; kingdom Viridiplantae; phylum Streptophyta; class Pinopsida; order Pinales; family Pinaceae; genus Pinus; species Pinus albicaulis. Next base: position 491,513,901 of record CM076574.1, read on the forward strand.
ATGGTGATCTTAAAAATTAATGTAATTCTTAACATTACCATTAATTGCCAGTATTTTTGGTGCAAAATGAGTGAAACCCTCTATTAAAGAAAAAAAATCCGTCTTACAGGCTTCCAGAAGTATCATAAATTCATAATTAACATCTAGTCAGGCGTTAAAACCAAAACTGGGGGTCCCAATAACCAACTTAAGGCAAAACTGTATTGAATTTTTTTGGAAATGTGTTCTACACGAGCTAAAAAGCACCTAAAACGTGTTTCACTCTGTATGAAACGAGTTTCCCATGTGGAAAACATGTTTTGAGCATGTTTCAAGGGCATTTGAACATTTTGTTACGGAAACGCAACTAGTATGAGAGACGGGCGTATTTTGTGCAACACAGATCCATAGATATAGAAAAGAAAGAAAGAATTTTTAATGTCCGCGAGGCTAAAAATAGCCTATGGGACAGATTGCTTCTCTATCTGACTCTTGTATTCGGCCCTTTTCCTGTGAAGTTTTACAATGAGCACTCCCAGCTTATCGACAAACTCTTCGCTGAATAGATTATCCCAAGAATTAGCTGCCAAAATACCTGCATAGTTTTCCCTGGTGTCCCTGAAGGCCTCACATTCTAGAATGAAATGTTTCTCTGTTTCCACTTTTCCGGAGGAGCAAAATATACATACTCTTTCTTCCCAAATTTCTTTTGGCCTTTTCCAGCGCCCTGTTTCACAGCGGAGTTGATGAGAATTAGTCCTTAATTGAGCAATAAGAATTTTAGATCTCCAAGAAATATTAGCCCCTATGTACGCCTTTTGTTGATGGTTATGCGTGGGGTTAAACTCTTCTATGTAGTACTTCTTCTTTCTCTCTAGCTCTTTCTTCCAAGTATGTTTGTGGAATTTATCCATAACAAAAGTTTTTATCTCTTTACTGTTTGTAGGACACATGCTCAAGCAAATACCCCATTTACTAAACCATTTGTTATTTTGCCGCATCCAAGTCCTCTGTCTTTTACACAATCTGTCACTAAACACAACCTTAGGCCATCTATCCTCTTCCATTTGCTCAATTTTTTTCAGATACCTTATGACTCGCACCATAGCAATTGCTTCAATAGGAGCAGCCCCTGTTTCACTTAACAGGATAGCATAAGGAAATGCACTTTTAATTTTGAATTTGTTCGTAATCAAACGTTTCTGAATTTTTTCGATTTGCTTCCACTGCAACTTGGTTGTGTTGCTGGCCCATAGTTCACAACCATAGAGAATCACCGGAATCACTAACAGCCCAAAAAGAGTTAGGGTGGTTTTCCAGTCCCACAGCTCTGCCTCTCTACACCTGTTTTGAAGAGCATAAAATGCTTTCCAACCCCCTAAAGTTCTTTTCTTTCTACAACCATCCCAACTTAAATTTTTGTTGAAGTCAATTTCGAGGTATTTGCACTCTGCAACTTCTTCCAGAATGTTGCCTTCAAAATATAACTTATGTTGGTTATGCTTTCTTTTGTTAGAGAAAACCACTACCTTCGTTTTGCTAATATTGACTTGCATCCCAACCCTTCTACAAAAATGCTCAAGGGAATGTAAATGCTCTTGCAAACCAAGAGCCGAATTAGCAATCAATATAAGGTCATCTGCGTACAAAAGAAGCTTGATAACGAACTTGCCCAAATGGATACCGTCACCCCCTTGCGAATTTAGCCACTCTTCAAGCTTGTCAATATATAACCCAAAAAGGGTAGGAGACAATGGGCAACCTTGCTTGACCCCGATATCGCTTCTAAAACTTTCAGAAATGCCAGCTGAAGTTTTGATTTTGACTTTCACCTCTTCATACAACCTATGCACAGCTGCTCTCAAATGCTTGGGAACCCCGAGTTCCTCCATTCTGCCCCAAAGCTTATCCCTAAGAACCGTGTCAAAGGCTTTTCTGAAATCAACAAAGCAACAAAAAACTTCTTCCTTTTTTTCCCAACCTTTTTCAATGATGTGCCTTAAAGTTATACAATGATCAATTGTGGAATGCTTAGGTCTAAAACCTGCTTGCCCTTTAGCACGTTTATCTCTTTCTTCTGCCCACTTGCTGATTTTCTTTTCCAACATGCTTCCAAATAACTTTGCAAACAAGGGGTTTATCATTATGGTTCTATAATTGGAGGGATTATTGACGTCACCACTCTTGAAAAGAGGTATTGCCATACTAGTTGTCCAATCTGTGGGGAACCCCTGCTGAAAGATGTTGTTGAAAATTTTTGTGATGTGAGGTGAAAGAAATTTTAAGCCCCACTTTAGATACTCTGCTTGGAGTTCATCTAAGTCTTTTGCTTTTCCAGCGCCCAACTTCTTGATACCCATCTCTACTTCTTGCACCGTGAAGAGTTTTATGTTTGTGTTGACCAAAGGAGGAGAGTCAACCTTGGGATCCTGCTCATAAAGTTGTCTTGCATAGTCAAACCATTTAGAAGCTGTAATGTTGTTTTCAGTTTGCACCTTTTTCGATTGGAGCTCCTTCCAAAATAATTTGGGGTTATTTTTCCCGAGGAAGATTAGTTCTTCTCTCCTTGAGACCATAAAATCAGCTTTTTTCTTTTTTACTAACTGCTTGTGAGCTTTGAGCTTTATGTTATCCGTGTCTGATTCCTTCCACCTTCTCCTTGCCTTTTTGCATTCCTCGTCAAACCAAGCATTAACCGGAAAGCAATTTGTTTCGGACTTCTTAATTTTTGCTCTTTTGCACTCAGCAAGTGCGCTTTGCATTAAATGTGTTAATCTGTGACTATGAAGGCCATGAGATGGGATTTCCTCCTTCTTGAAAAGCCTCTCTAGCATTATTTTGAAGGTATTACAATTCTCTTTATTCAAAAGAATTCTGCCCTTTGGGGGATTTTGTTGAACACACTGATTTTTCGACCCTAATTGCTTTTTTCCGGTCCAAGAGAAACTTAAATAGATTGGCTTGTGATCTGATTTTAAGTCCCAAATTTGATCTCCAATCAACACCTCCTCCATTTTCTCACACAAACTATGCGAGCAAATTACATAATCTACTACACTTGCTCCATTGTAAGTATTGCAAGTGAAATTACCGGACTTTTCCCATTTAGTCAAACCATTACAAATGACTAAATCAAAAGCCCCACATAGCATAAGCAGTTGTTCTCCAAAGAGATTGCAGCCTTTATCCTCTGAAATTCGTCTCCATTGATGATTACTCTCTTCTGTAAGCCAGATAGGGTCACTGTCTTCTTTACAACAAAGAATGCTAGCTTGTTCACCTGCAGTTCTAGCATTGAAATCCCCCACTATAAGGACTTCACCTAGCTGAGAATATATTGCAATATCCGTTTTTAGGGCTGCAAAGGGATCTTTATGGTCAAGCCCTCTACTTTTGTAGATTTTTGAAACTTGCGGCGCAAAATAGCATGCTGCAATTCTAATGTGATTTCCATTTTCTGATATTTTAAGCCAAACAAATTGCTTATTTGAGTCTTCTTTTTCTAGCTGAATGAAACGACCTTCTTTTTCTCTTACTAATACCATGATACCCCCGTGCCCTTTGCCATTCCCTGCTACCTTGTTCCACACTGCTATCTTCCAATACCCTTCAAACAAAGGTGTCTTACACCCTTCATGCTCATGTGTTTCTATGAGGCAAATTATGTCTCTACCTTCCGCAATAGGCCCTAACCCAGGTCCTCGTCTCCATGGGTAACCCCTGCAGTTCCAACAAACTAATCTTAAGGAAACCTGGTAAGACTTGATTGCTATTTGTTTTGACATGCAAGACTCACAGTTGAGTGTTTGTCCCTGCTTGCCCATAATGACCTTGCTTCCTCATTTCTTGCTAAAGAGTTTGTTGCCTCTTCTTTGTTATCATTTTGCTGCCTTGTTTTGGAAGGAGGTCCAAATTGCGCAATCACGGCTTTACCTTTATAAATCCATGCTCTTTTTCCCTCATCTCTTGCTGCCCTAACTTTTGTCATTTCATCTCTCCTTTCCTCTTGTTGTCTTACAGTTAAATCTTCTTCTATAAAAAACCGAGAACCCCTTAAGAGTTGCTTCTTTCTTAGGATGATATCTTTATCACGCAAGTTGGGCATGATGACTTTTATGGGCCTAGCTCTCTCATCGTTGAGCTTACCTACTCTCCATGCTTGACATACTTTTCCTTGCCATTGGAGTTTGTCTTTCAAGAAGTCTCTTGCAAGGTCAAGAGTACATTCATTTTTCCCATACTCTTTCACCCCTTTAATAATTATGTTTGTTGCTCTATCCAGTCTTTCCTTGCTTTCTCTATCTTGCATGTTGTTAACTTGAATGTTTGTTTCTCCTTCCCTCTTATCAGAATGGTCAATAACTTGAGCCCAAGTTTTGGAAAGCTTTGTGGGATCTTCTTTCCTCCCTTCTCTTGATGTTTCTTCGTTGTTGTCTATTTGAGCAACTGCTTTCCCCTTATCCTGGGGTGGCTTCGCATTCATCACCTCTGTGTTTTCCACTGCAAATTTCTTCATGTTTTGCACCTCCACTTTCATGCGTTGCCATTCTGTTTTCCCTATTCGGAGAGCTTCCTGCAGTAATGACACTTGTTCCTTCAGAACTTTGTTGCTTTCTGCTAAAGCCTGATTTTCAGCTGTTATTATATGGATTGTACAATCTCTTTCCAGCGCTTTAGCTTCTACCACTTCCAACCTTTCTTTTACATTTAAGAGTTCTTTCACATAAAGATCAAATGACCAAGTGAGAGGTGTGGATGTGGGACTAAGAATTTTTTTATGCTTAGTGTCCAGAGAGATGTATGGGCAGGAACATTCAGATTTCCGTTATTTCAACTGCTCTTTCCATATATTTTTATTAGATATTTCCTTTTTTAAGATATTTCTTAAATTTATACGCAGTAAAGAACTTTGAAGAATCAAACAGCTATCTTTGAAAATAGGTTCTTGCCATGTGTACTAAAGCTGGGTTGGTCATCAAAGTTTAGAACCTAAATTTGTGCATGGAAAAATGGCAGCGCAAAGAGGCTCGAGTTTATAGTTACTTATGTCATTAAATGATAAGAATATGGTTTTACACAACGAATATTTTTCAAGTCTTAAAATTGATGATCTATAATTGGGAAAACAAACAGAAATTGTACTGTAAAGGTCTAGACTAATCATTACTCTAGAATCTATGTTAACGGCCAAGGCATATTATGTGACACATGAGAAGTTCTCAGAATTGAGAGTAAGCTAGTCAAAACTACAAATTGTGGTGTCCAGACAATTGCAATGGCAAGCTAGCTGTTATCAACATAAATATATATAAAATAATATAAATAACTCATAATGAAAGGGCACTCCCACCTATCTATATATACAGGACCCTCATTTGTAATATCATATATCATATCATTTTCACTCATACATTTATATATTATATATTTATTTTAAATAGATATCTTTATTTTCCAAACATTTTGGATATATAATTAGTGAGCAAGGTTTGGTTGTCACACTAGCATGTTATCCAAGGCCTTAGTGGTCAATTTGAAGCAATGTTCTAGAGTCTGGACTATAAATTCTTCCTGTTACTGTGCCAAATAACATTTTTCCATATTAATAAATTTTTGCTAATGCAATGCAATTATTATTTTCAGTGCATATACATGAGAAGTTGGCCCATGTCATGGGTTATTTTATCTGGCAACCACAGTACAAGATACCGTATTGTTAACAAAAAATACAAATTCAGTAGTAACCCAAATGTTTTACACTGTATTAAACAATGCAACTCCCAAAAAAACCATTAGTTAAAGCATGTATAGCAAGCACTAGCTGCTACAACGTTTTAAAGGCATCAGAAACCAAGAAGAATTAAGGACTCAGATGCAATATTTAAAAAAAATTAAAAAAATATATTTTTAAATTTTCAATTTACATAGAAAGCTCAGGATCACAGAAACAATGGTAGAATGAACAGCTAAACATACTCTTTCCAATGAAAGCCAAGACACATTTCTACTATCTAAGTAGAAATGTTCTTAATCATGATCGAGACAAATTAGCAAACATCTACAAAATGTCCATTTCAAGCTTTGGGTATAATGCCAGAAAACCCAATGGATCATGACCCATAATATGACTAACAAGTTCAAATGCACAGTACAGACCATACAGAGTATGCAAGTAGATTGGGTTTAAATATTCTATTAATAAACTAACTCAAGACATTTAATATTTTTTTCCAGATTCCTAGTTCAAGTCACACTAGTCCATTAAATAGACTACATATATGACTAGACACAGAAGAGATATCCAGCAACAGTGCAGGGTGATTATCACCATATATCTAAAAATATTTCCTTCTTAACTCATAAAGCAAGAAGAAAACTCTATGAACATGGATTTGACAAGAAAAGATTGAATCAGAATACAATATAAAGGTACTACTTGCAATCAGCTAAAGCTGAAGCCAGAAGCAAGGAGAAAGAAATTTTGAGTTCTATGATGTTTTGAATAGGTATACTTGACCTTGTAGCGACGGTACCGAGCCTCATTATTGCCAAGAAAACGCTTTATGAAGCAATCAGTTAGAAAGCCGGCAAGACCATCCAATAGCCACCCTGCACGCATAGTACATCATAGACGATGATAAAAAAAAACCATATGGGGCATACAAGTATATAATCTATATTTCTAAGGCCCCACAAAAACTCCTTCAATAAAAATGGACTCTTTTGCTGGTTAACTTTTGGACAAGAGTTTGAAATATATATATATATATATATATATATATATATATATATATCAACAAGTGAATACCATCATTAGCTGTCTCAGCTGTGATATAAATTCCAAACCATTGCTGTGCCAGAGCATAAGCCAGTTTGATTCTGGTGCTGATGACCTGCAAATATGCAAAAAAAAATCCATTTTATTAACCCCATCCACTACCCCACCCACCCACCCCTCCCCCAAAAAAAAAAATTGGTCAATTAGATAACACATATTAGATGTCCTGAATAAAAGATGAGATTTTCTTCCAACTTAACAGTCCCATTCCTTTACAGATTATTTCATATAATCTTAAGATACCTGATCAATAACCCGTTCATCATACAATAAATGAGAACTGAAAATGGACATGGATGCACCAACACAGGTAGAAGATAATGCAGTCTCAGAATCAATGAAGACTTGCTTATATGATCCAAATGGAAAAGTTGCAGCAAGATACTCCTCATAGTAGCTGCACCAGATGAAATACTCTGAACTTGCTTCAAAATTCGTAAAAGAAATGGAAGTAACAGCCAGTGATTTTTCTTCTTGAAATGAAAGGAAACAAACTCTATTAAATGTACCACGTACAAAATCAAACATACATTTCAGTATACAAACCTGAATACAGTATGGAAGAAGCTCACAGTGCATTGCAGCTTTGAAAGGTTTGATGGCATGCACATATGTGAAACAACCCCATTATGACGATCTGGAAGCACCTCAAACGGGGCAACTGCCAATGTTATAAATTCCGCAGCAACTGGGATATTCACACAGTACACATATGTTTTACTGGAAGGATCATCTTTGGTAATGACCTGCATCAAAAGATTAATAAGGTTATTCAAAATATTGTCAATCCATAAGAAGAAAAGCATTTGAATTCAACAACTGCAAATCACTAGGATCAAAACTGGCATTCATAAAATGGAAACAGTATCAATTCTAAGATCCAATTCTGTCTTCATAGGCATATATTATAAGATAATTATCCCAAGAATGATGGATGGCATCAAGACACAAAGCAAAAGTTAATCTGATTATGCTTATAAGCTAGTTTCAACATCGATATTGTTCTAACATACCAATGTGATGACATGCAATTAGAAGAATCAGAATGTTCAAAACTTCAGAGGTCCAACCAATGATATAGTATTAAAACGAAACATCTAAGAATTAGAAGCAAACAGTGTCTCAATTAACATTGCATAGGCCTTTGACGCCACTTGCTACAAGTTATGGCAATGATGGCTCTCCTAAAATCCAATGCTGCAGCATTTCTATGGCTAGCATTTATTTCCAATATAGCACTGCTTTGGAGATGTTGGTTGTATTATTGCAGCAATAATTAAGGATACAAGGAAAGCCAACAAAGCAATTTAGTCCTATGCCAACAATTGAGGAATATATTATAAGATCAATTATCACAAGAACGACGAATGGCAACAAAGATGCAAAGCAAAAGGTTCACCCAATTATGCTTGTAAACTAATTTCAACAATAAATATTGTTCTAATATGCCAATGTAATGACATGAAATGAAATAGATATGACTTACTACATGTTAGAAGAATCAGAAGCTAATGTTCAGAGTTCCATCAAATTATGTATTACCAGCATAGATCCATCTTAGCTACGGATCTAACATGAGCCGAAAGGGATCAAATTTCTTCACGTGCAAACTTTTTAGAGTGCAAAATACAATGTGTTATTTTTCATTGTTTAAATTCTATTTTTTAATGCTAAATAGAGTATATATAGGACCAAATAAAAACTTTAACCATAAAAACATATTTTTTCTATATATAGATATATAAAAGGTTGATATCGACATAAATTAGTTAACATAGATCTTCAAGTAGTTTATTTAAATCTCTTCTTGAAATATTTTTGAAAAGTATGAGATTTAAACATCTGATTCATGATTTCTTTTTACTTCTAATTACTTTTCAGCATATTCATTTTTTTAATTATAGCCGACATTATTTTTCTATTTAGAACATATTTTTTTATTTTTTATTTTTATTTTAAAGGGGCACGGACAGACGGACAGACAAGCTTGGACATCCCCTCATACTGGGCTGTAGAATGAGCCTCTCGGCTCAATTAAAAGGGAAGCATTTAGAATTGGTAGTATATGATGTCACATCTAAAATTTTATAGTCTTAGGAGAGTAATGATAGCACTCCTACAATCCAATGCTGCTACATCTCTATGGCTAACAAAAAGGATTCCCATGTAACATTGCTTTGGAGATCTTGGTTGTACTGTTGCAGGATTGTTAAGGATTACAAGGACATCTAACAAAGCAATTTAGTCCTATGTCGACAACTGATATCAGGCACTGTTTCTGCCCAACTTCATACGTCAAAGAATTGAACGACTGTGATAATCCACAACTCAATTTTTCTCTGCGTATTTTTAATAAGAAGGCACCTATGCTACTCATAAAGCAAAAAGTATTTGATATAAGAGGAATGCACACAGTTCTTTATGCTATAACTATCTTGTATTCCTACTCAGTCTCTATGTCGCTTCTATAATGGTATACATAATCTAGGCACAACCCTGAAGTAAATAATCTGATCCTGATCCACAAATCAACAGCCATAGCAGTTCAAAACAATTATCGGACAATCATGGTGGGCCACACTTTCTATAAGCTATTCACTACAGCCCTTCATCTTATGTTATCCAAGAAGCCTAAGAAGAGACACATTCTGCTTAGAGTGCGAGAAGGATTCACACCAGAGCACCAGATTAATGGTTATATCCTCACACTAGAGGCCATCATTCAGGACGCCAAACATGAATCTTTGAAAGTTTTTGTTGCTTTGTTTACTTTTGAAAGGCATTTAGTTCAATCCTGTGGGAGGCCTTGTTCTAGAGACTTGAGATATTGGCACCTCAAATTTCCTCATCACAACTATCATGTTCCTCTATAAAACCATGCTTGACAGGTTATGCACACTGCACAGAGTTTCATACTTCAACATGAGTATAATCTAGGCAAAGGAGACAGATTGGGCTAGGCTGACAGATTGGGCTAGGCTGAAGAGAGTACAAACCTTGCTTCTCAGGCACATCATCTGCTATAAGTGAACAGTTCTGCAGCCCATCATTTATGCAGAGTTCCACATCCACCCTTTTTGACTCAAGTTCATTTTTTGCTTGGTCTCTTTCCTTCATGGAGTCCGATCTCTCAAAGACTCTACCACAAGTAGAGAGAGGTAACCCTACCTTGCACTTTGCTCATCAAAGGCCCTCGCTTCAAATCCTCCCTCGAGCCAGGCATGAGGTTTCTTCTCAAAGGTATCTTGGCTTCGTCAATCGATTATTATCTCCCCCCAGCACCTTTCCCCATTGAGATTCTCCCTTAATGCATCGAGCTATTTCTTGCCATCTTGACAGGTAATGAATCAAGCTATCAAAGAATATATCTAGAGATTGTACAGTAAGGTCACTTGGACCTCACCACCGACAAGCCTGGGCACAAAGATGTCCTACTTAGAGCACTTTTTGGAGTTGTGGGATGGCATTAACATTCACACCCCTTATATGCACAAACATCAGAAGCAGTCGCTCAAGATCCCTTTGGGACAGCTTTGGGTCAACTCCCTCTAACTCCAAATAGAGACAGATCACAATATACCATGATTTGATGGGATTTGCAAGGTGTGCCACCTTCAGGAGTTGGAGATAGAGATGCACCTCAGGTTTAGGTCAGCCCATACAATGAGATCAGAGGGCATTATCACTACCTCTATAGGGCCACAAGGTGCTCTCTATATACTTTCTTCTGACACTGGAACCAGAGAAGCTTAGCCCTCTTTATTAGGGGATTTTCGGCCAAAGATCTCAGCTCTTGCATGCCATACCCCACCATGGGATGACCAAACCAATCACCTCATACTTCACTATTGATCAATCACATCGAAGCACCAAGCAGCAGGCGAAGTTCCAAAGTGCACCAAACTCCAAGTGTCCCCTCAACCTTCCCCTTTAGGAAGCCGACCAATATTATTGAGACCTGTTCAAAGATGTTGGCCCATACATCAAGCCACAATTTCTTACAGTGTTGGAGCAAGCAACAACAGACCAGCATCGCAAAAGTCCCAATATTTTTTATTTGAACTCCCGATTTTATCGTAAAAGTTGAAAATTTCTCCTGAGTCGATGGAAAAAATCATGGGTTGTTGCTGGGGTGAGTTAAATTAGCTTTTGATATTTTTTCGGTGTTTGCATGCCCAACAATGTGTTTCAAGCTCTGAGGAGAAGCAAAGGGTTTCTTTTAGTGGTGATCAAACTTTTTGCATTGTTCAACGAGTTCTCTCCAGCAGCTGCAGACTTACAAGAATGGGCAGCGATTTCACATCTCTTTTCCTGTTTTTTCTAGTTTCTATGGGGATTTCAATGACCCTTTTCCTCTTGAAATTGCTAGGGAACTAGGAGTGTTTTTTCATCCATACATGTCTCCTTCAATGGAAAGGGTTTCCCAACAGCACCCAACTTCCTAGAGTAAAGAAGGTTGTCCTTCCCCAAATTTATTTGGCACTGTAGGAGATCTATAGTGAGGTAAGCTACTAAATTTTAGATTTTTTCTTTTTCAAATTCTTTATATTTAAATTTTCATTCCAATTTTTAAAAATGTCAGTTTTTAAATCTTTTTGTGCCCTAGGTTCAAACTCCAATCATTACATTGAAGACAAAATGTCGAGGAATTTAGACCCTATGTGGGAATATGGTGAATCCGAGGGGAGGGTTAAATAGACAATTTTTTAATTGCAAGTTGTGTGGGAAGCATATGTCAAGTGGCATCAACCAATTGAAATACCAAGCTGGAGCAAATTCCGAGACAAAATATAGAACTTTCCCAAAGGCAAGTCCAAAAATCATTCGTAAGGCCATCAAATCATTGCAAGATAAAGATGAAGCCAACGATAACAAGGCAGTTGTGAGAAGTCAAATTGCAAAAGGAAGAAATTGGGGCAAGTGAAAGTGCTACTTCAATATCACCTTCGACATCCGCAGTGCCCAACACCTTAGTTGCTTCATCATTTTTTGTTTCCAGAACCACAACTAGTGCACAACCTTCAGCGTTGCCAAGAACAATCCATTCTACCAGCCTATGTTTGATATTGTTGCTATTGTTGGCCCGGGGAATAAAGCCCCTTCCTATGATTAGTTGAAAGGTCCTATTCTTCAAAATGAAAAAGTCGATTGCACTAGTAGATTGAAGGAGTTTAAGACATCATGGAAACACACTAGGTGCACTATGAAGTCGGATGGTTGGATTGATTAGGAGGGTAGAACCTTTCTAAACTTCTTGATTAGTTGTCCCAAGGGGACAATGTTTGTGAAATAAGTTGATGCATCTGCACATATTAAAGCTACACAATTATTATGTGAATTGTTGGATATCTCCATTCAAGAGGTAGGTCCACAAAATGTTGTCCAAGTCATAACAAACGACACTACAAATTATGTTGTTGCTAGTAGGTTGCTTGGAGAGGATAGCTCAAAGAGTGGAGCATGGAGACAATGGCAAGTACAAATTCAAAGGCATTGGTTCATCATCCTTTCAATTGGAATTAGGAGGTAATGTCTCTATTAACAACATTTTATATGCTCCTCGTTTGAAGTAAAATTTGTTGTACATTTCATCTCATGAAGACAATAGATATACAATTGCCTTCATTGATGGTCATGTTCCAGTATAGAAGAAAGACTCCCTTTTGAATCTGCCAGTCATTGATGTAAGAATAAAAGGCTTATATCGTCTCCTTGGTCGCTCAATTCAAGCATTAATACACAACATCTCTGATCTTTGTGAACTATGGCATTGAAGTTACGCTCATGTTCATTATAAAGCTTTGTCTAGAATGAAGGATTTTGTTAAAGGTGTACCTAAAATCAAGGTTGAACATGATGGAGTTTGCAAAGGATGTGCTCTTGGGAAAAATGTCGAAGGATGATGTGTTGGCAGTGATAGTAGATCCAAAGGAATTTTGGATCTTATATATTCAGATGTTTTTGGACCTATGTCTAACAAATCCTTGGGTGATCATTTGTACTATGTCACTTTCATTAATGATTACTCTCGTAAAATACGGATTTATTTCTTGAAATCCGAGAATGAAGTGTTTGAAAAGTTTTAGGAATTTAAGGCACGAGTTGAACATGTTATAGGAAGAAGGATCAAGACATTAAGATATGACAATGGAGGAGAATACATATCTAAGGAGCTCATTGCCTTCTGCAAGAAAGTTGGAATTAAGAGGGAGCTCATAGTTCCCGACTATCCTTAACAAAATGGAATTGTCGAAAGGAAGAACATAACTATTAAGGATGTTGCTAAAGCCATGCTTGATGATCAAGAGTCGTCAATGTTTATGCAAGGAGAAGCTTCAAAGACAATTGTTTATGTTCAAAATAGATGTCCACACCGAATCTTGGATTATAAGACTCCTGTAGAAGTCTTCACAGGTGAGAAGCCCAATGTTGAACATTTGAGAATTTTTGGTTGTCATGTTTATGTTCATGTGCCCAAGGCTAAAAGAACAAAGTTGGAACCTTCTCGGAAGAAGGGAACTTATTGTTGGCTACAGTGAAAATTCGAAGGCTTTCAGAGTCTATGTGCTAGGACACCGATCTATTGAAACTTGCAGGGATGTCATTTTTCATGAGGACATTGCTTTCTGGAAGTCCAAAGCATCACACTAGGACTGTGATGATGAGTCTTCAGATGCAAATGGCTCCTAAAAATGTGGAATTGAAACCTAAAGAACCTGAGCCTATGGAACAAGATCCTCATGAAGAGTTAGATTAACCACATGAATTTGTTGATTCACCAAGAGTCATTGCACCTGAGACTAGAAAAAGACCAACTTGGCTACAAAGAACTTTAAAAGAAGCGAAAGGTCATGTAGCACCTCGTGGCACTTTCAGAAAAAGCAAGAGGCCAAAGAAGTATTTAGGTAATGAAGCATTGATGAGTAAGATCATTGAGTCCAAGCCATCCACCTATGAAGAAGCAGTTGAACATCAAGTTTGCAAAAATGTTATGATTGAAGAGTACCAATCCATATTGAAGAATGACGTATGGAAAATTGTGTGAAGACCTGAAGGAAAATTTATTGTGTCTTCCAAATGGATCCATAAAATCAAGCATGCAGTTGATAAAAGCATTAATGTTAATTTTGGGCAACTAGGTCCAAACTCCATGTTGCATTGCTCTTATGACGATGGTCATATTTTTGTTGGATTCCTCTTTCAAAGAGGTGCAAGATTGATCTAAAGATCATCTTGATCGGACGAACAAAACATTGATCTTGAATTTATTTTCCAGATGTGCAAGGTCAGCCAGATTTATCCCACATGCCTAAGAGATGTGTCACACACCCTCAATGATGAATATAAATTGGAGAGACTTGGAGGTCATTTTCTCATCATCTCATCACACATTCTCTCATTGTGATCTAATTGGTTCCATAGCCTTTGGAGGCCTTTTTCCCTCACACATGTGGAGCGAAGCTACTATTTTCTGCACTGATCTTTTTAAGGCTTTCTGTTTTCTACACTGATCTGTGTAGGGCTTTTCTGTTGTGGCATTGACCATAGTCAACCCTTGGTCATTTGACCTCAATCTTCCACAAAAATTTTGATTTTAGGAGGTCGTATAGCTGGGCACTAAAAACGAGGAATTCCAAGCTGTTTGACTGAAGCCCTAGTTTGTTGCGTTGACTTTTCTGAAGTTGTCTGTGTTGACCTTTTTGTGTTGTCCCTAGTTTGATTTACGTTGACTTGTGATGAGTTGTCTTTGAGGGTTTTGGGTGTGACACATGAAAGTGTTGTCTGGCCGAGAAAGACTTTGCTGGCTGAAGCATCCTGTTGACCGCCATAACGCCACAATATCTCATATCTTTGCTCGACAAAATGAATTGTAAATCTAATCTATATTTGGCTTGTCTTCTATTGATCTATTATTGTGTTCTATCAGCATTTTACTTTCAATTTTATGTATATCGGGCCTAAGAAAGATTGAAGTAAAAGTGCATCAAGCATATAACACCATGGTTATCTAAATTTAACATGGTTTCAGAGCTGAGGTGAAGACAAAGTCCAAGATTCCAAGCTGGTGTTAGAAGCTATCTCTGAAGGAAGAAATCCTATCAAGGACAAATGGCCTCCTCAACCTACAAAGGTTTCAAGGTTGATGATAAATTAACTAACAAGCCGGATTATCAGGCATGGAAGATGTCTTTGGATTTGGCGCTAGAAGATCAAGATGTCATGCACTATGTTCAGCGGAATATTCAAGAGCCTCCATCAAATGCAGTTGTTGCCACGAAGAAGAAGTATAGAAAAGGGGAAATCAAAGCAAAGATGATTATCCGAGATTCTATTCATAAGCACTTGGTTGCTTACATTTCTGAGCTAAAGACATCTAAGGAGATGTATGATAAGTTGGTGAGCATGTTCAGGGCTAGCAATGTTAATCAAATCCTCTTCTTCAAGAATCAATTGAAGAATATCAAGAAGGGTAAGGATGAATCTATTCAATCCTACTTTATAAGGCTCACTAAAATCAGGAATAACCTCCTAGCTATTGGGGAAGCAATATATGATCGAGATGGTTCTTATTGCACTTGGAGGTCTCCCCCGTGATTGGCATGTATTCAATACCATTATTCTTAATAACAATGTGATTCCTGATTTTGATGAAATATTGACAAGATGCACTCAAGAGTAAACAAGAATGATGGAGTATACCTCTAATGGAAATGGAAGTGACCCTACTGCCTTTTTCGCGCATGCAAAGAAGAAGAACCATGGTGGCCCGAGAAATCAAAACCATGGTAGAGCGGGACCCAAAGGAAGGAAGGGAAGATGTTACACTTGTAACAAGAATAGTCACTATGCAAGAGAGTACCCTAATAGAAGGGACTCTCCCAGGGATGATGACAACAACAACTTGAGAAGGAATGGCAGGAACAACAGGTTCCAAGTAAAAAGGAAGGCTCCCTCTGATCGTAATGGAAATGGGCAACGTTTCAAGAGGTCAAGAAATTCCAGGTACGATGAGTTTAATGCTGTTGATAATAAGAGAAATGATTTTATTCTTGTATCTTCCCTCTGTTCTGCATCTCCTCCCGACACCCTGGATGTCTAGTTAATTGATAGTGGTGCTTCAAGGCACCTCACTGGACTATGAGCTCTGGGAGCTCCAAGGGCTTGGGGATAGCTTCTTGGAGCTATAAGCACATATGGGAGTAGGCTTGTCGAACCTTGTTGTGCTTCTGCCCCACCATTATGATATTGAGTTGGTTCGCCTCTCTCTGATCTGTGCCCCGCACGCATCCTACCCATGGAGTTTCGAACTCATGGGAGGTATCTCTGATTTGGCCAATGAGGTGGGAAATGTGGTTAGAGACCAAAGCAAGACCGATGGATGCATCGGAGATTGTCGTACTCTCTATGTCTAGGATGGCACGTGTCCAACACCTTTATCTGGGATCAAGTATGATGAGGTTTTATACTCTAAACTGACTTCGAGTTAGTATGAGACTCTTTTGAGTCCGAGAGAGGTTTTTACCTCTAAGCTGACATCGGGTCAGCTATGTGTGATGTCTTTATGACTCACCTTTTGTTCTAAAATAAAGAGCCAGCAAAGCAAGTTATGGCAGGATGACACACAATGTTTGGTTTGGTACATGGTGGATGGCACTTGTGGATGGATGGAGTTATCCCTAGTTGAGAGGGAGTGTTAATTTCGGCAACTAGGTCCAAACTCCATGTTGCACTGCTCATATGATGATGGTCATATTTTTGTTGGATTCCTCTTTCGGAGAGGTGCAAGATTGATCTAAAGATCATCTTGATCGGATGAGCAGAACATTGATTTTGAATTTATTTTCCACATGTGCAAGGATGGCCAGATTTATCCCACATGCTTAAGAGATGTGTCACACACCCTCATTGATGAATATAAATTGGAGAGACTTGGAGGTCATTTTCTCATCATCTCATCACACATTCTCTCATTGTGATCTGATTGGTTCAATTGCCTTTGGAGGCCTTTTTCCCTCACACGTGTGCAGCGAAGCTGTTGTTTTCTGTGTTGATCTATTTAGGGTTTTATGTTTTCTACGATGATCTGTTTAGGACTTTTCTGCTGCAGCGTTGACCAGCGTTCATTGTGGCCAACCCTTGGTTGTTTGACCTTAATCTTCTGCAAAAATTCCGATTTTAGGAGACCATACAGTTGGGCACTAAAATCGAGGAATTCTGGGATATTTGACTGAAGCCCTAGTTTGTTGCATTGACTTTTATGAAGATGCCTGCGTTGACTTTTCTGCGATGTCCCTGGTTTGACTTGCGTTGACTTGTGATGAGTTGTCTTTGAGGGGTGTGGGTATGACACATGAAAGTGTTGGCTGACCGAGAAAGACTTTGTTGGTTTAAGCATCATGCTAACCGTCATAACGCCACAATATCTCATATCTTTGCTAGACAAAAGGAATTGTAAATCTGATCTATATTTGGCTTGTCTTCTATTGATCTATTATTGTGTTCTATCAGCATTTTACTTTCAAGTTTATGTGTATTGGGCCCTAAGAAAGATTGAAGTAAAAGTGCATCAAGCATAGAACACCATGGTTATCTAAATTTAACAATTAAGAAGTACAAGGCAAGATTTGTGGCCCGGGGATTCTCCCAAAAAGAGGGAGAAGATTATGAAGACACATTTGCTCTTGTTGCGAAGTATTCTTCTATTAGAATTTAGATCTATTATTGTTCTTGCTTCTATTATGGGTTGGAAATTGCTTCAAACAAGATGTTAAGACATCCTTTTTGAATAGAGTCATTGAAGAAGAAGTATATATTAAACAGCCTCTAGGCTTTGAGATTCATAATAATGAGACACATGTTTGTAAATTGAAGAAAGCCTTGTATGGGCTTAAGCAGTCTCCTTGTTTATGGTACTCTCATATTGATAGTTATTTGTTGAGTCTTGGCTTCAAAAAGAGCGATGTTGATCTAAATTTGTACTTCAAAATTGTTGGAGATGAGCCCTTGATTTTGTTGGTGTATGTAGATGATTTATTTCTAACAGGGGCGAAGAATCTCATTGTCATCAGTAAGAGGGAGTTGATTTCTGAATTTGAGATGAAGGATCTTGGTCTTATGCATTATTATTTAGGATTGGAAATAGTGTTGGGTAAGTCATCATTAAGATCCTTCAGAAATTTGGCATGATGGACTGCAAGTCCATGGACACTCCCATGGTGACAAATTTGAAGAAGTTGCGAGATTGTGATTATGATCTTGTTGATCCCTCTATATATCATAAATTGATTGGCTCATTTAACTATCTAGTGAACCCCAAGCCTAATATTTGTTATGTAGTGAACACGTTGAGCCAATTCTTGGTTAAGCCCCATCATGTGCATTGGGTTGCAACAAAACATATATTGAGATATCTATGTGGCTCAATTGATTATGGTCTAAGATAAGTTTCAAATGGAGAATGGCAATTGCATGGTTTTATAGATGTTGATTGCGTTGGATGCACAGAAGATAGAAAGAGCATTGTTGGTTTATGTTTTAGCTTGGGCACTGTCATGATATCATGGTCAAGTAAGAAGCAAACTTCGATTGCTCTTAGTACGGCTGAAGCTAAGAGTATAGCTACATGTTCAGCTTGTTGTTAAGCAATTTTCCTTCGTAAGCTATTAGCTGCTTTGTTTGATTAGTTGTTCGAACCGACCGTTGTATACTGTGACAACCAAAGTTGTGTAAAGCTTTCCGAGAACCCAGCTTTTCATGACAGGTCGAAGAACATTGAGATCAAGTATCATTACATCCAAAATATTGTGCAAAGAGGAGTTGTGAGGCTCGAATACATCCCTACTGATGAGCAAGTTGTTAATGTATTGATGAAGCCACTATCCTGGATGAATTTTGCTTATTTCAGAGAAAAATTTGGAGTGGTAGAGAATCCCTCTCTTGGAGAGAGGGAACACCGATTGTATAGCATCATGAGAATCTTCCTTGGGCTTAGCTGAGACACCAAGGTTTATGGTCAAAAAATTGTCCTAGTTACTCCCTTGGGTCATTGAGATAGAATAAGAAACCAATATGGATGGGGAGTTTGATGTTGAAGCTTGGAGTGATCACATAAGTCATTGTGTTTGACTGAGAGACTAGTGGGTTTGGTCGGGGACACTGATTTTGAGTTTTATTCCTCAAGTCATTGTGCTTGACAGAGGGACCAGGTGGCCTTAGTCGAGAAGATTGATTTTTGAGTATTCCCTTGGGTCATTGTGCTTGATTTAGAAACCATTGCATATGGGGAGAGTTTGGCCTCATTGATTGAGGCCACAATCGGTTGGGTGTTGACCTTGATGCCATTGGGTTTTGGCTTATGGGATGAATTTGAAGCTATGTATCTTTCTTTATAATGAAACTCGTACATCTAACTTTGTGATCTCTCCCTTAGCTCCTTATTGAGAGACCAATGAATTAATATTGAGAGAGAGAGAATTTGAAGTACCTCCATAGCTAAGAGGAAGCGTTAATTATTGGTAGCTTTGGTCAGTATTTTTATAATAAAAATTTAAGGAGAAATCATCCATATTCTAGTTGTCCAAGTCGGCCTCAATTGGACAAGTCGGCCCCACCCCTTAAAGGGGTTTGACCCCAAGGTCAAAACCCATTTCCCAGCGCACATTTATATTAGCATTCCATTGAACCTCATTGGGCATCATCACATCACTCACTCATTTGACCAATCAAGAAGATTTGTTCGCACGTGCAAGGGGAAGAAGAAGAAGGATTATTTCTACAGTGACCATCATATTTGACTTCCATTAACTAGCATTGACTTGGTTTTTTTCTCTCTTGTTTGACCGAGCTTTTCACTAAAGTTTGGAGGTCGAATATTCCTTGGTTCATTTATTGTTTGGTTTATCAAAGTTTCATCTTTGTTTTGGGTCTTTGACCCAAGTTTGACCGCAAGACAAACTCTAAGATTTGACCTAGTTTTTCTATGGATATTGAAGATCGAATTTCAACCCTTTTACCAAAAGCCTCTAGCCAAAATTCAGTGTTGTGCAAACTTTGACTTTGAACAGCGTATTGACTTTTTCTCTCTCATTTGATTGGTTTGACTTGGAAATTATTGAGGTCAAGGTTGGCATTTTGACTGGAATATTCAAATGTACATTTTGATGAATTGAACTCTCCCTTAAGGAGAGATTACTGGGTTTCCACTCTTGTAGGGTTTTGTTCCAAGAAATTTGGTGTCTCTTGCTTCATTGTTTTATGTGATCTTTATTGCTCTATTGAAATTTATGGTTGCATTTTTTCAAGTATAACTGGTTAATGATTGGAATGTTTTAAAGAAGTCAAATATTATCATTGGAAGTAGTTCTCAGTTTGAAAATGTGTACTAGTCTTGTTTTCAATAGAAAATCAACACATGAGACATGTAATCATCTCATTAACCTCTACAATATGAGACCATGTTGACTTCGTGTCTTCTGAGACTACTTTGCATTAGGAAACATGAACTACCATACGAAGCATGAAATGTCACTAAGTGTGACACTGTCAGGTCTAAGAAACATCTGAAGGACACTACACTAAAGCCAGGCCTCTAATAACTACATACTCGATAGCCTCATAACCATGGGGTAAGACATAGGTGCACTTTGACGTGGATTGGACTGGCCCATACACAATAAATCACCTATACAAATGAAAGAACCCATAAAACCATGAGTCCTCAAGTAAGCCCATCCAAGGTCTTCCAATCTTATCCAAGATGAAAGGAACCATAGATGAAAACAAAGGGATAGTTCATGGTCCGACCAAAACTATAAGACTAAACAAAAGACACAAGGTCTAGGATACCTCATACAAGGCGTCACATGGTTGTTACATGGCTTTTGACTTGTGAGCTTGGGCTTACAATGGTGTGAAAATATTTTGCATGAATGCAGAGGTACCCTTACTAATATAAGGCGTAACAGTCCTAAACCTTCAAATGGAATCACAAGAAAGTTGTCTCATGCATTTAAAAATTCTACTTTATAATGCATCCATGCCATTCACCTTTCCTTTGCTATGAAGAAAGAAATGAGAACAGGAATGACAAGTATCTAGAATTACACACAAAATGTTCCAATCTCGTATCTCCAGTACTATACACCTATTATGAAGTATCAAGACTGCTTTGCAAACCCCCCTACTTGCCCCCCATGTTAAATTTTCATAAACCCAACAACTTGCAAATTATTCCTAGCAATCTATCTCAAATCTACTAAATAAAAAGCATGACTAGGTTCTTTAACTTAAACATACAGTGAATGCACAACCAATCTCTCTTGCAGTGCCCAATGAGTCTCTCCTCTCCTTTAATAAACAAATCATCTACATAGAGTGCTAAAATGAGTGAATCCTCACCAACCCAATGTAATATAGGTAAGGATCCACATCACTCTTCTCAAAACCCATTTGCTGCAAATAGGAATCAATCCACAAATACCACACTCTTGGTGCCTGCGTCAGCCCATACAACGATGTCTTCAACCTACATACATGAGAATCTCTTCCACGCACCTCAAAGCCGTACGGTTGCTCAATAATATACCTCCTCTAGAATGATCCCATTGAGAAAAGTGGTCTTCACATCCATTTGGTGGATCTTCCAACACATCTCTATTGCAATGGAGATCAATGCTCTAATCAAGTGTACCAAGCCATTGGTGCAAAAGTCTCATCATAGTCAACTTCATCCATCGGTGAGAAACCTCATGCTACAAATCGGGCTTTGAACTTCTCAATGCTACCATCCACAGCATAATTGATCCTGTGGAACCACCACGAAGTCACCATCGGTTTTCCCTCAGGCCTAGGCACAATCTCCCACGCATTATTTTTCATGATGGAAGCATAATCTTCCACCATCGCATCCTACCAAAATTGTTGACCTACGTAGCTACATGGCTCAGTCTCCAAAACACTACTCACCATAGCAAAATAGCCACCAAATCACTCTAGGTGTCTGCTCTCCCCTAATTGCCCACTTGGGCTTTCCCACTGTCTCTTGGGCTTTTTGCAAGGTATCACAAAGCCATTTAGGCTTTCACTTCCCTGAAGTAGCCTCCTGTACTATGATGGGTATATCCTCCTTTGTAATCGATACCCTGGATTATGGTGCCCCTGTGGTCTGCGACACACCTGTAATCTAGGAACCTGTGCCTTGTGTCCCTATAACCTATGGACCTATCACCCCTCAAGCCCATGATCCTCCATACCCCTATGAACTTGTACCTGATGGTCCCATACCCTATGTTGGACTCAACTGCTAAGGAGTTTGTTGCTCTACCTGATCCATGTTTTGTGACCTCCTCAAGGCTCTCTCATCAAATTTCACATGTTGCCTCAAAACAACCTTCCTCTTGGTAGGAATGTAGATGCAATAGGCCTTGGAGGTCTCGCTATACCCCACAAAAATACCATTCTCCACTGTGTGTTCTAACTTTGTCCTCTGCTCCTCAGGGACATGAATAGGTTCGGCACCCAAAAATCCTAAAGTGCCCAATCTCAAACTTCTTCCCTGAAAAGGTATCCTCGAGAGTTTTACTCCTCAACACTCTATGTGGACTCCTATTCTGTAGATATACTGCAATGTTACACGCCTCAACCCATAAAAAGAAAAGTAGACTCTAATCATGGAGTACGGTTCTCACTACCCCAAGTATGGCCATGTTATTCCTCTCTGCAACCCCATTCCATTGTGGGGTGTATGGAACTGTCCACTCCCTCTTGATGCCCACTCTAGCACATAAATTGTTCATCTTACTAGAGGTATACTCAGCGCTCGCCCACATTGCCAGATCTCGGGTCTTGATCTTCTTCCCTATCTGGTTCTCCACAAGAGCTTTAAACTCTTGGAACCTCTTGAAGACCTCATCCTTGGTCTTCATGAAGAAGATCCAGGTCTTCCTGAAGTAGTCATCAATAAAAGTGATATAGTACTCGTATCCATTCAATGATACTAAAGACATAAGACCACACACATCAGAGTGAATCAAGTCAAGTATCCCTACTATTGTGGCTCATTTGCATTTACCTTTGAAATATTTTTCAAAACACCAAAAAAGCATTGATAGAAAATGTAAAATTTTGTGTCATAGAAGAATTTTGATTTATATATTGGTACATTAACATTACGTGATGAGATGTGAAGGTGGGTCGAGTCGAGCTCATTCACGTGCAGAACAGTTCAAGAGTCGGACCAATGAGCACATTCAGAATATTGCACACCGAACAGGGTCGAGTTGGGCTCATTCGCAAGCTTGGGAGGGACCAACACGGCAGAACACCGGATAAGCTCAAGAGGGTTACACCGTGGAGCAAACAAATTGATTTCCCAAAGGCAGAGAAAGGGCGCATTTCCTTAAACACTTAAGAGCTTTGGAGGAGGCACAAAGGTAAAAACGGATGGTCGGGATCAAAGCACAGAACTGGAGCAGAGAGATAGACAACGAAGATTAAATCGCAAACCGCAAATCGCAAGCTTCGAAGGATAGGCGCGGGAGGTAAGTGATAAAATCGTCGAAGTGCGACGTGCAATGCCAGGTGGGACCCAATCGCATAGCGCACATCGCAGATTTTAAAAAATAAGTGTTAAGGAAAGGTTAAAGTCAGCGAGATGCAAAGTGCGACATGGTAGATGACGTGGCAGATGACATGGCCCTCGCCTGCATACCGCATAGCGCAAGTTTTAAAAGTTAAGTGTGAAGGGTAAGTGTTATAATCGCCTAAGTGCGATGCGCGATGCAGTGTGGCCCGATCGCAAATCGCGAATCACGAGTTTTAAAAGATAAACGTAAGGAAAAGTTAAAGACAGTGAAATGCGAAGTGCGATTCTGGCACAAACGCGATGTGGTTCCAAGATGAAATCTAAAGGATTTCAAGTCCGGCTTATGCAGTTATGTGCCATTTTATGAAGAAATAGGCAGAACGCAGCAGAAAAACTCGAGTAAGTGACCCGACGCAGATCAAAGGAGAAGAGGCAGAGTCGGGTAGCAGGTCATATGATTGACAGCATTTGAAGCACAGGGGCATAGGCAAAGCTTAGTCACCGGGTTCGGCGAACCTGAAGGAAAAAATTCGAAGTTCGCCGAATTTAATCGGCATCCGAACAAATTCGATTGTGTTCGGCGAACACAAAGCCGAACCTCATGCCGAACATAATCCCGAACACGAACCTAAAAAAATTCGATTAAATTCTTTTTTTTTATTAAATTCGGCAAAAAATTCGAGTTTAGGTTTTGGCATTTGGTAATAGGTTTGCGGCATTGTTGCTCGAACTGCTCACCAAAAACTTCCTCTTGGCCCGACGCCACAGCAGACAGGTTACTCTCGGCCCGACGCCACAGCAGACAGGTTAAGCCTTGGCAGACAGGTTACAGCCTACAAGCTTACTGTTACAGCGCACAGCCGCTTAGAGTTAGCTCCACGGGCTCACAGTCTTTGTCAAGTTTGTCCACAGTGCCACAGGCTAGCCGCTACACAGGCTCACATTGTCGGCTCGGGCTCACAGTCCTCACACGTAAGTTCACTCGGCCGGCATTTTCAATAATTAAACCATAACTTCACTTGCGATGTTAATGAAACCGTAAACGTTTGATGCCAAAATACCCTTGCTACAGCCTACAGACTTGAATATTGACCTTTTGGCATTCGGAGGATATGTTTTTGAGGGAACTACACTACTCTTTGCAATTACCTTGACCTTTGGCCATATTGTGTAATTCGGCAGTCTAGAGAAGGAGCATAACCTCGCATTCTTTGGATCAATACCAACTTTAAAAAAACCAGGTTTAAAACAAACTTGAAAGAAAAAAAATTGTAAAAATTGGAAACTGTCGCAGTTAAAAATGTAGGAAGTAGAGCATAGCATAGTCAGAGCAAGGCTACAGTCTGTAAAACATTCTATAAAAGAGCTCAGAATTTTGGAAAGTTCCACAAAGTGTCTCAAAAGCTGCCACGGATCATATCACAAATGAACACAATTTATACTGGAAATTTACCCAGACAATCACCAAGGTATAATGCAACCATAGTGTGCAAGATGCTTCAGAAATGCCCTTCACAATCGAGCCATAACATTTGCAATTAATGCTTAATATGAATCTAGAATGAGTCCAGAAATGACTGATTAGGAATTTAGGAGGTTGAAATTTGCACAGTACCCCATAAGGCTTACCAAAATGCTGAGTTGCAATGGAGATGAGAACTCCACCCTGGATTTTCTCAAGAAAACGATGAGAATAATTCACTACAATTTCTCTCAGATTAGTACATAGAGTCAATGGTTTGGGCTCTTATTCTCCTTATAGAAGGCCAAAAAACATAACACAGAACTATGCTTCAAGATTAGCAAGAATGTGCCAAAATAAGTCTTGGATGGATTCAGAAATTGATTAAGACGTTCTGCTCCAGAATTTTTATTAGGTCCCAAATTCCAATCATGTACAATTGTGACCTCAACAAAACTCGGACAGGTCACAAAATAGAGAACAAGAAGGCCGAATGCTGTCAGTGTAGATCTTAGATTCACCTTGATTTGCTGCTCAGAAATGCCCTACCACAGGACCGAAAACAATTCCTCAATAACCAGACCTAGATTCATCCACAGACTCAGCAGGTGATTATGGTTCAATATCTGGGCATTTTGCATGTACCAGAGCGCCATTTTCTATTCCTATTCTCTGACAGAAACTGAACTATTGGTGTCCACTGTCGATTAATGCTATTGTGAATTTGTGATAGGCTAGGCCCTCAGGGTTACTGTAGTTTGTAATGCCTCATAAAAATATTAATAACACAGCCTTTAAATTTTTAATCTGTCCTTTATTTGTAAGTCTGTTTATTAAAAAAAAAAATTACAATCTAGCAGAATTACAGTACAGTCATAATGCAAAATTTAAATTATTTAAATTACAGTACAGTCAATGCAAAATTATTTAGAACTAATTCTAATGTTATTTTTAAAAAAAATTGCAGACATTTCACCCATTGTGATTCACTTCAGCAATCAAGAGTCAGGACAATGGCACCCCCAAAATCAACTCAGGTAGCATGGAATTTTGTTAGAAAAGATGGGAAAAATCTTGTGTGTGAGATTTGTGGGCATCAATTCACTGGCTCTTTAACTAAAGCTGTGGATCACCTTCTCAGTATTAGCAATGGCAGTGGAGGTGCTGCACTAAGATCTCAGATGAACAAAAAGCCGCAGTGGAAAAAAGCTATTCCTCTTCAAAGTCGGAAAAGGAAAAAAGGGAGCAGAAGAGGCAGCGAATTGAGAGGGAGATTGCCGTCTCTTCCTCAAACACATTCACCACTAATTCAATGTCAGCCATTGGTGGATCAAGTTCTACTGCTGTAAAAACAGGTGGAACCAAAACATTAACTCAATTCTGGAACCCTGTGGAGAGACAGGAAGTTGATGATGCTTGTGCAGAATTTTTTTATGCATGTGCAATTCCCTTTAATGTGGCCAGGAGTCCATATTTTAAAAATCTAATTAAAAAGGCCATTGATTTTGGAAAGGGCTATGTTCCTCCCGGATCTGAAGCTTTAAGGACCACTTTGCTAAAGAAAACAAAAGAAAGAGTCACAACAAAATTGTCTGAGATAAAAGAATCTTGGAAGCATACAAGGTGCACAATTTTAAGTGATGGTTGGTCAAATTTGTGTCATCACCCATTGATCCATGTGCTTGTTTACGGTCCTCGAGGGGTACTTTTCTTGAAGGCAGTTAATGCAATGGATCAGGTGAAGACATCAGAATTTATTTTTGAAATTTTGGATGAAGCAATTCAAGAGGTTGGGGTGGAAAATGTGGTCCATGTTGTTACAGATAATGCATCAAATTGTGTTGGTGCAGGGAGAATGATTATGGAAAAGTATAATCATATTTATTGGACCCCTTGTGCAGCTCACTGTTTGGATTTGATATTGCATGATTTAGCCAAATTTCCTTGGGTCAATGAAACAATACGAAGAGCCAAAACAATTGCAAACTTCATCATCAACCATCGTCTCACTTTGAGCATATACAGGAAGAATGCATCTAAAGAGTTGTTGAGGCCTTGTGATACAAGGTTTGCTACTTTCTATATTACTTTGAAAAGAGTTGTTGAGGAAAAAGGAAGCCTAAGAGCTGTTTTCTGCAATACTGAGTGGGAAAGATCTCCCCTTTCAAAGAAATCTAAGGGGAAACATTTTGAACAAATAGTGTTCAATAATGGCTTTTGGGAAAATGCAGACAAGGTTTTAAAAATATGTGGCCCAATTGTTAATGTGCTCCGCATGGTTGATGGTGACAAAACTTGTATGGGTTTTGTTTATGAAAGTATTGATCGTTGCAAAGAGGCCATTGCAAGTGCTTTTAATAATGTGGAAGCTGATTACCAGGAGATATGGGAAGTAATTTATCAAAGATGGAAGATGATGCATAGTCCATTACATGCAGCAGCATGTTATTTGGACCCTAGATTGTTTGCGTTACCAAGACATAGGGATGAAGAAGTCATGAATGGACTTATTCATGCTATTGAGAAGCTACATCCAGATCCAGCAATTGCAGGTTTGGTCAGATCTCAGTTGAGGGCATACAAGTTAGAAGAAGGGCTATTTGGTACACAATCAGCAAAGTATGATAGGAGCAGAAGTGATCCAGCAGTATGGTGGGAGTTTTATGGTCCAGGGGCGCCAGAATTGCAAACTTTTGCAATTCATATCTTAAGTCAGGGATCAAGTGCATCAGCGTGTGAAAGGAATTGGAGTTCCTTTGACCACATTCATTCCAAGAAACGAAATAGATTGTTATCTGGAAGATTAGAAGATCTTGTTTATGTTCGTAGTAACTTGCACTTGGCTTTGAAAAATGTGTCAAAAGAGTCATCCAATTCCTCTACTCCGTACATTGATCCTGTTCTTAATGCATCAAGGGATGAAGGCGAAGCTAATTTTTACAATGATAGTGACATTGACAGGGAACTGAGTGATGAATCTGATGCTGAGGCATCTAGCGGATTCACAACCTATACTGCTCTTAATGATATAGAACTTTTTGATATCACAAGTGGGCCATCAGAACATCAAGAATAAAACTTGTGTTCGTTTTAGACTTCTAGTTTACTTTTTGCATGAACAATATTCTAAAACTGCCAAAGTACTTTAAAGTTTATATATTTTGAATACTTTTTTATCAGATTGTTTTCAATATATGAAATCTGATATGGCCCATGGTTTTGTTGAATTTGATATTCTTATAGTGCTACTAGCCTATTGCTAATGTCTATGATGAATTTCTCACCTTGTTTACTATGTATGGAAGACTGAAGTTGGTTATTTATTGGAATTTTGGCACTCACTCTCATGGTTTATATGTGGAAAATTGAAATGATGTAAATGTTTGAGCAATAATCCTATCATCTTATTTATGTGCATCATATTTATCTTTCAACATGATTAAAATTGTTTTATATATATATATATATATATATATATATATATATATTGAAATTTCTATATGTCGAATTTTATGCCAAACTTTATCGGAAAAATTTTCGGTCCCGAACTTTATCTGAATTTCAACGTTGCCGAACTCGAACACGAACACGAACCTGGTGACTTAGAGGCAAAGTTGGGCAGAAGAGCATATAGCGGCCCTATTGGGAGCATGACAGCTGGGTCAAGTCAGGCACTGAGGCGTCGTTACAGAACTGTGCAACCGCTACATCATAACCAGAAAGGACACATCAGCACTTCAAGAGGACGCATCAGCAACATCAGATTCAGCAAAACGAACAATATTTCCAGTTTTAATTTGTTTTCTCAAGTATGATTGCATAAGTGATCTTAACAGTTTAGGTAGTCGAATAGTTTCAAGAAGTTCAGGAGTTACGAACCACTATGACGTATTTAAGAAGATAGAAATAAAGAAAAGAGGTTCCGAGTTTTGGACCTCTGGAGGATTGTTAATTTGGTACTGAATTTTCTGATAAATAAATCAAAGAAGATCAAGTTTCATGCAGCTGTTGATGTTGATATGTCTTTCCAGTTTCACCCTGTGTTTATTCCTCTTTAAATGAAGTGAAGTAATGTAGCAGTCGGTCTCTTAATTACATCTGTGAGTAATAGTTAAACAACCTTAATTTGCGCTCCTTCACCTCATCTCTTCTTTCTTCATAAAATCCTGGTGAAACTTTAAAGTAATAGATTCTGTGTTTGCAACATATTATTTCGAGTTTCCTCTCTCTCCATGAATTTCCTCTGAAACTTAAAAGTGATAGATTCTATTTCTCAGCGTATCACTTCAAGTTTCCTTCACAGTTCTTCTTTTCATTTCATTTGGATATCAGCAGTTTATGGCATTGTGAAGGCTTTCATTATATCAGATTATTGAGTGTATTAAATAATTAGATTCCAAAGGTGTTAAGCAAAGGCCACTTGATATTATAATTGTGACATACATTTACAAAATGTCTTAAGCATTGATTCCTTACCACAGCCAAGGGATTGTTTCTTGAGATACAACACCTACCATCCTGCTATCATCGTTTGGGAAAGTTGTCTTAGTGTATTTTCCCAAAACACATCCTAGTTCTTTGTACTGAACTCTGGCAATCCTATGACGATCTCCCTCAATACTCGCAAAGCCCAATTGTGCAAGTGGGCCATCCTCTTGTGCCACAACTCACATAGATCATTGTTATCGATGGTCGAAACCAACACTCTAGTAGGTCATAACATGAATCTATAGAGTTTCCCATGGCATACTCCAATCACTCTGGCAGAAGTGATATTACATCCACTAGGATACATAAGAACCTATCCATCTTGGAACACCTCATATCCCTTGTCCTCAATCATGGACACTAATATCAAGTTCTTCTTCAACCTTGGAACATATAATACTTCTGTCACTTTCAGGGGAGGCTATGACTCCCTTTGAAAGGACACAGTCCCAACACCAACTGCTTGACCATGGAGCCATCTCCAAGCACCACCTACAGATATGCATCCCTCTTTGTAAGACTTGTAAAATGCTCCTAGACCCCTATCATTTGTCGTGAGGCTCCATTGTCAATATACAAACACTAGAGGATGTGACACTCGTGGAAAGACTGAAAACCAAGGAAAACCCCATACCAAATCTAGTGGCAAGCTCATCCACCTCGGCTGATGCTGCAACACACTTCTTGTTGTTGGGACACATCACTGCATAAATCCCCATCTTCTAACGAGCAAAGCATCTGACTTTGCTCATGTCCTTCTCCCTTTGTTTACCATTTTGCTCAGGCCCATGTGTGGAGCCCTTCTTGGTCTTCTTCTTGCCCTTTGTTGCTAGGGCAACATTCTCGTCATCTTTCCCACTACATTGTCCACCATTCTTGGCATTTCGCCTTATCTCCTCTTGATATAAATCGTCTAACATTCTTCCCCAATCTGGAAGCTTTTCATGGGCAACAATTCCATCAATGAATGCACCACAACTCAGTGTAAAATCAGTCATGGTTGATCTAACTAGCTTCTCATCAAAGATGCCAACTCATCTCGTAGTTGGGTGACCCTGGTGAGGTATGGGGATACGGTGTTGGATTTAATCATCTTGGTTTGCCTTCGTTTTTCCCTCAACACCATCTTCTTGTGCGCATTAGTGCTTTGGAAAAAAATTTCCTTAGTTTTTCCCTCAATGCCATCTTCTTGTTCACATTAGTGCTTTGGAAAAGTTTAATAAAGTTGCCCACATCTCAAAAGGCATAAGTCTTCCCTGAAACATGAGGAATAAGGTGGTTTTCAATAACATCCAGAAGGAGCCTCTTAGCCTTAACATTCATCTTGTTAAAATTAGTCAATTGTACTAGTTCAATGGGTATTGTCACTATCCTTTCACAATGTCCCACTATTCAAAATCCTAAAGCACCAGTACAAACTTCTCCTTCCATGGGCTAAAGTTTTCAACCCCACTCAACCTTATCTTCCACCCTCAACCCAGTTGCCATGACTTAAGAACCCAACACAAATCTGTCTCAAGGGTAAACTCAGATCCCTCTCAACCACACAACCATGTTTAAATTGTTGTTTGGTCATTGTTTCTCAACAAGGTTGCTCACAAATTCTTAAAACCATGTAGAAATTTGCACCAATAAATCCCTCCCAGTTTCACGTTTGGTTTTCACATCAAAAGGAAACGCAAAAGATCTACTCTACTTTTCACATTTGTTGAGAAATCAATGCAAGCAATCACACAATTTAACGCAGGAGATTTTTTGGTTCAATGACCCTGGAAAACTCCCAAAGGGAAAACCAGTCAGAGAGAGAGAGAGAGATTTTATTTCTTATCAGAGAAATTTACAATTAATAACTGCAAATAAATCAACTTATCTCCCTCAAAATTTGTGCTCAAATTTCCATGGAGAGAGTGTTGTAGTTGCCTTCTTAAATTTTGTGCCTAACAGCTCCTAAATTTTTGTGCTCATCTCACACAGAAAATCATGCCACTGTTGTACAATCTAACAATAATTACCCCCTATCAATTCCCCTCAAAATTTGTGCTAAGACAACCTCTAGAAAATCATGCCCAAATCCCTTGGTAAACACAGAGAGACTGCCTTGAAAGTGACTTTAGACATAGAGTACAATGTGGGTACTTTATTCAATGGGTGAGTTAAAAAATAGAAAGTGAGAATTAAATGCACATTTATTCTCATCCCTTGATCTAAATGAATATGAGCCATTAGATCTTAGGGTTGCCCAAAAGTCATTTAGGGAAACAAAAGGGGGAAAAGAAAAAAGAGACTACATTCATTCATTCTTCATGAGCAGATTGGAGAAAGGAGGTTGAGGGCTGGAGAAAAGTTCTGAAAGAGAAATTTGTTGCAGCAAGCTGAAGGAGTGATTTCTGGGCAAAGTTAGGCACGCAAATCAAGGCATAGAGGACATCATAAGGTACAGTACGAACAGCATTAAATGTTGTGAGTTTCACGCAGTTCGAGAGAAGTTTTTGAGCAAAAAAAATCGGTACAGTTCATACAGAGGTACGGGTGTACGAAAATCCGTACAGTCCAAACAGAATCCGTACAGTACAGTTCGCGTTCGTACAATACATTTTCAACTTCAAGTGGGCATGAAAATCGAGGCAAATTGGGCACAATTTTCAAGGAGTTTTGGACTGAAGAGATAAGTTGTATTTTGTTGTTTTGTTTTGTCTGCAAATGTATTTTTCCTAAAATTGAAAGATAAATAAATTCGAAGAGCTCTCTCAGAGGCTTTCCCAGGAGAAGATTGAAAGGGTTTTGCCTAGGTCTAAGTTGACCAAAAATCTATATGTATTTTTTGATGTGTTGCTAGTCTGTTTATGCCCATATTTAATTTCAGCATGTGTTGGCAGTCCCATGTGTTTGAATCTGAAAATTTCATTTCCTGAATTCTATATGTTGAATGTAAATTTATGGAAAGGGCATTTAACTGAATGAGAGTGATAATGTGAAATTAAAACCGGGTTGGGATTGCAGGAAAACTTTTAGTCATCAAATTTCAACAATAAACTCATAAAGTCACCTTTTCCTCAAGGTGTTCACTTTTACCACTTTGCCTAGAACAGGGACAAAGGACTAAGAAACACTTCCTTGGTACCATTTCTCAACATCTCCATCTTGTAGCTCTCAGTGATAGGTCTCTCTAGCACTACTGCCAAACTCTTGACTAGTACGATCTCCCTCTCTTTATCTAAGTGTTTAACTTTGCTAATCCTACTGGCAAACCTTTTGTACAGTTTCTACTAGTCGCCCTGTCGGCTTATGTCTATCGCAACAGATCCCCTTCCCTACGACTATTCACCATCTTCTTGCAATTGTTGTCCTAATTTCTGTGTGGCAACTCTGTTGTCGGCCAATAGCATACGTCTTTCCTTGTACTAGCGACTCTTGCTCATTGGAATACCCTTGGCCTAAACCTATTCAATTGTCGGTGGCTCGATGCCCCCCAGTGATTGTCATCCACCATAGCCCTACCTCAACTTCTTTTTGCCTGTTGTGCGAACTTTCAAACCTGCACCATCGCCCGTGTCTTGGCCCACTACTATGTGAATTCGTTTGCATAAACGTTCCCTTACAGTTGGTTGCTATCGTTGTTCTATCCAACAACCCAACCCCTTTGCAAATTATTATTCAACTTACCGGCTAACAAATACTTGCAGGCCCCAACATGAGACTGTGACCTGATGGATTGTCAATTGTTGTCACCCTCACTCTCGTTGATTGTTTGGGCCCTCGATCCCCATCTAATCTTTCTTCTCATGTTGGCCATGAATGACACTTTACGCACGCCACCACCACCTCTCGACCCAACATCCAGACCTGTGATCACCATAACGACTACGTCTCCCCCACTTTGATACCATGTTAAATTTTCACAAACCCAACAACTTGGCAATTATTCCTAGCAATATATCTCAGATCTACTAAATAAAAAGCATGACTAGATTCTTTAGCTTGAACATGTAGTTTGAGCACAACAAATCTCAATCACACATGAAAATATTACACACAAGTTCTGCCCAATCAACAGTTCTTCATTAAATTCTTCTCAGAACCTACTCAAACTCCCTTACTAGGATAATGGCCTCGAGGAAATTACATAAACAACAATTACCATGGATCTGATCCAACAGATCAAGCCCTAGATCCATTCTCAGTCTGTTGATCTAGATCTCCTTTGTTGCTTCGTTCTCATTCCTCAGACCTAACACAGCTAAGTATTTCAGTCGCAACAAACCCGCAATATTACTCATGCAGATCTCCTACTTACTTGAGAGAAACACTCTCTCAATGTCTCATGCCCTTGCATGTCTATGCTCTTACTAGGTGTGCTCCACAAGATGCCTCTCTTGTTCTTTAAGCCATCTTCCACAAGCCCCCTTGACCCTCCACAGGTATAATGCCTACTCGGCCTTTTCCTCCACGAGATGCTCGCTTGCCATCCTCCCACTAGAATGAATCACCCACTCTTGCAATATTACATTTTCAAATGGTGCAATACCATTGGTCTATGGGTGCAAAGCCCCATCACTAAGCCCACTTGCCCCATACGTGAGAATACTCCCGATGCTACCCAAAACATCAACACCCCAAAAAATATCCCTTCTACAAACACCCCAACTTAGCCTTTCATTGAACTCCAGCGAAAGATAATTGTAGTTTTGGGTTAGTTCCAATGTTCTATTTTACAATGCATCCACCCCATTCACCTCTCCATTGATATTTTAAAAAAAAAAGTGTGTCACTATTTTCTCATTTCCATCTCGTGGTGTTGTGTTTGTTTTCAATTTCTGCCACGCACTTGTCACCATTGTTCTTCCAGCCCCACTCTTCTGCCACTAGCACATAATTTAGCATTGTTCTCAACAATTCGTTTTTTTCTTTTTGGTTACTTGTTTTCTCCCTCTGCACCACTGTCCAACTACCTCTCATCCATCCCTTGTTCCTCTCTATTCATTTTTCTTTATTGCTACATACCATTAACCATATGTCAAAAACATAAAGTGATCAGCAAAACCAGAGCAAAACTAATTTACAAGATATAGGTTCTCTAGGCGGAAAGACGCAATGAATGCTCTAAAATAAGGTAGAGAAAAAAAAAAAATCCTCATGTCACCAAGTCCCAGTCACCTAAATAAGGACTAGTTGGAAGAGTTGAAGCTATCTCAAGGAATGCTTCTCCATTTAGAGGAGGTGACCCACTACTCAGATCTGGAGGAGGTGGAGTTCCTGCTACGCTAAGGTGAAATCCCAAGATCTCAAACGGCAACTCTACAAGGGTCTCTTTGACTCTGTGGACCAAACCACTCCTTGTAGTCTAATAGATCTGGGATCTAAATTGGCACTCTCTCTGCCTGCCTCTCAGTGCCCTTGTCCACTAGGAGTGCCTATAAGAAAGGTGGAATCCTATGGGTCGTGTCTAATCGAGGGGGTGGCAAAAGGATGTAGGATCTAAGTCTGACAGCCTCCCCCATATATAAAGAAGGGCATCTTAAGTCATGCATCTTTAGGCCAGGTACTGAAACAATAGAGTTATGAAGCTCCATGAATAAACAATAGAACTATCCGCCAAGGACATCGAGTACAACAAACCACAGCTAGTATAAGAGGCCCCAGGTACTAGAAGAACAGAGACTAGTGCCAGATACAGAAGTCGACCTTGATGATATAAAGAAAGGAGGTGGCACAGAGGAAGAACCACATCATGAAAGAAGAAGGTATCTGCAGCAGAAGGCATTATTGCTTCTTATAAGAAACAACACTCACTATGAGAAGGAAAGTGGACTTGATGGAAAATAGGGTTAGTGGCTGAAGAGAACAAAAACTGCAAACTCCACGGGGGATAGGAAATGGGGAAAATAATCCCTGACACTGGCTACTCCAGGAGCAGGGAATCAAAATACACCAAAACCATGGACCTTTACAGCTATGTCAAGGAGCTTATAGCATGTGGAACTGAGAGCAGGGAAACTCAAAATGATGTTCTACAAAAGCTGGATCAACTGATGTAAGTATGATGCTCTATTTACTGCCAACTGGAGTTCTGAATCTGGAAGTGGCAGGGCAGCAGATGTGGAGAAGCTGATGTAGCAGATGCAGGAGAAACTAATGCCACAGAAGCAGAGAAAGAGAACCCTGACAAGGGGCTCACAGGCGCTCCAGAAACCCCAATTGTACACAACACCAAAGAACTTAGCTTGAGCCTCATACACACTCTGCACTGACGCAACTATTATCTACTGTTTGAGATAGTTGCTCATATTGGTCCATTATGAATCCTTGTTAAGGTTGATAGAACTTAGATTTCAGTATATGCATATCTTAAACTTTTTGTTGAAGCAGCAAGACTGCTCATAGACTGGGTAACATGGTAATAACATGTTTCTGACTTACACTCTAGGGAATGGACACTCCAACAAATAATGAAGCAATGGGTAAAGAAGTGCTATATAAGAAAGATTCAACAATTATTTCAAGAGTTGAAGTTCCAACCACTGTAAAGTTGCATTCAGGGCCATCCATTACATTAAGAAGCACCAACAATGCATACAGTTACTGTCATTTGTTAACATATCATATCCAGTTTGATTCACCTCCTTGTGATATTCATTAGGCCCATATGGTCACTACAGCCATTCCACACCAACACCATATATTGCAAAACATCCTGTCAACTATAGAATTCATATATTATGACAAACTGAAATTATTAGAACCATGATATACATAGAACCGAAATGAATATAACCATTCAATTCAACATCTATATAAACTCCACAGAAAATTTAGAAATGCAATCTAGCTTAATCATTGATTTGATTTCCAAACTCCCCCAATATAATTAATACAGTATATGGAAAACTGAAAATATTTGATAACAATAAAGTTTTTATACACCCACCTGACAAAGAAGAGTGCCATTGCTAACTGCAACATACTTAGAGTCGACAGTAAACTCGAGATCATAGCTGAACACCAAGAAAAGTTAATTCGAAATGAATCACTTGATCTTACAAATGTTAAAAAAGTCAGATAACCATACAAAAGCACACCATAGTTAGACTTGTCAAAAGGTGACAGGTAAATTAATCCTAAAATCATGTTTTTACAGCCATTCAGTAAAAGGGCAACACCATTACCAACAACGTTGTAGTCCAAAGTCAACACATGGAAACCAACAGCGTGCTCGCCTTAGCTGATTATTTGTGTGCAGGGAACTGTCCATAAAATGAACACCTACTTCAGGCTTCTCTAACCAGTACTCAATCCGAACCAACTTGACATTCTGCATTCAATACTAACCTACATGAGAAACCACCACAATAGTGAACCACAAGGGAAAATACACTTTCACATTAACTAGCAAATGAAACTTCAGGCACAAATTTATGTATGATTTTCACCTCTTGCTGAGCATTCTTATTCACATCTTCTGGCTTGCACTCACTTGGAATAATTTGCCCAACCTTCTCTGTATCTGCAGGATCCTGTACTGCACTTTCTGCAGAGGTAGCCTTGTCACAAAAAATGAGCAGATCCGGAGCCATCTCTCTCTCTAAAGATGAAAAATATGCTGAGCCCGCAGCTTCAGCAGCATCAATACAAGTGATAGAACCCCAGTTCTTTTCTATTTCAAACCATTGATGCTGCGAATAAAATTTAAACCGCACAGGCAATCCATTCAAAAAGACATTATCAATATTCATACTATTCGCGTGTAATCCAATGACTCCACTTTTAGGAATCAACACTTTCAGTTCTGTATGCCTGTAAAAATAATAAGCATGGAGCAGAAAATGCAGTTAGATTGGCAACACTGATCAGCAAACATCAAAAGACTGCCTAATAAACACGCTTGAATAATGGAAGTCTGGGAAAGAACAACGAGTGAATAAAAAAGCGATTAATTTGTCTAGGTTTACATGTAATAGCATCTATGCACGTCACAAATCCACACCCATACAAAGAACTAACACAAAAGAAAGCACTAGCATCTATACAATTTTTCTACTAACCATCCAATGTGAGCAGTCGGGAAAATTAATTCCATTTTCATCTCATAGACATGTAAGAATAATGTAAAAAGACAAATTGCAATAACAGTGGTGCTCAGTTTCAGAGAAAATTTATCTATGCAAAGTAACAACGTTGTAAAACAAAAAAAATGAATGGTCATGGGCAAAAGGTATGCAAATCACAAGGAAGACTCACAAATGGTTCTAAATATAAAATCATAATTAAGTAAATGCAAGCACTTCAAAAGATCATTACAACATAAAATCAAACATAGGCATTTTAGAGGAACATGACAAAACATACAAAAGAACAAGAAGATTATCTGTAGTCAAAATTGCTCATTGTTTATAATATATTCAAAAAACTGCATGGTCATAATCTCTGACTCTTTCGTATTGAAGGTTTATGAGATAAATAACTAAACAATTCATGCAAGACTATCATGCCCATATGATAATAGTAAAATATTTTGGAATGTAAAGAACAGTGTGTTCGAGAGTACAATCAACCATTCTGAGACGTGTCCAATAGGTGGTTTGTTGATTTATATGCTCAAGTGAACAAATTTCCACAGTTCAAGATTATTTCTAGTGTGACAATTTAAACATCATATATTTTGATGTTGATGCTGAAGGATTTTGGACAACTGTGTATTTGCAATGAGATGTCCAAAATATTCAGCATCATCATCAAATTATGAACTGTGGAAATCTACATACTAAAAATCATATATTTTTCAAAGCACCAAGAAAAGCAAGGTACTCCGTCCCAGGTGGGGTGCAGGAACTCATCAACACTTGCAAGGTATCATACAGCACAAGATGATGTGGGGATCCATCAACCTTTTGTGTCTATGTATTATAACAGTGTGTATTTACTGGTGCATTGGTTCAATTGAATACTGGCACTACTACATCCCCATCTAAATCCAAGTTTGATATGCACCTTGAGGTTCCAAGCGGGGATGTATATCTCAAGTTCATACAAATGGTGATGTATCAAATAGTTGACTTCAAGATATGCAAACATCCCTGGGTTTACATGGGTTTATGCTACTGATACCTTAATGGAAGTGGATCCTCTCACCAATAAGAGGTGTGGGGATCCATCAACCTTTTGTGGTTGTGTATTATAACAGCGTGTGTTTTTAATGGTGCATTGGGTGCATTGAATATTGGCACTACTGCCTCCCCATCTAAACCCAAGTTTGATATGCACCTTGAGGTTGCAAGAGAGGATGTATATCTCAAGCTCATACAAAAGGTGACGTATCAAATACTTGACTTCAAATATGAACCATCCCTGGTTTACATGGGTTTATGCCAGTGAGACCTTAATGGGTGTGGATCCTCTTATCAATAAGAAAACTCAGAAACAAAATTGGATGAAATTGATCCTCTTAACCCTCACATGAACATCATGTTAAAGACTAGCATGAACTATTTTTCTAAGCTGACATAATTAATGTGCTAATCATGTTGACAGTATCACGGAATCGGTCTCAAGAACCCAAGTTCATATCAAGATCAAACTAAGTAGTCATTCCTCAAGAATCCAATTTCATAAATAAGAAAACGAAATAACTATCAAAATTTGGAGCAATTGTTTCCAGTTGCAGTCATGTATAGCAAACATCAAATGGTTTAACCCAATACCCTCGCGAAATTTTACATGTAAGAGAAGTAATTCATTTTCTTGAAAACACTACAAGCAATTAACAAAAACATGGGGTTTCACCATATTTATCATAACCCCCAGCCCACGATTATGCTAACAAGACCATAACTCACTTCTAACCAGTGTTGATAATATCATCGATATTCCATGAAATATCGGAAATATCGATATTTTCAAGGAAACGATATTTCGGCCTGAAAATATCACGATATTTTCAAAATATCGGCTAAATATCACTAAATTTTGAAAATATCGGCTAATTTTAAAAATATGAAAAATTGATTTTTTATGCTTGCCGATATTTTCGCCGATATTGCCGATAAGATGTTTTCTGGACCCTCGTCGATATTTTGCTGATACCAATATTATCAACACTGCTTCTAACAGTTAACAGACACATGAGAGACCAATGACATAATAATTGTGATCTTAATGATATAATCAAATATTTTCAGGATCATATACCATAATAAACATATTTTAAGTTGTGGTCTTCTGGCTGAGTGCACTCACAAGATTCAGTACAGCAATGACGGCATGATGAAAAAGGTGCAATAGTTATGTAGCAGAATTCCAGTTTAGCTGATGTTACATATTTAAATTTTAGAACAGAATATGCGTTTGCCATTTCAGATTAGGTGCTAATTTTATCTTTAATTTAATGTTGTTCTGTTTTAGACTAGGCACTTTCCATAAGAGAATTTCCAGATTTAACTAAGGTGCAGAGTTCGAGTAGTGCACAATTGCATGTCTAAACTTATCTGCTTTGGCGCACTTTATTCTAGGCTGATGCATGCCAGGGTGCACTTCTCAAGGCTAGATTAAAGTTAGGGTTTAGGTTTCTTACCTTAGGTGCACCACAGGGATCGCTGGTGTGCTTTTTGTAGCTGTTATCTCTCTAGTCTATAAGAGAGATAAACCACTCTAGAGTGGTCATGTAAAGAACAACTACGTTGTCAAATCTATTAACTTCTCAAGAGTGTCGATGTCTCAACTTGAAACACTAAATTGAAACATACAAAACATCACAGCCAAATTTATAAACTGCCACTGCCAATTAGTATCTCTCAATGAACTTCATCTCTGATAGTGTAAGCTCAACGATAGAAAACTAGCCAAGTTTATAAACTGCCACTATCAACTAGTATCTATCAATGAGATTCATCTCTAGTAGCAAAAGCTCAACCGTAGAACACTGTGGAACATCTTGCCTTCAAACTGAACACCATTCAAGCCCTTGTCATGTTGCCAAACGATTAAACAGGAAACCTAGGGAGCAAATAATATAGTGCTCAAACTTCAAAGCAACCAAAATATATATATATATATACATATATATACACAATATTATGATCCAAAGTATATCATTGTTCCTTTAGTGAAAAGGGGATGAATGCAAGTTCAGCCTCTCAATTAATGATTAATTTTTATGATGTTCACATATTATCACTTGCTGTATCCACTGGAAAACAACCCTTGCTTCTTGGTTCCAAGACTTCTCAGTAGGGGAACTAGAACCACCTGAAATACCATCTCTACAACTCAGAGAAAACAGGCTCCTTAGAAAATCTCTCGAGGACCTTATTTCGGAGATACATTCTTTTAAACTGGAAACTAATCCCTCGCATAATCATTAGAAATTTGAATTAGAAATGTGCAAAGACCTTTGTTGGAAACAAACAGTTCGATGTCATCAACTAATTTGAAAGCACCCTGCTGATGGAAAGCTTAATAGAACAAGCAATCTAAGTCTAGGATCTCAACCTACCTTTATAGAGAACCATTCCAAAAGCTCCCCTTGAACTAGATACAGTTGTGTTCACTTAGTCTTCATTTCATAGTAGGCTAACCACCAATCAGCAATTACCCCATCTAGGAGGTGCCTTTTCCACCCTGCGCTTTCTATTGAAAGTAAAAAAAAATATCAAACACCTCCCTTAGTTATGCCACAAGGGGTAAAGCTGCATGTGATTAAGCCAAGACTTCTGTGGTCATCTATATTCTATGTTACAAGGGTACTGCTCCCAGCCATTGGAGAGCACGTACCCCACGCTCCTGCACTTCTGGGAGCAGGTATGAAACACTCCAAAACCACTGGGAGCGTCCATGGGTACAGTTTTTGTTGAAGACTGTAACTAGGTTCGATTTTCAAATTTTGATTTGAGTCATAATGAAATGTATTTATCAAAAGAAACAAAAAGATTTTTTTATTATTATTAAAATGACTTATTAAAACATGGGTTTCATGCTTGGGTCATCATTTTCTAGGTCAAAGTCCCCATTGAGGACTTCTAGGTTTTATCTTGAGTCATTAGAGTCATTGTCCATTTTATGAGACCCTTCTTGGGCTTTTGAATATGTAAAACAAATTATTATTGAGTAAAATAAGTCTTTTTTCACCTCCACACCAAGTTGGCCCTTGCATGATGAAGTCGGCCTACGTTAGGGCAATTCAACCCACAAAAGAGACTATATATAGAAGTGCAGTTCGATCCATTTGCTCACGCACTCAACAAGTTCAGTACACAAGGAGAAGCAAAAAAAGTGTGAAGTTCCAAGAGAAGAAGGAGCTATCTCTCTCTCTCTCTCGCTCGTGCGAAGTTACTGGGCTACTGTTGGGGTGTAAGTTTTGCTGCTGGAGAGGTCGACGTTCTTCTGCTGGAGAGGTCGACGTTCTTCTGCTAGAGAGGTCGAAGTTTTGTTGCTAGGGTGGTCGAAATTCTGCTGTTGCAGGGTCGAAGATCTAGGTCGAAGTTGTTGTTGAAAGGTTATTATTTGAAGAAGGAAGGGTTGACTTGGTGGTTGGTGGAATTTTGTGTCTAGGTCGAAGAGTCTTGGATTATCTCGTCTTGTCTTGTGAAAACTACTGAAGGAAGAGGTTCTCCCCTATATAAGGGTTTTTCCCTAGCTAAGTGCCTAAATCTTGTGTCTCTTGTTCTTGTGATCTTCATACACACATAATTTGATAATTTCTTGATGAAAAATAATCTAATAAAGAAGTTAAAGAAGTCAACATAATTCATAAGTAATTATCAAGAAAGAGGAATCAAACCCTAATTTTACTAGCATTGATTTCTCAACATGGTATCAGAGCTAAGGTTAAGGACGATTGGAGATCACATTGTAAGTTTGTTGGCTTGAAAGGAAAGATTACTCCCTCTATGATAAGATACTTGAAAATGGGATTCAATATTGCAAGAAGTCGGATCAAAAGAATCATCTACAACTTATTCAATAAGGTCAAAAGCAAAGGGTCTTGGCTGCACTCACAGGTTCACTCAATGATGACAACGCATGG
Organism: Pinus albicaulis; assembly: GCA_034641835.2. NCBI lineage: Eukaryota > Viridiplantae > Streptophyta > Pinopsida > Pinales > Pinaceae > Pinus > Pinus albicaulis. The sequence goes on from CM076574.1 coordinate 491,556,265, forward strand.
ATTATTGATAGTGGAGCATCATGGCACATTATAGGGGAAAGTAAACAACTTCACACTCTATCAAAGGAACCATCTTCTCAAGCAGTGGAGTTGGGAGACAGCTATAGTTATGCAGTTAAGGGCCTAGGATCAACTTCATTGAAATTGGAAAATGGAGCAAAACTGCATCTCAACAATATTATCCATGTTCCAAGTTTGAAAAAAAAAAATTTACTTTCAATTTCTTGTTTAGAATATGAAGGAAATAAATAAATAAATTTACTTTCAATTTCTTGTTTAGAATATGAAGGAGATATAATTGCTTTTGTAGATGGAAAAGTTCTGGTTTGGGGAAAAGATTCAAGCATCGATAAAGCTAGGGCTATTGGAGTACATGAAGGAAGTCTATATAGAGTCATAACACCATCTCCTCAAGCCCTAGTTCACATGGAAATCAATCCCATTAAGTTATGGCATCGACAAATATGGACACTTGGATTATAAAGCCATTCCCTCTCTCAACCAAATGGTAAATGTCATCCCCAATATCAAAGAGGATCGTGAAGGAATATGCAGAAAGACATGGCTCTACCTTCTCAAGAAAAAGGAAGGAGTATTTGAAAAGTTTAAAGAATTTAGATCTGAAGTGGAGACCCTAACCGAAAGAAGAATAAAGACTTTGAGATCCGACAATGGTGGGGAATACACTTCCAAAGAAATGTTTGCATATTGCAAAGCAGCATGAATTAAGAGGGAGATGGAAAAGTTCTGGTTTGGGGAAAAGATTCAAGCATCGATAAAGCTAGGGCTATTGGAGTACATGAAGGGAAGTCTATATAGAGTCATAACATCATCTCCTCAAGCCCTAGTTCACATGGAAATCAATCCCATTGAGCTATGGCATCGACAAATATGGACACTTAGATTATAAAGCCATTCCCCCTCTCAACCAAATGGTGAAGGAATATGCAAGGGATGTGCTTCAGGATAGAATACAAGGAAACCCTTTACAAACAGTGAAACAAGGTCTAAAGATATATTGGACCTCATTCATTCAGATGTGTGTGGGCCTATGTTTGACAAATCACTTGGAGGTCATCTTTAATATGTAACCTTCATTGATGATCACTCTAGAAAGACAAGGCTCTACCTTCTCAAGAAAAAGGACGAAGTATTTGAAAATTTCAAGGAATTTAGATCTGAAGTGGAGACCCTGACCAAAAGAAGAATAAAGACTTTGAGATCCGACAATGGTGCGGAATACACTTCCAAAGAAATGATTGTTTATTGCAAAGCAACATGAATTAAGAGGGAGCTCATTGTTCCCTACTATCTCGAGTAGAATGGAGTAGCTGAAAGGAAAAATAGGACAATTGAAGAATGTATACGAACAATGATTTTTTATCAAGGCTTGCCAAAATTTCTATGGGGAGGAAGCAACAATGACAGCAGTATATATACAAAATAGAAGTCTTCATAGATTTCTTGAGAATATGACACCTAAAGAAGCGTTCACAGGAAAGAAACTAGGCATGGACCATCTCTGAATATTTGGGTGTCCCGCTTATATCCACGTTCCAAAGGACAAACGAAAGAAGCTAGACTCTACAAGCATTGAAGGGATCTTCGTTGGCTATATTCTTTCTTCAAAAGCATATAGAATCTACGTCAAGGAAGGAAGACAAATTGAAGTAAGAAGGGAAGTTATATTTAATGAAAATCATGCCTACAAAAGTTTTAAGGATATTCCTATTGATTTTGATGACAAAGACATACTGTTATTTGAAGAAGAAGAGCACCATGACAAACTTACTACAATCCAAGAAGAAGAAGAAGAAGAAGGACCAAGCAAACATATTCAACCTGTGATCATTCTCAACACAAGGAAGAGGCTAAATTGGTTAAAAGCTACTCTTGAAAAAGTCGAAGGACATGGAGCTGTGAAAGGAACTTTTAGAGAAAGCAAGAGACCAAAAAGATATTTATGATATGTTGCATACATGAAAAAACTAATAGAAGCTAAACCAACCACATTTGAAGAAGCTTATCATCAAGAAGTATGGCAATGTAAGAAGAATATCAATCCATCATGGAGAATGGTGTTTGGGAAATCCTTCCTAGATCAAGTGACAAATCGGTTGTCACTTCAAAATGGATCTACAAAATCAAACATGTTGTTGATGGGTGCATAGACAAGTACAAAGCTAGATTCGTTACAAGGGGTTTCTCTCAAAAGGAAGGCATAGACTATGAAGAAACCTTTGCACCTACCACAAGATATACTACTATAAGATCCTTGGTTTCGTTGGTTGCAACAATGGGATAGAATATCCATCAAATGGATGTAAAAACAACATTTCTGACTAGAACCATCGATGAAGAAGTATACATTGAACAACCTGAAGGCTTTGAAATAAATAGCAAGGACACTCATGTTTGCAGACTCAAAAAGGCCCTATATGGCTTGAAGCAAGCTCCTAGGGCATGGTATGCAAGCATGGATGCATATCTTCTAAGAGTTGTGTTCGTCAAAAGTATTGTTGATCCAATCCTCTACATCAAAGTTGTGGAAAATAAGTCAATGATTATTCTACTATATGTGGACAATTTATTTATTATAGGTGTGAAGCGAAGGATACAAGAATGCAAGAAGATGTTGGCAGCCGAGTTTGAGATGAAGGATCTAGGACTTATGCATTATTAACTAGGTTTGGAAGTATGGCAGAAACCTGGGGAGATATATCTGGGGCAAGGAAAGCATATAATCAAGTTATTGCAAAAATTCAATATGATGGATTCCAAGCCCATGACTACTCCCATGATCACCAATCTCAAGAAGTTGAGAAGCTCTAACTCTAGTCTCATAGATCCTACTACCTATCATAAGTTGGTGGGTTCTTTGATGTATCTGGTAAAAACTAGACCAGATATATATTTTGTTGTAAACATTCTTAGCCAATTTTAGTTGGAGCCTCGTCGTGATCATTAGATATTTGCCAAGCATATATTAAGATATTTACGTGGCACTATACATCACTACCTAAAGTAAGACAGCAAGGAAGTCAAATTAAGAGGTTTTACATATTCTGATTGGGGTGGCAGTGAGACTGATGGAAGAAGCACTACAGGTGGATGTTTTTGTTTAGGATCTGCTATGATTTCATGGATGAGTAGCAAGCAGAATCTTGTTGCTTTAAGTAGTGTTGAAACAGAGTATGTGGTTGCATGTGAAGTAGGAAAGGAAGTTGTATGGTTGAGGAAACTTTAATCATATTTGTTTGGGAAGCCTACTATGATAAATTGAGATAAGCAAAGCAGCATCAAAATGATTGAAGACCCCAAAGGTTTGTGTTTACTTATGTATTTGAAAGCTTGTATTGATTGGGGCTGTGTTTGTACAAGTAAATCTCTCGAAGTTTTGGAAGCATGCTTGATATTACCAATCTATTTGATCGGGAGAGATTTGATGTTACCGATTTGAATAATCGAGAGTGTTGAGGCATCGTGTGTAATACAAAATGCCTGGGAGGACATCTAGTTGGCTTGTGTGTTGATGTCTAGTCTTCGAAGTAAGGAGGGTGGTGTTGGTCATAGAGCTCTGACCTTGCATTATGTACCTAGGTTCCATGAGTTGATGGTTAGTAAGTAAGCCTGATGGTACCTAGAGAGGGTAAAAGCTTTAGTCCATCTTAGCCCCACCAGAATAGATTTCCCTACTCAGGAATCTAGTATGTGGCATCTTGTGTCCCTAAACTCTTCGTAGTCCATGTGTTTTGAGATCTTCCATGTACTTATATATATATGTGATTATGAATACCTCCCTAGTTAAGAGGGACTGTTGAAGAATGTAACTAGGTTAGGTCTTCATAATTGTATTTGAGTCATAATGAAATGTATTTGTCAAAAGAAAGAAAAAGATTTTTTTATTATTATTAAAATGACTTATTAAAGCATGGGTTTCATGCTTAGGACATCATTTTCTAGGTCAAATTCCCCATTGAGGACTTCTAGGCTTTGTCTCGAGTCATTAGAGTCATTGTCCATTTTATGAGACACTTCTTGGGCTATTGAATCATGTAAAAAGAATTATTATTGAATAAAATAAGTCATTTGTCACCTCCACGGCAATTCGACCCACAGAAGAGGCTATATATAGTAGTGTAGTTTGATCCATTTGCTCAATCACTCAACAAGTTCGATACACAAGAAGGAGAAGCAGAAAAAGTGAAGTTCCAAGAGGAGGAGAATTGCAGGAGAAGGAAAAGATCGAAGTTTTGGGCTATCTCTCTCTCTCACTCATGCGAAGTTATTGGGCAACTAGTGGGGTCGAAGTTCTGTTGCTGGAGAGGTCGAAGTTCTGCTGCTGGGGAGGTCAAAATTCTGCTATTCCAAGGTCAAAGATCTAGGTCAAAATCGTTGTTGAAAGGTTAATATTTGAAGAAGGGTTGACTTGGTGGTTGGAGGAAGTCTGTGTCTAGGTCAAAGTGTCTTGGATTATCTCATCTTGTCTTGGGAAAACATTTGAAGGAAGAGGTTTGACTAGCCTTTCCCCTAGATAGGGGTTTTGCCCTAACTGAGTGCCTACATCTTGTGTCTCTTGTTCTCGTGATCTTCATACACACATAATTTGGTAATTGTTTGATGAAAGATAATCTAATAAAAAAGCCAAAATAATTCACAAGTAATTATCAAGAAAGAAGAATCAAACCCTACTTCTACTAGCATTGATTTCTCAACAATTTTGACTTTTTAGCATGGAAGGAATTAGTAATATGCCATGTGCATGAATCCCACATTATCTAGTGCTATTCTATCACATGAATGAATTAAAATGATGATTGACAAAAACTAACTAGATAAAGATAATATATCATTATTAGTATTAATATATCTAGTCATTACATTATTAATAATATATTTACTATATAATATATTAGTAATCCCTTGACAAATTATTAATCTTTTATTAGGTTATTACATTATCATATATTTTATTTCTCTTTATAATTAGGGTTTTTAATATTATTAATTTATTAAGGTCGACATTTCTTCATTTCTTTATTTTTTGCTTCTCATTTCTTTTATAAATATTGCTTCTATGGCTTCATCAATTCTTGCATCGCTCAAAAGAATGGGAAAAATTTTGGCCAAAAGCATTCATTCTTCCTGCAATACCTGCTTCCCTGAAAAGGTATATCCCAAGGACATAATACGGGAGCGATAAGGCTGTCTATTACAGCCAATATTTCATAGGTTTTGTAAATATAACAGAGAAATCATTAGCCTTTTTTTTTCTTTTTCTTTTTTTTGGGGGGGGGGGGGGGGGGCGGACAGGGATCTTTGCTCGTAGGGCCTGCATGCTGTAGAATGGTAGTTGGGAGTGAATGTAATTTTGTTAAATAATCTCATTTGCAGCCATTGGCTGATTAACTTCGTTGTGTTTGGAATGGTAGAATGTGAATTTGTTCAATAATCTCAGTTGCGGCCACTGGCTGATTAATTTCGCTGCATTTTGCTGGATCATTGCCAATTATTAGTATTGTGTTATAATGCAATGTGTGTTCTGTTTTTCATATTTTATTGCAGAGGTTCATAATTTTGTGGCCATCATTTCAACTGGACTAAGTGGTAAAAGTGTTTCATATGTTAATTGTTTGTTTTAATTTGGTATGTACATTTAATCTTTATACCTTATTTTTTTAATATTTTATTTTATTTTTAATATATATTAAATTTTAATATATTATATTGTTGTCACTCCAAACTTGACATTTCCTGTAAATTTGGGCAAAAGATTCTAGCCATATTGGATATTTGTTTGCCTGTACCAGCAACTTGAGCAACATAGTCTATCTTCAACCCCTTTCACCAGGAAGTCTACCATCTTTGGATACAAGTATCCTTGAACTATTAATTTCAAAGATTCACAGCATATATTATGCATAGAAATACGGTTGTCTCTAGAAATGTTGTAATGGCACTTCTCTTCAATAAGGATGCCATGACTGTTTTCACTTGGATGACATGAAATCACAATAATCACAAACCTGTCCTTGCAGAACTAAATGCAATTCAAAGTGGGATGGACCTCAACCACCTTCACCAACTCCAGCAATTTAGGGGCAAGTAACTTGAATTGGTGAAAAAGGGCCCATCAAACCTCTCTCTAGCATGCTCACAGCAGTCACAATGAGGGTCGGGGCTCAGCATAACCATGTTAACATCAGGCAAGTTTGGGGGGTGGTGGGGGGCAGAGATATTTGCTCGGAGGGCCTGCATGCTGTAGAATGGTAGTTGGGAGTGAATGTAATTTTGTTAAATAATATCATTTGCAGCCATTGGCTGATTAACTTCACTGTGTTTGGAATGGTAGTTGAGAGCGAATGTGAATTTGTTCAATAATCTCATTTGCGGCCACTGGCTGATTAATTTCGCTGTGTTTGGCTGGATCATTGCCAATTATTAGTATTGTGTTATAATGCAATGTGTGTTGTGCTTTGCATATTTTATTGTGTAGGTTCATAATTTTGTGGCCATCATTTCCACTAGAGTAAGTGGTAAAAGTGTTTCATATGTTAATTGTTTGTTTTAATTTGGTATGTACATTTAATCTTTATACTTTATTTTTTTAAATAATTATTTTAATTTTATTTTTAATATAATATATTATATTGTTGTCGCTCCCAACTTGACATTTCCTGTAAATTTGGGCAAAAGCTTCTAGCCATATCGGATACTTGTTCGTGCATACCAGGAACTCGAGCAACATAGTCTATCTTCAACCCTTTTCACCAGGAAGTCCCATCTTTGGATACAAGTATCCTTGAACTATTAATTTTTAATGATTCACAGCATATATTATGCATAGAAATACGGTTGTCTCAAGAAATGTTGTAATGGCACTTCTCGTCAATAAGGATGCCATGACAGTTTTCACTTGGATGACATGAAATCACAATAATCACAAACCTGTCCTTGTGGGATGGACCTCAACCACCTTCACCAACTTCAGCAATTTAGGGGCAAGCAATTTGAATTGGTGAACAAGGGCCCATCAAACCTCTCTCTAGCATGCTCACAGCAGTCACAACGAGGGTCGGGGCTCAGGATAACCATGTTAACATCAGGCAAGTTAAGCAACAAACTGAAAAGGGTAAGTTCAGCTCATGGTTATCATGATGAGATTAAAAATATTTTAATTTTAATGATTCGCAGCATATGTTATGCAGAGAAATATTGTTGTTTCTAGAAATGTTGCGATGGCACTTTTCTTAATAAGGATGCCATGACAGTTTTCACTTGGATGACATGAAATCACAATATATCATGGTTATTAATTTTAATGATTCTCAGCATATATTATGCAAAGAAATATTATAGTCTCGGGAAATGTTGTAATGGCACTTCTCTTATTAAGGAGGCCATGACAGTTTTCACTTAGATGACGTGAAGCCACAATAATCACAAATTTCTCCTTGCAGATCCAAGGTCAATTCAACAAGGTGGGGATGGACCTCAACCACCTTCAACAACTCCAGCAATTTAGAGACAAGTAATTTGAATTGGTGAACAAGGGACCACCAAACCTCTCTCTAGCCTGCTCACAGCAATCACAAAACAAGTCAGGGCAACAACGTTGATATCAGGCAAGTTAAGCAACAAAATGAAAAGGGAAACTTTGACCTCGTGGTTATCATGCCGGGTCTCGACTCTCAACACCTGCCCAACACTGATTAGTTCCTCTGTGTTCCACTTATTTTCTTAGGGAATGGACAATTGTAACAAGAAATAAAAGCAGGTTGGGAACACCAATTCCAAACAAATTATCCAAAAGATGTTCACTGACACAAAAAGAAAAGATCACGAGCCACTACCCTCTACAACCATGTAACATCTAGAGACTGAGTTGGCTGGTTGAACATTTGTATAGGTATTATATTAGATACCAGAGAGAGTTTATTGTACTAGTTTGTCATTTGCAACATAAATTTTGATAGTAAGACTATGATTAATTATCAACTAAGTCACATGACGTGGTGACCCCTGAGAACATTACATGAAAAACAAGTTATATATTATATATTAAAATATACGATATATATTAAAAAATATACCAAATTAGTGAATAACGCATAAGATATGAAATATATAAAACATTTAAATGATAATGATACAAATTCAATCATACAACTACTGCATATAACCAAAATAGCATTGAGTGCAATCCATCTCTGAACCAAAACTATATCAACAAGGAAGCCATTAATGGCCTGTAGAGTCCAAAAAAAATCATGCTACAACAAATAACCAGTACCACATATCAAAATCATTATCTATATTGGGATACTCATCATCAATATCACCCTCTAAGCATTAAAATAGATAGAAAAAGCTTAACATCTCAAATTGAAATTTTGTTTGAGTACTAGGTACATTTTTAGTATTTACTAGGGCCATGACAGAGGAGTTCAACAATCAATGCCACCAACATAAAGGTACATAGAGGGCTTCGTCCTCTTAATTAGATGCTAGTACCATACTCTCAGACATGACAAACTCCAATGGAAATATGGTGTAATCCCTCCAATCCTGAAATCCTGAAAACTGTTAAATCTGCTGACTTTTGAGTGAGATCTAAAATTCTACTTTCTCCATATGAAATTCAATGAGGTCGAAACCACTCTCAAACATCCAAGGTCAATTAATGGTAACGTTAAAAATTTAAGTAAAAGGACGAAAGGATGAAATCCTTTTACTTTAAGAATTTAGCATTACCATTAATTGCATAGCATTAGCAAGGCTTGGACAAATCCACTTCCCAACACTTAGAATCCCTCGTAACATTGCTTAATTGCCCTTAGTTGCACTCCAAAACTTTTGAGAGCTCCAAACCTGTTACTGAATTGTGTGAGAATGAGTCAATAAATCGATTTTAAGATTCTTTTTTCACTGGACACGTGTCCAAATTTTGGGACACCAGTAAGGCTCGTGTCCAACTCCAATCAAGCTCATGTTGGACATGTATCAACCACATGTTGTATCCAACACCTGAAATACATGACACAAGAGGGAGGGGAGAATGTGCAATATTACTCAGATTATCAACTTTAAATTTGTTTGATTTAAGTAAATGTAATATCCCTGAATAGAGACACTCGAAAAATATCAATATTCCATAAACAATGGCACAGCAGAATCTGAAATTTTATTTGCATATAAAAATCAGAAATTAGAAATATGAAGATTACTTGCTGAAATAAATACAAATCTGAAACGGTCATCTGAATTTTAACCACCAAGCCTGATTGCAACCCAGAAAAGTTGATATGCTGGGGTCTCACAAACCAAAGCTCTTCCACCGAAATACACCCTTCGGACTAGGGGGAGCCCATATGTCTGTCTGAAACCAAGAATACTCAAGGTTGTCAGACCTTAAGCCCAAAAGCATAACATAGAAAACTCACAACATACAGCTAACCTACCAAAGAAACCTTCTCCTTTTATCAACTATTGAAGTCGAATGTTCCATGCAAGATTCTGTCTTCGACCCATGCACATTGGTGAGACTCAAACTAATGTGTAGGAGTGCCTTGTCAACTTGACGACCACCCTAAGTCTTGTGCAAGTGCTAGACTTAGGAGAAGGCTTCAAGGAAATGCGCATTTCGAACACACTAGTCTTTTGGGATTTCTCTTCGATGCATTTCATTTAGTTGAAGGTGAACTAGAATGAGATGGCCATGTGCATGGCTAAGGGAGAATGCTTGAGTTCAACTGAAGTAGAAGTGACGAGAAGAAGCATCCACTCAGTCTAGTGAAGATACTTTGTATCTAACTCGTGTCAAACTGTCATGAAGTGGGAGAGAAAAAGGCATGAGCCTAGTTAACTGGACTACACTCTCAGTTATCTCCCCATGCATACATGTGATGTAGTTAACTCCAAGAAAAGTGCCAACTCATTGCTAAGTCAGTGCCCGTGTCACAGTGGCCTTTAGTTCACTCATGCATACACTCCAAATAACTCCCACTCACACTCAATCTTATCTATGCACACTAATCCACATGCATGTGCCCAAACCAGCTCTGCATCCTTTTCCTCTTTAGTAAGCCAAGGAAAGGACAGTCGATTCGCTGTTAAATTTCATGGTTTGAGTTGGGGACATTACAAATGCTTAAGAATATCCTCCCTTTCCCATGTCGCATCTTCCAAGAGTAAGTTTTTCAATTTGATGAGATATTCAAAAATTACTTTATCCCTCAATTGTTTCTCCCTTACGTGCAAAATGGTCTCTGGAATAAGTATCAAGTTACCTTCTACATCAATGGGAGGTAATTCTAATGAAGGAGTCACATGTTGCCCAAGAACCTTTTTGAGGCATGATACATGAAAAACATTATGAATCTTGCTTATAGAAGGCAACCAACTCATACATTTTCACCAATTCTTCTAATCACCTTGAAAGGCCTGTAAAACATTTTCCGCTCCACTGATCTAGAGACTCAATTGGTAGGTTGAACATTTTTATTATTATTATATAGAATCTAGATTCTAGAGATACTTTATAGTACCAGTTTGTCTTTTGCAACATAAATTTGATAGTAAGGCTATGATTAATTATCAACATTAACACAAATTTGTTTGATTTAAGAAGTAGATTAGTAGATATGTTGGTCAACAAGAGCTTATTGGATGTGTACCTAAACACGAATTATTTTGTAAAAGAGCAAATTTTGTTCAAGTCCATGAATCTAATGCTTGTGTCATTATGTAAGTAGTAGTGAGTTTAAGTCTCTAAGATTAATTATCTAAATAAGAGCTTTATTACCCCCATAAAGGTAACTTGGGCCTCAATTTAGGGTCTTAGTCCCCCTCTTGTATAAATAGGGGTCTTCCCTCTCTCTTGTTATCATCCTCCAATTCATCTGAAATAATGTTATTGCGATTTTTTAAATAACTTCCTCCATCTTTTAGGATTTGCAATTGCACCCAAACTTTTGTTCTTTATCTCTTTGTTGTTTATTTCACTTACATTTGTTATTTCCAATATTCATTCTAGTGGTAGAGTCCAAACTCCATTTTAGTTAGAGAGGTATTACACAGTCAGTCAACAGAGCAAGGGTGTTGCTATTCTCTTAACCAAAGTTCAAACCATCCCTTACACATGTTCCTCGTGGCTCATCTCACCGTTATGAGGTTCCTCCAAAAAAAATTACACCATGTTTAGGGTGCTACACGAGATTTGGGATACACGGTGTACGATTAGCCCTTGGATGGTCTATGATACATTTGACGGTTTGCGATAAATTTGCACAACGAAGATGGCTTACTTAATGGTTGTTTGACCTCAGTGTGATGCTTGCATAATGCTCTTCCTTGGATAGTTTGATAGCTTCAAATCAATGTTGTCAAACTCAAATTTTATTAAGACTCGACAAACGCTTTTTAGACTTGACAAAGAGAAAATTTACTCAAAATATGATCTGGTGAGTTTTAGGAATTTGGAGAGTTTCGGAGGAATGTAACAAGTTTTAGAGGAGTCTGGCAAGTGGGGAGTATGACAAAAGAGTCTCTACAAGTTATTTTAAAAAATGACTAAATGAGACTCGAGAGTCCGAAAAGAGACTAACAACATTACTTTAGATATTTTGGTGATATTCTACACATTGGACACATGGAAGTTACACTCTTCAAGAATGCCCCGCATTGGAGGAGGAGCATTTGGTTTTTTCCAAAGGAGGGCATTGAGCACTAGAGAACATGGGTTAGCTTGGATGCTTGCATGGAGCCAAGGAGTTGACTTGGGGCCACCTACGATACAACAATGTTCTTTAAAGGGAAGTGTGTTAATTTTTTTCCTACCAAATTTGATTTATTTTACTTCAACATTTTTTTAAAACTCCAGAAAATATTTATCTCAAATGTTTTTGAATTTGTCAAAAAATAAATACACTAGTATATTAACGTAAAAATGCAATGAAAATAAAATGAAGAGATCACACAACGCAAGAGCAAATTTACACCCAACACAATCTTCCTTAATTTCTCGAGAAAAAATTGGGTTAGATCCACAAAGAATACATAGAAAAATACAGTGATTGAGCACCACTAGAAAAATTGTCCTCAAAGAACTTGGCCTCTGGAAATCGAACCACCTAAAGCAAATCAGCCGAGGAGAATTACCTATCTCACCAACAAATTGATCTCCCTTTCTCCCTATCTTATCCGGCCCCTACAAGCTTAAAAAATTGGCTTACCTGGATAATTCGACAACCTTCACAATTCAGCCCTCTTCTTCAGCAACTTTGCCTCCCTCTTTCCAAAACTCGTCCTCCTTGAATTTCTCTTGAACTTCCCTACTGCACTACTCCTCACTTCTCTTCCGCCTAGTTGAGCCTCTCGCTCTAGAGAAAAAAGCTTCCTCCATAAGGATGTGTGTCTTCATCAATGTTATCAGAACTGAACTATTTCCAGAAAATCGGCCGATCCAACCAGTTTGGAGGCAAAACTGATCAGAACCGACCCTCCGAACCAATTCGCCGGTTCACAAGCCTGGGCATTAAAAAAAAACACATTTTTTTAAATTATTTTTTTTTAATTATTATTTTTCCTAGTTACTAACGCTACCCTAGCCCCCCCCCCCCTTAAAGCTACTTAAACACCCCCACCCCCTCTATTTCAGTCACACTATTCATTCGAGTATCTTGCAATTCTTGAGCCGAGTTCAGTGAGGAGAATTCAAAGAGTTTTTTGCAGGGTTGTTCTAAGGGAGATTTTTTGCAAATTTGAAGAGTTGATTGGAGTCATGGAGATTTGTTGGGTTGGCAGATTTTCGAGCTACTTCAAAGAATTTTTTTCCCATGGATCTTTGGGTATTTTTCAGTGGTTTTTGCAGCTGGTGGAAGATTTGTTTTTTTATTTTGTTGGGGATGCTACATAGTTGATTTCAGAAGATTTTGGAGTTGATTTTCTCCAAAAATTTACAGGGTAAATCAAAGGCCAAGGGAATCAATCCATAATCCCATTGAAGACTTGGATGCTACTCATTCTTCAGAGGAGGATGAGGAGGATGATCAGGACGATGATTCTAATGATGATTGATGATTTGATCATTGATTTGTTGTTGTTGTAGCTTGTAGTATTGTAGGTTGTAGTATAATACTATGATCTATGATGTTATTTTGGACTATAAAGACCTTTTAGATCATGCTTCTTGATGTTTGTAACATTTTTGTTTCAACGATGTTTTGCACCATGTGTTATTTTGGTTATATGCACTATTACTTGCTATATAAATGAGAACTTTTGCATATTTGTGTTTAAATGGTTTGTATTCATATGGATGCACATGAATATCTCTATTTTTTCTTTAAAATATGAATATTTTATGTGTTTTTGGTAAGCCGGTTTTTTTCCGATTTTGACTGGTTCCCAGTCCACAAGGTTTTCCAGTTCGATGACCAGTTCGATTTTGATAACATTGGTCTTCACCTCTCCCTTGGGCTTATTTTATAATTTCATCAAGCCAAAAATCCTTAACCCTAATCACTTTAGTGTTCAATGGCTAGGATTAAATCCTAAGCCACACTTGAAATCAACAGTTGAGAATATATCTATGTCACTTAAATAATTTTATTATTTATCCTTATAACTTTGGCCTAATACTCCACAATAATTAATTAAATTAATTATTGTATTTTTCCTAGGTTAACATTAGAATAGAAATCCTAATATCACTTACTCCACCAAGCAAGCACCTAAAGAGTAAATCAAATATCTTCTACATGCTAAGACACCTAGCCTATGTAGAAGACATTCAAAGCTACAAAATCAACAAAGTGGACCCAATGGAGCACATGGCTTAAGAGGAGCGTTGAACACATCTTGTGGGGCACCCATACATTGGAGCCTTGCTTGTGTACAACATCTCCTGAGAGCTTGACATGTGTACTCTTAAAGTGTAGCACTCCACTTGTGTGAGCCTATATATGAATTTGTAGGTTGCTTGTAAGGGTTTACACCTACATCTATGTTGTTGGCCTTCTTAGGTCTCATGTATATAGAGAAAGGAGAGAAACCTCGCATCATTTTATTCATCATCATCTTTTGTTATAGATGTGTCGAACTCTCCTCCAAGCCTCCACATGTGTGAACCTACACGTGACTTTGTGTTGATTTTTTGTAGCATTTGGAGGTATCCCCGCATGCCTAAGTTGGCCTAGAAAAATTACAAAAGATTAAATTAAAAATTTGATTTTTGAAGCATCAAGTCAGCGCAGCTCATGAAGGGATGTCCCTGGGGGTATTTCACCCCATTCGACTTGTATAAATAGGCATTATGACCTCTCATTTTCTCCAGCAAGTAAGAGCAAGTTTGAACAAGGAGAAATCAAATTTTTCTAAGGTCTATCTTTCTTCATTGCATAGCCACAAATGTGATGGAGGACCGAGTTTGACTATTGCTGACCAAGATACTTGACTGAGATTTGTCCAGGCTGCAGAAGTTGATCGCAAACGTAAGGTTGACCACAACCACAAAAATTGATCGCAAATGCAAAGTTGACTGTAGGCCACAAGATTTGACTGCAGGCCACAGGAGTTTACCAAAGGCAGTAAGGAGTTGACCGCAAGCTGCAAGGTTAACCATTGGTTGTCTTTCTATGATCTTTACAATTTACGTTGCATTTACTATTGATATTTTTTGAAGTGTAATTGCTCAATGATATTAGTCGGATAAGAATATTGTGTGTAAAATCATTAGGAATTAATTATCTGGTAGAAAATATAATTCTACTATGTACCTTGTAGAAAATTCAACATGGGATTAGAACAAGAACTCGAACTCATGCAAGTACTCCAACTCTATCCTTTCGACAAGCACTCGAACCAACAAGTGATGTATCCCCACCTTATTATTAAGGGGTGGAAAGTGGCCATAAAACGCCTTAAATGGCCGCAAAAGACTAAATTGAAAGGATGGCTTCTTCAGCCTTCCATAACTTTCCACTTGCCACTATTTGTCAGTAACCCCGAGGTGCAAAAAATTGAGGGTGCTAATGACAATGAGCATCCACCTCAATAGAAGTCACAGATTTGTCAAAAAGGGAGTTGGCAATCCTTAATAGTTTCTTCTTAAATCAATAGATAAGTACTTCCAATCATAATTTTTTCTCCCTTGATTATTATTACTATTTTCATTTTTGGTCAGCCTCTTGTCCTTGTATTCTTTGCTTTTTATAATTTATTTTTCTTCCATGGACTCCTTAATGGAGTTTGCAGAAAGGAATAATAGATCCATAGTGGAGACTACCGAGGCAGTGATTCACGGAGCAAATGGCAGCATAGAAGCAAGATTTGTGGCAAGAGGGTTCTCCTAGAAAGAGGTAGTCGACTACGAGGAGATCTTTTGCTCCAAACACCAGATGACCAAGTGCTTAGGCTCAAGCATAGAGTCAACAAGAGTGACTATGTTCGAGAGGGAGGATTGTACAAACATCTAGGACCGTGTAGGATGACCGAAAGAGCTTCTAGTTCTGAGGGAGAAAACAGTAAGGCAGAGTGGAAGGAGCAGCCTTCCAACATGATGTCATGGATTGAGATTTTCAGACAAGATGCTCAAAGACATGAGGTCTCTAAGAGTTGTATCATGTGTGCCTTTTATGAAGGAACGATGCCAGGCAGTCAAGTATGCTTCAGTGACAAAGGGGGCAGCAATGGCAGGAGGATTTGTTTCCGTGACAAAGGGGGCAGCTAGGATTTCCACAAAAGGATTTGTTTCAGCTTCAGGGGGAGCAATCAATCAAGGTTAACCAGAAAGCAGTTGTGGCAATGGATCCAATGAAGGAAGTTGGTCAGTTTATGGTTGAGTTGAGGCATGCGGCAAAACATCTGTTGAGTTACTTGTTGATTTTTGTAGCATCGGAAAGTGTTCCAAGTCTCAAAATTTGTAAGGAGGCTTGGACATCAGTATTCCAAAGAACCCAGAAACTGTTTGTGGAAATTCCACTCGGTTTGTGTTTTATTAAAATAATTAATTATTTTAATTTAGACCCTAAGTCTAAACTTAGGGAAATTAAATAATTAATGGGTATTAATAAAACAGTGTGTGAATCTTCTAGAGAACGAAGATCAAGTTTTGTTTTAATCTTGGCCATTGATTAGAATTCTAATCTGGGTCGTTGATTCATCAATGAGAAGATTATAAAAGAAGGCCCGAGGGTCATTTGGAAAGCAAGTCAGGCATACACTCAGTAACCCGAAGGAAGACGATTCTGAAGGAACAGAATTCGATTTCGGAGGGAGAGTTGCAAGGCAAAAGGAGCAGAGGGAGTCAGCAGTGACAAAGGACAAGGAGAGAAGGAAGTAGAAGGCCAAAGGAGGCGACGCGGAGTACCCACACAGAGTGACGCAAGCACTGCGCAAAGAGACACGCAAAGGGAAGTTGTGGGTCTTTCGAGTGTCAGAAATTCTCCAGAGGGTTCGGGAGAATTTATCTTAGGTGTTTTCTCAAGAAGTCTACCAGTATTTTTCTTGTAAAGAATTTCATTGCTGAAGAATAATATATAAACCCTCATCTACTGCACCGGTTTTCCCGCATTGGGTTTTTCTGAGGACAATTGTCAAAAAATAAGTGTGTATATGTGATTGATTCTTATGCTTGAATTTCTTATTGTTCCTTTCTCTGTATGTACTTGAGTGAATGTTGCAGTAGTATTTATTTCAAAATTTACAGGAAGAATTCTGTAAATAACTTATTGGAAATAATAAGTAGGAGAAATAAATCTATCACTGCAGAAATATTTTTTGGGTTGAAATTTTCACATGGTATCAGAGCAAAGATGAGTAACAGGAGCAGAGAACTAACAAAGGAACATAGATCAGACGTTGTTGTAACAGCAACTTGGAAGGGTTCACGCAGTTCTCCAGAGAAGAAGGAAAGCATGAAAGAACAGATGGATCACGACGTTTCTGTTCTGACATCCAGATTGGAAGAAGAATTTGCTTGTGTGTCAAGCTCTGCTTCTCCTGAGACCTGGTACATTGACAGTGGGGCTTCTGCTCACATGACGAGAGTGCGAGATGTTTCTCAAGCTACCAAGAAGAGCAGATGAACTTTAAAATCACCATGGGCAATAAAACGAAATGTACCCCTGTTAGAAGAGGTACCATAGTGTTTCAAACAGAAGCTGGTAATAAGCTTCGGGCCACCAATGTGTTGCATGTGCCTAGTTTGGGGATGAACTTACTCTCTGTGTCATAGCTTCAAAACAAAGGCTATGATGTTTACTTCACTGGCAATAAAGTATACGTCAAACACCCAAGTTGGAAGAAGAAGGCACAAATCGAAGTCAGGAGCAATAAACTCTACAAGTTACAGCTCGAATCCCCAATGGCACTGATAAGCAACACTGATGAAAAGGATTTGAATGAACTATGGCACAGGAGAATGGGGCATTAAGAATTCTCAAGAACACTCTCACGAGAGTTCCAGAACTAAGCACCAAGCGAGACGATGTCTACAGAGGGTGTGTATTGGGAAAGAATGCCAAGGCAGCATACCATAGAAGTAGCAATAGGGCTAAGAGTGTGTTGGGCTTAATACACTCAGACATTTGCGGACCAATGTCCACTAGAGCTCTTTGTTGTGTCAAATATTTCGTCACCTTTATTGATGACCATTCCTAGAATGGCATGGATCTACTTTTTGAAGGCCAAGGACGAAGTCTTTGGTCGATTCAAGGATTTTAAAGCTCTTATGGAGAATCTGACAAGAAAGTGGATCAAGACACTGCGATCAGACAATGGTGGAGAATACATTGATAAAGACTTCACAGAGTTCTGCGCAAGGGAAGGTATTAGAAGAGAGTGGACTACTCTGTATAATCCGGAGCAGAATGGAATTGCAGAGAGAAAGAATAGAACTATTGTCAAGGTTGCAAGAGCGATGTTGTATGATCAGGACATGCCCAAATTCCTGTGGGTTGAAGCTTGTAATATAGTTGTGTTTACGTACAGAACAGGATTCCTCACAACGAAATGGGTAAGATCACTCCAAAAAATGTCTTCACTGGAAGCAAACCTGAAGTGAGCCATTTTAGGATCTTTAGCAGTGCAGCATATTGTCATGTACCGGAAGAGAAGAGGAAGAAACTAGATAAGGCTACAGAAAAGGGATATCTAGTGGGATATAGCGAGAATGCAAAGGCTTATCGAATTTACATTCCTGAGAGAAGGAAGATTGTAGTATAACAGGATGTGAAATTCATGGAAGAAAGGGCCTTCAGGAAATCCCGGGAGATGCCTTTGCTACGCAATCTGAGGAGGATCTACTGGTCCAACCACAACGACCTGCGGAGGGTAATACGAGTGCCTCTCCAAGGCATGGGGATCCAAGGGATACATCTCCCGAGGACTTGCAGGAATGAGAGCAGGTAGATCCACCCACTACCAATGGTAGGACAAGCAGGGAATTACGACAAGTTCTGAGGGACAAGAAGAATTTGTCAGAGCCCCCAGAAATGAGAAGAGGCAACACATGCAACCTGAAAGGTACCAAGCTTTGGTAGCGCAGGTTGGGGAACCCTCTAGCTTTCGGGAGGCAACTCAGCACCAGGTGTGGGTCGATGCTATGGTGGAAGAATATAGCTCCATCATGACGAATGATTTCTGGGAAGTGGTTCTCAAGCCTCAAGACAGATCAATTATAGGTTCGAGATGGATCTACAAGATCATATATGCCACATCGAGAAATTTAAAGCCAGGTTTGTGGCTATGGGGTACACTCAAAAGAAAGGGATAGATTATGAAGAGACCTTCGCCCAATAGCCCGATATACTTCTATTAGATCTATGATATCCCTTGTTGTGCAGATGGGATAGGAGATTCACCATATGGACATCAAGACTGCGTTCCTGAATGGGATGATAGAAGAAGTATATATTGAACAACCAGAGGGCTTTGAGATGCGTGAGCAGAAAACTCATGTGTGCAGGCTCAAGAAGGCCTTGTAAGGACTAAAACAAGCCCCTAGATATTAGTATGGTTGAATTGACAATTACTTGCAGAAGATGGGATTTGTCAAGAGTGACGCAGTTCCCAATCATTACTACCTGAGAGTAGGGGATGAGCCTCTGATACTGGAGTTGTATGTAGATGATCTATTTCTGACAAGATCATCTAGGCTCATCGAGGACTGTAAGGAGAATTTAGTTGCAAAATTTGACATGAAGGATCTAGGGTTGATACATTAGTTTTTGGGGTTGGAAGTTTGGCAGCAGAAGGGTGAGATCTTCCTTGGTCAAGGAAGGTATACTACAGAAATTCTGAAGAGGTTTCAGATGGAGCACTGTAGACCCATGGCTACTCCAATGATTACCAATTGGAAGAAAATTAACATGACCAAAGATGATGAGGCTCATCCTACTTTGTATAGGCAGCTCATAGGTTCTCTGATGTATCTGCTCAACACAAGACCAGACATTTGTTATGTTGTCAATACTCTCAGTGAGTTCATGGTGGAACCAAGGAGGGCTCATTGGGTAGGAGCCAAACATGTTCTCAGATATCTTCAAGGAACAATCGAGCTTGCACTAAAATACACTCAAGGCAATGACATCAAGTTGAGTGGGTTCACTGACGCAAATTGGGCTGGGAGCCCAATAGATCGGAAAAGTACCAGTGGGTACTGTTTCAATGTTGGATTAGGAATGACCTCCTAATGTAGCAGAAAACAGAAATTCGTGGCTCTGAGCTCTGCATAGGCTGAATATATGGCAGCAAGCACGGCTTCATGTGAGGCCATATGGCTTCAAAAATTGCTTGTGAACTTACTCAAAGAAAAGATGGAGGCGACCACCATTTTATGTGATAATCAGAGTTGCATCAAGCTCTCTGGAAATCTTGTGTTTCATGATCAGTTGAAGCACATTGACAAAATAGGTGTCACTTCATCAGAGACTGTGTCCAACGGGGAGCTATACAATTGCAGCACACTCTTACAGGAGAACAAGTGGCGGATATCCTCACGAAAGCTCTGGGGAAGACTAAGTTTGTCTATTTCAGAGAAAATATGGGGATGATCAAGAATCCATTTCAATAGCAGGAATGGATAGACTCAGGATTCAGAGGGAGCTGTAGTACAGATGAGGCAGTGGCAATGGCAGTGTCATGGGCAGTAGTACAGAAGGCAACAGATGGGCAGCAATACAGAAGGCAACAGCATAGGAGATGAGGTGCATCAGCGAGGCATCAACAGCGCAAAGGATGCTTCAAGACAGAGCAGCATGCACCAGGCATTTCGCTAGAACACTTTCCTTAAGGCATCAAAATGTTCCAAGTCTCAAAATTTGTAAGGAGGCTTGGACATCAGTATTCCAAAGAACCCAAAAACTATTTGTGGAAATTCCACTCGGTTTGTGTTTTATTAAAATAATTAATTATTTTAATGGAGACCCTAAGTCTAAACTTAGGGAAACTAAATAATTAATGGGTATTAATAAAACAAAGTGTGAATCTTCTAGAGAACGAAGATCAAGTCAAGTTTTAATCTTGGCCATTGATTAGACTTATAATATGGGTCATTGATTCATCAATGAGAAGATTATAAAAGAAGGCTTGGGGGTCATTTGGAATGCAAGTCGGGCATACACTCAGTAACCCGAAGGAAGTCGATTCTGAAGGAATAGAATTCGATTTCGAAGGGAGAGTTGCAGGGCAGAAGGAGCAGAGGGAGTCAACAATGACCAAGGACAAGGAGAGAAGGAAGCAGAAGGCTAGAGGAGGCAGCGCAGAGTAGGTGCACAAAGTGCCCATGCAGAGTGTCAGAGAGACGCAGAGGGAAGTTGTGGGTCTTCCGAGTGTCAGAAATTCTCTAGAGGGTTCAAGAGATTTTATCTCAGGTGTTTTCTCAAGAAGTCTACCAGTATTTTCCTTGTAAATAATTTCATTGTTGAAGAATAATATATAACCGTCATCTGCTGCACCGATTTTCCCGCATTGGGTTTTTCCGGGGACAATTTTCCAAAAATAAGTGTGTATATGTGATTGATTCTTATGCTTGTATTTCTTACTGTTCCTTTCTCTGCATGTACTTGAGTGAATGTTGCAGTAGTATTTATTTCGAAATTTACTGGAAGAATTATGTAAATAACTTATTGGAAATAATAAGTAGGAGAAATAAATCTACTACTGCAAAAATATTTTCTGGAATGAAATTTTCATAGTACCAATGTGGTACAATTGGATATGGTCCGAGATATGTCTTTGGTGGTGAAATTAGGCTACAGGGATATACAAATTCAAATTGGGCCAAGAGTGCAGAGGACAAAAAGAGCACCTCAGGGTGCTACTTTAGCTTGGGATCGACTATTATTTCTTGGTTAGCAGGAAGCAAACTTGTGTCGCACTCGATACAACAAAGATAAAGTATATCACAACCAATGTCACAAATCTGGAATAGTGTGGTTTTGGAAGCTACTTGCAAGGCTATTTGATCAGGTGCTACAGACGACCTTGATATATTATGATAATCAAAGTTGTGGAGAATCTAGTTTTTCATGACAGGTCGAAGCACATTGAGATCAAATATCACTTCATGTAAGACATAGTGCAGAAGGGAGAAGTGAAGCTCTAGTACATATCCACAAATGAGCAGATTGCGAACATTCGCACCAAGCCTCTATCTAAAAAAAACTTTGTATACTTCAAAGCCAAGCTTAGCGTGATGCAAAATGTCTCCCTCATTGGGAGGGACTGTTGATGTCTTTGCAAGATCAGGGAAATCATTTCCTAAGAAGCCAGACAGACTTGGCTAGGTCATGTTGATTCGAGCAAGGGAGATGTCATCTCCTCAGAAGCTAGACGGACTTGGCTAGGTCATGTTGATTCAAGCAAGGGAGATGGATACATTCACCCGAGTAGCCATGAAGGACTTTGGTTGGGTCATGCTGATTTAACCAGAGGTGAATGACCTAGGGAAATTGCAGGATTGGACAAATCTTCTCCCGAGAAGCTAGACAGACTTAGCTGGGTCATGTTGGTTTGACCAAAAGAGATAGATGAAATTCACCTGGGAAGCCATAAAGGGCTTTAGTTGGGCCATGTTGATTTGGCCAGAGGTGAATGGTCTAGGGGCAAATCATCTCTTGGGAAGCCATGAAAGACTTTGGTTTGGTCATGTTGATTTGACCAAAGGAGATTGATACATTTACCTGAGGAGCCATGCTACTTTGGCCAGGGGTAAATGGCCCAAGAGTCACATTGCCTACTCCAGGTCCCAGGATGGAGTGATCTATAAACGTGCATGTGAGGAGTCACGGTACCTACTTCAAGATGGAGTGATCTATAGACATGCATCAACATAGCAAGCTCATGAACATTTCTTCTAGAGGAGAAATTTCAATTAAGGGGAAATCTATTGTAGCCAAGGAGAATACCTCCCTCGCTAAGAGGGAGTGTTGATTTTTTGTAGCATCAAGAGTTATTCCCGCATGCCTAAGTTGGCCTAGAAAAATGATGAGATTAAATTAAAATTTTGATTTCTCGAGCATCAAGTCGGCCCATCTCGTGAAGGGACGTGTCCCCCTTGATGTATTTCACCCCATTCGACTTTTATAAATAGGCATTGTTACCTCTCATTTTCTCCATCAAGCAAGAGCAAGTCTAAACAAGGAAAAATCAGATTTTTCTAAGGTCTATCTTTCTTCATTGGACAACCACACATGTGATGGAGGGCCGAGTTTGACTACTATTGACTAAGATTTGACTAGCCCATAGGAGTTTACCTCGGCCGCAGGAATTGACCACAAGTCACAGGAGTTAACCTTAGGCCGTAGGAGTTGACCACATGTCACAAGAGTTTATTGCAATGCCAAATTTGACTGAGGATAATTGTTTGACCAACATTGACTTTTGGTTGTTTTTGTTGGTTTGACCAGCATTGATTTGTTGGAGTTTGATGGATTTGTTGGAGTTTGCTAAAGAATAATTTCTTCTAAAGAAAAGTTGTTGGGTTTTCTCCTAAGGTTGGGTTTCTCGAGGGAAAAATATTGTTTCTATTGTGCATGGTTGTCTTTCTATGATATTTATTGTTTCCGTTGCATTTACTATTGATATTTTTTGAAGTCTAATTGCTCAATGATATCAGTGGCATAAGAATATTGTGTGTAAAATCATTAGGAAGTAATTACCTGGCAGAAAATAGAGCTCAACTATGTACCTTGTAGAAAATTCAACACTTTGTAGGCTGATTGTAGGGTTTACACCCACATATATGTCATTGGCCTTCCTTGCATATTTTATATATATATATATAGAAGAGGGAGAGAATCCTTTCACATCATCTTATTCATTATCATCATGCGTTATAGATGTGAGGTGAAAAGCACATTTCTCTCCCACACTCTCTTTGTTCTTCTTTGTACCTTGGTTCCCCTCTTTGAAGCACTAGTGTTTCTTGGAGTTTTTGGAGCATCTTGAATACTAGGTTTAGGGTTTTGTCACTTCAAGACATTTTAGCTAGACTTTTGTGATCAAGCCCTAGATTGTAATTATTAAGCAATTAGAAGACAAAACATCTTGACTTGGATGAACTCACTTAGTGTGATGCTTGCATGTGGAGCTCTTAGGTGTTGGCTAGGGTTTATTGGTTTTCCCTAGCTAGCATTTATGAGAGTTAGAGGATTATACTAGCCTTGGGATGAAGCTACCATATGTGCATGAACTTCATTTTCACATATACATATGAAGTTTTCAACTATCCAGAATTTTGTTTTATTGCAGATTTAATTTTCAGCTATCCATTTCTTCTTGGTTTGGCAATTTCAAGCACTACTAAGTCTTGTTGATTTGACATAACTTAAGGATGAAATTGTTAAATAATTTAACATTAATCTTGAAGAATATAGGGAAGATTTAATGCTATTATAAAGGCGATTTTCAGATCTACTTTTGCATTATAAGATTGCCCTTGAAGGTTGAAACTTGTTGGCATGCATTGTTCTATTTTCTCTTGAATTGCCTTGTTAATTGGGGTTATTAAGCGGTGAAAAATTGTTTGATGTTATTATTAAGGTGAAATTTCTTCGTTGTAAAAAAAACCTCAACCTATAAGATATTCCTACAAGAAAATTGTTACAAGCATTTCAGGCTAGGAGTATGCATACTAGAAATTGGCAGAACAAACACTCCCTGGTCATGACATTTTAGTTAAAGGATGACTTTCATGACATCTGCTTCTTCATAATATCTCACATAGTATGATATCACTTGCACATTTTGATCAAAAGCATCCATCAAAAAAAGTATGGTATGGTTTGAGGTAGTGGTATTGAATAATCTTGTATTTTGCACTTTGTTGATATCCTATCATATACCCTTTTCATAATCTGCTTTATAAAAATGTATTATAATAGAAAATAGAGGCACCTTTCAAAAACATAGGCCAAAAGCAAAGACCATGACACTCTATTCATCAAATTAGCTTTGAAAATGCATAAGATTTAAGCATATTGTTTCGAGTTTTACCAATTGCCTTGTTTGCCAATGCCTATATAAAACTCTTAAAAGGACAAGAAACAACAACGAAGTTGGTCTAAAAGGGTACTAGAAGGATTGAGTTGGACTAAGATTGAGCATATTGTTTTGAGTTTTATCAATGGCCTTGTTTGCCCATGCCTATGTATAACTCTTAAAGAGGCAAACAACAACAAAGAAGTTGGCCTACAAGAGTACCAGAAGACACATATCCCTCCATGTCCTTGCATAATATGATTTATGACATCTATTTGAGAAAAGCATAAAATAAGGAGCGAGACGCTTTAATAGAGTGGACTGTGGCAAGCTTTCATACCATGGGTACTCTCCTGATTAAGTCATTCGCAACAATCATGGAGCAAAAGGAAAGCATTGCAAATGTCATTAAATCCATTAAGAGATTTTTAACAATGCCTACAAAACTTGAAGGGCAATAAAATAATGCAAGCATCCTAAATTTGTCATGTCAAAATTCTTTTCAAGACATGATTTCATATAGGTTAAATGTTTGGTGTCACTATCAGTGAGTAAAAGGCCATCAACATAAATTACAAGTATGATATGATCGTCACCTATTGGTCTACAAATTAGGGTCAACGTGGCATCAAGAAACATAGGAGCCAAGAAGGAATTGATCCATTTATTTACACCAAGCTTGACCTTGTTAAAGGCCATAAAGTGATTTCTTGAGGCAGCAAACAAGACTTTATTTGCTCTGATACCATGTTCGGAAAGCGATTTATATTCACACAAGTCGAACACCTTGAGACAAATGATCATTATATTTGTGGCACCACCATTAAATGGTTATAACCCTCAAACAAATAAATAATCCATGGCACTTAAACTATCAAACCAGTTTTTTTTTTCCTTTCTAACTAGGTAGTGACTAGACCAAGGCCAACCCTAATGTTGAATGGAAGAGCAATTTGCCCACTACTGGGATATTTTAACCAAGATTGTGTGAAGCTCCATATTTGGACACCCCATGAGAAAGTTTATTTCCCCCCCAAGATGACCCCCATCCTTAAATTCTCCCCATGAGGTTTGAACCTAAGACCTAGTAAGGACTAAACCCCACAAAAACCAATTGATCTACATCTCATGGATTACTCTCATGTG
This sequence comes from Pinus albicaulis, assembly GCA_034641835.2. NCBI lineage: Eukaryota > Viridiplantae > Streptophyta > Pinopsida > Pinales > Pinaceae > Pinus > Pinus albicaulis. The sequence goes on from CM076574.1 coordinate 491,581,894, forward strand.
TAAGACATGATTGTGTCCATCAAATAAACGAAGTACCAAAGCATACTAAAGAAACAGACTAAAGTGTGCTTTAACCTAATATCACATTACAGACAAATCTAAACTTAACATAGCTCCTAGTGTCAAAATATCCTAACAAGCATTTATCTCTTGAATCTGTAACTGGACATTGCTCATGGAAAAATGGGACTCTAATTCCCAAGCCTTGAAGATTGCATAATTGCTCTCTAGTTTGCTAGATGAGGGCATCAATTTCTTTATTATCTTACGAGATCCTCGCTTCCTTGACCAAATAACTTATGTCATTAACACTTACTTTTGTTGGATCAATGGCAATGAATTCCTTCTATGCAATGTGCTCATTTTGACTCCAAGAATGAATCAAAAGTAGGGAAGCTTATGTGAGGAGAAATTGCTATAAAGGATGAATGAAAATTGTTATAAAAAGAACGATTGGGGGGCATTTTTCAATATCTCTTATTGAGTTACAAGTTATAACAAAAGAAGTTGGTTCATTGGAAGACCTTACCTGAATGTGTAAGAGGATTTGAAGTATCAACATTTCTAGGGTCCATGAAGATTCACCCCAGAAAGCACAAAAAAAAGAGTGAGCCACAGACTTGAGTCTAGCATAGCAACAAAGAGCACAAGGAAAAGCAAACAAATAAAGGGCAAACCACTACAACCAACTATAACTAACTGAAACTATTGGAGCTACTAAGTAATAGGACCGTTGAAAACAAATGAAGTCAATGACCACTTAATACTTTGCAGACCAAGGGAAAGAGCGACCATAGACGAGTACCAAAGGGAAAAGCAAGAAGTCCCACAAGAAGCATGAAGCAAAAAGAAGTGAACTACCAAGAAAGGAGGAAAAAGGCTAACCAACACTCCTATTAAGCCACAAGAAGGGAATTGAATGCACCATGAAGGAATAAAAAGGAAATTAAATCCCCATATCTTCATTTTAAAAATAATATTACAAGGTAGGGATAAATCTTTGAGGCTACTTTTTTTATAGGAGTTTTTTAGTTGAAGGAAACAAAGGACAAGATTAAGAATCATGGGGAAAACTTTGACATGTTTTCAATCACAAACCTCGCGCATGGGGAGAATTATCTAGTTTGAACCATATTGTTGTTGTATCCAACACTTGAAAGAAGGATATTTGGTTGAAAGGTTGAACCAATAAGAAACATCTTTAGATGATTTTGAGTGTAGAAGGAGAGGTAAAATTCCCTTTATTCTTGAGTGCACAAATGACAAGGGTAGAATATTCATTGATTGTTGTATCTTGTGTGGAACAAGAGGCAAGGATCTTAGATTCCTTGATGGCTAATAAGTACCTCAGCCTCATTGTTTATGGTATCACCAATAGAAGACATTTGAATCAAAATTTGCAACAATAGTCAAATGATCAATGGGAAGCATTAATTGCTCACTTGTCCTCTTCAAATGACTCTTGAAAAAAAAGTGTTTAGAGCAATAAGTAACAATAGGATGTGTACTTTCTCAAATCAAGTGAACAACAATCTGAAAGGACATGAGGTAGTAGGCAATGAGGGCATCATGCATGGTGGGGCCACATTTCACACATTGTCGAGCTCACCACATGCAAGCATGGTTTCTATTGATGACAAGGTTCAACCTACATATGTTAGTTCCTCCATTGCAACAACACAATGATTGCCTAATGATTAACATCACTCTTTGGAAATTATGTAACGTGTCTAACAATCCTAGTTGTGATGATGGCAATTGGTTATATCTTTGGCCCCTTTGCTTGTCAACGTGAAATTACTTCCCTTGTGTGGTTGTAACGCCCTTCCCCTCCTTTGTGCCTTGTTCAACAGCTACTAGATTTTATTGGCCCTCATGGCACCTCATCCTACTCGCATAAGGTGCCCTCCTATATCCAAAGTACTCAAGCCAAGTAGGCAACTAGAGAAGTTGCACAGGTTTTCCAACAAGCAACCTCTCAAGTAGTGCACAATTCTTTGCAAATTCTAGAGGCAGCGATCAAGTGTGAACGTCTTTGGCTTAACGATGAGGAGATTATGGCCAAGGCAATAAAGTTTATTCTTGAAATGGGCACCAATCACACTTGCAACACAAAAAAATTGCATACCTTAGAGTTTTATTGGCATACTAAAATGTTGTTAGTGCACGTCTTTCTGGGTTGGGAATCTGAAGGCATGGAAATGTGTACTTGACTAGGCCAAATGGAGGAAGAAGGGTGACTTCTCTCGATACTCTACAAATGGTTGTCAAAAGAACAAGATGGGGTCTAGCACTCGAAAGCTAGTGCAAGCACTAACGACAATCCCATAGCTATTCTAACAAATGCACCTACATGCTCAATGACTCCTCAAGTGTATTGTACCTTTGATGATATATATCAGTTTCCTTTTGTTGTTGTGGTTCCTTCGAGATATTGTACGTCCTTAGGTTTAAATCTCCCTTGCAAGTCTGTATTGGTTTGAAGGGCCTTCGTTTCCAACTATGGCAAGACCTAATGTTTAATTTGAACAATTTGTATATGTCTAATGGAAATATTTTTAGATTTTGGACAACCTAGTTTCCTATATGTCAAGCTTTTAGATCTTTCAGTATCTGCATTTGGTCTCATCTAGTCCTAAGAAGTTACTCTTTGGGTTAAATAGTATTTTTGGGTTGGAAAACAAGCCTACAAATCTATCTATGCTTTGTACTTGTCTATCTTTCTAATTAATAGAAATGCTTTCGTTTCTTTTTTTAAAACCATGGTGAATCGGTAATTTGCTTGAGTAATCTAGGTGAGGCCCAAGATCAAACCTTCTAGTTGCCACCACCAAGAATAAATCCAAATAGCCATATATAACAATACACTCATGACTTAGCAAGATTCAAGAGTATGCATTGTGGGGGAGCCTACACCTTGAGCCTTATTACAACGAGCCAAATGTATCCCTTGGAATTGAACCTAGCTGAATAGGAGAACAAACCGAGCTCCCAACCACACTAAGATGGGACAACATAAATGTTATCTTACTAGCAATAAAAAGGGATGTGTGGTTCTCTCATCCCCATATTTTAGGGAATTTTATTGTAAAAAGTACATGCAAAAACGACTCCATTCCTAATCTTGCAAAGATTACTAATACAATTACTTCAACTTCCAAAAGAAAGATAGATTCACGGCATAATTTACCAATTTTATCTAATCAATGTGACACTAGTATGATTAACATAATTAAATTATTATTAAGAGGCATTTCTTGCACCAACATATAAATAAAAAAAGTAGATTTTGGGATCAACAAAAGGACTAAAATAGAGTTGGGCAGTAACAATGACAATGCTATGAGTGAATGGAAGTTTGTAGTTCACATAATGATGGTTTTTCTTATTACTAATTTATTGTTAATTAAGGCATGTATTAACAAGTTATAATTCCAAAAAAAACATTGCATCCCATTTTCTTAAAAATTATAAAAAAGAAATGACCTTCCACCAAAAGCAAATAAACACATGTTACGCAATTTTTATTAAGAACAAATGAAGGTTATTACCCTAGTAAAGGTGCCTACATTCATCATACTAACTATCAATTATGATAATTGCAAGGCCAATCCACCAAAAAGGTCAATTGTTTCATTGATAGGCAAATATAAATCTTGAAAAGTTTTAAAATATAATCTTGCATATATGATTGTTGATTTCTAAAAATAAAGGAAATGATTGTTGATTTCTAAGAATAAAGGAAAAATATATATATGTGCATGTTATGCATTTTAACTTCTAGAATAGCTCTTATGCATATATTGTGACCTAGATCCCACCTTAAATGAAAAAAAGCTTTCAGATGATAAAAGTGGAATAATTTCAACACCCTAATGGAATAATTTCATCTTAGAATTGTCCTAGATACATCAAAACATCTAAAAAACTTTGGTTGCCTAACATTCTTTAGAATTAGTTATTCTAATCTCCTCCAAGAAATGATGATGTCTAACAATGTCCAGTCCATGATAACTTTTTTCAATCTTTTGTATTTTGAAACTCTTCTCAACAAATGTAACCATACTCAATGTTGCAAATATCAGCATCGGGATAAAATCAGCAAGGGTCTGGAAAACCAAAATATCGTAAAAATCAGGAAAATATTGGTAAAACTTGACAAACATCAGCAAAATTAAGCTACCAGTAAAATATCGGTAAAGATTGGCAAACGCTAGCTAGGCCAAAAAATCACAATTTTGGGATTTTATCAAGATAAAATCTAATGTTTGAAACATTGACCATACTTATCCTCAACTTGCAATATAAAATCTTATGCTTGTATATCATTCCTTGCACCACCTTTGTGGTTGCAACAAAGACTACCATTTATGAAACAAATTTGTTGTGCACACTGCAATTTATAGATTTCTTTCGAACGAACCCCATATGAATAATTGTTAGCTAGGTTATAAAACACATTTTGTCCAGCTTCAACTTTAACTCGAACTTCCACCCTGCAACTTCAACCCTGTAGTTGCTACAAAAACCCTAATTCTGGTACAAGACAATTCTTCAAGGGATCCTCCTTTGAGCAAGACAAATCTTGTCAAGGTTAACAAGGTCAAAACAAAGTATTCACTCTTCGATCAACTTGCTACTGCAACTTGATCTCTTGCAATTTCAACCTTCCTAGAAGCTACCAAAACCCTAGATTTCACACGTGTTAGGGAGATAGAGCCCAAAAACAGACTTTCTTCCTTCTTGGATTCTCCTTACATTCTAGACCTTCGCTCTTCCTTTCTTACTTCTCCAAGCTTCAGATCGAACTTCTTCGTAAGAGATCAAACTTGTGTGAGTGAATGTATCAAATGAGGTCGAAGCTGCCTATATTTATAACCTTTCCAAGGGGTCAAATTCCCTCCTTTAGGATGACTTGAAGCTACCAAGGCCGACTTGTACTTTGGAGGTTTCCAAGACCTTCTAAAGTCAAATAAATTCTTCTACAAGTTACATTTTTCCCGAAAGGGTCTTATAAACATGATGTTGACTCTCTTAACTCATGATAGTAAATCCTATGACCTAATAAACCCTAGAAGCATGAAGAACGTGCTTTTATCTAGAAGACCATCAATAACATGCATGAAACCCATGCTTTAAAATAATAACTTTTCTTTCTTCTTTTTTTTGTTACATAAGATATACATATTGAAATAAGTACAACAATAATTATGAACACCGAAACTAGTTACGTTTTCAACACGGGGAAAACGAGAGCCCCTTCGACTTCTATCAGAAGACCTTAAAGGTTCACTCTGACATTGAGGGGCACACTTGAGTATGTTTTGAGATATCTTGGAGATGGTTGAGTGGTAGGCGGTGTAACAAATAAAAGAGCACCTCAAGGTGTTGCTTTCGCTCAGGATCAATGAAAGTACCCTAGATTAGCGACAAGCGAACTTCCATGGCACTTAGCTCAATAGCGAGCAAAGATTACTTCATCTAAGACAAGATGCAAACAAGAGCAATGAAGCTCCAACATATTCCCACATATCAACAAGTAGCTAATATTATGACCAAGCCCTTGGCACAAAGGAAGTTCAAGGCTTTCCCCAAACAATCTCGGATTTGTGCAAAATTCATTCCTCACTAGGAAAGGGTGTTGCAAATTATGGCTTGAACAAGAACTTTCACATATGTTTAGTGTGAACATGTGAGAAGTGGTTTGAGATATTTTCAAAATGTAATACTATCTTTTGAAAAAAGTATTATATTTTGTAGTTTAACTTCGTAAAAAAGTGAGTTGAGTCAATAATTATATCTCATGCATGACTTAGAGTAGAAGAAATCTTAAAAATAGATTCTCCACTAAAAGTATAATGGTGGGGAAAGGTAGAGGCTTTATAAACACACATTCGAGCAATTGAGCAAAACAAAGAGATTGTATAGTCATGCAAACAAATTTGTGCAAAATGTATAGTCATACAAGAAAGTCCATATAGGCTATCCCACATGTTGTACAACAATCTCATATTGTTTTTGGTTTTTTCCATAGGCTATACAAGCTCAATCCAGGGTGTTTTTGTATCCATGCAATGTTGAGTTTTGGGCAATGTGTGGAGGTTTCCTAAATTTTTTCGAAGTTATCAAAAGCTAATTTAAAGGAGTAATTACCTATGCGTGTGAAATTAAATTTGTTATGTTTCCATTGTTTAATTTCTAGCTATTGTGTGATTGATGCTATGGTCTAAAATTTAATTTCAACATTGATTAAATTTAGCAATCCACTTGTTTGATTGAGATCATATAGTTAAATATTCTCCAAAGCCTACAAAAATTGATTCTTGTAATTGGGAAACTATTTGCACTAGTAATGGTTTCACAATCTTCTCAATGTTTAGCTTGGAAATATGAAGGGCAAACGCTTTCAAAGTTTATGAAATCAAGTAATATCTTAGGCATTGTTGCCTAACATAAATACCTCCACAAACTAGCTTAAGTCTCCACTCAAAAAATATAAACTCAACAAAAAAGAATAAAATATACAACTTTGTCTATAATAGCTTTGGGAGGTTTCTGCAACCCAAAATATGCAATAATAACTTTGGGATTTTCTACATTCAGTAAGTCACTAAATGCTCGATAGGTGCCCCATGAGAATTAATCAAAATGAGCAACTCCCGATAAATTTGAATAGTTCACTTAGCACTCATTACAATGTGTGATGCTCACAGTGACAAAAAGGTGGGATTGAGAATAGCATAATGAAAAGCATGGCATCAATCACCACCTTGTTTACAATAATTTCCTTAATCAATAACTAGCCAAAATTTCTATTGATGTAAACACCTATTTGTTTAGCATGGATTAGATTTTAAAATATTAAAGGTGTTCATAATAGCAATATATCACATTGTTCCTTTATTGCTTGTGCAATCACAAAAACATTTCACAATCATATGCTCAATATATGAATGTCCAAGCTATCAATGGACCTTACATATTGGAATTCATAACTGTTAAAATTGGCAACTAGGGCCAAATTCCACCTTGGGAAAGCTCATTTGATGGAGAAGATGATTGCATTAAATTCTTCTTTTCGAAAGGAAGATCATCCAATTTGGACAAGTGGAAGTGTGATTTTGAATTTATTCCAACACGCGCAAATTGTTCAGGTCAGCCACATCAACATGTAGGCTCAAGAAGCCCAATGGACATGTCTCTTCACCCACAATGAATTGTATAAATACAAGTGACCTCTCACTTCATTTGGCATCTTCATCACTCACACATTCTCTCTCCTCGTTTGGTTCGTAAAACATTGGGCATCCTCTCTCTCTCCCACGTGTGGCATGAGGAGGAAATTTCAAACTGAATTGCAGGACCGAAAATCTCAAGAAATTTTGCGGTTTGACCAGCGCTGACCAACGTTGACCAAGACCTTCCAAGCATCATTTGACTTCGATTTTTTGGGGTTATTTTTGTCTTAGCAGGCCGCATCTTTTGGCGCAAAAACCAAAGCATTATGTGCACTTTGACTGCAGACCAAAATTCAAGTTGACTGCAAGTTTACCAAGTTTGATTGCAGATTCCGTGACTATTTTGGGTTGAATTTGACCATTGTTGGAGGCTGAGTTTGACTGGGAAGAATGAGTTTTGAGGATAATGTATTGTTGTTTTGACCAGCATTGACTTTCTGGTTAGCTCTGAAGTTTGACTGCAGTTGACTTGAGATATTAACAGGGTTATTTTGACTTTGAATTGGGCAAGTCAATTTGACTTTTTGTTATCTCTCTCTCTGCTGAACATTTTGATATAATAATAAGAAGAATTGATCAAAGGGTTTTCCCCACATTGGGGTTTTTTCACTGGCATCCACCAGATCTAGTGTCCTCTTGCCTTGGCTTGTCTTCTGTATTTTTGTTTCATGTTCTATCTACTTTTACTGTCAATGTGATTAATGGTTAATGTGATTGCTACTAGAAATGTAAATTGGAAATTGCTATTGGGTCACTTAAGGAACCTTGAAGTAACTGTGCTAAGCATAGAACATCCCATTGTTAACTAAAATTAACAATAGCACATCAATTCTTCGACACAAATCAAATAAAAGTGAGATTAACATGCTCTTGCTAGCACAAGTAGTTGAAATTCAACTTCAAAGAAAATATCACCATGGAACAATGTTATTTTTCCTCTCTTGTAAAAATAAACAACAAGATAGACGACCATCCCATTAGTACATTTGTCATCCTTGCAACCATGTTATAAAGTCATAATATTTCAGCATAGGAAAGTATTAAAAGTGGAGGAAATTCCCTCTTTGCCATAGGTTGTTTTGTTTCAACGTACAAAAAAAAATGATATTTGAAAAACTTCTAGCATATGCAGTAGGTGTAGTACACACCTAATTACCATAATTATTTCTTTCCAACTTAGCAACTCTAGCTACAATGCAACTTATAGCGACCTCTTTGAGTGCATATTAGAAGTGTGTTTGTAAATGCATGCCATACATATATCCAATATTGACTACTTTTTATATATGCCCAACGTTTGGTAGCGGTGTGATTCAATGTTATCATAACTGGATCGAACCAGATTGAACTGATCGATCCAAACCAATGTCATGGACCGGAAAATGTCAGTGTTGTACCGAACTAGCCAATTCAATACCAAACCAAACATTTTCACTGAACCAACCAGTTTTGTACAATATTACAAAAGACCCTTGAACATAATTTTGTTTAAAAAATTATCAGTGGGGTAACCTAGTATTTGACCTTATTTCCCTTGCAATGTTATGCAATTAATAATAATCTTAAATTCTCAAAGTAATCAATTTACTTAAATTTTTAACATTAACATTAATTGACTCACGATGTTTGAGAGTGGTTCTAACCTCATTGGATTTCGTGTGCAGAAACTTGAAAGCAGAATTTTAGATCCCACTCAAAATCCAACAAACTTAACAGTTTTTTAGAATTGGGGGATTGCACAGTTTCCATTGGATTTTGTACGTACAAAGGTATGGAACTAGCATTTAATCAACAACACCAACCCCTCTATGCACCTTGATGTTAGTGGCATTAATTACTGAACTCTTTTATCATAACCCTACCAAAGATGTACCCATCACTCAAACAAAATCTTATGTTAATGCTTAAAGGGTGATATTGCTAACGAAGATCCCAATACGGGCAATGATTTGGATGATATGTAGGTTGTGTCACCATGTTTGGCGAACTTTATTGATGAAGTTCGAAGTTCTTCGAACATCAACCCATGCCGATTTTGTTCCATTAAGTTCGGCAAAAAATTCATATGGATTCTTAACTTTGTGAACTTCAGAAGATGTTTGGAGAATATACTATGATTTTCCGTTAGAATGATTTTAGTGCTAGAGATACCTATTATTTTTAGCCTCAAGGTTCTAATTCTTAGTAAATAAAAGTGTGAAAGTGTTTTGAGCAGCATTAGAAGAGGGTTCAACTTAGGATATCGCATGTTATTGATATATATATATATATATATATATATATATATATATATATATATATATATATATATATATATATATATATTCGGAAAAAAATTCATATGGATTCTTAACTTTGTGAACTTCGGAAGATGTTTGGAGAATATACTATGATTTTCCGTTAGAATGATTTTAGTGCTAGAGATACCTATTACTTTTAGCCTCGAGGTTCTAATTCGTAGTAAATAAAAGTGCGAAAGTGTTCCGAGCAGCATTAGAAGAGGGTTCTAGCAGCATTAGAAGAGGGTTCAACTTAGGATATCGAATGTTATTGACAATAAATATGGGAATGGATAACAATATTGAATTATATATATATATATATATATATATATATATATATATATATATATATATATATATATATATATATTCAAGTTTTTAGTATGTCGAATTTTATCGCTAAAATTTTAACTGTCTAACTTTATTCGAATTTCAAAGTGGTAGAACTCGAACACGAACACGAACGCGGTGACTATGTATGTAGGTATTTGTTGTAGCATGATTTTTTTTTTGGATGCTAGAGGACATCTAGGGCTTGTTTGCTGATATATTTTCAATTCACAGATGGATTGCATTCAGTGCTATTTTGGTTATGTGCACCCTTACATGCTATATAAATGAGAATTTTTATTTATATGTGTATACATGGTTTGGACTAATATGGATGGACATGAATCTACATATTTTTCTTTTTAAATATTTATGCGTTTTTGGTTGACCAGTTTTTGGTCTGGTTTTTTACTAGTTTTGGTCCAGTTCTGATTTAAGAGGTCTACAGATTCGGTCAATGGTTCATTTCTGATAACATTGGTGGGATTCCACTTATCTGTCTACATCTTGGATATAATTCATAATATATCAACTATTTTCTCAATAATTCATCATTTTAAAGATACTAAAATTATATCTTTCTGTACCCTCTATTCTTGTTACTGTGCTACAAGTGCTATTAAAAAATGGTATTCGATGCAGGTACCATATGACCAAACTCGATGCCTCCATGCACAGGTTGGACTTCAAAGCTAACTTGCGAAGCATATTGCACATACCAGTGTAAATTGTCCGGCATGTGCTTGTAATCATGACATGTGTCTCTGATGCCTGCACTACTCAGTCGTATAGTAGAAGTTCAAATGCGGTAGAGACTAGCTTGTAAACAGTACTTGATCTAGTTCAATTTTCATAAAAACGCAAATATGCTACGTGCTCTGCGCATACGCCATGACGCCATAGTTTGAAAACCCCATTCATCTCTCTACGTGAGAACTACAGGGAATAAGCAAAAGATTTAGTCTAAACTCGGTGGAAATAGTCCCGCCAACAAAGGAGCACCAGTTGCTTATCTCCAACATGCACCTGGACTAGGCTAGAAACTTCGCTTGTCCTACAACCAAAAGCAAATTTACTCCCTCGAGACACCCCGAATGTGACTCACTAATTTCATTTGGGATATCGTTGAATGGTAAGTAAGAGACGTTCACTGTGAGGAGTCCGAGGTCAAATTTTCGTTGATAATAACTTTCTCGCCATTCTCTATTGCGGTGCCACGAAAGTATATAAACGTCCATTTTGGCACTACAATAGCAAGTCGCGGAGTACAACAGTTGTGATTCTCTTAAGAATGTCGGCGTCTATGCAGAATTTCGAGCTCCGGGGAGTTCTTTTCACTACCACAAAACCTAATGCCAGAGGCATGTTTATGCATCACGGGAAGGGGGTTTCGAATTCGAAACATGGGGGGTTAGAGAGAACTTTCTTACTGGACTTAATATGAATGAACAAATGAAGGGGAATTGCTAATGTGGTGCATTCAAATTCAATTACCCGTAAATGCGGCGTTGTTCCATGTCAATCGAAAGACAGAGCTTTTGGTGGCGCACGACAGCCAGGGGAATCGCGGCGGAGGCATTGCTGGTACTTCCCTTCTGGTTCTCGTTGTTCTTCTGCTTCCGCGGCTTCGCCATGATGTTTTCCTTCGATTACATGCCCTGCCCTGATCTGCTCAAACCCTCGGAGAAATTGAATGGAATATATGAATAAATATTGAATAGGGGTTGTACTTGGATTCTTCCAGAACCTCGCCTGAGTCACCTCCACTTCGCCCGGTAGTTGTCTCGTATAAATAAATAGTTAGCGAGGAAGGCAAGCGAAGAAAGGCGAAGAAGACAGACAACAGAAGAAAGACGGGACCGAAAAAATCCTGGTGCACTTCCTCCTGTGTCCGTTTTATACGCGAATCCTTTTCATGCTGAAGGGCATGGGATGATGGTGGTAGTTATATAGGGTTATTCAAATGGGGAGGGCAGGGTACCCGGGTTACCACTACACTGACCCAACACTTATAGTTTTTAGACCCTGGTTTGTTGTGTGGACTAGAGTCCACGTGACATGTAGGTCAATGAATACCCAGTAAATTTTCATTAATTTACTGAAGGTCAAACGTATATCATTTTAAAATTATTATTCATTTGTTCAAAATTGATCCTTTGTTTTACGCTGGGCATCCATATTTAAAATATATATATATATCCATATTTAAAATATATATATATATATTTGTTTGGCAAAAAATAATTAATGTCTTTGTGGCTTTTGATGAAATAATTTTATGAAAATATTTTTTTCTTGGTCTACCGGACACGAAGTAAATTCAAAATGACACTTCCTACATCACGAGATAGATTTAATTTAATTATTAATTATAAATATAGTTGTTTATTTGTTTTATTAATTTTATTTTATTTTATTTTTTATAATTTTATTAAATCAAATTGTTTTATTAATAATCATAATTATTATTTATTTATTTTAATTTTTATATAATTTTATAATGTCAAAATGTTTAATAAGACAAAACATTACAACATCAATATCATAATAGGTTTGAGTTTTTTCTCAATAAAGTGATTTTCATATTTTGAATTGTATTTGAATTTTTTTTGGGTATATATTTTGTTTAATTTGCTCAAAATCAACAAATTTTTGTTGAAACTATAAATTTGAGTTGTGAACTCTCTACAATTTGAATGTTTCAAGAATTAGAGTGTTGAATTTATATATGTAGTCAAAAACTCATTTTAAACAACAAAGATCAAAATTTAACTAAAATAAATTAGTGTGACCACAAACTCTAAAACATATAATGGTTAGAGAACGTCATTTATTAATATAGATATTTTTAAAAATATATAATAAATTGTATTTATTTAATTAGTGAATATATTTTTATGCCATAGTCTAATTTATAGATGAAATGGTATTTTTCAAGACATTTTTTCTTATTAATTTTAATCAAAATCTTGCAACAAATTTTAAAAACTTGAGTTTAAGTTGTTTAATGTAGAATTCTAGTGCCTCAGGTCTACGTTGAATCCATTTATGCATTCAAAAATTAATTTTAAACAACAAAGAATCGCATTCTTTCATGAAATCCTTTTGTGAGAAGGTGAAAAAGTTTATTCGTCTATAAGTTACACTAGGCCTATTTTTATTATAGAATATACAATTTAGTGTTTGAATTTATGTGGTGGAGCCTGGAGTGGGAGGGGTGTTATATTGCCCCGACGAATATGAAGAGATTAGATATGCATAGGGTTTAGGTATAGCCACAAACAACAAGGTCGAATTCCTTGCATTGTGGAAAGGTCTAGATATCGCCGCAAAAAAGGGCATAAGAAAGCTCAAAATTCTAGGGGATTCTATTATTGTCATTAGAATGATTACTAAGTCCCTTTCCACAAATGATTTTGCATACCCTTCTTTGGTGAGAAGAATAACACTCCAGTTGAAAAAATTGAAGAAATATCCCTTTAAATCTTGATTAAAGAGCCATCAAGGATGGTGTTCGCGTGGAATTCCAGTCTCATGCATTAACCTTTGCATCCATAAATGATTGGTAATGATGTTTAATGAGAGACCACTTGGAGGTTTAAATGAAGTACGTGGTATTCCTAAGCGCTCAACTCTATTTCCCAAGCTCGATATGGACATGATGATGGATATTTCGATGGCACTAATCACAGGCATTGTGGGATCCCAACTGGGCATATTAATGGAGTAGGGTCTATTGCAACTCTTCCCTCATACTTTCATAAATTCCTTGCAAGGAATGTTGGTTTGGTTTCTTGAGAAGGAAAAGTCTGCAATTGGTTTAGAGATCAGAGGAGATGTGGTTTTAGGTGACATAGGAGCATAATGGCAAGAGAATAAATGGAGAGGGTCTATTTATGTTGGTTTTGTCAGATCTTTGGTCATCTCTATTCCATTTCTCCTGGTGTTCTTCACGCATCTATGTGTGGTTGGATTGTTTGTCAATGGCGTCAGAAGGGGACCAACCTTTGGAGCCCGATATGGCGTGGTGGAAGAAATCAGCAAATTTTTTATTCAAATTGTTGATGGGTTGAATTGACATTTTGTCCCACATGGTAGACTTGTTGGAGAGCAAAAGAGAGGTGAAGGCAGTGCTAGCAGAGGCAACGTTGGAAAGCGTAGAGGCGAAGGTGGAAAGAAAAAATATTAAGTTGGAGGTGGATCTGATGTCCAAATACACAGAGCTCACCAGTGACGATATATTTGCAGATGTTCAAGAATTCTTGTTTGGTAAATCAGAACTCGACATTAAGGAGTAGCATGCGCATTTTGGTGATGGTGAAATGGATGCAGGACCAAGCAAAGGAAAAGTGGTCTTCTAGGCAAAAAATGATGAAGTCGGACCCTCAAAGCCTGTTTAATTTTTCGATAATATATGTATTGCAATGCTTAATTTTTCGATAACATATGTATTGCAAATATATTTTGTTGTTGGGTCAATTTTGTCTGATATATGGAAGGTTTCAATGTAGAATTCTAGTTCAAAAGGCTCGTAGAGGCAACAAGACACTCCTCTAGATCTATTAGAATATGGAAGAATCAGAGGTCATAGAAACAAGTTTTGTAACATCTAATGTGAATGGTTCTAGTCATGCAATCCAGTCTTTATAATAGAAACCCCTTTGTAATATCTAACGCAAATGGTTCTAGCCATGCAATCCACTCGTTATAATAGAAACCCCATGTCACACGTGTTTGAGACTCGCCTAGTTATTGATTCCTCTTGTTACAAAATATATATATATATATATATATATATATATTGGCTTTAACATGGATAGTTAAGATAAAAAAATTGTTATTTTGTTTTTTAACCATGGTGAATTGGTAACTCATTAAACTAATTTGGGCTAGGCCTGGGATTATTCAAGTTCAAATCTTACTTGTATTATGTTTTTTAAATAAGGAATTAGCAATCCTTAATCTTGTTTATAACATTGTATAGTTGTTATTTTCTTTTTTCACCCTGGTAAATTGGTAACTCCTTGAAGTAATTTGGTGAGGCCTCATGTTATTCAAGTTCAAATCTTACTTGTAATGTGTTTATTTTTATAAGGAAATAGCAATCATTGATCTTTGTTAAGTAAATCAAGTTCAAATCTTACTTGTAATGTGATTGTTGGGCCAATAAGCACTCTCCAACCTAGTATGGTAGAGATGTTGTAATTTCATGTAAACATTTTTTGACTTGGTCGAAATAAACTAAAAATAACTCCAAACTAAAATTCTACATTATTATTATTGTTTTTATTAATATTTATTGGGTAGGGTAAACTTGACTTGCCGATGGTTTTTGAGCTTCAAGTTTACGAGAACTCATGGTATTCAAGTGGAATTTAACCTATTTAAAGGAGGAAATGAAAGTAACCTAGATCCATCTTAACTCCACATCAAAGCTCTAGATGCAAATCTCTTTTAAAGTGAAAAGAAATTTGACCCCTTGACACACTTAGTAGATCTCGAATTAGCATTCATTTATGTTGCTTAAGTGGGTCAATGTTGTTAGTTGTTGATTCATTTGGTGGCCAAAAAATAGTAAAAAATATAAAATAACATTTTATTGGGTTTAACATGGATGGTCAAGATAAAAGAGTTTTTACTTTCTTTTTTTAACGATCAATAACTCATTGGAATAATTTGGGTGAGATTCATGACTATTCAAATTCAAATTTTAATTGTAATATGTTTATTAGTCCCTACCAGCTCTAGCAATAAATTTTCATGTCGGTCATCTTAGTTTAGCATGACCAATGAAAATTATAATATTTAGCTTTAAAAAACAAAATTTATTTTTCAATATTATTTAAAAAATAAAATAAACATTTGATTAGATCATAACTTGGAGATCTTATTGAAGCCTTTGCATAATACAATGTCATGTCTATAACTACCTCATATATTTCTCCCATTATTTTTAGATGTGTGCAGTGATTTTCATTATTAAGCTTCATAGGAAAACCACCCAAGATTAAAATCCTTGAAAATAGTTCGTACTCAAGTTAATCCCCACCATAAATTAAGCAAATGTTTACATAGAAAATGTACATACCAAAATGTAAATAAACATATTTACTAGGAGTTACTATCCACCATTATTTATTTGTTCTCCTACATTTCTAGGAGTAAAAATGTAAATGTGCATACTTACTAGTGGTTACTACCCACCAAAATTTATGCAAATCCTTGCCCCTTAGGAGGCAAATGATTTTTTCACTTCATATACCAATTTTCATTTTTTTAAAGCATAATTTGTAACTTATATGATAGGTACATAGTTGCCAACACTTGTTTTTATAAGGAACTAGCAATCCTTAATCTTCCTTAGGTCGATCAAGTTGTTGGGTATTTAGCTAGTTTCTCCAATTCAAGAGTGTCATCTATTAATGTGCAAAAACATCTCATAATTTCCCTTTAAAAAAATATACTAAAATATATTTTCAAAAGGAAACATGTAAATCAATATATCACTACAATATTAAAAAGGTTTAAAATATACACATTTTATAATAAAAAATAATGAATGGTAAATTTACTCATTTGACTAACAATGGGGCTTGAAGTATGCCCTAAAACTGTGTCTACTTTGCTAAGAGCTTGCTTCCTTGGACTTAAGGAAACAGGTTAACAACCCAAGACCTTATGGCATATGGCAAGAGTGAAAGCCTACCCCCTTATGGTCCACCAAAGGGTTATTCCATATGGTATGGTTTTCCTTGAACAACGGTGATGAGTTAATTTAAAAGTCAAAATTTAAAATTTAATTTCAAAACCATACTATCTGTGATCATGCAGATCATCACTTATTGAGAGGGAGTGTTGATGTCTTTGCAAGATCAAGCAGATCACCTCTTGAGAAGCAAGACAGACTTGGCTAGGTCATGTTGATTTGAGCAAGTATAAAATGTTTAATAAGACGAAACATTACAACATCAATATTAATGTTGATTATTTAATAACAATATACAATTTAGTGTTTGAATTTATGTTTTTAAATATGTTTTTGGGGTGGGTGGAGCTTGGAGTGGGAGGGTTGTTATATTTCCCCAATGAATATGAAGAGATTAGATATGCATGGGGATTAGGTATAGCCAACAACAAGGTTGAATTCCTTGCAATGTGGAAAGGTCTAGATATCCTTGCGAAAAAGGGCATAAGAAAGCTCAAAATTCTAAGGGATTCTATGATTGTCATTAGAATGATTACTAAGTCCCTTTCCACAAATGATTTTGCATACCCTTTTTGGTGAGAAGAATAACACTCTAGTTGAAAAAAATTGAAGAAATTTCCCTTTAAATCTCAATCAAAGAGCCATCAAGGATGGTGGTCGCATGGAATCCCAGTCTCAGGCATTAAACCTTCGGATCCATAAATGATTGGTAACGATGCTTAATAAGAGACCACTTGGAGGTTTAAATGAAGTACATGGTATTCCTAAGCACTCAGCTCTATTTCCCAAGCTTGATATGGACAGGATGAGGGACAGTTGGATGGCACTAATCACAGGCGTTGTGGGATCCCAAATGGGCATATTAATGGAGTAGGGTCTATTGCAACTCTTCCCTCATACTTTCATAAATTATTTGTAAGGAATGTTGGTTTGGTTTCTTGAGAAGGAAAATTATGCAATTGATTTGGAGATTAGAGGAGATATGGTTTTAATGGTGACAGAGGAGCGTAATGGAAGGAGAATAAATGGAGAGGGTCTATTTATGTTGGTTTCGTCAGATATTTGGTCCTATTTTCCATTTCTCTTGGTGTTCTTCACGCAACTGTGTGTGGTTGGATTGTTTGTCAATGACATCAAAAGGCGACCAACCTTTGGAGCCGATATGGCATGGTGGAAAAAATCGGCAACATTTTTTTTCAAATTGTTGATGGGTTGAATTGACATTTTGTCCCACAGGGTAGACCTGTTGGAGAGCAAAAGAGAGGTGAAGACAGTGCTAACAGAGGCAACGTTGGAAAGCCTAGAGGCAAAGGTGGAAAGAAAAAATATTAAGTTGGAGGCGAATTTGATGTCTAACAACACAGAGCTCACCAATGACGGTATATTTATAGATGTTCAAGAATCCCTGTTTGGAAAATCAGATTCGACATTAGGAGTAGCATGAGAATTCCGGTGATGGTGGAATGGATGCATGAGCAAGCAAATAAAAATTGGTCTTTTAGGCAGAAAATGATGAAGTCAGACCCTCGAAGCCTGTTTAATTTTTCGATAATATATGTATTGCAACTATATTTTGTTGTTGGGTCAATTTTGTAAGATATATGGAAGCTTTCAATGTAGAATTCTAGTTCAAAAGGCTCGTAGAGGAAAAAAGGCACTGCTCTGGATCTATTAGAATATGGAAGAATCAGAGATCATAGAATCAAGTTTTGTAATATATAATGTAAATGGTTCTAGCCATGAAATCCAGTCCTTGTAATAGAAAACTAATTATTTCGTTAAAATGTGTGTGTGTGTGTGTGTTTATTAGATATTAAGATTACTTTGTCAATTGGGCATAGAATAGTTGGTGAATGGAATTGGGCATAGATTACTTTGTGCTTGTAATATGTCTTTTAAATAAGGAATTAGCAATCCTTAATCTTGTTTATAACATTGTATAGTTGTTATTTTCTTTTTTAACCATGGTGAATTGGTAAATCCTTGAAGTATTTTGGTGAGGCCTCAAGTTATTCAAGTTCAAATCTTACTTGTAAAGTGTTTATTTTTATAAGGAAACAACAATCATTGATCTTAGTTAAATAAATCAAGGCAAATCTTACTTGTATTGTGATTAATGTCCTGTAAACATTTTTTTGACTAGGTCGAAATAAACTAAAAATAACCCTCTCTTAAAATAAAAATAACTCCAAACCAAAATTCTTCATTATTATTGTTTTTATTAATATCTATTGGGTAGTTAAGGTAACCTTGACTTGCTGGTGGTTTTTGAGCTAGGTTTATGAGAACTCATGGTATTCAAGTGGAATATGACCTATTTAAAGGGGGAAATAAAACTAACCTAGATCCATCTTAACTCTAAACTGCAAATCTCTTTTAAAGTGAAAATAAATTTGATCTTTGCACGCACTTGGTAGATCCCGAGTTAGCATTCATTTATGTTGCTTAAGTGGGTCATTGTTGTTAGTTGTTGATTCATTTGGTCACCAAATAATAATAAAAAATATGAAATACATTTTATTGGGTTTAACACGGATGGTTAAGATAAAAGAGTTTTTACTTTCTTTTTTTAACAAAGGTTAATCAATAACTCATTGGAATAATTTGGGTGAGGTTAGTGGTTATTCAAATTCAAATATTTATTGTAATATGTTTTTTAGTCCCTACCAACTCTAGCAATAAATTTTCATGTTGCCACTATTAATTTAGCATTGACCAATGCAAATTATAATATTTTGCTTTAGAAAACAAATATTTATTTTTCAATATTATTTAAAAATAAATTAAAAAATAAACATTTGATTAGATCATACCTTGGAGGTCTTATTGCAGCCTTTGCATAATACAATGCCATGTGGATAATTACCTCATATTTTTCTCCCATTATTTTTAAATTTGTGCAATAATTTTTCATCATTAAGCTTCATAGGAAAACCACCCAAGATTAAAATCCTTGAAAAGAGTACTCACATAAATAACGTATTTTCTATGAGTTAATCCCCACCATAATTTAAGCAAATTGTTTACATAGAAAATGGATAGAACAAAATGTAAATAAACATATTTACTAGGAGTTACTACCCACCATTATTTATTTGTTCTCCTACACTTCTAGGAGTAAAAATGTAAATGTGCATACTTACTAGTGGTTACTACCCACCAAAATTTATGCAAATCTTTGCCCCTTAGGATGCAATTATTTTTTCCACTTCATGTACCAATTTTCATCTTTTTTAAAACATAATTTGTTACTTATATGACAGGTACAAAGCTACCAACACTTGTTTTAATATTGAATTAGAAATCCTTAATCTTCCTTAGGTAGATCAAGTTGTTGGGTATTTAGCTAGTTTCTCCATTTTAGGAGTGTCATCTATTAATGTGCAAAAACATCTCATAATTTCCCTTTAAAAAAATATACTAAAATATATTTTCAAAAGGAAACATAGTAAATCAATGTATCACTACAATATTAAAAAGGTTTAAAATATGCACAAATTAAAATAACAAATAATGAATTGTAAATTAACTCATTTGATTAACAATTGGGCTTGAAGTATGCCTTAAAATTGCTTCTATTTTGCTAAGAGCTTGCTTCCTCGAGCCTAAGGAAACAGGTTAACAGCCCAAGATCTTACGGTATATGGTAGGAGTGAAAGCCTACCCCCTTACGGTCCACCAACGAGTTATTCCAGACAGTATGGTTTTCCTTGAATAACGGTGATGAGTTAGCCTGCATTTGACGATAACATCTAGAGATTGTTGTCCTCACTATTGGTTTGAAAACTGTGTTATGATAGATTTCTCACTCTTAGAGAAAAAAACTCATTTGATTAACAACGATTAACAAATGGAGGGAGCGATGAAAACGAGGTGGAAAACCCTGGTTATGGTTTTGAAGGCACTATTCATCGGGAAGGTTGAGACATTTTTTAAGTTGTACGTATGGCAGACTTAAGCTATCATTTGGCCCCCCTATGAAAAAACTTGTCAACATTTTGTACTGCTTGGGGTTTGCACCTTATTGGTTTGTGTTCCCTTTCCAACATAGGTCTTTTGCTTGTTTTTGAGTCTCACTTAAAACGACAATGGCGGTCCTTTGTTTTGGCTCTGAGTCTATACAGTGGGTTTTCTACCAGTCAGGGTTTGGGTTAAGTGATAAATGGCTTTGGTTCACACCTTCCCCTCTCACAGTTTACAATGGGATTTTTTTTATTTTTATTTTGGACAGGCACTATGGTTAAACCAATGGAGTTTGTTGACTTGGAGCCGGAAGTGAAAGATATTTTAATATTAGTCGCATGTGGGTTCTTGTGTTGAACAATCTCATGTTTGGGCAGAGGAGCATAGGGAAGCCCTTTCACGGGAAATATGGTGAATATCGAATGGTTTTAACAGAGTCTTGCATTGAGGGGATGCAAGGGTTTCCCTCAAGATTTAGCCTCCGATCCAGTGGAAGACTTACAGTTACCCTAAGCTAATTCAGGTGGTGTATAGCAAGTGGAAGGGTAGCTTGGGCCACTCAAAGAGGAGAGGGAAGATTCCACGAAGGATTTATCACTCTCAAACCCATCACAAAATGGTCGACAAGCAGGTTTGAAACACACACACACACACACACACACAAAGAAAAAAAAAAGGGAAAGTTATTAAGAAAAATTTGGAATACCCAAATTTGGTTTTAGGGGTAGACATTCAAGTCGACCGGGAGATGGCGGCCTCAAAGACCATCCTGGTGGGCAGAGCGCATGGAAAATTCTTCTTTGCTCTATTTATCTCTGATTGGAATGAGCAATCTTGGGAAGAGACTCTGGATAAGGACTTACTGTTACCGATGAAATAGGTAACCTAACCTCAAAACGAGAACTCTAGCCCAAAAAGACTCAAAAAACATGAAAAAACACCCCAAAAACAAAAAAAGGTGTATTCCAGAACGCACTTGGTTTTTTTTTAAGGTCAAATTTCAACATTTTATAAAATTATGCTAAAAACAAAATTGTTTCTTGAAAAAAAGATTGAAAAAACACCCTCAAAACAGAACCAGTTGATGCTGGAATAACAAAAAAAAAATAAAAAAATTGTGTCATATTTTTGACATTTTAAAAAATAGAAATAACATTTTTTAATTTTTAAAATTCAAACATTAAAAAAAACCTAAAATTTAAGAAAAAATAAATTTAAAAAATAAAAACATTTTAAAGCTTAAAATTAAAAAATATATAGGAATAAAAAAATAAAAACAAAAATTTTAATTCAAATATTAAAAAAAATAAAAAATATTAAATTTAAAGAAATATATTAAATTTTAATAAATTTAAAACTTTAAAATAACAATTTAAAAAAAAATATACATTATGTAAAAAATGAAAAATAAAATACAATAAAAATATTAAATTTAAAAATATATATATTAAAAAAACAAATAAATTTTAAAAAATAAATTAAATTTAAATTATAAAAAATAATATATATATATATGAACTTAAATTAAAAATATATATATTCTTGGTATAAAATATTTCGGCAAAAATCACATTCCAACAGATTTTGTCGACGCTTTTCGAACCAGCGATTGTGGTTCATCATCAGGACAAGATAAGAAATCTGATCTAAAACACAGTTTAAATAGATAGGAAACTCTAACTAGCCATTATTCCAAAACGGATAATTAGACTAAATCATAAATTTCTAAGATAAAATAATATTAGAGTTATTATTATCTCAAAACGGATACTTTGACTAAATAATGAAATTAATAGTTAAATTATTATTATTGTATTTAATTAATAATTAAAATATTCAAATATAATAAATATTTATATAAAATTAATTAAAAATAATAATAATAATATTAGGAATTTGGCTTCTGTGATCCATAAAATATGTGTAGAATTTTTTTCGCTGAAAATCACATAGGAGAAAATTTGTGTCGATGTGTTTCGAACCAGCCAGTGTGGTTTATCTTGTCCTGATGATGAACCACACTGGCTGGTTCGAAAAGCATCGACACAAATTTTCTCCTATGTGATTTTCACCGAATTTTTTTTTACACAAATAATAATAATAATAATAAATAAATAAAATAAAATAAAATAAAATAAGATAAAATAAAAATAAGTAAAAATAAATAATTAAATGAAAATGAAAATGAAAATAAAATAAAAATAAATGAATGAAAAATAATAACACTCAAAGAGAAATTAGTAGAAATTCTTTCGGTAATAATCACATGCAAACGATGTCGACGCGTTTCGAACCAACCAGTGTGGTTCATCATCAGGACATTTGCATGTGATTATTACCGAAAGAATTTCTACTAATTTATATTATGGATCACAGAAGCTTAGATTCCAAAAACTCAAAGAGAAATTATACAATAACAAATAAATTAACTGAATATGGAAATTAATAGTTAATATATTATTATTATATTTTATTAATCATTAAAATATTTTAAATATAATAAATACTTATATAAAAATAAACAACAACAAAAATAAAAACAAAAAAGAAGAAGAAGAAGGAGGAGGAGGAAAGAAGAAGAAGTTAAAAATTAAAAATTAAAAATAATAATAATAATAATTAATTAAAAAAAAATTTTTAAAATTAAAAATAAAAAATAAAAATAAAAATAAATAAATAAATAAATAAAAATAAAAATAAATAAATATATATATATATATATATATATATATATATATATATATATATATATATATAATGAAAGCACTAAGATAAATTACATAAATAGATATATATATTTTATTTATTTATTTATTTTTAAGTAAAAACAAAAGTAAATAAATACAATAAAAATAACATAACTAAATAAGGATAGATACAAATAAAGATAACATATATAGAAGAATGAAAAATATAATATTCAAATTAAATACCAATGATAAGTAATTAAATAAATAATAATAATAACTGAATAGAAATAAAATCAAGAACAAAAAGGGAAGAATAAAACAAAAACAGAGAGAAAATAAATAAATAAATAAAAATAAAAAAGGAGAACAGAAAGGAAAGAAAACCTAAGACTATGAGTGAAGGGCTGGGATCCAACATTTGCTAAGACTCCATCCATCATCCCTGTTGAGGTTGACAGACCTCTTTTCAATCTCTAAGGCCTCCCTTAACTTTCTATGGTGGAAATGGTCTATCATTGCAATAACTTTTGCATCTTCATTGCAAATGTGATGCTTTGTCTTATCTGCATGCTCTGCTAATGCAGAGGTGCGAGACCTATTATGCTTAAGGTCAGCGGCATGCTCCTGAATTCTTTGACTAATGGAACGACCAGTCTCACCGATGTAAGGGGTCCCACAGGAGTAAGGAATCAAGTAAAGACCCTTACCATCCTTAGGGCAGATCGGGTCCTTAACAGATCTAAGAGAACTCTGAATGGTGCGGAGGGGCCTAAAGGTTGAGGGAACAGTATGTCTCTTTAGAATCCTTGCGATTTTATCAGTCGTTCCCTAGATAAAAGGAAGGTGAACGCCAGATAACCTATCACAATGTTCCTTTTTGACCTTAGGACCTTTTTCAACTTTTTGAAAAGCTTTAAGACATTAAACCTTGTTATAACCATTATTAAAATAACAAATTAAATTGAAAAAAGAAAAATATTAAATTTTAATAAATAAATGAATAAACAAATAGATTTTGGAAAATAAAAATAAAAAAATAAATTAAAATTAAAATTAAAATTAAAAAAAAGTTAAAAAAACTTAAAAAATCAATTAAAAATGAAAAATTGAAAAAAATAAATTAAAAAAAATAATAATAAAAAAATTAAAAAAAAGTTAAAATTAAAAAACAAAAAAATTAAAACAAATGAAATTGAAAAAAAAAACAAAAAACAATTTAAATTTTTTGAATTAAAAAAATTTAAAAAATAAATTAATTAATTTAAAAATAATAATAATAATTTTTTTATTGTGTTGGCGTCGCTAATCGGCCTCCCACCTAGGTGGCAGGGGAGGCCGGCCATTGGGCGGACGAGGAGGCTGCATGCGGGAGGGCGATTCCTGGAATCGGCCTCCCGCCGCGGGAGGGCGATTCCTGGAATCGGCCTCCCGCCGCGGGAGGGCGATTCCTGGAATCGCCCTCCCGCCGCAGGAGGGCGATTCTCGGAATCAGCGTCTCGCCCAGAGGGCGGCAGAGGCATGCAACCCCCCCGCCCGCCAAGCGGCTGGCCTCCGCCGCCACCTGAGCGGGAGGCCGATTGGCGGCGCCACCACAATCATTTTTTTTTTTTTTTTTAAATTCAAAAAATTTAAAATTCCTTTTTTTTTTTTTTAATTCAAATTTTTAATTTAAATTTAATTTGTTTTGTTTTGTTTTGTTTTTTTGTTTTTAGATTAATTATTTTTTTAAATTTAAAATTTAATTTAATTTTTTTTTTTTTTTTAATCTTTTAGTTTATTTAGTTTTTAATTTTTTAAATTTATAAATTGTTTCATTTAAAATTTAAAAAAAAAAGGGTAAATTTATGGATATTTGTTTTTTAATTATTTGCACGTGGTTTTTTTGTTTTTTTTTTTTAAAGATAGTTTTTTTTTTTTTTTTTAATTCTTTTATTTTAATTTTCTTTTTCAATTTTAAATTTATTTTTTATTTTTATTTTTATTTATTTTTTATTTTTTTAATTTGTTTTTTTTGTTAATTTTAAAATTTGTGTTTTTTTTTTCTTCTTATTATTATTATTTTATTTTTAATTTAAATTTTTAAATTTTAAATTTTATTTTATTTTTTTTAATCTAAATTTAATTTTGTAATTTAAATTATTTTTAAATTTTCTATTTATTTATTTATTTATTTTTATTATTATATGGTTTTTTTTAATAACTTAGAAAAAAATGTTTTTGATGTTTTTTTTTTGGTTAATTTTTGCTTTTTTCTTTCAATTATGTGTTTTTTTTTTCAAATTTTGTCATCTCTTTTGATATAATTTTCGAATTTTTTTGTTTTTTTGTTTTTTTTTTTTTACGAGTTAATATTTTTTTTTTTAACATTTTTATTGGTTTTTTTTATTGTTTTTATATATATATTTTTATCTAAGTTTTGTGTTTTATTACCAACATGAAAATCACCACTCTAAAAAAAAGGTTGATGTTGCATCAATACGTTTCAAAATTAGCATGAAAATCACCGCTCTAAAAAAAAAAGTTGATGCCGCATCAATACGTTTCAAAATTAGCATGAAAATCACTAACATTTTAAAACAAATATTCATACTTCATAAATAAAAATATTAGAGTGTCAAAAATGTGCACAAAAAAAAGGGGTGATTCTGCATTACCACTTTTCAAAATCGGGTGCTTTTAATGCTACCAAAAAAAAGTAGGTAACAGTGCGGTTACCTATTTCATCGGTAACAGTGTTGGAGGTGATAACTTTGTCAAATGGGTGGTCTATGATTGAGTTTGCGAATAAAGAGACGCTAGAATGCTTGCTCACGCACAATTGTGGTTTTTGCATTGTGTCGATTCTCTTAAAGCGGTGGTCGCCCATATTTGATGCGAAGTAGGAAAGAGTGGATGAGATCCTGGTTTGGGTGTGTCTACCAACTTTGCCTCCACATTTATCGACCATGGACGTTTTCAGGGCTATTAGGAATAGTCTGAGCATCTTTCTGGATGCAGACATGTCATTTCAGGATACAAAATCTCGGAATGTTGCTCGTATTCTGGTTAGTCTTGTCCCTAAAGAAGCTTTGGTAGAAAAAAACCACCTACACCTCGACGGAAACTCTCTTTTTTTTTTTTCCAGATTATTGATTACGAGCACTTACCTTTTAGGTGCCATAGATTCCACAAACATGGTCACTTGGGCAGAGATGTCCCTATGGGAATTAGCAGGAGGCGTCGTTAAAAGGGAGTTATCAGGAATGAATATCGGGCTCAGGTTGATCAGTAAGAAGGGGGCGAACGGGTACAGATGGAAGAGGCAGTGCACCAGCAGGAAGAGGGGATGATCCTAATGGAAGGGATGGAGGAACATGTTGAACATGTGGAGAACCCACTCGCCGGAGAGATGAATCAAATGGAGGACATCCATGAACCAGTTGAACTTGCACTGGACACGGCAGGTACTGTTACTCGCTCCTTATCTTCTATACATGATACTCTTGATATTTTATTAAATGTTATTCAACCGCTTGGTCCTTCTAGGCCTCATGTGAATGAGCCTTTGTGCATAAAAAATCTTTCTCTGGCCATGGAAAACATCATTACTACCATCCCTAAACTATCAATTGACACCATCCCTTACAACCTTCGTCCGCAGTATAAAAAATATTTGTTTGTTGAAGCCTTTGAAGGGTTGTGAAGTCATCTTGTTCCTGATAAGCCCAGGAAAATAAGGGTTCAAAAAACTGACAGATCAAAGGCACAATTAAAAGTAATGATAGATATACTTGATGGGAAACAATTATCTCTCAAAGGGGTGCTCAGAGCGGCGCAAACCCTTGTCACTGTTTCCAAATGATTTTGTTGTCTTTCAACTGTAGAGGGTTCGCTAGTACCCATAAGAAACTAGATCTAAAAGATCTCTTCCTTAATTATAGACCTGATGTGATTATGCTCCAAGATAATTTGGGTCAGGATGATCTAGTTATGGCATTGCTCAAGAAAATTCTCCAGGATTGGTCTTTTGTGACCATTGATGCCAAAGTAAGATCGGGAGGATTAGCTCTGGGTTTAAAATACATTACTTTAAAACCGAAAAACTCACGGGGCTCTGATTTGGTCATTGGAGTAGAGGTCAATTCAACTGAATTAGCTGTAGATTTCACTATTGTCAATATCTATGGGCCTTTCCAGGAGAGGATATCTTCCAGGAACAACCTTCTCTCAAAGTCTTACATGCTTGACCCCTATTTGGTGGTGTGAGGTGATCTCAACTTCTCCATAGGCCTGTTCGAAACATGGGGCCCTATGGCTCAAGTAGACCCCTTTGCAAATGTTTTCTTGAACAAATTAAGAGAATTTCGCCCCATTGACTCAAATATAATTAAGTATCTCCTACATGGAGGAATAAGGGAGTGGGGGATGCCCGAGTGGCAAAGAGATTGGATCCTTTCCTCTTGAATTAAGATTTTTCAAGTTTGATTATGGGATTTAGGCAATGGGTCGGGTCTGGGGGGGAATCGAACCACTCTCCTATCTTACTTGAGATGTCTTGACCTTACAAGAAACCTAGTTTCCCTTTCAAGTTCAATTCAGGATGGCTGAAGGACCCAAACTATATTAGTCTTATTCAAGAAACATGGAGTCCTATGGATAGATCTGGAACTAGATTCCATGCACAGTCCCTTATGAGTAACATGAAAAGACTTTAAAAGGTGACAATTTAATGGGCAAAAGAGAAACTAAAAAGGGACGAAGTTGACCTTCGAAATATTGGGAAAGAACTAGAAATAATGGAAAGTCTAGAAGCCGATGGATATGAGAACGAGGAGAAGAGGGATAGGATAAAGTTACTGGAGACTAAGAGAAGGAACATTTTAACAGATAATGACGAGCAATGACATTTAACAAGTCGAGCAATCTGGCTCTCAGTTGGGGATGAAAATACAAAATTCTTCCAGAATTATGCCAAAGGGAGAAAAAAATCCAATACCATTTGGGAACTGGACAAGGCAGGTGGAGGTAAAACAAAATATTTCAATGAGCTAGAAAAAATGGGAAAATACCACTCCAAATCCTTATTCATAGCCCTAGAGGGAGCAACAATTGTAGAGGTGATCAAGGTTGCTCAACTCTTTCCCAGATATGTTGAGGAGGAAGACAATGAACGGTTAATGGCTTCCGTTTCGAAGCTAGAAGTTGAAATGTCCTTAATTAAATGCAAAAAGACAAGAGTCCAGGGCCCGATGGTTGGATAGTTGATTAGATTTGGATCAAGGACCTAATTGATAGCTCAAAATTCAAAGTGTTTGAAAGTGTGCCAAACCTAAGCTACCAGATAGATCTCGTCTTCCTAATTCTGGTGCCACGAACGGTTCGAAAAACCGACACCTTATGAAGAAGTTATCGTGTTTTGAAAAGTCCAGTAAACTACAATTTCTCGCTTTTGACCAAGTTTGACTGGATTTGGAAAATCCAAAAAAAAATAAATCCCTGGAATATTCCCTCTAGGCCAATCATATTTTGACACGTGGCGCAATCTTATTGTTGCGTGGATTGTACGTTGGAATTTTGACCAATGAATGGGTGACACGTGGCCAACCCTGAGGTCACCGTGTGTTCACGTGATTATGAAATACAATTTTGGGGAGCTGGCTGGGATCGATCCGGTGACCTCCTACATAGAGCACGAAGCATTTACCTTTTGGACTATGTGTTAGTTCTTAACTATACAAGAACTCAATGCATATTTGAGTTTGGTCGTTTTCAGGTTTGGGGGTTAAAGAGGGGCCAAGCCTTCCCTCATATGGCTGTCGCGCCATGAACCATGGCTAACCACCACATATTACCCGCCAAGTGTTTTAAAAACTGGTCACATTGCACATTTAAACCGCGTATTCTACGTGTATTATCTGCCAACAATTGTAAACCCCGACGGTTACGGAAAACCGTGGAATTTTCAGACATGTGCCCAGCTCCAAAACCACAACATTTAATTATGCGGTTAGAACTGGCGGAATATATGGCAGGCATGCCATTTTTGGCATAATCCCATTTTTAACTAGAGTTAAGTCCAGTTTCTCCAAATTTGGTGGAGGAATTTTAGGGGCCATTGGGAAAAATGAGTTCAGGCTCTATCTTGAGCTAGATTCGACCAATTTTGGAGTGCCAATAGTCAATTTCAACTATATAAAACATTCCATACTCATTGGTGAGGGTTTCAGAGCCATCATAGGACTTTTGAGCAAGTTTTTTCTTCAGTGAGGTTCTAGGGCCACTAAGGCCACCAGGGGCCAGTGACAGTTTGAGGCCTAGCCAGTGCAACTAGAGGCCTTATTCAGAAATCCAACAGTCAATTTTGGATGTTTCAGATTGTTACACAGCAATTTGTCACTGTCCCTGCAATTCCCCATCCCGCACAATTGGAGGGTTTATTCCGTGACCTGTGAGCAGTGACATAGCTTGAAAACACTTTCATGGAATTCCCCTAAACATGTACTTTCATTGCCCTGAAGACAACTCCTTATGAAAAACCGTAAAAACACCCCTTTTTGCATTGCCGTGGGTAGCCAGTTCAGTACCCGTGCCAATGGGGGAAATCCTTCAAAGAGGGCGTGCCAATTGGCGCTCTGTCCCAGAGTCGCACTCGCGCCAGCCATTTTAAGGAGTGTTTTTTAAAAATAAATGGCGGAAGTTTCGTCCTAACTGATCCAGAAACTGGCATCTAATTTGAGTTGGGAGGTTTGGCTCCGGATCTCCATGTAGAGGAAGTGGTTTGCCACCTCTCATGGAAGCTTCCTTGAGGATAGGGCCAATCCCATGATTATAGGGATCCCAACTCCCCTTCCTCCATCTATAAAAGCTTGCTAATCTCATTTGCAAGCTAGTCTCCAAGTTCCCAAGAGCCATCAGAGCCTTATGCTGCAAGAGCCTTGATTCATTCCCTTAAGGCCAAATCCAAGCAAGGAGATCATTGTCGAGACATCTGAAGAGAGAGGTTTGTCCCATCCCCGACAGGCTTTTTCGAGACGTGTTCTGCTGGCGACCCTCCGAAGGAGAATTCAGCATCAGGGCTATGGTTGTATTCTTCTTTGATTGATTAATGATAAGTGACTATTGGTTATGGTTCCACTCTTGTTGTTGATTATGATGTTGAGTTATGTCTTCTCTGACTGACATATAGTTGCATATACTGGATTTTACGCTTGTGTTTGTTTTGTTTCTTGCGTGTGCAGGTGTCCGATCACGGAGATCATGAGGATTGTGATCTGCCGGAGCTAAGGAACGGGAGCACTACTTTCTCTACAAGCGACAGCGTTGGATTCCAGGTAAGCCTTCATCGCTAGTTGTTTTATTTGCAATTAGGAACCTGCACTATAGCGTGTGACGATTGTTGCTAGACCCGGTCTGGGCTAGTAGGGATCGCCTCTGTCCGCAGAGGGGATTTACCTCCACAACAAATTGGCGACTCCACTGGGGATCGTCTAGCTTGTTGTTGTTTGTTTTATAAGCTATAGATAGAGCCTGAAGTTAGCCAGATAGCCTTCGAAACGCTATTACTCTGCAATTGCGAAGTAGATCAAAGTTGCTTCAGTCAATCTCCGGTTTAGTTTATGAACTAAACACTTGGAGGATTGTCTTGTCTTTTCGGTTGTTTCTCGATTCTGCTTGATTGGTCGGCTCTTTTGGCTGGTTCTTTTGTGTTTTTCGCTTTTGGTTAGCTTGATCATCACTGGTCTGCTTGTTGGATTGTCTATTTTTTTTTTTTCCTTAGCAAACTCGATTGGCGCGCTTTACAGCCTGATAGTCGCGCCCATTGGCGCAGGTTGCTTGTGTATTACCTGCGCCAATTCCTTTCTGGCGCTAGTTTCAGCCTCACAGCCGCGCCAATCCTGTGAGGTACTAGGGTTTGCCTTGTTTTGACCTTCCTGAGCTTGATCAGTGTGTTTGGTTTTGTTTTTTCAACTGCTTGAGTGTTATGGGGCCTTGTTTGACTGGCTGTGACTTTCATCCTTTGGTTGTTTGTCATTTTCCATCGATTTCACATTCTAGCCCTAGGGCATCTAAGTGCTCTTGTGTGTCGAGCCTCCCTTGGGAGTTTTTGGTCTCTATTTGTTCATTCGACCTTGTGATTGCTTCTTTGCATTCGTTTGGCAGTTGTTTATCATTTTATTGCGTCATTTGAGTGTTGGTTCTCTTCTTCATTCGAATTTCGCTTTGTCTCACTTTGGGCCTAGATTACATGGTCCATTTGGGTCTTTGGGATTCTCTTGGTTTTGAGGGACTGTTTTGTCGATTTGGAGATCTGATTGTGCGTTTGTATTGAGTGAAATTTGTGTGTTTTCCTCTTTCCTCATCACTTCTCAAATTGCTCTTTTCGTTAGTTTTCATTTTGTTTAGTGCATGTTGCTATTAAACATTGAAAATATAAAAATCTCTTTTGCTTTTGATTAGTTGCTGCAAATTAAAATCTTTTCGGTGTTATTAGTAATTAGTAACTTTGAGGAAAAAAATTTTGGTTAACATTAGCTGCATTAGAGACTTTGTTGGTTGTTTTCTGATCATTTTATTTGTGTGAAAAGCTCTCAACCCTTTCGTAGTTAGCTTTCATCGAATGAAATGATATACTGTGGCATATAGTGTGCAATTAGGAGATTTTGAAACATCACACTCGCTAAGGCCTGAAAACTGAAACGTAATTGAAGATAAACATTAAAATTTACTCAATTTACACTAAGGCGGCATTGAAACATTAACGCAACATTTAGTGGTCTAGGCTAGAGACGTGTTCCGACGTCTTTAAACCTAGTAGCTGTCGTTCGCCTCCTGGCTTTAGACAGCACTAGTACGGACTTGTGCTCCCCGTACCGTCGAGTATATAAAGGGAGACCCCACTAGGTTTCTATCCTTTTTCCATAGGAAGCCGAGTCTGCCACCCTATACCCGTGATACACCGGACACAACATTCGGGGAGATTGCCTGCACGTACGTTAAGTCCTTGGTTGATTTCTCTTTCATTTTTGAAACCAAGGTGTATATTGCAGTTCACGGTTATTTGGTACACCCTTTGCCTAGTATTCCTGAGTAGTCATTTGATCTTTTCTGACTCTTTAAATTCGAAAGGATCACCAAGCGCTTGTCCTTTCACGCTTGTTTCAAAACTGAAAGAGATAGAGTCACCTTTCATCCGTTTCTCGACTCTCAGAACATGAAACGGTGAAGTTTCTAAGTTTCAATGTGGTAAAATAAATCACCCGCAATCACACGCCTTGTTAGATTTTGCTTGTTGGTCGTTTGATTGTGTGTCTTGACTCTTTTTCAGCCCGTGTGTGTTGTGCTTGATCTTTTGTCATTGTTGTCACAATGGCGGAACCTTCTATTTCGTCTACTGGTAGTCCATATACGGACGATTCATCAAAGGCTTCTCAGTCCTCTGCTGAACCCTAGTAGCCCATCGTTTCCGAGTTTTCCCGACGGGGGACCGGTTCTGTCTGAGCAGCCCTTTGGAGGACCAGTTGAGTTCAATTGGCCCTTTTTCGACCCTTGGTTTGGATTGGGAGTAGGGGAAGATTTCCCTCCTCTTACGTTGGGCTCGCCTTTTATAGCTGTTGTTGTTCCTCCTAGTCCTCGCCGTCTGTTACAATATCTAGCAGCAGGTTTAAAAATGAGTGATTCTGCTAGTGAGGAAATCCCCACGTCTGGTGAAGATTACCAGTTATTCCCTCGACAGTTATTTCCAAAAGGAAACCCTGAACCATTTGTTATGTCATCACCTGGTCCCTCATTACCAGCCAAGTATAGATCCTTGGGTCAGATTATTGCCGTCGCTGCCTCTATGGGGGTATCAGTTCCTTCTACGAGGCCGGTTGTTCCTTCATTGGGGATGTCTCCACGGACGCCCGTTACGTCATCCCCTCAGGTTACTTCTGTATCCTCCATGCCCACTGTTTGTGTGGCTGCATCTGCACCCGCTGTTACTACCCAGTCTGTAAGGACCACATCCCTTCCCGAAGACATCTACATAGCATCTGCTATGCCGGAGAACATCTCTTCGTAGGAGTATCGATTGTCTCTGCAACAGTCGAACCCCGAGGTTGGACAGTCCTCTCAAGATCCCAACCGCTCGTACTTTTCGCATTATGCACAAGATGGTACGCCCGTGTACGTCTTTCCATATCAGTACGATGAGCATGGGAACCCTTTACGTTTACCTGCTCTTGAGGCTCAGCTTCATGCTCAGGGTTTACCGTATAACTAGGTTGGACAACCGTACAACCCGCAAGGGCAACCTTTTCAAGGCCAACCTTCGGGCCAGCCTGGCTATCCTTATGACCCGTAGGGACAGCCCATACAGGACTACCCTCCGGGCCAACAAGGGCCATTATATGATCTGCAAGGACAGTATTACAACCCTTCCGGTCAACTCGTGCAGCCTCTCCCTGGAGTCCCACCTGGGCAACCTCAAGGACTCACAGGGCAACCGGGGTACCAACCCGGGCCGGTATACGGTCTTGGGGGGCAAGTCTGGAGTGTAAAAACTCTGGTAAACTTGAATAAGTATATATTATTATTGATAAAAGATGAGATATGAGATATGATTACAATGGGGAATCACCAAGGCTTTAAATATAGCCTTATGGTGTCCCTTGGCGAAGAGGCATGATCTTTGATCATGCCCTTTCACTTAATAAAACCTAAGATAACTATATCTAACTAATAATTAATAAAATATACATAACAAAGTCCAACCTTCTCAACCTTTGCAACCACAGTATCCTCTTAATCCCAACGTTGCACATCAGCCAGGACCATCTTATGGATGCTGTTGTGAAGTCAAAGCGTTATCCCAACCACACCGACTCCATTAGCTGCGAGCCAACCGGCCCATCCGACACAACCCGATATCCCGCCACCAAGCCAACCGGCCAATCCGGCACAACCTGGTGTCCCTCCACCAGGCCAACCGGCCTATCCGGTACAACCTGGTGTTGCTCAACAGCCAAGACAACCTGCACAACCGGCACAACCTGTTTATCCAGGTCAACCTGTTCAACCAGGACAGCCCGCTCAGCCAGGTCAGTCTGTTCAGCTAGGCCAGCCTGCACATCCTGTCAACCCTACCCAACAGTCGACTTATTCAATGCCGCAGCCAAATCAACCGTTGCACCCTAATTATCAGGCTCAGCAGGGCCCCACCTATCAGCATCCCACTCGACCTCAAGACGGTTACTATTCTCATGGTCAATATTGACCGAATTATAGCCAGCCCCAAGGTTCTAACTATTACTCTCAACAACCCGGCTACACCTATGCTCGACGACCAAATCCACATGCGCCCACATGGCGCCGACTTATAATCGGGGTCCGCACTGCGGTTATGGCAACTGGGCCCATGCCGTGGGTCCCCGACATACAGATGGTGGTCCTCCGGCTTGAAGCCCCTACGGTCGAAATCCTACGGAATGACGAGAACCCCTGGGGGCAAGGATATTCTCAGCAGGCGTGAGTACGGAGTGCCCAGGTTCCCAAAAATGGGGACCCGGGGCATGCCGTCCTATCCGCCATTGTCATTCCTGGCTACCTTGGAATTACCGGATGTTTCGAAATTAACCAATGATCCGATTCTACACAATCCTTATTGGCCTCCGGTTCCTACCAAGGTACCCGGTTATTGCCCCAAGTTTGAGGGTAAAGCTGGGGAGGACCCCCAAGCTCATGTGATGACTTACCATCTTTGGTGTTCGTCCAACTCCTGGGTAGATGATTCAATTTGTTTACACCTCTTCCAGCGCACTTTGACTGGTGCTGCCGCTAAGTGGTATATTGAATTATCCCGTGGCATCTTTCAAGATTTCAATACGTTAGTCGTGGCTTTTCTGACTCACTTTCAGTTACCGGTTCGCTACGAAGCCGGGACACACCTCCTGACTTCTTTGAAGTAGGACAAAGCCACCCACATTTCTGATCACATTCATGAGTGTCGACATCGTCATAGAATGATCAAGTTCCATATACCTAATCAGATACTAACTCATTGGTTCACCACCTCCTTTGTTAACAAAATCGCCCAATATATTGCTATGGGAGCATGTGTGACTGAAGAACAAGCCATAGCGCATGCCTAATATCTGGATCTGGTATACTTTCAGTCCGGCACACTTTATGATATTTTTCCTGATGCTCCACGGTCTGGAACCTCTAAAGCTCCACCTACCCCGGTGGTGGATGGTGTTATTGGTTCCGTGTCTCAGAGTTCGAATAAATCTTCGAATGGGAAGCAGAAGTCCAACTCATCCAATAATTCTGCTCCTCCCACCCCTCCCGATTCTGGCAAAACTGCGGAGGTTAACGCCATTCAGGCTAATCCTACGGAAAAAGCCTCCAAAAGAAAGAAGAAGAGCAAAGGTAAATCCAAATCCGACGCTCCAAAGCCAGAATCTTCCAAACCTCGTACCGAGGACAATTCCCAACGTAAACCGAAGTACCCCTACCTTATTTGTGAAGGAGACCATTATACCAAAGATTTTCCACGACGATCTGAAGTTAGTCAACTTCTCAAAGGCTCCAAAGGGACTCCGGCCATTCTTAAAGAACTGTTCCCATCTCAGCAGACCCAAATGGTTGAATAGCCTTCACCATCTGCACCATTTGGGTCTCAGGTCTTTATGATGAATGGTGATGCACCTATTTCTATTGTTACGCATTCGAAGGATTACAAGGAATCATGTCAGGCACCTGGGAAGGTAGTTGTGGACGGTCCACCTCCCCCACCTGTCTCCGGTTCGTTGGAAATTGAGAAGCCTACTGCTGAACCCATTGTGAGGCCACCTTCCAAAGGTGTTCTACAAAGGTCTTCCTACAACCCAAACACCTGTGCCGCTTAGCACTACAGTATTGTTGAGGATCTGGCACAAGCGCCTTCTGCCATGTCTGCATTGGAAGTTCTTCAAAGTTTCCCGTCACAACGGAAATCTTTGTTGTCTGCAATCGGTGGGATCGATCCCACTGATTCTAATCTTCTCACCTTCGACTTAGAGAACTTTACCCCCTGACTTCCACATCAGATCGCTCTTGTTATTCAAGTCGGGATCAACGGTCTTAACATCCATCGGGCCGTTGTGAATGACTCTCCTGCCCTTTCATCGTCTCCTAATGCCCTAGAGGCATTCGATGGTTGGGAATCGAAACCCCTGGGTGTTCTCGAGAGTTTATCGATTACCTTACAGGGGAAGATAGTCAACGTAGAAGTAGAAGTAGTTGACGCCAAGCTTAACTACAATACACTTCTCGGCCGCAGTTGGACTCACGCCATGTTATGCATGCTGTCCACCCTCTTTCGACTTCTTAAGTTCCCTCATGAGGGAAAAATAGTTACTATGGATCAATTGTCTTTCTTCACCTCCACCTCTGAGAACAACGTTCCTTATGTGGATTAGATTCCAAATCCCCCTGAAAGTTTAGGACCCGGTCTCTTCAAAGACCCCGTCCTCATGGGTATTTTTCCCGCACCGCCACCACACACCGCTCAAGTTAATATGATCTCTAGGTCTGATGACCCATGGCTCATCCCTACGCCTGAGCAGGTGACTGAGTTTGGAGAATCGATGCCCTTAACTCTGGTAGAGATTAACTACTGTGAAATCATCGCTGCATCTGATCATCCCCCTCCTCAACATGCTCCTTCGAGCATGCCTTTAGACATCTATTCTCAATCCCCCTGGCTCGGCGAGGCCGACTTGCCTGATCCTCTTAAAGAGATTTTTCCTTCTGATGAAGCCATTGTTGAAACAATTTCTCTTGAGGACCTGCCTTGGAGCGATGGACATCATCGTTCCTCATTCATGCCTAGCTTGGGCAATGTCTGATTTTCTGGCGTTTTGTCTCGAGGGTTCCCACTCCACACCTCTTCATCGCCCATATTGACATGAGGTGCTTTCAGAGAAACTGCAGAACAACATCCTCAAAGCCATCTTCATATATTTAAGTGACCCATGGTGTGTGATATTATTATTATCTGGACGTGGTCTTTCTCTGCGAGGTTGACTAAAGATGCCCGACGTCAGATTCGACATCAGTCTCAACCCTACCGTATTGTAGGAGATATATTATACCGGGTTGGAGTAGATTCGGTGCTCCGTCAGTGTTTGACTTTGGAAGAGGCCGAAAGAGTCTTAAATGACTGTCACAGTGGCACCTATGGCGGTCACATGTCTGGATATGCCACCGCCCAGAATATTCTGCGTGCGGGTTACTTCTGGCCGTCAATCTTCAAAGACTGTATTATTGCAGTCCGCAAATGTCACGCGTGCCAGGTTTTTCAGCGCAAGATGGGCGCGCCACCCCTCCCTCTGCATCCTGTCATTACCGTCGGCCCTTTCGCAAAATGGGGCGTAGATTTTATGACGTGTAACCCTCATTCGGCCGGGGGGCATGCATATATAATCGTCGCTGTCAACTACTTTACTAAGTGGGCTGAAGCGATTCCTACACTAGCCGCCGATGGTAAGACAACTGCCCAATTTATCTTCAACCACATCATTGCACGTTTCGGGGTCCCTCAGGCCATTGTAACCGATCATGGCACTCACTTTCGAGATTACATGATGGACGAGCTGACATCAAGATTGGGCTTATGACACAATAGCTCAACGCCATATTACCCCCAAGCAAATGGCCAGGTTGAGGCTGTGAACAAAGTTTTGGTAACAATGCTTCAACGAATAGTTGGAATTCATAAGTCCAATTGGCACCTCCAATTGTTCTCAGCTCTATGGGCATACCGGACATCAGCAAAGAGTGCAACCGGATTCATGCCATTCCAATTGGTGTATGGTATGGAAGCAAATCTTCCGGTTGAGTGCGAAATTCCTTCCTTAAAGTTGGCTGTGGAAATTTTTCCCAATACTTCTCCTGAAGAAGAGCGTCTCTTGTATTTGGAATGGTTGGATGAAACCCGCTGCTTGGCTGCTTTAGTCCTTGAAGCACAGAAGAAGCGGGTCAAAGCACACTTTGATCAATCGGTCTCTCCACGTTCCTTTGTCGAAGGGGATCTTGTCCTCCTATATGACCAAGCACATGACAAACTCGGGGCAGGAAAGCTCCAACCCATGTGGCATGGGCCCTATATAGTAAAACGAGTATTGAAAAATGGGACTTATGAGCTCATTGATTATGAAGGAGTTCCGTTGGCGCAACCTAGGAATGGGTTGTACCTTAAGAAATACTACGCTTGAAGTTATTTTTAGTGTGGTGTGTGTACATAGGTGTGTATATTCATTTGTGTGCATGTGTGGTGTGGTGTGCGATGTAAGCGTCTTTCTGCTGATCAGGTCTTCCTGATTGTATAGATGTCCATTACTCCGTTTTTGGGTTTCGCGGATGGTGCCTCCCGCAGTACCAGGAATATGTCGTTGGTAGCCTGGGTAATTTATAATCCTTCTGGTGAGTTAATTAACCTGCAAGGTGTATGTCTGGGTCTTGCTACAAATAATATCGCGGAATATAGTGTTGTATTGGAATTATTAACCGAGGCTGTGGACCTCGGCATTCGTGAATTACTTGTGTATCTATACTCACAACTTGTAGTATTACAGCTTAACGGGCATTATTCAGTAAGAAATCCATCCATTTTATGTCTGTATTTGCGTATTCATCTGCTGGAGAGAAATTTTCACTATATTACATATCAACACATACCCAGACATATGAATACATTAACAGATGCAGTAGCTAATTTGGTTTTAGATAGACATTTGCGCAATTTATAAACAAAACATCATCACATGTAGAAAGATCCATCCAGGAATAGGTATGTATATATATACATACATACATACATACATACATACATACATACATACATACATACATAATACATACATACATACATACATACATACATACATACATACATACATACATACATATATATATATATATATATATATATGTATATATATATATATATATATATATATATATATATATATATATATATCTGTGTGTGTGTGTGTGTGACTAAGCGTCTCAAGAGTTGGTGGAGGCGACTAGGCACTCCCACCGTATGTCTCTGATATGCCATCGGGACATCTGCCAGCCAGGCATAGTCTGGAATCCCCCGGGTGATCCCCTCAAGGTTCTGGATCAACTCTCCTCCCTCGGCACCCTCTGCCTGAGGGTTAGCTGTGGGCTGAGTTCTCCGTGCAATGGGAGACATACCGAAAAGTCTCTCTGGGCCGACGTCTGCATACATATAAAACTGGTGTTAAAACGGACATGTATTACCAAAAAAAATCATAAAACATAAAAATCAAAAAGAGAGGTCATACCCAACTCCTCGTCCCAGTCATCCCCCTCTGGAAGTGGGAGATCTGGGTCTCCAGTGAAATCGGTCCCGACATAGGGCCAATCCTCGACCACGATCAACTGACGCCGTAACCATCCAAAAAAATCCGGCCTCCAGGACATCTGTTGGCCTCCTCCTAACCTAGGCATAAGTTCTGCCCAGCGAGCCATCCTTGGCTCTCTTGGTATCGGCTCAGAAAATATGGCCCCTTGGCCCTGAAAGATAAGTAGTCATTCCAGGATGAACGATACCAAAATGGAACCGTAGCCAAATTGTTTCAGTTTGACTTGCTTGCACTTTGTGAGCTGTCTCTTGATATTTGTTATCACTGCAGTAGCCCAATCAAATAGTGTTGGACTCATACACTCAGCGGCTAGCAGGAGTTGGGCCTTGGTTGCCTCGTGTGGAGCTTGCGATCCCGCAGCCCGTGTGATGGTGTGTATCACTACTCTCAATGCTAGATCCTGGACAGTGTGGATGTCCACTTTCCCGCTTCCTGATCCGGTTCGTGCCCTTGGGCACACCCTCGCCATTACGTGCTCCATATTTTCACCAGATGGTCTGCTACCTGTCAGGATGGGCACTGGACCTCTGCGCGACAGTCCGGTTATGAAATATACATCGGAAACCTCCAGTTCCAGCACTTGGTCCCGAAGTTTGAAAACTTCCTCATTTTCGTCCAATATACTAACCAAGTATTGTAGTAGCTCTGGCTGAGCTTGTAAGTAGGGTGTGAGGAAGAATTTCTTAAGTCCACAGTTCTTAAGTGCAGTCATGCAGGCCTCATTCTCCATAGCCATTTCATCCTCCTCTCCATGTTCCCTTTCCTTCCATTCGATAACCATTTTTGCCTTTATATCTGCATCAACACAATAAAAAATACATTGTTAGATCTCTGGAACATTTGAAAATCCACATAGATAGCTCACATTTTCAAAATTTTGAGCAGAAAATTGCGTTGCGCCATTGGCGCGACTGTTTTCCTAACATTCGCGCCAGTTGGTGCAACCTCTTTGTGAAGAAATGTCCATTGGCGCAGGTCCGTGCCCGATACCCGCGCCAATGGAGCGAGCCCTAAAAATTCAAAATGGTTCGCCCAGAAGTCTAATACATAATAAAAACATATAAAAAATGGATTGAAATGGAGCTTAGGGAAACGCCTATTACCTGGAACAAACAGGGAACTGAATGGTAGCCCGGATCAGTCGTATTCGCCGTCAGAAGTTTGCACACAAAATGGACCATTGTTGCTCTCCAATGAGGTAAATAGTAAAAGTAATTTTGTTTTTACCATTTGAGACTTATTTATAACTTTTGAAATCTAATTAGGTTTTAAAAGTCATTTTTTATTAATATTTTGATATATTTTGTCGAAAATGGATTTTACACTTGCCTTTATGTGTAGCAACAGGTTTTAACGCAACTTAAACGGTGACACGAGTTGTATTTTATACTTTTTCGGACTCGGTAAATACACGAAAAAAGTCATTTTGGAGTCATCTTTCAGCTCTTTTCTGACTCTCTAAACATGAAAATATTGTCGAGGCCTTTGTCATTTCGATCTCGTTAAAGTGGCCCCGAAACGACATCTACCCAGTATACGTTTACCCCTTTTTCGGGCTGGGATAGATTATTTACGAAAAAGGAATACCCTAGCCTATTGCGACTAGGAGGTTTTCTCAGACATAGTTTTCTACCTTTTCGGATCTGAGAAACTATTTACGAAAAGGGATAGTTGGAGTTTACTTTTCCGCTGTCTTTTCAAACTCTCTAAATATGAAAATACGCCGAGTTCTTCCTCTGTCAGACTCGTTAAACTCTGATGACATTGGATTCAGTTGTAATGACGTTATTCAATTCGCTCCTTCCTAGGGCTCGTTAAATGTACTAGGATGGATTCGTCCGAAGGAAGAACTTATATTACAAGCATATGCTATCCCCTTCAAGCTTGTTATCAAAATAATTGGGGTACTCGCCAGAAATGGTGGGGGAAAATGGAACCAGAATCATTGTCGTGTCGGCAGTATGTCGCTCTTGAACATGGCACTTGTCTGCATTCGTGTCGGGTTGGGGACATCTCATCTCATTTTCCACTTGCCTCCGTGGGTTTGGGTGATCCTTTTGACCTCTCATCTGCTCTTTGCCTCGTCGCCATGACCTCTGATCCGTTGATGTCAAATGCTGCCAAAATCACTATCGTGTCGTTTATATGTTCAAGAGAAGTTGACCTCTGCAAGTATCAACCTTCCTCTGATTCTCATCTGATCCTGATTCACAAAGACATTATATTCCTCTGTCTTGCGTCAATGATGTGGGAAACACTATACCCCACCTTCTCTCAAGGTCACTTCCTGTCGACTTCATCTCATTATCCAGGAAGATGATCTAGAGACTCCCTTTTGGTACCTTAGAGCCTGCATGCCTCAATGGAAGGTTCTTCGCATACGACGTGAGGTTTTCATCATTGGCCTCCGATTGAGTGATTCTGCGGGTGTTCGACGTCAGCTCATTGTTCACATACCGTATATTGTACCTGTAGTACCTTGAGGACCATTGGCATTAATGGTGGTACCTCTCGCATCTGTTAATAGCTTTCATCATTGGCTGGTAATCAGGCGATGTTCTTGCATGTTCAACTTCAGCACACATATTCGCATGCTTGAACTTGTACTTTGTTCGGGTCAAGATGGAGCGCAAGACCATGGATTCCTGTCTATTATAATCCAGGCTGCAGTTTTGTGGATTCTTATGATTAGTTACATGACTCACTGATTGGATGGCCGCGACCATACCTGAGTCTATTTACCGATCCTCACTGGATGGCTGCATACATGCCTCGGATCTGGATTATTACATACTCTGTTATGGATGGCTGCGCCCATACAACGTATATATCATGTATTTGAGACATCAATTGTACTTCTCTACGCAGGTTTTCTGACGGTGGTGTTTTCAGTTGGACATTTTCTCGTAAAGAATTTCACCTCTCTCTCTCTCTCGGGCCTGATGCTTTAGGGGGCATCTGTTACACAACAATTTGTCACCGTCCCTGCAATTCCCCATCCCGCACAATTGGAGGGCTCATTCCGTGACCTGTGAGCAGTGACATAACTTGAAAACACTTTCATGGCATTCCTCTAAACATGTAATTTCATTGCCCTGAAGACAAATCCTTGTGAAAAACCCTAAAAACACCCCTTCTTGCATTGGCGTGTGTAGCCAGTTCAATACCCGCGCCAAAGGGGGAAATCCTTCAAAGAGGGCGCACCAATTGGCGCTCTGTCCCAGAGTCGCACTCGCGCCAGCCATTTTAAGGAGTGTTTTTTAAAAATAAATGGCGGAAGTTTCGTCCTAACTGATCCAGGAACTGGTATCTAATTTGAGTTGGGAGGTTTGGCTCCAGATCTCCATGTAGAGGAAGTGGTTTTCCACCCCTCATGGAAGCTTCCTTGAGGATAGGGCCAATCCCATGATTATAGGGATCCCAACTCCCCTTCCTCCATCTATAAAAGCTTGCTCATCTCATTTGCAAGCTAGTCTCCAAATTCCCAAGAGGCTTATGCTGCAAGAGCTTTGATCCATTCCCTTAAGGCCAAATCCAAGCAAGGAGATCATTGTCAAGACATCTGAGGAGAGAGGTTTGTCTCATCCCTGACAAGATTTCTCGAGACGTGTTCCGCTGGCGACCCTCTGAAGGAGAATTTAGCGTCAGAGCTATGGTTGTATTCTTCTTTTGATTAATTAATGATAAGCGACTATTGGTTATGGTTCCACTCTTGTTATTGATTATGATGTTGAGTTATGTCTTCTCTGACTGACATATAGTTGCATATACTGGATTTTACGCTTGTGTTTGTTTTGTTCCTGGCGTGTGCAGGTGTCCGATCACGAAGATCATGAGGATTGTGATCTGCCAGAGCTAAGGAATGGGAGCGCTACTTTCTCTACAAGCGACAACGTCGGATTCTAGGTAAGCCTTCATCGCTAGTTGGTTTATTTGCAATTAGGAACCTGCATTATAGCGTGAACGATTGTTGCTAGACCCGGTCTGGGCTAGTAGGGATCGCCTCTGTCCGCAGAGGGGATTTACCTCCACAACACAGATATTCTGGAACTAATGGTGTGGTTTGCAGAGCTTGTAGAGGAATTTTTAAATCTGAGATGCTTCAGTGAAGTTCCAGGGGCCACTAGGGCCAACAAGTGCCAGCAGTAGTTCGAGGCCTAGCTAGGGCAGCTAGAGGCCTTATTCAACAAACCAATAGTCATTTGTGTTTGTTTTGATACTTCTAAATCCAATGAAGGAGTTTTTAGAAGCTTTTGAGGACTTCTGAAGGCCGAGAACCTACAAGGAAGTTTTGGGCAGCCTAGGGTCAACTGTGGAAGGAGGCCTATATTGGGGAGCCAGTGCTCTTTTGGAGAAAATGATCACTCCATTTTGGAGGTTTGATATGTGCTAGAGACAATAGGTGAGGTTTCAGGGACATAAAAATAATTATGGAGTTAGTGCCATAGAGAAGCTTAGGGTAGCTCAAGAGCACCGACAGAATGAATCAAGTCTAAGGGAGCCTAGATCTGTTTTCAGAGTGATTACAGCCATGAAAGAGATATAATGGTATTCTAAACCCATTGGATTAGTTCAGTTAACCATTGGAGTTGACTTTGTAACTTGAAAAATAAAATTTTCCATAATCCCAAAGAGCCAAGTCAAGATGACAAGAACTCAAGGAGACGTAGCCCATGATATTCGGGTGAACTCCTAGATTAAATTTGTTATTATGTGTTGATGTTTATTTGTTGCATTATATGGTTGTTACACATGATTAATTTCAGCAAAAACAAATGGACTTAAAGCACTTAAACAATTAAAAAACATACACTTGTTTCAAGTATAAATTTCCGCAAAAGTCAAGTATAAGCTAGATATTTTATTTTTTTAACTGGGTGGGAGGTTATTGAAAAGCATAACAAGTTATCCAACCCATTTAC
The DNA here is from genome assembly GCA_034641835.2 of Pinus albicaulis. Taxonomy (NCBI): domain Eukaryota; kingdom Viridiplantae; phylum Streptophyta; class Pinopsida; order Pinales; family Pinaceae; genus Pinus; species Pinus albicaulis. Next base: position 491,626,416 of record CM076574.1, read on the forward strand.
ATATCAGGATGGTATCGGAGCATAGCTGCTTTCTTGACAGAGCACAAGTTTGCAGCTTGTTGACTTGAAAGGTGTTTGCACTGTTAAATAATTTTACTGTTTGTAAATTGACTGTTGCTTACAAGTTTGAGTTTTCTAGAGGTGAAGGGAAGCTATTATTAGCTAAGTCTAGAAAAGGACAAGAAGGAAGAAGGGCTGAAGGCATATTCCTTACCCAAAGGACCCCAATGCAACCCTTGAAGTACAAAAGGGTGCTTGAAGAAGAGCTTGACTCTACAACCATTTTGTTCAGAAGCTTTGTCAATTTCTTTTGAAAGCTTTGTGATTTTTTGTTGAAGTTATTTAGTTCATTTTCACAAGATGACAATTTATTCAAGTGAGGTTTCAAAATCCTCTTCCTTCACAAGATTCTTCGATGAAGACATGAAGCGAGACTTCTACATCCTGAAGGATAGAGTGCAAATTATTTTTGAAGATAGAAAGGAGAGAACTAGAATTCATGAGCAATTGTTTTTTATGAAGCAAGAGAAAGAAGAAATTTTTCAAAGAATGCATGAGATGGAGATGCAGCTCCATCAACACCAAGAGGCCTTAACCAAAAACATTCGTGAAGCAGAGGTAATTCACTCAATTTTGTCTTCAGTTTCCTCTTCAGAAAGATGTGTTGGTTCATTTGAAAAGCACACTAGAGGTCTAGGGTCCAAGTTAATGTTTAAAATGGGTTATGACGGCAATGGTTTAGGCAAACATGCACAAGGCATGATTGATCCTGTTTTGGTTGAGGAGAGACCAAAGAAATTTGGTCTTGGTTATGTTCAATCTAATGGTGAAGACTCCAAAGCCATGACGGCATATGAGGCAACTTCAAAAAGAACTCTTGTTCCAAGTTCTAATACACAGACATGTTAATTTTGTTTTCAAGTTGATTGCCATTGTTTGAGGCCTATGTTGCAGAAAGAAGATTATAGACATGCAGCTTATGGCAAGCATGTGAATTCAGACAACTATCAAGACATAAACACTAATGTTAGTCTTCAAAGAAAAGTTGGAGCCTCTACAAGCTCATATCCTCGAGAAAGTAAAAAGGATGGACATGCAAAGCAACATGTGAGATATAATTCTTCCCATAGTCAAGTTGATTATGTTTCTGCAAGGAATGACAATTATGCATGCTTGAATGGAAGAAAAAGTTGTTGTGCATATTGTGGTCTATGTAACCATGTTGTTTCAAAATGCTGGAAGATGATGAAGGCATACAGGAAGTAGTCGAGGGAAAGGCAACTTGGAAAGAAGGTGCATAAGACTTGCACACATTTCTCGAGAAGGGGACATGTTGTTGCCTAATGTTGGACATTGCATCCAACTTATCATCCCAAGCACATGAAGCAAGAGGATAACAAGACTGGCGAAAGTGGAACCAAATATTCCATCATTGATGTGAGAACAGATGTTTCACATGAAGAAGATTTTCAGCAGCAAAAGTCGTAGTGGAAGTGGCTTGTTAAGAAGTGGTTTGACTTCTTGATACAGTAAGATATACTTTCATTTGTACATATGAAAATTTTAGTCAAGTATGAATGTATTTATGTTGTAATCTCAAGTTTGATTAAGCCACCTTGGATCGATGATCAAGGAAGTGATGTTCAACTACCTTCTGTAAATTTCTAGCCATAAATTTTTGGGCGATTTCAAGGAAGACAATTCTTGACAGGAAGACAAGAGCATTTAGGAAGGAAAGTGTCGACTACCTTCGAGTTGTGGTTCAAAGGCACTAAGCCATGTAAGGCAAGTGTATGGAGGCTAAAAAGTGAGGGTGTTGTACTCTCATCTACTGTACATATCAGTATATCAGTCTTTTGGGTCCAAAAGATTCCCAATGGGGAGGTGTGATCAAATTGGATCAAGGACCTAAGTGATAGCTCAAAATTCAAAGTGTTCAGAAGTGTGCTGAACTTGAGCGACCAGACATATCTCTTTTTCCTGATTCCGGTGCCATGAATGATTCGAAAAACTGACACCGTATGAAGAAGTTATCACATTTTGAAAAGTTTAGTAAAGTGCAATTTCTGGCTTTTGACCAAGTTTGACTGGATTTGGAAAATAATCAAGGGAATATTCCTAGAATATTCCTCAGAACATTCCCCATAATATTCCCTTTGGGTTAGTCCTATTTTGACATGTTGCGCGATCTTATTGCTGCATGGATTGTACGTTGGAATTTCGGCCAATGAATAGGTGACACATGACCAGCCCTAAGGCCACCATGTGTCCCCAGGATTGTGCAACAAAATTTTGGGGAGCCGGCCGGGATCGATCCAGTGACCTCCCGCATAGAGTGCCAAGCATTTACCGTTCAGGATGTGTGTTAGTTATTAACTATACAAGAACTCGGTGCATATTTGAGTTTGGTCGTTTTCAGGTTTGGGGGTTGGAGAGGGGCTAGCCCCTCCCCCATATGGACGTCGCGCCATGAAATGTGGGTAACCACCACGTATTACCCACCGAATATTTTATAAACTGGTCACATTGCACATTTAAACTGTGTATTCTATGCGTATTATCTACCAACAGTTGTAAACCCCGATGGTTACAAAATACCGGGGAATTTTCGGACATGTGCCCAACTCCAAAACCGCAACATTTATTTGCGCGGTTAGACCTGGCTGAATATATGGTGGGCGTGCCATTTTTGGCATAATCCCATTTTTAACTGGAGTTAAGTCCAGTTCATCCAAATTTGGTGGAGGATTTGTAAGGGTCATTGGAAAAAATGAGTTAAGGCTCTATCTTAAGCTAGATTCGACCAATTTTGGGGTGCCAATAGTCAATTTTGACTATCTCAGACATTCCATACTAATTGGTGAGGGTTGCAGAGCCATCAGAGGACTTTTGAACATGGTTTTTCTTCAATGAAGTTCTAGGGGCCACTAGGGCCACTAGGGGCCAACAACAGTTTGAAGCCTAGCCAGTGCAGCTATAGGCCTTATTCAGAAATCCAATAGTCAATTTTGGATGTTTAAGATGTTCTGGAACTAATGGTGTGGTTTGCAGAGCCTATAGAGGAATTTTGAAAGCTGTGATGCTTCAGTGAAGTTCTAGGGGCCACTAGGGCCAACAAGTGCCAACAACAATTCGAGGCCTAGCCAGGGCAGCTAAAGGTCTTATTCAACAAACCAATAGTGATTTATGATTTTTTTGATACTTATGAATCCAATGGAGGATTTTGAAAAAGATTTTGAGGGCTTATGAAGGTCGAGAACCTACAAGGAATTTTTGGGCAGCCTAGGGTCAATTGTGGAAGGAGGCCTAGATTGGGGAGCCAATGCTCTTTTGGAGCAAATGATCAGTCCATTTTGGAGGTCTGATATGTGCTGGAGACAGTAGGTGAGATTTCAGGGATAGAAAAAGAATTATGAAGGAGTTAGTGCCATAGAGAAGCTCAGGGTAGCTCAAGCGCACTGACAGAAGGAATCAAGTCTAAGGGAGCCTAGATATGTTTTCACAGTTATGAGAGCCATGAAAGGGATATAATGGTATTCTAAACCCATTGGATCAGTTCAATTAACCATTGGAGTTGATTTTGTAACTTGTAAAAGAAAATTTGCCATAATCCCAAAGAGCCAAGTCAACATGACAAGAGCTCAAGGAGACGTACCCCACGATATTTGGGTGAGCTCCTAGATTAAATTTGCTGTGATGTATTGATGTTTATTTGCTGCATTATATGGCCATCACACATGATTAATTTCAGCAAAAACAAATGGACTTAAAGCACTTAAACAATTAAAAAACATACACTTGTTTCAAGTACAAATTTTCGCAAAATTCAAGTATAAGCTAGATCTTTTATTTGTTTAACTGAGTGGGAGGTTCTCGAAAAGCATAACAAGTTATCCAACACATTTTCAGATCAACAGTGGAATTCTTTCAACATTTCTATGAATTGATAGGGGAGGAGATGGTTGAAGTGGTGGAAGACTCAAGAATCGAGGGTTTTATCCATGAACCTTTCAACTCTACCTTCCTAAAACTAATTCCCAAATCGGACTCCCCATTCAATTTTGATGAATTCATACCTATATCAGTGTGCAATTGCATTTATAAAATCATCACAAAAACCATTACCTCTAGACTGAAACCTGTATTTCTAGCAACATCTCTAAAGAACAATTTGGTTTTCTGGATGGCAGGCAAATTCATGAAGCCATTGGGGTGGCCCAGGAATCAATGCATAGCATAAAGCAGTCAAAGAAAAAAGGTCTGATTGTAAAAATTGACCTTTCAAAAGCATATGACAGGATCAGTTGGATATACTTGAGACTACTGCGGACTCATCTGGGCTTTAGTATTGATTTTGTCAACTGGATTATGGGTTGCATTTCTAATGTTTCCTTTGTTGTTCTTATAAATGGGGTTGCTTTCGCCTTCTTTCACAGTCAAAGAGGTCTCAAGCAAGGATGCCCCCTCTCCCCTCTCCTATTCTTATTAACTTTTGAATGCCTCAATCAACTACCTATTTTGGGTACGAGAAGAGGAGGCATAAAAGGTCTAGAAGTAGAAACAAATATGTTCATTACCCATTTGTTCTTTATGGATGGTATCCTCCTTTTCAGCAATGGGACCAGGATGATGTAATCCAACTAAAATGTCTCCTGAAATTGTTCTTGAAGGCCACAGGCATGATCATAAACTCTCAAAACTCCTCATTGCCTATAAAGGCATATCAGGGCCTGACCTATAAAGGATCACTACTATTCTTCCTTTCGATTGCCACCCTATGGGGGAATGTCTAAAACATTTGGGATTCTATTTGAAACCAGACTCCTAAAGAAAACATGATTGGTTCTAATTGTTGTCAAAAAATTAGAATCGCATAGAACTCTGGAGTTACAAATGGTTTTCTAGAGCAGGAATATTGGTACTCATCAAGTTTGTATTATCGTCCATCCCGGTGTATTGGATTACCCTTTCATGGGTTCCAAAAGGCATCCTTTACAAGATTAGGAAAATGTGCAATCACTTCCTATGGATTGGGGAAAAGGAGGAAGTTGTCATCCCAAGGGTGGCGTGGGATAAAATATGAAGGTCAAAGGAATGGGGAGGATGGGGCATAAAGTACCTACAACTTTTTTCCTTTTCTCTAGCAGAAAAATATGGGTGGAGGCTCTTGATTGAAGACAATCTATGGACGAAAATGGTCAAAATTAAATACATTGATCTGACTCCCTTGGACGAATGGATTTGTATGTGAGGGAAAGTCTTTACAAAAGCTTCTGTCATCTAGAAGGCAATTATAGTATCTTTAAAACTTGTAGAAGAAGGCTTGGTCTGACATGTGGGCAATGGGGAAAATTGTAGAGTTGGCATGGAACCTTGGGTGGGTTGTTATGAGGCATGTGCTCTCTCAAGAACGATGTTATACGTGTGACATTCAAAAGGGATTGTATTCTTGAACCAGATCGCAAAACACGAAACCACTTCAATATGGAAAGATGGGTGGTGATCGGCTAGGGAGATTCAAATTGGACGACAATGGTGGCAGGAATGGAACTTATTTTTGCAGGAGATCTTTCACTCAAAGGTTAGGATAAAATAATATGTAGACACCCTACGTTGGGTCCATGCCTAGTTTGGGTACTACTCTCCAAAGTTTGGATATGATTACTTGATGAAGCGAAGGGGATGGGGGGCTCAAGACTGGTGGAACAAGCCTATTTGGAAGCTGAGCAGGCCAACAAAAACAAGATTATTTTTCTAGTGCATTTCAAGGAAAAAAGTTCCTACCTGGGTTATGTTACAAGGGCGGTATATCCATGGGCGAGGTTGGTGTATACTTTGCAAGGATGCAAGAGAATTTGTTGAGAATTTATTCCTTAATTGTCGCTTCTCACTAGAAGTTTGGGAGTGTAGAAAGTTATTAATACTGGTAGTATTACCGGACTCTCCTAATCTAACAAATTAATCTTATGTTAAATACAAAATACTTCCACTCAATTCTTTGCGGAAATTAAATCGCCAATTGCAAACACATATGAAGCAAATCAATTGCACGTAAACACAGTTGTTTAATGGGAAAGATTAAAGCTAAAAACCCTAAATATCATATATTATGTATATCAATGGATCATGTAATAATCTCATACAAAGCTTAGTCAATCAAACTCTCAGTACAATCAACAATCATTACACACTGTCATGCAGAAATTTGCATATCTATGCACTAATTTCTTGCCTCCTGACAGCCTGCCTCCACTGCGCAATCCCTGCTGAAGAAGACCCCTGAATGAATTCGAATTGGCCTTGCCTTGACTACGCAATCCTAATTGGCATCTCCAATGTGCATTAGATGCATTGAATGCATCACTCTAGTCACAATAGATAGTCCATCTCACCCTTTCACCTATCTCTCCACTGGGTCTCCACTAGAACTGAGATGCAAGTAGTTAACTGTTGTATTTGTTCAGTTGCAAGTGAGTCTCTAGTTATGAATTAATTAAATAATTAATTCACTAAACTCTCACTAGTGTATCTTTAGTTAGAACTAGATACAACTAGAACAACTGAGTTTAACTCACTTAACTGAGTTAAACTGAATAACATCTCCCATGACTACTCTTCCAACTCTGTCATAACTTTGCCACTTTAGTTCTAATTGATTCCTCCATGCATGAGTCACCAACCACCCTAGGAATTGCATAATTCCTTCAGCCCACTGATTTTCCAAATCTGTTCATTGAAATAAAGTGCTCCAAGAGAATAAGTTGATATTTATTGTCGGATTATTATTAAGGGCTAATAATAATAGACATGCATCTATTTTTAGATTGACGATCTATAAATAGACTTCGCCCAATATTCTAAAACTAGAATATCATCTATTTTTCACATTTGACCAACCATTTACAAATAACATCCTGCAACTTATAGAATATGCTCACCATGTCTAAAAATAGACATACACCTAAAAATAGCCTGCGAGCCCCACTTAGTGAAGGTGCTTAATTTTCACTAAGCTCATCATCTTGTTGAATCTAAACACTCCCTCTCAACAAGATAGGTATTATCCTTCACCCTGATCCCGCCTCTATGGTATTTGAATTTGCTCCTGTTGAGCACCTTCGTCATAATATTTGCATCCTGATATTCCGTAGGAATGTACTGAAGCAACATGATCTTTCGCTGCACACAATCTCTGATATGATGATACCATATATCTATATGTTTAGATATATCATGAAACACAAGATTAATCGAGAGTTTAATGCAACTCTGATTATCACAATGTATCACTGTAGGATCTAAATGAGAACCGAACAAACCGAACAGGATCTTCCTCATCCAGATAGCCTCACATGTAGCTTGACCTGCTGCCATGTATTCTGCTTCCGCTGAACTGAGTGCCACAGATCTTTGTTTCCTGCTGTACCAAGAAAATGCTGTAGATATGATACTGAAAACCCCTTTCGATGTGATCTTTCTGTCCATTGGGCTACCTGCCTAATCTGCATCCGTGAAGCCATGAAACTTCACCTCATTCGTTTGTCTGTACCATGAGCCATACTTAGATGTGCCCCTGAGATACCTCAGGACATGCTTGCCTGCCTTCCAAAAGAGCTTGGTAGGCTTAACCATCGCTTGACTAAGTTGGTTCACCGCATAGCATATGTCTGGTCTTGCATTAACTAAATACATGAGCGAACCTACCAATTGTCGATAAACAGTGGCATCCACTACCTCTGTTGATGTAGCATCCTTTTTCCTCCAATTTCATAGAAGTGGAGTATCCATGGGCTTGCAGTCCTCCATGTGAAACTTACCAAGTATCTCTCAAGCATACTTGCCTCAAGACACAAATAGTTCACCTTCTCGCTGCCATATTTCCAATCCAAGGAAATAATGAAGGAGGCTCAAATCCTTCATCTCAAACTCCTTTTCAAGATCTGCCTTGCATGAGTGTATCAACTACTCATCACCTGTTAGTATTAAATCATAAACATAAAGAAAAATTATTAAAAGCTTACCCTCCACCACAATTTGGTATAGGTTTACATCCGCCTCACTCTTTGTGAAGCCAAGTCCAGTGAAATAGTTGTCGATTTGTGTTTACTAAGCACGGGGTGCTTGCTTCAGCCCATACAACTCTCTTTTGAGTCTGCACACATGTGACTCGCTGCTGAAGATCTCAAATCCCTTGGGTTGGTCAATGTACACTTCTTCCTCAATGATCCCATTAAGGAACACAGTATTCACATCCATCTGATGAATGTGCCAACCCATCTGCGTTGAGAGAGAAATGATGGTCCTTATGGAAGAATATCATGTGACAAGTGCAAAGGTTTCTTCATAATCACACCCCTCAATTTGTGAGAAGCCCTAGGCAACAAATATTGCCTTATACTTCTCAACTCTCCCATCAGAAGCTTGCTTTACCTTGTAGATCCATCTTGAACCTACCACTGATTTACCCACCAGCCTTGGAACAATCTCCCAAGCATTGTTTCTAACAATGGAGTCATACTCCTCCACCATGGAATCTACCCATGTGGGCTCCTGCGCTGCTTCTTCAAAAGAAGATGGCTCTGTCATGATACACTTGCTCATGAGAGCCATGTATCCAGTAAATCAGTCAGGTGACTGTCTCTGTCCGCATTGTGATGTAGGGACTCCTACATTCTCTGCCGCATCAAGCTTCAGTCGCTCAGCTTCTGTGGTACGCTTTCTGCCTGTTTTGATGTTTGGTTTTGCATGAGTGGACTCCTCCACTCCATGAATCTCCTCCTATGATTGATCCACATCTAGAGGCTCATATTTGGGAACAAGTAGCTCCTCCTCTGCATGCAAGTGTAGCTCCCTCTCAAGCGACAACTTCATGGCTTTCACCTCATTGAATTTTATATCCCGTCACACCATAGTTATTCAACTGTTTGGAAAATACACACGATAATTATGGAGTGTTTTTGTGTACCCCACAAATATCCCAACTTTTGCAGTCGGCTCCAGCTTCAACCTGGTGTCCTTTGTCACATGAATGTAAACAGATGAGCCAAAAATCTTCAAATGAGAAATATCAGGCTTCTCATGAGTAAAAGCTTCTTCAGGTGTACTCATGCTAAGTACTTTATGAAGACAACGATTTTGCACATAAACCGCAGTGTTGCATGCTTCTTCCCACTAGTGCGTCGGTAGGCCCCGGTCATGCAACATAGCTTGTGTAGCACCCACGATCGTTTTGTTCTTCCTCTTCATGACCCAATTTTGCTGTGGGTTATGAGGCGCTATGAGTTATGTTCGAATTCCTTCTTTGCTACAGAAGTTTTTAAATTCGTTTGAGATATATTCACCACCATTATCACTCTGCAGAGCCTTCACTTGCTTCCTCGACTCCTTCTCCACCAATTATTTAAACTCACAAAACTTTGATAATGTTTCGCTCTTCTTCTGCATGAAGAAGATCTAGCATCTACGAGAATAGTCATAAACAAATATAACATAATACCTGTGTTTTTCTGTTGAAGCAACTGAGAAAGGTTTACACACATATGTGTGAATTCTCTCCAGGATCACCGAAGCATGGTTCTGCTTCTCATGAAAGGTGGTCTTCACGAAATTATCCACAGTAGATCCCTTGCACTGATTTGACTGCGCAAGAGTACCCTTGGGAAGTCCAGTAGAAATCTACTGCAAAATCTTCAAGGCGCCATGGTGAAGATGGCCCAATCTCCTGTGCCATAATTCGTCCCCATCCCGGCTCACCACTTCTTCTGCTTTTCCCATCATTGCAGTGCAGCCATCTACCTATAGCTTGTAGATTTTCTTAACTCGAATCCCTATCCTCTTGGTTTGACCCGTTGTTTTATTTTGCAGGAAAGCTTTTTTCCTCGCTAAAAACAACATCATAACCTCTGTCCTCCAACATAGCGACCGAGACCAAGTTCTTCTTCAGACCTGGAACATGCATAACATATTTCAACATAAATGGTTTACCTGACTTCCTCTCAAAGGTAATGGTTCCAATGTCGGTCGCACTGTATCTACCATCATCACCCATCTCTATATGCATTTGGAGATCCTTCTCCTCCAATTCACTAAACAAATCCTTGTCTCCCGTCATATGGAAGGAAGCACCACTATCAAGATATCACACTGATCCCATTGCACTTGAAACCAAGCATGCAATCAAAGAGAAATCAAGTTCAAATTGCGAGGCTAAGGCCTCACCCGCTGCAGCTCCAGCAACCTCTTGTTCTTCTTTTTTTGTGGGCAGTTAGTGGCGAGATGCCCATGTTTGTATAGTGAAAACACTTTACTTTGGAAAAATCCAGCTTCTTGCCTTTAGCCTCAGATTTTGGATGGGATTTCTTCCCCTTCCCTTTCCTCGCTTTGGTAGCCAAAGTGAAATTCTCTTCATCGTCATTCTTCGATGAAGAGTCATTCCCGGTATTCCACCTTATCTCCTCTTGCACAAGATCCGACCAAAGTTGCTCCCAATCCGAGAATTTCTCCCGTCCATTGATAGAGTCTTCGTAGCTGTGCCAACTCTTTGAAAGCTCAAGGAGAGCCAAGCTCACCTAGTCATCATCCGCAACTGTAATTCCCACACTCCCCATCTCATCCCTACATTGGAAAAACTTCGTGAGATATTTTGGAATATTGTCGCCCTTCTCCATTTTGATTTTTCTGAGCTTATCTTTCAGCACCAACTTCCTATGGTCGCTATTGCTTTGGAAAATATCTGTCAAATCCTTCCACATTGCAAATGGAGAGGATTTCCCGTGAAAGCTTGACACAATATGGTCTTTCACACCTTCCAACCGAATTCTTCTTGTCTTTGCCACCTTATTTTTCCATGCGTCAAGTAAAGCAACATCGCTAGAATTAGGCTTAGGAACATTGCTATCGATGAACTCCTTCAGTCCATTATCTTCAAGCATCACCTCCATCCTGTCCTTCCAGGCTATGTAGTTCAAGCTACCCTCAAGGGCATACTCCAACCGCAACCCATTGAAATCCATTTAAATGAATACTCAATTGTCGCATCAAGAAATTTCTGCAGCAAATTCAAATTGTCCACTAGCACAAAACTCAGCACCACTTCACTATTGCAATCTCAAGTGATTAACACTACTCCGATACCATGTAGAAATTTATTAATACTGATATTATTACCGGACTCCCCTGATCTAACAATTTAATCTTATGTTAAATACAGAATCCTTCCACTTAATTCTTTCCAGAAATTAAATCGCCAATTGCAAACACATATGAAGCAAATCAATCGCACATAAACACAATTGTTTAACGAGAAAGCTTAAAGCTAAAAATCCCAACTATCATATATTATGTATATCAACGGATCATGTAATAATCTCGTACAAAGCTTAGTACATTAGGCTCTCAGTAGAATCAACAATCATTACATCCTGTCATGCAGAAATTTGCATATCTATGCACCAATTTCTTGCCTCCTGACAGCCTGCCTCCACTACACAATCCCTGTTGAAGAAGACCCCTAAATGAATTCAAATTGGCCTTTTCTTGACTGCGCAATCCTTATTGGCACCTCCAATGTGTGTCAAATGCATTGAATGCATCACTATAGTCACAACAGATAGTCCATCTCACCCTTTCACCTATCTCTCCACTGGGTCTCCACTGGAACTGGCATGAAAGTAGTTAACTGTTGTATTTTTTCAATTGCAAGTGAGTCTCTAGTTATGAATTAATTAAATAATTAATTCACGAAACTCTCACTAGTGTATCTTCAGTTAGAACTAGATACAACTAGCACAATTGAGTTTAACTCACTTAACTGAGTTAAACTGAATAACAACTCCCATAACTACTCTTCCGACTCTGTCATAACTTTGCCACTTCATCTCTAACTGAGTCCTCCATGCATGAGTCACCAACCACCCTAGGAATTGCATAATTCCTTCAGCCCACTGATTTTCCAAATTCGTTCACTGAAATAAAGTGCTCCAAGAGAATAAGTTGATATTTATTGTCAGATTATTATCAAGGGCTAATAATAATCGACATGCATCTATTTTTAGATTGACGATCTATAAATAGACTTCGCCCAATATTATAAAAATAAAATCTCATATATTTTTCACATTTGACCAACCATCTACAAATAGCATTCTGCAACTTATAGAATATGCTCACCATGTCTAAAAATAGACATACATCTAAAAATAGTCTGTGGGCCCCACTTAGTGAAGGTGCTTAATTTTCACTAAGCTCATCATCTTGTTGAATATCAACAGGGAGTTCACTTTGTCTATATTAGGCATAAGCACAATATGGAACGGGGTAAGCTGTGAGGATGCTTGGCATAGATGGTGGCATTCAACTACAGATGAAAACATCATAAATATTCGATTGATCATCTTCTGGGGGGTTGGCTTGCAAGGAATAAAGGTATTTTTAAGGAATCATCCTATCCTCCCTCAGTGATTGCAACCAAATATATTTCGATCTATTATTTTCTCCCATCCACTAACCAACATAATCATATCAGAAAGATTAGCATTAAATAGATAAATCATGACACCCCATGGGATTTTTTTGATGGGGCATCAGATGCTCAAAACAGATGTGGTTCTTGTATGGTAATTAATCTAAATAACAACAATTCCTTAAAATCTTTTGTGAGTATTGGTACATACACAAACAACTATGCAGAATTACTTTCATTAAAACTTCTCTTATGGTTGCTCATTCAATTGGGATTTGGATCGGTTCAAATATTTGGTGATTGCATGAATGTCATAAATTGGTTCAACAATAATTAGAGATGTCAAATTCATGTTGTGATCCCCATCCTTGAAGAAATTCATACTTTAAAGTTATCGTTTGATCTCATTATTGTATGCCATATTTACAGGGAACAGAACTCCTCAACTGACTTTGATATCTAAGGAGGGCATTCAACAAGATCTGGACTCGTGGTGCATAACTGAATCTATTGATGGTATTGTCCGTGTGTCAGACAATAGGCCTTATCCGATATAACAAAAAGGGGCCACTGGTTATTTTTTGCTGTCACTTTTTACATGTTATTCTAGTAGCACATGATGTATTTTTGGACCTTATATGCTTTAACTTTTGGGTATATTAGTTTTTGATACTATTGAGACAATTGATCCTCTTTTTGCAGTATTATGGGTTGTTTTCCCCTATGGGAAGGCATATGTTATTTCCCTATCAGACACTATTTATATTGTGTTTTTTGGACTGTGTCAAATCACAAGTTGATTTTTTGGACAGTTTGTACTGCTGCCCTCATGGGTGATCATATATTCTCATATGGAATGCTTAAAGCATATATGATGTAACTTTTTATCTTGTTAATAAAAAGTTTGATTTTTTCCTTGGAAAAAAAAACAACGATTAACAAACTTAAAATAAGTCAAAGGTGGGAGCAATGCTCTTTAACCCAGGTGGACAATTAGTGTTCTATTTATCATGGAACCTTTAAGTAGCTCTAAACAACTAGATATAAGCTTATGCCTTGTATTAACGTATCCTCCTCATTGTTTTTTGGTAGAAAAAAAAATAAAAAAATAAAAAATAAAAAATAAAAACTAATTGATATCTCCAAAAACTTATTATCATTGGAGATTTGAAAAAAAAAACTAATTGATATCTCCAGCTGGGATCCTTCCTGCAGACACTCAACAAAAAATAATCCTCAACTCAATTATAGAGGCCCTTCATGCCTTTGAACATGTTAAATTATTCCATGTATTATGAAACAATAACCAAGAAGCTAGCCTTCACTCCAACGTGGCCTTCAAAGTGGTCAAGGGAGTTCTCATGGTGAATGTCTTGTGCTCCTTGTCACATATTCCACGTTGAGAACTTCTCATTTGGCAACATATGCATGTGATATCCAGATGATAGTTCTTTTCCCCCTCTCCTCCTCCCCTTGTGCTAATATTAACTTTCCTCTACAATGTCTATCTATGTGAAATGTTTCTAGCATAATCCATGTACTATTCACGTGCCCCTTCCCTGTCTCATTTCAAGTCTGCCATGCGATGGTACATTTTCTTATCTGAAGGGTTCATCATTTTTGTGGTGGCCTTGGTCCCTGTCTCATTTTATTATTATGGTCGCCCTCCCTTATTGTTGGGTGATAGGTTGTTTGTTTATTCTTTTTTCATCATCCTCTTAAACATGTGCTCATAACATTTTTTAATTTTGTGGTTCTTATTAGCTCCTCTTCCTTGTTGTTTGTTACATTGGCCCCCATAACAGCTTAGATTCCCTCCTTTATCTAGTCTCTGTTGTCTCAGATATTTGATGACTCAAACAACTTAGTCACATAGCAATGCAAGCTCCAGATCAGAATCATGAAGTTGGAAGAATAGGTGGAATTGTTGCTAAACAGTGTCCTATATCATAAACACTCCACCTAGCATATGGAAGATGAAATTGATGCAATTCACAACATGGTTGGAGAATTGTAGAAAATTATCTTAACTTCTGAGCATCAACCTCCACACTCATGCCACTTGAATACAAAATCATCACCTCTTGACCACCTAGCTCTCTTGGAATTGAATGAACTAGCACAAGGGGAAGACAATGATAATAGAAAAGGCCATTGACCCTTCATTCCTCCAAGTTCCACTTAATGAAGTGTTTTTTGCTTTTAGTTTTAGGGGTATTTTACAAAGGTTACTCTTGAGCCCTCTTTTTATTTATTTATTTTTATCAAGTACGAGATAAGTTTCAACTAGAGGAAGCGGTTCCAATAGGTGCCTTCTTAGCACATAATTTGCTAACACAAATTTACCAATTTTAGTCATATTTTAATAATAATAATAATAAAATAATAATTACAAAAAGTCTATATGTGAAGTTTCACCGACGGTCTAGCATTTTTTCCCTCACCGTGAGATCCTAGGTAAACTACCAATACCCCTCCAGCTAGTCACAAAAGTTTCATAGGTTGTCTCTGGTTTGGAGGGAAAGAGAGTGTGCTTGCAGAATATTGCCTATTGGTATGATGGAGGGTGATGATTTATTTCACTATGAGTATGATGGAAATGAATCTCATGACATATGGGATCAGTCTCTGGATTCAGGGCGAAATAAGCCAACCATTTTTTTTTTTTTTGGGATGTGGGGTGGGGGGGGGAGAGGTTGGTTAAGGAGCCCCATCTCAAAGAAATATAGGCCTCGTAGGCACAACCACATGGATGCTCGGGAATCCCTCCCACAGTTATCACTTGGAACCAACTCAGAGTGCTACCATAGAAGAGCATGGTCATGGTTTCAATGCAACCCTTTGGAATACTAAGGAGGATACCCTTCCTTCACTACCATTCACATTAGTGAATAATTTGGATTTTGTTTTTGGTTATGGCCCCCTGTTCTCATAAAGGAACCCTAGCTTCTTGAATGTTTTCAGCACCAGCAAGGGCTACTTTCTATCTGAGGTACCTCCTTTCTCCCCTCTACCCCCATTTCCCTTACCCCAATACTCCTTGAGCAATATCCTCAAAGACCTATTGGTTTCAGCGGAGGTTGTGTCTTTGGATAAAGGTGAGGGTAGTATAGAAAAACCCTCCAAGGAAGAATACCCCAATAAATCAAGAGGAATATCAAGCCATAACACTAGTTGAGAGACATCCAACAAAAGAAAGAGGAGACATCGTATCAAGAGGGTCAGCAAGGCAAGGATGGATTTAGCCTTAGGGGAGGATGTCATTATTCAATAGGCAGAAGAGCTATCTAGGAAATCACTAGTAGGATAGGTGCAGGGAATAAAATATGGCACACCCTTCTATTGAAGAATGTAACTAGTGTCGGTCTTCATAATTGTATTTGAGTCATGATGTAATAGAAAAAGAAAAAGAAATGTTATTAAAGAAATATTGACTTATTAAAGCATGGGTTTCATGTTTGGTTCAATGGTCAATAAGTGAAAGCCTCCATTTTAGGCTTCTAGTATTATATCTTGAGTCATAGTCATTATTTGTTATACTCTAGACCCTTCTTGGGATCCTTGTGTCAAAGAGAAAAATAATTTTATGCATATTCTCCTCCACCTCCAAAGTCAAGTTCCTAATGTTCAATTCGACATCAAACAAGTTGACAAATATTCCTTAAACAAATTAATAAGTCAACCTCATTGAAGTTGACAAGTCGGCCTCATACTGGAGCTTCAAACAACTATAAATACCCAAGTGAATTCGACCTATTGTGGAGAAAGTGCAACAAGTTTTGATTTGAAATTTGAGTTGAGACATGAACAAATGTGAAAGGCTAGGCATGAAGGAAATTTTCAAGCGAAGATAAAAGGAGAATTCTATAATGCTAAAGAGAAGTAAAATGATGATGTTTTATGTCACACGTGTCATTATGAAGGTAGTTATTGGAACTAAGATGGAAGGACGAAATTGTAGAAGTTGCAGGAGAGAAGAAACAAGATTTTATTTGAGGACTGACTTGGAGGATGGAGGGAGCCTATGCCTTTTTTCAAAGGGTCAAGTTTGTCTCAACATTGATTTGAATCTACTAGAGAAAGAGTTGATTGGGTTTTCCCCTTCATAGGGGTTTTTCCCTGGCTGAGCGCCCACATCTTATGTTTTTTTTCGTGTGTTTGAGATCTCCATTTGTTTTGCATTTATCTTGAAGATGAAGAAAAACATAATAATAACAAAATAAAGTAATATAAAATCACAAGATCTTATCAATGTGAGAGAAATCAATCTAAAAAAAGACCTAATCTAGTTTCCCTAGATTTCTCAACATGGAATCAAAGCTAAAGACAATAACAAGATCATAATTATGTGAAGAGAGAAGGATAATTTGGATTGGCTCCTAAGGTTAAAATAACTAGAAGAACTGTAAGTCTCGAAAACAAAATTCAGAGCATCTTTGTAAATTAATCTTCTTTGCAATTTGATCGCAGGACTAGGCCTATAGATCGAAGTTATGAAATTAGCTCTCTTCAACTTGAATTTTTATCACGTCCCAATACGAGGTCTAATATCACATCCCCACATGTTATCTATCCTCGATCTCATAGAAATTACATAGCCACACATAGCCGAGAGTCATTGCTTGAAGGAATTCCCATCAGCAGTCGAACACGAGTATTCTCATCATCATACAGACACGAGCATTCCAAAAGGAGTCGAGTGACATCATTTGAAGATTTAAAATTCTGGAAAATAATCCTTTACAAGGTCGAGCTCCTTCTAATAATGAACGAGGTTCTGTCTTCAAGTATAAAATTGCGTCATGTTAAGAGATCCAAAAAATCTTCAGAAGTATTTTCATATTTGTGGGTGATCCATTCAAGAAAAGTAATGTCTCATAGTGGAATAGAAGAAGTCTTTACTAATTAGTAAAAACCAATTTGTTCAGGAGTCTTCTAAGCCTAGATATAAGGACACATTTAATGTTTCAGTCACCTAAAATAAAAGCCTGAAAAGAAGAACGAAGTCCTGTACCTAATTCATAAGGTCTTTAATCTCCATAAAAAAATAGAATTATGTTGCTATCTCCATCCAAATTTTGTTGCTATCTCATATGGTTTAGAAATTTGTGCTTTTTGGTGGATGATCGAAACAAGTTAGCGGTGTATCTTTGAAGGACTAGAAGTAACCCTTGTAATCAGTTAAGGAAGCTAGGAAAAACGAACCGTTTATAAGAATTGTTAGCCTATTCTTGGATTACCTAACGTGAAGCTACAACAACCTTAAGAACCATTATTATCACTAAAAGGAGACTTGTGAATATATATATGGGAGATGAGACCTATGAGAAGCAGAGAAGTCGAACTGGGAAGGACAAAAGAATATTTTTGTAAAGTATATTGGGCTACTTAAGAGATCTATTCCAATGGCTATGGGAACTCTAACCATAGAATTTCAACCACAGGTCTGTACTAATAGTTCTTTCAAGTCCAAAAGATTGCATTCTTTTGGAGGATCAAGGTTGGAAACACAAAATTTTTGTAATGGAGGATCTAGGTAAGCAAACCTTGAGGTAATTATAATTGTTTTCATACACATATTTGTCTAAACATTATTAAATTAATTTAAAAATATATATTTTGGTTCTAAGGTTTGTAATCTTAAAAATTGCTGAAAATCGTAGTTGATAAACACTAATCTCTTTATATTTGTTCTAGTAATATGAGAAACCATCGAATTTGATGTTTTGAAAGACAACTTTTAGAATCTTAAATTTTGGATCTGAAAACTCTATGACTGTCTCCCTTCCTATAAAGTCTATGAAATCCCTAGTATTGTACCTGTATATTTTTGGTATTGTTAGTCAATAAATATTGCAAGAAGCAAAGATAAGGTAAGCATGTTGATCCTTGGACACGAGTTGACTCATATGGAAATAGACGGTGAAGATGCTAAGAGGGAGTCCTTCAATAAAGAAACCCTAGATGGTTTGTAAAAGGAGCAACTTAAGGTACATTCAAAATGTCACATGATTTATAGCTAGTCTTCCCCACATAAAAAGGTACGTTTATTTTTTTGAATTTACTATACATTACTAACATTACCATGTCTAGATTTTTGAATCATAAGGATTCTTGTTTGGGAGATTAATCTTTAGATTGAATCTACCCTTATCACGTTATCTCTTAGTATTTTCTCATTTTGGTGAAACCCTAACCTTTAGGGTTCACTGTAAAACCCTAGCCTTTTAATGCTTAGGGTATGTTAATGATGAACCCTAGTCTTCTTAGGGTTTGTTGATATATTTTAGATCTTATAATGAAATACTACTCTTTTAATGTTTAGGGTTTTGATAATGTCATAGTAAAACCCTATCCCTTTTAGGGTTTGGTAAATTAGGGTCTAGGGTTTATGACCCAAACCCTTGTAATAAATAAAGTAAGGCCATATAAATGAAACCATAGGAGCATGCACTTCCTTATGTTTGAAACCCTAGCCTGGTCAAATTGTTGTATATCTAACTTTGAAGTTAGATGTGTATATCTAGGGTTTGTGATAAAAACCCAAGTAAAAATCGATATAAGGAAATAATAATGAATCCCTAGATGTAAAATGCTATGATTGCATTACTAACTAGATTTTTGTTGTTCATATGTAAAATTTCAAGTCTTGATGACGAAATATGGTTTATAACAAAACCCTAGCTAATTGTTGAAATAAATGTAATTCTTGTTTAGGTTTTGATTGTTTTCTTGACCCTAGATGCTCCCATTGTGATGACATGCTAATAAATTTGACTTCATTCTCTTATACATACATATTTGTGTTTGGTTGTACTTGTTGTTGAAGGTTTAGAGGTACATAGTCTTCAAGATGATGAAGATGCTTACCTCATATTTGATGATAATTTGATAACAATGTTGAGCATGATGGAAAGAGGGAGTTGTGAGAACATCAATGACATTAAAGTGTACTTTAAAGTTCGATAGATTACTGTGTTTCCATGTGAAGGAATGATGAAGTTTTCAAAGTTCTAAATTCTCCGATGAATTGTTGATGCAAAAGGAAGAGCTTGTGTGAAGAATCTGATAGATGATGGACATGTCCCTTAGTTACTTGGAAAATATATATCTCCCTAATTAAGAGGGAGCTTGAAGAGAAATTAATGACTTGATGAAAAGGCCTTGAGGATGTTTGAGATGAAGAAATAGTTGAAGCTCTATTGATGGTGATTTGTGATTGATAAAGTTGTGAACAAAAACTTGGTTACATTGAAAAGTACTGATGTTGAGTTTGGTGTTGCTGGAAAAATTGAAGGAAGCTTCCGACAAGATGTATTTGGACAATATGATGATGATTTAAGCAACTTCAAAATAACTTAAGACCCCAAATATTTGTGCTAAACATATATGTATATATTGAAAGTTTATTATTGATTAGGGTTGTGGTTATGAAGGATATCTCCGTAAGAAGGTTGAATGTTTGAAGCATGCTTGGATTGGTGGATATATTTGGTTTAGTTGATAAGGAAATATGAAGCATATTGGGGCGACAAAATGCTTGGGATGACATCTGGATGACCTATAATGATGTCTAGATCCCAAAGCAGGGAGGGTGTCGTTGGTCTTAGATCTCTGACCTTGGATACACACCTAAATGCTTGGATTGGTGTTAGAGCTAAATTCTGATGGTACCTAGAGTGGCTAAAGCTTGGAACACACCTTAGTCCCACCTGATTAGATATCTTGGTCAAGTATATAATATGTAGCACTGTGTGTGTTGTAACTCTTCATAGAATATATCATTTTGAGATCATCATTGTATCTATGTATATATGTAATTATGAATACCTCCCTAGTTAAGTGGGAGCATTGAAGAATGTAACTAATGTCAGTCTTAATAATTATATTTGAGTCATGATGTAATAGGAAAATAAATTTATTAAATAAATATTGACTTATTAAAACATGATTTTCATGCTTGGGTCAATGGCCAATAGGTTAAATCCTCCATTGTAGGCTTCTAGGATTATATTTTGATTCATTGTCATTATTTGTTATATTCTAGACCCTTCTTGGGATCCTTGAGTCAAAGAGAATTTTTTTTTTTTATGTATATTATCCTCCTCCTTAAAATTCAAGTTCCTAACCTTCAAGTCGACATCAAACTAGTTGACAAATCTGCCTCAAACAAATTAACAAGTTGACCTCAATGAAGTTGACAAGTCGGCTTCATACTGGAAATTCGAACAATTATAAATATCCAAGTGCATTCATCCTATTATGGAGAGAGTACAATAAGTTTCGATCTAAAATTTGAGTTGAGATAGGAAGGAATGCAAAAGGCTAGAAAAGAAGGAAATTTTCAAGCGAACCTAAAAGGAGAAATTTGTCATGCTAAAGAGAATTAAAATCATGATGTTTTCTTTCACACATGTCATTCTAATGTTAGTTACATGAACTAAGATGCAAGTATGAAATTGCAGAAGTTGCAGGAGAGAAGAAACAAGATTTTATTTGAGGATTGACTTGGTGGATGGAGGGAGCCTATGTCTTTGGTCAAAGGGTCAAGTTTGTCTCAACATTGATCCGAATATACTAGAGAAAGTGTTGACTGGGTTTTCCCCTTCATAGGGATTTTTCCCTAGCTAAGCTCCTACATCTTGTTTATATAATCTTCATTTGTTTGGCATTTATCTTGATGACGAAGAAAAACACAATAATAAAAAAAGGAAATATAACATCATAAGAACTTGTCAGTGTAAGAGAAATCAATCTGAAATAAGACTTAATCTAGCTACCCTATATTTCTCAATACCTTCCTTGAA
Organism: Pinus albicaulis; assembly: GCA_034641835.2. Lineage (NCBI taxonomy): Eukaryota > Viridiplantae > Streptophyta > Pinopsida > Pinales > Pinaceae > Pinus > Pinus albicaulis. The sequence continues at coordinate 491,647,683 of CM076574.1, forward strand.
GCTTGGGCCAACACAAAGGTAAAGCCAAGCGTCAAGAACTTATTGGATGTAGATGTGTTGCCCAAAGGAAGGATCATTTGTTTTTTTAAGGATGAGGCAGATGCAAGAACAATGTATGGTAGAGTTTGGAAGGTAGACTTCACTTCGATGGTTTTTAGACCATGGCCCCCCATGTTTGATGTCAAGCGAGAACACCTATATATGACTCTCGGGTCTAACTACACACCCGTGACATGATTTAATCTTTCATTACATTGAAAATTCTCTAGGAACATATTTGGAGCATGAATCCTCCTATCTGGTCATAGGTGACAAGTCAATGGCCCAATATGTAATTAATAACAATCTATGGGGAAACCTCCATGAGGAGATTGATATTGGTCTTGGGTAGGATTGGCCTCAGGTGTTGGACTATGAAGGAGTCCCATTTCCCTGTAGGTGGTGCCACAAATATGGGCACCTAGTAAGAGAATATGATCTCCCCTTTCATAAGAGGGAAAAATACTCCCATGGTTCGGTTCAAGGAAGAGGTCTCAAACAGAAGGCTCCTTCTAAAGTGCAGGTGGAAGCTGGGGTTATCCTAGATTTGAGACATAATATTGATGATGGGAAAGACCCTCCCGAGAAGGATTTTAACTCAAGGCTTGCAGACACGATGACAAACAGATTCGCCATGACATGTGAAAGTACCATGTTAGATCCCTTTCCTTCTTCTTCGTCTCCTTTTATTAATAATGTTAGTCTCACTCCCTCCTTAAATCTATTGCATGCCTATGTTTCCCCCATGCAATATGTCACATACCTTCCCGCAATCAATCCTTTTCTTTTTTCCTCCCCACCTGCCTCTAGTACATGCCTTTGTCCTAACACTCATGGTGACTTCTCTTCCCCATCACCCTCCATTTATCCTTCAACCCTAAAAATATTTGAATCTAACATTACCCTTTACAATCTTCGATCTCGGTGTGTGGTCCCCCAAAAGGAATACATTGTTTGGGGACTTGGATAGCTCTCCCTTGCTTCAGTCGAAGGAATAAAGAGGGGCATAAAATATTTTCTCACCAAATCCAAGGAGAAAGCTTGAGTAGACTCGATACCTAGAAAATAATTGTCCATCAAAGGGGCTCTTAGAGCAAGCCCAACCCCTTTAGGGGTCTCCAAATGAAGATCCTCTCCTTCAATTGTCTAGGTTTAGCATGTCCCCTTAAAAAGCATGGCCTCAAGAGATTGATTGAAGTTAGTGACCTTCAACTTATCTTTCTTTAGGAAACCCTTGGCAACAATTACTCTATAATAAGGTGCATTGAAGCCCTCATGGCAGGGTGTTGCTTCTTGGAATTGGATGCTAATGGTCATTTTGTGGGGGGGGGGGGGGAGGTTAGCTGTGGGGTGGAGAGCTAGGCATATTCAATTCATAAATCTATGGAATGTGGACTTTGGCTTGGGAATTGAGGATATTTCCAAGGATATGGGCATCCCTCTAACGTTGATAAAAATTTATGGGTCGTCACAAAACTACAAATAATTATGCGATAGTCTCTTCAACAAATCGATCTATTAGTCCAGAACAATCTGGTTGACGTGGATCCTTCTAAGCTCATTCCCACCTAGCGAAATCATTGAACATAGGAATATAGGATTTCCAAGTGAATCAATCATTCCTCCTCTCATAAGACCTAGCATATAATCTTCCATTGATAAAATAATAGACTATAAATAGATGAATCTCATACTACTCCCCCATTTTCCTAAAAATCAAAAGAGCCTAAAACAAGTTGAAGAGTCCCTTTAAGATGAACTCATCGTGGTTAAATGATGAATATTTTATCACCCTTTTCAAAACACACTAACTTCCCTTTGACCCCCATTTAGAAGCCAGTGTTGTTGCCTAGTTTGAAGGGAACCTAAAGCTTAGAAAGCATAAGATGCAGGAGTGGGCCAAAAAGAAGAAATTGGCTAAAATCTAGGACCTTGAGGCTATTGAGAGGCAGATACATGGCACAAATAATACTAACAAGGAAGGTTTTAGCTCTCCAAGATCCTAAGAGGTCCTCATAAACCTTGAAAAAAGGAAAAACGATATCCTTTATGCCCAGAAGGAGGAGTGGCGTCTAAAGAAGAGCCATATAGATAGAGAGTAGAGATGAAAACACCAAAAAATTTCAGGCTTTTGTCAAGGGCATAAATATGACTAACACTATTTAGATTCTTTGAGATGGTGAAGGCATAAAGGCCTCTTCCTTTGAAGGTTTGGATACATTTGGAAATAATCACTTTGAAAACCTCTTTCCAGCTCCTACAAAATCCACAATTGGTGAAGTTATTCGTATTTCCCAACTCTTTCCGAGAATGGTCGATGGTGAGGAAAGAAATTAAATAATGTAGGAAGTTTTTGAGGAGGAGATAAAATCGATGTGACACAATTTTCAGAAAGACAAGAGCCCCATGCTAGATGGGTGGGGTGATGCCAGATGGGTGGGGTGTGGAATTCTTGTAGGGACTATATGAAATTTTGGGATCTGACATTTTGAAGGTGGTTGAATAATCAAGAAAAGAAGTCAGAGTGCACCTTACGCTTAACTCGACCTTCATAACTCTCGTCTCTAAAGTGAATAATACTCTCTCCTTATCTAATTATTGTCCCATCTCTCTTTTTAACACCATTTACAAAATAATCGCCAAAATCATCGCTTCCACAATCAAGCCTATCCTCTCTAAATTCAGATCATGATTTTTTTTTTTTAGAGGGGTGGAAACACATGAAGCCATCATATTTGATCAGGAGGGTATGCATAACATCAAAGCTCTAGATCTCAAGGAGGTTGTCGTAAAAATTGACCTATCGAAAGCCTTCAACAAATTCAATTGGATTTATATTAGGCTCCTCCTTACCCATATGGTCTTCAACCTTGAATTTATCAACAAAGTTATGAGCTACATTCAATCAGTATCAATTTTTGTCCTTATTAATGATGCAACCTCTCCCTTTTTTCATTCTCAAAGAAGGTTGTGACGTGGGTGTCCCGTCTCTCCCTTATTATTATTGCTTGTTTTTGGAGGCTTAATTCAACTCTTGCTAGAGGAAAAAAGGCATGGGGACTTTCAAAGCTTACTTATTTCTCAAACACTGGCCATCACACACCTCCTATTTGTTGATGATATTCTTATATTCAACAATGGGTTTTTTAGGGAAATAAACGAGCTCTCAAAGCTTCTTTCTCTATTTGGGAAGGTTATTGGGATGTCAATAAAATCCCATAAGTCCACCATATACTACCAAAATTGAATGATGAGGAGATCCACCAAATTATCTCTCTTTTGATTCCAAGCCTTTAGAGGTTAGCCTGAAGTACTTGGGTTTTCACCTAAAACTAAATTGCTAGAATAAAAGGGATTGGTACTAACTTATAGCCAAATCGAAAAAACACCTGAAATCCTGGTGCCTACAATGGCTCTCTAAGGTGGGTCGTATTCTCTTGATTAAATATGAGCTTGAAGCCATACCGATATATTGGACATATTTAGCTTGGATCCTTAAATGCGTGTTGGAAAAAAATACAAGAATTTTCTCAAAATTCCTCTAGGTTGGGAAGCAAGACCAAGGGGCATTGCCCTGGGTTAAATGGGGTTTGAATACTATGCCTAAATTCTTGGGAGGATGGGACCTGAAGAACATTTTCTTATTTTCAAAAGCCTTGGCGACCAAATGTTGATGGAGATTGATCCTTTTAAACAACTTATGGATGTCGATTTTTTATCACAAGTATATTTCTACCATCCCAATGGGAGAGTGGATGTTAAGGGTTGATAAGCCTTGAACCAAAATATTTGTTTTCTAGAGGGTTGTTTTAAACTCTTTTGACATTAATAATCAAGGGATGGCATAAAAGGTTGGCAGGGGAAATAAAGTGAGGCTTGGCCTCGATCCATGGTTTGATAGTAGCCATAAACACTTTCTTCCCCCTCAGCTCATCGAAATTATTAGGGACAAAGATTACTCTAATATTTATCATATTGCCAACTTGAAAAAATCATCTATCTAGAGACAAGGATGGAAGTCAGTTGAAGAGATGGGTCTTAAAGAGGAGTGTCATGATGCTTGCCTCAACTTTTTGCAAGCCCTATCGAATGTCCATATAATATTGGTAGAAAAAGATGATGATCTATTATGGAGATGTGGATGGTCAAAAATGACCTCATCAACATCAGGGAAGGCCACCCAGCCAGAGTCCCAAATCAGACTCTTATCCATTTGTATAATGTCTCCAATTGGTTCAGTTGGGTCCAGTTACCCACTCTCTCTCCCTGTTGCCTTATGGTTTTTCTATTACTTACCAATAGAAAGAGAGAACTCAGATCTTCCCTCTTGCCGTGCACATGCAAGCGAGAAAATCCTTAGGCTGAATTGAGGGCTTAGCTAAGCCACATCTAAATCCCACTCCTGCGTAAGGGGACTTCTAGAATGCATACTTAAATCTAAATGCAAATCTATTCTAAGATGCAGGTGATAAAAATAAATTCTAAATCTATCTCGATTAAGAAGAAATAGATCTATCCCAACCGAGAGCGGAATAAATAAATAATTGGGAATTTTAACATGCCCTGTTTATGATGAATATCCAACTAATGAAATAACTCTCCTAGTTGATATTATAATTACCAAAACATGTTATGTTTGAAAATTGTTCAACAGTGAATGATTGACTATTAAAACTAGGGAAAAATTCTCATAATTTAAATAGTTATTAAATCGATTTTAGATGGCAGATTTATGAGTAAATAGTTACTCATAAATATGATTTAAATACTTGAGAAGAGAGAAAATTAACAACAAATATGAGACTAATGAATTATATAGCTAATTCAAAATATATTCATCCTCACATCAAACAAGAATGTACAATATGAGAAACTTTACACAAATATGCTATTAAATAAATAAAAGTTGCATTATAAATTAAAAATATTCAAATACAGATTAATGAAACATGATCTCTTGATTTGTTTCTTGAACTGATCTCCAATAATCTTTCACAAATCATAAACTCTACCATTAAAAGAAAGAGATGCAATAGTTCAAGCTCTACCTCCAATACAAAGTCCATATTAAAAAAATAAAATCTCCCATTAATCCAAATATGAATTTTCCCCTTACTTCTACAGTTGAAAATCCCTCCCCTAGATGTAGAGAAGAGGAACCCTTTCCTCCTTCTCAAGACTGTTATTTAATAATTTACACAAATCCCAAAAATGGAGAGCTATTGGGAGTGGTTCATATTCAATGAATCTAGGGATGTAAATTGTCCATTCTCTTATTTTTTGGTCCCTTCTCATTGCTCCCAATCTGTTGTGATTAATCCCATTCAACAGATCTCTTGCGAGAAACCAATCAAATTAAATTAAATTAAATTAAATTGCACTCTAAAATCATAATTACAAAGATTGGAAAAAACCAACCCTTCAATCAAAATCAAATTCAATAAATAAATTAGAGGAAAATTGTGCTCTCATTGATCATTGTTAGAGCTTATATGGCTGAAAAGAGTTGTCATAAAACCAATTTTGCAACATCAGAAGTTTGGGTAGATGAAATTGTTTCAACAAATTTTCCCAAATTGAATTTTTGTTACAATTTTGGAACCTCATTTTATGCTAATATTTTGGCATAACAAATGTATATATTTGGTTGCGTTAATGTTTCGAGATTTTTCTGCTTGATTCTATCTTTCCAACGAGCCATATTGGACCTCATTTGACCAAGTAGAACTCCATATATGCCTCTCGAAAACCAAGTTGTCAAAACTATTAGAATCTTGAAAAATGCATACCTGAGCAAAAAAAAAATGTTATTTTTCGTTAAAAATATTAATTAACTATTAATTAATTACACTTGTTAAATTAATTAAATATATACAAATTAATTAAAACTATTAAATTAATTAAAATTACACATTAATTTAATTTAAAACAAATTAATTGAATTTATTAAAATATTAAAATATGGGGAGGCATGCAAAGGTGCATTGGTAGCTCTTTGACCCATTCGAATGTCCAAGAAGGGGAGTAATATATATATTAAGGGAAATCAAAGCGTCTGCCCAAAACTTACCCTACAGAAATGATTTCAACACTGAATTCATGTCGAAAACTTGGAATTTAGTGGAATAAGCCAAATCCCCAGGTAATGAGAAACATCCATAGGAAGGTGTGATGAGCTCAAGCTACACCACAACACGACAACCCTGAAAGGAGGAGGATGCAAGGAAATGCATGAGGCAGAGGAAATTCAAACTCGACTTTGTTCAAATGATCATGGAACTTTTAACTGTTTCACTACTGGTTTATCTCTCATAGATTGCCAGAGGCGGTTATCTCTTGGTAATGCAGGTTGATTTCTCACAGATTTCCAGTTTTGGTTGATGTCTTGAACAATTCGGTACCTGTCGTATGCATCGAGTTCCAGTTGACCTCGGAAAATATTTTGTAGGCCGAAGGACCTCCAACTTGGAATCTTGTTTTCTTTCTCCTGTGGCCATTGCTACCGTCAGTCATTGTTGTATCACTATGACAATGTTCCTTAATGGGACGTCATGCTTCTACCCAAGAAAACCCGAGAAATACCTGAATCCGAGCAGATGATCCTCCCAGAACTAGACTCAATGTGTTCAACAAAATCCCCCAAAGGGCAGAATTCTTTTGACTCCAGAGAATTGTAATACCTTCGAAACAACGCTAGAGAGGCTCTTCGAGAAGGAGGAAATCTCATTTCATGGCATTCATAGTCATGAATTAACACATTTGATTCAAAGCGCACTTGCCGAGTGTAAGAGAGCAAAAATTAAGAAGTCTGAAACAAATTGCTTTCTGTTTAATGCTTGGTTTGACGAGGAATGCAAAAATGCAAGGAGAATGTGGAAGGAATTAGACAAGGACAACATAAATCTGAAAGCTTACAAGCATATATTAAGAAAGAAAAAGGTTAATTTCATGGTTTCGAGGAGAGAAGAAATAATCTTCCTTGGGAAAATAACCCCAAATTATTTTGGAAGGAGCTCCAGCCGAAAAAGGTGAAAAATGAAAACAACATTACAACTTATAAATGGTTCGACCATGCAAGACACCTTTATGAGCAAGATCCCAAGGTTGACCCTCTTCCCTTGGTCAACACAGACACAAAAATATTCACGGTGTAAGAGGTAGAGATGGGTATCAAGAATTTGGGTGCTGGAAAAGCAAAAGACTTAGCTAAACTCCAAGAAGAGTATCTAAAGTGGGGCTTAAAAATTCTTTCACCTCACATCATACAAATTTTCAACAACATCATACAGCAAGGGTTCCCCATAGATTGGACAACTAGTATGGAAATACCTCTTTTCAAGAGTGGTGACGTCAATAATCCCTCCAATTATAGAACCATAATGATAAACCCCTTATTTGCAAAGTTATTTGGAAGCATGTTATAAAAGAAAATCAGCAAGTGGGCAGAAGAAAGAGATAAACGTGCTAAAGGGAAAGCATGTTTTAGACCTGAACATTCCACAGCTGATCATTGTATAACTTTAAGGCACATCATTGAAAAATTTTGGGAAAAAAAAGTAGTTTTTTGTTGCTTTGTCGAATTCAGAAAAGCCTTTGACATGGTTCCTAGGGATAAGCTTTGGTGCAGAATGGAGGAACTCGGGATTCCCAGGCATTTGAGAGCAGCTATGCATAGGTTGTATGAAAAGGTGAAAGTCAAAATTAGAACTTCAGTAGGAATTTCTGGGAGTTTTAGAAGCGGCATCAAGGTCAAGCAAGGTTGCCCACTGTATCCTACCCTTTTTGGTTTATAAATTGACAAGCTTGAAGAGTGGCTAAATTTGCAAGGGGGTGATGGTATCCATTTGGGAAAGTTTGTGATAACGCCTCTTTTGTAGGCAGATGACCTTACACTCATTGCTAAATCGGCTTTTGGTTTGCAAGAGCACTTACATTCCCTTGAGCATTTTTGTAGAAGGGTGGGGATGCAAGTCAACACTAGCAAAACGAAAGTAGTGGTTTTCTCTAACAAAAGAAAGCATAACCATAATAAGTTCTAATTTGAAGGCAACATTTTGGAAGAAGTTCCAGAATATAAATACGTCAGAATTGACTTCAACATAAATTTAAGTTGTGATGGTTGTAGAAATAAAAGAATTTTGGGGGTTTGGAAAGCATTTTATGCCCTTCAAAACAGGTGTAGATCAGAGGCAAAGTTGTGGGACTGGAAAACCACTCTAACTCTTTTTTGGCTTCTATTGATTTCGATGATTCTCTACGGTTATGAACTATGGGATAGCAACACAACTTAGATGCAGTGGAAACAAATTGAGAAAATTCAGAACCGTTTGATTACAAACAAATTCAAAATTAAAAGTGCAGTTCTATATGCTATCTTGTTAAGTGAAATAGGGGTTGCTCCTATTGAAGCAATTGCTATGGTGCAAGTCATAAGGTATTTGAAAAAAAATGAGCAAATGGAAGAGGGTAGATGGCCTAAGGTTGTGTTTAATGATAGATTTTGGAAAAGAAAGAAGACTTGGATGCGAAAAAATAACAAATGGTTTAGTAAATGGGGTATTTGCTTGAGCATGTGTCCTACAAACAATAAAGAGATAAAAAAAATTGTTATGTATAAGTTCCACAAACGTACTTGGGAGAAAGAGCTAGGGAGAAAGAAAAAGTACTACATTGAAGAGTTTAATCCCACTCATAATCATTAACAAAAAGCGTACATAGGGGCCAATATTTCTTGGAGATCTAAAATTCTTATTCCTCAATTAAGGACTAATTCTCATCAACTCCGTTGTGAAACAGGGCACTGGAAAAGGCCAAAAGAAATGTGGGAGGAAAGAGTATGTATGTTTTTCTCTTTCGGAAAAGTGGAAACAGAAAAATATTCCATCTTAGAATGTGAGGCCTTCAAAGAGAGCAGGGAAAATTATGCAGGTATTCTGGCGACTAGCTCCTGGGATAATCTATTCAGCGAAGAGTTTGTCAAGAAGCTGGGAGCATTTATTGTAAAAATCCACAGGAAAAGGGCTGAATACAAGAGCCAAATGGAGAAGCAGTCTATCACATAGGCTATTTTTAGCCTCATGGATGTTAAAAATGCTTTCTTTCTTTTCTTTCCCAAGGACCATATAATAAAGCGACTGTAATTTACAATGATCTATATTATATAGTTTTAATTATTATACAATATCGGCTATGGTGGTTCTGTAGAATAGTTAATGAAATAATAATATATAATAAAACATTTAAAATTGGTTAATTTACAAAAAATAATATAATATACATTTTGTACCTTTTTTAGCAGGCAGTAAAAATAAACTAAACTTTGAATAAACATCATTTGAAAACCGTGAGTCCAAATGAGATGAAACGAGAACATATGGAAAGCTAGCGAGAAATCGAATGCAATGAAGCAATCATAATAGAAATATGAAGAAAACAAAAATATTGTAAAAATGTCGCACAATTAACCAAAATAAAGCATTAAAGGGCGATCTTAGCAGAATTTACGTATAGGGTCCCCATTATTATTATGAAGATAATAAATAAAAAATGGGGTGGTTGTGGTTTTTCCACAACAAGAAAATTTCCCCTTATGACATTTACACCCCAAAGTTTGGCGACATCTCCTAATTGGTTGAGAGTTTCGTAGTTGACCATAAATGGTGGTGGAAAGTGGCATGGAAAGTAAGATGTCTTGCTAAGGCAAAACATCTAATGTGGTGTTTAATGACGAAGAAGGTTTCAACCTGAGATGTCTTGTAAAGATGATTCTTGGTTGGGTTGGGGTAGTGCATCTCATGGAAAAACAACGTTGAAATTATCCAACACATGTTTATGACATGCCCTTTCTATAAACAAGTGTGGAAAGAATGCATGATAGCTTTGGGTCACATAGGTTCATGGGAAGGCGCACATTTGGAGGATCCATGAAAGCCTTGACACTCAAATCATAATTTTCATTCTATCAAAGCACTCCCTATAATAATTTGTTGGGGGTTGTAACTGGACAAAAACATGGCAATATTTCAAGACAAGGCCTTGGTATCCGATCACATTGCTGCGGAAGTTATGGCTATTCTAAGTCATTTTCCTCAAAGAAAATGTTTGGCTCCCTCTAGAGTAATCCTACCATAACTTGTTGATCAATCTAGGTCATGGGTCTATTTTTACGGAGCCTCTACAAATAAAAATCTACAGAGTGGTGGGGGATTCATCCTTTATCTCTTAGAAGAACATTTTTTTTCAAGTAAAAATGGGGTTCAACTAGGGGACCAACAACCAATAAGAGCTCTTGGCTTGTAAACATTTGTTACTGTTCTCCTTAGAGAAGGGATGCACACAAGTATAGATATTTGGGGATTCTATGCTCACGATCAATTGGATCAATAAAAATCAAGTTTGCATAAACATTATCCTTATGCTTGTTCTCAAGGAAGCTATGAGATTTATTGATGCTTTCATTTTTTTTTCTCTCATGCTCCCACATATACAAAGAGACGAACAAGACTATTGACCACCTTTTAAAAGAAGGCTTAGTTTTGGACAAAGAGTGTTGGGGCATAATAGAGTTGAACAATGGACTAACTTGGGAATTCTACTATAGGCCATTTAAGGAAAATCAACACAGAATAACAACAACATAAATCCACAGGCAACAAATAAAATATATCTACTTTTCAAGTTATTTATTTTCTACTTGATATCAGATGTATTGTTAGCATTTTTTGTTTGCACTATACATACCTGTCTCGACCCCTATATGAATGATCTCTTATGTGTTTTTTTTTGTCTATGTTCTTGTTTTTAGTGAAATGAAAAATGTTGAAATGGATGGCAATAGGAAAATTGAAGCTTACAATTTTTTTTTTTTTTTTTTTTTTTTTTCCGGTTTTTTTTTTGCCTCATAATACACATTGTTTGTGTATCTAAAGAATGTGATCTTCACTCATTTTATGAATCTAATTACAATTTTTTCTTACACGAAAAAAAATAAGTCTATCTTTTTAGGTGTTAGATAATTTTGTAACAAAATGACCATTATCTAGCTACAAATTTGATAATATTTACGAAAAAAATTCATGTATGACCGTAATATTTTTGTGATCTTGTATTGTGCATGGAAAAATAATGCCCATAGAGGATTTATTCAACTCTTAATTGGCTTATATCATCTAAAATTTGATCAAAATTCTATATCGATGGAAACATTGCCTTCCTGTATTTTCAAGTTTCTTCAACAAGAGGGATGTTTTATATGCAATTAAAAAACTCCATCTTCTTATAATCTCATACAAGTGCTAAATGTGATGTGTATATTACTAAATTCCCTATTAATCCAACCCTAGAAAATGTGAAACCATGTGTTATTGATTTTGAGGCCATCATCCCAATTCAAGTTATCCTAATCACTATCGATTTCTATGGCCTCCCTTATGTGCCTTTTTTACTAGTGATCTACCCCCACTATTTAAATTAATGTGATGATAATGTTTATTATATCCTAAGACCAATTGTTATTTCTTAAAAATAATCGAGTATCACTAAGGAAATTTAAATAGTATATTATTTTAAATTTCCAAATGCAACACAAATGTTCAACTACCTCTACTCACAAGGTGTGGGTGGGACCACACCTTTACCCCTAATTCCCACCTTCGCCACCTACCTAGACCCTCACCCTCATGAAATAAAATGCACCACTTACTTCGCTTTGATGATATTTCACACCCGACTCCCACCCTAGTGAAATGAAATACACACCTTCACCCACCATGTGAGGGTGGGAAGTGAGAATCATTCTACGACAATGAAAATAGGAGTAGGGGTGATTGTGCAAGCTAAATGTGTCTATTTACACTTGATTCATGAATTATAGAGAAAAAATGGGATTAATAAGTGAAAAAATTTCTTCTATAGTCATATTCGAGACATCTATGTTTAATTTAAATGTTTTTGTACATTGTAAGCGTTTCTTGGAGAGGAGGCCATTAACATTGACATGGAAAAAATTGTTTCATCTATATATTTTGAAAATTTGACAATAAACTACTAATTTTATTTATCTTATATGCACATCATGTTTGTGTTTGTATGCATGGCCCGAAGAGATGGAGTTGTTAATTCAAACAATTATGCTAAAGATCCATTTCCACCAAGAGTTATGGGGTTTAGGATTTATTGCAACCGATACCTAGTACCATTATACATCTAAAACACTATGGAAGATAGGGGGAATTCATAGCGCATTGGTAGGGTACCAATGTCCTCGTTGTAAATGCTTAGACAACTTTAATTTGTTTAAACATGTGGCTAGTTAGAAGGACAAGTTAACATATTGGCATTAGCAAGGGATTGCTTATAGTTTAAGCTTGTAACATGTTGTTGCATTGAACATATGAGATTATGTATACAAATAGAATGAGAATAAAAATGGTTATAAATTTATAATTGTGGGTAGAAATTTTTACAAATATATATAGGCAAAATAATGTATCTAAGTTTTTAATCATGGGTGGAAAGCTTCGATGAAGATGAATTAGCACACATTATGAATATAAGGATAATGGAATAGTACGTGATTGCCTATAAACCATTTTCTTATCACTGATTCTTTTTTAATTTTATATTATTTTTATCTATTTATTTATTTATTTTGGGTTCGAGTTAAAAAGTTCAAAGTAAATCCCCAAGTGCTTCTTATCATTTCAAGGATGGTACCCAGGATAAATCCTATAATATTCAAGGCACAAGGCCGATCAACAACAAAGATCAAAACCATTACAACAATATACTCATTAAGAGCTCAATTTGTCACTTGCAAGAATTGAACTTGGGTGGGGAGGTAACAATCATTCCTCCTAACAGCCTAAGATAAACCCAATTGACTTCTTATCATAATATTGTTTTGCTTCAAATAAGAACCACGACATTTAATAGCAGTTATTGTGATTGAGCTTGATTTATTTTATATTTTGAATCCCATAATATATTTCCCCATGTTAAAAGGTTTATAACAAAACCCTAGCTAATTGTTGAAATAAATGTAATTCTTGTTTAGGTTTCGATTGTTTTCTTGACCCTAGATGCTCCCATTGTGATGACATGCTAAGAATTTTGACTTCATTCTCTTATACATACATATTTGTGTTTGGTTGTACTTGTTGTTGAAGATTTAGAGGTACATAGTCTTCAAGATGATGAAGATGCTTACCTCATATTTGATGATAATTTGATAACAATGTTGAGCATGATGGAAAGAGGGAGTTGTGAGAACATCAATGACATTAAAGTGTACTTTAAAGTTCAATAGTTGACCGTGTTTCCATGTGAAGGAATGATGAAGTTTTCAAAGTTCTAAATTCTCCGATGAATTGTTGATGCAAAAGGAAGAGCTTGTGTGAAGAATCTGATAGATGATGGACATGTCCCCTAGTTACTTGGAAAATATATATCTCCCTAATTGAGAGGGATCTTGAAGAGAAATGAATGACCTGATGAAAAGGCCTTGAGGATGTTTGAGATGAAGGAATAGTTGAATCTCTATTGATGGTGATTTGTGATTGATAAAGTTGTGAACAAAAACTTGGTTACATTGAAAAGTATTGAGGTTGAGTTTGGTGTTGCTGGAAAAATTGAAGGAAGCTTCCGACAAGATGTATTTGGATAATATGATGATGATTTAAGCAACTGCAAAATAACCTAAGACCCCAAATATTTGTGCTAAACATATATGTATATATTTAAAGTTTATTATTGATTAGGGTTGTGGTTGTGAAGGATATCTCCTTAAGAAGGTTGAATGTTTGAAGCATGCTTGGATTGGTGGATATATCTGGTTTAGTTGATAAGGAAATATGAAGCATATTGGGGCGACAAGATGCTTGGGATGACATCTGGATGACCTATAATGATGTCTATATCCCAAAGCAAGGAGGGTGTCATTGGTCTTAGATCTCTAACCTTGGATACACACCTAAATGCTTGGGTTGGTGTTAGAGCTAAATTCTGATGGTACCTAGAGTGGCTAAAGCTTGGAACACACCTTAGTCCCACCTGATTAGATATCTTGGTCAAGAATATAATATGTAGCACTGTGTGTGTTGTAACTCTTCATAGAACATATCATTTTGAGATCATCATTGCAAAGATGCTCACTTATGGTGGTTTCATCCTCATGCAGGGTATCTAATTTTTTTTTGTCAATGATACTTAAGACTCTTTCCTATTTAATATGAAAATTATGAAATTTGATGTGGCAAAGTGAACTTTGCAATGCTTTAACTCAATCAATATTAAATTGTTATATGTACTGCTTAAAATCAATCAATATTAATTTTTTATATGTATCTTAATAATCAAATTAGCCATATTTTCACACAATTATCATGTATTGTTTTCATTATATTCATGACTCCAACAATGCAACATTTGAATTCCTATATTTTACCACATAGGGAAACCAATAAAAAATAGTAACAAAAAGTGGTTGTGAAACCCCAATTCACTAAAAACTTATGCTACATGTTTTCTACTTCCACTTGCTTGTCCACCCATCAAATCAAATTTATGCCCCTATTAGTTTTTTTTCACCTTATATCAGTTATGAATTTATCTACAACTCATTGTTTCAATTTCAATCTTGCTAGTTAAAACATTTTCTTGTATTAGCATAATTTGTTTGCATGTTATCAAATGCCTACTTATTATTACTTCATCATTCTATTTGTTCTTATGTGTATACCTTTTGTTTGTGTGATAAAAAACCACTACTTTATGTGTATACCTTTTGTTTGAGTGATAAGCAACCACTACTTTATTTATTATCCTGAATGCATAGAAACAACATGCCACTTCATCAAAATCACCTTTTAACTAAAAAATCATGATTAGGTTTTGTTTCTTCTTTCAAAATTAACCAAGTTTTATACTTGACATTGTATATATTTTGCAAGCACAATCACACATGAGCATGGCACAAGCCTAAACATGATATCGGAAACTTGAACCTTAGTAAAAGTAATAACAATGCCTTGCAAATAAAACTACACATAAGCACAAGTAAAAAAATAAATATTTCATTAGAAACTTAAATATTGATGAGAACTATAACAATACACCACTCTCATCAACCTAATAAATCACCATTAATTTTAAAATTATATTATCTTCATCCTAATAATCTAATTTAATATTATAAAATTTAAACATTAAAGAAGAAGAGTAAAGAAAGATTTAACCCTTTTGATTTTAAAACACACACAACGGTGGAATGGAATTACAAATATCCTAACATGTTCTTTTTTGTTTGTACATTTGAAGGACTTTGTTGCAGGATGAAAGGAACATTTTTTTTTGGTAAATTTAAAGAAATTTGTTGCACGATGAAAGGAACATTTTGAAGAAATTTGTTTCGGGATGAAAGGAACTCGATGTACCAATGGACTAGTTATTTGTCCATCTTCCTCATTATTAGTCCCTACCATAAGGCAACAGGGACTATTGTAATCGATCTCTGTTGGAATATGAGTCGGTGTACAAAAACATATGTGATTAAACCCAAAGTCTTGCTATACATATTTTAATTCACTTTTTCTTGAAAAAGTTTTTAGTTAACGGATCAAAAGTAATAAAAAATTATGAGGTCTTATTTGGCCTCATATCGAGGAAAAACTTAGGATAAGTATAAGTGATACAGATAATTTATGGTTCAAATGAACCAATGCTACTTTCTACTTTTTCTTGCCATTGTATGACATTTTATGTTAAGTAAATATTAAAATAAAGTGACTAAACACGTACACACATGTTGTGTCATCACTTTCGCGTGACTCATATGTGTCAAGAGTCTTGCATGGCCCATGTTATCAACAAGGGAGCATGTGTGTTCAACTAATCAAGACAAAAGGAGAACCATTGCTCTTGTATCACTTCGCATGACTCATATGTGCAATAGTATTCCACGGCTCGTGTTGTTGACAAGGGAGCATGTGTTTTCAGCAAGTCTAGGTAGAAGGAGAACCATTTCTATCCTATCATAAGAAAGCTAATTCGAGAAATCTAGAAGTCTGACCTGACCTGCGACATTCTTAACAAATGAGAGTATAACCTTTAGCGAAACAAAGCATGAAATTGACTTAAAGAGTATCCTCACACCTGGAAAGTGCTTCTGGAAGGCTAGTTGAGTGGAGAAAGGCAACTCTGTCTTCGAGTTATTCAGAAAGAGTCATCATATTATGCACACAGCCTTAAGCCTATGAGGGTTTGTTCTGCAAGGCTGAATTCACCAATGGAGGCTCGTTCTGTCAAGCGTAACTTGCTTGGACCAACATCCTGACACATAGTTCCTATAGAATCATTAGCAAGGAGTTGTAAATACCGGTCAAGATCTTCTCATTGCTCATTTCTCATCTTTTTCAGCTTGCTCTGATTTAGATGCAAGCGTTATTTCCCTGCAATATTTTTCTACAAACAATTATCAAGCAAGAACCTAAAGGAGAGGTAAAAACCAAGCTATTTAGCAAGCCAAAACCTAAAGTAGAGGTAAAAACCAAATTTTACATGAACAATTTAGCAAGCAAGAATGAAAGAGAGGTAAAACCAAATTTTACAACAAGCAGGGAGGAATGTAAAACTAGTTTATAGGCACAACAATTGAAAATCTCCTACAATCTTTCCCTTTACAATTTTTCATAGACAAAATAAATAGCAAAAAAATATTTTCCCTTTTTACTTCTAAAAATGTAATTTATGTTGAAAGCACAATTTTTTTTTCCTTGTTTACTAAAATCAACATATGCACCAACATTACTAAACAAATTGTTCATGTCATTCACAAACATCTTTTCATCAAGTTCCCGTATCATGAATTGCATCTTAATTATTTTCTTTAATTCTTATGGAACTGCATCTTAATTATTTTATGTAATTCTAATGTTTGAAACTAGAAAGGTTTCTTGCATAAGAAATACTTTCAAAATAGCTAAAGCCCTCGATAAAATGCCAAAGAAAACCTATTAAATCACTTTTAAATTACAAACTGATAAAATTGGAAATTCCAAAATCATATTCACACAAATATAATAAATGTAGTCTCCATACGCCCATGTCTATTTGATTTGACTTTCCAACTTGAGATTTTGAGCTTGGAAATGGGCTTTTCTTCATAAATATCTAGAGTATAAAACTTTTCAATGGTCTTTAAAAAATTCATCATTTGAAGTATGAAGTAGGATTGATGTTGCAGACATAAACCATATGAATAAATCCCTTGTTGGATCCCCTTAATATGATTGATGTTGTACACAAAAATTATATTATTAACTCCCTTGCTGGATCCCCTTACTGAATTGAGTACAAATTAATCGAGACATGGTCAAAGCATAATCTTACAAAATCTTGCAAAAGTAAAAAAAAAAAAAGCCAAACCAAAGAGGCACCATTGAAAAATGCATAGCAAAACCAATTAAATAAATACCTTTTGAGTCCACAGCCTTTGTCATCCTATTGTTCTTTTCATCCCAAAGCTTGGTCAAATAATAAATTTGCACACCCTAACTGCTTAATCCAAGGGAAAGCAATATGCATCTAAGTCCCAATGGATGCCTATAGAAAGATAAATGCCTCGTTTTTTGTTTGTAACCTCATCATTCAAGTTGTCATTGTATTGTATGGAGTTAGAATTGAGTTTGGTGGAGGCTTGATGTAACGGGTATCAAAAACCTTAAGTGCCTATTTATTCTCTCCTCCATGCAGTTCCTTTGTTAGTGTAACAACAACTAGCGGGGAAACCAAACAACCTCTTTAACAATGTCTCATTGGTAGCTAACATATCTCACTCGCAGCGAGGCATCTATTGACATGGAACCGGTTGATCCATTTCCCACTAGTAGCGAGACATCCATTAACTTGGAACCAGTTGATCCATTTCCAGTAGTGGTTTTTCCCACCGCTAAAACCTGCTAAAACATGGGAGGTGATATATTAATTACTCAAATAAGGCAAAAAGGGAATGCCTCCATGTCCCTCATTCAAATAGGAAGCCTTCTTCCACGCACCATAAACATACGATAAACCTCAAAATGCCATGGGCACAACTTAAAGCATGTGGGCCAAGTGGCTAAAGATGGCTTTCCATTTGGTCAATACATACAAATGTTCTGTAAGACTCTAACACACATTAACGATTTGTGTTTCAAGGTTAGGCACCCATAAAAAAATTGAACATGTATAAACCTTATTGGATGGATACTACAAAAATATCAATGTAAAAAAGAATTATGAAGTTGCATTTATTTTAGTTACTCATGGTATCATGGTTATTTTAGTTACATTATTTGTTTATTATTTCTTTTGTTGAAAATGGTTTTTTATGAAATCCTTAGTTTTAACTTTCCAGGCCGCCACATGGTTATTTTAGTTACCTAATTTTTTTTATTATTTCTTTTGTTGAGAGTTGCTTTTTTATGAAATATTTAATTTTAACTTTCCATGCAGCCACATGGTTATTTTAGTTACCTCTTTAATTTTAACTTTCTGTTGAAGGCTGGAAGGTGACTTCCTCAACATTAGGGATTCCACCTAGTCGAGAGCTTAAAACAATTCCTTTTCCGTTGAAAATGGTGGGTCCAACTGGGGATAAAGGGACCAGTTTCCCGTATAAAAAGAGTTTATATAACAAAAGAAATGAAATCAACACTAACAAAGTGATTTATTCTAATGATAACATAAATTAAAACTATTAAAACGCTTTTCCAGGATTGGATTCTGATATATGATTAAGGCATAATATTTCACAAGTATACTTAATGAATATAAGCTCATTAAAGAAACTAAATCAATTTAATTGATTTAGTTGATGAAAAACATTAATCAAATAAAAGGTCTCTAAGTTTCACATCTAACAACATATTGTTCAATACATTATATCAATAGTAATAAGAACATATATCACTTCAATGCTTTATCAGATTGAAACTAATAAAAAGAATGAGTTTGCGACAATCTCAGAAACATAAAACAATTAATATAGAGATAAATTACCCGCTACATCATAGCTTTAGATTTGAAAATATATCTTCAAAGGTTCAGATTTTCAATTAGATAACTTCTGTTCAAACATTAGTGTGAGTTCCAAACGCAATCTTCTCAAAATTCTGGACCCCTTTCTAAATGCATGAAAGGGTTTTAAATACTACTAAATATTACAAAAATAGAAGACTTATAAAAGAAGTCTTCTAATATTAATCTGAACTATATAACTATAAATTAGGAAAATAAAATTCATAAGTTATAACAGTCTATGACTGTTTCCTGGATTCATTGTCTAGTTGGTCCTTGAGCTGGCATGCTTTGATCATGCATGCGAGCTGGGGGGGATGAATTGGCTGCATTCTCATCTGGCCCGTGAATACTGCATTGTTGAGTGTCAGAAGAAGCTGAACTATTGCATTAGAGAGGCACCTCAATATTATCAATTGATTATGAGGTTTTATCAACAAGTACTAGTAAATTTCCAAGTTTAATCTTGTCAGATTTTCAATGTCAAGAGATTTTCTATTTGATGTCTCTTGCCATAATTGTTTTAGAAAACTGATTTCTGGCAAAGTGTATTTTGATGCTTCATGGATCAAATTGGCTTGTAAAAGAGAATCTTTTGTATATTCAGAGATGCTGGAGGATAAATTCTTAGCTCTGATAATAGTTAACTCAACACTCTTCATTTTAATATCCCAATCTCCAAATATTATATCTTTGATTGATTATTCTAGACGGGGAAGATGATATGCTCTACCCTGTGCGATATCTTGCCAATCAATGTATTTTGACACTTCTTCATCAATCTCTTCATAATAAGTTCTTAGATTAGAAATCTAAGTAACCAATTGGTCACTGATTTTGACTTTCTCCTGAATCTGAATGTACTTCTGATAGAAAACTGCTTGTTGAGTTGTCGGTAATGCTTCCAATTCAATTGCTTCCTTCTTTACTTCACTGATCTCGAGCTTCTCTTAGAGATTTTCAATCTTTTGTTGCATTTGATGAATTACTTGATCTTTCTCCTTAATTTCATTTTCCAATTTGAGTTTGAGACCTTTAAACTATTATGAAAATCATTAATATTTGTTTGTAGCTCCTGCTCGATTCTTTGCTTTTCATCAGAGCAAACTTGCTCCATATGAGCAATTTTCTGGTCCTTTTCTAAAATCAATGATTCAACCTCGACTGCCTTGTCAATTGTCGCATTTTCATAAGCTCTTGCAAATTGTGATAATATATTAAGCTTTGTTCATGGAGATGATTGAGCTCCTTTCCAAAGGACTCACACTAACATTGAATCTATAGGAAATTTAGGATATTATTCTATCTTTTGTTTCTTATTTGACCTGGTCACGAAAACTTTGTGCTTTGGGTTGTAAAACACATCCAATGGTGGTATCTCTTCAATTTTCAAGACTATTTCAGTAGTCAGAAATGCCTGAATAATTTCCATATCCTGGGCTAGTGTCTCCTCTGGTTTTTCCTCTATATCATTGTTTCCTTGAATCTGACTCCGTTCAAGAATAATCTTGGAAACCTCTGCAGTGAATGAGGTTTCTCTAATTTATTCTTGATTCTATGACTTATCTACATCAGTAGAGACATGCTGCATACTTGATTCTCCTATATGACTCGTGGAACTTGAGGCACCTACCATAGGCATGGTTTATGACTGAATGACATTTTGAATGGAAAGGGTATCAGTTTCTAATAGTGCTTTCTCAAATTATTCCCAATTTTATATGAATCTATCATCATGTTGAACATTAACAATTTCATCTTCTTGAACTGGTACTGGTACTTGAGTAGTTGTAGCAATTATAATCCTTTCTGCCTTCGGCTCTGGTCTTTGATACAAATAATCTGGTAAATGAGAATTTCTCTTTTCCTGATACACTTTGAATGTTTTTGAATCTTCTGTATTGAGAATTTCATCTGCTTTATGCTGAACTGTTGAAAATTCATGATTTGATTCAAACATATCATTAAATCTGTCAGGCTCGCCTAAAAATGCTCTCAGCTTGACTGAATTCATTATTTCTCTAGCAATACCATGGGGATCATAATTTCTATTAGGCAACACTGGAAAGTTAAAAGGTTTTAAACGATCAATTTCAACACATGCATGCTTGAAATTTTCTAGGGAATAAGAACCACACGAAAAAGGAAAATCTGGCCAAACGATTTGATTGGCATCTTTCTGGGCTTTGGTTAAATCATGGCCAACTATTTGATAAGCGATTTCTTTAGCTAACAATTTATCTAGTATATACAAGGGTAGGACATGAGTATTGGCATAACTTCCAAAAATACAGATGTATGTAAAATTCTCTTCACCAAACCACCTGCCTATAGACTTGAGACTCCTATTGGCTGCGGGAGCGAGTCTAGTGATTTTTATTTTGAAAATGACTTTGAAGACCGGGAGCATTATATCATTGCATATTTTAAATATGTGAGAATGATATTTTGACTCCCATAAGAAATATAACTATACAAAGATAGGGGTTTCAGCTTCTCTGGTCCATTTCCATCCTAATGATCAAAATTCAAAGGAAAAAAAGACTACGCCTAAGATATAGGAGCTCATATAAAAAGAAGCAACTGCATGGGGTGGGCCATTTATATTTTCTCTGTAGGCCATAATAAATATGATCAAATTACCAGAAAGAATGGTAGCCCAATCTAGAATATAGCCATCGGAGGTTGCTTCTATCAAGGGTGTCCAATTTTCTTTAAATTTGGTCGTATTTACAGATCCAAAGAGATGACATATCATTACAACTATTTGAGAGAATGGTATTTTGAGAGAGACGACTGAGTACATACCCTTATCATCGCGTTTGTGCCGGTTAGGATCATTTCTCCATCCTCTATTCACAGTCATAGGATGGTCGTTCTCACGCATGAACTCTTGAACGAATTGGGCGTCGTATCTCCTTTGGGGTTCTAGTAGTTTGTACATTTTCTTGAGATCTGACTGCATGAGTGAAGAAATAACAATTCTACTTCGAGTAACAAATTGTCTATCACTAATATCCACATTTTCTAACACCCATTTCATTAATTCAATGTATGGAAGCATTTTAGGACGAGCCACAATTCTGTGAAAAGAAGAATTGGCTTTGTCTGTCCATGATTCAGAATCATTGGACAAAGTATCATCGACCACAACTTTTCTATCGAGAATTACTTGTGGCTTCTTGTTCTCAAACATCTGATAGATCTCTTCCCAGCTCATAGAACCAATTTCTAGGTTGCATGTAGTATCCGAGATTAAGGGAGCCATTTCACTGTTGTCCTCTTGCTGTAACTGGGAGTGATGGGGTGGCGGATTTCCTTCGTGCTTTAATCAACCTTGACATCCTTTTATGCCTAACTGTTTGGACTTACCCTGTTGAAAGAAAACCATAGAGGATAAGCTAAAATCACTTTGAACGATATTAACTGTCTTGTCAACTTAACTCATGCATATGGGAGATCTATGATATTAATATTTGAAATAATTATGAATCGATTACACACCTCGAGATCATAAAACACCTTAATTAACATTAAATTGACAAGCATAGGTTCGTGTGATAGTGACATATGTCATTATATCAGGGTTTATTGATCGACGACTTTCATCGTTTTCGACATATGATGCTCAGAGAAACCTTCGAAACGCCGATGTGCGATATTGCGATGTTTAAGATAAGATGCGATATCATCATCTGTCATATGACAGTTTGCGACGTCGGAGTCTGTCAAGTGACGACTTCGCAATTTCGTGTTTCGACAATTCGCATTTCGGCATTTCGCAAGTTCGGTTATTCGTTGTTTCACGATTTCGCCGATATTTTCCTCCACTTGTGTGCCTTTTTCAGTTTGAGGGTTATTTTTAGGTGTTTTATTTATTTTATAAAGCTTAATCTAATAGTATTAAGTTTTATTTCTAAAACAAATATTAACCTTTTTTTTTTTTAAGGGTCCCCATTATCCTTTCTAACCTATTTTACTATAATTGGGAGTTGTTGTAATACTAAAACAATTGGCGATACACTGGATGAATCATGAATCTCTCATAAATATTAATACTTAAAGACAATATTCTAGGAAATTCAAATGAAAAATTGAAATCTGAATTTGATATAGGTAAATTCAAACCTAAATACCATGAATTAAATTTGTCTTTAAATTAATCAAATCTTAATAAGTTGAAAAGATAAGTAAGAATTTCATCAAATCTTAGCTTATTTGATAAAATTATTAGTCATTAGTAGAGCCACTACTGCCAGTAGACATTCATAGCCTCGATAGGGTTACTATTTAACAAAAAATGAACTAGTATCTTATCCATAATATAATAGATATCTTCAAAGGTAATGTAATTGTTCTGTTTCTTTGTCGATTTTCTTTTGCCACTTGAAATCATTATCCTGGTTTGGAGGCCATAAGTGATAATTTCATTTACTGGTTATAATAAATTTGAACAAGCTGACTCGTGATGAGATCCCTTGTCTCAAGGTTTTTTTATGCCATGAGCCATTATCTTGGTTTGGTAGCCAATTGATAATGTCAAATTTATTAGTTTCCTATGAATATGATGAGTCGACTCGTGATGAGATCTCTCAACTTTAAAGTTTTTTAATATTTTTGAATTACACTTTGAAAGATAAATCTAATATGTAAATGAATGTGGAGGTTAAAATTTTTCTCGTTATGAGATTTTGGATGACCATTTGAGTAAAAGATGCTAACACTTCAATACAACTTCCTACTTTGCAAAAGTAACTTTTGAAACATGATCCATGTCAAAATAATTTTTCATATCACATCAGTTAGAAGTATTCTTCTTTCTACTCGGTTATTTAAATCAAAAATTTCCAAAGAAATAGAGAATTCTATTTATGATTTATTTCCTTGATTTTATATCTCTAAGGATTAATATTTCCATGTTCAAGAAAATAGCAAAGTGTTTCACCTTTTGTGTAATGTTGCAATAACGTGATTTATTTAAATCTATCTACCTATTTATACAAAAGAACAATTGTTGTTTTAAGAAAAATATTTTTTGAGAACAAGTCCATTAACAAGAAGAGTTTCCTTCTTGCCTTGTAAACCTTGTAACATAAAAGTTGATGGACCTATTTTTTCAATTATTTGAAAAGGGCCAAGTGAGAGTTTTTTCAATTTTGTATGTTTTCGTTTATCCTCATGCACTTTATCCCATTTCAATACCAAATCTCCAATCTTAAATTTTTTAGTCTTGACTATATTTGAATCAAACGAAGTTTTGATCAATTGTTGAAGATGACTGTGTACCATTTTTGATTTTTGCTTTTTCTTCTTTCATTTTAATTATTTTAGACATTCTTAATTGTAGTGAAGAGAAAGGTTGTTCATTAATGAATTGAACTAGGGCTATTGATGGGATAACTATATTCAAAGGTAAAATTGCCTCCTTTCCATATACCAATCGAAAAGGAGAAGTTCCTATTGAAGCTTTTCTAGTTATCCTATTTGCCCATAACACAAAGGTTAAGGATTTATGCCAATTTTTCTGATTTTGATTGGTAGTTTGCTTGATTGTCCTTATGAGGTTTTTGTTTGTTGATTTTGCTAAACCATTTCATTGAGGATAATAATTTGCAAAATATTTCAATTTTAAACCTCTTTTCAAAGCAAATTCAGTGATAGCATTACCCGAAAAATAAGAAGCATTGTCAAATACTAGAACGTTAGGAACACCAAACCTTGTAATGATAAATTAATCAATAAAATTAGTAATGTTTTCTGAATTGGCTATCTTAAGAGGTATTGCTTCTACCCACTTTGTAAAATAATCTGTAGCAGTCAATATATATTTGTGTTGTTTAGAAGAATGAGGAACGATCTCACCTATTATATCAAGTCCCCATTGTTCGAAAGGTTGTTCCATATTAACTGGTTGAAGTGGCATTGAAGATTTTCTTTGTCGTCCTTCTGCGGTTTGACAAATCTTACAATTTTTGACATAACTGTGTGCATCTTTGAATAATGTTGGCCAGTAATATCCTGCATGTAAAATTTTGTGTGATGTGGTGTCTCCACCAAAGTGTCCACCTGCTGGTCCGTCATGGAGTTCTTGAAGCACATTAGGTATTTTAGTTTTCTCTAAGCATCTGAGTAAAATAGAGTCATAATTTTTTTTGAATAACACATCATTGACCATTTGATACTGATTAGCTTTCAATCTTAATGCTCGTTTTCTTTTAAAATGCAAATTTTGCGGAGCATAACCATTTTTTTAATAAAATATTAAATCAACATATTGAGATTGAGGATTAACGTTGAGTACCTTTGTAAAATGTTCAATGCTAGTTGTTACCTCATCTGATGATGTATCATTCATCCCTATAATCAATCTGTAAAATCCTTGACCTCTTACAATTTGAAAAGGTTTTATCTCTAAATGTATTCTTGCATTGTTGTTACCCAATTGGCCCTCTTTTGTCCTATTTCCTTTTGTATTAGTATTTTCTTGACTGATGAGAAAGGAAAAATTACCTTGACATGAGTTTTTAAGAGAAATGGTCTAAAATATTTGACCACTTTATAAACTGCAAATTCTTTTTTCTCGGCTCCTAAATAATTCAATTCAGCTCCTTGAAAATTAGAACTAAAAAAAAGCAATTGGGGTTTCGAACTTTTTATCATCTGGTTGAGTTAAGACCGCTGCATATGATAGTTCTGAGGCAAAGGTATATAAAATGAAATCATTGGAAAAAATAGGAGTTGAAAGAGAAGGATCATCAACGATGGCTTGTTTGATGGTTTGAAAGGTTTCCTTTTATTCTTCTCCCCATTTAAACAATGTATCTTTTCCGATCATTTTTTGTAATGGAAGACTACTTGTGAAAAATATAGAATGAATTGCTTGACAAAATTTATCTGTCCTAAAAAATATTGCATTGATTTCTTATTATGTAGTAGTGGGATTTCTAAAATGGTTTTAATCTAATCTGGATCAATACAGATTCCATTACTCAAGACAATAAAACCTAGGAGTTTACCTTCATTTAAAGAAAAAATTGAAAAAATTGACTTCTTTGGATTAAGAGAGATCCCAAATCTCCTGCATCTTTCAAAGATCTGTTTTAAGTCATGCAAGTGATTATTTCTATCTTTTGAATATATAATTATATCAAAAAGGTATACTACCACCGTTTTATTTATCAGTCCTTTGAATGCAATATCCATGGCTCTCTGGAATGTGGCTCCTGCATTCATTAATCCGAAGGGCATCTTCTGATATGCATAAGTTCCCCATTTGGTTCGAAATGTTGTTTTCAAACGATCTCCTGGATGAACCAAAATCTGGTTATGCCTTGAAAATCCATCTAAAAAAGAAATTAATTGTGAACCTGCTACTGATTGTAAAACTTGCTCCATTGATGGCAAAAAAAAATTATCCTTTTGACATGCTTTGTTCAAATTCCTGAAATCAATACAAATCCGAATATCTCCATTCTTTTTTGTAACATGTATTAAATTAGAAACCCATTTTGAATGTCTAACAGGAAAAATGATCTTAGCTTTCAATAATTTGTTTAATTCGTTTTTTATTTAAGTTTCCAAGTTCGGATGAATTTTCCTGAGCTTTCGCTGAATAGGTTTAACATCAAGTACCATAGGAATAGTACATTGAATGATTGTTGGGTCATAAGTTTTAAGCTCTTGGAAATCCCATGAAAAAATATCTTTGTATCTTTTCAATAATGAAATGAATGCATTTCTTTCTTCCAATGAAAGGCTAAGCCCTAGATTTATATCTTGATGTAACTCAGTAGATCCTAAGTTAACTAATTCATGCCTTAGAGTGGAACTTTGTAGCTTAGAATTGTTGACTTTCTTGAATCTATCTTTTAAATCATATAGTCTTCAAGCTTAACTACAGATTTTGGCAAAATATTTTTATCAGTTTGTTCCTTGATTTGATTATCATGTTCATCTTCGTCCATAATTTGATCATCATATGCTTTCTCAGAAGTAAGAAAACTTAAAATATCACTATCGTCATTAAAAACCCGCGAATAGTAACATTATCTGGTATATATGGTCAGAAAATTAGTTCAATAGAAAATTATCATGACTAAAATCTTCAGGTGGAATAAGATTGGAGGCAACATTAGCCAAAAGGTCGGCGATGGTGTTTTGTAACCTAGGAATAGGAGAGATATTGAATGCAATAAAATGAGATGTGAGGTATTGAACCAAATATTGGTAATGTTTTAGGTGAATTGAGAGACAATGAATGGTATTTCGAACTTGTCTTACCACAATCTTTGAATCTCCAAACACCTTAATATACTATATATCAAGACTAATTTCTTTTTGGAGACCTTAAACCAATGCCTCGTATTCAGCAATATTGTTAGTGCATTCAAACTCTAGCCTACAACCTAGAATGGTTTTCTTGCCTTTTGGACTAATAAGTACACAACCTGATCCTGCTCCATCATTGGATCTTGATCCGTCAAAATAAAACTTCCAAAGTGGAGATTGGACTATGGTTTCTTTTTCGAAATTGAAGCATCTAATGGAATCATTCTGAGAAAAAATTTCAACTTGTGATTTAACATATTCAACTGAAAAAGGTGAACTCTGCGCATTGAAATTTCCTAAGAATGAATCTACAGAATAATTGCCCAAAATCTTATTGTTAAATGCTATGGGCTCATTTTCTTCTCCAAGATCTGTGACTGAGTACTTCATATGTTTTTCACGATCAACTATGATTTGGTTTGGCTTTCCATTATATGGGAGCCACATATGAGACCAGTCTATTGCAAAGTATCCATATAATTTTTCAAACCAATCTCGGCAAAGAACTAGACCATAAAATTCAGGGATGTCTGTAATCAGTATATCAATCATCTGAGGGACTTTTGGATTTGATGACAATCTAATACTTATAGAGTTGATCTCTCCGAAGACTTTAACTTTTGTTCTATCCAATTGAACTATACTAACTGATGACTTCTGGGGTGTGATATTTAATTTTCCACAAATTGAATATGGCATTATATTGGATGAAGCCCCTGAATCGATCAAACAATTATGAACATTTCTATTGTATATTTAAAAAGTTAAAAGAAAAGGAGGAGTATGAGAGTTAGATCTATCACCAAGAAAAATAGAGTCTGAAGCATTAACTTCATTGGAATTATCAATCAGAGGTTTCCCTATTCCATTAGCAGCTTTAGCAACAACAGCCGGAGGAAGAGGAGATGTTGTTACTGCATTCAACTCTTTCATTAAAATTTTCTGTTGTTGTTTTAAGAGAAATATTGGCTTTAATCTTCTTCATATCCTCTATTATGTCGTACTTGATAGTATCAGGTACTACCAAAGTTTTATATTGAGGATTGGGTGTAGATTTAACTGGCTGGGAATCAATAGTAACATGCTGAGATGGTTTGACTGGAGGTTTCTTATTAACAGGTTTATCCTTAGCAATAGAAGTGGGGACTTCTATTTTTGAGTTGACTGAGTTGGTTCTATAGAATTCCTACTTCTAGTGCTAACGGGCATGGCTTTAGTTCTGTCTCTTCATTAGAGAAAGGTAAACGAAATCCCATAATCCATGTAATTCAACAATTTCTTAATCTTGGGATTCATCAGCAGAAACTGCATTTTCTTCTTCTTATTCTTCAGATTAAACATTAGAAATAAGTTGGGAGGTTGAGAAACAAAAGATTAATTTTTTCTAAATGATCTAAAGGGTTTTCTAGTAGAGGTCTCATCAACCTGCTTTTGATTTCAACCATATCATTGGACATGGTTTTGAGAACTTTTTGAAATCCCTCAATATCAAAAGGATCTTTAGGAGTTTTCTTCTTTGACTCATCTTTGAATGTTACCTTTTTAGATCTTTTATCTTCAAGCTCGGTTTTCTTTTCTAAAGCAACAATTCTTCTCTCAATGGACAAGCCTTCTTTCATGTTTTCTACAAGAGTAACTTTATTAACTCTATCTACAAAAATTACTATATTAGAAGGCAGAGAATATATGTACCATTCTATTTGTACATCCAATCCAGATTTAGAGGCATCTAGGATTTTGTTTAATAACTTGTTAAATATGAAGTTGAAGTCTTCGATCTTTTCACCTGTATTAGATTTTAAATTTGAAAGATCGTTGATTAATGACACAATTTTCCTATCATCACCAAATTTAGCAAGGAATAATTCTTGAAAAGTATTCCAATTGCCTATAGAACCTGAAGGGAGAGAAAAATACCAGGATCCCACAGATCCTCATAAAGTATATGGAAACAATCTAACTACAATATCTTCATGTTCAACTCCATTAAGATTCATGGCTAACATGAAATTATTTAGATGTTCTTCGGCAGGAAGACCATCATCAGGATTATACTTTGGTAACCATTTTCTGGATGATCTGGGATAGGATGTAAATTTACCATTTGAACAGCCCCCAGATTGACCCATGGTAAGTTGACCATTGCTTGACTTGTTGGATGCAAAGATGAGATAGTAGGTCCAGAAGTAGATGTGGATGGTGAAGAACTAACTACTCGAGTAGTACTACTTACATCAGCACTAATTTTTTGAGCATAATTGGGTTGATTAGAGGAGAAGGTGGGATTAAATGGAGATGAAGATGATGTGATCTCATTGATACCTGATTAAGATGCTGACGTGGTAGCTTTTTTACGATGAGATAAAATAGGAAACTCGAAAGGAGTTATCCCAAGTTTTTCGCTTTGTGATCGAGTTAACACACCAGTACCTCGAAACTTGGATGTAATAATTTCTTCAGAAATTTCTGAATAGTGAACAAGATCTAGAAGTTTTAGAAGCTTTGGAGGGAGATTGAATCTTACGCTGGCTTTTCAATTGAGATTCAGTTTTATATGCCATACATAGTCGGATGCACTCCTTCTAGCGCCAAAAATGTTGAAGGCTGGAAAGTGACTTTCTCAACATTAGGGATTCCACTCGGTCGAGAGCTTAAAGCGCAACTCCTTTTCCGTTGAAAATGGCAGGACTGTCTGGGGATAAAGGGACCAGTTTCCCGTATAAAAAGAGTTGATATAACAAGAGAAATGAAATCAACACTAACGGAGTGATTTATTCTAATGATAACATAAGTTAAAACTGTTTTAAATATTTCCCGGGATTGGTTTTCGATATATGATTAAGGCATAAGATTTCACAAGCATGAAATAATACAGATAATTTGCATACTTAATGAATATAAGCTCATTAAAGAAACTAAACCAATTTAATTGATTTAGACGATGAAAAACATTAATCAAATAAAAGATCTCTAAGTTTCACATCTAACAACATATTGTTCAATACATTATATCAATAGTAATAAGAACATATATCACTTCAATGCTTTATCAGATTGAAACTAATAAAAAGAATAATTTTGCTACAATCTCAAAAACATAAAACAATTAATATAGAGATAATAGTACCCGCTGCATCATAGCTTTAGATCTTAAAATATAGCTTCAAAGGTTCAGATTTTCAATTAGATAACTTCTGTTCAAATAGTAGTGTGAGTTCCAAAAGCAATCTTCTTAAAATTCCGGACCCCTTTCTAAATGCATGAAAGGGGTTTAAATACTTCTTAATATTACAAAAATAGAAGACTTATAAAAGAAGTCTTCTAATATTAATCTAAACTATATAACTATAAACTAGGAAAATAAAATGCATAAGTTATAACACTCTATGTCTATTTCCTGGATTCATTGTCTAGTTGGTCCTTGAGCTGGCATGATTTGATCATGTATTCAAGCTAGGGGTGATGAATTGGCTACATTCTCATGTGGCCCGTGAATACTGCATCATTGAGTGTCAGAAGAAGCTGAACTGTTGCATTGGAGAGTCAACTCAATATTATCAATTGATTATGAGGTTTTATCAACAAGTACCAGTAAATTTCCATGTTTAATATTGTTAGATTTTCAATGTCAAGAGCTTTTCTATTTGATGTCTCTTGCAAGGATTTTCTTAGGAAACTAATTTCTGGCAAAGTTTGTATTGATGCTTCATGGATCAATTTGGCTTGTAGAAGAAAATCTTTTATATATTCAGAGATGCTGGAGGATAAATTATTAGCTCTCATAGTATATAATTCAACACTCTTCATTTTAATATCCCAATCTCCAAATATTATATCTTTGATTGATTCTCCTAGGCGGGGAAGATCGACTGCTCTAACCTATGCAATATCTTGCAAATCAATATATTTTGACACTTTGTCATTAATCTCTTCATAATAAGTTCTCAGATTCGAAATCTGAGTAACTAATTGGTCACTGGTTTTGACTTTCTCCTGAATCTGAATGTAGTTTTAATAGAAAACTGCTTGCTGAGTTGTCAATATTGCTTCCAATTCAGTTGCTCCCTTCTTTACTTCACTGGTCTCGGGCTTCTCTTGGAGCTTTTCAATCTTCTGCTGCATTTGATGAATTACTTGATCTTTCTCCTTAATTTCATTTTCCAGTTTGAGTTTGAGACCTTCAAACTGTCGCTACAGATAATTAATATTTGTTTGAAGCTCCTGCTCGATTCTTTGCTTTTCATTAGAGAAAACTTGCTCCAGATGAGCAATTTTCTGGTCCTTTTCTAAAATCAATGATTCAACCTCAGCTGCCTTGTCAATTGTTGCATTTGCATAAGCTCCTGCAAATTATCATAATCGATTAAGCTCTGTTCCTGTAGATGATTGAGTTCCTTTCCAAAGGACTCGCATTAACGTTGAATCTATAGGCAACTCAGGAGATTCTTCTATCTTTCGTTTCTTCTTTGACCTGGTCATGAAAACTTTGTCCTTTGGGCTGTAAAACATATCCAATGGTGGCATCTCTTCAATTTTCAAGACTATTTCAGTAGTCGGAAATACCAGAATAATTTCCATATCCTGGGCTGGTGTCTCCTCTGTTTTTTCCTTTGTATCATTGTTTCCTTGAATCTGACTCTGTTCAAGAATAATCTTGGAAACCTCTGCAGTGAATGAGGTTTCTCTAATTTCTTCTTGATTCTGGGAGTTATCTACATCAGTAGAGACATGCTGCATACTTGATTCACCTATATGATTCATGGAACTTGAGGCACCTACAATAGACATGGTTTTTGACTGAATGACATTTAGAATGGCAGGGGTATCAGTTTCTGATAGTGCTTTCTCAAATTATTCCCAATTTTGGATGAATCTATCATCCTGTCGAACATTAACAATTTCTTCTTCTTGAACTGGTACTGGTACTTGAGTAGTTGTAGCAATTATAATCTGTTTTCCCTTCGACTCTGGTCTGTGATACAAATAATCTTGTAAATGAGCATTTCTCTTTTCCTGATACACTTTGAATCTTTCTGAATCTTCTGGACTGGGAATTTCATCTGCTTTATGCTGAACTGTTGAAAATTCATGAATTGATTCAAACACATCAATTCTGTCAGGCTCGCCTGGAAATGCTCTCAGCTTGACTAAATTCATTATTTCTCTAGCAATACCATGGGGATCATAATTTCTATTAGGCAACACTGGAAAGTTAAAATGTTTTAATCGATAAATTTCAAGATAGGCATGCTTGAAATTGTCTAGGGCATACAAACCACAGGAAAAAGGTAAAGATGGCCAAACAATTTTCTTTGCATATTTCAGGGTTTTGGTTAAACCATGACCAACTCTTTGATAAGCAATTTCTTTAGCTAACAATTTGTTTGGTATATACAATGGTAGGACATGAGGATTGGCATAACTTCCAAAAATACGGATGTATGTAAAACTCTCTTCACAAAACCACCTACCTGTAGACTTGAGACTCCTATTGGCTTCAGGAGTGACTCTAGTGATTTTTCTTTTGAAAATGACTTTGAAGACCGGGAGCATTATATCATTGCATATTTTAAACATGTGAGAATGATATTTTGACTCCCATAAGAAATCTAACTGTACAAAGATAGGGGTTTCGGCTTCTTTGGTCCATTTCCATCCTAATGATGAAAATTCAAAGGAAAAACAGACTTCGTCTAAGATATAGGAGCTCATATAAAAAGAAGAGACTGCATGGGGTGGGGCATTTCTATTTTCTCTATAGGCCGTAATAAAGCTGATAAAATTATCAGAAAGAATGGTAGCCCAATCTAGAATATAGCCATCAGAGGCTGCTTCTATCAAGGGTGTCCAATTTTCTTTAAATTTGGTCGTATTTACAGATCCAAAGAGACGACACATCATTGCAACCATTTGAGAGAATGGGATTTTGAGAGAGGCGACTGAGTCCATACCCTGATCATCCCGTTTATGTCAGTTAGGATCATTTCTCCATTCTCTAATCACAGTCGTAGGATGGTCATTCTCGTGCATGAACTCTTGAATGATTTGGGCGTCGTATCTCATCTAGGGTTCTGGTAGTTTATACATTTTATTGAGATCCGATGGCCTGAGCAAACCAATGACAGTTCTACTTTGAGTAACAAATTGTCTATCTCTGATATCCATGTTGTCTAACACCCATTTCACTAAGTTAGTGTATGGCAGCATTTTAGGATGAGTCGCAATTTTGTGAAGAAACGAATTGGCTGTGTCTATCCATGATTCAGAATCATTGGACAAAGTATCATTGACCATAGCTTTTCTGTCAAGAATTAATTGCGTCTTCTCGTTCTGGAAAAGCTAATAGATCCCTTCCTATATCATAGAACCAATTTCTGGGTTGCATGTAGTATCCGAGATTAAGGGAGCCATTTTTCCGTTTTCCTCTTGCTGTATAAATAGAAGTGATGGGGTGGCGGCTTTCCTTCACGCTTTAATAAGCCTTGACATCCTTTTATGCTTGAGTGTTTGGACTTACCCTGTTGAAAGAAAACCAGAGAGGATAAGCTAAAGTCACTTCGAACGATATTAACTATCTTGTCAACTTAACTCATGCATATGGGAGACCTATGATATTAATATTTGAAATAATTACGAATCAATTACACACCTTGAGATCATAAAACATCTGAATTAACATTTAATTAATAAGCATAGGTTCATGTGATGGTGACAGATGTGATTATATCGAGGTTTTTTAATCAGCGATTTTTATCGTTGGCGACATATGAGGCTCAAAGCAATCTTCGAAACACTGATGTGCGATATTGAGATGTTTAAGACATGATGCGATATCGGCGTTCGTCAGATGACGGTTTGCGACGTTGGAGTCTGCCAAGTGATGGCTTCACAATTTCGCATTTCGGCATTCAGCAAGTTCAATTATTTGTTGTTTCGTGATTTCGCCGATATTTTCCTCCCCTTGTATGCCTTTTTCAATTTGAGAGTTATTGTTAAGTGTTTTCTTTATTTTATAAAGCTTAATCTAATAATATTAAGTTTTATTTCTAAAACAAATATTAACCTAATTTAAAAAAAAATCCCATTATCCTTTTTAACCTATTTTACTTAGATAATGGAAAATTGTTATAATACTACAACACTTTCCAAGCCACAATAAAATTATTTTTGATTTTTCTAAAAAATCTCTCATATTAAATTGAAAGTTTGATAGTGAAACTTTACCCTTACAAAATCTCTAATATGATTCCGTGATATCAAATTTAAAAAAATGATAATGTTCTTGTATATTGAGAGACATTTCTTGTGTCAAATATCCATACTTACAATTTTTCTTAACTTATTTACACATCTGCGTTTTATGGAGAGGAGTTAGAATTTTTAAAATGTTGCTCCAAAATACCATTAAATGCCAAAATAAAATAAAATGGTAATGTTCCTATATATTGAAAGATATTTTTTAAAATCACATTTCAAACATCCATACTTGCTAATTATCTTCTTAACATTCACACCATTGTGTTTTACGAATTGAATTTTTTAAATTAGTTCTTCAAAATATTAAGGGAGTTGTTTTTGGTGTGATTTTTTGAAGTTTCAGGGGCCGGAATCCAGTGAAAATTTTTGAGGTAAAATCTTGGTTTTTGTTATTCAAACTGGTTTTTTGATCTTATATATGGATTCATCACCCTCAAAAACCTCTAGGGCACTTCGATTGTGCAAAATTAGCAATCAAATTTCTCTTTTCAATAAATTCCTGCTGGAATTTAGAAAAATTACACCGTAAAAAAATCACTGTAAAACCTTCAAAAAGTCGCACTAAAGACTAACCGAATATTAAATCATTCAATTGAGGTTACAAAATTAGCATGGGAAAAAGAAAAAATCTATGGAAATTTAATTATCAATCATGGCATTTATTGCTTACCACAAAAAAAAAGGAAGGCTTGTCCGACCCGAGTGTTTTTTTTTTTTTCCAAAAATAATTTTGAAATGTTTTAATCTTTCGTTGGAATTTATTCTTTGAGAGAATAAATTTGGATTTTATGAGATTTTATGAATTTTTCGATATATACGATGTAAATCGAATTGTTTTTGCCAAACTCATAAAATCATTCCTATCCTAATCTATTGATAATTATGAAAAACCACGATATGAAAACAGTGTGAGATATTTTAATCAAAATAGGCTTAGGAAAGTCTACTTGTCATTAGATAGATTGAATTTATTGTCGATCTAAGCCCTCTATTCGTAGGGTATTAGGACTTGTTGTTTCTCAACCTCCCTGGTTTTTTGCATGATATGAGATATAATTGATTATATATATGAATAATATGTTTAAAATATTATTGATTTGAGTATAAGTAATTGTATAATTGTATTTTATTTAAATAAAATATAAAGCATATTTATAGTTTTAATGGATTTAATAATTAAGAGTTTTTATTTATTTATTTTTTATATAGTAAAGGATATATATATATATATATAATTTAAAATAAAAAATAAAGTATATTTATAGTTTTAGTGGGTTTAATATTTAAGAGTTTTTGTTTTCTTTTAAAAGGTTATAGGTTTAAAAGTAAAGGGGTATAGTATGTATGTCTTCATAAATTTTAATAGTCAAATCACTATGTGGAGTTAGTTCTTTATCTTATAAACAAGGGGGTCTTATACACCAATTTGGTGTATGGATTGGCCATGACCTTAAAATTGGATTATTATTTATTATTATATATATTGTTAGCCATAAATTCCTAAGATATCTGGCTTATGAGCTATTGGATATACTCTTGGTGTTATAGTGGCAACCGCTAGGTTTGTCCTTAGGCCTCGCCCAAAGTACTCCAACGAGTTACCAATTCACCATGGTTATATATATATATATATATATATATATATATGGGGACTAACCTACGATTTAATAAATTGTGATGTAGGAGCATCTAAGTCGTCAAAATCATTTAAGGATCACACTATTACTTAATATGGTTGGATTTTTCTTTTTTTGTGTGTGTTTCATCCCTACTACCATGAGTTTCAAATCTTGACCGCTTACATAAAAAAATCCTTGACATCCAATCACGATAACGAGATTTGACATTTATTGATAATATTTCACAATTAAAAAAAAACTATTATACACTAGTTGAGAGAAGTGGTCCATGGTAATATATAAGCTCTAATATAGAATCTTCCTTATGTCAATGGGAGCAACCCAATTGGAGTGGTTAATTCGAACTAGATCTCGATAAAGAATTTGAATGGTTCTTGGCTTAGCGCAACACAAGGTGTTCAACAAACCAAGTAGTTTTGCAATGGAATATAGGAATATGGTAACAAATGTAGGGGATGGGGATGAAATGACGATTGATAGATGCTAAATCAATTGACATTGATTTTGTCAATTAATTCCATGGTGATGGTGCAAGCATGATAAAAATAAAATAGGGAGATAAATAAAACGTGAGAGAACTAATGCATTAAAATGTTGCTAAAAAAAGACAAAAGAGAAAAAGAGTCATTGGAGTTGGAGAAGCTGAATAATTAGGGATGCTCAACCTTCCAACTAAACCCAAACATAACACATTGTAAATCAATGAAAAATAAGTTTCTTTGAGATACTTTCTCCTACAAACTAAAGTAAAACAATGAAGAATATGTTCTTTGGCTAAGATTACAAAAGAAGTATTATAACAAACCCCTTGTGAAATGAAGGTAAATGCTCAAAGGAACCAAATTGAATTGTACTCTTTTAAAAAGAAAAATATTATTGATTAATGAAAATTGACTAAAAGAACTCAAATTATATATATATATATATATAATTTGAGTTCTTTTAGTCAATTTGAATTTCTAGGATAAATCATGTGTAATATTTTAATTGTCGTGTTGATTATTTTGTGATGGAATTATGATTCTAAATTGTATTTTAATTGATTGTTGTGAATGATTCAAACTGCATTAATATTAATTTTTATTTTCATTTGGAATCATCTATTTTTTATTTTTTATTTAACACGATAAAAAAGCATCTAAGACCATGTATATATTTGTTTGAGGATTAGAAGAACAAAAATGAGTATATTGTATTGAAAAATATGCACTAGGTAGCAGCCAAGTACACGAAGGATACATCTTCATATTTCAGAGCGACTGATGCTCAATACTTCAACATTACATGATAAACATCGCTAGACACTATATAGTTATCAGGGACGAAGGACATGCGACATGCACCAAACATCTTAAGATAACAAACACCTATACAGACCCTCTGCACAACACACTTGACAAATGGACTCCATACAACGACAAACAAAGGAACACAAAGGACCTATTCTGAGTCTGTAACAGGCTGGTTTAAATCAATTTCCTTTCTACCCTCCACCGACAAGTCATCTAACACGCCCGAATGAGCCTCCAAGACAAATTTGATGTCTAGAATCATGCTCTAGAGAGAAAATATCTCATCCATTACCCTTGCAAACTAAGTTTGATGGATTAATTCATTAGAGAGTTCAATTTGAGAATGGGGCAACTAGAGAACTTGTACCTGCAAGCGGTAATCTGCATGCTGTAGAGCCTCGTGGGACTGCTTACAATGAGAAAACATGTTGTCATTTGAGGAGGAACTAGAACCCAAATCAGTATCCATGGAGTCACGACCACTAGCCTTTGAAACATACGTAGAGCCACCAACGAGCTATCCTTCGACATTGTGTTGTGCACTGCTCTATCCAGACATTGTAAGGCACGAAAGAGACAAAAAAAAAAAACTGAAAAAATCCCCAACTCCACAGACAGAGCCTTACCAATTAGTGACATAAGCCATCAGACATCAAATTTGCAAAGACTAAAATGACCATATAAGAGCACAAACTTCCTCAGAGCCCACACAACCGAGAAGGAGAACCCATGAACAATTCGTCGAGCCTCTCAGGCACAATTGGAGCCCCCTCGACATAGATTACACTGACACCCACACTTGCATTCCAAGCCCCATATCCTCCACCATCCTGCAATCAGTCCATATTATTTGGAGCTATTCCAATGAATTTGATACCGATACGCACACAAAGAAAGTTTACCCAACCCAACCAAACTGACAACATCCAAAATAGTAGGCCTAATGCCCTTAAAAAAGGAACAACCCATATTACTTAGAGCAATACCGATACAACACTGGTTTTCCATCCTATGACGCCCGAGATTTCACGAGACACCCAACGAGACCAATTCCTTAGCTAGACCCCGCACCAGAAGGTTGATACTGAAGCAATCACTCATCATGAGGGAAACTACAAAGTCGAGATTATGGAGAGATTCCCACCTAAAGTCATCATGAGCTGAGATTTCCCATACATACGCACTCGAACCTGCATTAAATTTCCTAGAGGTGAAATCCACAAATTCCATCATGAAACAATGTGATGCAAAGTGCTAGACCAAAGATTTGAAGGTTAAGTCATGCGAGAACGATGCCAACAAGTGTGCATGGCCATTGAAATCGTACACTGCCACATTTAAAACCACAAGCCCGTCGCCCTTTATTCCCAACAACCATCAATTCGCCCTTAATTACCCTGCTTACAAGCCCCAAGGTGGTTGATAATTTCGTAGCCATGATCCAAGAAAAATTCCCAATCATGTATGCATCATTAATTATTGTAAGGTTCACATTAATCATACTCTCTTAGGGATTGATACATTTAACGGTATCATCATTAATGACCAAGTCATATTCAACCAGGTTATAAGAAAAGTTAGCTATCTTATCCACCTTCAGGTTATTGCTCCTGATAATATGGAAGAAAGCCACATATCGAAATCCAACTTTGGAGCCATGGATCCGAGCCAAAATGCTAACGAGAAGATTGTCTTTTGGTCAAAAACCATTAACTAAAAAATGAATACTGATATGAGAGTCCCCTAATATAATAATATCGTCCACTTTAATGTTCCTGAAAATAAACAAACCTTAGAGAAGTTTGTACATTTCAGCCCAGTTGTTTGAACGAGAACGAAGCCCCCAAACAAACTTAACCACTGTTATTCTCTCAAGATTAATGAGAATCCTCCTCTGCCACCTATATTAGACAAATAGTTATAATAAAATTAATTTTTATGATAATTACACTCCCCAACCATAATTTATGATAACTCTTTATATTCAACAATTTAACTCCTCCTCAAACATTAATAAGGTGATGTACACTCCTATAAAATAAATATTATTTGCTATTTGTTTCATAGCCATCCAAAACCCTAATTGATTCATATAACAATTGGTTAAATAATTGGGATGAAAGTACATCCATAAGCTCCATTCAAAATGGTGAAACCGTATCACATTAACCCCGTATCATATATTGAGTTATTAGTCTACACCTAGTCACCATCAAGTTAAATTAATTTTGAGATGGCAATTCTCTTATTTTTCTTAACATTTATAGCTTATAGTGTTGATTAATGCATCATATTGTCTTTGTAAACACATTTTTATTTTATTTGTCTTATGTGCGAGGAATGAATTGAAAAAATCAATGCATTATGTATAACAATGTATTAAAATGGTGGTTGTTCACAAATAAATTAAAATGAGATCGATAGATTATACGTTGCAAATAAACACAATTCATTATTAAATGGTATCATAAATAAAATAACATAGTCTTTATATCTCTATTCAAAGGGTGTGGAAATAACAAATTCGATGTTTGAAATGAGTATGGAAAATAATCTATTACATTAATTTTAAAATACAATTAAAATGAAATGGTAGATAACGGGTAATTATTTGTGAGGTTAATATGCTTATTGTTCATTATCACTAAGAAAAAAGAGTAGTCAAAACCACTTTTTAGTAGTATTCATTATCCCCAAGAAAAAAGAGTAGGCAAAACCACTTTTTAGTAGTACTCCATATTACCCTAAGAAAAAAGAGAAGAAGACAACCACTTTTTAAGTAGTACTCCATATTACCCTAAGAAAAAAGAGAAGACGACAAAACCACTTTTTAGTAGTACGCCATATTACCCTTTTCACACGCCTTCCTAGAAAATACTCATCACCAAGTCTAACACACCTAAGATATGTATGGCTTGGAATTTGTTCACATGACATAAACATATATTTATACGTCTCTACTTTATTTTCCAAAGAAAATAAATAAACTTCGATGTGAAATAAGCAAAGACCTTTACAAGATTGTTTGTTTCCTTCTCATATATATATTTTTTTAATCCGAAAAATGTTGATTAATGAGTGCAATATGCCTAACATTGGCACATCTTAAAATTATTTTTACAACATAAATACCTTTTTATAAATCAAATTACTTTGATACAAAATAAGCAATAAGGATTTACAAGATTTTATTGTTTCCTTTTCACAATTTATTTTCATCCTAGTTGGGCATGGGATAGTCTTTGAGGATGGATTAAAAATATCAGATTATTTATTATTTTGTTAATTTAATTTTAAAATATTTAGATAATTTATTTAATTATTAATTTAAGTTGTTTTGTTTCATAGTCATTATTATTTGTATTTATATTGATGATATTGTTATTATGGTAAGGTACTTCATTGATCTTGACAAATAAGTAAGATTTCTCGAAGATTTATATTGTAGCACATGTATAAAAATAACATAGACAAAAGAAGGGTTATGATAATTACTACCAAAAAGATCACTTATTCTAATTTTTTGTATGACAATAACAACCTCTTCTAGTAACATATCAAAAACAAAGGTTATGATAATCAATTCCAAAAATATCACTTACACTAATTTTGTGTATGATAATAACAACGATATGGAGGAAGCTACTTCATATAAATATCTCTGAGTAAACCTTCATCATAGGCTCATTAAAGCTATAGCATGGAAAAAAGGATCAATGGAGGCTGGAAAACATATTTTGGCCTTGAAGACAATTGTAAATTTATAGACTTTTGGTTGTGAGAAGAAAGTAACTCCTCTTTATGACTCTTCATACATGTTATCTTGTATTTATGTAAAGTTTGGGGCTACATCATCTATATAGAATAATGTCTAAAATGATTAAATACAAATTCCGAAAGCATTTTA
Source organism: Pinus albicaulis (assembly GCA_034641835.2). Classification (NCBI taxonomy): domain Eukaryota; kingdom Viridiplantae; phylum Streptophyta; class Pinopsida; order Pinales; family Pinaceae; genus Pinus; species Pinus albicaulis. Next base: position 491,689,199 of record CM076574.1, read on the forward strand.
TAACTAATAATCTCAAAATTGAAAGCAATATGCACTATCCTATCCTCCTTAAAGAAGCAACTCTTCCCTCCATTGGCAAGTATGACTATGACTAGGTACCTAATGTACAAGCACAAGGCAACTCACACGAGTGACGAGATTCTTCCCAATATTGCTTCAACTCTAGTCAAAATCACTTGAGGCTTAAGATGAGTTGACATAAATATGCAAAGTCGTTGGCAATTCACTAAGAAATAGAGGATGCGATTACATAGCATGATATTGATACCAATAAAAATACTATTACATCCAAATTCGAGGACAAATGATGGTGCAATAAAGAATTAGAGGACATATGAAAATTAAAATACTATAAATAGATCATCAACTCTAATCTAAAAGATCAAAGTATGTTTTGTTGTAGGAGGTCAAATTCTACATTGACCTTCATGCTTTAGGTTACCTAGGAGTTAGATAATTGTTGTATGTGGTCATCGTCTTTGAATAAGGCTCACTGGATAAAAATGGGTGGTTATTTAATGTAAAAGGGTCCACTTTATAAGGCCCACAAGGTAGTTTGTATCCATTATGATCACAATTAGTTAGGGTTTATTGAAAAGTTATTACAAGAGATAAGAGACTATGGAATGAAATGTTTCTCTTGTGTCTTTAGAGCTTTGCTTAGAGAAAGGTCACCCAACCTTAAGAGGCAAGTGAGCATTGTTTCCTTCAACAAATAATGTTAATACACATGTATCTCTCACACTTGTCATATTATTATCTCTTGCAACTAGTTATTGCAATTATATTCTCTATATACTTGATTACGTTTCAATTTTAAGGGTTAAGGAACACTACAAGTGGTATCAAAGCTATTTTTAAAGCTAACATACCTCTGTTTTTTAATTATTATTATTATTATTTTTAAGGATAGAGACATGTTTCGACATCTTTAAATAACATACTGATTTTTCATTTAGTGGAAAAATTTCAGGAAGAATACATTTAGGAAATACAAGTGGAATCACTTTGTTGGAAACCCTTATAATCCTTGTTGGTATCCTTTTGAGAAATAATACATCATTCAAACCCTAGATACAAAATCTTACTTCCACGTACCTTTAGGGATATCAAAAATCTCTGTACGTATTCTCAAAACCAACTCTAGATTAATTGATTGACCATATTATTGCTATATTACACCAAGAATAACACTCAAGAAGATAGATTTATAGTACCTAGGTAATTGAGTTGTACAACAAAGGGCATGATTGAACCTTCTTAGTTAGTGCCCTAAGTTATTGGGCCAAGTAACATTACTAAACCTCCCATAAGAGAGCCATAACACTTAGCGCTTCTCTATCTCCAGGACCCTTAAAAAACTAGCTTCCATAGTTAGCAAATGAAATTCTTGCATAATTTCATGCATAATGAATTTGAGGATTCCGCCATTACAATAATAATTAGTTGGGAGTAAGTATCTAATGAGAGTGGTAGTAAATAAATAAAAAAAATAAAAAAAATATGGTTTCTACTAACACCATTGCGAGAGACCTATCTCTAAATATTTTTGGTGTCATTTTGATTACTTGGATCTCCCTCTTAAGTAACTTTTTTTTTTTTGGAGCAACAATACAATGATTAAGGGTATATCTCAACATAACCCTTTCAAGCCATTGACCACAGTGATATGAGTGGAAAATAACACTTCCACAAAATATTGGTGGTCCCATGGTTTAGACTTGCAACATGGTCAACTTGGAGAACCTACAACACACCCAACCCACTGAGTGCCAAGATTTGGATGGCAAGGTTGAAAAAATTAAGGCTACACTTTGCATTATGAATGAAATAACACAAACACATATAACCCTCTTGAAATTTTAAGTGTTTTTGTGAATATTAAGATAAAAAATCCAAATGTTTGTCCAATAAAGGATGAATTCACCATCCTCAAAGTATAGGGCGCATGCATGTTTAAGAAAAACCACCACCCACACTCTTTAATTCACAATTTAGGGCACCATTTTCCAAAGGTCGTCATGAAAAAATTTAATGGGTCTAATCCCTTCGGGTGGGTTAGAAAATATAGCATAATTTCTTTCTCCATGTTATTAGTAATTACCTACACAAACTAGATGTGGCGGTCTTATATTTGGAATTTGAATCTTGGTAGTAGTGGTAATGGTATTAGATGCCTTACAAAGGCTACATTGCTTGGACTTAATTTATGCAAGTACTTTATGCTAGTCTTGGATGTGACACTCACCATTTGGGATGTTGAAGTTTGCAACAAGAAAAAGTGAAATTGGTATCCAAAAACAACATGAAAGCACCTACACTAGTGTGGGACCACATGTCATGTAGTGATGGGTCCTAGCGATACATTAGTGTGCAATTCAATTTATTTGATAAACTGGAAATGCGTCTAATTTAATTTTCCCTCAATTAAATTGGACAATAAAATGTAATCTTATCTCATAATCACTTGTAATAGCTAACTGAGTGTGATACACTCAATTAGCTCATGAATTTAGAGTTGAGGGTGGTTGGTGAGGGATGCAGAGTGATTCTATGTGTTTTAGAGTTCAAGTTGTAGTTAAGTGCATGAATTTAATGCATGAGAAATCGGTTAACTCAGTTAAGTGAGTTAAAGTCAGTTGAACTAGTTGTAACCGTTTGTTGCACTAGTGAGAGATCAAGTGAATTATGTCAGATTTAATTCACATGCAGTGATATGCCATGAAAATTATGATTTACTATAAATAGCTGCATGCATGTCAGTTCCAGTGGAGACCCAGTTGAGACAAAGGTTAAAGGGAAGTTGAATATCAGTTGTGTTATTAGAAAACTGCCCAGATGCAGTTAAAACACTCTTGGATTTCCCATGATCCTAGCGCAGTTGAGGAAGGTTGAAATTCCTAAGGAACAGGGATTGCATTCCTCATGCATTGTGAAAGCAAAGCAGGATGAGTAGAGGCTGAAAATTGGCTAAGTGTTGGTCAATTTTTTTTGGATCAGTGTGAGACAATTAATAGAGTGCAGGAGACTCTTGTGAGAAGAGTGCATTGTAATTGTTTCATGATTCATTGGTGAATATACAATAGAATATAGAGGGGTTTTGAGCAACAAGATTTCCCTGGGAAAATATCTGTGTTGTGTTTTGATTTACTTCTTTCTTTACTTCTTGTGATTGGTGATCATGTTTATTTTTTGCAATTGGTTTGTAGAAGGATTTAGTATCTAGCTTTAGTACATTTCTTGATCAGATTAAATCCATCAATATAAATATGTTTGTATAATTTCTACATGGTATCAGAGCACAGGAAATCACTATAGTGGAGGAGAAGCTGAGTTTGTGACTGAATAGAATTCGAATTTGCAAAAGTATTCTTGGTTTGACAGGCAGATCGAGATCGAAATGGCTTTCAATGGCTTGAGATTGGAGTATGCACTTGAGGGAAGTTCTAATTAAATTACGTGGAAAGACAGGATGGAGGCAATACTATAGGACAATGGGTTGAAAGAATTCATTGATAATGACATTCCCAAACCCACTGCAACAAATGCCACAAATCTTGATGCTTGGAAAAATAAGGTTGCAAGGGCGAGGAGGATCTTATTGGAGTGAGTACGAGACCACAATGTCTCAAGTATCCATGGAAAAGCGACTCCATATGCAATGTGGAAGGCTTCGACAGAACTATTTTAGAGTAGCAGTGATCATAGAAAATTGGCACTAAAGGACAAGCTCAGGAAAATCAAAATGGAGAAAGACGACACTATTCCGAAATATTTAACCAAGTTTGTCCAATGTCGAGATGAGCTTGGGAGCATCAGAATTATTGTCGCGGATGATGAATTGGTGAGCCTAGATATTCAAGGACTTCCCAAGAGTTGGCATAGTTATTAGGACTCTGTCAATGGGAGGTAGAAGCTTCCAGATTGGGAACGACTTTGGTCGGATTTGGTGCAAGAAGAATTCAGGCGGAATACCAAGGATGGATCTTCATCTAAGGAATATGATGAAGAAAATTATGCCTTGGCTGGTAAGGTGAAGAAGGGGAAAGGCAAGAAATACTACTCCAAATCTGAGACCGACGAAGAAGGCAAGGAGTGCGACATGTCCAAAGTGAAGTGTTTTCACTATCACTAGCATGGACATTATGGCACTAATTGTCCAAAAGAAGAAGAACAAGAAGGCTTCAAGATCTGCAGTTGGTGAGGCTTTGGCCTCACAATTTGAGCTTGAATTCTCTCTCATTGCATGCATGGTGTCAAGTGCAATGGGATCAATGTGATACTTGGATAGTGGTGCATCTTTCCACATGACGGGAGAGAAATAACTTTTCAGTAGCTTGGAGGAGAAGGGCCTCTAGATGAATATCGAAATGGGTGACGATAGATGGTATAGCGCTGCCGGTATTGGTACAGTTACTTTCCAGGGATATTCAGGTAAACCCTTCTTATTAAAAGATGTAATTCATGAACCATGCTTGAAAAAAAAATTAGTTTCATTCGCAATGTTGGAGGATAGAGGCTATGATGTGGTTTTCAGTGAAGGGAAATATTTCCTTCAACACAAAGCCACAAGACAAGCCAAGAAGATTGGGATTCATGTGAAGAATATCTATAAACTTGAGGTAGATGGTTGCGCAACATTGTTGGATAAAGTAGACAAAGTGGTGAGCTGAGCTGAGGGTGAGTTATGCACAAGAGATTAGGCCATCTACACCATGGAGCTTTGAAGGTCATGCAAAATATTTCTATGGAGCTTCCAAAGGGTACTCTAGCGCAGATAGACACATGCAAGGGATGTACCATGGGGAAGTGTGAGAAAGCCATGCAATTGTTCCTTGAGAGGGAGCTTGATTTGCATGCAGATGAGGAACTCTTGGTTCCAAAGGATGAACCTCAATATGTGGAGCAGCCACAAGATGAGGATCATGGAGTGGAAGAACCACTCAAGTAGAGAAATTTCGAGCCATATGGGCAGAGGGAGTACATGCAACTATACCTCCAGGTGTGAGGTGGGGCGATGTGAAAAAATAATCCCAAGAAGAAATTTTGGCAGGGTTCATTGAGATGGTGCGTCTCATAGATCGAACCTGGCGACGAGGAGCCCAAAATAAAGCAGTAGCAGGATCGGTTAGATTGAAGCAGTCAGATGCTAGGAAGATAGAAATTAGAGTGATAGGTGTCGGTTATTGGAGCGTAAATCAGAGTTGGCAGCAGTGCAGAGTGCATGGATGCAGATGTTAACAACACAGAGAGTCCAGTAGACATGTGTAGTAGTTATCAAAGGTCAGAAGACTCTGATGACAAATGCATTATACTGATTTAGTTGTTTGGAGGCTATTCAGTTTCAAAAGTGTTGCATGCAAAGTTTCATGTGCGATAAACACTAGAGAAGTGTTGCATGTGCGAGAAACACTAGAGAAGTGTTGCATGTCGCATGCAAGAGGTGCATGTGCGTATGCAAGGAAATTCCTTTCTTGTTGAGAGGGAGTTTTGAAGTTTGCAACAAGAAACAATGAAATTGGCATTCATAAACAACATGACAACACCTACACTAGTGTGGGACCACAGGTCATGTAGTGATGGGTCCTAGCGATACATTAACGTGCAATTCAATTTATTTGATAAATTGAAAACTTATCTAGTTTAATTTTCCCTCAGTTAAATTGGACAATAAAGTGTGATCTTATCTCATAATCACTTGTAATAGTTAACTGAGTGTGATAAAATCATTTAGCTCATGAATTTTGAGTTGAGGGTGGTTGGTGAGGCATGCAGAGTGATTTTATGTGTTTTAGAGTTCAAGTTGCAGTTAAGTGCATGAGTTTAATGCATGAGAAATCAATTACCTTAGTTAAGTGAGTTAAAGTCAGTTGAACTAGTTGTAACTATTTGTTGCACTAGTGAGAGATCAAGTGAATTAAATTAGAATTAATTCAAATGTAGTGATCTTCCATGCAGCTGATGATTTACTATTAATATTTGCATTCACGTTAGTTCCAGTGGAGACCCATTTGAGACAAAGGTTAAAGGGAAGTTGACTATCAGTTGTGTTATTAGCAAACTGCCCAGATGCAGTTAAAACACCATTGGATTGCCCATGATCCTAGCGCAATTGAGGAAGGTCGAAATTCGTAAGGAATAGAGATTGCATTCCTCATGGATTGCGCAAGAAAGGCATGCTGAGCAGAGGCTGAAAATTGGCTAAGTGTTGGTCAATTTTGTCTGGATCAGTGTGAGACGATTAACAGAGTGCAGTAGACTCTTGTGAGAAGAGTGCATTGTAATTGTTTCATTATTCCTTGGTGAATATACAATAGAAGGTAGATGGGTTTTGAGCAGCAAGCTTTCCCCGGGAAAATATTTGTGTTGTGGTTTGATTTAATTCTTTATTTACTTGTTGTGATTGGCGATCATGCTTATTTTCCGCAATTGATTTGTATAAGGATTCAATACCTAGCTTTAGTACATTGCTTGATCGGATTGAATCCATTGATATACATATGTTTGAATAATTTCTACATGGTATGCCTTACAAAATTACACCAAACCAACATAATTAGGGACTATATTACGACCTTTTAGAAATTGACCATCCACATAGAGGGCCAATCTAATTCATTTTTAAAATAATTCTTCATCAATGGTCTCAATGATGTAATTAGAGCACACATGATGATATAATTCCCACACACATGGTTGGGAGGTTGTGACAAAGCTAAAGAAGTTGGTATATTGATTAATGCATAAATCAAAAGGCCCTTATTCACCACTCGCTCTAGCCCTCCTATGAAAACTAGCCTTATCTTATCCAACTAATAGCTAGTCAACTAACACAAATTATCTCCTGAAGAGATGGTAACACCATGCCTTTGTATTTGTTATAATTGCGATGAAAAATATTTTAAAGGGCACAATGGTAAATAACATACATTATTTCAGGTGGATGTATCGCCATGTGACTAGTTAGAGGACATTCCTATTGAAGATACCATTGAAATTAATTTGGAAGAAACCAACCCACCATGGAAGATGAAGCCCCCTTGCAAGATCATGTTGAGGAACCCCAAATTTCTCGCCATGATCTATTAGGTTTCTCGACATCCTAAACCTTGAAACCAATTATCTATATCAAACATCGCAAAGGGACTATGTTGATTGATCACAACACCCACAATTGTATCCATAGGCAAGTGGCACACAACACCCACAATTGTATCCATAGGCAAGTGGCACACAACACTCATTTTTATGCACATTTCATGTCTATATTTTAATTTATGATCACCAATGGTGATATGATGAAATGTGGGGGTCAATGTGAAAGTGTAAAACTACGAATTGGGGAGTATCATCTCAAAACTTACATATATGATATTGGACTAAGTGGTTGTAATATAATTCTTGAGGTATAATAGTTGTGCACTTTGGGACCTATCACCATGGATTTCAAATAACAATACATGAGCTCCACTTAGGAAGGAAAAAACATACTCTCAAGGGGTTGATATTTGGATCCCATAAAATTATCACCTCTCATTGTATGGGGATGTTGTTGAATAAAGGTCACTTGAGTGTTAATTAATAGTTCAATTACATATAAGAAATTGACACCACACCACGAGAGATACACCCTAACTTGTAAAGGGTTCTCTTTGAGCATAAAAATGTATTTGGAACACCACAAATTTTACCATATTCTCGTGATGAGCGTGACCTGGTATTCCCATAATTCTAGGGATTCAACCACCCAATGTGTATCCTTATCCACACCCTTTTGCACAAAATAAAAATAAAAATTGAAAATATTATTCAAGAATTATTAGAGGTAGGAGTCATATGTCCTAGTAATAGCCCCTACTCATCATTATAGTGTTGAATTCTTTCTTATTTTCGGATCTTGGTAATTATTGCCTTATGACCAATAATTACACACTTGAAAAATTCTCAACCTTAATTTCGTTTTTACAATTGAGTAAACATTATTACATTGATATAAGATATATGGAATATTGATCGATGTGTGTTTACCATTGAGGGCCCCAATATCTATACATAGTTAGAGTGTCTTTTCATTAATAAACATGTCTTTCCAATATATATATATATATATATATATATATATATATATAGGACTACTAGAGGAGAACATTTTTGAAGAATACCTTCCTTGCTAAGAGGGAGTGTTGACGTTTTATATAGCAACGGAAAGTATTCCCTTCCAGACTACAATGTATAATGACTATAATATACATTATACATTGTTGTCTGGAAGGGAATACTTTCCGTTGCTATATAAAACGTCAACACTCCCTCTTAGCAAGGAAGGTATTCTTCAATGATGTTCTCCTCTAGTAGTCCTAATCACACCCAACCACTTCACATGGTATGGGCAGGACTACCTCCTTAGTCTCAAGACTACACTACAAGTGTCTATGATGTTTCTCCTCTCCTAGTAGTCCCAATCACACCCAACCACTTCACATGGTGTAGGAAATACTTGTACCAAGCTACTCATTACAACCTCAGTCACTTCACACTATTGATATAGGAAACCCACGCCCAGAGGGAGAGTATCTGCATCTTATAGGAGAAACATCACAACTCCTTCTCAACGAGGGTGGACATTCTGCATCACACCAAGATTGTCTTCGAAGTATTCAAACTTCACTTTAAACAAAGGATTTGTGAGAATGCCTATTGTCTTCTCATATATGGATATGTGTTAGATTTCCATTTCTCCTCTCTATACCATGTATCAAATGAAATGGTATTTGATCTCTATATGCTTTGAATTTTCATGAAATATTGGATTCTATGAAATCTTCACACAACTTTTATTATCATAGTATATTAAATTTTTCTCTAACTCTGGATGAAATAACCCCGCAAGCAATTTCTGAAGCCACATTTCCTCATGACTTACATCACTAGATGCTATACATTTTTTCTCTGATGTACTAAATGCCAATAATATTTGTTTTGTGCTAAACCATGAGATCATAACTGATCCCAAAGTGAAGCAACATCCTGATGAATTTCCTTTTTATTGCACTCCCTGCCCAATCAGAGTCTGTATAACCTTGCAACTTTACTTCACCGTCCGGGACACATCTATGTCCATATCCAACCATACCATGCAGGTAGCTCAATACATGATTTTCTGCTACCAAATGCACATGTCTAGGCTCAACTGTGTATTGACTCAATGTGTTCACTGCAAAGCATATATCTAGCTTGGTATTAACCAATTACATAAGGTTGCTTTCTTATAGGTTAGCTAGTGTGGTTTGTAGTGGACGATTAGATTGTTTGGCTATATGGTTGATTCCATAATTTAGTAGAGGTAGGTAAGGTTACTTGAAGGTTAGAGAGCTATTGAGAATAGCTATTGGTGAGAGAAGCTAGCGCCAAGGATCTAATCAATTGTCTATACATTGTGGGATCAACCAAATATCAAGAATAATCACTCAAGAACTTCAAATTCATAACCATAGGCGTGGCCATGGAATTGTAGTTCGTCATCTCGAATCTTTGCAGGATCACAACTATATACTTCCCTTGGCTAAGCAATATCTGATGTGGTCTCTGCCACACTTATAATTCCAAGAAATAATGCATTAAACTCATATCCTTCATTTTAAACTCTGAAGTGAGATCCCTCTTACACCCATCTATGAAATTCTCATCTCGTGTAAGAAACATATCATATACATATAATACCAATATCAAGGGGAAACCATCTCCAACCTTGTAGTAAAGGTTGGGATCTACATTACTCTTGGTAAGCCCTAGGCTTATAAAATAACTGTTTATTCTGGGATACCATGCCCTGGGTGTCTTCTTAAGCCCGTACAAATATTCCTTCAATTTACAAACATGGAACTCCTTCCCATGGATCACAAAACCTTATGGCTACTCTATGTACACTTCTTATTCAATTACACCATTCATGAAGGTAGTATTTACATCCATCTGGTGTAATTTCCAACCCATAATAGAAGCAATAGAGATGATATATCTAATAGAAATGTACCTGGTTCCTGGGGAAAATGTTTCATCATAATATTTTCCCGCTTTCTAGGATAACCCTCCAACCATGAATCTAGCCTTTTACTTTTCTATGTTTCCATATGCAACATGCTTGATCTTGTATATCGATTTTTAAGTCACCACTAACTTCCCTTCTGGTCTCGGAACCACATCCCACACATCATTTTTCATGATGAATTAGTACTCTTCCATCATAACATCCTTTCACACTTTTTGTTTTGCAACTTCCTCATAAGTGGAAGGTTTTTAATCAATGATCTTACTCATCACTGCCACATAGCTTGAAAACTTGTGTGGTTTGTTACTCTCTATGAAGGAGCCTCTGGGAGTTGCATGTTTTTATGCTTCCTTCAACGTGTTTTGGAGCCATACTGGTCTCTTCTTGATGACTGTAACCTGTTTAGGTGGATCTACTGGTATCTCTGGCTCTACTATGTCATTATGATCTTCTAGGATATGTTCCTTTAGAGTAGAGTCAATCATCATTATATCCTTGGGAGCATATTACTCCTCTTTGTCCTCATACACGTGAGACTCTCTATATTTCGTGAAATTCGCTTCATCATCAAAGGTGAAATATCTGCTAATCTCAATATTTCTATATTTGAAGATGTATATTATATAAGCCTTTGAAGTTTCATTGTATCCAACGAAGGTGCCCTTATTTCTTGAAGGCTCTAGTCTCGTTCTATTTTCCTTGAGAACATGTATGTACATTGGAAAACCAAATATCCTTAAGTGGCTGACTTCTAGTTTCTTCTTGGTGAATAATTCTTTTGGTATACTAAGAGATTGAATTGAGATAACATCTAACTATGAGATCAAAATAAATCTGGTGTGCATGTTCAAGTTCAGAGTTCATTCATGTCTATGCAAATATCTATAAATTTGAGATAAAGCTAAATGCAGAGGTAAAATACTATTAACAAGAAGTGATTAATACATGTTTTTGTGGTTTTTAGAGTTTTATTCAAGCGCTTGTATCTATAGAAGAACAAGAATTGGATAAGCAAAAACGATACATAAGTGATCAAAGAAAAAACAAAGTATTTAAACTAAGTACTAGAAGAAATATCTAAGGAAATAAAGCATAAAGGAAATTGATCTATCTTATAGAAATTAAACATGAGAAAGAATAAGATACACTCGTACTCATCAGGGCACCCTCTTGAGGGACACGAGAGGTGGAAAAAGCTAATAATTTACTAATCAAACACCAAATTCTTTCATGAAGGAACAACCATAAAATTAAACTATATTAATTGAACACTGCATGTCCTTCAATAGTGTTCAAAGACAATAAAAACATGTGAGCATAATGATGATATCCAAATTCCAACATATGGTTTGCTTCTCAATGAAGTATTTTATAGATTTTCAAAACAATTTCCCTAAGAAAGTAATTGCTAAAACTTAAGCCTATTAATTGACATCTTAGAGTTTGATTTCCATTGAGATTCTATTTCACATGATTTGCTATCAAGGAAGTGAATCATGTGAGAATCACATCATCATCCTTCAAATTCTTCATGATCTCGCTCACTTGGTACTCTGTCTTTCTACTTGGTGTATTTCAAAGGTGCCATGTCACAGTTTGACTGAAGGTTTGACTTCGATATTGTTGTCAACTATGATTTCTCTGCTTGTGCCCAATAGGTGGAAATCCATGTAGGCACCATTTAGAATATTCCCATGTGATTTCAATGATCTTTTTTCCATGGGATCTATTCCAACCTTAGAATCAATCACAAAATTAAATAGTGATGTTGCAGAATGTGTCAAATTCTGTAACTCATGCAAATTAAGTCAAGTTCACAAAGAAAAACATATATAATTGAGAGAATACTCGACCTTTACCTTATTGCTTATTTATGAAGCTTTGATGGATTTTTATTTCAAAATAGTAGCGTAGTGATGTGAGGACAAGTGGAAAATGATTGAAAGAGAGGGTAACAAACTTTCAAAAGGATGCAATTATTGTGGCCCAACATTCCCCCATGCTCAGGGTTTTGTATGACTGCATGCATTTGTTGGTAGTAGTATTCCGAAATATTAGTAGCAATGTTCTTCAAAGAACTATTTTAGAGGTTTGGATTAAGATGTTTAAGTTACTCTGAGCACCTTTTTTCTGCATAACTACTGCCCATCTAGGTTTCTTCATAAAAAAAATTGGCCTTTAATCCTTTAACTTTATGTTGGACTAACCTGCTAGCCTTCTTGAGTTTAAATTTTTTTAATACCAACAATACATGCGTTTGAGCATTTTTTCATTTTTTTTCTTGAGTAACTGATTATCTCCTTTCAAATGTTTTTCTAGTATTTCAAGTTCAACTATCTCTTCCTTTAATGTTTTAATGACTTCTTGTTCTATATGGAAAGGAATGTTATCATCTTGTACATGGCTATTGTATGTTGGAGTATCATCGTTGAAATCATGTTCAAAAGAAGGATTTACCTTACCTTGATGTGATTCTTTCTCCAATGATTCAAAATAATTGGTATGCTACTAAATGATATCTATCTTTGAAATTTTTGTTTTTGGAACTGGTGGAACTAGTGATTTTGAATCCTAGAGATCTATAACTTCTAAAGAAAACAAATTATTTTGTTTCAACATACTCATTATAATTCTTCGACTCTTCCTTCCATGTTATAGCTCTTTTGATCCTTGAATTTTTTTCCTTTTGGTATTTTATTTTTCTGGCTTGGGTTAAAAATTGATGTTTGACTTCTTCTATTTTTCTGTTTTGGCCGTCTTTGATACATTTTATTTTTGTTCTTTGACACTTTTTCTTCTTCTTAGGTATTACTCTTGTTGGTTTCACTGGAGTATTGGGATCTGACTGAGGGATATGTGGATGTGGCATCCGTCTAAGAAATAGATTCAAGACTGGGTATATCTAAAAGAACGTGAATTTTCTGCGCAAGAAAAAAGAAACCCGTGCTTATCTACTGAAAAGTGGTTGTAGACGTATATCTTTACAGATTAGCACGAGATATTTTTCTCATCATTTTCTAGCGATCTGTATGAACGGTTATCAAGACCAACTGAGCAAACGACCCATTTCAACAATAGGCCTACTTCGTGGACTCTAGAGCTGATCAAGCAACCGAAGGGGACTTATAACGAGATCGCAAGGGCTGTTGATTATTGGATCAATAGTATTCTTGGAGGCTTTATTACTGATTTCGAGATCAACACATCTTTATCCTATAGCGAATATGAGCGCAATTTTTTCAAAGGGTTGCAAGGTAAGTACTTGAATTCATTGAATCTTTGGATTAAGATGCTATTGTGTAAAAATGGTGTACTATGAATGCAATTAGATTGATGTTCAGAGGAAAGAAAACCGAAACTACGTGACGGGGTAAGAGATTTAGGGTAGATCATAATAATTACGTTGATTTTGAGTACAATCCACTATTTGGGTCTGAAAGCGAAGAAGGACAAAGCCACCCTGCTACCCCTAGAAGTGCATCAATAAATTTTGAAGATCAATAGGGCACTTCAGGAATTCCCAAACCTTCCACTCCCATCATAACCCATCCCTATTATGTTCCTCTATCTCCACCTCCCCCGTTCACCATGGCTCACTCACCTAAGATGTATGTTTTCAAAGGATCAGATGATCCCGAGTAGTTCTGGTTTGTTGCAGAAGCGATATGGAGATCGCAAAACATCATTGATAAGAATATGAAGAAAGTGCATTTGGTCACAACATTGCAGAATGAAGCGTTGTCATGGTATATGAAATATACCTCAACGAACCAAAATGCTACGTTGGCTTAGACTAAGGTTGCGCTGAATGCTGAATTTAAGAAGTCGAAGTAAAAGTCCTAGTGTATTACTAAGATCAAAGAGATCAAGAGATTAGCCACTAAAAAAGTGTGGGAATTAGATCAAAGGTTTAAGACAATGCTAATTCAAGTTAGCTTTGAGATTCCTGGCGAGCAGCACAAGGAATGGTTTACTGATGTGTTGTTACCTCATCTTAGATTGCCATTATCACAACAGAAGGTCACAATTCAAGCTGAAGCATTGGAGATTGCTACGAAGTTAGAAGCTTCGTCGGTATCAGATACTAACATAAGGGTTTAGAAGATTCAAACCCAATTGGAAAGCTTACATATGGAACTTCAATATTTGAAGAAGGGAAAAGAAGTTTGTGCAAAAGTTTGGTGCATAAAGTGCAAAGCGGAGGGTCACCATAAGAATCCGTGTCATGTTTTTAGATATTACTTGGGAACCGAGATGCCAAGTCCATTCTGGCCTGGGCTAAGCACTAGACCAAATGTGGGACCAAATTTCTGGAGTATTTTATGCGAATTTGCAAGCCAACACTCCACAGAATATTTTCATCTGCTGCAGAATTATATCCAGTCGTCGAAGAAATTGTTTTGTAATTTCCGTAGTTCGATGGGACATGATGACAAGCACTGTCAAAGCTATGATCTAATGATGCAGAGTCCTGATGCATATCGAGTACAAACCGAAGGTCGTGAAGATCCAGATTCACCAACAATGCACAGAGGTTTCCAAGGCCGAGGGCGTGGCCGAGGAGGAGGCGCTGGAAGAGGTCACAGACAAATCATATGCTATAATTGTGGTTAGCCTGGACATTTTTCCAAAGATTCTCAAAGTTCTGCTGTTGTATCTTGTAGGTATTGTCATGCATTTAATCATGAAATAGAGGATTTTTCTACATTATTAGCTAAAATGCAGGAAAAGTGCAATCAACAGACTGCCCAGAACATACAAATGATGAGAGCCTCGCCTCGCGAAGAGGATCTAAGTGTCAACATAGTGACAGGAAGTGGTATAAATACGGGAGAAGATAAAGTAGAAGGAAAGAAACATATGGAGGATACATGGGTTCAAAATTCTGTAGACAAGAATAATGGGTTCGATATACAACGCGAAAGAGAAACCTTCATGGACGCGAAGAAGAATTTTATGAGCCCTGGAGCTTATACATCATCAACACAAAGAACACTGATTCTGTTGAAGAATAAAACCAAGGATATTAATGAATCCCAGGAAGTTGATCCATCCATTCTGACATCTTTCCTGCAGACACGTATGAAATTTCTTAGGGATCAAAGAGCCGTGGATGGATTGTAGGAGATGATTGACAAATGCGTTGGTAAAGAAGACGAACAACCGGAAAAATGCGCAGTGCATAAGGTCTACAAACATAAGAAAATAAATGGCAGAGAAATGCGTCTAACTGCGCAAATCAACGATTATGAAATGGACCAAGTAATCCTTGATCTTGGATCAGATGCCAATGTTTTTCCAAAATAGACACAGGAATGGATGGGGAGACCTAAGATGTAGTGGTCGCCAATTCAGATAAGCATGTAAAATCAATAGAAAATATTTCCTATGGGTCAACTACATGGAATCAACGTATATATTGATGGAGCAAGGGTATTTTCCAATTTTGAAGTTATTGAGATTTTTTATGATAAAAATCTGTATCCTGTGTTGCTTGGATTTGATTGGGCTTATGACATGGATGCTATAATCAATTTGAAAATAGACAGATGGTATTTGAAAATAATGGTACTATGGTCGTTGTGCCTTTGGACCCCTCTGAAGGTGAGCATTATATAGAACTTTTCCAACATGAATATGGTGATGCTGATATTGATAAGATCTATAAGGTCACTACGCAAGATGAAGATTGGATTAATCCTACCGCTGATCGCAGAATAAGTTGGGAGCGCTATAGTTCGTATGTTTCTGAATCCGACGAGGAATTGGAACAATGGCAGAACCACTTGCATGAAGTCTCTACTAAGCACTGTAACAAAGTTACCAAAACATTGGACTGTGTCACATTAGAGGTACATGACTTGCCTTTTTATGATGGAACTGGGAATGTTGTCTTATTTATAGAAGAGTTTGAGAAGAAGGTGTCTAAATAACAATGATGTGAAGCTTTGGACTTTGTCTTGAGGTCCAATCCATCCCAATTGTGGGGTTTGCGGAGAGAAATATTAGGAGGGTGGAAGGAATTTTGTAGGCTGATAAGGCTCAGGTTTGGTCACGTAGACACTAAGATCACTAAGAAGTACAATGGTAAATATGATTCTTGGGAGGATTTATCTCCCTGGACTGTAGCTTGGGGTGAAGAACCTAAACCAGAATGGGTGCATATATTCTTTCATACCTTGGATATGATACCTCAGCAATGGTATCTTGAAAAGGAGCTTCGCCATGGCACCACAGATTGGTATGAGATGACGGAAGGTTTCTTATTGACTTATAACTTCAACAATTGATGGGATTGTATTAATGATGCTCTTTAAAAAGTCAAAGCAAGAGTATTCTGAATTACCATGGAGCCAAGGGATTTGGTACAACTTGATTGGGCTAAGCAGTTGTAACAAGCCCGAGAATGTTACAATCTGACTGCGGAAGAAGGTGAGGAGGATGCGCATAATGTCAATATTCCTGAATCATAAGGACATCGCGATGTTGCATGTCCTGAAGTAGAGATTCCAGACATATCACAACCTGTCAAGACTCAACAAGTCAAAATACGCTTAGAAGCGGAGCCCAAGTTCAAAAATATTCAGGAGGATTGGGACAATGACACGGTGAGAAAGGTCACTAAATTGTTGCATGAATACCAGGATCTATTCTAGATGAATTTCTTTGAGATGAAAGGCATTATAAGATATTTGGGAATTATGCGCATCACTTTGAAGCTTGAGGCGAAGCTGGTCAAGTAGCGCCCATATCGGCTGAACTTAAAATATAAAGTGGAAAAGCTCGCCATGGTAGTAAAATATTCTCAGGATGAAGTTGACATGGTGTGACTTGAAATTCAAATGAAGATAGTCGAGCTACAAATGCAATTTCAGCCCTCCACTCACCCAGAGGTCCAAGAGCAGCGCACAGTCGGGATCAAGGCTGCTCATGATAAGATTGACTCAATAGTACAGGAATGCCTTCAAGTTTTTGAAGAATTTAAGGATGTCTAGGCCTCATTGCAAGAGGACCCCCATGTGCAAACGACCGAGAAGGAAATCCGCAAGAAGCTAGAAGAGATGGACTAGATTAAGGTCACAACAAAGAATTTAGCGTCGATACAACGATATACTATCTCCAAGTATGTAAATTTTTGCAGGACATGTCGATGAGTTGTGCAGAAAATAACAACTTATCACAACCAGGATGCAACCATGGGAAGCCAAAGGTAATCAATTATCGCAAAATGCCGAGAAAAAACCGAAGGGACTATGCTAGACACAAAAGGATATTGCAGCCAAAAGTATAGGGCTAACTACTAAGAAGTTACTGAGTGAAGTCTGAGAAGCAGAACAACAGTGCGCCAATGCAATTACACCTCTAAAGGATGCCTTGAGCGGTATCAAAGCAAAAATTGAGGGCACACCAACAGAGGGACTCAAGATGAGTCACATTTTTGTGTTGGGGGCCTATTGGACAGAGTACCCCTCGAATGAAAGATTTTGAGAAAGACTCCGCAGATCGAGGAGAAGAGCGCGCAACATGAAGTGAAGTTAGAGTCTTAAGGGATTTGGGGGTGGGTCAAAGCCCATTATTTTATAAAATAATGAGAATATTTTGTATATGTTGAGCTCTGGCCATGGTTTTCGAACCATGGAATTGTAAATGTAAAGGCTATATAAGGATTCTAGGATAGTCTTGAAGGGATAGGTAATACTTGATACTTGATGATAGAATGCACTTGGATGTAAGATTATTTTAGGTGCGTGTTCTCAGGGTTTGGGTTAAAGAAAAGGCTTCTACATCTGAGTGCACAAAGACCTTAGGAAGTTTGCAGCTGAGTGCACAGACCCTACAACTCAGTGCACGGGGAAAAACTGATTGCATTGATAATATCTGAGCATTAATGAAATAATCTTTAAGACATATCTGTGTTTTAGTTTATGTGTTTCCTTTACTTGCAATTTATGTTATCTGTGCTATTTTAATTATAATTGCATTGCGAAGTCCTGGTTATGGTTATTTATGCTGTTTTATACTTGTTAAAGTAAGATCGTGCAGTCTGCAAGTTAGTTCAACAAAAGTGTTGAACTGTGATTGTATAATTAGTAGATATGTTCTGTGAAGCTCTGTCAAGTATTGAAAGGAAGATAAGCCCTAAGCCACACTCCATTTTCCCTTTAGTCATTGCCGAAAGGGTCGGTAATAGTGGGTTTTGTTTGTTTGCGTAACCATATCTGAACATGGGTCTAGGCCCCATCAAGCCAACAATA
The DNA here is from genome assembly GCA_034641835.2 of Pinus albicaulis. Lineage (NCBI taxonomy): Eukaryota > Viridiplantae > Streptophyta > Pinopsida > Pinales > Pinaceae > Pinus > Pinus albicaulis. The sequence goes on from CM076574.1 coordinate 491,707,502, forward strand.
CATACCTCTCTGATTTTATCTGTCCTTCTTTGCAGATATATGGTCTTGTTCCTTGAGTTGATATTTATTAATCTTCATTAAAAAGAGACAAATATTGATGTTCAGATATGAGCTTCATCAATCTTCAAATATATTACTTCCACAATTTACAAAATATGAGTCTTTAGATTCTTTCTCAAGGTAACCTTTGTACTTATCCTGAAATTCTGTTCTATAGAATGACTTTCTTCAGTCCCGTCACTTGAAACTTCGTTTTAATAATTTCTTCCAAACTTCAGATCGACTTCATTGCTGTCACTTATTCTTCTATTATGTATAGTGTGGTTGCCTCAAGTAGATATCATTAGGGGAATTTTGAGGTCTAAAATGGGCCTCCTAAGGAAATTATAAAATAATAGTGGAAATAATAAAATAAGATTTGATTACATCATCAAATTTTAGAGGGAAAAAAGAACAAACTACTTTTTCAACTCGTATTTTGAACTTATCTCCCTAAGGGTTTAGTCAAATTTCGAGCAGGAATACTCATTGGATGCAAAATTTAATTCCTCATCCAAGGAGTACCTTGTTACGACTCCGCTAGATTCCCAAGGTTGAAGAAGGAATCCCAACAGAGGTAACCACAAACCAAGCTTTTGTCTTGATAGCTAGCCCTATCAAGCCGGAGAGGGCTCTCTGCAAAAGGGTCATAGCCAGGAGGGATGGAGAAATTAGGGTTTTTAGGCTAGATATAGAGTGTAGGGGGTTGTTTGAATTTGATTTGGTTGGGGAAATCACTGGATAAAGGAATTAGGTCAAGGAAAGCTAGGTCAGGGCAAATGAGTTACAGTTGCAGGGATCAATGGGGCAAGGTAGGTACAATGAATATCACTTGAAGAGAATTGTTATGGAAAGGTGTTGTAGCTGCAAGAAGGCTAACAAAAGCATATGATATGTCTTTTTCTCACACAGAAGAAGATGAACAAAATATGATTAGTTACCCAAAACAGAGTGTTGTCGAAAGATATTGTCTCTCCTAGAGACAGTCTAGAGTTGCCATAGACCAGTGCCTAGGACATCTTAGCATAGCAAGGAGCATATAATAAAACTTGGGTGTCAATCCAAAGGCTCCCCTGATATCTCTTGTAAACAAGGAAATTGGTTTAAATGGGACCAGAACTTACAGAAACTGCCACAGGGAAAGCAATGTTGCAGAGACAAGATGCAAAGCTCCAACACAAAAGCATTAGACAGTTAAGAGACAATTTACTGTAAAGAGGGCCGATTCAAATAATATGCCACATAAATCAAGTATCAGAAGGTGTATGCGGTGAAAGAAATATAAGAAGACATTAGTTAACTTTGGTCTGATACCCAGATACACAACAGGACCATGTATGGGCTTATCAATCTAAGAATCCATACATAACAATGGCGTTATAAAAGCACCCTCCCAAAGCAACTAATATAGCAGAAATATGGATGAAATGAACATGAAACAGTATATCATGCCCGAGCCATATTTAAAGCGCTTGACTGATCCAAGTATGGGTATCAACTAGGATAAATCCTTACCTAAAATCAGTGAACCACTTGCATTCCAGTACATGATACAAGAAGGTGGATAAAATGAAATGTTGTATTAAACACATGAAAGGAAGTTACATATTGTGGGATACCAAAGACCAGAATCCTCTAATACAGATAGAAATCCTCCTCACTGAGACCCTACAGGCTCTGAGCCTTCATACAAGATCTTTTACAAGATGTATACAAAAATGCCTTTCACTGCACAATTTTCTGATAAAAATCTGGAACCCTTACAATGTCTTTCTTCTCGGTTTTTATAGAGGAAGAAGCAGAAAAACTCATAAAAGAAGTAGGTGAAAACAATTAATTGTTTCATTAAAACAAAATGGCGGAAACATTTCGCGCCCATACTATTTGACGGTTCTGGAATGCTGAGCGTACTCTGTAGCTGGCTTCATGAAGTAAATGCACTGGGTGGAAAATCTAATCAAGAGCACGGCAAAAAGCAAAATCACACCAACATTCTGTCCTTTCCTGAAAGATAAATTTACTGCAATAAAACCTGGAGTGTTTAGTTCTCTTGTGCATGGTACCCTCTGTCTTCTAACTTTGAATTTGAATTTAAAATCTTCGATGTCTGGCCCCGAATTCCTTGATTTTTCATTGATATTTCTTCATTGCTCCATTAATATCTTCATCTACTCAATTCGTGTTTCAGATGACTCCAGAGGGTTTGATAGATCTTGACCTCTGCTTATTAAATAACTGTCATGTCGCAACAACCTCCCAAGCTTTTCTTCCTAATTTTGCCTCTGAAGAATTGTCCTTCGAAGCAGCATCACCTTCTGTAATGGAGGCTGCAAATTATGGTCGTTCTCCACCGCCATAAACCTGCAAAACTCACAAACTTGTTAAAGAAAAACAGACACAGAGATGATGGATGTGGCAGGTTGAATGGAGATGATTGTGCAAGCGAGTGGAATGGTGGAACAAAACAGGGTGGTGGTGAAAAACTCAGCGCAACAATGTTGGGTCAAAGAGTGAGAGTTTTAAACGTGAACATTATAATCTGACTAAAAAATAGAGCACATAAAGGGCCGAGGAGAATATGACAGACACATAGATTATTGGTGGGTGAACGTATGACGGATTGTATGGAAAGGATGACGTGGAGGCGGACTTGGTCAACCAGCGGAGCTTGTAAATGATTCTGGACCATACGATACGCAAACAGGATCAATGGTTAACAATGTATTAGAGACCGATGGAAAGGCGGGCCCGGGACATTGTACGTTGGGCTTAACACATGCACATCTTCACAGCGCGACGACCGTCGGATGATGCCTTTCAGATCGAACGACTCACGTAGATTTCGCTGCACGTCTTGGGTCGGACGTTAACGCGCGAAATGGGGCGGTATTGGAACAGTGGCCTGGGACACGTGGCAAGCAACGTATGGAATCACTGCGATTTGCGGAATACCGCCTGCCCAACAAACGTGGTGTGAAATAAACAGGCTGGTTTCTGAGTGGGCGCGGGCGCAGGGACCACCAAAGCAAAGGAGATTCTGGGCCATTGATTTGTGTTTCGATCCAACGGTCTGGAGCAGGCGCGATAGATATATACGTTAGGCGCCCTTGGGACCTAACACTCGGTCACGAGCTTCAGTCATATAGACAGTAAGATATGGGGGGCTAGGGCTGAAAGAGACTAGGCCTCCTATGACTTTGAATATACGTCTGTGGTGCTTACAAATGCGTTTCAGAGGGCGGGAAAGGCACGGTAAGAAAAAATGAATTTCTTAAGCCGCGATAGGAAATTTGAAAGGTTCAAGAGGGGCTGATGGCCAAATTTTTTAATGGGGGCTGACATGGACAACATCGGCTCCAACTGGGGACGGCACGTTCATCCGTGGACGTGTCGAGAACTCTGCAGACCTTCAGATACTCTTTTAGACGGCTCTTCCATTCAGTCCCTCTGCATTCTACTTCATAACATGTCAACACACACCTTATTTAATCAAAAACAAAAAGGAAACTAATGTACAATATAATACATCAGACGTTCCCAACCTAAATCAAAACTGGAACTATGGCTTAAGAAATTGGCCATTTACAGGGGCGTCAAGCAGATCACCTTGTAATTTTTCCAACATAAAGGTATTGTTGCCTCTCTGTTCCGCTATTTTGAAAGGACCAAACCACAAGGGATCAAATTTCCCATGCTTTCCTTTTTCGGCCCTCCGGATATCCCATCTGAGTACCAGATCTCCAATCTGCAATTTTCTATCTTTTGCATGCTGATCAAATATATGTTTCATTTTCTCTTGATATTTTGTTAATCTCTGATTCACTCGGTTTCGTGTTTCCTCTAATTCCACCAATTGATTGATTCTCCTGACCATATCATCCGGTTCTTCCTGACTTTCTTGCATAAAGCATGCCACTGGTAAGGCTAGCTGCACAGGAAACACTGTTGCTCGTCCGTATACCAATTCATATGGAGATTTCCCAGTCGCTCTCTTGCTGGTAATTCTATTAGCCCATAGAGAAAATTTCAAACGGGAATCCCAATTCTTCTGATTCTCATTTATAGTTTTCTTCAAGGCCCTCACCAAAGTTTTGTTTGAAGATTCTGCCAAGCCATTTCCCTGTGGATAGTAGGCTATGGAATGATTTAGTGCAATATTATACTGCTGGCAGAAATTTACAAATTTTGCAGATTTGAAGGCCTGTGCATTATCAGTCACTATTCTAGTAGGACAGCCAAACCTGGATATAATGTTTTCCTCCATAAATTTGATTATCACAGTATCTGTAGCATTCCTTGTAGGTATGGCTTCCACCCATTTCGTAAAATAATATGTGGCTGTTAATATCCATTTATGCTGTCCACTTGAGGGTGGGTGTATCTCTCCTATAAAATCTATCCCCCATTGTTGAAATGGCTCATTCACATGAACTGGAATCAGGGGCAGAGCTGCCAACTTCTGTCTCTCAGCAAATTTCTGACACTTATCACATGCTCTGACCCAAGTAAAAACATCTCCAAATAATTTTGGCCAGTAGAAACCGACCTTTAGGATTTTATGAGCTGTGGCCCTCCAGCTATAGTGACCTCCACAGATTCCCTCATGAAATTCCATCATTATATTTTCCACTTCATTTTTTGTGAGGCATAATAGTAGTATGCCTGAAGGATCTCTCCAATATAATTGGCCATTGGAAACTATATAATTTTGTGATTTTAGCCTCAATGTTCTGTATTTTGCCTTATCACAACTTGGAGGACAACTGAGTGTCAAAAGATATTCTACTATTTCTTTGTACCAAGGACTGGTGAGAAATTTCATGTGTACTTTCTGAGTAGCCATCTCCAGCCCTTGCTTCTCTTTTTCTTTTTCAGACTCTTCATTTGTTATCATAGACAAATTTATTCCCAGAGCCTGGTAGTTTGATTCTGATAAGATCCTTGCTAGCCCCTGTCCTTTCATCAGCTTAGTAGGGCGAATATCTAGATCATACTCCTGTATTTTTGCAATCCATCTCCCCCTTTTCCCTTCACTGTCTCCCTGAATCAGAATGTCTTTAACAGCTGCAGTGGGGACAAATGCAGTAATGTGGGACTGCAAAATGTACATGCGAAATTCTTTGAGGGATTTCACTAGGGAATATGCCTGCTTCTCTAATATATTATATTCCAATTCTGCATCATGAAGCACCTGACTGAAAAAGGAAATAGGTTGCTCATATCCTTCTTCATTTTTCTGTAATAACACTCCAGCTACTGTATGTGGTGATGCAAAGGAAAAAATCATAATTGGCTTTGCATAATCTGGTCCAGCTAGCACAGGAGCTTCAACAAATGCTTATTTTATCCTGGCGAATGCCTCTCTAGATTCCAGAGAGCATTTTACTTCATTATTCTTTTTCAGCATATCAGTTATATGCCTAACTATCTCAGCATAGTTAGGGATGAATCTTCTCAGAAAATTTATTCGTCCCAAAAACACTTGCACCTCCTTCTTATTTCTGGGGAGAGGAATACTATTTATCACCTTTACTCTTTTAGGATCTATTCTCACCCCATCTTTAGTTACAATATTCCCCAAAATCTTGCCTTCCTCTAATGCAAATAAAGACTTTTGTGGATTTAGAGAAAGACCATACCTTCTGCATTTTTCAAAAGTTCTTCGTAAATGTTCAATGTGTTCAGCATGATTTTTTGAAAACACTATAATATCATCAAGGTACACCATCAAAAATTTATCCTGCTCCCCAACAAAAGCAATGTCCATGGCCCTTTGGAAAGTGGCTCCTGCGTTAATCAATCCAAAAGGCATCCTGGCATACATGAATGTTCCCCATGGTGTAGTGAAAGCAGTCTTCTTCTGATCTTCTGGAAGTACAACTACCTGATTATAACCAGAAAAACCATCCATCATTGACATTCTAGAGGCTCCCACCACTTTCTGCAGGATGTGGTCCATCCTAGGCAGTGGATAATTATCTTTTAAAGATGCTCTGTTTAAATTCCTGAAATCCACACACAACCTTATTTCTCCATTTTTCTTTCGGACAGGGACCAAATTGGCAACCCATTCTGAGTATCTTAATGGCACAATTATTTTGGCCTTTAATAGCTTCTTAATTTCCTTCTCAATGGAGGGAAGCAGCAGAGGATTTATCTGTCTGAGCTTCTGCTTATAAGGCCTTGCATCTTCCTTCAGAGGAATTTTATGCTGTATTATACTAATATCAAAAGTTTTAAGGTCCTGATAGGACCATGCAAATACATCCTTGAATGATTGAAATAATTTCAGGTATTTCTGCTTGTATTCTTCTGGGACCTTCTGGGATAAATTTACAATTTTGGGATCAACATTAGTACCCAGATTCAGATCTTCCACTTGATCTTCTTCTACCATTTTACTAGGCTGCAATGGGACATCATTTTTGTCAAACAACCTTTCTAGGGGGACTAGCCCTCTAGGGATGACATTTCCTTTCAGCTGCAACACTTTACTTCCTGCCATTTTCTCTTCCCACTTATTTTATGAAATATCTTCAGCCTCCTCGTCTTCCCCACAATCATCAATCTCCATATTAGATAATTCTCCCACTGTTTCCAAGAATTTCTTCATCTGTTCATCATCTTCAAATACCTGCCAGTGCTTGATATTATCTGGGATAGATGGCCTATAACGTACCTCGATTTCATACCTCAGGAGAGGATTCTGAGGAGGAAGAAATGTACTAGCAGCTACAGCAAGAGAATCTGCCATTCTATTCTGCTCCCGGGGCATGAACTAGATATTAAACGCTGAGAAAAAGTTCTCCACCATGTCCCAGAATTCATTCCTATAAGCTCTCAGCCGTGGATGTTTAGTTTGACATTGATTTATGATCTGTCTGACCACCAGCTCAGAGTCTCCCAGAGCTTTTAAGCTTTGTATACCCATGCTCCTGGCTGTCGGCAATCCTAACAAGAGTGCTTCATATTCAACTACATTATTAGTAGCTTCATATTCCAATTTGAAGGATAGTGGGACCCATTGGCCTGTAGGAGAGGTTAATAATACTCCAGCCCCATTACCTTCTCTTGAATTTGCTCCATAAAAATGTAGAGTCCATACTCCTACTTCACGGTTTTCTACAGGCTGCTCAGTCTTGATTTGACAGAAGGAAGGTTCATGAGCGAAATTTTGATCTTCTTCTAACATCAAACATGAGAAATCTCCTTCTTTACTATAGACTGGTGAATTCTCTGAGCTGTCAGCCTTAGTCACCATCTTGATGAATCTAGTTTCTCTGTATAACCTCCTCTCCTGGTCACCAAAAACAGGGATAGTGGCATAGGTTAAATCCAATTTGAGTGACCCACCAATTTTTGTTCCCCAGGACCTTGAAAACAGCATGCCAAAGTGAGCTAGGATGTCAGCCACCACAATGTCCATTACTACACTTTTTGCTGGAATTTGGGCCAGATTGATGACTAAATCATTAATCATCCCCAAGCATTTAACTCTTTTGGAATCAAATGAATTGAGGTCTTTGTATGGGCGTGTGGTTTGCAGTCCTAGTTGTTCCATGACTGACATAGGCATAAGATTATGGGAAGCTCCAGAATCTAGCATACAATTGTGTAATAGCAGGTCATGAATCACTAGATACACATAGAAGGGAGGAGTAGAAGGATCTAATTCCTCCACATGTGGGCCGAACAACACCATGGGTCTTTCTTCTTGAAGATTTAGACTGTCAGGAATAGTTGGTATTTCAGGAGGAAACATGAAATAAGTAACTTGAGATTGATATGCAAGTTGTTTCAACAGTTCAGTCAAGGGGACTGGGATTTTGACTTTCTCAAGCTCCTTTTGCAGATTAAAAGCGGGGGTGGACTTTTCTATTACAACTTCTTTTGACTCTTTATTTTCAGCTGAGGATTTAACTTCTTTTGGCACAACTTTCTCATTAGGAGAGGTGACTACTTTTGAAGAAGAAGGAACTTGATCATTAGACTGCAAAGGTATGTTTAAAAGACTCTTACCTTTGTCTGTGGCTTTCTGCATTGCTGACTCCTTTTGAGTAGGTGTTTCCTTTTGGAGAGGCTCTTCTTCTTGATATTGAGTCCGAGTCCTCTTCCTGGAGGATCTGAGATCATATCTCCTATTGAAATGTACTTGCATGAAATCATTAAACTGTTTGCAATAGTGATCAATTTCTGCGTCTTATGTGTCTCTGATCTCTTCTTCTTCCTCTTGCAATGGGCATTCTATTTCATCATTGTTTGAAAAGGCAAGATTTGCATCTTGCAGTTCATAGGCAGCATCTTCAGTGGAGTCATCTACTGGGCCTTCTAGGTACAATGGGTGTGGTACTTGGTCCTGTAGCTCCTTAGCTTCCCTTGGCAATATTTGCAGGGGTGGCCTTATATACTGAGGATTGTAACCCCTGTTTGGAGCGTCCTGAAATTTCTTGGAAGCTGAGTTCTTGGTCTCCAATTCAAGCTTGACCAGTTTATTAGAAATATTCTTAATCATTTTGCTCATTTCTTCAATTTTATCTGAATCCTTATCCTGATTAGAAGTAGATACTTCTTCTTTGCCTCTTCTTCTGGTATCATGTTCAGGCTTCCCTCTTAATTTTCCAGTGGAAGCGAAGTTTGCTTCCAACTCATGAGGATCTGACTGAGCATCATCTAGGGTGGAGGGCTTTCTTTCCTTGAGAGAGAAACCAAAATCAGAGTCAAAGGCTGCTATGAAAACAACTTTGGCAGCATTCTGATGAGGCTTCATATCTGCAGGGAGGTTTAGATATAACTTATTAAATCTCTTGATAAATTCTAACACCCCTTCATTTTGTTTCTTCTTGAGTGTATTGAACTTAGTAAGACACTGTCCATGATCTTTATTTTCTCCCCATTTCCTGAGAAAGATACTTTCCATATCATCCCAGGTGGTTACGGAACGGTTTCCTAATGTTTTGAACCATTTTCTGGCCTCACCGTCCAGGGATTGCACAAACAGTCTTAAGACCACATCTAGATGTTCAACATTAAAGTTCTCTGCAAAAGAGAAGAAAGTCTCAATATGTTTTTGAGCATCAATTTCATTTTCCCCAGTGAATCTAGGCAATATCTTTAAATAATCCTGGGGCATATCATTTAACACTTGAGGTAGTGCTAGGGGAGCATATTTTTTCAATAGGAAAGATGGAACATTAGCCATTGGAGGAGGTGGGGGTTGTGCAACAATCTGATGTACAAATGGAGGAAGAGGCGGAGGTGGGGTATGAATAATGGTCAGAGTATACTGTGTCAGGTCAAATGCAGAGGCGTATGGAAATTCACTGCTAACAAAAACTACTTCATGGACTTCCAGCGCACCCAGCACCTCCTCAGGTGGGGCGAGTCCGAGTAATAATCGTGTCTCACAAAGTGGAGTTGCTAGAGATTTTCTAATCGGAACTTTTGAGAAGAAGAGGATGGATAATTTTCACAAATATTCAGGATTTCAAAGATGACTCCATTTCCTTCTTCTTTCTATGTATGATCTTTTTGGCCGACACTGAGGATTTCTTCGACTGTGATTCAACCTGTGTGTGGCTTACGAGAGTCGTGACTACAACAGATTTATCAAATAAACAAAAGTGGAGTGGCTACAGAGAGATATGTATCCTTCAACTCTCGTGCTCACCTGATTAGAGAGTGAATATGATTTATTGGCGTCTGAATACAACTGGAGCATTTGCACCCGTTGTTTCGAAACTGCCGCTTTGAAAGAGTTGTCGCATGCTGACATTGCCCTCCTAGAGACAGTCTAGAGTTGCCATAGACCAGTGCCTAGGACATCTTAGCATAGCAAGGAGCATATAATAAAACTTGGGTGTCAATCCAAAGGCTCCCCTGCTATCTCTTGTAAACAAGGAAATTGATTTAAATGGGACCAGAACTTACAAAAACTTCCACAGGGAAAGTAATGTTGCAGAGACAAGATGCAAAGCTCCAACACAAAAGCATCAGACAGTTAAGAGACAATTTACTGTAAAGAGGGCCGATTCAAATAATATGCCACAAAAATCAAGTATCAGAAGGTGTATGCGGTGAAAGAAATATAAGAAGACATTAGTTAACTTTGGTCTGATACCTAGATACACAACAGGACCATGTATGGGCTTATCAATCTAAGAATCCATACATGACAATGGCATTTTAAAAGCACCCTCCCAAAGCAACTAATATAGCAGAAAGATGGATGAAATGAACATGAAATAGTATATCATGCTTGAGCCATATTTAAAGCGCTTGACTGATCCAAGTATGGGTATCAACTAGGATAAATCCTTACCTAAAATCAGTGAACCACTCGCATTCCAGTACATGATACAAGAAGGTGGATAAAATGAAATGTTGTATTAAACACATGAAAGGAAGTTACATACTATGGGATACCAAAGACCAGAATCCTCTAATACAGATAGAACTCCTCCTCACTAAGACCCTACTGGCTCTAAGCCTTCATACAAGAGCTTTTACAAGATGTATACAAAAATGCCTTTCACTGCACAATTCTCTGATAAAAATCTGGAACCCTTACAATGTCTTTCTTCTCGGTTTTTATAGAGGAAGAAGCAGAAAAACTCATAAAAGAAGTAGGTGAAAACAATTAATTGTTTCATTAAAAAAAAATGGTGGAAACATTTCGCACCCATACTATTTGACGGTTCTGGAATGCTGAGCGTACTCTGTAGCTGGCTTCATGAAGTAAATGCACTGGGTGGAAAATCTATTCAAGAGCATGGCAAAAAGCAAAATCACACCAACATTCTGTCCTTTCCTGAAAGATAAATTTACTGCAATAAAACTTGGAGGGTTTAGTTCTCTTGTGCATGGTACCCTCTGTCTTCTAACTTTGAATTTGAATTTAAAATCTTCGATGTCTGGCCCCGAATTCCTTGATTTTTCATTGATATTTCTTCGCTTCTCCATTAATATCTTCATCTACTCAATTCGTGTTTCGGATGGTTCCAGAGGGTTTGATAGATGTTGACCCCTGCTTCTTAAATAGTTGTCATGTCGCAACAGCCTCCCAAGATTTTCTTCCTAATTTTGCCTCTGAAGAATTTTCCTTCGAAGCAACATCGACTTCTGTAATGGAGGCTGCAAATTATGGTCGTTCTCCACCGCCATAAACCTGCAAAACTCACAAACTTGTTAAAGAAAAACAGACACAGAGATGATGGACGTGGCAGGGTTGAATGGAGATGATTATGCAAGCGAGTGGAATGGCGGAACAAAACAGGGTGGTGGTGAAAAACTTAGCGCAACAATGTTGGGTCGAAGAGTGAGAGTTTTAAACGTGAACATTATAATCTGACTCAAAAATAGAGCACATAAAGGGCCGAGGAGAATACGACAGACACGTAGATTATTGGTGGGTGAATGTACGACAGATTGTATGGAAAGGATGACGTGGAGGCGGACTTGGTCAACCAGCGGAGCTTGTAAATGATTCTTGACCATACAATCCGCAAACAGGATCAACTGTTAACAATGTATTGGAGACCAATGGAAAGGCGGGCCCGGGACATTGTACGTTGGGCTTAACACATGCACATATTCACAGCACGACGACCGTCGGATGATGCCTTTCAGATCGAACGGCTCACGTAGATTTCGCTGCACGTCTTGGGTCGGATGTTAACGTGCGAAATGGGGCGGTATTGGAACAGTGGCCTGGGACGCGTGGCAAGCAACGTATGGAATCACTGCGATTTGCGGAATACCGCCTGCCCAGCAAAGGTGGTGCGAAATAAACAGGCCGGTTTCTGAGTGGGCGCGGGCGCGGGGACCACCAAAGCAAAGGATATTCTGGGCCATTGATTTGTGTTTCGATCCAACGTTCCGGAGCGGGCGCGACAAATATATACGTTAGGTGCCCTTGGGACCTAACACTCGATCACGAGTTTCAGTCATATAGACAGTAAGATATGGGGGGCTAGGGCTGAAAGAGACTAGGCCTCCTATGACTTCGAATATGTGTCTGTGGTGCTTACAAATGCATTTCAGAGGGCGGGAAATGCACGGTAAGAAAAAATGAATTTCTTAAGCCGCGATAGGAAATTTGAAAGGTTCAAGAGGGGTTGATGGCCAAATTTTTTAATGGGGGCTGACATGGACAACACAGAGCATGTGCAAACATGTATTTTGAATTTCTAACTTGTAAAATATCATAACATAGAAATGAAAGTGAACATGAACAAAATACTTTCAAACATATGATACTTAAGAAGAAACAATGATAGACATTAAATACCACAAGTATCCCATTAATGTAGCTGCAACTCCTTTTTATTAGCTTGGCCAAACTGAATACAAAGCTTCCTTGATCAATTAGAAAAACATCAAACTGATTCCAACCCTTGAAAATGAGTCAAAAATTACATGATATAGGTCTCAAACAACCTCTCCCAACCTCAAGGGTCGAATCCCTAAGAGGAGGGGCTGATCCACCAAAGTCTAACCGAAACCTAGAGTGTAGGGTGGTCAAAGTGACTCAACCCTAACTTTTTGCAAACTGATTTAGTACACCACATCATGAGTTTTAACCTAATGTATTTACCCTAGGTAAGTCAACTACATCATATTTAATTTTAAATTCATGATTTACATTGGTAAAAATCCCATTGACCATGGTAAAACTAGAAAAATTTGAGAAAATTGGAAAATATCAACAAACTCAGAAAATTTATCCTATGCGCAGTGACGTTTTACCACCAATTTGCAGGTTGTTTGTGACTGGGTTGAATGTGTCCAAATGGGCTCCAAGATAGCTTGTTGGAAATACCTTCAAGTCTAATTTCTAGACATGCCTTCAGTTTGAAAAATTATGCTCATTTTCCCTATCAAAAACTCATTTTTCCAAGACTGGTAAACACGCCATCTCCTTGTCAAACGCAACCTTTTTGTGTCAAACACACCCTCTTTGTTCAAGGCTGCTTTTGGGTGCCTTCCCAGTATCCAAATTGGGTCTAGGATAGCTCATTGGAAATATTATCTCGTATGATTTCCAAATATGCCTTTAGTTTGCAAAATTAAACTCATTTTCCCTGTCAAAAACTCATTTTATCAATATTGGTAAATGTGCAGCGCCAAGGCCAAAAATGAGGCAAAAGCATGGTTTTTTTGGTGGTTTTTTGCCCTTTTCATTGACTAGTTTTCCTCCAAATGCTTAGAAAATGTACAGGGTGCATTTCCTCCTCATTTTCAACTCAATTGTGGTGACCATTTTCTCATTGGATTCCCCAAAAGAGAGCGCAACACCCTAGGTGCTACGCGTTTGACATTTCTGCTGTGCTAAAAATGTCTCTAAAAACACATAAATTTACAAACTTGCAAAAATTGTCAAAAGCTTGTCAAAATTGGTAGGATGATTTCTGATCATGTTTTTTAAGCATGGAGTGTTACCTCAGCAAGTATTTCTAGCCTCCTTTTGTCCTCTTTCTTGGTCAAGGCTTGAATTTTTGCATGGGCTCTTTTGAGCTTGGCCCTTGCAATTTTGTTCCTCATGGCATAATGCTTTGCCATCCTTCTTTGAATATCATTGTCTTTTTGAGCCTTGGCCAAGAGCTTCTCCAAGTGTTGGTTGGATCTATCAGGCCAATACTCTCAGTCTTTATTAACCATGATTTCCATTTTTTCATCAACAGTGAGCTCTTTAGCAAGCTCGACTTCTCTTTTCCTCTCTAGTTCTAGATCTCTTTCAAGCCCTCTAGTCCTAGGTCTCTATGTTGGAGGCAAGTCCTCCTCATCATTAGGTTCACCATACTCTTCTGGTGTCTCTTCAAGAAAGGCTTTAGCCTTCTCTACCTCTCTATGTGCTTTGATGCATTTCACTTCATCTATGAAGTGTTTGGTCTTCAGCTGTGGGTTCTCTTGCTTGAGAAAGGTAATGACAAACTTGGACCTATCAAGATTAGCTTGGAGCTCTCTAATATTGGATTCAATATCTTGTATGATTAAGGAAGGATCATCATCATCAATTGTGCCCAAGTATACAAGTTTAAAATCTGCCTCTTTCTCATAAAGGCCTTTCTCTTCATGTATGTCCACCTCTGCCATGATGTATTTGGTGTCAAAACCCTAGGGAGATGATGGAATGGAATGGAATGTGGGTGTAATAAGTGTGGGTTAGTATGAGGAAATTTGAGGAGATGAGAATAGGGATTTGTGATATGAGGGAGGTGACAGGGGGTAGTGATGATGAGGGGTTTAAGAATAGGGGATTTAATTATAGGTAGGGTATAGGGAGCCTAGGCAAATGAAAACCTAGGGCTCAGGGTTTTGAAGAAGATCAAAGCTTAGGGAAGGAAATAGTTATGTAGGGGTTATGTGAAAGTGTTTTATAAAATGGGGGAAGGGTTATGAAGGTTTAGGGAGTGAAATTGAAGTGTTGATTAGTTTTTGAGGAAAACTAGGGTTTTGGATTAAAAGAAAACACCAAATTTCTTTTAAACCAACTTACACTTCCAAAATGACATTGATGAAGAGGAGTGAATAAAATTTGTAAATTAATTGCTTGTTTGGAGGTGTAAAGAAGGATTGAAGGTGAATTTTGAAGTTTAGAGGCCCTCCTGGCAATTTCTAAAGAAAATGGGCAAACACGCAACACCTAGGTTAAACGCGCCCTCTGTGTGCAACACCTTTTTGAATACCATATTTTGAGGCCTTCCTGGTGTCAAAATTGGGCTTAGGATAGCTTGTTGGAAAGAGTGTTCTGTCTAATTTTCAAATATACCTTTGGTTTTATGATTGGAGTTGATTTTCCTTTTCAGAAATTGATTCTCCAAAGACTGGTCAAAAAGTGCAGAATGAGGGTGCATAAATGCATAATGCTGTTGCAGGAAACTTTTGGAGGCCTTCCTCAACTCAAAATTGAGATCATGATAGCTCATTGGAAATATATCTATGTCTAGTTATCATTTGACTCATAAAGAAAGT
This sequence comes from Pinus albicaulis, assembly GCA_034641835.2. Classification (NCBI taxonomy): domain Eukaryota; kingdom Viridiplantae; phylum Streptophyta; class Pinopsida; order Pinales; family Pinaceae; genus Pinus; species Pinus albicaulis. The sequence continues at coordinate 491,722,511 of CM076574.1, forward strand.
CATTTGGACATTCCAACTAGGAGAAAACTTGATTTTTCCCAAGGTCTCTCTAGAATTGCAGAAAACCTCTTGTAACACCTGTAGTTTAGACATTTCTCCAAAATGACACCTGTGTAAAAAATGAAAGAATTTTTTATTCCTTGCCTTATGATTGACAAAAAAATCTCTCAACTTTGTTAAATTCATCTCTATTTTGTTAGAAACATAGTTTGAAGTAAAACTGGCCCTATGAGTGGAAAATGACTTGACCCTTGGAATGATTTCTTGAAAAATGATGGAGACATGATCTTATGAGTTGGAATGGCCTCATACTTACTGATATAACCTACCTTATGCCTCCTTTGATCAAATGTCTCTGTTTCCATAGCGAACCCTAGCTCAGTGGGAGAGGAAATTTAGGGTTTAATGCTTGTGGAAAATGATGATTTGGGCACCCTTTGGGAAAAGACAACTCCCTTTGACATTTGATCAATTGATGGACTAAAAAATCTTGCAATTTGAAAATTTATGTGTTGGCATGCGGAAATCTGAGTTGGAATCCTTTGGAAATAAGTACTTATTACATATTTAATGACATAAAATTACATAAAAAAAAATAAAAATTACATCTTGGAATGAAACTCACATTTGAAATCAAATTACAACTTTGGAAACCATCTTGGAGATCATCTTTACATGGAAAAGAGACATTATTTGGGATCACTCTCATACTTTTCTGACCTTATGCAAATGAAATGGTGCTTTATTTGGACCTTGAATAATGAAACCTAGAGACCTAATGAGATCTTGGATGACTTGACTCAATGGTTACCTTTGACTGACATAACGACATAGTGATATGAGCTTTCAAGAGTGATTTATATTCAACAAGGCATGAAGTTAGGCCATAAAATATGAAATTTTGAAGGAGAGTGAGGTTTTATGACTAGGGCTACCATCAGTGGAACAATTTTTAGCATGACCTAGTGGAATGAAATAATTTTTTTAGAGTGGGACATCTAAAATGAGAGTGAAAAGAGTGATTTTGATCACTGATGGCAGAATGCATATTCTGACACTAACATTGGCCTTATTGGGGATCGAAGCTTTGAAAGAGGTGTCAGGAACCACATATCTTTGAATTTTGCAGATCAGTGCCTCTTCCATTGGGCCAATATGGTCAAGAAAACTCAAACTAAGATGCATGAATAAATACTGAAAAATCGATGGCACAAACTGACTAAAACTAACTGAAATTTGACTGAACTGAATCAGACTAAAAAAAACCTGACAAACTAAAAGAAAAATGCTCAGAATTGATCTTATTCAACACACCTACTCTAACTGATCCATTCATCACCTAATCAAGTGAAATGGAACAACCAATGCAACCATGTAAGCATTATGGTTTCTAGTTGAATTTTTCCGCATGTGCTTTCTTATGAGAAAGAAGAGAGAACTACTGAAAGGCAACTCCCATGAAAACTTTAAATCTAATTGAATCTTAATGAAATTGCAAAGTATGAGCCCACTAGCTAATCTCAAGAATGCTATAAAAGGATCTTCATAGGAATACATATTAATTTCCAACCCATCTAATACATTACTGCTCTGCTCTAGGTAGTTTTCATACCGGCAGATAGCTCATGCATCCGATATTCTTGCAGACATTCTAGATTTCCTGCAGATACGCCAATTTGCTGCAACTGTCTCAATTACCTGTAGCGAGATTGATGGTTGGCTATGCTCCACTAATCTCCAGATCGAGTAAAGACATGGGTTTTGAAGGGAATTTTCCGCATATGGAAGTTGTCATATTCACTGTTCTGAATCCTCTTTTGCAACCACCCAAACCTCCAGATCTTCTCTCATGCCCACATGGAGAAACAACTTCAACAACACAACAGAAATCGTCTAATCCATACTTCCAGCCACGGATTATACTTAACAGAATTGTCAATTTGTATCTGTATCATTGGCTGTAGGCTTAGAATAGTGATATGCTTTGTTCAAGCCGAATATGGGCTTAGAGAAATGTATAAATTGGATATCTTTCGCTTTGTAAAGGAGGTTGGGTTGAGATTGCCATTGATAGCAAGATCTCAGACTGTACTTGACTGTAAATTCTAGATTAATAAAATATTCTATGTTCTGTTTATCTTTCTGAGCAGCTTCTTCAACTTTTGAAGGAGTTGTGAGTGAGGGAGGGCCCCCTTTGCTCACACTCCCGCAACATAGTGTGTGTTTTATTTTTGTTTAATTTATGCCTTAGTAATTCTTGTACACAACTAGTGCTTTCTTTTTGCATTTCCTACAACAAACTGTTAATTGGTTAAGTGATTTAATTCTTTATATTAATGAGTTCTTTTCATTTGATCAATGTTTGGATTCATGCTCTTTAAGTTGGATTCTTGATTACGATTTATCTTCTATCTTTTCCTGCATCAATATATGCAAGCTCAAGTGCTGTAGAGGGATGATATATGCCATTCCATAGCCATTGCTGCAAAGTATTGATACAAGAAAGAAGCATGAGTTGGTGATTGTTGTTTGATCTTTATCTTTTCATAATCAATATCAACAATCCTAAGTGCTGTTGAGGGATGATATATGCCACTCCATAGCCATTGCCGCCAAGTATTGACATAGGAAAGAAACATTAGTTGATGTGTGTATAATGTATTGACACTTGAAGTAATCAACCTGCATATACTTTTCATTGCATCTCATCAGTTTACCTTCCTGGGTTGACAATTCATGATTGGAAAATTATAAGCATATAATTTGACTCAACATTTTGGCGCCGTTGCCAGGGAGGTGCTAAGGGATGATACTGAAAGTGTTTTAGTTTGATTTTGTTTTTCAGGACTGGGGGAGTTGAAATGCAAAGACGAAGGGCAAAGCCCACGCACCCACAGAGGTCAGACACTCGCCAAAGGCGTGTATTGATTGTTTGGTAAGTTTTTAATTTTGTTTGAATATTAGATGAATAGGGTCCAATATTTCCTACATTTTTTCGTGGTGGTGTGAGCACCACTTCATTTACTAATACACTGCCAAGAAAAAGGAAGTCTGCAAGAAACAAGGCAGTAAAGGAAGAAGAATCCGAACAAGAGGTCTGCAGTCCAGAACAAATTGACACTTCCATAGAAGAACACTTTGTTGGAGAATCATCCATTGTTGCCCATCTAGAATCTTCCCTTTCAAGGAAGACAACATGTCTTCTTAGTGTTCATCCTGAAGAATATTTCCTTGTGAACCCTGTGAAAGAACCAAAATTCCATAGCATTGACTCTCAGGAATCTGTAGCCTTCCAAGGTCCCACTCTTTCTTGGACTGATATGGCTCATGAAGAAGGTACTGGTAATAACAATGGAGGATTTGATGATAAGGAGGATAAACTGGTCACATTTTAATTCCCTATTAGGGAGACTGGTGGAGCTACTTAGATGAAAAATATCCCTCCTTCAGCCTTGCCTAATTTTCGTGGTACTTCTAGTGACAATCCATATGCCTTCCTATTCGAATTTGATGTGTTGTGTTAGAGCTATGACTATTCTTCCAATGCTCAGAAGCTAAATTTGTTTCATGCTACATTGAAGGATGCAACTCTCAGGTGGTTTATGGGGTTGGTGTCAAACTCCATTGCAACTTGGGGAGAAATGAAGAAGGTATTCTTGAGAAAGTACCAAGACTATTATAAGACTAGAGACCTCAGAGAAGATATTTTTGGGATGAATCAGAAGGAAGGGGAGAGTCTTGAAGATTTGGTAGAAAGGTTCCAATACAATTTGTAGAGATCTAATATGAATCAGTTGGATAAAGAGACCAAGAGAACCATTTTTCTTAGGGAAATCAGACCAGAATATCTGGAGGTCTTAAGTCTAATGGGAGCAGGTGATGTATCAAATTTGAGTTATGATGATGTGTGTGAGCTTTGTAAAAGATATTCAAGAGGAAATTCAAAGGTTGGAGGATGACCAAGAGATCCTTCTTCCAAGCTTGTCAAATAAGTTGTCGGAGCTCGAGTAACCAGAGCTGAAATGGGTAATTTATTTGGAAATTTTAAAATTGATATTCTTAGCACTTTATCTTCATAATTGGATGTTTTTCAAGCTGAGAAGAAATAGGAGAAACAAGATGAACTAGAGAAAGCGTTGGCGGTGTTTTGCTCCAAATGCAGGAAGAAACATGCTTTAAGGGAATTCCCTGCTGATAGTATCGAGGTATGTCGAATTTGTGAGGCTCAACATTACACTGATCAATGTCCTTCTTTGCCTAAAATTAAAGCAGCATACTTAGCAAATCAAGGAGCTATCAATGCACTTTATGCAATGACACCTCAGAGGCCATGGCAGCCATTTCGTGCAGGTATGTCATAGTCAAATTTTCAATTTCCTTATGCTCAAAATCAGATTTGGAATGTTCCAATGCCCTGGTAGCCTTGGCCTCCTCAACAGCCTTGGTAGGGGAACTATTCTTATCCTAATACAGAAAGTTTCCCAACTCAAAATTTTTATTCACAACCCGCATCACAACAAATGATACAACCGCAACAACAACTTCAATTGACTGCCCCACCAAATTAACCTCATCCCACATAACTTCCTTCTCAACCAATGTCTAATCCCAATTATAAAACCGTCTGATCCGCTCACAACATTGGATTGGTCACTTATCCCACTTTTCCTACCTACTATATTGCACCTCAGCCTCTGCATGAATTTTATGACTCTGTGTTACAGGAATTTCTTGCGTATCTGCAGGAAATGTCTGTTGCTATACAGTTGCAGGAATTACCTGTGGAGCTACATAAAATCAACCTTAGGTGGGGAAAGGTGGCGACTCAGCCTGAAAGAATTGAGGAGATTGTAGAGGAAGATACCTTAGAAATGCCTGAAGAGGAAACTACACCTGAACCAAAAAAACCATCCACCTCAAGGCCACAAGAACCTTCCTCATCTCATATAGTCCAACCTCCTTTTTCAGAGAGGTTGGAAATGGAAATTAAAACAAAACATCCTGAATTTGATCTTGTGACTGACCTGAGAAACATGTGCATCAAAATCCCATTACTGCAAGCAATAAAGGCCATCCCAATATATGCCAAAACAGTGAGGGAACTATGTACGAAGAAACCAGGGAGACAAAAGAAATAACCTTCAACAATTCAAGTAGGTGGAAAGCTTGCAAGTTTAACGTCTAACGGATTGTTACTGAAAAATATGCGGATCCCGGAATCCTTGTGGTGACCACCTTCATCAATGGATACCCCATAAAGAACACTTTGATTGATTTAGGTACAGCCTTCAATGTGATGACTATGGAAAATTTATCTCATATAGGATCCTTTGACTTATTACCCACTCCCACCATGTTAGAATTAGCAGATAGGTCTAAGGTAAAGCCAGAGGGGGTTTTTGAAGACATTGTCATCTCATTGGATTCTTGTGAGTACCCTGCAGATTTTAATGTCCTTCAACCTAAAACTAACTTGGGAGGGCACCCATTGATCTTGGGGAGATCGTGGCTAGCCACGACTGATGCCTACATAAGGTGTAGATTTGGAAACATGACTATCACTCATGGGGTTGAAACAAAACATATCAACTTGTATCCCCTCGCTAAACCCCTGTTGAGATCAGAAAACACACATTGGGTTGAAGAAGAAGAAGAACATGATTTGGAAGGTACCCAACTAGTTTTAACAATAGCCCAAGCCATGGGACTTAAGAAAAATTCCGAGGAAGATCTGATAAATTGTTGTACTTCTAATCTTGATTTCCCGCAACATTTAGAAGGACAATGTAGTCATAATTTAGATATCATTACTGATTTGCAGGATTTTTATGAACATATTTCAGCTTCTGAATTACATTCAGCCCTCTTATCTGCATTTCCTGCATATTCAATGTCTGAATGGGGGAGTAAGGTAGTGGAATTTTTTCCTGAAAAATCTTTAAAAATTAATTATGCCTTAATTCATGAACAAGAACAACAATTAATTCAAACATTGAAATTTTTTTTAGGTACATTTTCATGGGAATATACTGATATGAGGGGCATTCACCCAAACACATGCATTCATTACATTTATATAGAAGAAAATGCTAGGCTTGTGAGACAACCATAAAGAAGGATAAACCCTGCTTTAAGGGAAACTATAAAAGATGAATTATAAAAATTGTTAAATGTAGGATTCATCTATCCTATCTCAGATAGCCAGTGGGTATCCCCACTAGTCATTGTTCCCAAGAAAAATGGTAAATGGCGAGTGTGTGTAGATTACAGGGAATTGAACAAAGCTACATTAAAAGACCATTTCCCTTTACTGTTCATAGACCAAGTATCAGATACTCTAGCAGGGAAAAAGTACTTTTCCTTCCTAGATGGATTCAGCAGATACAATCAGATTAGGATAGCCCCCGAGGATCAGGAAAATATAACGTTTACATGTCCCTGCGATACCTATGCATACAAAGTATTACCATTTGGTCTATGCAACGCACCAGCCACATTTCAACGGGCGGTCCTTGGTATTTTCTCTGATCTTTTGCATGATTGCGTAGAGTTTTATATGGATGATTTTACAGTTATGGGTGATACTTTTGATGAAGCATTACATAATATTGAAATTTTTTTGCAGAGATGTATAGGAACTAATATTTCGTTAAGTAATGAAAAAGATTTTATGATTATGACTAAAGGTATTGTTTTGGGTCATCATGTTTCTACTGCAGGAATTAAGGTCGATCCAAAAAAGATTAAGGTTATTGTAAAGATGCCTCCACCAACCAATCAAAAGGGAGTTCATAGTTTTCTTGGACATGCAGGTTACAATAGGAGGTTTGTTGAAAACTTTGCAAAGGTAGCCTCTCCATTGTTTAAATTATTGACCGAAGAATCTGAATTTCATTGGAATGATGAGTGTCATGCCGCATTTGATAAAATCAAGGAAAATATTTCTTCAGCACCTGCCTTGAGAAGGCCAGATTGGAATTTTCCTTTTCATATTTCCACTGACGCCTCTGATTCAACCATAGGAGCAATATTAGGTCAAAAGGAGGATTCTGTAACCCATGCCATTTATTTTATTAGTAAAAACTTGACTCATGCAGAACTGAATTACACGGTAACTGAAAAAGAATTCCTTGCTGTGATTTATGCTATTAACACGTTTAGACACTACATTACGGGTTATGAAGTTTTTGTGCACACAGATCATTATGCTATTCCTTATCTCATGAATAAAATAATCACTAATGGTAGAATTACCAGGTGGCTATTGCTACTGCAGGAATTTGATATCACAATATTGGATAGACCGGGAAAATAAAATCAAGTAGCTGATTTCTTGTCTAGGCTTAACCATGCATGTGAGGATGTCCCTGTTAATGATGAATTTCCAGATGAAAATTTGTTTTCCATATTTGTTAAAAAACCTTGGTTTTCAGACATGGTCAATTATCTTGCTATAGAAAATTTTCCACCTTACTTTTCACCTAATCAGGAAAAGAGAATCATTAGGAAAAGTGTTGATTATTCTTAGATTAGGTGAGATATCTTTTTTACTAGACCTGATTTGATTATTCGCAAGTGTGTCAGAGAAGATGAGTTATATGACATCTTGAGAGCCTGTCATGACGAACCTTGTGGAGGACACTTTTCAGACAAGTGGACAACTTATAATATCCTCCACACAGGTTATTATTGGCCTAATTTCTTCAAGGATGCAAAGGAGCATGTTCGGAAGTGTAATAACTGCCAGAGAATGGGGCAACCTGTACAATCAGATGAGATGCCTTTGCAGCCACAGGTTCTCATAGAACCATTCGAGAGGTGGTCTATTGATTTTGTAGGCCCCATCAATCCTACATCCAAAGGTAAAAAGTATATTTTGATTTGTACTGATTATGTGACAAAGTGGGCGGAGGCAAGAGCATTACCTAGAGCAACGGAAAAAGCAGTGGCAGATTTTATTTTCTTTGATATTTTTCTAAGATTTTGAGTACCTAGGGAAATAGTTACTGATCAGGGTGCTCAGCTTGTGTCAAAGATTATGCAGGAAATGGTGCAAAAATATCATATTACCTACCATAATTCCACCCCTTATCATCCATAGGCCAATGGGTAGGTGGAATCAACCAATAAGGTGCTGGAAACAATCCTTACCAAGACAATGAAATTACACAAGAAGGATTGGTCTGACAGACTTCTTGAGGCCTTGTGGGCTTACTGGATTACATGGAGGGGTACCACTAGTTTCTCTCCGTATGAACTAGTGTATGGAAAACAAGTTCTTTTGCCCATCGAATTTCAGAACAAAACCTTTAGAATGGCATCAGATTTGGGTATAAACCTTGATGAAGCACAACAACAGAGAATCTTGCAGCTCAATGAGTTAGATGAGATTAGGCAGGATTCTTTTCAACATACTGACTTGATCCAAAAACAAAGGGCTAAATGGCACGACAAATACATAAATAAGAAGTAATTCAAAGAGGGAGACTGGGCATTGTTGTATGATTCTAAATTTAAAAAATTCAAAGGGAAATTTAACACACATTGGCTAGGCCCCTATGAGATTGAGAATTTTTTTTACAATGGATATGTTTGGATTAAAACTATTGATGATGAGAATGGAACCTTCTTGGTGAATGGGCACAGACTCAAGCTATATAAAAAAATTAATCTAAGGAGGAATTTGTGGAAGAAATTCTAAAGAAGAAAGAGTTGGAAATGAGATTTGTCTCAGAAAACATGAGTAAACGAGCTTCTGCTCTAGCTTCCAGAGATAAAGGTACATGGGCAAAAGGCAGCTTCTTTTGGGTTGCAGTCCACATAATTTTTGGACAAGGGGTGATAATTTTTTTCGTCCCAACCCAACAGACTTCTTTATTCTATTGTTTGTTCCAGAACAGAAGAAATCCATTTTTTAATGAAATAATCTGGCCATTTTCAGAATAAGAAAGAGGGCTCTTTTAGGGGAAAAAAGAGAAGTAAAACTGTTGCTCATTGGTATTGGAGCGCCCCCTTCCCCTGCGCTCGGTTTCACCTTATATAATAGTAATAACTTAGGGAAGGGATCCTTCCTTCCACTGTCTCCTCCTAATTTCCCCGCTAATACAATGAGCTCACTCTATTCCTCCTCGTGCTCGATAAACCATGAGAGGAATGTCTATTGGGTGTAGGGTTATTACTTTTTCTGGGCCCAATGGACTATTTACGGAAAAGGAACCCCCCGGAGTCTTTTTTTTTCAGTATTTCAGACTCTCTAAAATTGAAATATGATAAGCATGGACTGCCACTGGGCTCACTAAAAACACAGGTTAGTAGATCCTTTTGGATGCTCTAAATAAAAGTTATTTTTCCTCAGTTAATTTATGGATTTCTCGTGTTGGACTGATGTGGGATTTCTTAAGGCCCTCCTTCCAACAATTCTGGGCCATCTACATTAGCAAATTATCTGGGTGCAGGATTGGAGCCTTGTGATGCCTTGAAGCTTGTATGCCCCAATGACAGACTATCTTGGCAGTGGTAATGGAGAATCATCATGACTTCTTTACTATTGGATCTTATAGGGGTTTCAACAACAAATCATATATTCACACCTGATAGGATGTATCAAGGTACCTTGGTCCTCACTCTCATTAATGGTGATGTACCTCGCATTGGTTAACAGTTGACCTCAATGGCTAGTAATACAATGAGGCCATTGCACATTCGACATCGACACATTCATTCATGTGCAGTGGACTATACACAGTGGGTGGAGAAAGTGGTTCCTACAGATTCAATTTAAATTCATGCAGAATGTTCAACAGTTGCATTTTTTAATTCCTAAAGAATGTTCACAGTTGTTTCAATTCCTGCAGAATTTTCATCAGTTGCAGTTCAATTACTGAAGAGTATTTAACAATATTTCTGCAGAATTTTCAACAGTTGTAGTTTTAATTCTTGCAGAATGTTCGACAGTCAGTTTTAAATTCCTGCAGAACATTTGTTAGGCACAAAAACACCTGGGTTTCCTGAAAATACAAAAGAAAAGAAAAGTCATTAAACATAACATTAGATTAAAATCATGTAATAAAGTACTAACAATCATTATTTGGTTAAGGTCATGGATTATATCTCTGATGTAATAGGTTATCATTGCAAGAGCAAGCTACGTCATTGAGGACAAGACCGTTGGAGGTAAGCGGTAAAGTACAGCCAGTGATAAGATGCTCGAGGTAAAGGTATAATGATGCTTTAATCTTTAAAATTTCACATAACTAGGGCTTTGATAACCCTTGTGGCTGTGAAACATTGCGGCATTAATCCCATGACCTATTATCATCACGCCTATGGTGGTTGTACTTTCGAGGTATGCCTTGCAGGTCGGATCATGATGACAATCATGATCACGACCTACTGCTGAAAAAGTCTCGTATTTCCTGTTTAGTCCCTTTCACTGTCGAAACCATTGCATAAGTCTCAAACTATATTCCTGCAACCCGCATTTTCTCTGTTCCTTCTATCCTCAATTTCCATGTCCGTTTCCTCACTTACCTGTCCATTTCCTCCTCCACCATGTCTAAGCTCTGAGCCCCCATCCGATTCGAGCCATAGAGCCTTGCACTGCTTGAAGCTGATCCTCACAGCAAGGCGAAAATAGAAAAGGTGAGATGGCTGCCTTTCTTCCAGAGGTTCAACAGCCATAACTTTGAAGTAACACAATATTTTTCCTTGAACTTAAATGGGGATAAAACACAGGTTTGAAACATACAGTTCAGGTTGACGGAAGATTTGGTGGCGCGGGCATGTGGAATTCCGCAAGATGGAGAGCGATGGTTTAAAAACCACCGCTTCAACAAAGAAATGTGCACATATTTCCTGCAAAAGGATCACTCAAACCTTGACTAGAGTAAGGGGATTCCGCATGAGTTTTTAAGGAGTAATTATCGTCAGTTAATATTTTTCCTGCAAAAGTATGTTACATGTGAGGGTCGCTTTGGCCTCACATTCTTGTTTCATGTTAGGCTTCTTGTGTAGAAATTAGCTGAATAAATCACTTATTCACTGAAGATTAACCTGGTCATATATCAATTTCGAATTGCATACATAACACATAACCTTCTTCTACAATTAATTGTCACATGCGGAAATAACATAAGCAATCTCACATCAAATCAATCACACATTAACTCAGTATGTATGGGAAAGCCTATAGCTGAAAACCCCGCAGCTATTGTGTATATTATAATGGAGAAATCAAGTAACCAAACAAGTACAATACTCCTCACAAGTACTCAGTACTCTCTCATGAAGTTACTCACAATCTGACTCAGTTTTGAACAAGTCTCAGGTTCAAAACTCCCCGCCAATTGCCTTGCCTCTATTGCGCAATCATGGCCTGTATATGAAGAGATCCAAGGTTCGAATCCCCTTAGCTTGACTGCGCAATTGTCATGGACAATTCCTCCAAGTGTAATGCAAATCCCATGCAAAACTGATCCTCCAACTGATAGCTTTACTCACCCTTTCATCTACCTCTTCCACTGGTCTCCACTGAACTGATCATGCAATGTAGTGAACTGAAGTGTTCTTGAGTTGACTAATGAGTTAATATTTAGTAAATTAAATATTATTTAATTTACTCCACTCATATCTAGTTGATTAGTTAGTTAACTAATCCCAACTAGTTCAACTAAAACAAACAGAACACAACTCCACCACTTGTCCCGTTAACTCCTCCAAAACTCCTGCCACTGAAGTCTAACTGAAGCCAACCATGCAAGATGCCATCAAACCCTAGGAACCACGTGATTCCTTGTGTCAGTTGCATGAGCCACCTCCATGACTCAAACCGAAGTGCGCCAAGAGAGTAAACTGCTGTTTATAGTCAAAATATTATTAAGGGTAAATAATATTTGACTTCCATATTTTTAGGAGATCAGTCTAAAAATAGCCCGGGTCCTAAAAATTAGGGTCTCATCTATTTTTACCGACATGTCGCATCCATCAAGAATCTCCAAGTAGAATTCCCAAATTATGCTCCGTATGTCTAAAAATAGACATAGTCTAAAAATAGACTTTGCGCCAGAATTTGCCTGCGGGCCCACTTAGTGAAGGCGACTTCATTTCACTAAGCTCCATCATCTCGCTGCATTCTCAACACTCCCTCTCAGCAAGATATGGATTATCTGCAATCCCTATCCTGCCTCTGTGGAATTCGAACTTGCTCCTGGTGAGCGCCTTCGTCAGGATGTCGGCATCCTGATCCTCCGTGGGAACATATGAAAGCATCATGATCCTCCGCTGAACACAATCTCTGATGTGATGGTACCCGATGTCGATATGTTTGGACCTATCATGAAAAACTGGATTAGCCGAGAGCTTGATGCAGCTCTGGTTATCACAGTAGATCACTGTAGGCTCCAAATGCAACCTGAACAAACCTGCGAGGATCTTCTCATCCAAATAGCCTCACATGCAGCCAAGCTAGCTGCCATGTACTCGGCCGTTGAATCGGGAAAAGACGGATCGTTTCGTCTAATGAAATCACACCTACTGCCGAAACCTCTGCAGTGCTCTTCCTGGCCTCATGCCTTCGCCCAATCTGCACCGTTGAAACCTTGAATTTACCCATCCTCCCGTCTCTCTCTGCATTCATAGACCATATCCCGATGTGCCTTCGACATAGCGTAACAAGGCGTTCGTCGCTTCTTCCAAAAGAGTTTGGCAGCTTAACCATAGCTTGCGAAAGTCAAGAATCGCATAGCATATATCGGCTCGAGTATTGACCAAATACATCAACGTATTCCCACCAATCGCCGATGTATTGGCATCCACTACCTCCTCCGAAGTAGCATCTCCTCTCCTCCATCTCCTCCGGAAAGAGGGGGTATCAACAAGCCTCAGCCTCTGCATGTTGAACCTCTCTAGGATCCTCCTGTGCATACTTGCCTCCGAGAAACAAATGCCCTCCGCTCGTTACCGCTCAAATCTCCATTCCCAGGAAATAATGAAGGATGCCCACGTCCTTCATCTCAAACTCTCGTGCAAGATCCTCCTTGCATGAAAGTATCAACTGCCCATCGCCAGTCAAAATCAGATCATCTACATACAGTACGATGATCAACAGCTTCCCCTCCACCACAATCTGGTACAGGTTAGGATCCGCCTCACTCTTGGAGAATCCAAGCCCGGTGAAGTAGCTGTCTATCCGAGTGTACCAAGCACGAGGTGTTTGCTTCAGCCCGTACAGTGCTCTCTTGAGTCGGCACACATGCGACTCACTGCTGAAGATCTCAAAACCTTCAGGCTGCTCTATGTACACCTCTTCCTCAATAACTCCATTGAGGAACGCAGTCTTCACATCCATCTGATGAATGTGCCACCCCATCTGCGCTGAGAGAGCAAGGATCGCCCGTATGGAAGAGTACCTTGCGACAGGTGCAAAAGTCTCCTCATAGTCAATCCCCTCGATCTGTGAGAAGCCACGGGCGACAAATCTCGCCTTGTACTTCTCCACACTCCCGTCAGCCGCCTGCTTCACCTTGTAGATCCATCGCGAACCTACAACCGATTTCCCAACCGGTCTTGGGACAATCTCCCATGCACTGTTCCTGATGATCGAATCATATTCTTCGATCATGGCATCAACCCATGCGGGTTCCTCCACAGCTTCCTCAAAAGAGGATGGCTTTGTCACAATACATTGACTCATAAGAGCCATGTATCCAGTGTACCGATCCGGTGACTGTCTCTGTCTGCGCTGTGCTGTAGGTGGTCCTACAACCTTCTCTGCATCCCGAGCCAGTCGCTCAGCTTCTGTAGTGCGCATGCGCCCTCTGATGGTTGGCGCTGCCTGGGTGGTCTCTTCCACCTCCTGAACCTCCTCTTGTGGCTGATCCACATCCGGAAGCTCCTCCTTATGAACTAACAGCTCCTCATCTGCATGCAAGTGTAGCTCCCTCTCAAGCGAACACTGCATGGCTTTCTCCTCCTGGAATTTTATATCCCGTCGCACAACAGTCTTGCGACTGTCTGGCACATACACCCGATAGTTGTGAGGTGTATCAGTGTATCCCACAAATATTCCAACTTCAGCAGTTGGATCCAGCTTCCTTCTCGCATCCTTCGTCACATGCATGTAGACAGGAGATCCGAAAATCCGCAAATGGGAAATATCAGGCCTCTTGCCAGAATAAGCCTCCTCTGGTGTACTCATGCCAAGAACTTTGTGAGGACAACGGTTCTGCACATACACTGCTGTATTGCATGCCTCAGCCCACAAGTGAAGGGGTAGGCCCTGATCATGCAACATCGCCCGTGCAGCACCCACGATCGTTCTGTTCTTCCGCTCAGCCACCCCGTTCTGCCGTGGGTTATGGGGTGCGATGAGCTCTCTCCGAATCCCTTCTGCGCTGCAGAACTCCTTGAATTCAGCCGAGATGAATTCACCACCGTTATCACTCCTCAGAGAAATCACCTTCTTCCCCGACTCCTTCTCGACCAGTGCTTTAAACTCACAGAACTTCGCGAATGTATCGCTCTTCTTCTGCATGAAGAAGATCCAGCACTTTCGAGAGAAATCATCAACAAAGATCACACAATACCTGTGCTTTGCTGTCGAAGCAACTGAGAAAGGACCACACACGTCTGTGTGAACTCTCTCAAGGATCGTCGTGGCGCGACTATCCTTCTCGTGAAAGGTGGCTTTCACATACTTCCTTAAAGTACACCCCTTGCACTGATCTGACTGCGCAAGGGTGCCCTTAGGAAGTCCAGTAGAAATCTGCTGCAGAATCTTCAAAGCTCCATGGTGAAGATGGCCCAATCTCCTGTGCCATAGTTCGCCCTCATCATCCCGGCTCACCACTTCTCCCGCTTTGCATGCCATAGCTGCGCAGTCATCTACCTGCAACTGATAAAGGTTCTGAGTTCGAACCCCTATCTTCCGGGTCTCTCCAGTAGTCTTACTGCGCAGGAAGGCTTTTCCTTCGCTGAAGACCACATCATACCCCTTATCCTCCAACATCGCCACAGAGATCAAGTTCTTATTCAATCTAGGTACATGCATGACATCCTTTAATACAAAGGGTTTACCAGACTCCCTCTGAAAGGATATGGTACCGATACCAGTCGCATTGTATCTACCATCATCGCCCATCTCGATGTGCACACCCAGATCTTTGTCCTCCAGATCTGAGAACAAATCCCGATCTCCCGTCATATGAAATGACGCACCGCTGTCCAAGAACCACACCGATCCCATCACACTTGAAACCAAGCATGCGATCAGTGAAAAGTCAAGCTCGAACTGTGAAGCCAAAGCTTCTCCATCTGCAGATCTTCCCGCTTGCTTGTTCTTCTTCTTCTTTGGACAATTGGTGGCATAATGTCCGTGATCATGGCAGTGAAAACACTTCACTTTCGCCATATCCTGCTTCTTGCCCTTAGCACCAGAATGAGAGGTTTTCTTACCCTTCCCCTTCTTTGCTTTTGACACCAAAGCGCAGTTTTCTTCATCAGCTCCCTTTGATGAAGATCCATCTTGAGTAGTCCTCCTTATCTCCTCCTGCATGAGATCCGCCCAAAGGCGCTCCCATCCCGGTAGCTTCTCCCGACCATTGACACTATCTTGGTATGAGTGCCAAGCCTTCGGAACACCAAGGAGAGCCAGGTAAACCATGTCCTCGTCTTCGACAGTCACCCCCACACTTCCCAGCTCATCTCTGCACTGAGTGAACTTCGTGAGGTATTTGGCGATACTGTCGCCCTTCTCCATCTTGATGTTCCCGAGCTTATCTTTGAGCGCCAGCTTCCTTTGGTTGCTCTTACTCTGGAATAGATCCGTCAAATATTTCCACATTAAATATGGAGTAGCCTTTCCATGCAGGCTGGATACAATATGATCCTTGACGCCCTCCAACAGGATCCTTCGACATTTCGCAATCTTCTTTTGCCATGCATCGACCAAAGCTGCATCAGTGGGCTTTGGGACATCCGCATCTACGAACTCCTTCAGACCATTATCTTCTAACACTGCTTCCATTCGATCCTTCCATGCAACATAGTTCGAACTGCCTTCAAGAGCATATTCGAGTCGCAAACCATTGAAAGAAGACATCTTTCAACACCGGCACCAAGAAGAACAACCTCCTGCAAAATTCGAATTCCAAACTCCAAGCTCTATCGCTTCCGATCTATACTTGAAAACAAATTATTTCCAAATCAGAGATTGACTGCAAAGGGCATTCACCAGATCTTTCACCTTACAAAGAAGGATGAATATTCCGGAGGTTACCTGGCCCGCATGCAGACTCTGTCCGAGGAAATAAGTTTGCAATCACCGTAATAGATCTCAACAATTAATCTCGCTCCGATACCATGTAGAAATTAGCTGAATAAATCACTTATTCACTGAAGATTAACCTGGTCATATATCAATTTCGAATTGCATACATAACACATAACCTTCTTCTACAATTAATTGTCACATGCGGAAATAACATAAGCAATCTCACATCAATTCAATCACACATTAACTCAATATGTATGGGGAAAGCCTATAGCTGAAAACCCCGCAGCTATTGTGTATATTATAATGGAGAAATCAAGTAACCAAACAAGTACAATACTCCTCACAAGTACTCAGTACTCTCTCATGAAGTTACTCACAATCTGACTCAGTTTTGAACAAGTCCGAGGTTCAAAACTCCCCGCCAATTGCCTTGCCTCTATTGCGCAATCATGGCCTGTATATGAAGAGGTTCAAGGTTCGAATCCCCTTCCCTTGATTGCGTAATTGTCATGGACAATTCCTCCAAGTGTAATGCAAATCTCATGCAAAACCAATCTACCAACTGATAGCTTTACTCACCCTTTCATCTACCTCTTCCACCGGTCTCCACTGAACTGATCATGCACTGTAGTGAACTGAAGTGTTCTTGAGTTGACTAATGAGTTAATATTTAGTAAATTAAATATTATTTAATTTACTCCACTCATATCTAGTTGATTAGTTAGTTAACTAATCCCAACCAGTTCAACTAAAACAAACAGAACACAACTCCACTACTTGTCCCGTTAACTCCTCCAAAACTCCTGCCACTGAAGTCTAACTGAAGCCAACCATGCAAGATGCCATCAAACCCTAGGAACCACGTGATTCCTTGTGTCAGTTGCATGAGTCACCTCCATGACTCAAACTGAAGTGCGCCAAGAGAGTAACCTGCTGTTTATAGTCAAAATATTATTAAGGGTAAATAATATTTGACTTCCATATTTTTAGGAGATCAGTCTAAAAATAGCCTGGGTCCTAAAAATTAGGGTCTCATCTATTTTTACCTACATGTCGCATACTCCAAGAATCTCCAAGTAGAATTCCCAAATTATGCTCCGTATGTCTAAAAATAGACATAGTCTAAAAATAGACTTTGCGCCAGAATTTGCCTGCGGGCCCACTTAGTGAAGGCGACTTCATTTCACTAAGCTCCATCATCTTGCTGCATTCTCAACATCTTGGACAGTTCCGAGACAAGCCCCTAATTTTGCCCTATTATTTAAAAATGTCATTGATCAAAATGTCCACAGTCGTGAAAGAGAGGGTCACCCACATAGAGGAAAACCTATACCATCACGGGCTGGTGAAGATTATTCTGGTGGAAGTCCTGTGGAAACATAAAAAGTCATGGGAGGACTTTCTAACAGAAAACCATTTTGTGAATGTTGGAGATTTTGACTCGTCGGGACTTGGGGAGGAAAAGCCCATAACCGAAGAAGAAATCGCGGACCCATGGACCAAAGGTGAAAGATGACGAAGTTACGGTGACCGATGAAACTACTGTGGAGGGCTCCCAGAAGAAGAAGCCTTCTACCCCTGCTAAACGATATACCAGAAGCCAGGCTGCTCGGTTGGCCATTAAGGATACAACAAAAGAAGGGACATCACCCAAAAAGTTTACCAAAGAGATAGAGGAGTCCCCTGGCCAAGCCAAGGGAAACGAGAAGGTCAACTCTGCTACATTCATTGACAAGGAGACTGTGTCCTTTCAGGATCCTTCATTGCAGGAAATTCATAATGAAGCCATCAAAGTGCAGGAGGATTTGAGTGTGCCCCAATCCTCATAGGGGCATCATGAGGGAGAGGTAACTCCATTGAATAAACGGTCTCGACATATGTTGAAATATACCATTAAGGAACTTACCCTATCAGAACGACCTTGAGAGCAGAGAATGCAGCCCTGAAGGAAAATAGCCTTAAGATGCAGAACGAACACGAAGAGTGGCATGAGAAGGCAACCCACATCATGCAAAAGAAGCATGCCTAGATCGACCACTTGAAAAGGAATAATGAAGCATACAAGGGACAGATTCAAGCAGAATCTAGTCGAGCCCAGCTAGATCATTTGGCTGCAGTAGCTGCAGCCCAGGAGATAAATTGATTTTCTGTTTGGGGACTACCTCAGTTTTTCTTGCATAGGGACATGCAAGAGTTTTGGTGTGGGGGAGATGTTGAGTCTAAACTTTACCCATTTTTGACATCTATCCTAGACCTTGCCTCTCCTATTTTTGAACCCTTTTCGCTCTTTAATTATACCTAGTTCGGCTATGTTATCCAGTTTTGGCTAAAAAGGGTACCATAAGCCTAAGGTATGTTAAATTATCATAATATGTGTCATTTTATCTAAATTTGAGTATTATTTGATCTAGATATGTCTTTATTGCATTATTTCCTAGAACTCGTGTGCATATTTGCTAGATTCGAACAATTCCGCAAATCCTACAGACAGCTCATGCGACCGAGATTTCTGCAAAAGTTCTGGATTTCCTGCAACCGTCTCTATTACCTACAACGAGATTGATTGTTGGCCATGTTCCACTCATCTCCAGATCGAGTAAAGACATGGGTTTTTAAGGGAATTTACTGCATATGGAAGTTGTCCTATTCACTGTTCTGAATCCTCTTTTGCAACCACCCAAACCTCCAGATCTTCTCTCGTTCCCATAGGGAGAAACAACTTCAGCCATAGAACATAAATAATCTAATCCATGCTTCCAGTCATGGATTAGACTTAACATAATTGTAAATTTGTATCTGTATCATTGGCTGTAGGCTTAGAATAGTGATCTGCTTTGTTCAAGCCAAATATGGGCTTCAAGAAATGTATAAATTGGATGTATTTCTCTTTGTAAAGGAGGTTGGGTTAAGATTTACATTGATAGCAATATATCAGATTGTACTTGACTGTAAATTCCATATTAATAAAATAGTCTATGTTCAGTTTATCTTTCTGAGCAGCTTCTTCGACTTTTGAAGGAGTTGTGAGTGAGGGAGGGCCCCCTTTGCTCACAACTCCCACAACATAGTGTGTGTTTTATTTATGTTTCATTTATGCCTTAATAATTCCTGTACATAGCTAACTCTTTCTTTCTGCATTTCCTGCAGCAAACTGTTAATTGGTTAAGTGATTTAATTCTTTATATTAATGAGTTATTTTCATTTGATCAATGTTTGGATTCATGCTCTTTAAGTTGGATTCTAAATACGATTTGTCTTCTATATTTTCCTGCATCAATATCAACAAACTCAAGTGCTATAGAGGGATGATATATGCCACTCCATAGCCATTGCTGCAAATTTTTGATACAGGAAAGAAGCATGAGTTGGTGATTGTTGTTTGATCTTTATCTTTTCATGATCAATATCAGCAATCCTAAGTGCTGTTGAGGGATGCTATATGCCACTACATAGCCATTTTTGCCAAGTATTGACATAGGAAAGAAGTATTAATTGATGTGTGTATAATGCATTGACACTTGAAGTAATCAACCTGCATATACTTTGCACTGCATCTCATCAGTTTACCTTCCTAGGTTGACAATTCATGATTGGAAAATTATAAGCATATAATTTGACTCAACACTCCTCTTCTCCTTTTTCATCAGGTACTTCTAATTATTGACCAATAAGTTATTCACCTGTTGAAGAAAGGAACATGACTCCCTCAAGTGGAGACATAGGTTCTTCTACCACTACTTCTGTAGATGAAGTTGGTTCTTCTCTAGGTAGAATTTCTTATCTTGGTACCTTAAGAAATCTTATTCTACCTAAAAAACATGGAATGCATGATATGGTCGGTGATGTGTCTGTTACTGCATCACATGGTCTAGTGGGTGTGGTTGGTGACAATGGAATTCAACTAAGTCCTTTAACAAATCTACCCCTAGAATTTCTTTCCCTATACATGCATCCTAAAATGATTTTTATCATGAATTTTAATTATGCATATAATATTGAATGCAACTAAGATGAGATGAAAATTCAATAGCTCTAGTTAGGAAGAAACCCATAATTGTGATGTTTAGGTTCTTACCTCACATCTTATCGTTCCTCCTAATTATATTTGTGTAAATAAAAAGACATTCTAAATTGAAAGTAAATGTCTATCTATACTTCCCTCACAATGATGCCAAGAATGTTGGGTAATTTAATTGTGAGTTAAATTACTTAGCATTAAATTATGAATCTAAGTTCGTACACTTGTGAAGCACACTTTCACAATATATGCTAGGAAATTGACTTTCAAATTTTCAAAAGTATTTCTAATCTATTGAAAGAAATTGCAAGTTTGAAATAAAATCCCAATCATGGAACGATATCCAAAATGAGCACACACACTTTCACAAATTATTCTAGAAGGGTAACACGATTTTATAGATTGTAGAAAGCAAGGAGATTTTATTCTAAGAGAAATGAAAGCACAATTTTACTCTATGAATAAATGCACTTTTATTTCATGAAACCAATTCTATGCTATGAAAGACAACTATATTCTTATACTTTGAAATCAATCAACTTCTTATGCTTGATTTCTATGCTATTTCTATTAAAGATTTTAAAATTTTTAGTCGAAACCTATTTTATGAGAGCTTTTAAAATCTATTCATAATTTTATTCTATGAAAACTTAAATTCTATTCTAATGAGATTTATTCTATGAAAAAAACAAAATCTAGTTTATGAGAACTTAGTTAAAGACTCTATTTTAGGAAAGGATGTAAACTCTGTTTTAAGAAAGAAATTAAATTCTATGCTAAGATAATTTAGTCTATAAAAATGAACATATGTTATTCTAAGAGATTATTAAAATAACATCTAACTAGGAGATCAAAATAAATCAGGTGTGCGTGTTCAAGTTCAAAGGTCATTCATATATGCACAAATATCTATAAATCTGAGACAAAGCTAGATGAAAAGGTAAAATATTGTTAACAAGAAGTAATTAATAAATTTTTTTGTGGTTTTCAGAGGTTTTTTAAAGCACTTGTATCTGTAGAAGAACAAGAAATGAATAAGACAATACACAAATTATCAAAGGGAAAAAATAATATTTAAACAAGTACTAGAAGAAATATTGTAGGAAATAAAGAATAAAATAAATTAATCTATCTTGAATAAATGAAAAACAAGGAAAAATAAAATGCACTCGTACTCATCAGGGGGCCCTCCTGAGGTGCACGAGAGGTGGAAAATGTAGAGAATTTATTGATCAAACACCAATTTATTTCATGAAGGCACAACCATAAAATGGAACTATATTATCCAAATAATGGATGAAATTTAATATAGTTCAAAGAAAATAAAAAAAATATTAGCATAATGATCATATCCAACTTGTAACATATGATTCACATTTCAGTGAATAATTTTATAGAGTTTTAAAACAATTCCATTGAGAAACTAATTGCTAAAATCTAGGCCTATGAATCGACATCTTAGCGTTTGATTTCCATTAAGATTCTATTTCACATGATTCACTATGAAGGAGGCGAATCATGTGAGAAACACATCATCAACCTTCAAATTCTTGGTGATATTTCTCGTTTCATATGGATCAGGCTCACTTGATGCTCTGTGTTTCTACCTAGTGTATTTTAAAGGCACCTTGTCATAGTTTGACTAAAGGTTTGAATTTTATATCACGGTCAACTATGATTCTGCTGCTTGCACCCAATATGTGGATATCCATGTAGGCACCATTTGGAAACTTCCCATGTGATTTGGCTAATTTGGATTCCATGGGATCTTATTCTTCTTCTTCTTCTTAAAATTTAATTCATTACATAAATTTGTAGGCCTTGACTTGCTGGAGGAAAATACCCCCAAAAATGCAAAGGTGCCACTTACGGTAGGATATTACTTGAACGAGACACCAACCTTGAAATATGCAAGCGACTGCTCACTATAGGATGCAACATGATTGAGAATTCAACCTTGACGATGAGCAGTCTCCAACCTCGATAATAAGTGGGGTCTAACTTGCTTTAGGCTCCAACCTAATTGAGGCTCCAAACTCCTTGTTCAAATTCATTATGGACCTATATTTCATATCATTTTCAAACTGGATCCATTATCATCATATATTATAGAATTAGAAGAAATATCGTAATCTACAATCTGTTTTCATCATTACAACCTGTACCATCATCTCAACCTGCAAAAACTGTCATTGCCACAATCATTGTCACTGAAACATGCAAACACTATCAATGTCATAATCATTGTCACTGCAACCTGCAAATAATGTCACTGTCATAATCACTGTCACTACAAACAGAAATCACTCCTGCTGGTTGTCATATGACTGTCCATACTCTACTTAAACTAGTTCTTCAATCTAGTCATTCAAACCACTTTTGGGATCTTGTTTACTTCAGGTATCCAAAACACCTGCAACATGCTCATATACCTTCAAAATGAATATGAGATATTCTAGCCATCAAATAAGAGTCCAAAGAGCATCAAACCCCTCTAGTTACATTCATCTTTGAATCTTAATTGTCCAAATTCTTCTGGAACTCAATTGGTCAAATAATGACTCTAGAAACTCAAAATAACCACGTGAAACTATAAAATTAACTAAATGTTCAACAATTTTTTATTTTTTTTTATTTTTTATGGGTGCTCTTTAATAGAATTTCCGGATTTTGGCACTGACCACAGGATGCTGCAAAAAATGCAACATAATGGAAATATGTTGCACTTGACTTATTCATTGTCAAGGGTTGAACCTGTGACCACCCATACACAATGCACACACCCAATGAACTCTGCTCCTTGGTGTGAATTCCAATGCATGCAACACCAATTTTATTTAAAGTAATGTCACTACATCCAACAACCCACGTCAATCCATTGTGGAAAATCAATCCTCCATGGATTAATATTATTCGATCTCATCGCAACAAGATCACCATGAATTATCAATTCAAATCAAATCTCAAATATATTTAGATAGAATCTCTATGGCATGAGAACTATATTAAGTAAGGTAGGGCCCCATGGCTTGGTTTCTCGGATAAAAAAACAGTGACAGGGCCCCGTGGCCTAGTTGCTAAGATCAACCTTCATTAACACAAACAATGCAGAGATAAGATCTTGTGGCCTAGTTGCTTGGATAAAACTTCATTAACACACAAAATGACAAGGCCTCATGGCCTGGTCACTTGGATCAACCTTTGTAACACAAAAAAACCAATTTTCATAGACAAGAACTCAATCAAAGAGCCATTACTCATGCGTAACCATAACTAGAACAAACAAAAAGAAAAAAAACGAATATGCTTATTTGCCTGTTTGAGTTCAATGTATGGTGTGTTTTATCCCACAATCACTATGTTCACACTGACTGAGCCATACACACAGACACATACAGAAATATATACTTCGCAAGCAGTCCGGGGATGGTCAAGCCGACCAAGGGTTTTGTTGAATGGGGCACAAAACATGTACCATCTGACCCTTGCTAATTCTCCATATGAACTATCTTTTAGCCAATAGTTAAATTTTTATTTGAAATCCCAAACTTCAATGTGACCATCCCATGTGACCTGGGAGTCACTAGTCCTTTGAAAGATGACATCAACATGATGTCATCGTGCGACGTGGTTGACTGGTAGTCGTGTCATGTGTCACCTTTTTAGACTTTCTTCCAACCCAAATGTGCCAAATCACCTTGCCACGTGGAAGCCCCTGGTGGCTCACATCAACCTACTGATTCAATGAGCCACGTGTTAATCACTAATAGGCCCACATCATTATCCAATAGAGCTTTGCCACATGTCACCATCTAATTGGTCCAACAATGATTTTTCACAAGGGAAAAATTCGTAACTTTTCATTAATATGATAAGTTACATGTTACATATGCTTTTAGTATAAACTACATAACTGTCATCAAACCATCAAGTGTCCATAATAAACAACCATAAGAAACTAACAAATACATACTGCTGATACAAGTATAAGTCACATATATCATGCCTGTAAGTTCGGTGCATAACTTGTAGGGAAAAAGATAGCAAATCAAAAAATATACACAATAGCCGGTAGATAGTCCATGGGAGATAAACCAATACCAAAATAATCTCCCAAAGTAGGCTGTTCGATCAAACAACCCCGAGATCTGGTGCCTCATCCATAAAAGGCCGATGATAAAACCTGAATACCTGTTCTCCAATCTGCTCAGTAATATGCCATGTTCCCCAGTTCAGCTCCGCAGCTTCTTTGGACAGCTTATCAACCACTTTGTTCCTAGTCCTGTAAATGTGTGCCACATAAATTGAGTTAAATAAGAGCTTGAGATGATGGACCTCCCTTAGAAGTGCAGATAGTGTGTGTGTGTGGCAATGAGAAACTTCATTGAACCAGTTGATCAAAAGCAGAGAGTCCCCAAAAATATGAATGGAGTTGCAATGAATTTCTCATGCAAACATCAATAGAAGTCTAAGGCATTGTAGTTCAGCATAATTGTTCGATCCGGGACCCAGTCCCATTCTGATTTGGTAATGGTGATGATCATCTAGATGAAGGATAGCACCCCCCCACATCCTTACGGGTTGGACGCCCCATCAAAATAGGCCCAAGGTCTTCTTCGATCAATCAATTCAGGGACAACCATCGGGGGTGGTTTCTATTGTTCAACTTCAAGCAGGAGGTTGTATGTTGGTATGATGGTGGCACAAATTTGGTCACCCAAAATCGGTTGGCTGTTAAAAATGTATCTATTGTGGCCAATCCAAATTTCCCAGGAAAAAATCAGAGGTAGGCTGCGAAACTTAGTGGAATTTCAGTAAGTTCCCACCAAATAGTCCAAGCATCAATCAGTGAAGCACCCTGCTAGGGGAAGTGACATCGCAAGTTTTCTGTCACCAAAACCCAAATGGCTGATATAACATTATAGTGGAGGAAAAGGTGCGAGGAGTCTTCGCAATTTGAAAGGCAGTATCAGCAACGCGAGGGTCCATTAATAGCTCATCGGTGGAGTAAATCCATGGTGGGAATGTAGTTATTTAATATGCACAAAAAAAGGGTTCTGTGCTTGTGCAACGCCTTTAACTTCCATATGCTGCACAACCACCAAGCCTTGTGTGGTAGCTCTTTATGCTGAATGAGTGTCAGATATCCAAGTTTTGGGGCATATTGTCCACATTGAGAGTATGCCCAGATCAGCCTGTCATCCTGATCTGTGAGCCTGATGTTAGATGCTCTTAATGCCCAAATGTAGTTGTTCCAGATCCAGAGCCCGTCTGGAGGAATTTCGAGAAATTCGGCCAACAACCAGGCTTGACTCATCCAAGAAGTGTGAATTGGGTCCGCGATTTGTGCAAGGTAAAGGATTTCTCTGCGGGCTAGATGATCCTGCAAATATTCTGGTAATTTATAGAATTCACCACTACCAGACCAAGAATCGGCACTGATTCTCACAGATGAAATAGATCCAATTTTCCATGAAAATCCACGCTGAATGATATGTGCGGCCTTAGTGACAGCTTTCCAAATGATTGAAGCCCCAGTGTGCGACCCAATGCGATCTCTGATCCAGTCGATGGTGTTCCTGGGCACAATGTATTTAGCAACTATGACTTCCTTCCAGAGACTGTGACCGGTGAGTAAGTGCCAACACATATTGGTAGCAAGGCCATTCGAAAATAAATGGAGATCCTTGATCCCCCAACCGCCCCATTGCTTGGGTATGTTAATGTGGTCCCAAGCGACCCATGCAAATGTGTAGTCCTTGTCTTGATTGCGCCAAAGGAAATGACGGTAGATACATTTGATTCTATTGGTAACACCTCAAGG
Organism: Pinus albicaulis; assembly: GCA_034641835.2. Classification (NCBI taxonomy): domain Eukaryota; kingdom Viridiplantae; phylum Streptophyta; class Pinopsida; order Pinales; family Pinaceae; genus Pinus; species Pinus albicaulis. The sequence continues at coordinate 491,748,623 of CM076574.1, forward strand.
TAACCAAGCAAGTGTCATCCAATAGACCGGAATAGCCTCGAGCACTGATTTGATAAGGACTAATTTCCTAGCTCTGGATAACCATATGTTGTACCAAACATTTATTCTATGCTCCAATTTGGCTATGAGCCAATTCCAATCTTTAATCTGATAATCATTAGGCTTGATGTGATATCCTAGATATTTAAGACCATCATTGATGTCCGCATGAACATAGGAAAATAGAGTCCTGGAAGTGCCAAGTTCCTGAGCGGAGCATTCGGTCATAATGATAGTAGATTTGAGTGCATTTTGTATCATTCCAGTGGCTCTGCAAAAAATCTAGAGGAGATTATCAAACTGAATCAAGTCTTGTCTAGAACCATCAAGAAATATTAGAACATCATCAACAAATAATAGATGAGTGATTTGAATGAGATCATTAATCCGGAGACCATGAATGGTACCTTGGGCCTTTGCATCTTTAATAAGTACAGATAAGCCTTCCATAACAAGCACAAATAATAAGGGAGACAGAGGACATCCCTGACGCAAACCATGACTTGCATGGAAAAAGTTGGATGCAGTGCCATTAAAGAGAATGCTGAAGGAAGCATGACAGATACATCCCATTATCCAATTGATGAATGTATGAGGGAAGCCAATTTGAATAAGTATGATGTGAAAATAGCTCCAATTCACCTGGTCAAAAGCCTTAGCTAGATCAATCTTGAGAATAGTGGATTTAAGGTGATTGGATTTTATGGAATGGATGGCTTCTTGGGCCGTGCCAATAGCTTCGTGGATTTGCCTATGATGCAAGAAGGAAAATTTTTCCTTAGTAATGTGAGAAGATAAAAAAGGCTTAATGCGATTTGCTATAATTTTTGAGATAATCTTGTAAATGCAGTTGCAAAACGAAATAGGTTTGTAATCATGAAAGCTGGCCGGGTGGTCAGATTTAGGGATGAGTGCAATGAAAGTGGAGTTGAATCCATCATAGATGCGTCCCCTCACCCTACTATCTTCAATCATGGTCAGCAGATCATTACCAATAAAATAAAAAAAATGTATGAAAAATTCAATTGGCCAGCCATCTGGCCCAGGGCTTTTGTCCTTTTTGAACCATTTCAAAACCCCCTCCAATTCCCCCATGGTGATTGGAGCATTAAGATTGTCAACCTGCTCCGCTTCCACAAATCTATTGAAAGAATGAGTAATATGCATAATATCAGGGAGGTCAATGTGCATGGGTGCCCTATAAAGGTCAGTAAAATGCTGAGTCCCCAAATCCTGTAATTGAGATTGAGTACGAGCAACATACCCATGCTAATCAGTGAGCTCCCATATGGAGTTGGCAGTCCTGCGACCATTAGCATGTTGTTGGAAGAAATTTGAATTTTCTTCTCCAGCCTAAAGCCAAATAGCATGAGTATTGAGCCTCCAGTCCTCCTCTTTTTGTCTCAGGATCTTAGCCTTAGAAGATTCCAGGGCAATGAGCTGCTCTTTGGATGTGCTAGATCGATAGCCAGAGAGATAAGAGCTGTTTAGTTGTGCAATCGCCAAATCAATCTGATTGAGCTCTTCCCACTCCAGGCGCTTCTTATTTTTAACCCAATTGATAGTCAGGCGTTTAATGTGAGATAGATTATCATTGATGATTTGGGCAGGGTCCTCATCCGGAAATTGATGGGAATGTTGCTAGGCATGTTGAACCAAATCATGATATTCTGGGTCCTACAACCATCTGAAGCTAAATTTGAATGGTGGTCTAGCCTTGTGAGGACCACATTCAAATTCCAAAAAGATCGGGGAGTGATCCGACAAACTACCTTGTCCCACCCATTGTCTGGCACGGTCAATGATATTAAGTAGATGCAATTTGATCAGAAATCGATCTAATCTTCGAGCCAGAGCCACCACTCCAGTCCTCCTGTTTCTCCAAGTGCGTAGAATATTAGTGGTTTGAATGTCGACAAGGTCAACCGCATCAAGCTTGGTACCGAAAAACTCAGCTAAAGGATCTGGGTTAGCTCGAGTTCCCCAGGATTCAGATATGCCTAATAAAAAATTTAGATCACCCCCCACTATAATATGAAGCGAGTTGAGGAGAGAGTAATCCAGTAAGGAGTTCCAAAAGGCTTCTCGGTTCAGACAGGGACCATATACATTAATAAGGGAGAAACACTGCTCAGAATGTATAAATATAATTTCCATGCCCAATACACCAGGTCGACCCCAGCAATTAAGCATCTTGGTGGTTCTGCAATTGATTCCCATGGCACTACCACCTGATCGGTCGTGGACATCCAATGTGATAAAAGTCCAGCTGGGTAGAAAAGTATTTAGAAGGGAAATGACTACATCGCACGCTCCTAAAGTTTCTTGGAGAAAAAGGATGTTAATGGATCTTTGAGCAATTAAGTATTTTAGGGCCAATCTGTTGTCGGGGTTGGCCAATCCCCTGCAATTGTATGAGAGACAAATCATGATGACACTCCCGAAATGGGCCTCCTTGCTCTAAGGACCCACATAAGGGTAGATTGAGTTCCAACCTCTACTTCCTTATTTGCGCTTTTGATGGCTTTAGCTAAGGCAGATGGCCAACCTCTCGATTTTTTGGGTTGACAGCTCGACCCTTGGCCAATGCCAAATGAGTCCTCCGAGTGGGGGTGAGTAATAGATCTGAGGAATCAATTATGTTTCAAAGTAGATGTCTCCGAACGGGTAGAGGAGTGACATGAGGAATCAGCAGAGGTGTGTAGGATAATGGGAGTGAAGGAAGGCGGAGCTTGTGAAATAGTACAACAGATAGAAGGATACCGAAGTGCAGACATAACAGAACTAGTAGATAAACATGGAACAAAGATGGATAAAGAATAGGACTCTATATTAGAAATAGAAGAGTTAGGAATAGGAGAGGTAACCAGTATAGTTGCAGCCCGAACAGGTGGCTCCGGAGTGGATTGAGGATGTGATCGAGGTTGAGTTGTTGGCCAAGTAGGTAGCGGGAGAGACACACCCAGCTTCTCAGCCACCGGCTATTCCAGCTCGTCCAGTTGCCGATCCACAGAATTCGAGCTAGAGCTTGTAATAACCTTAATCTGGGTGGCCACATTGCGGGATATCTTGACAACTTGGTGAGAGAATCCAAACTTTGGACACTCCTTGTATAAATGAACAACCACGTGACATTTCCTGCAGCGAAATGGCACCCCTTCATAATCCAAGACCTGTTGCCATACCATTCCATCAAATAGGATATTGAGATTGTCATGAATTCCATCCCTAGTGTCTAGGAATATCAAAATGCGAGCAACATCCTTGCTCCCAGTGATCCGGTAGGACTTGTCGTGATCCAGGTACCGACCAAATAGACTTCCGATATTTTTGAAATTAGTGTCGTTCCAGAATTGAATCGGTAGTCCAGGCAGTCTCATCCAAATAGGGCTAGCGCTTGCAATCTATTTTTTGGGGTCAAATAGCGGAACCCATCACTTGAGGTAAACCGGATGCATTTCTAAATGCCAGAACTGTTTAAGTGCCCACTCCGATTGATCAGGCCGAGCAAATGTGAGGGAAAACCAGCCCTTCGGTAAGACCGTAACCTCCGGGAGGACATCGATAGAACATCCCCACATCTCACCAGTCCACTGCCGCAGCCTTGCCGCGGAGTATTTTCGGCCCCTAACCCTCCCCACTAGCATAATGGCAGCAATGAGCCCCCAATTGTCCATTCCATGCTCGCGCCCAAAATTCGTGAAAATGTTGAGCTTATTCTTTGTAGCCCTGTGCTTGCTCTTTTTATTAGATCGCCCCTTATCCGGGTCGGATGCATTCTCCGAGTCCGAAGATGAGCTCAGCTTGTTTGAGGTCGGAAGGTCCCCCGGTATATTGGTAAACACCCCAGAAGCCGAGGCTGGAATGCACACCGAAGTTCCATTGCAAGGCACACACCCTCTGTGAGAACCACAGACAGGCGTTCCACGGTGCGATCAAGAGCCCCCAATGTTTAGGTGTTCCAGAGAGATAGATTCCTCTCCAATACTTTGGAACGCCGCATCCCCCAATGGCCCGGATAGCTCCAAATCGCCCACATCCAAAGAAGTACCAGCCAGTGGAATGCTCCAGAGTCCAATATTTGATGGCGATGGAGTATTAAAGCAGAACTGATCAAGTTCTGCGGATGGAGGTGAAGAAATAGCCACGTCAGAATGGCTAGGCAGAGCTAGCCTCGAGGAAGAAACAACCAGGATCATATCGTCCATCTCATCCGATACAACAGGGTCATTATGTCCCCAAATATCTACACCTGCCAATGGGTCCTCCGTGTAGTCTAGCTACTCCTCATATACACTCATGATGCCAGCACGACAGATCTAATGGAAAATGGCCAATAGTCAGTTGGACAATGGTGATAAACCCCAAAACCCCACGCTGGCCGCCCAGAGGTCAAATCCGGTTCGCGGATAAGAAAATAGTAACCCAAAAAAGTCGAAAGCAAGCCCATATGGTAATGCACAAATGCAGGTCAGATAGAAACAAACAGTCTTCGGACGATCATAGAACCCCACCAAAAGCGAGTAAAACACTCTGGGCATTGAACACATACACAGTAGCACATCCAAATGTCGCAGGCGGAACCCCAAGAAAGTGGGGCAGTCACTGATAGCTCTAGGGATCGAATTCTAGTCGCCAAAGAAGTTATATACAACCACAGACCAACGAATAGCGGACCAAGTAGGTCTTACCCGCCCAAAAAAACCCCGTCCAGACCGGAGAATGTGCTACCAATAAAGATAGACCCAGAATGAAGACCCCACACCTCCGCAAGTCGACGAGATCCTAGGAAGCGCTGATTCGAAGGGCGCAGCAGGCGACAAACAAGGTGCCAAGAAAATGCAGAAATCGAAGTCAAACTCCACCAAATAACTTGTGAGGGGTCCCAATGGCCATAACCGAGTGGTGCAAAACGCACAGAGTCAATGAGAGACCCGAGCAGCCTTAGGCGGTATAGGAACCGCGGACGCCATAGCTAGGGTTCAACGAGGGTCCGCTCAGTTTCCGTCTTCTTGCATGATGTTAATTCCCAATTCTCCTCCTTGGTCCAACAATGATTTTTAAACATCATGCAACTTATCCTTCATCCGACTATTAACTTGTTAAAGGTGCCGTTGATCAACCCAAAACATGCATGACATTTAACAACATTAAATGGTGCACAAATCCAATTGATTGTGGTCATTGATGTACGCTTTCAATGGTGGATCTGCTCCAAACTTTCCCACTATTTAACATATTAAATTGATGGGTTTGGCCCTAAAGTTTTATTCCCTCAATTAATACTGAAACTTTTATTGGCCATAACTTCTCATCCGGGAGGAGTTTTTATGAGAATGATATACCATTGGAAATGTACAAAAGTGTTCTAAATTACAATGTTTTTTGTAGGATGTTTTGAGTATCATAAATTTATCGAATAAACTCAAACAACTTCAAGCACCCATATCTTCATGTGATGAGACCTTGTGATAAGTCCAACTATCATATTACTTCACAAAGAGTCCTACCAATTCTTGGTCATTGGATCTGGCACTACTATTGATCTATCATACATCCCCTTTCACATCAATGACATCTTGTTGTCATCAACGAAAACATTATGTGCAACAATTAGCCCTATTAACATGTTTTGTGCATTACATAAACTCACCCTCTCACTTTACACTCTGTAATGACATAATTTGTTCAAGTTGTAAAGGAATTTGTTAAGATACAAAGGGTTTTATGAGTTGGGTTTAATATTAAAATGAAATATTAATTTTCTTCTGATACCTAAACAACGACAAAATAGAGTATATAATGGTAAAAATAATAGGGTTTTAAGTTGGGCCAAGTTCACTATTGCAAAGGGAAACAAGTGATTTCTTATATGATGTTGTTCAATAACATGAATTATGTATTTTAAGTGTTTTTTTTCAAGCTTTTGAAATAATATTCAAAGGTGGATATGATGAAGCTTTGTATGGTAACCTTTTTTTATTTAAAAGGGAAAAAAAACTTGGTATATCATGTATTATATTCATTTGGTTTCTAGTCCTGCTCCATGTGGAAATATCATGATGGGTTTTGTCATGTGAAAAGAGGTTATCGTTATTTTTTTCATAGCCCATGGGAATTGAAGAAAATTTTTTGGTTGAAGAACCAAAGGTTATGATCTTTGGTTATAGATATTTCATTATGAAAAATATGAAGTATATTGAAATCTACAATAGTTTCATTCATTCATTTACTCACTTTTCATACGCTTAGACACATGCTATTTAATCCAGGTGGATATTGGTGGCCACCTACCTATTCCGCTTGGACCCCCAACACTATTTCCTTTTAGTTTCCTAATTTCTGGCACAACTTACTATTTTTTGCATTTTTTTAGGTCCTGAACTTCCGAAGTCGTTTTGAGGCTCTAAACAATGTTTTTTCTGGAAAATGAGAAAACCAAAAATTATTGCGACGAGTTAGTAATACAAACTTGTTTTCATCGGATAGATATTTATAACGAGGTATTGTATGCGTCCAATGGAGATCGTATGCCAAAGTTACGACCTCAGGAAGTTGATGTACCAACTAACCCTAATGGGGCCCACAAACTTTTGGTGCTTCATCTCCTAGGATTAGGCTTTTGGATTTTTAGGGTTTTCCATTGTTTCTAAATAATAAAAAAGACCTCCAAGCCTCATTGTAACATAATTTAGAAGGCATGTATTCGTTACATCTCTTCTCAAAGATAAGCTACCATTTCTCGAGCTATTTTATTTCTATTATTCATGGAAACGGTTCACAATATTTGTTATTAATTAAATGAATTTCAATTTTTGTTGTATCTATGTGTTTATGTTTAAATATATATTTCATTTGGTTCCTACATAAATCCAAATTAGTGGAATCATAGTGGTTTGATATTTCTATGCATGTCCCTAACAAGGTCAGGGTATAAGGAGTTAGGACTTGAACCCTTGGAAGACTAGCCTTGCCGACCTTGACGACCTCCCATGGCGGAAGAAAATGAAGATGAGGGAGCAATAGATCCTTTCAAAATGTTTCTCGAAGAGTCCCTCAAGCGACAAAGGAATGAGATGATGGATAAATTTTCCCATATCCTTCAACCAATATTAGTGGGCAAAGCATCTTCATCTAGCAGTCACTTTGGAGGCACCACCCACTTTAAGGTACAGGTTAACTTTGACATTCCTATATTTGAAGTCCAGATAGATGAAAATGTCATAGATAAATTTTTGAATCTACTGGAAGGGTATTTTTCGGTCCATAATTTTTCCAATAGGGAAAACATCACTTTTGCACTCCTCAAAGCTGCACACCACATCAAGGACTAATGGGAAGCCCCTGGTGCACCCACTTGGAATTCCTTCCAAGATCCCATCAAGGAACAATATTAACCTGTCGAGAGATATGAAGTTAAGTACTTAAAATGGACCACCCTACAGTAGGAAAGGGACCAAGACATGCCGAAGTTCACAAATATTTTTCATACCCTTCACACAAAGTTGGGTATCAGGGATTTTGAGTGGAATTAGGTACTCAAGTACTACAACTGTGTGCAAAAATACATCCAAGCATAGATGGATTTCTTGTACATCTCCTCGCTTGGCATCACATACTGATATTCTATTAAGATCGCGCATAAATTTAAACAGAAGAAGCAAGACTTTGGATCTGTGAATCCGAAGAGGGAAAAGGCAACTCAAAGCCATAGAAAAAAGGAAAAAGCGAAGGTGGGGTGACTTAGGACAACCCATTGAAACCACAATAAAAGAATAGCACCACGAAGATGTAGAAGGACATAATAAAATGGTGTGAGTTCCAAAATATTTCCACTCACAACAAAAATGAGTGTCACACCAAGCAGTCATTGGTGGTCGAGATGAAAGCTTCAAAGTCATATGTATGTTCCAAATCTGAATCAGAACCCGACAAGGGGACCAACAAGGGGAAGCATATTATCGGTGTTGATCCCATTGCCACTGTTACCACCACCAAGGTCCAAAAGATTGAGCCTGAAGATCTAGAAAAGGGGGAGTGTCTCTTCCACTTACAGATGTGGGTGAAGGGTTCTTTGTTGCAGTTCATTGTCGATAATGGGAGCCAAAATAACCTCATATCAATTGAGGTCATGAATTAGTTGGGCCTACTGATGACACCAAACCTGAATCTGTATACCATCAGATGGCTCCACCAAAGGCAAGTTCTTCTCGTCAACTAACAATTTCTCCCACCTTACAACATCAAGCCCTTCATGGATGAGGTAATGTGTGGCGTTTCTCATCTTAAAGTTTGTGATGTATTATTAGGCCAACCATACTGATGGAAGCATCTTGCTGTGTATAAGTCCATACCTCACACTGCTATTATTACTTTGGGCAGTAAGCTATACAGGATAATTGAGGTAACCCCGCCTATTTCCATTTCTTTGATCTCTACTAAGAAATGCAGTAAGATCATCTCTTAGACCGATAAATTTGTTTTTTTTTTTATTCCTTCTCAAAGTAAGGGGAATATTATGGCCACATACATGGACCCTAGCAAGGGTTCCTCCACGTTGAAAAATTAGGTGGATAAGGTCATGGAAGAATACAGGGACATCTTATTCTCATCCACAGGGATACCTTTGCACATGTGTTGCACGGGTTCACAAACCCGGGGGTGGGTTTAGCGAACCTGTCTCGGGTTCTCATCCCAACGAACTGGGTGTTGGAATAGGTGCTTCCTAGATGAACCTAAACAAACCAGATAATCCCCCAGAAGAATCCAATACTCATTATCTTCGGGTTGGGTTCTTTTAGTAAAAGGGTTTGTCGAACCCCCAGAGTGGGTGCATGAGGTGTTCTTGATGTCATTTTTCCTTTGTCCAGAAATCCTTTTCTTCTTACATTCCACGTAAAGGCTTCTCGCTGTGTTGAATAGTTTCGTGGAAGTTAATAATTCCAGAATCAAACAAATGATAGAGAAGTGATTTGGGTATTGTATATCCATATGACATATTAGATGGAAAATAATCTCCTTTCGCCTAAGAGTAGCTTACAAATAACTTTATAAGTTTAATGCATCCTTAATTAACCAGTTGACTATAATGAAATTTTTACAGTTGAAGTTGGGTTTTAAGTATTTCTAGGTTAATGTATCCAGATCGATGTATGATACTTTTATTTGAATATGGGAAAATCATACTGGAATGGTTGTTATGTTATTTTCAATGAAAACCATATTCTCAACCTTCAGATGTAGTTAGTAGGTCCAATAAATATATAAGCTAAAATGTTGTTCATGAAACAATTGGTAGAAGGATGACATTATGTTATTTGGAAACATTCTCTGAGGGACTAATAATAATGAATTTCCTGGAGGTCAGCTTCATCTATGGGTATTCTTTTACTGAAAAGAATAAAATCATATTTTTAACATGAATATGTCGTCCTCGTGATTAACTTTATTACAGACCTTAACAAAAATGTGTTTCAAATTAATAAAAAAATGTATGTGGATTTTAAAAGGATTTTAGTCATCCACCCAATTCCATAGATGAGTATCGGATTGTTATGTTTTAACTTAAACAATTGTTAACATGCATATTGTTAGGTTTCAACTTAAACAATTGTTAACATGCAAGTCGTAAGATTTCAAAATTCATATATATTATAATTTAAAAAATATATAATATATATAGATTATAATATACCCCCGACGAACCCACGTACCCTGTTTCAAAAAATGACACACCTGTCCCTGTAGCCATCCTCTAACCCACATTTCCTGACAACATAGCTTTGCAATGTTAGGTCAAGCATTCGATCGATGTGAATCTCAGAGCACCTCTACCCAGTGGGGCGATATACCGCCGCTCCCTTCTAGAAAATGAAGAAATCAAGCAACATATCCATGAGTTGCTACAAAAATGACACATCCGACCAATTTTCTCACCTTGTGGGAGCCCAATTGTAATCGTATAGAAGAATAATGGGTCTTGGAGACTTTGCATTGATTATTGGGAAATACATAAAATCATTGTTAGAAATAGGTATCCAATCCCACAAATTGATGACCTTCTTGACCAACTCAAGGGGGCCAAGTACTTCAACAAGATTGATTTGAAGTTTGGCTATCACCAGGTTCTAATAGAACCCATAGATGTATGTAAGACCACCTTAAAATCTATGGAGGTCCTTTTTGAGTGGTTTGTCATGCCTTTTGAGTTGAAAAATTCCCCTACAACTTTTATAAGGCTGATGGATGACATATTTTGGACCTTCACCATCTCGTTTGTGGTTGTATATCTAGACGACATCCTCATATTCAAAAGAGTTGGGAAGAGCGCTTGGAACATATTCGGCAGGTCCTTCAAACCCTGCAACAACAAAAACTATGTGCCAACTTGGAGAAATGCACCTTCAACGTGTACCAGGTCTAATATCTCGGTTACATCATTCATGAGCAATGCGTGCATGTGGATCTAGCTAATATCCAAGTCATTCGAGATTGGCTAGCCTTGACCACTCTAATAGAGCTTCAAAATTTTTTGGGCCTCACCAATTTCTATCGAAGGTTCTTGTTGGGATTCTATCATATCACTTTGCCTTAGTGTCAATTTAATAAGGGCGGAGCGAAAAGTAAACTTTTTTTGGTCCAAGTCCCAACATAAAGCGTTCGTTGAGTTGAAGCACCGTCTTTGCTCTGCACTAGTACCCACATTACCAGACCTGAAAAAACCATTTGAAATTGGGATAGATACCTTCAACTACGCCATTGGTGCAATTATCACCCAACAAGAGCATCTAGTGGCCTATCAAAATGAGAAACTCTCCAATACAATTCAGAAATACCCCACCTATGATAAAGAGATGTATTCCATCGCGCATACTTGCCGATAGTGGAAACATTACATTATGGGGAAGGAGACAATCATCTACACAGATCACCGACCTCTTTAGTTTACATAGACATAAGGGAAGTTGCAGAATGACCACCATCATAAATGGTCCACATACATGCAAAAATTTCATCTGAACGTTAAGTTCAAGAAGCGAAGCACCAATAATGTTGTAGATTCCCTCATTCGATCGCCAGTTGTGGCACTGAACACTGTTCTATACTCTTGTGGGAAAGAGACTTCTGGATGGCTGCAAATCTACAAAAATGATCCATAATTTTCCACCACATAACAGATGCTGATGGATGGAAAGAAAGTTCCAAAATTCCACCTCCTTGACGCATTGTTATGCCACCCAAGACACCTTTATGTTCCTTCAAGCAAGCGTGCCAAGATGATTTGGTAGGAAAACTACAGTCGAGTCGCAAGACACTTTGGCATAGAGAAGATAATGGTAGTACTGTAGAAGTATTTTTATTGTCCAAATATATGACAAGATGTTGGAACATATATCAGATCCTACACTGCCTGTACCATCTCCAAACCAAATATTAAGAAGAAAGGCCTGTACACTCCTCTGCCTACTCCTAGCCAACCTTGGTAATCCATCTCCATGGACTATATGTCTAGATTTCCTTCCGTTAATCATGACAACGACTATGTATTTCTGGTCATTGATAAATTTTCTAAGATGGCTATATTGATGGATTGCAAGAAGAGCATCATAGGAGAAGACACTTCCAAACTCTTCTTTGAACAAGTGTGGGTACATTTTGGGATCCCACATACTATTATATCAAACTGGGATAGCAGGTACCTGATTTCATTCTGGTCGAGCCTCTATTCGATGTTGGAAACTAAGCGCACGAAGTTGCTGCATCCCATCCTCAGAATGATGGCTAGGGATAGGTTATCAACATGATGATAGTGCATATACAATGCATGTACAACTCCAAGAATCCAAGAACATGGGATGAGAGTCTTCCATATGTGCAACCCAAATATAATAGAGCTCTCCATAGCTTGATTGACCACAACCCCTTTTAAGTGGGCATGGGATTTCAACCATTATGTCTTATTGATGTTGCAATGTCTCTTGTGACTACACAGAAAAACTATGCACATGTTCAGTCCGAAGCTGATAAATCCACTAGGTTTATTAAACACATCCAATACATTCACCAATAGGTTCATAGAATCATAGATAAAGCTACTGCCAAGTATAAACAACGTCATTATCAACATCGGGTGCCACATAAGTTTCAAGTGGGTGACAAAGTTTGGTTGCATTTGCAGAAGGAACACCTTACCGAAGCCCATAGAAATCTTCAACCACTCTGATATGAGCCTTACAACATCACTAAGGTTGTGGGTGACAATTATTTCGAGCTCAAAATTCCACCATTCCTTGGCTTGCACCCAGTGTTCAATGTGAACCACCTTCGACCATACTTTCCACCATTGTTGCACACATCAGACATTGTTGAGCAACTCACACCAATAGAGCTCAAACCAAATTGCATTGAACATTCCACGAGTGATCAAATCATGAAAACATAGGTTAAAAACACTCACCAATAGAGGATCCAATTATATCGGGTTGTCAAAGCCAACCATCTTCTCCACTAAGGCAAGTGGATCACCATAGACCAAGTTCAAAGGAAGTTTCCCCATCTCATAGAGGCACTCAAATAAATGGGGACCATTGCTTCCTAAGGGGGTAGGACTAATCCAAGTGGATATTGGTGGCCACTTGCCTATTCCACTTGGACCCCCAACACTTTTTCCTTTCAATTTCCTAGTTTCTAGCACAATTTACTATTTTTTTTAGTTTTCATGTCATGAACTTCTAGAGTCGTTTTGAGGCCCTAAATAGAGTTTTTTTAAAGAAAATAAACAAACCAATGACCATTGGCATGGGTTTGTAGTCAAAATTGTTTTCCTCATACATATATTTCCAACAAGGTATCGTAGACATCAAACGAAGATCGTATTCCAAAGTTACGACCCCAAGAAGTTGATGTATCAACTAACCCCAATGAGGTCCACAAAATTTTGGTGCTTCATCTCCTAGGGTTAGGTTTTTGGATGTTTAGGGTTTTCCATTGTTTATTAATAATAAAAGGCCTATGAGCCTCATTGTAACACAATTCAGAAGGCATGTAGCCGTCACATCTCTTCTCAGAGATAAGTTACCATCACCTGAGCTAGTTTCTTTCCATTCTGCATGTAAACAATTCTTAGAATTTGTTATTAATTAATCGAAGTTTAGTTTTCACTGTAGCTTTGTGTTTATGTTTAAATCTGTATTTCATTTCATTCTTGCATAAATCTGGTTCACTATTCATGAAGAAAATAGATGAATGAGCTCAAATTCTTTATTTTTTCATATTTAAATTGGATACTATATGATATATTTAATGTATGAGACCCCATGCAATTAAAAAAAAGAATGATTTCTTATATTGAGAAATATTTCTACTCGCACATTGTTGTTTATAGGTTGATGTCCTCCATACTTATCATTTATCATTTCATTCTATCTAGATATATATTTCTATTTCCCAATAAGGTTATTGCAATTACTTGTTTTGGAAATTGTAAATTGATTGGCATATAATTTTGAAAAAGAGTTATTTAAAACCATAAAATGAGGAGGTTGATATGTTTACAAGGATAAATTAACAATATGGATTTTGTATGAAATATAGTTGTTTTTAGTCTCCCCTTGTGTCATGAATTAATTCATTCCTCCTCCTTTTACACTCTTAATTATACTGTGCTTTAACTTGGGCATTGTTAAAGCATATTTAGTATAATTTTGTGAAAGTATGCTTTATTTTTGCATAAGTTATTTCATTTGAAACTTTTATTAATTTAGTGGTATTTGTTTAGATGAGTTTCTTTCATGAAGGCTCCAGAGGGAATCAAATATGACATGGAAGAAGGCCAACAATTGTTTGGGTGGAAGGCAACATCAAAATAATTCATTTTTATGCAAAGTTGGATGGGTTTAATTATATGATTCAAACGAGAAATGTAAACATTGGGGGACAACTAGCGTTCCCTCAACCATTTTCCCCTCCAAATGCCTTTTTTCAAACTCACCCAAGTATTATGATGTCTTTGAAAAACAACCTCAACCTATGCAAGATAGTTGTCAAGATAATCCTATCAAACCACCATCTAATATCATCAACTGGGTTGAAATTCCAAGAGATCCACCTTTGCCACCTATGATTGGACCCATGGTTACCATTGCTACCTATTTTTATCATTCTATTCCTAAAAATTCCAATGAACCTCTTCCTGAAACTGGAGATAAAGGTAAGAAGCCAATGCAAGAGCTTTCAAGCACTAAGTCTTCTTAGTCAACTTCAAATCATTCTAAAACACATTCATAGAAAACAAGAGATGAGGGGAAAAGAGAGATTTATTTCACGAACATGCATCTAGAAGTTTTCTACTTTGACATTTTTTTTTCTTTAAGGTTGCTATTTTTTTCTTTTTTTGTTTGCACTATTTAGAAGTTTTGATCCTATTCAATGCTTAATAACGTAAATCTTTCTGAGATTTGCTAAAGTTTTCTATGTCTCTTGAAGTGGTCCAAATCAAATTTCTTGTTCTTGTTTCTCTTTTGTTATGACACTTAGTTTCCTTTGCATGAGTTAATGTAACAACTTAGGCTTCTAAGGATATCTTTGGTCATGGTCCTTGCAGGGATCTGAAAAGATAACTGGTCTTGTATTCAAATTGGTTTATAATAAGATTTATTGTTGCTTTATTTTTCTAATTGACTTCCTAGAAGTTTTTATTCTAATTGTTTTGTTGTTTCATCATTATATTTATTTTGAGAATTTTAAAATAAATCTAGAAACATTTTGTTCATAAGTTGACGTACCTTTATTTTATTCTTTATTATTTTCTTTGGGATATTCTAAATATAACCATAAAAAAATTATAAACATAAAATAACTATCAAATTTCAAGAAATTTACATTTTGAAATTTGGATGTAAATATAAAGGCTATAAACTTAGGGAGATATCCTTGATTATCTCACTTAGGCTAATGAGATTCAAGATTTTATTATTAGAAGTGTTAAAACTTCACCATCAACACTAGGCACTTGGCCCTAAAACCATCAAACTACCTTGGAGGTTGGATACTTGACATGACGACACTTGGGTTAACAAACATATTGGGTTGGTTGTGGACATCAACATGTGTTAATAAGCATTGAAGCAACCAACTTGACACATATGTTGAAGAGTGTTAGGTACAATAGCATGTGACATACAAGAGGAGGAGCACCTTGCATGAAAACACTTGAAGATTATAGATCTACAATTTTGTGACCTGTGTAGTTTCAAAATGTGATTTTTCAAAGGAATAATTTATAATAGTCATTCTATAGGTCAATATTTCAAATATATAACAAGATTCACCATAAGAACTCGTTCTAATGATGAAGCCTATTATGAATTTGAAAATTTGACCTACAAAATGACAATTATGGATAATTCTTTCAAAGATTTGCATTTTTAGGACACTTTAAGAATGAACCATAATGTAAGAGGGAGCATTGGGCTAACAAATTGTTAGATAGAAAACCATCCTGCAGGGGCATTTGGCCCAGGGGATTCATGCTTGCAGGGTGCACCAACTTGGCATTAAGTAAAACCCTAGTGTGATGCTTTCCATTCTCGTATTATAGAGCATTTTACAAGGGGTTGCTTTGTTGACTTAGGTCTAGGCTTATTTATGTGCACCTAGTCCATGTTTTATTTTTCCTCCTTGAGTTATTGCATATAAAAGAGGAGAAGTATTTATCATTACTTACTACTAGCATAAATACATCTTAACTCCAAACCAACCAAGCACCAAGAAGGATAAAATCTCTCAAGATTCAAACCTCTTTTTGAGTGCAAAACACGAGGAAAGGTTTGCACCTCGATAGATTTCATTCCTCTCGACACTTGGTAGCTACGGAATTAAAATGGATCTATGCCGGTTCTTAATAATATTATTTATATTTATATTAAATTTACATCTCTCTCTATATAGAAATATTCTTATTTTAAATTTCAATAAAATCCCGATAATACATATAGTTAAATATATGTGGCATTTTTCTTTGACATATTTTATAAGTTTTTTATTTAAATTTTTAATGTGATATGCATACCATTGATGACACACACACACACACACACACACACACACACACACACCCACAAAAACAAACTTAGTATAAATATTGAATTTTTATATGGCTAGTAATTAAATTTGAATATTGTTGGGACTGCACCTATAATGCTCAGTTACCTACATTTTTTATTAATATTTATTAACCACATGCAACATAGGTAAATAACAGTTAAGGAATACAATACAATATATATTCTTTTAATGAAATAGATAGATAATCCAAAGACATTTTATTACTAGGAATGAGACAAATTAAGAATTTCCATTTGACATTCATTTATCCATGAACAATAACTATAAGTGAAACACATAATAAACCACACATCAATATGAAATGCACATAAAAATTTAAGGTCAATTCATCCATAATTCAACTATACAATTAATGCAATAGAATAAACATGTGGTGGAAATTTATGTATCTCGAACTACAATTCACTGAAGGGATGAAGAATTGACTCGACTTTGTTGATTCTTGCGCTCCCTTGTGGCTTTCCATGTATGGGTGTGAAGGATGTAGCATCCCTGGCTGAATGTCGTCAACTCACCGATTGACCTCCCAACTTACTCCTTGGGTACTCTTCTTCCCCACAGAGCCTCGAGTTGCAATGGGACAATAAAATAATGGAGAAGTGCTAGCCAATGAAGGAGATCACTCTTTGCTCAAGAGTCCCCCTCTGGAAATAAAACCTCCACTACACCAAACTCACTATAGTCGTATTCATTGTCAAATTAGCATTATCTCATTCATCCAACAATAGGGAAAAAAGGTCCCTTCTCCCATAGATTTCCCCTTCTTTTATAGGAGCCTTCATAGGTGGCACTTGGAATTTCATGCATAACTAATTATTTTTATTTATCCAAAAGTTTGATTATTCACCCACCCGTGTGTCACCCTCTCAATAAGGCTCTCCAAATTTATTTACTAAAATTTAATTAAAAAATGATAATTTTCCTCATCCCAACATGACTCCCTATTTCTTCTCCTAGTTGTCTTTTGATTCCCCCTTTATGTTTCTTGATTTGTGTTCACCACTGAAGTCAATTGGTAGGTCTCAAATTTGGTTCCTCAACTACACCCTAGATTAACTCAATTTGACTCTTAGTTGGAGATCCTTATGTTGGCTCTTGCCACATGGAGGTTCTCTCATGAATTTAAATTTCTCTAATTTAATTTATCATTCCTTATTTTCATTCACCACCCTCTTTTCTTAACGAGGTTAAGCTATTTTAGGATGAATATTTCTAATTAACTCTATGTCCCTTCCCTCCTTTTTACTTATTAAAACACCTATGCATATTATCTACCAAATATTTTCCAATCATGGGAAGGGTAGAGTTCTCAAGTGGTGCAATCTTTTATTTCTTCCTATTCTCCCTTTACCCCAAGTTTTATCCTTGATTTAAACAATTTGGTTCTAAAATGTCATTTACCACCTTATGTTAATTAATTTAGTAGGATTTTCATATCTTAATTATATTTCAGTAGTTTATTCTTGATGCCAAGGGTACCAAGTTAGTCACACCCTTCAAGAAATTCCCTTTTAAGTTCCAAGGGTTTCGCGCAAAGCAGTTTCTTCTTAATTCCAAGGTTAGTAACTCAGTCATGCCATTCAAGAACTTCCCTTGAAATTCCAAGGTTGCCATGTCACTTTTCCTTCAAGAATCTAGTGCCTACAAGGGGAAGATCTAGGTTAAATGATAAAGATAACTATCCTATCTTATGTTTCCCTCTATAGTGAGACTAAATATGTTGGGGATCGAGGAATCTGCCTTGATGCGTGCCCCTTAGTAAAATATTCGTGAGCGACCCAATCTGGGGCCTGACCCCATGGAATCATGATCTTCAAGGCGAAGATATCCCACACCTTAAAATCCATGTCATGGTGAGAGTGCTAGCGGGTGACATCAGGGACATTATCCCACCTTACCGATGAAGTTCTCTCTATCTGTACAACCTCATCACCCATGTGTGAGTTGTTTGACCAAGTAACTAACTTGTACCTGCAACCACTATCATGTCATAAGAATTCACAACATGATTGTAAATTGAAATTTAAAAATTTCTTGAGACAATAGTATGTAATTGAATCCAAACCAGAGGTTGCTGACTCATCACATGCAAATGCATCTAGGTGGTCTCCTTCCACACTCAATGATCATCAATAATATTTGATTCATAGTGTTAGTCAACAATACGATTGTGTTTGCTAAATCACCGTCATGACATAATCATCAAAATCTTTGTAACTGAGAAAGAACTAATGCAAACATACACATAATGAATCCATCATACGAGAGACATAGCCATAAAACACATCCATCACAATTATTATCATAATAACATCAATATGGAAAAATAAATATTATCACATCCATTCATAGTAAGAGTCAAATGTACAGATCCTCAACTTGAGGTCCTAAAATAATAATGTATCCATGATAATTACATAATAGGTTTAGTCAACCATGGGGCACTACATACACCCCCTCTTAACAATAGACTTCGTCACGAAGTCCTCAGAACAAGAAAGGATAAAAATGATGTATATCCTCAACATCCTCCCTTAAACTCTTGCTAACCTCATTATACTAGGTATCCTCAATTTGTAAATTAAGAAAATTCTCCCTTGTGTTTGTCTTTAAGGGGATCACTGAAAAAAATTGAGGCCTCCGACTTAAAGCATCAACCACCCTATTTATTGTTCCCTTTATGTAATTAATATCAAAATCGTATTCACTTACTAACATTGACCACATTATTTTTTTGGCATTTAAGTGCTCGTGAATATGTGTTGTTATTATTTATTTTGGTATGAATCTTCACATGGAGCAGCTTCTCTCACTAAATCTAAGGATTTATTCTCAATTAAAAAAGATCAACTTCATCACTTTGATTAAGGATTTGTCTTAACAATATTACATTTTTCTACCTAAGTAGTTCAATTAAGCTATCCATGAAACCTTGTCATAAAATTTCATGCTCTCATTTCCTTTCCTTTCAGAATCTAGGTTTCAGCAGTATAACTTAGGCTCACTTGAAAAATCTTCGAACATGTAGCATACCATATCAATTCCATCAATTCCACCCTTTTGGGATACATGATGAGAAGATGAAGTACTCTTCATCATTGAAAGGCTGGTCAATACTCTTGAACATATCTTGGGGTATGATCTGTAAATATTCTTGGTTGATTTAGACCAATCCTAAGAAGAAATCCATCCAAAATTAATTCTCTCTCGTGCAATAGTCTTATGTTTGAAAAAATTGTTGGAATGAAGATTCTTATTTCCAAAATGTTCAGAGGGGTGGAGATCATAACAATGATCTTTCTCATGTACAACATTGTCACAATGTTGGCATCTAATGATTTGTTGTGGGACAACGTCATCCAAAAATACGACACTATGAAACTGTATAGGTTTTGAAAATCATGTACATGAAAGGAAACATCTTTATCATCTCCCACACCAGCTCTGTTTTGTTATGCGTTATTTATTCCCAAGGTCTAACAAATGTTTTGAGAGGTGGGGGTTCAATTTTTACATATGCATGCAATTTTTCTTTTGAAATGGCTTCATCAATCCCTGACTACTATTTGGAATTAGGATTGTATTGTTGTACTTTAGACTCAATCTGGAGAAATTCATCTGTCTCCAATGGATCATATAAATGGATTTTGATATCAACAAGACTTACTTTGCTGAAATTTACAGTTTCATCAGCAATTGAACTATTGATATTGTTTAATACATCTAATACATTTTTAATTTGGGCCATTTTAGTTAATATCGGGTGTCTGGTTCAACAAAAAATGCACCTGTTTTACAAAAAATCATCAGATAACAAATAGTAACACACTCGGATAAAAGTGTAATTGTTGCAAACAAACTGTCCTCTTCTTGCTGCCCAACCAGTGTAGTGAGTAATACAACCTCCAAAATTAACTTCCCTTTTGCTTTCTAGATATTTACAAGCACAAGGATTTGAACTTGTGAACTTTAATATACCAAATGAAACTGTATGAAGTTTTATAACCACATCGTCCTTTTTATTTTCTTGATTTTATACTCATAAATTCTATCATTTAAGCTTAATCAAACCAAATTCGAAGCTCAAAAAAACTCAAAGCCTGATGTCCTCCAAGTTGAATTAAATTATAAATTCATGTATCCTGTATGCTTTAATTCTCTATCCATATCCAATCCAACGAGCACGTTAAATGAAGACTACATTGGAAGGTTCCAGATTTGAAACTATTGCTCCTGTGGCATCATAATCAACAAACATTATCATAGTTAGATGCATGTGATAATAAATTCAATAGACTACCATTTTAATTTTAATATGAATATATGGTCCACGAAATGTCAAATTTTGTTTTTCTTTGGATCAAAAAATGCATCACCCTACAAGTGCCAAGGTCGAAATAATTGAATACCACAAAACCTTTCAGTCTGAATGCTTGAGATATGGGAAGTATTCCATGGGTATCACCTTGCAAAAATTCATTTATATATTCTAACATGTGCTTTCCAATGAATGACAAAACAATGCTATCAAAAGCAACACATTATCACCCTGTATGCGTGCACTGACCAGAACTCCAATTACTAGGTAGAGCTGGCCAAACACTGCTTGACGGCTGGTCAGATAAACTACCAAACACTTGAACAAACTTATAGCATCTGTTACCTTGTCATTCAATAATGAATTCTTCTCTCAAGGCAGCCTTCCTCTCTTACACAACTTCCATTTTCAATTCAAAATAACTACGAGCATATGTCATCCTATCATTCAGAGATTGAATGTCACTGCTGCCAGATAAATTTTCGTCTCACTTAAGAACTACACCGGAATTAAATAGTTCGTTGCTGCAAGTCTAGATCGACGACCACAAAGATTTAAAATTTTATTATGCAAATGAATATTTTCCAACCTGCAATTGACAATGCAATATCATAACGAAGTCATCTTTAAGAATGCTTACGAACTCAATGATTTATCATGAAGTTTAAACCTCCATATCAACAATTAAAACGCAAAGGCAAACTATTAAGATAAAAAACTCCCTATGACACCTTTAAAATTCCTTCTTCAATTTAAAGAAAACCATTTGTATTTTCTTAAATGAATTCATCATACCTTAACTTGAAAAATTCACTTTGGTCTCAAAAAATTAGCGTCAAAATTAGACATAGTTATTTAAATATTTTTCAAATTTCACCATAATTTAATACAAATGTCATTCCTTTGATGCTTACCAACTTCTTCCACGTTATTCCACTCGAAAAATTTGTCATAAAACTCTTCCTTCTATTAGCTCAGGTTTCTCTGTTTCTTTTTCTTTGCATATTAGCCCACACAAAACTTGAAGTAATCACAAAAATCAAAGAAATATATTATGTGATCTCATATTCTTGAAAATATCTCGTATAAAATTTTAAAAATCCATGAATTGATTTTACTCTTTCATAAATATTTGCCACATTTTCATCACCAATTCTAACATGCCAAATTACTTTAAAATATCCTTTTAATCTCCAATGTCCATGACATTTTATTTATTAAGAAAACAAAACTTTCATTGCTGAAAAGGATTTCCCACTATTCAAATTCGACATAGCATGAAACTTTCATGACAAATTATCAAAAAATCACAAACAATTTAAAATGGATTTATGAAGAAATGCAAGAGAAATTACACTTTGCTTCCCCTTGTTAATCTTTATAATACTTGTTGGTTGGTTGTCATAAAAATCGTTGAAACTATGTATTTTAAATTGCATCATTTCTACAATATCGCCTGCTGCTTCTTGGCCATCACAACAATGATTCGTTGTTCAGAGTAGTCACATCGACTATGATCCCTGTAATGTTTTCATATCTTCAAAACTAAAATGATGGATGCTTCATTCACGCACTAAGAGATTTCTTATCAACAAGATATCATACTCACAAGCTCAGGCCACAATAACTAGTGGCTTATTCTATTCGACAAAGCAGATTAACCTCTGCTCCGATACCACTGTTAAACACATAATTTGGAAACCAAATTCAACTATATATTAAATGATCTCAAAGAATGATGTACATAGTGTACATATTAATACAATAGGTAAACTGTTGATTTAGTTTCCAAACTCCAATAAATATTCACCATAATACACACTAACCCAAATCATAACCCAAGGATTAGGTGTTTAACATACTATTGACATGAAACTCATAATCATATTTACTCTCGATGAGCCTAAGAGTATATTGATAATATCAAAATGTATGATAACTCAATTTAGATTTAGATTAACATTTGTAGAGCTCAAAGAGTGATAATAATCCAAGAGAAAAAAAAATCATCACTAATTAAAGCTATATATACATATTTATATTTATGTGATCTCAACAACACTTTTGAACTATTTTTAAATGTTGAACTATCTTTATATGCCTTATATACATGCTAATATACATACACACACACACACACACACACACACACACACATATATATATATATAGATATATATATACAAACTTCGCTGGGTCCATGCTCAGACTGGAGTCTATACTCCAAAGTTGGGGTACAAATGGATGATGTCTCAGCAAGGTTGGGAGGCTCCGGCCTGGTGGTGTAAACCGATTTGGAAGATGAAATGTCGAGCTAAGACCAGACTTTTCTTCTAGTATATCCTTCAGAAAAAAGTGCCAACTTGGGATTTTCTACAAAGGAGGGCGAAAATTGGCTCGGGTTGGTGCTCCCTTTGCAAGGACAAGGAGGAAACATCTCTTCACATCTTTCTTCATTGCCCTTTTAACATCAGTCTTTGGGCTGAATCTCTAAGGCTTATCAATATCCCCTTCAGATGGGAAGGAGATGACCTAATTCAAGCATGGACCCGATGGTGGCAAGTGGCTCCTGATGATAAAGTTAGATCACTCCCTCTCTTGATTGCGTGGGGCACATGGATTGCAAGAAACAGGGAAATCTTTCAAGATCAATCTTTCCCAATTGGAAGATTGGCTGCGGAAGGTGCTGCCATCTACGATAGCCTACCAACTCCATCTGGTCCAGGACCTCCTCATTGTATTCATCCAGAAGTCATCAGGGATTCGATTCCTTGGGCTTACTTTGATGGCGCCTCAGACGTGAATGGGAGATGTGGTGCTGGTCTTGTTATTCACTTATCTCCTGATTTTTCCTTACGTGCATCTGTGGGTCTTGGGCAAGGGTCAAACAATTTTGCTGAACTAAAATCCCTTCATTTTATTCTCTGCTGGTTGATCTCGAGACAATTGAGGAAGATTCAGATTTTTGGTGACTCTAAAAACATAGTGAACTGGTTTAATGGGACTCAACAATGTAGGAATTATATTTTGTTACCTTTGCTTAAAGAGATTCGTCGGATCAAATGTTTTTTTACTGAGATCACTGTCTGTCACATTTACAGGGAACAGAACCAGGAGGAATACCGCCTATCTAAAGAAGGTACTCAACAAGATATGGGGACCTGGACAGTGACCGACTTGGAAAATGGGCCTGTTCACCCAATGGAACAACCTGTTTTTGATTAAAAAGTTCATGTTTTGTCACTGTACATAATCAGTTGCTTATGTTCTTTTTATGTTTCTGCATCAAACCTTCAAAACTATTTCATAACATTTGATGCCTCATAACTGTTTTCCTTATAAAGGAGGTTCTGGGACTTCATTATCAAAAACTGTTTACATATTATCAGGAGACCGAGATATTTTTAACTGCCGGTCTCCCTTTTTGTGGAATGGAAGTTTATGCTTCTAAGGTACTATTTCCTCTTCTTCTCATCTCTGTTTCGGTTTCTCATGGGGGGATGATGAAGGATAGAGGGTGCCTCTGTTTTTTCTGACTTTTGTGCACAGGCTGCTTTTACAACATTTTCAGGGGTTAAAAGCAGTCGAGACCACCATTCCCCTTTGGATAAAAGGTGAATGGAGCTAATCTGAAATGTTCTGCATATGCTATGTGACTATCTATTTATTTTTTTATTTTTTATTATTTATTTATTTATTATTATTTTTTTTTCTGTGAAAAAAATAAAAATAAAAATAATATATATATATATATATTAAATGATTACAACTATAAAAGAAAAACACCAGAATTATCGTTCGTCAATTTTATCATATTCATTATCCGTTCTATTAGTATGTCACTGTAGGTAGGCAGTGATATATAACGACCATGCTCAAGCATTAATTTGTTCGTACAAAAAAATTCAGAAAATTTTTAGGTAGTTTATAATGTTTATGTCAAACTAGGAGGTAACTCCTCAAATCAGAATGTGTATTAGCTGAAGAATGTACATGCATTTATACATGGAGGTGAGGCCGTTGGGATTCATCTCCCAATTACTCTTGGCCTTCCTTATTTCCTAATATTATTTATTATACAAAATTACATATCCACACCCATCCCATAGGATTAGGTGTCAACATTCCCCCCTTTAATCCGAAGGGATGTTGGTGAGCCCAAGCATCGATCTAAACCTTTCAAACTTTTCTCTTCCAAGTGCTTTGGTGAAGATATCAACAGTTTGCTCATTTGTGGAACAATGATGTAGATGGATGGTTTTGGCCTGAACATGATGTCGAATTAGATGGTACTTTGTATTGATGTGCTTTGTTCGATCATGGAACTTGGGTTCCAATAACTTTTATTGCAAAAGTGTTGTCGATCACGCAGTGGTGTGGAATACATTTGCTTCATCCTAAATATTCCAAAGATTTTCTCCGAGGCCACACAATTTCCTCTGCTGTTTCACCGCTGCTGCTATTCGCCTTACACGGAATCTCATTGAACTGACTGCTTATGCGTGATTCCATGAGACAAATTTTGATCCAAGACCTTATGGCAGTAACCTGTAGTAGACACCCCTGTTTCTTTGTCGCCATCAAAGTCTGAATCAGAGTATCCGAATGGAGGTAACTCCTCAAATCAGAATGTGTATTAGTTGAAGAATGTGTAGAAATTAGCTGAATAAATCACTTATTCAATGAATATTAACCCGATCATACATCAATTTCGAATTGCATGCATAACACATAACCTTCTTCTACAATTAATTGTCACATGCGGAAATATAGAAGCAATCTCACATCAAATCAATCACACATTAACTCAGTATGTATGGGGAAAGCCTATAGTTGAAAACCCCGCAGCTATTGTGTATATTATAATGGAGAAATCATGTAACCAAACAAGTACAATACTCCTCACAAGTACTCAGTACTTTCTCATAAAGTCACACACAATCTAGCTTAGTTTTGAACAAGTCACTGGTTCAAAACTCCCCGCCAATTGCCTTGCCTATATTGCGCAATCATGGCCTGTATATGAAGAGATCCAAGGTTCGAATCCCCTTGGCTTGACTGCGCAATTTTCATGGACAATTCCTCCAAGTGTAATGCAAATCCCATGCAAAACCGATCCTCCAACTGATAGCTTTACTCACCCTTTCATCTACCTCTTCCACTGGTCTCCACTGAACTGATCATGCACTGTAGTGAACTGAAGTGTTCTTGAGTTGACTAATGAGTTAATAATTAGTAAATTAAATATTATTTAATTTACTCCACTCATATCTAGTTGATTAGTTAGTTAACTAATCCCAACTAGTTCAACTAAAACAAACAGAACACAACTCCACTACTTGTCCCGTTAACTCCTCCAAAACTCCTGCCACTGAAGTCTAATTGAAGCCAACCATGCAAGATGCCATCAAACCCTAGGAACCACGTGATTCCTTGTGTCAGTTGCATGAGCCACCTCCATGACTCAAACTGAAGTGCGCCAAGAGAGTAAACTGCTGTTTATAGTCAAAATATTATTAAGGGTAAATAATATTTGACTTCCATATTTTTAGGAGATCAGTCTAAAAATAGTCTGGGTCCTAAAATTAGGGTCTCATATATTTTTACCAACATGTCGCATCCATCAAGAATCTCCAAGTAGAATTCCCAAATTATGCTCCGTATGTCTAAAAATAGACTTTGCGCCAGAATTTGCCTGCGGGCCCACTTAGTGAAGGCGACTTCATTTCACTAAGCTCCATCATCTTCCTGCATTCTCAACACTCCCTCTCAGCAAGATATGGATTATCTGCAACCCCTATCCTGCCTCTGTGGAATTCGAACTTGCTCCTGGTGAGCGCCTTCGTCAGGATGTCGGCATCCTGATCCTCCGTTGGAACATATGAAAGCATCATGATTCTCCGCTGAACACAATCTCTGATATGATGGTACCTGATGTCGATGTGTTTGGACCTATCATGAAATACTGGATTAGCCGAGAGTTTAATGCAACTCTGGTTATCACAGTAGATCACCGTAGGCTCCAAATGCAACCTGAACAATCCTGCGAGGATCTTCCTCATCCAAATAGCCTCGCATGCAGCCAAGCTAGCTGCCATGTACTCGGCCTCTGCTGAACTGAGTGCCACGGATCTCTGCTTCCTGCTGTACCAGGAAACTGCTGTCGACCCAATGCTGAAAACTCCTCCATAAGTGCTCTTCCGGTCCGTTGGACTCCCTGCCCAATCTGCATCAGTGAAACCAGAAAGTTTCACTCCATCCTCCTGTCTGTACCATAGACCATATCCCGATGTGCCTCTGATATAGCGCAATACATGCTTGCCCGCCTTCCAAAAGAGCTTGGTAGGCTTAACCATAGTTTGCGAAAGCTGGTTAACTGCATAGCATATATCGGGTCGAGTATTGACCAGATACATCAACGACCCCACCAACTGTCGATAGACAGTGGCATCCACTACCTCCTCCGAAGTAGCATCTCCCTTTCTCCAACCTCCAGGAAGAGGGGTATCAACAGGCTTGCAGCCTTGCATGTTGAACCTCTCCAGAATCTCCCGGGCATACTTGCCCTGAGAAACAAACAGTCCTCCACTGCGCTGCCAAATCTCCAATCCCAGGAAATAATGAAGGATGCCCAGGTCCCTCATCTCAAACTCTCGTGCAAGATCCTCCTTGCATGAAAGTATCAACTGCTCATCGCCAGTCAAAATCAGATCATCTACATACAGTACGATGATCAACAGCTTCCCCTCCACCACAATCTGGTACAGGTTTGGATCCGCCTCACTCTTGGAGAATCCAAGCCCGGTGAAGTAGCTGTCTATCCGAGTGTACCAAGCACGAGTTGCTTGCTTCAGCCCATACAGTGCTCTCTTGAGTCGGCACACATGCGACTCACTGCTGAAGATCTCAAAACCTTCAGGCTGCTCTATGTACACCTCTTCCTCAATAACTCCGTTGAGGAACGCAGTCTTCACATCCATCTGATGAATGTGCCACCCCATCTGCGCTGAGAGAGCAAGGATCGTCCGTATGGAAGAGTACCTTGCGACAGGTGCAAAAGTCTCCTCATAGTCAATCCCCTCGATCTGTGAGAAGCCACGGGCGACAAATCTCGGCTTGTACTTCTCCACACTCCCGTCAGCCGCCTGCTTCACCTTGTAGATCCATCGCGAACCTACAACTGATTTCCCAACCGGTCTTGGGACAATCTCCCCTGCACTGTTCCTGATGATCGAATCATATTCTTCGATCATGGCATCAACCCATGCGGGTTCCTCCACAGCTTCCTCAAAAGAGGATGGCTCCGTCACAACACATTGACACACAAGAGCCATGTATCCAGTGTACCGATCCGGTGACTGTCTCTGTCTGCGCTGTGCCGTAGGTGGTCCTACAACCTTCTCTGCATCTCAAGCCAGTCGCTCAGCTTCTGTAGTGCGCATGCACCCTCTGATGGTTGGCGCTGCCTGGATGGTTTCTTCCACCTCCTGAACTTCCTCTTGTGGCTGATCCACATCCGGAAGCTCCTCCTTAGGAACTAACAACTCCTCATCTGCATGCAAGTGTAGCTCCCTCTCAAGCGAACACTGCATGGCTTTCTCCTCCTGAAATTTTATATCCCGTCGCACAACAGTCTTTCGACTGTCTAAAAAATACACCCGATAGTTGTGAGGTGTATCAGTGTACCCCACAAATATTCCAACCTCAGCAGTTGGATCCAGCTTCCTTCTCGCATCCTTCGTCACATGCATGTAGACAGGAGAACCAAAAATCCGCAAATGGGAAATATCGGGCCTCTTGCCAGAATAAGCCTCCTCCGGTGTACTCATGCCAAGAACCTTGTGAGGACAACGGTTCTGCACATACACTGCTGTATTGCATGCCTCAGCCCACAAGTGAAGGGGTAGGCCCCGATCATGCAACATCGCCCGTGCAGCACCCACGATCGTTCTGTTCTTCCGCTCAGCCACCCCGTTCTGCTGTGGGTTATGGGGTGCGATGAGCTCTCTCCGAATCCCTTCTGCGCTGCAGAACTCCTTGAATTCAGCCGAGATGAATTCACCACCGTTATCAATCCTTAGAGCAATCACCTTCTTCCCCGACTCCTTCTCGACCAGTGCTTTAAACTCACAGAACTTCGCGAATGTATCGCTCTTCTTCGGCATGAAGAAGATCCAACACTTTCGAGAGAAATCATCAACAAAGATCACATAATACCTGTGCTTTGCTGTCGAAGCAACTGAGAAAGGACCACACACGTCTGTGTGAACTCTCTCAAGGATCGTCGTGGCGCGACTATCCTTTTCGTGAAAGGTGGCTTTCACATACTTCCCTAAAGTACACCCCTTGCACTGATCTGACTGCGCAAGAGTGCCCTTAGGAAGTCCAGTAGAAATCTGCTGCAGAATCTTCAAAGCTCCATGGTGAAGATGGCCCAATCTCCTGTCCCATAGTTCGCCCTCATCATCCCGGCTCACCACATCTCCAGCCTTGCATGCCATAGCTGCGCAGTAATCTACCTGCAACTGATAAAGGTTCTGAGTTCGAACCCCTATCTTCCGGGTCTCTCCAGTAGTCTTACTGCGCAGGAAGGCTTTTCCTTCGCTGAAGACCACATCATACCCTTTATCCTCCAACATCGCTACTGAAATCAGGTTCTTCTTCAATCCAGGTACATGCATGACATCCTTTAAGACAAAGGGTTTACCAGACTCCCTCTGAAAGGATACGGTACCGATACCAGTCGCACTGTATCTACCGTCATCGCCCATCTCGATGTGCATATCCAAATCCTTGTCCTCCAGATCTGAGAACAACTCCCGATCTCCCGTCATATGAAATGACGCACCGTTGTCCAAGAACCACACCGATCCCATCACACTTGAAACCAAGCATGCAATCAGTGAAAAGTCAAGCTCGAACTGTGAAGCCAAAGCTTCTCCATCTGCAGATCTTCCCGCTTGCTTGTTCTTCTTCTTCTTTGGACAATTGGTAGCATAATGTTCGTGATCATGGCAGTGAAAACACTTCACTTTCGCCATATCCTGCTTCTTGCCCTTTGCACCAGAATGAGAGGTTTTCTTACCCTTCCCCTTCTTTGCTTTGGCAACCAAAGCGCAATTTTCTTCATCAGCTCCCCTTGATGAAGATCCATCTCGAGTAGTCCTCCTTATCTCCTCCTGCATGAGATCCGCCCAAAGGCGCTCCCATCCCGGCAGCTTCTCCCGACCATTGACACTATCTTGATATGAGTGCCAAGCCTTCGGAAGACCAAGGAGAGCCATGTCGACCATGTCCTCATCTTCGACAGTCACCCCCACACTTCCCAGCTCATCTCTGCATTGAGTGAACTTCGTGAGGTATTTGGCGATACTGTCGCCTTTCTCCATCTTGATGTTCCCGAGCTTATCTTTGAGCGCCAGCTTCCTTTGGTCGCTCTTACTCTGGAATAGATCCGTCAAAGCTTTCCACATTAAATATGGAGTAGCCTTTCCATGCAGGCTGGATACAATATGATCCTTGACGCCCTCCAACAGGATCCTTCGACATTTCGTGATCTTCTTTTGCCATGCATCGACCAAAGCCGCATCAGTGGGCTTTGGGACATCCGCATCCACGAACTCCTTCAGACCATTATCTTCTAACACTGCTTCCATGCGATCCTTCCATGCAACATAATTCGAACTGCCTTCACGAGCATATTCGAGTCGCAAACCGTTGAAAGAAGACATTTTCAACACCGGCACCAAGAAAACAAAGCTGCTGCAAAATTCGAATTCCAAACTCCAAGCTCTTTCGCTTCCGATCTACACTTGAGAACAAATTATTTCCAAATCAGAGATTGACTGCAAGGGGCTTTTACCAGACCTTTCACTTTCCGAAGAAAGATGAATCCGGAGGCTTCCTGGCCCGTATGCAGACTCTGTCCGAGGAAATAAGTTTGCAATCACCGTAATAGATCTCGAAAATTAATCTCGCTCAGATACCATGTAGAAATTAGCTGAATAAATCACTTATTCACTGAAGATTAACCCGATCATACATCAATTTCGAATTGCATGCATAACACATAACCTTCTTCTACAATTAATTGTCACATGCGGAAATATAGAAGCAATCTCACATCAAATCAATCACACATTAACTCAGTATGTATGGGAAAGCCTATAGCTGAAAACCCCGCAGCTATTGTGTATATTATAATGGAGAAATCAAGTAACCAAACAAGTACAATACTCCTCACAAGTACTCAGTACTCTCTCATGAAGTTACTCACAATCTGACTCAGTTTTGAACAAGTCTGAGGTTCAAAACTCCCCGCCAAGTGCCTTGCCTCTATTGCGCAATCATGGCCTGTATATGAAGAGGTTCAAGGTTCGAATCCCCTTCCCTTGATTGCGTAATTGTCATGGACAATTCCTCCAAGTGTAATGCAAATCTCATGCAAAACAAATCTACCAACTGATAGCTTTACTCCCCCTTTCATCTACCTCTTCCACTGGTCTCCACTGAACTGATCATGCACTGTAGTGAACTGAAGTGTTCTTGAGTTGACTAATGAGTTAATATTTAGTAAATTAAATATTATTTAATTTACTCCACTCATATCTAATTGATTAGCTAGTTAACTAATCTCAACTAGTTCAACTGAAATAAATAGAACACAACTCCACTACTTGTCCCGTTAACTCCTCCAAAACTTCTGCCACTGAAGTCTAACTGAAGTAAACCATGCAAGATGCCATCAAACCCTAGGAACCACGTGATTCCTTGTGTCAGTTGCATGAGCCACCTCCATGACTCAAAGTGAAGTGCGCCAAGAGAGTAAACTGCTGTTTATAGTCAAAATATTATTAAGGGTAAATAATATTTGACTTCCATATTTTTAGGAGATCAGTCTAAAAATAGCCTGGGTCCTAAAAATTAGGGTCTCATCTATTTTTACCGACATGTCGCATACTTCAAGAATCTCCAAGTGGAATTCCCAAATTATGCTCCGTATGTCTAAAAATAGACATAGTCTAAAAAATAGACTTTGCGCCAGAATTTGCCTGCGGGCCCACTTAGTGAAGGCGACTTCATTTCACTAAGCTCCATCATCTTGCTGCATTCTCAACAGAATGTACATGCATTTATACATGGAGGTGAGGCTGTTGGGATTCATCTCCCAATGACTCTTGGCCTTCCTTATTTCCTAATATTATTTATTATACAAAATTACATATCCACACCCATCCCATAGGATTAGGTGTCAACAGTTTACTATAGATTTAAAGTGTTCGTATAGATAATTTTTACTGATGAGTGTTACCACCACCACCATGAATCCAAAATTCGAGGTGATACGTCAGCTTCTTAAATTTTGATTTTGATGTCAGATTCGTAAAGAGGTGTCTTTGCCATAGATGCATACTGTTGACAAGCATATGGAATTAATTATTTTGTGCATTGGATTAACCAATAAATAAAATGATTAGATCTCTCATCAAGAATACGAGAAATATTGAATGCACTGTAATAAACATTCGTCACTAGTATGTCAAAAATCACATTTATGTTACACTGTAAGGCACTGCCATTCCTATATTCGCTGCGATTCCCACAATTATATGAAACGATATTAGTGCATGGATCAACCACTGTGAGAGCCATATGCAACCACACATAAGACAAGTAACATGCTCATGATTAATGGTTTCATCTTCATTGCCATAATGATGACTACAGGGCATTATTGGAAGTGAACACTCTTCTCTTTTCTCATCCCCAAGAGCAGTATCATAGCATTTCTTTGAGACCCAACATTTCACAACCTATTCCCTTGAAAACTCTTATGACCATTTCCTTGGGAAAAAATAGTCTCCACTTTCATGGAAACTTTAAGCTTTCTTTGAGGGGAGTTTTTTTGGGTTGTGGTAGAAGTTTTAGATTATGTTTGGAATCTAAATGTTTCCAAAATTTTGAAGATATTTTTAGAGTTTTAAATCTATTTTTACATTAAAATTATAATATAATTTAAATAGTAAAACATTGTGATTTCTCGTTTGTCAGTTTTGATGAAAACCATTCCTCTGTCTTTAACTTGTTGACATATGACACATATTCACATCTTTAGCCTCTGATAATCTACCTGCCATCTAGTGTTTCATACCCCTTATAATTTAATGTTGTTTCTAGAGTCTAGGAAATATCTCTCGAACAAATTGTTCCTTGAGGTCCTCATCTATCCTTAGCCTATAGATGTATGACATGTATTCAAATATTTAGCGAATGATATGTTGGGAATCACGATTGCCTTTAGACCAAAACCCGCAGGTTTTATTCAACGATTGCATTGCTAGAGATAAGAATCCACGAGAGGCGGTTGGTCCATGTCTCAAAACACACGAGGAGTGTTAGTTTATCCAATGTCCAACAATACCCCCCCCAACGCGAGCCGGGTGTGTATCGAACTCGTGAACTATGCTCTGATACCACTTGTTGGGAATCACGATTGCCGTTAGACCAAAACCCACAATTTTTAGTCAACAATCACATCACCAGAGATAAGGATGCATGAGAGGCGATTAGTCCATATTGCGAAACACACTAGAAGCGTTGGTTTATTCAATGTCCAACATGATAATGTTGCAGTCTTGTTTATAATAGGTATGCTCTCAGCAATTTTCACACATCAAAATTGATTCAATGTCTAGGAGCAAGAAACTTGAACATAAATTTATTGTACAAATATATCCAATTTTAACGCAAAATCAACGTGCTACATTTTTAAGCGATTTTGATTCTTTGCATAAAGAAAAACAAGGTGATATAAAATTAGGGCTTTGATATATTTAAAATTATCAATATTATACATACTTAAGAGATCCATATTACGTTTTCATGTCTATCGAACGTTTTAGTTTTCTTTGTTCATATATATGAGTACATTATTATATGAACCTCACCTTTTCAAAGTATATATACATGGTTTTTACTTTTATTTATTGTTTAGTAATTTTAATTAACAAAACAAAATAAGTGATTTTTATGGATAAATTTTTATTTAACAAAGGTAGTATTGTTTTATATATATAAATATAGGGTTATGTTTTTTATATATAAATATTTTCATTTATGTGATGGAAAAATTTGTCTTAGATAAAAAGAGTTGCACTCTTGTCTGGACAATGGAAAGCGAACAAAGCTAGGGTCATCATAACAACACAATAGTACATGTACCATTCCTATGCAATTTGAGTCATGTGATATGTCCGATTAGTGAAATTTTTTAGAAGGGTGACTATGCATTGGTATGTAGTTTTTTTCCATCAATTGATTGATCCGTGTTTACCATATCAATTATAAATTAATTTAAACCTTCCATATTGAACGGGCTTTTAATAATATAATCAATATTGTTTATAAATGAAACACCCTTCACACAAAATCAAATCTTGGTCAATATAAAATCTTAAAAATTATATTATAACTATACACATTATTGTTAAAATCTAATTATAATATATATAAAATTTAAAAACTATATTATTTTTTAAACAAAAACTAAATGGTAGTAATGTAAAAAAAGAAGAAGCATGGGCAATGACATTGCCACCACAAAGCTCTTCTTTGTTATATCACGAGTTAGCCTAAGAACCTATAACATATGGTAAGTTTTCATATCCCATTTTTGTGACATTCTCGGATTAACACTCACACTTGAATACTAGACTAATTATCAAGTGGGATTCGAAATTTTGCGGACTTGTTTCCTACCATCCATAAATGTTGTTGTTGCTTAGGTAAGGTGCTTGCCTCTCAATGTATTTATATTTTATTTAAAAAAATAACATGTAAAATTCAACCTTATAATAACCTTAACCTATCTATTGATTATGATTTCAAAAATAAATAAAATCCCTATAAAATTCACATTGATTATTGTATCCCTTATTAGTCCCTGCCTATAGCAGGACTATAACAATTGCTTGGGCATTGACTGTCTATTAATTCATCTTTTGACTAAATTTATTTTCTCAAATTTAGCTCCTAACCAAAGTTTAGGATAGGTAAATTCAATTCGTGAATTTTTTATCCAAAGTTTTGAAATGGTTCTCTTATTGCAGACTTCAGACTTCACGTGCCCCGATGTTATTTTAGACAGGCCAAATTTATTTCATCCAAAGTTCGTTTTTAAAGGAAGGTAGACAAGTATTTTTAGCACAAGTTTTAAAAAAAAATTAAGTGTTTGTTGCCTGAAATTATTTTATCCAAAGTGAGCCAATGTTTTTGTTTTTTTTTGTTTTTTGTTTTGTTTTTTTGTTTTTTGTTTTTTTTTTGTTTTTTAAGGCTGTGGCATTGCATAAACCTTTATTAAAAAGGTTTGAAATGGTGATTACACTTGTTACTATCGGCTGGCACCAATATTGTTTACACTTGTTTCTCGTTTCCACTGCCACCATTGTTTACACCTGTTGCCCGTTGCCACTGCCACCATATCTCTTCCACATAACCATCTATTGATTCTTAATACAGGGCTTCTCGTTCTCTCCAGGAACTTGCAAAGGCATTTGTGGAGTGACGAGTGATTTTTTTAGCAGACGAAGAAATGAAAAATGACTCATATTCCTCTTTCCTTGCATTTTTCTCATTCCCTGGAGGCACTTGGGAAGGAATTTGTGGAGTGATGAGTGATTCCTTTTGAGCAGAGGAAAAATCCAGCAACACCTCTACAATGCCTCTATAGATGCAAGAGGCCATTGAGGTTTCTGTGGAGGCTACCCTGAAACCATAAAAGAATTATTGTTCAGTAAAATACACATGTGTGTTCAGTAAAATGCAAGATATGATAGTAAGATAGTGATTAGCTTAATGTTGAAGTATATATTATTTCATATGATAATAATTAGCTTAATGTTTTACTACAATTACATAGTGTATGATATTTAAATTTGTCCTCAATTTTTTATATGATATGCATATGCGAAATAAGCGACTGAAAGACAATAACGAAAAAAATAAATGCAACTAAGGTAACAAAAATAAAAAAAAGAAGAAATTCCACTACAATAACAAAAAGGAAATCCCTATTGATTGCCTAAAGGATGGAGAAGCGGCTTCACTTCAACTGAAGCTTCTCCGAATGACTAGCCCTAGTTGTTTAGCTACTAAAAACTAGTCCTATCGGCGTCACAATGTTAGGTAGGTTAGAAGCTGCCCACTCGTACAACTCCTCCCACATGTACAACTACTAGCACTCCCGGGATTGTAATCCCCTATGCATACACATGTTTATCCTTCTTCATCTCCAAGGGAGACTTATCCCTCACAGTTGATGGAATTAGGTTACAGGTTGTGATTCTATCCTGGATAATTATCCTAATTATCTACTATGGAGAGACACATAATTATCTTAAAAAATAACAATGTAACTGTTAGGGGTATAATATCCTTGCTCTCTCTAATTTTTTAGAAACTAATTAAACCTCCTATCGAAACTATGGATTTGTTTATATTAAATCATATTTAGTATTAACTAAAACAATATCCAGACCTCGATAGAAAGACACTAAAACAATATCAAGACAAGAGCTAGAAAGATACTAAATCTGCATAATATGGTCTTCTGGAAAGTATAAGATAAAAAATATTTATGTATTTACTAATGAAGAGAATTACAAGACCAATATGTTGAAAGCTTGGGTTATCCAATAGGTTACAATGAATCCTAGTCATCCAAGTGAGGCACCTCCTTACAGAACTTAAAATCTTAATCACTAATGTGCCCCCAGCCACAAGTTTCAATAGCTGGGGAATTGTCTCCTACTTCAAAAGAGGGAAATGCAGGAAAATACATGCAATAATTCATGATAATATCTCTCATTGATGCACCTATCTAATTTCGAGTTATGTGGACTCTTAAAGATTATGCAACCTCTACATGCAATGCACCTGAATTCTAATCTCTAATTATAACTATGCCTTCCAGATCTACCGGATGCAGATAAAAACCCAGCACCAGGAACTCAGCCAGGCAAGGCACTAAAATTTTAAACATGTTCTGCAAGCAATCCGACGTTGTGTGTTCATATGTACATTAGTATTGATTTTATAAAGGAATCTCTTATTGGCAGGGGCTGCCGCTACGCAGTTTCCCTTGTTTAGGAACCACAAACCCTTAATCTCAAGTAAGTCAAAGAAATAGACGTTGTGAGTCATGCAACTCACATGTTGTTATTATCGCTGAAATTAAATGTTTCGTCTTTAGGGTTACAAATTTGTCTATCTTCATCATTTGGTGGGTAATTAATTATTTTGTTTTCTAATGGACTCATAACCGTTACCTCACTGAACTGCCATCACAGTACGAAGCCTAAATTCCATACTTACGTTGTGAAAATTCATAGTTCATGGTTATTGTGCATATTCGTGTATGCCTTTCCGTCACCGTCGAGATTAACCGTGAAATCCATGCACACTTGGTAACTAATAAGAATACCAAGTCCATTTCTATTTTACCAATTAAAGTAGTAATCATCAATTATAACAAAGACTGTAGTCGGAGCAACAAACGTCGAGAGGATGTGGTCCAAAGGTTACGTATGAAGGTTTGGTCCCCACAAGTCTTGCGGTCCAATCCAGAATAAGACTATGTACTCCAGAGCTACTTCGTAGAGCTATCTATAGGTAGGAGATGGATCCTTCTTTATTATCTTGAGAAAGGTTACATTCTTAATATCAACCAGTTGTATACAAAGGCACTTAACAATGGGTGGAATTTGTAGATGATGAGATAGCTAGAAGGTCACTATTGGAATAAAGTTGAGAGTTTAAGATGGTTGGAGTGAACATGGAGGAAACAAGATTTTCAACACATAATATAAAACTTGCAACAATCACCAATACTATGAAATCGATCCTTCTCATTATGTTATCATTTACACGCACACTGAGCTGAGTGATCCAAACTAATACCCACAAAATCTAGAGCTTGAGAAATGTGATGGATGGGAATGGGTGGAATGATCTAAATTTCCCAAACCCTTGTTGAAGCCTCTTGAGGCATTAGTTGAATTTGGCTTCACTCCCCTTTAAGATTTAGTGGTTGAACCTACGAAATTTCCAAATTATATATCAACCTCACTGGGGATGTTCTATTTTACAGTTGAAAGCAAATACAATATGTTTGTATAACTGTGTATCTTGGCTCTGAAACCTATCATTATGCTGATAAAACAATCAAATGATGGGCATGAAAACCAAATTATATCATTGAATTCTTTTACACAATCATCTGCATTGTTGATTACAGTACAATATACAAATTCAACGTTTTGAGGTATTACTTTGAATTTATTTATTTTAATTTAATTTAATATAATTTTATTATTATTATTATTATTATTTTATTTTTAATTATATATATATATATATACTTTATTTATTTATTTTTCAAAAAGTGCTTCTCTTAACTCCATAGGCATTACAATTGGTCTGAAGTCAGCCTCCAAAAGCAACCCATTTTCACTCGCAACTTGCGAGACAACTAAGGGCGAACCATTACTAACGAGAAATTTGCAAAGGTACAAAAGGAAAAGTAAGCTAAATAGATAAACTTTCCTATAATGTTACAAAATCCGATATGGGGTTGTTGTCAAGATAAATCCCCTTTGCGGATAGAGGCGATCTTTCTAGCCCTAAAGTGGGTCTAGCAACACGAGATACTTTCTAATGCAAATCTCTCTTAACTAACATTTACAATGCGACAAGAAAAGATATAGAAGTCCCTTTTTCCCAACGCTACAATTGAATCCATTGATGATGACCTTGATTCACAATCCTTTTAGGTTCACTCCCTGCTATTGATGGCATGCGAATACCTGCGGATGATCAAGAGGCAACAAAAAACGTAATACAATACACAATAATGGTAAACATTAGCTATCTAGCAGATCAAGGAGTACCAAAATATTTTCATAAACAATTAGAAAAATATAGAAAGAAAACATCAGATGTTATTATTGATAAATATAAAAGGAAGAGCTTGCAACCCAAGCCTTGATGTTGGAGGTCTCCTTTGGTGAAAATCTTATTCCTTCACCAAAGCTCTAAAGCATTCCTTCTCCCGAACACTTAAGCATTATCACAATGTTAGGATGGAAGGGAACGAGAGTTCAGAGTAACCCAACAATGAACAACCAAGCTCTAAAATTGTTGGGATGAGGGATGTGAATTTATAGGAAGGGAGAAGAGGTTGGGAGCCCATGAAAGGAGGAGGAAGGTCCACTTTCTAAGGGATAAACCCCCATGGATGAGATCAAAGCTCTAAAATCAGAGAGCTTGACTCTATCACCATTTCTTAACAACCAACTCGCCGCCCTAGAACTTCTAGAGTTCGAAGCTTCTCCTCCATTTGAGGAAACACTGCCAGAAAGGGATCAGTGTGGTTTTCCAAGAAATAAGGGTACTGACAGCGCTAAGACAGAACTGCGAATATGACATCAGCCGGAGCATGACACCAGGAAAATGCTGATCCAGGAAACTAGGAAGCTGACCAATTTTCTTTCGTAATCTTCCAAGGCAGTTTTCTGTGGATCTTCAAGGGATGTATTAACATATTTCTTCATGGTGGAAGCATTGCACAGGATCTGTCACAGGGCATTTTAGAATCGGGGACGAGAAAATGAGCATGGTGAAAAAATTGCTGTCTAAAAGATGCCCCATAAAGCATGAAGGCAGAACAAGGAGTGATGGTTGAAATTCTTTATGAACCAAGGCAAAGAGCTCAGATCACCTCCGGAAAACCTGTCAAATCAAACATGTTACAATAAATGACATCTTTGGTATAAATATGCCTAACTACATAACTATGCAATAGGCATCAAATAACACATGAACACACGACATGGTCGCAACCATCCGTCTAAAGAGATCATAGAAATGGATCCACGATATAAACGTAACCATTCATATAGATAGGATCATCTATACAATCAGGAATACTCAATAACTCCCTGCAGCCTGGAAAAAAAATCAGATGTGACCCAGGATCTTCATTGCGATCTCAATCAACCCAATGTACGAATCTAGCCATGTGAATAGATGTGTTGGTGTCGAACATCGTAGAAACCACCTGATTATTGTTCAATGATGAAAACCATTAGCAGGCACGAGAGAGACCACCAATAATAACGATGGACCTCAAGGTATAACAACACAATCTACAAGTGTGAATGAATGTGTTGAATTTGAACACTTGTAGAATCATTTTATTGAAGGCCAATGATGTGAACCTGTTGTCGAACACGAAGAAATTTCCATTGAGGCATGCAAGCTCGAAGGTACTGAAAGAAGTTTCTAAATCAATTTCTCGAATAATGAGCTGAAGTCGACAGGAAGTGATTTGTCGAAGGAGGGCCATGATGATTCCCACATCATCGACACGAAAAAATATATATCTTAACATGACAGGAGTGATTCATGATTGTAACAGAGGAGGTCAAATAAGCAAAGGATTTTTGACAAAAAGACTTCTCTTGAAGATATTGGCGACATTACTTTGAAGTGTCGCAACATTTGACTCAAATAGGATCAAAGGTCATGTTGACAAAATTTGGTAATCAAATGAGAGGCAAACAGATTTCCCAAACCCATGGAGGCAAAGTGACAAATGTAGGATGTCCCCAACCTAACACGAACTGTAGATGAGTGTCATGTTCAAGAGCAACAAGCTGCCCAAAATACACATAGGAGGTTCACCTTCAATTTTCCCCCATTATTGCTAACGAGTACCTCTTTATTTTTTATAGCCATCGTGAACTTGAGGATAGCATATGATGAGCGTGTAAGTTAATTCTTCGAATTAATCCATCCTATTAAGTTTAACAAGCCCTAAGAAGGAGGAACTTGGTCTCGTCATGGTGACAAGTCTTTCACCATTTAATTTTTAACGAGTTCGACGAAAGGATAACTCGATGTATTTTTCATGTTTTGGGAGTTTGAAAAAGAAATGGAAAATAAAAATCCATCATGTCCCTTTTCGTAAATCGTCTCTCGAATTCGAAAAGGTAGAAAACAATATATGAGAGAACCTCTTGACCATGTTTGATCAAGGTATTCCTTTTTCGTAAATAGTAAATCTCAGCCCAAAAAAGGGGTAAATTTATATAGAGACCACACTAATTAATTTAATTTAACGAGCTTGAAAAGACAAGTGCTCGGAAATCTTTTCATATTTTGAGAGTCAGAAAAGAGCTTAACATTGACACCTCCTAGAGGAACGAGTGCTACAAGGGGTAGCAACTGGTTCTGGTGATGGTGGAACTTCTCAAAACAAGTAAATTTCAAGAGGCTTGATAACAAGAACACTCATCGCTGCAGTTCCTCAGGAAAGGGAAAAACAACCAAGTGAAAGCATATGATCGACCAAGCAGATGCTGATGATGGAATGAGAAAACCAAGGCTCATTTGGAAGGAAATAGGAAATCACAAGAGGTAGCATGAGAATGGTTTCATTTTTACATAATCTTGAAACATGGGAAACTTTTCTTGAAAACCCTTGAAGATGGTTTCATTTTTACACAAGCATGAAACACGGGAAACTATGCTTGAAATAATTTTGCATGCCCCCAACATGGTGGCTCAATTCAAGGTACATGCCCCCCAAGCTTGAACTCACTCACCTAAGTAGAATACTGGTTATTAACAGGTGGATGGAATGAAGGTTCAAATACGAGATCAAGTGACAGACTCGACTGAGAATTTACGAGATCTAAGGAAAGACTCGAATTGAAAGGGGATTTGTTTAATTTTTAAACAAGCTTGACACAATAAAATAACTATGCTTATAGGGACCTATTTAATTTTTTAATGAGGTTGGCATAGTAAAAGAACTATCCTTGTGACACCTTGTTTCATTTTTTAAGGAGCTTGACACAAGACAAGGAACTCTACTCCGAAGAGCTTGATTCAATTTTTTAAGGAGCTTGACACAAGAAAAGGAACTCTGCTCCAAAGGGCTTGTTTCATTTTTTTTAGGAGCTTGACACAAGAAAAGGAACTCTGCTCCGAAGGGCTTGTTTCATTTTTTAAGGAGCTTGACACAAGAAAATGAACTCTGATCTGGCAGACCTTGTTTCATTTTTTAAGGAGCTTGAAACAAGAAAAGGAACTTTGCTCTGAAATACCTTGTTTCATTTTTTAGGGAGCTTGACACAAGAAAAGGAACTTTGCTCCAAAGACTTGATCATGGGACATAAAAGGTCATGGCTTCCAAAATGTTCTCATCAGATGGGAGAACAAAATTCTGGAAATCAGGGTCTAATGTCCCCAGTACACGACGCACTATATCACTGACCATATCATGAGTGGATGCGAGTATGGAATAGGTTTCCACACAACTAACCTGTGGCGGGGAAGATACCACTTGCATGTAAGTACCATTGAGGGATGATGGTTGATTGGGAGCCATATTAGAACCAATGAACGACAACTGATTAATGGTCACAATTATTCCTTCATGTGGGAAACAAATCACACGAAAGAGAGAAGATACAAGAGCTCCCATGTCATAAGTATAGTCACGCCCAAGGAGTAAGTTAGAGTCCAAAGGGCCTTGGAAAAGCATCACGTCTATATAGTCAGTCTTTCCTCCCAAAGTAATAGGCTGTTGAAGATTGCAACAAGAAATAGTGAAGGAGGCATCCTGAAACATCATTCCTGATCCTAGTTGGAAAATAATCACCTAAAATAGGTGGGGCCCACACAGGTGATTTTTGGTGCAAAGTCTATTTTTAGGTGTATGTCTATTTTTAGACATGGTGAGCATATTCTATATGTAGCAAGATGCTATTTGTAGATGGTTGGTCAAATGTGAAAAATAGATGAGATTCTATTTTTAGAATATTGGGCGAAGTCTATTTATAGAGCGCTTATCTAAAAATAGATGCATGTCGATTATTATTAGCTCTTAATAATAATCAGACTCTAAACAACAACTTATTCTCTTGGAGCACTTCAGTTCAGTGCACAGATGTGGCACATCTGCTGACAAAAGGAATTACACAATTCCTAAGGGTTTACTGGAGCTAATGCATGGAGGACTCAGTTATAACTCAAGTGGCAGAGTTATGACACAATTGGAAGAAGTAGTTATGGAGTTGTATTCAGTTTAACTCAGTTAGACTCAGTTGAGCTAGTTGTATCTAGTCTAACTGAATGATACACTAGTGAGAATGGAGTGAATTAATTAGTTAATTAATTCATAAATAATAAATCATTAATCAATTGAACAATACAACAGTTAACTATAATGCATGGAAGTTTTAGTGGAGACCCAATGGAGAGATAGGTGAAAGGGAAAGATGGAATATCCGTTGTGACTACTAGTGATGCATGAATTGCATCTATATATACATTGGAGTTGCCAATGATAACAATGCAGTCAATGAGAGTGGGATTACATTGAATTGGTCCTTGTAATCAGCTTGGATTGCACAGTGGAGGCAGGCTAGCAGGTGGTGAAGATCGGTGCATGGATTTGCAAGATTGGGCCTGATTAGTGTCTGACGATTGTACTATACTGAGAGCTTGTGATAAGCTTTGTATGAGATTGTCATATGATCTCCATGATACATAATATGATAGTTGGGGTTTTCAGCTTCATGCTTTCCTGTTAAACAACTATGTTATGTGTGTTTTTATTGCTTCATGCGTTTTGCAATTGTTGATTAAATTTCCACAAGAATTATAGTGGAAGGATTCTGTATTTTGCAAGAAGATAAATATTGTGAGATCAGGAGAGTCCGGATATATACATGCATATTGTATATAATTTCTACATAGGCAACTTAGGAAGGATCTCTAATGCTTGATTGGTTCCTCTGTTAAACGCTAACATATTTTGGGTAACAGGCACACGCTGCAGAGTACTAAAAGCTTTCCAAGTAGTTGAGGACATAATACTAACAGATGCGCCTTCATCTATCATGGTGCTAGGTATGGTTACATTATAGGCCTATACTGTGATCTCAAAGGGCACATAAGAAGGAA
The DNA here is from genome assembly GCA_034641835.2 of Pinus albicaulis. NCBI lineage: Eukaryota > Viridiplantae > Streptophyta > Pinopsida > Pinales > Pinaceae > Pinus > Pinus albicaulis. The sequence goes on from CM076574.1 coordinate 491,792,136, forward strand.
CATGACATCCTATCAGTTGACTCCAATCAAAGGAAACGACCAGAATACTTGGAGGGGGTGCCATGGGAATGGGAGCATTGCTTTCTTGTGTTACATGAATGGGAGGATGACCCTCCTATATCATGGGAATGATAGGATTTACCTCCAATTCATGGGAATCTAAAGAAACAAGAAGAACATGAGCATTATGATGTTCACTCTATATGGGAAAAGCATGATCCACGAAAGGTGGAATTAGGTTGACCGTTTCCTTAACCAATGGTTGGTCGGGAACACACGCATGGGGTTCAATTTCCGAGAGAGTGGGATTGACTAGAGATGACTTCTAATCAATTACTTGATCAACTATCAGAGGATCAGGGGAAAGCTTCTGGTAGCGAGCATGAAGACGAGGCTGAGAATTTGTAAGGTTTTCCAACACTTTTGTGGCTTCATCCATATAAGGACAATGGTGAATATGATGATTCCCTTCACATAACCTATAGGGAAATCTGACTTTACTCTTTTTCCCATGGGCCTTATTATTACTAGTTGATGGTTTATCACCAACATGATCTCCAGAGGCCGATGACAAACGCTGATGTGAGCTAGTGGACCACACTTCTAATATCTTGGGAATACCAGGACAATATCTAAGAAGGTGGTCACCCTTACATAGCTTGCAAGGGAATTTGACTTTGCAGGATGGTTTGGAAGGTTTTTCAACATCAGTTGCATTAGTAGCAATGGTTTCTTGGTTCCCCCCTTGCTTATTTTGCTTCTTCTTCTTCTTCCTCCCCTTCTTCTTCTTAGCCTCCTGGTTACTAGACTATAGACTTTCACCAGGCGAAGAGGAAGAACGAGGTGAAGAAATAGGCAAAGAAGGTAAGTGGTCAAATTTAGGATCAACATGAGGTTGACATTTTTCAGGTGAAGGCGAACTTGGTTGAGAAGCAACTTGGACATTTGGAACCATGGGGGTTGAAAATAACCAAACTGGAAAACCAATGGTTAATACCGGGAGGGACAACGCTGACACATAGGGAGTACCAACATTTCCAAAAGAATGAAAAGGAACAGGATTCCCATATGAGGGGATTCCTTAATTGGTAAACTTTGAAACTCTTTCCATTAGTCTCAACCTAAGATTTGCTAAGGAGTTATGCACGGGTAAGATGTTATTCCGTGGGCAGTAAATTTTAGAAATTAAACACAAAATAAATAAAAAAGGGGAAATCTACGAAAAAAGGATTACCAGGTATCCGTGAACTGCAAAATAGCTCCTGGCGAACTAAGAAGTATGGGTAGGAAATCTCCCCGAATGCCGTGTTCAATGTATCACGTTTATAAGGCATCCGACTCAGTTACCTATGGCAGGCTTGCAACCTAATGGTGTCTCCCAAAATATACACGACGGTACGTGGGAGTCCAGTTCGTAGTAGTTTTGTCTAATGCATAGCCATTCAATGAGAGCACCCCAAATATACTTATCATACAACAATATACTTCTATACGTGGGACAAGATGTCACTCTTGGATTTTAACGCAAACTATTAGCGACGAATCCTACATTTAACGACACCGTAACACGTGTCTAGCCTAGACCTCTAAATGTTTGCATTAATCTCAAATGCTCCTTAGGTTAATTTGAGTTCATTTTAAGTTGATCTTGATTAAAATTTCAATTTCAAGGCTCAAAATGTTGTCACCTGAATACTTATAATGCAACTAGCATGAGAAAAAGGACTCTTTCAATTCAATGAATGCTATCTAGTTTAGGGAAGAGTTTCAAACAATGATGCAACAAACAATAATGCAACAAACAAAGCTTTTCCTAATCCAGATCACTTTCACCATCCCAATTCAAGTCAAAACATTCAAAGATACAAATTATGCAATGTGATCTATGCAAAAATTTCTTTTTGAAAACTATGCAACTGTAATATATGCACAATTTCCCTTTTTTTTTTTTTTATGAATGAGAATGTATTCAATGCACCTTTTAGCTTTCAATCATTAAACAATGTAATCTGAGTTCAATTATAGATCTCGAAGATGAATTTTCAATGCAATCCGATCTAATGCATTTTAACGAAAAGCAAAACTTTGAGATGAAAACTAAATGAATGCAAAAACTCAATTTATTTTATGGAATGCAAATGATGCTGAGTTAATGAACAACAAAACAATAATCTTTCCAAACATACAAGTAACAAACAATGATCCAATGGATTCAAAGAACCAAAGATTCAACCAAAATTTCACTTTTACCACTTCAAGTATGGGATGGAATTTTGCACACCACAAAGAAACTAATACCAAACAAACAAAGTTTGATACACACAGAGAAAGAGGATGACCTTAGAGATTAGAACACACTAGGCCTTTAAGATAAATCCCCAAAAATCCTCAAATTTAAGGATCAGTGCTACTTTACATAGCAAAAACTGTGCTGACAGGGTCTTCAATGCTACTTTAGACCCCCAAACCCGCACTGGAAATGCTACTATGCATACCAAAAATAGTGTTGGTTTACGAAACTATACCAACATGAGGAGACAATGGAAGACAAGGTTTTATGCACGACTTTACTTATAAATATCCACGTTGGCAGCGCAACTGTGTCTAAAAAAAGACACGTTGGTCGAGGAATGCTTAGGAAAAGCAATCTAAACCAAAATAGGAACCTAGACCTGACACTCTAAACAAAAAATCAAACTGATCCAAGATCAATCCGAGGAAGGAAGGCTAAGAGGCTAAGCTCCCCAGCAGAGTCACTAGTTCTGTTGTCAAGATAAATCCCCTCTGTGGACAGAGGCGATCTCTCTAGCCCTAGAGTGGGTATAGCAACATGAGATGCTTTCTAATGCAAAGCTATCTTAACTAACATTTACAATGTGACAAGAAAAGAGATAGAAGTACCTTTTTCCCAACGTTGTGTTTGAATCCGTTGATGATGACGTTGATCCACGATCCTTTTAGGCTTTCTCCCTGTTACTGATGGCACGCGAATACCTGTGGATGATCAAGAGGCAACAACAAACGTAATACAATACATAATAATCGTAAACATTAGCTGTATAACAGATCAAGGAGTACTAGAATATTTGCATAAACAATAGACAAATATAGAAAGAAAACATCAGATGTTATTATTGATAAATATATAAGGAAGCGCTTACAACCCAGGCCTTATTGTTGGAGGCCTCCTTTGGTGTAAATCTGATTCCTTCACCGAAGATCTAAATCATTCCTTCTCTCGAACACTTAGGCGTTATCATAATGCTAGGATGCAAGGGAACGAGAGTTTAGACTAGCCCGACAATGACCAACGAAGCTCTAAAATTGTCGGGATGAGGGATGTGAATTTATAGGAAGGGAGAAGAGGTTGGGAGCCCATGAAAGGAGGAGGAAGGTCCACTTTCTAAGGGATAAACCCCCATTGGTGAGATCAAAGCTCTAAAATCAGAGAGCTCGACTCTATCACCACCGCTTAACAACCAACTCGCTGCCCTGGAACTTCTAGAGGTCGAAGCTTCTCCTCCATTTGAGGAAACACTGCCAAAAAGGGATCAGTGTGGTTTTCCAAGAAATAAGGGCACTGACAGTGCTAAGCCATAACTGTGAATAAGACATCAGCGCGAGCATGACACTCGGAAAAGAACTGATCCAGGAAACTAGGAATTTGACCAAGTTTCTTTAGTAAGGCAGTTTTGTTTGGATCTTTAGGGGATGTCTTAACATATTTATTCATGGTGGAAACATTGCACATGATCTGTCATGGGGCATTTTAGGATCAAGGATGGGAAAATGAGCATGGTGACAAATTACTGTGTAACAGGGGTAAAAAACTCAACCACGTAGTATTCGATTCCACCTTTATGGCCTCATTATTGATCGAGCAGAAAGGTGGAGGTGGAAAATGACGGATAAAAAGTGACAACACATTTCAATGACTGGACAATGAATCATAGTTTTGATGGCAGACGGAGCAGAGTAGCCAAGAGGCAAATCACAATTTACCAAACCGCGTTCATTCAAAGTTAATTATAGGTAAACAAATTTTTGAGGATTCAAACAAAGGATGCGATCATGGTTTATTTGTTTCAGGAATTCAATTTCAGTAAAGTAAATAACAAGAGAGATAAAGAAAATGTTCAACTTCAAGGCCTTTAGGTCCTAGACACTGAACCTGGGCTCTGAAGCTCAACGAAACTGCGTTCATTCACAGTTAATTATAGGTAAATTTTTTTTTGAGGATTCAAACAAAGGATGCAATAATGGTTTATTTCTTTCGGGAATTAAATTTCAGTAAAGTAAATAACAAGAGAGATAAAGAAATTTTTCAACCTCAAGGCCCGTGGGTCCTAGACACTGAACCTAGGCTCCGATAAATATGAATATTTGATAAATATGAAGTTCTAAAATATAAATGTTTCAAATACGAATCATTACATTAATTTATATGGGATAAGTTATATGGTCAAACTTATCCCAGTATGTGCCAGTCGGATAGGGTCCCAGGTCTTTGACCGATCTGATGATGCTATGCGATATATATATATATATATATATATATATATATATATATATATATATATATATATATATATATATATATATATATATCCACCTTTAAATTGCATAACATCATCAGATCGGTCAAAGACCTGGGACCCTATCCGACTGGCACATACTGGGATAATTTTGACCATATGACTTATCCCATATATATATATATATATTAGTTAGATATTATTAAGTTTTTATATGAATCTTTATTATTTAAATTTATTTTAATGTGATATGTATATTATGATTTTTTTCAAGAAAAAAAATGTTTGTAATTTTATTAATAAAGACAAAATTACAATATAGTTAATTACATTGAATTGAATTATTATTTTTATTAATTTTTTAATTGAGTGAAAATTATGATTATTATTATTACTTTGATTCAGCGCTTTATTTTACAGATAATGCATCTTCTCCAATATTGAACTGACATTTAAATGTTTACACTCATTTATAGACACTACAACCTATCCCCCATACTTGGCTATATAGTTCCTCTAGGTGCAATCAATTTATTCATTATTCCATCTTTGTACTAGTCTTGGAGTAGTATTGTAGAGAACAAGACCTGGGATTTATGATGTAAATCCTATAAAAGGCATGAAGATGAATGCTAACACAAGGGATGAGGGTGAGTTACTCACACTTCGTAATGTATGCATAGGTCATGGATCTTATTTTGAAGCAAGCAAGCACTTATAGGGTTCCATCTTTAAAGAAGACATGAAGAATAGAGTTGTGATGCATAGAGGCTAGGGAAAGATCAAGGAGTGTTAGTTGAATAGCCTTGCTTTATGAGTAGAGGAGTCTTGATCTTGGTGTGATATCTTGCTTGGAAGAAGACCTATATATTTTACTCTTGATTTTCCAAATAGGTCTCACACTTGTGTTGATGTAAGAATTGAAAACCTAGGGTTTTAAGACTCATGAAACTCGAGGATGGACATGAAAACTTATATTGAAGCACTAAAGTTATCGTGTAAGCCTTGAACTTGTGGGATGAAAATTGGCTAGGGTTTGTGAGCCCTAGGAAAGATGAGTGCTAGTGTGGAGAATGAGTGGTGAAATGATTCACTTGGATAACTTGAAGCTTGATGTGATGTCATGCATGATGGAGCATAGTGAGATGCCTTGCTTGGGTAAGTAGTTGTCATGTGATGTGATGTACTTGGAGCTACACTTGTGTGGGACACGTGTTGGAGTAGCTAAATTTGGTTACAAAGGGTTCCTAGCTTAGAGGAGTTGGATATTTGGGTTTAATAGTTGGTGTGATGATAACTTCTTATTGGTTTGATAACATTGTGAAGTAGTCCTACCTCGTTATCACTTAGTGGACTATATGTACAAACCTATCACAAGTTGTTGATATGTATCTATACTTGCTTATGCTAACATGAATGGTACAATGTTTTCATATATTTATGTATTTGCAACTTTGATTTACAATGTATTTCTCATGATGATTTAAGTAGTTCACAATGTTGGTTTATCACATTGATTTGTTATGACAATACGCAGGTTTGATTGGGTGAATTAACAAGTAAAGAGAAACTAAAAAAGCATATTTGTAGTCGGTAAAAATATATGGCAAGAAGATTAATTTTATATTCATTTGTAATTGAGGATGTGCTCTTAAGTGCTGGGAATCATTTACCAAGTTTGTATATGTGTTTGTTTTATTGAACTACCTCGTTGATTGATTGATGGAGAAATGATTTATTTGTTGTAATTGATAAATCATAGCTAACTCTATTGATGGAAGTTCATTGCAAAGAGGCGTTGTACAATCCAATATAGAATATATATAGATGTTAGATATAAATATTTTTAAAATTAAATATTTTATATCGTAATTTTGTTTTTATTAATAAATTTAAAAACAATATTTTAAATAAAAGAAAATCATAATATATATATCACATTAAAATATATAATATATAAATAGTATTTATAAATTAACATCAATTTCACCATACAAATTAAAATAATGATTCCATAGCTATATTTAAATTTAATTAATAAGCTCATAAAAAATTAATATCTACAATATAATAAGATTCTTAACCATGAATATTCACCCACATTTTACCATGAATATTATTAACTTCTAAATAGGTTTATTTACAATACCATGGGCCAATACCACAAACCCAAAAACCATAATTTAATTAAAAATAACAAAAATTATAAATATTTTATATTAATTTAATCTTATAATTGTTTTTTAATTAAAACTTAATACTTACAATATACATAGAATATAACAAGGTTCTTAACATGGATGTTCACCCCCATTTTACTATGGATATTATTAACTTGTAAATATGCTTTCTTATAATACCATGGCCAAATATCATGGCTTGTCAATACCACTTATGGTAGAGATGTTGTAACATAATGTCATGTTTAACATTTTGACTAAGTCAAATTACATAAAAATACAAATTTAATTAAAAGAATAATGTAAAAAATAAAATAAAAATAATAGTAAATAATAATAATAACCCTATAAAAATAAAATAATAATAAATATAAAAATGTCCCATGGTATTCATGTAGATTGTAGCCTATTAAAAGGGGAAATTAAACTAGTGTAGATTTATCTTAACTCAGGATCTACCAAGTGCCTAGAGGGATCAAATTTCTTGATATGCAATCCTCTTTTAGAGTGAAAAGGGATTTGGTCCCTCTCCACACATGTAGATCCGAAGGTAAGATGGATCTAGGATGGTTAGGAAATAATTCAAAAAACCGTATGTAGGGTTATATTTGAGATGCAAGAAAGTGTCAAAAATATCTAGGAAGCACTCAATCAATTGATTCTTAACATATGGGTCGCATAGACGAATTATAAATCCATCATAGAGATAGTGAACTATGATTCATGATCTAGATCTACACGTGTCTGTGGATAGAAGCATGCAGTATCATTATCAACATTCTAAATGGGTTTTCTCAAAGGGTATTGAAGACTATGTCATTATAAGAAGCTTTCAATAATGAGAAACCTCATGTATCACACTTTAATCTATTTGGTTGTCGTATGAATATTCATATTTCTAATGAGAAGAAATCCTCCAAGACTTGTTGAATACATCTTCCATCGCAACACAACATATTGGTGAGTTGAGATTTCAAATTTGATGATGAAACATGACCCTATAAGTCTCAGGTGCCACCTACAAAGGTTGAGGGACAATAACTTATTTTCACATGTGTTGATTCGAAAGAGAGAAAAATGAAATTCATACCAACAACAGTCCAATTAAAGAACAAAGACTACTTTAACTTCTAGTCCAATGAGGATGTTGAGATTGCTTTATCTAGAGTTTGAAAGAGGCACAAGAGCAAGTAGAACCAAAGACTTCTTTTTGGGAGAGAAACCTTAAGAAATCCCCAAGATATTTTGGAAATTGTTCCAATCCCCTAGGAAATTCATAATAGATTCCAAGCCATCGTATAATAGCATGACCAACAGTAGCATGGATAAATAAAGTACCATGTTTTTTCTATATAAACCCCATGTCAACACTAAGGAAACTAGATCAAAAAACAATGGTTCATGGCATATGTATCCATATAACATACAACTCAACAAAATGAAAATCAAATGTAAGTTTCTTATTCCCATCATCAATGAATTATTAGATTAATTGCATGGTGCAGTTTCCTTTACTAAGTTGTATCTCCATTATGGATATCATAAAATCAAAAGGAGGCAAGAGGACATTCCAAAAACAACCTTTAGAATACATGAAGGACATTAAGAATTTTTTATTATGCCATTTGGACTTAAAAATGCGCCTTCAACATTTCAAAGCCTACTAAATTCTATTTTCAAACCATTCCTTAAAAAATTTGTGTTAGTGTTTTTTTGATGACATACTAATCTACAACAAATCCTGAGAAGAGCATGCAGAACATGCTAATAGAATCTTAACACTACTGAAATAAAAACAACTATATGCTAAACCTAAGTGTGTCTTTGGGGTTCAGGAAGTGGAATATTTGGGGTCATATTGTATCCCATGAGGGTGTCAAAATGGATCCTAACAAAATCAAAGCTATGAAGGAATGGCCAATCCAAAATATCTTGAAGAAACTTAGAGGATTCTTGGGATTGATAGCATATTGAAACAAGTTTGTCAAAAATTATGGTCAAATAGTAGCACTTCTAACAAAATTATTGAATAAGGAAGCATTTTCTTGGACCAAAGAAACAACCAAATATTTTGAAAAACTTAAAGAGGATATGTGTACAACTCCCCTCTTGGTGACACTTGAATTCACAAAAACCATCATTGTGGAGTGTGCGTGATGCCTTAGACCATGATATTGGTGTAATTTTGATGCAAGAAGGCATGCCCCTTACCTTTAAAAGCAACAAACTTAAAGGCAATAACTTACTCAAACCCATTTATGAAAAATAAATGTTGGCCATACTACATGTAGTTTAGAAATGGTGTCCCTATCTAATAAGAAAACACTTCAAAGTAAAAATATACCATGATCGTTTGAAGTACTTCTTGGAACAAATATTATCTTTAGAAGAGAAAAAAAATGGGTAATAAGATGTTGGGTTATGACTTTTAAATTATCTACAAAAATATAAAATAAAATATTGTGGCATATGCACTCTCAAGGAAACAAGAAGATGCAAAGGGTTTACTACACATTATTTCCACTCCACAATTTGACCAGGTGGAAGAAGCAAGGATAGAATGGAAACAAGATGAGAAGGTATGAAAGATCATTCAACACCTATAAGAGGACCCTGAAGTAGTAGTACAAAAAATTATATGGAAGAATGTTTTTTCGAGGTGTCAAAGATCACTTATATAAGAATTCTCAACTCAAATAAAAATTCCTTTTGGAATTGCACACTTCTCTTGTACGAGGACATTCAGGGTTCTTGAAGAAATACCATAAGATTAATAACTTTTTTTTTGGAAGGTCTTAAAGAATATGTGAAAAAGTATGTGGTTGAATGTGTGGTATTCCAACAAAATAAGAGAGAGACAATTAAGACCCCAAGGCTCCTTCAACTATTAGCCATACCAAGCCAATGGTGAGAAGAAGTTTCAATGGATTTTATTATAGGTTTACCCAAATCAGAAGGAAAGACTGTAACTGTGGTAGTGATAAATTGAATTACAAAATATACCCACTTTTCCTCTGTTTCTCATCCTTTTAAAGCAATTATAATGGTAGAATAATTCATGGAAATAGTTCAAAAGCTACATGGAATACCGAAAACCATTGTAAGTGATAGAGATCCAATTTTCACTGAAAAATTTTAGACTAAATTATTTTCTTGTTTGGGTATTCAATTGGCTCACAACTCATGTTACCATCCTAAATTTGATGGGAAAAATAATAGTTTCAATAAATTTTTAAAAGGATATCTATATTGCTTTGCATTTGATAAACAAGAGCAATGGATCAAATGGTTTCACTTGGTAGAATGGTGGTACAACACATCCTTCCATGCTTCATAAAAAATCTCACCATTTATGGCATTGTATGGATATCATCCTCCATCCATTGCATCACCCTTGAAATATCCTATAAAGGCTCAAGAAATAAAGTACCACATATGGAACCAACAAGAGGTTATTAAACTATTGAAGGGAAACTTGGCTATATCACAAAATAGGATGAAACAACAAGTAGATTATCATCATGGTGAAAGGGAATTTGAAGTAGGAGACTGAGTACTCGTGAGACTACAACTATATAACATATGTCCCTAAAGAAACAAAAGGACAATAAATTAGAAACGAGGCATTACAACTCCTATAAGGTGTTGTAGAGGATTGAAAGTATGGATTACAAATTGGGATTGCCTCAATCTTCACATGTACATTTAGTCTTTCATATTTTTTGCTTAAAGAAGGTAATTAGTAAAACTCCCAGTCTAAAGTATTTTACTAGATATTAATGGAGGGATAATCATACTAGAACTAGAAACAGTTCCGGAAACAAGGATTAATCAACTAATAAATCGAGTAATTACTAAGTACCTCATCAAATGGAAGAACAAAATAGTGGAATAGGCCATATAGGAAAATGAGTTGTCCATACAAAAACACTAGTATAATGTCAAGTCTTGAGAACAACACTTGTTTGAATGGGAGAGACATGTTAAGCCCTATATAAAACCCATGTCAACACTATTTTTTTTATTAAACCCTATATATTGAGTGACAACATTTATATTGTTATATAGGCTAGAATCGTTCATGGTATCATTTTATTATGATTGTACCGTTTGTCTCCTATATACATATTAAGGAGACATTGTCTTAAAATCATCAAATATTGTCTTGTATCCCCCTCGAAGTGGACTATAATTATTGGTTTCTTGTCATTTTTAAGATGCAAGCTTCATAAAAAAATTCATATCTCATTTGTACTTGAGGATGTGCTCTTAAGTGTTGGGAATCATCTCCTAAGTTTGTATATGATTTGGTGCATGTTTCATTGAACTACCTAGTTTATTGGTTGATTCGTTTGTTGTATATGATAAACATAACATACCCTATTGATGGAAGTTCATTAGGAAACAATTCAAAAAAATGTAAGTAGGATAATTTGATATGCAAGAAAGCGACAAAATCCCCCAGGAAGCACTCAATAAATTGATTCCTTGCAAATGCGTTGCATAGGAGAATGAAAAGTCCATCATAGAGATAATGAATTATGATTCATGATCTAGATCTACCCATGTGTCCTTGGATAGAAACATGTAACACTGCTAGTATATAAGTGTGCGATATGCATAAATAAATCAATAAATAAATAAATCAATATATATATATATATATATATATATATATATATATAGACACACACACACATTTTTATGACCCTTGGTTTCATATTCCAAGAGTTCCCTTAGACTTCTCATGACCATTGGCATTCACTTGAGGCTTTTCGCCTTCCTCTCAAGTGAATAAGCCAAATTTACATAACCCAAGAGGAATATGTTTCCAACATCCCCACCCCATAATCCTAAGGGGTGTATGTGAGTTCAAGGAGAGTGTTGAAATATAAAGGTGTATAGCAAGAAATGACTCGATGTGTTGTCTAAAATGGTGTTTTAAGGAAGACCACAAACCAAATGGGTTACAAAAGCCAAAGTCTTATACTTGTGGTAGTTTTATATTGTCCACTAACACTAGAACTGGGCTTGAATCACTTCTTGGGACAATTCTGAATTTGATTAGAAGCTAAAGTCTTATGCGAAATGGAAGTGCTCCCTAATGATGGTTTAAAGATGACCACCAACTAATGAAATGGGTAGTAGAAGTTGAATTCTTCTATTGGTGATGGTTTAATGTTGGCCGCAAACCAAATTGTGTTCATGGCATGATTCTATGTATGGCTATAGCTATGAATTTGGCACTAGCTAACATTGGCTCTAGGATTTGGTTTCAAGATTTGGTTCAGGTCGTGGTTTAGGCTCCCTTGATATCACTTTAAAATTAGTGACTTACTATCGACCCCCCCACCATCAGATACAAGGTGAGAAGATGAAGATCTCTCCACTGCATGATGTGTAAATACTCAAGAATGAACTTTGTGGTATGATTGATATATATTCTTAGCTGTTGAAGACCATTGCTAAGAAGCAATATATCCATGGAGAATATTTTCTCTTGTAGGAGTCTTGTGTCTATAACATCTATTTGAATGATGAGTATGTTTTCCATAATGATGACAAGGGTGAAAACAAAAACACTGATCTTTCATGTGGCCAACTTGATCACAATGTTTACATTTTCAAATCTAACGTGGAAGTGGAGCGGGGGAAGATGGATGTCCTAGAGAAATCCAACACTTTGAAATTGGATTAGTTTGGATTAGTATGGAATGTGAAAGGTCACATCCTTTCCATATCCAAAACTGGTTCTATACTTGTTATTGATGACTTCTTCCAAAGGTATGATAATGGGCTTGGGAAGTGCAAGTGAAACCTCTGCATCTTCATGTGATTCTACACCTAAAGTGGCATCACTACTTTGATTAAGTGTTGGATACCGATGGGAATCAATTTGAAATAGAGAATTGTTCTAAACAAAAATTAGTTCAAAATGCCGATTCATTTATTGTAGTTCAACTCGTTGAAGTTATCACTCAAGTTGAAGAAACTTCATTTTGTCTTCTGCATCTTATAAACAAGTTAGAACATTGGAAAGAGAAACTTTACTGATTTTGAACATGCTGTCAACAATAAATAGTATTAGTGTTAAATAACTATAATAACTCATCAATTCAAGCCATTTTACAATAATTCAAGTGAAAAATATGAAGGGTATTTATTTTTACTAAATATGCAACAACAATCAAGTAATAAATGAAGAGTGAATGAGAAACAAAGTCAACGGGATATTACTCTGAAATATATGTCCAATGCTCTTCTCTCCAATAAAAAATGAAAACAACTTGTAGGTATCCAAGACATAAAATCATGTAAGGGGTTTCATAAAACTAATTACAATCTCAAGCTAATTTCACCATCTAATCCCTAGTGCTCATGGCCACTTGCTACGTTTTTGAAGGGAGTTGTCTATGATTATCCTATTTGCGGTCCTTGTGGCTAGAAATGTTTTATTGTCACATGCCTAAAGCGACCCACGCTCTAGTATCAAGCTTTATAAAGAGAATTTTTTCCTTGAAGATGAGTACTAAGACTTGAAGACTGATCATGATCCACTGAATCCATAGTTGGCTAAGAAGGAAAAATATATAAAAAAATTGTAACACATCAATCAACACCTTGGAGAAGAAAGTAATACATATTTGTGTAAAAAGGATGGGATTTTATCTCTATTTCCCTCTTGTTAAAGAACCACTATTAGAGAGAATTGACCATTACTTATAACTATTTCTATGGGAATCAACCAACAAGTTCAATTTGAGAATCGAACAGGACAGGGGATCCCATTAAGCAAAGATACATTGTTCTATTCAAGCCAAATGCCAAAATTCAAAGTCAACAATATACTTGAAGATTTAGTACCCAAAGTATCTAAAAGAGTATGGAGGACTCTAACCCCTTTGATGAGGATGAGTTTTCCCTTGAGATGCTCGCTCTGCTACTATTGTCATGCATGGTGAAGTTGCGAAAACAAATGAAGTCCCTTTAAAAAATACAACATAATCTTCTCAAGCACCTGCTACTAATGTAGCCTCTGTAATTCCTGATGATGGTGATACAAGTGCAACATATGATATAAGAGTGAAACCTCAATCATCACAAATCCATTCCAATTTTGGTATCATGTCAGACTCACCAAGAGTATGTGTATTTGAAACATCAAAGGGAAGCAATTCTAATGTTCATGGTTGGATCATCACCAATATCACGTATCCCAACAATACTTCTAGGAACACTTCACAAAATGGGCCATGAACTAGGCCTCTTGAAACACTATTGGGTCCCACCTCACCAGCATAAACCTCAGTAAAAGAAACAATACTTGAAAACACATTAGGTGCTCCATTTCCAAGAGTAAAAAGAGTCACTTTAGCCACTGTCAATTGTAGCTTCAAGAGCTCAGACAACTTCCTCAAAAGAAAAACAAAATTAATTTGTCGCAGTGTTACCCAACATATAGAATAACGAGATGATCCATAAGAGATAGGATGGAATAGCCAAATATGGGCCATGTCTCACATGTGCAATAAAAAAATGATATGTACTCAATAATCCCCCAAATGTGCACTACATGCGGGCTTTGATAAATTCAAACTAGCTTTGAAACAAATTCACCCCATCACATGCAAGAAAAATACAGACGACGTTCTCATGAAAAAGGATCAAATGAAAATTAGAAGCCACTCAAAGCTTGCCTCAAAGATGGTGAGCATTTATACAACATGTTCCTATTGAGCTTCTAGCTAGTGGTGGAAGAAATAGTCAGATTCGTTGAGAGAGAGAGCACATATAGACAGATAACATGCCTCTTATAGGGTGGATACAGAGAATCAGGTATGAGGATGCTACAAATGGGGTAAGATAAATGTCGTTGTATACCGTTGAAACATTTATTGATCAATATTTTGATCGAGAAGGGACTCATACCTTCGATTTCCTTAATTCAAAAATTGTTTCGGGTAAGTAACTAAATGCATAGGATTTAAATCAAAATACCAACATAATAATTTGAGAAACAATGCAAGAATAAACAATGTATGGCATAAGAATACAATTTTGAGTCGTCAAATCAAAAGCAACTTGAATTAGAGGTGGAGTGGTCCATCATTTATAGATATCACATAGAAGAAAAAACCCCAAATAGTTACAATGGAGGCCATATCAATCCCTCAAAACACTTGTTCTCTTGTTATTATAAATCCCTATTGAAGTAGGTTATATCATTAAATCCTGCATCTACTTTTGTGTCGACCTTGATTGATTCATGTTTTTCTTCAGGCACGACCAAAATAAAGGCTCAATTTTGCAAACATTGGTGCAGATGGGATACTCCTATTGAAAAATTATTATACGAGGGTGCTTTCACTACAAAATATAACTGCATTTGTATACAATACTGAGAAACAAACCCACAGAGAGAAAGCAATTTTTAAGGAGACCAAATTTGTTAAGGCAGAGGAAATGCAACCAAGATGGACTGGAGCAGAGGAAATAGTCACCTGGGGAGAAAAGGCTCTGAGATGTGCAGAGAATTGGAAGAGATGGTAGAGAACTAGGACTCAAATGGTAGATCTAACATGCATAACAATCATGCAAAGAAAATGGCACAATATTGGTGAAAGCACCCAAGTAGAGGCCATAAAAATAGTGGCTAAAATTATCATGTAGGGTAGGTATATGGTTGTTTTGATACCACTGTTAGAAACACTAAAAAATAGATTGAGATACATAAGCATGTGATATGCATATTATTAACAAGAGATACACACACACACACACACACACACACACACATTTTTCTAACCTTGATTTCATATTTCAAGAGATCTCTTGGACTGTCGTGACTGTTGGCATTCACTTGAGGCTTTCTGCCTTCCTCTCAAGTGAATAAGCCAAATTTACATAATCTCAGAGTATTATGTTTCAACATTTTCAAATTCTAAATGGGTTTTCTCACATGGTATTGAAGAACATGTTAGCAAAAAAAACTTTCACTAGTGTGAAATCCCATGCATCAAACTTTCATCTTTTTTGTTGTCCTCTGAATATTAAAATTTCAAATGGGAAGAGATTCTTGAAGGCCTATTGAATCTATCTTCCATCACAACACAACATGGTGGTGAATTTCTATTTCAATTTTGATGATGACACATGACTCTCTAAGTCCTAAGTACCACCTACAAAGTTTGGGGGAGAGTAACTTATTGTCACGTGTTGATTTGAAAGAGAGAAAATGTAACCAAATTCACATCACAAAGGCTCCAATTAAATAACAAAGACCACTTCACTTTCTAATCTAATGAGGATATTGAGAAAGCTTTACCTTGAGTTTGAAAGAGGCATAAGAACAAGTAGCACCAAAGACTTCTTTTCAAGAAAAAATTCCCTAAGAAATTTCATAATCATGTTACATTGGTCTACCTTGTTATTGATCCAAAGGAAAAATTAGGATGACGCAATTGCATAGAAAGATGACAAGAAGTCACAACAAAGGTGGTTAACTCCATTTTGAAGAATGGTGTTTTAGAAAATTTTTCCAATCCCTTAGAAAATTTGCAATGTATTCCAAGTCATTGTACAAAGGCATACCAATGGTAGCATGGAGAAATAAAAGACCATATTTGTAGCGAGGGTATTCCCCAAGGGTTTCTCTTGTCTTTTGGCTTTTGGAAACATAATTATTGACTTATTTCCACATTGAAATCTTCATAGTTTCTTTGATCACAAGTTTTTTACCGTATTTAGTGTTTTTTCCCATTAAAAAATCTAAGTATGTTATTGATGGTCATTTTTGTGTTATTATTTAAAAGCATAGAAACTAGAAGAAATATGGCACAAAATCAATGATCATAAAATAGAGAATTTATACACTCAAATGCCAACCACCACTCTTCTCTACTCCGATTTCCATACTCAGATGTCATATCTAACAAACCATATACCATAACCACTATGTTGGAACACCTAATCCTACATGGGTAGGTGTGGAATGCGAAAAGTCACAATGGAGTCCAAGTGACCTTGGAATGTGAAACCAAGAGTCACACCATTGTACTATAAATGTACATCATGTATAATGGAAAAATAAGTGAGCTACACGCTTATCATTCATTGTGTTGAGTCTCCTGTGTGTGTGTGTTTATTCTTCCTCATACACCATGTGTGTGTCTTAACATGGTGTTTAACATCGTGCCAATGAGGCGATTACGCCTGGCTCAGTGAGTGAGCCATTCATTTATGCTTTGTGCATATGTAAAAAATTCTTGAAAACATTTTTAACGACCTCAGATTGATTCTGTGACAGACATTTTGCCGCATTCAGACAGTGGTTTTGGAGAAGGAGCAGCATTCAGAAATTGGCAGCATTCAGGCATTGGCTTTGAAGAAAGGCAGCACTGCCCATCTGAAGGTTTTCATTCTAAATTTTTCTCTGCAATTTCTGCTCATTAAAATCTGCAATTTGAAGAGCTGTTGGATACTATTTATATTGGGTTTCTGAAGAAGAAATTTCTGGTTTTTACTGCAAAAGAAATCTGAGTTTTTCTGTTGAAAAAAAAATTCTTCATATCTGTTGTTGCTGGATTTGTTTCCTGCTGTATATTTGAAAGGAAAAAAATTTCTGCTGCTATTCTGCAAAGTCTTTTACTCCTCTGCTGTTTTAAATTTAAAAAAAAAAAAAAAAAAAAAAAAAAAATTAAAAAAAAATCTTTGCAACTTGGCCTTTCGTCCCCCCTTCACCTCTGCAACCCACTTCTCTATCCACACTCCCAATCCCTACACCTGCAACCTGCATTACAAAAAATAAATTTTTTTTTTTTTTTGAAAAGTCCCTCGGCCCCCCACATTCTTGCTCTCGACCCCTGCGCTTAACAATATGCCCTCACCGCTACAGCTCTCACCCTAATCCATAGCCCTCCTCACCTCGCGGCTATCACTCGAGCTCCTGCGTCGCTCCCCACTCCTCCCATCCAACCTGCGCACCTAACACACTACCCACGCTCCCATACTCTGCATCTTACATTCTACGCTCAAACGCTCTCCCTTACCACGTCACTCTACGCACACATCCCCGCACCATACCCGTTCCCCCTTACCTGCACACCACCTACAACGCATACATATTAAACTCTTATCGCTCCACCTTCCCTACGCTACAATATTCTCCCCACCCATACACTCTCCTCCCCCATACGCTCTCACATCCTTTTTAATTAACCTCCCTTACATCCTTTTTAATTAACTCCCCTTTTAAATAAAATTTCCGTCCCCTTTAAATTACTCCCATTTAAATATAAACTCCTCTCCATTTAATTCGTTCATCTCCCTTTTAAAGTAAATCTCCTCCCTTTTTAAATTGGTTCCCACATTCCTATTTTTATAATCATTTTTTAATCCCATTCTAAATTAATCCCTTTCCCTTTTAATAACCCCCCTCCCTTTTCTACATTTCCCTCCACGACTTTAAAAATAAAAAAAAATAAAAAATCGACTTTTTATTTTTAAATTCTTCCATGTCTAATTAATTCCCATTAATTTATTTTTTAATTAATTAAAAAAAAAAACAACAGAGAGAGAGGAAAAGAAGACATGAACAACAGAAAGGAAGAGGAAATGGCATAATGAGAAAATGATAAATTGCCTACATAGAGGAGAAAAGAGAAGATTACATTATATGATTTATGGCATTAATATAAAGGTGATTTTTTGAAGAATTTTACATGTGAAGACAAGTTTGCCATCATTGCAAAACAACTCTTTGAAGAAAATTCAGCTGCCTTAAAGGCTTCTTGCATAGTGTTTCAGCTGCACATCTACAAAATATTTTGCAGAGATATTGTATTGCATTGACATTGTATTGTGAGTAGATATTGCTTCTTCATAGTTGCAATCAGTATTTGAGTTGTTGGATTGTTGATTTCCCTCCATCATTGGAGGAGCACACTTTGTACTTTGAGAATTCTTTGGAGTCATTTGTATTTGTTGAGTCACATTGTAAACGGATGCATTTTCGGTTGAAGCCGACACCCTTTCATTTATTTTGAGCCTAAGTTGTTGAAATGGCCAAAATCAATGAGGCATTAGAGTTGTTGAATCACCTCATTCATTCCAATGTTGATGATATGATAAGAATGAGCAAGGATGCTCTTTGTAATATTTAGATTTTTTTACAAGATGCACAAGAAAATATCGAGTTTTTGTAGTTGGAATCTCAGCTTCAGCAAGACGAACTTCAGCAAAAGAGTCACCATTCTGAACCTGTGTCTGTTTAGAACATTGTGAAGGACTCTTATCAGAAGAAAGAAGATAAAGATGCAGTTGATTCCCATTCAGTTCCTTGTACAAGAGCAGATTTACATGCAGATGCAGCAGCTTAGCCTGCACTTTTCAAGCCCATCATTAGACCTTGGGAAGAGCTTGTCCACAACAAGCACCGAACTGGTCTTGGATATGACAAGGATGTGTCCTTTCATATTCCGGACTACACCAAGCCCATCATATTTCAGAGTGCCGGATTCTTGTATGACAGTTCACCTGCAGCTGTCCCAGATCATGCTCCACTTCCACAACAGATTGAGAAATGCCAACACTGTGATCGAGTTGGCCATATGAAAGATTACTGTTTTGATCTTCATCCATGCAAGCACTGTGGTCAGCACACCCATTCTTCAGACAGATGCTTCAGACACAAGCCTCCTGCAAGAGCCAAGATTCATCTTGGATGGATCGCTTCTTGGCAATGGGCATCAGCAGCCAAGAAGATGTTTACGACACATGTTAGAACTTGTTCATGAATATTGAGCAAACTTGCAGTTGAGTTTTCGCCATCATCTCACCTTGTCCCTGATAGGGGGGAAAATGGTGGTCATGTACAAGCTTCGAAGTCAGATCAAGCGAGCTTGAGCCACAATCTCTCATTCCATGTTCAAAGTTGTAGCCAGCAGTTCAAGCGAGCCTGAGCCACAATTTGTCCTTCCAGATTCAGAGATGTAGCCAAAGACACAGATGCCCATGAGCATGCCTTCGGTTGGTGGACAACCTTAAACCATCATCTTTGGTTGGTGGATAACCTAAAACCATCACAGGTAGTAGACCTCCCTTCTTTTAGGTTGAAGGTCTCCCTTTCATATATGAGGAACACTTTCTCTAGCAGAAGCCTTCAGCTTCTTGCCAGCTTTGGTTGAGTTCCAGGAAATGCTTCAAGCATTCCAGAGTTGTTGGTAATCCTAAAACCATCACAGGTAGTAGACCTCCCTTCTTTTAGGTTGAAGGTCTCCCTTTTATATGAGGGACAATTCCTCTAGCAGAAGCCTTCAGCTTCTTGCCAGTTTTGGAAGAGTTCCGGGAACTGCAACAAGTTTTGCGTTCTAGTGTTTGTGGTCATCCTAAAACCACCTCTTTTTTCCAACATTTCAGAGAGTTGATTCAGCCCAAGTGCTGCCATGCATACTTTGCAGATTTGTATTACAATTCTTTTCTTGGACTCACACATACCCCTTCGGATTAAGGGGGGATGTTGGAACACCTAATCCTACATGGGTAGGTGTGGAATGCGAAAAGTCACAATGGAGTCCAAGTGACCTTGAAATATGAAACCAAGAGTCACACCATTGTACTATAAATGTACATCTTTGTATAATGGAAAATAAGAAAGCCTCACGCTTATCTTTCATTGTGTGTTGAGTCTCTTGTGTGTGTGTGTGTTCATCCTTCTCATACACCATGTGTGTGTCTTAACATGGTGTTTAACACACTATCTATACACATTTTCTAATTGCGTCGAGAGACACATTCTATAACCTGGTATGAGGGTGACGTGTAATTCCATTCGTGCTCAATGTGGAGTTGACATGTGGATTTTCAAATAAAAATAAAATAGTCTCTAAATAAAAAATTAATGTTGAATATAGTAAAAAATAAAAAATGGATACACATATTTCGTTATTTTTAGTTAAAATGTTATAAAACATCGATAATCTCATTCTCACTATGCTAGCTCCATTGTTGATATTACAATATACTCTAAAAGGATATGTTAAGTACCATAGTATTATTTTAATTTTCTATATATATATATATTCACTTTTGGTTGTTTGAGGAAGACCTATAATTTTTTATACTTTAAAAAAATATTTCAATATAAGATTTAGATAAATTATTTAAATATGCAAGCTAATTAAATAAATTATTTCCAAGTTAATAAATTTATATTTAAATATTAACACAGATATATACATCATAATAAAATATTTTAATATTATAAAAGGAATTATTAAAGTAAAAAACCTTAAGTATTTCCTAATAAAAATAATAAGAGATAAATGTAGAATTTATTTATTTGTAAAATCAACAACATTATTAATGATAAAAATTCAATGTGGGTTATAAATAAAATATTTCAAGTAATATTGACATGTATTTAAAAAATATTAATAAAAAAAACACTTTAATGTGAACAATGTGGTTTATAAATGAAATATTTCAAAATCTCACACACACACACATATATTAAAAAACATAAATTTTCATGGTTAAAGCATTTAAAATAGTCTCACTAATCTAGATTTTGGTCCTTTTTTCATGTGTGTATAAAACAATATAGATCCATCTTAACCACATATCTAGAAAGCACCAAAAGGAATCATTTTTTCCAGATGCAATTTTTTTTTCAAGTTTTGATCCCTCTCAACACTTCGTAAATCCGTGATTAAAATGGATCTATATTGGTTTTAATGTGCATATATACCACTATCTTTCCCCATTGTGCACAGGTTTCCATACCTTTTCACATGTTGTTAATTTATACACTATAAACAATTATCACTAACAATAATCTAATGATTTCCTCAAGAAGAAGAAGTTATTTTAGCATCCACGAATCTAAAGATAGTCTATGGGACAAATTACTTCTCTCTCTAGCTCTTGTATTCAGCCCTTTTCCTGTGAAGTTTCACAATAAACACTTCCAGCTTCTCGACAAACCCCTCGTTGAATAGATTATCCCAAGAGCTAGATGCCAAAATATCTGCATAACTTCCCCCGTTGTCTTTGAAGGCCTCACATTCTTAAATGAAATGCATTTCTGTTTCCACTTTTATGGAAAAACAAAAAATACACTCTTTCCTCTCACACTTCTTGGCCTTTTCCAATGCCGTGTTTCACAACGGAGTTGATGAGAGCTTGTTTCACAACAAAGTTGATGAGAATTAGTCCTTAATTGAGCAATAATAATTTTGGCTCTCCAAGAAATATTGCCCCCTATGTACGCTTTTTGTTTATCATTATGAGTGTGATTAAACTCTTCAATATAATATTTTTTCTTTCTCTCTAGCTCCTTCTCCCAAATACATTTGTGAAACTTATCCATAACCAAAGCTTTTACGTCCTTTCTATTTGTGAGAGACATACTCAAGCAAATACCCCATTTTATTTGTTAAACAAAAATAATATAATACCTAATTAAGAAAATGGAAAATAATTTACCAATAATATATACATTATAATGTAATAACAATTTAAAAAAATGAAAAATAGTTAACCAAAAATGTATACATTATTTTCTCATACATGTGACATGAACCCTAGTCAATGTCGTGGAAAACAAAGTTGCAATCATTGAAACGCAAACACCACAATATATAAGACACTTACATGACCCAGGAAAAAAAAGAAAAAAGGGTTTAATCCATTTTGGAAAGGTCGTGGGTTGTTATCAAACGAAACCCAAAACCGCGTGCAGTAACCGCCATTGGGGCCCCACATATCTACTAAATTGAACTTTCCAATAAAAATTCTTCACGGTTGGATTTGGCATGAATAATGGAGAAGCCATATCAATTATCAGTGGAAGTTCGACTTAGTTCTAAGAAGAGATTGGATATTACATTAAGGATTTGCAGAAGAAGAAGTTTTGTTTTACAAAGGTAACCTTTTTATTCCTTACCTAAGTTTTCAAAACTATATTTAAGTAAAAGATTAAAACCATTTGGACCATTATAGTTTGACATTGGGGTATCCACTTGTAAAAATGAAGAGGAAGTGGAAGTTGACGTTGCCAGGGACATAAGGTTACCGGTTACCCATTAGTATTGGAAGTTTGATTTATTTTTAAGGATATTTGTTTGATAGGAAAGATCCAATGAAGGAGGAGTTAAGATGTTTTATATTGGTTACAATCCAAAATTTTTTTGGGCTGTTTATTTCTTGAGTTTAATCAATATAAGTTAGGTTACAATCCAAACCAAACCACTCGAACTAAAAATCATTAGCGAATTAGTTATGAAAATGAAAAAAATTAGTAAAAAATTGTAAAAGTCCAAGTTTTGTTTTGCAAGATAGTTTTTTTTTTATATATAATACATAAGTTTTCAAAAATATATTCAACATAAAAAACCATTTGGATCATTATAGTTTGACATTAGGGTATACACGTGTAAAGTAAAAAGGAAGTTGAAGTTGCTAGTAACATAAGGTTTTATAAGTTTGGAAGTGAGACGAAATATTTTTAAATTTCAATAACATAAGGGATGCATATTAAAAAAAGGTTATGTATCAAGTTAAATTTAAGTATATAAGTTTGTATTTGGAAGGATATAATATAATTTAAGTAATTAAATGGTTGTAAAGAAGGACATTTTTTCTCTCTTTAAAAAAATGTTTTTATGTATTAATTTGATGTTTAGGTAAACTAGTCTAGATTCATCTTAATTCTGGATTTCTCAAGCGCCAAGAAGGATCAAATTAATCAAGGTGCAAATCTCTTTTTTTGATAGAAAAACTTACTTAACGAAAAGTTTTCAGCTTGGGAGATTTGATCTCTCTTGGTGCTTGATAGATCCAGGGTTAAGATGGATCTAGGTTGGTTTCAGTGGTTGGCGGTCACACAAAATTTGTTGAACATGTTGGAAATACTAAGAGGGGGGGGTGAATCAATATTTCTTTTCAATTGTTATTTTTACCAGTTGGATCACTTATATTTAGAACACAAAATGAACAATAAGAATAATACTTTTATTAATCTATTATTTACAATAAATCCAATACAATAGTGTAGGGCTCCAATCCTAGATGAAGACACCAATCTTCAATCCTTCTAGGCACCAACCTGTACTTTGCCAAGCACCGACTTGGACTTCACAATGCTCTGACCTATAGGGCACCAACCTTATCTTCTAAGGCTCCAACCTCTAGGGCTCCAACCCTATCTCTGGTACAGGCTCTAACCTGGTTTCTTGAGGACTCCTATCTTCTAGGGCTCCAACCCTATCTCCCAAGGCACCAACCTTGTCTCTACGAGGCTCCAACCTCTTGGGCTCCAAACCTCAGCTTCACTTTGTCAAAATGTGTTTGGTTATTCTTCACGACTCCCAAAGTATTCTTCAACGAGCCCTGTCACTCTTCAGCTATCCCCTCACTTAGTCTCCACATCACATCATCAATGAAAACCTTGATCTCTTAGAAGGTGTCCCCATTGCTCTTCATCGTACCCAAGCAAAGATCTGCAAATCACCTCATTATGATATCATGGTCTTCAATGATATCTATAAGACCTCAAGGTGTCTTTGATAAGCATCCCAAGTTCTTCAATAAGATGTCTTCAACACAATGTTCCAAGATTGCCTTGATGCTTCAATACTCCTGCTCCAAGGGTTCTTCAATGGGGCTGCTTAAATATCTTCAATGACTGCTCCAAAGATGTTCCAACGTCTGTTATCTTCAAGTTTCACAAATAATCAAAATATCTTTCAATGCTTCAAGGTTTCTGACTGGTGTTTCTAGCACTGTTCCATCAACCAAAGTCTACTGTTCCTTCAAGAAGGACTTTGCTGTATACAACAAATATCTGAGCCAAATTCAATATGCAATAAACACTGTGTCTCTAATAAAGATATGCAAGGAAAAAATCCCAATGTTGTGTTTGCAAGGCGACACTATAGATCCAAATTTGTTTTCAAACATGCCACCACAAATCCAAAAGATGTCACCACAGGTTCAATTTTGCTTCTTGACAATTGTTTCAAGTCCAAACTACTTATCTTCTGATGAATGACCATAGGTATGAGATGTCCTTTTGATGAATGCCCACATGTATGAATATCTCAAGGATGGTTGTTTGATCTTACTGCACAGTCTTTTGCAATTTATGACTGAGCTCCAAACAATGGTATGAGGTAAGGTTTGTGTATAAAAAATGGCACCTCAAATCTGAGAAGAGGCGTCTCCCACATGTGGACCGTTCTAGTATATTACCCACTGAAACCTCAACCAGTCCACAGTGAAATATTTCATATTTGTGAGATGTTAAACCAAGCTGCCCATCAAGCTGTAACTATCCTCAAGATGTTTTAACCCTTAAAAAAAAATATTTTTCGGCCAAACAGTGATTTAAAAATCCTCCTCGACCTCCTTCATCCTTCTATACTTGTTCTATAAAATCTTGACCGAATTCATAGTTGAAATGAGGTGTTGGACGTCATATTTATATAGGATTTGACTTATAACGAATAGACATGTCCTTTTGGAGTGAAGCCGACATGTATGACTGAGTGTAGGTCGACCAACCTTTAAAAAAATATTGTATTTAAACTTCAAAATTCATTTTCTCACAAACTATAAGGAGTTAGGAGATGAGTGAGGGCTCGTTGGAAAGAGGAAAGAGTCCTCTTCAAGATGGTAAAGGAGTCATTGTGATAGGATGCCTATAGGGTGACAAAAAATAATTTTCTTTGTGACTGTTATGAAATTTTTAGTGTAGACCAAGAGATGACTATTTTGGAATTTTTGTGCAGTCCTTGATTCTTTATGGATAAGGGTATAGGGACTACAATTTAAGGGCTTTTCCATAAGAGCTTCAAAGTAGTCTTCCAACCATCATCCATATAATCAAATGTGTTATCATGAGATCTTCCAATTATGTCATCATATGTCATCAAGTATAGTGTAATTGTTATAGGCACATTATAGGCACTTAGGATTTACATCAATCTTTAAGGCATTATGGGCATCTTAGATCCCTTTCTTTAGAGTAAGGACATCATCATCATTTTAGGCTTTATCTTCAAGAGCAAGAACATATAATCGACATCAATCTTCATAATTGACATCAATCACTATGAGCATCAATATTCATGTTTAGAGCATCATTAATGGCTTTACATCTTCATAAAGTAAGAGCAACCTTAGCATCTTCATAAATGGCATCCTTAGTACCTAAGGATTACATGAGGTTCACTGATATCACAAGAATATTTTCCATCTCCAATAATGCCATATTGACATCAATGACAACTTTGACTAACATAACATCTAATTATTCTGATAATTTTAAATATGCTAAATGTGTCTAAGATTAATCTAGTCATTTTAATTTTAAATTTGTTCAATTACCTCAGTTTGTTAAGATGATAGAGATTGTTAATAACTTGAATGATGAAAAATGATGAAATAAAAATTGTGATCAATCTCAAAATTGTGACAATGTAACAATGTTGAATGATAGAAAATGTGAATAATAAGAATGTAGTCAATTAAAAATAGTCTTCATTGTGATCAATCTCAAACTATTTTCTTCTATTGTTCTTATTGTCACACTTGTTAGTTTTGCCACCTTTTCATATCAATCATATGAAAAGGGTGTGAAAATTTCCTTGAATGCACCAACTGGAGTTTACTCTTTTTAACTTGTTAGTAGTGTATCTATTTATGACAAATAACATATAAATCATTGATACATTCATCACAATAAAAAAAACACCACAGAATATAAAATCACAAACTCAGAAATATATGCACATACATAAAAATCTACACCAATATTTTTGGATTGAATGTCCCAAAAAAAACCTCGAAGGGAAAATCAATACAGATGAAGGTTTATTTTATTATGCAACATTTTGAGAATAATTACAATTTGGATGCCCAATTGACAATTATTTGACAAATATATTCACAAAATAATTTGGAGATCAAATATTTCCTCTGCTAATCAATTGGGCCTCCTTTGGCTTGCTCGAACCCCACACTAGCTACTCGCACTGCATCCTGGAATGAACACTATTGGATTTGGATAACTCACATTGCTTGCAAACTGCCTCAAAGTGAGTCGTCATGCCTCTCTCTGTCACTGGAACCACTCGCTCTGCCTTCTGGAAATAGATCCGCCCTCTAGCTGCTGATCTATGGTTCTTCTGGCAATTTGCTCAAGGGTTTCTAGTTATTCACACTGCTACAACCTCCATGCAAATGAATTTTAGTCTCCCTTTTCCTGTCACTCTGGCACTGGAAAATCACTAGGAAACTCTTCAAAATCTTGCTCCCTCTCTCTGATGCTCTCCCTTTGGCTCGAACTGCGCCCTCACTGAATTTGCAAACTGGGTAGCTCGATTTGCCACTACGATCACTTTAGTGACTCTGATGCTTTCTCCAACCCATTTGAACTCTTATAATCTCTCGTTGAGTCTTCAACGACCACAATTTAATCTCCACTGACAACTAAGATCAATTAGACTTCATCATAGAAGTCTCTAGAGCAATCTCGAACATACTTAATTAATTAATTTTAATTTACCACTTTTCCTAAGTTAGACTTCAGCAATATTTTAATTATGACATATTAATTTAATTAAGGTATTTCCCAAGCTTATCTCGCGAAACCTTTTCTAGGTTTTGAAGATCTCGTCTTAGCCTCTTAGTATTATCTGAGACTAGAACACTTGTTTGATGCTACCATAAACTAACAAAGGGTAGTTGAAATTGTAGACCATTCAAATCTTTAACTCTAGCTATTGTAGTAAATGCAGTACTTTGTCTCTATTACTCTCCAATATTAATGGTATCTTTCTCCAAAGTCAATCATTATGATTTATGGAGTGTTAAATCCCAAGTAAGTTTCAATGATAGTTTTATATTATCTCATTTGAATGAAAAGTGACTAATAATGTTGAATGATAGAAAATGAGAATAACAAGAATGTAGTCAATTACAAATAGTTTGCAATTTCAAGAAGCAAACATTTCAGGTAAGTAAACATTTTATTTTAGATGAAAATTCAAGCATTTTACTTATGATTGAATTATTATAACACATAAATCAATGCACGTCATCAATACATTTTTTTGTTTACATTGAAATTAATGCATCCACTTCAATCAATCAAATCGGATTAGGAATCAACATCTACACTAAAATCAATGCATATATTTTAGTGAAAAACCAAAATGTTCATGACTTTCTAAATCCAACATCTTCTACATTTTGTAAAAGTCTTCATCTTCCTCTATGATTAATAATGTTCAATATTATATAATACTATATAATATATGTATTTGTCTCTATCTTTGTCTCTTTCTTATTTAACCTCTCCCCCTTCCATCTCTCTCTCTCTCTCTCTCTCTCTCTCTCTCTCTCTCTCTCTATATATATATATATATATATATATATATATATATATACCTTCCTTCATCTCTCCTCCTTTGTTTCTCTATCTCACCCCCACAAATATGCACACACTCTCTCCCTTCCTCCCTCTCTTCTTCCCTCTTCCCCCCACTCCATCTATATCTCTATCTCTCTCCACCTTTCCTTCTTTGTCTCTATCTCACCCCCCAAACATACCCACACTCTCTCCATATTTATCTATGTCTCCCTTACCCTATTTCCATCTCTCTCTTGTCACTTCGTCTCTCTCCCTCACCCTATCTCCATCTCTCCCTTGTCACTCCCCCCCTCTCCCTCTATATCTTTCTACTTCCCTCCATCTCTCTCCCCCTCAAACCCCATTTCTCTCTTTTTGTAATGTTCCCATTTTTATTTTTCTCCTTAGTACAACTAGAGTGGATTTCTAGGACAGGGGATGGTCAGACCACTGGAGCAGGTTCGTGTCGTCAGGGGTTCCGAGGGAGTTTTGAGGAGTTTTTATGAGATCTAATGGCATTCGCTTGGCATAATTCATCATCTGCACAATTCGTCTTTCGTTCCGTCGCATTTTGATGACTTTAAAAAATTAACATTAATATGGGGCCGAACTTAACATTCCAAGAAGATTATATGATGGAACACCTCAGAGTAATAGCTCGTTGGAACTAGAATGAGAAGATCTTCAGGATGGGATGCTGAGAAGTGACTTATAGTGGCCGAAGAGAGCATGGTGGGCGATTTACCATTTTCCCTAATTAAAAATGACTTTAGTCATTTAATTAAGGAAAAATAATTAATTAAAGGAAAAGGCTCAAATGTGACTTATCTCCCTCACTTACTACTAGCTCTCATATGCTAGAAAGAGAAGTGCACAAGGGAGCCCTCAACCGTAATTGGAAATTGACCCCTTCGCATAATAATATTGTAATGAGCGAGCGATCAAAGGTGCTTTATTGAAAACCCCGATCATATATTTCAGTTCCGAGCACTGTTGGGTCCCCCTCCCTGCCCGTAGAGGAAGGATCGAGTTGTCCAGCGTATCCCGCTGGCACCCAAGAGAGGAAGTCGAGTAGAAGTAAGCAATATAACAGTTTAGTTCTCCGTACCAAGGAAGCGCAGTCTGTAAAATTAAATTAAAAAGTCAATAAGATAAAGTCAATGGAGGAGTTTATAAAATAATAATAAAATAATAAAATAAGATGCTTCTAAAGGCTTGGAGATCTACCCATCAGATCTATAAAAGAGGAAGACGAGGTCATTTGGAGACATATTGGATTTGATTATTGTTCTGTGTGAGAGGTTTGAGAACTTCGTTCTCTACTTCATTAGTAGCCCTAGGACGGAAACCCTCGAGTACGTTGTTGAGTGTTTGATGAAAACCCAACTCTCTTTGAGGAAACTTTATTCAGGAGTTTTATAGAGCTTCAGGGATATTGGAGTGAGGATCATTCAAGTCCTCAATTGGGGCTTCATTATCTTTCAGTTGATTCAGTGGTCTCTGTTGTTGGAGGGAGAGTGCAGTTGTTCAGTTGTAGAGGCCGACGCAATGCAACTGATTATCTTGGAGGCCAACTTTTCATCTCAACTATTTCGGTTGAATATGCATGTAAAACCTCAGTTTATGTATTATAAATAAAATTGCGATTCCTTATGCTCATTATTGTTATTTGCATGTCTTGTGTTGTT
Organism: Pinus albicaulis; assembly: GCA_034641835.2. Classification (NCBI taxonomy): domain Eukaryota; kingdom Viridiplantae; phylum Streptophyta; class Pinopsida; order Pinales; family Pinaceae; genus Pinus; species Pinus albicaulis. The sequence continues at coordinate 491,821,951 of CM076574.1, forward strand.
AAATTTTACATGGAAATCTTCTGTTTATGGATGGAAATTTTATTTGAAGTACTTCCGAGTTAAAATTTCAAGAATGTTCCAAATTTTTGGCATTTAGGACATTACATTTTTCCTTCCTCTCTCTTCCCCCTCCATCTTTGTGTCTCCAACTCTCCCTTATCACCTCCTCTCTCTCTATGTCTTTGTTCTTCGCTCCCTCTCTTTCCCCCTCCAATTCCACCTCTCTCCCTTCCTCTTTCTCCCTCTCTATCGCCCCCTCCCACCTCCCCATCACTCACTCTCTCTCTCTGCCCTCCAACTATGTCACTATCTCCATCTCTCTCCTTCTCTCCCCCCCTTCTCTGTCTCTCTCCGCCTTTTCCCCTCTTTCTCCCTTTCTTTTTCCCTCTTCCCCCCCTCCATTGATACGATCGAGAATTGTCACTCTATGTAATCAACAATATATGTAAAGTTTAATATAATAATACTTATATTGGAGATGATTATTTCTATAATACATTAGAATAATAATAACCAATATTATTGATTATTATACCAATAATAATATATAAAGAAATAATTTGTTAAAGAATCAGTAGTATGTTATCTTTACATTCTAAATAGACCAATTTCTTCTGATAAAATTGGTAGCTTCATGTCTTACATTTTACATTACATAACATTTTGAATTTTGCATTACATTTATATATTATTAACTTGAATATTAATTAAAACATGTGAAGCCATTATTATTATCCTCGACATTTAAAAAATGTTAACATACTTACATTACACCACAACATCTCACATACCGAGTTGTACAACGCCTCTCAACACAACAATAGCTTTAAAATTAGATTACTATTATTATTATTATTATTATAAAAGAGAGTGATGACTTTGTATCTTTAACATTTACTTAATATCATTAAATATATATAACAAACATCAAATCAACCACAAAAAACATCACATTCAATGCATACATATACCTTGAGACACAACGTGTAGATTTATCAAATGAGTTAAAAAGAAGGTAGGAGAAAATATGCAACTCAATGACGATTTTCATTTGAAAAGCTAGATATTACATATTAAAATTTTTAAAAAGAAATTCAATGAGAACTTACTAGGAAAGATGATAGAATTCATTACTTAAATAATAATACCCAAGATCTGAAAAAGAATTCAACAAGTTACCAGAAAAATACGAAGAAAATTCTTAATACTTGTATCATCTCTTGTCATCAACCATCCCAAGCCTTAGGAATAGTGAATCATGCAAGGGTTTATTTAGCACACCAAATCTCCTTCAAGAACAGAGCATCTTTAAAGGGATAAACAATGTAATAAACATATAGTGGTAATAATAATAATAAATGAACTGGCACCTTTTCACTAAAAGACATGACATATTCAAAGGATATGACTTATAAACCATTGTGACTAGTCAATGTATACCATCACATATCATTGTTTCATTTCATATCATCCATTAATATCCTATACAACTATATATAAACTATTTGTCTTTTAATATATTTTCGTCTATTATGCTTAGGTTGGATACTCAATAAATGAACTGAGAGTTCACTATGAGAATACTTTTAATCCACTTGCAAAATATACTTCCATCGAAACCATTATATCTCTTACATCAATGGTGTGGTGGTATTTATATCAAAAGGATGTTAAGTCTACTTTTTTGAATAGCTTGATTAAGCAACTATAGATTGACCAGACTAAGGCTTTTGAAGTGCATATGTGAAGTACCCATGTGCACAAGACTAAAGAAGGCCCTTTATCGACTTATGTAGGCAGCATGCGCATAGGTACTCAAGCAATGATGAGTGCTCACTAAATTTGGGCCTCACCAAGACTGTTGCAAATCTTAATCTCTTTTAGTTATTTGATAAAATCTAATAAGCATATCCTAGGTTTATGAAGATGATTTGATCTTTACACGTAACTAAGAGAAATTCATTACAAAGTGCAAAAGGAAGCTAGCCAATGAAATTGACATGGACATAGGCCTTAATGCACAACCTTTTGGGTCAAAAAGTTTGGCTAGATACGCGAGGTTTTTTTTGGACATGGAAAGTATGAAGTAGAGATTCTAAAGATATTTCAAATGTTAGATTACAAACATTGGACACTTTTATGGCTCTAATTCTAAAGTCGTAAGTTGATTTAGACTCAAATTTAATAGATCCTTGTCTATACTGAGTTGATTGGTTCCCTTATGCATCTTGTAGATATTGGTATTGACATATGTTTTCTAGTGAATCCATTGAGCCAATTCATGGTTGAACCTAGGGAGATTCATTGCAAACTTGTTAAGCATGTGTCCCAATACTTGAACAACATAGTTCATTATGGCTTGAGGTACATGGAAGATGGTGAGTCACTGTCACATGGTTTTGTTGACTCTCACTAGGCAAGAGATGCTAGTGCTAGGAAGATCACTTTAGGGTTTTGTTTTAGCTTGGGCATAAGTACGATTTCCTCATTCAGTAGGAAGTAGCGACCAACTGAACTCAATTCAAAAGAGGCAACGTATTTGGAAACCTATTTTGATATTTGTGAGGCCATAGGGCCTCACAAGTTGATAGTAAAGTTGACTTATGAGATCATTAAGGGAGCTTTGAGATTAAAAAAATGTTCTAACAAAATCAACTTTGAAAGAACCAATAAGATTCAATATGATGATGTCATCCTCAAAGGGTAAATATTTTTAGAGGGAAAATAAAAATCTATTTTTAATTGCATTTTCGGCTTATCTCCTTATAAGTTTCCTCAAATTTCAAGTATGCACCCATTAGACACATAAATAAATTCCACATCTAACAAGTGCCCACTCTGCATACTTTTGAGTAGATCTACATTGAAAAAAATTGAAAAAACAATAAAAAAATAGTTTATTTCTTTTTCTTTAAAAAATTATCGGCTTTTATTTTATTATTTTTTGTAGGAGACCCATTTTAGACCTCAAAATTCCCCTAATGGTTGAAGCCTTCAATTGTTCACTATGACCATCAATGTTGCATAATGCTCTTTCGGAATCCAATGTTTGATCATCACTCCAAGCATATATATCTCCAATACAATTTCCTCAAAGAAATGGTTCAAAAGGAAGCCATCGTTCTTGAGTATCTTCCTTTAAATTGGCAAGTGGCGGAGACCCCTAGGAAACGGGAGGTTCAAGATGAAGAGGAGAAGACTTGGTTTGGTGGCCTTTGCAAAAAGGGAATGTGAGATTCCCTATTGCTCTATATGATTTCTCCTTCAATAATGGCACAACGATCTCCAAAGGATCTGATTTGCAGTCTTAAAGTTTGTGCAACATTGATTGTTGTATGTAAGGTGCAACCTAAGTATAACATGCATACGTGCACCATATTTATCATGCCTTAGAAGTGTTTTCCAATTTATGAACAATTGTCCTTTTTAAAATTAGAACTATTTTTCTCATCTTTAGTTAAGCGTTTTTATTAAATTAGGAAAAGCATATAACCAGATTTAGCTTAGGTGCTTGATTCAAGGAAGGGGCTTGGATTAGGGCTTCTTCCCAACTGAGGCACACCACGGGAATTATTTTATTTCTGTAAACCCTGGTCCTCTATTAGTATATGAAAAGATAGAGAGGGTGACCTCACTAGACACGGAGTGAAATGAGTTACAGGTAGTTTTAAGCCGCCACATTGTAATTTCCTCTTTCCCTGAATAGAAGGGTGCTGCAATTGAGAAATACAATCCTGAATTTGCTATTTATAATTTCATCTTTACGTAGATGTAGCACTTAGATTCTGCTGTTTTGAGAGGAGTTTGAACGTTTCCCAGCTCTTGGGAATTAGTTTTCAGAAGTGCAGATCTGCCTACCATGTATCAAAATTTTACAGAGTATCTTCTGGCAAGCAGTTCCTAAGTATAATATATACAAATTTTGAAGAGTTTCTCTGTCAAATCTTCAATCGTCAACAATCATCAGACTTAACTTGTTAGGGTTCCCTTCCTCAAGGGCCAAAAGTGTACAAGTAACTGCTCAGTATCGGCCCCATATACAGAAAACACTAGATGATGAGAACGTAACTACTTACCAATACACGACCATGGCAATCCAGTAAGGACAGATATATTGTATTCTGAAATATGCATTCGTATTGCAGTTCAGTTATTAAAGAAAATAAATCATTGCACTTTAGCCTTGCTTAAGAATCTAATGCGGACATCACAAATAAGGACAAAATAAGGTACGAATAATCTATGCTGAAAAAGGGTACCTGCAGTCATTAAGGAATATGTAGCAAGTCACCTGACGTCATCACATTAATGATTAAACAGTAATGCTTGATGCAGAAAAAAAAATTGGTTTGGTGACCTAGTGTTCATAAACAACAAAGAATATAATGCGAACCCAATGAAACTTGAATGATTCCCAATGGCATAGTAGGAGAGATGAACAAAAATTACCTCTGGCACTAGAGTCGTCAATATATAATGAAAAAAATATTCTCTGAATTACATCTTCTCAACCAGTCACCCATTAAACTATTTTGAACAAATCACAGGTCCTAAACTAAATGAATGAAGGCTTTTAATGGTGGAATGATGCATAAAAATTCAGTAAAATTGTCTCATATACAAATTCTTAGCCAGATTGTAAGTTATGCTAATGTGCCATTCTTACAATTCTCAGCATTGGGATCAGTATATTCTTCGTAAGCAGACCATTGTTATAATCTGTATCAAGCAATTTACAAAGGCCTCTGAAGTGCTAAACAACATATGAGCATTAAGTTGATCCTCAGTAATCATCACCTCTGGATATAACTTCTTTGCATGTTGGACGAAGTAGAATTGTATGTTCAAATTGTGAAACATAACTTCCCTTGATATCACAAAGAGGAGGATATGGCTGCAATATTAAGAGCATTACAAGCAACATTAATTATTCAGTAACACCATGGAATCAGAATATAAAGGTACTTTGAAAATTATGTATCCACAAACAATAAGGAACTCTGGAATTAAAATGTGATGCAAATTCACTTAGGTATCCAAGGCAACTTGCAATATATAAGTAAAAACAAAGAACCTACAGATACATAGAAGATGCATGTTGATACCAAAAATGATCATCAACCATTTCTAGCATGTCCATTGACAAAGTTAATCACCAGACACAACATCCCACAGAAAAGGAATTTGGGACCAACTCCAACCCAAGGAAACATTACTCTTATACACATTGCCTTTTTTAAAAGGAAATTGTATATGATGTGACCTGTAAATTGCCATAGATATTCCACTAGAACCATTCATCATAACATATTTTTCAATATTCTAAAACCTTTTACTATGTAGTGTATTACCTTAGATCTTAGATTTGATACTACTGAAGTAGCTCTCAAAATTACGGAAATAACTTAAACCTAAATGAAAGAAATAAGCAAATGAACATGATTTGATATTACTAAATTAGCTCTCAAAATTATGAAATTAACTTAAACCTAAATGAAAGAAACAAGCAAATGAACACAAGATGTGTCCCAGAAAAGCCCACAGGGAAAATTCAGCTAGATAGTGAGGCCTATGCTATATTTTTTTTTGTGAATTATGAAATGCAAGTACAAAGGAAGGGGCACTCACTATAGAGTTTCCATGCACATTGTGACCTAAATGGCTGTTATAGAATCTTCTACCTCCACTATTATTCTTCAATATCCCACTCCTAAATGATCTACTCAAATCTGAAACAATAACAATACAAAAAGAATGGAACCCCCCCTCTTCCTCACAGCCCACTGCTTAATGCAGCATGATAGCCATCTCTTTAGGTTAGGGCTTTTGCATGCCTCAACCCTCAAGTAGAGTTAATATTTTGGATCCTCGAGAAATTTCCTGAAAGGTCACACTCAACTAGCTTCACATGTGGGTAATGGGGGTTGACATGTGTTAGGGTGATACCCTAACCCCCTAGATACATTATTAATGTATATGGCACATTAAATAGTTAGTTAATAGTCACTCATTGTAAAAAGGATCCTCTTTGTTAATAAAAACCAAATTAGTTAGTACGCTCACATTATAAGTGGGCCCTTAGGTAGTTAATATTATCTATGCATAGATATATATTGAGTAGAAGGTTATGTAATGTTCTTTCAAAAATTGTGATTGTATTTAAAGCTTTGCTCTTGGAGGCTGCCCACTTGAAGAGGCAAGTGAACATAGCTCTCTATTTCCTATTATCAAAGAGATCTTTCTTGGTTTTATCTTTTTTCTTTCTTATGTTCATTGGTTTTGCACTGTATATTATGTGAATCACACTACAAGTGTTATTACAGCTCTTTCTTTGGTAGATAGTGGGACAATTTTTTTGCTTTGTATTGATTTTTGATGTGAAAAGAGGGTAATAGAATTTAGGCCAATTTCTTAAAAAATTTGTGCAGAAATTGAAGAATCTAATCCATGGACTGAATTCTTCCAAAAAAATGGCCATTTTCTAAAATTAATTAATTAAAACAAAATCATACAAAACAAAGTTCTGGTGATGACTACAAATTTTGTAGAATGGATCTCTTTTTATAGAGAGCACAAATTTCAGTCCTCAAACTAGTTCCAAAAGATCCAAAGAAGTGGTGGAATTTCATAATTAGGGTCATCATAGCCAATCCGAGAAGTATAGAAAAAGTTCAGATTATTTTGTACTTTTGTTACCCACCAGAAACTAGGTAACCCCATAGGAGAAAGTTTCCCTCATACTTTGGACAGCTAGCTAGCCAGCAGCTCTACGTTTGCTAAATATATGATGATATGCCACATTCCTCCACCATTTGCATTGATCAGAGAACTCTCACCATCTCTTATTCCTCTTGGAGGAAGGTGGGTCACCACTCGACAAGTACTTTAACCATTTTGCAATCATGTGCTTTTACTTAATGTTTTGGGCATTCTAACATGGATTAAGGGTGATCTGGATGATCGATCTTGACTGTAAGCTTGTTCTCTCACCTTACCAGGGGGTGTTAGATTTTGACCCTAGTCCAATGGAGCTTCCTTTGAGGCCTTCCGATTATAGGAGGGGCACTACTTGGGAAACTTGGATTGAAGTAGTATGTCTATAACCACTCCATACTTACCACTCTTCACCATTCCTATGATTTCATGTCCATCCTTCAGGTTTGTTATCATTGGTTGACTGGGATTAGCACCCTCATAACCTCATCCTTGAGTCTGGGTTGGAAACTTTGTCCTGGAGGTTAATGTAGCTACAAGAAAGGTAAAAGCATAAACTGGCCACAATGAAAAAAAAAGAAAACTCAACATGCAAAAGATGGCCATGTTGGAAATATTGAGAGGGGGGTGAATTGGTATTTCTTTTCAATTGTTATTTTTACCCGTTAAAATCACTTATAATAAAAAACACAAGATGAACAATTATAGAATAATAATTTTATTAATCAATGACGAGGGCTCCAATCCTCTTTACAATCAATCAAGTACAATAATAATTAGGGCTCCAACCCTAAATGAAGATACCAATCTCCAATCCACCAGGCTCCAACCTGTACTTTGCCAAGCATCGACTTGAACTTCACGAGGCTCCGAACTCTAGGGCTCCAACCCTATCTTCCAAGGCTCCAACCTTGTCACTTTGAAGCACCAACCTCTAAGCTTAGACACAGGTATTCCAAAGAACCCAAAAACTGTTAGTGAAAATTCCACTCGGTTAATGTTTTATTAAAATAATTAATTATTTTAATGGAGACCATAAGTCTAAACTTAGGGAAATTGAATAATTAAAGGACATTAATAAAACAAAGTGAGAATAATCTATAAAAGGCGGAGATCAAGTGATGTTATAATCTTAGCGGTTGATTAGAAATCTAATCTCGGCCGTTGATTTCTCAAGGAGAAGACTATGAAGGAAGGCTTGAGGGTCATTTGGAAAGACACACATGGAGTGAATCTTGAGATCGAATTCTTTTGATGGAGCAGTGCTCGAACAAAGATCAAATCTAAGTGATTCAGTGAAGTGAGGGGCAGAGTAGCTTCCGGAGAGAGATTTTCTCAGCTGAAGAATCATCAGCAGAGAGAGGCAGGAAGACATCCAACAAAGGCAACACAGAGGAAGCCAGGTTGATGCAGAGATTGCACGAGCCAGTCAGGGATCCGCAGAGGTTCAGAGGGAGTCCGAGATTCAGCTGTCGGATCAGATCCAGAAGCCGGAAGTAGGGGTGTGAGACCGAGAGGCCCAAATTCGTGATCCCGGGAGTCAGGTCGATCCTACGCTGGGGTGACGTAGTGATCTCCAGAGGCAACTTTTCCAGTGACCGGATCAACCAAATTTTCTAGTGATTGTGTGAGGTAAAACTCACATTTTCTTTCTGCCAATATTTCTCTTTGTAACTGCATAACCCTTGGAGGTATTCAATGATGTATTTAGAAACATCTACTGCTTAATAATACAAGCCCTCAAATTTGCTGCACTGGTTTTCCCGCATTGGGTTTTTCCAGGGACTTGTGTCCAAAAATAATTGTGTCCTATGTGTGATTGATTTCTTGCTTAGTTTCCTTGTTTCATAATCATATTTTATTCAATGTAGGCTGCTTCAGTAGTTACTTCAATAATTCAGATTTAAATTAATTATGTAAATGTAATTTACTTAATAGGAGAAGTACACTCAATTGATGCAGTAGGATTCCTTAGATTGTCAAATCTAGGAATTTTCACATGGTATCAGAGCATTTGATGTGAAATAGGTAGAGAAGATTTGAATATGAACTGAAGGCCGAATTGCTGCAGTAGCAACAGATTGAATCCCCAGAGGGATTGCGCAGATCTAGCCCGAAGGGCTGAAGTCTTGAGGTTGTCTCTCTTTGAGTGAGTTGACAGAGAGGTAGGACTTTGTCAAGGCAGAGAGAGTTGCGCAGAGCCTTCACGCTGAGCCAGAGGGATGCAGTTTTTCTGCAGGTGGTTGTCGGGCAGAGAAGCGTTAGAAGAAAGAAAAAGCACATAGTGGGGAATTCTTCCTCAGTGAGTTCCTAGCTGAGGAATTCCACATTTTTCCAGGATCTGAGCAACAGATCAGGGTATCAGATCTACAAGCTCCTGAAGGAGTGCATAAGCCTACCTAGGCTGCGCAGAAGGGGAGAAAGGGGAAGAAGTTCGATAGTGTTCGGCTAAGATGGCAACTCATGTTCTTCGAGATTAGGACCGGTTGGAGGGTTCCTCCAACTATATAATCTGGAAGGAAAGGATTCAGTTCCTTCTAGATGAATTCGATCTCAAGACGTTCATGGCGAATGTGGTAGCCGTACCTATAGATCCGGATCAACTTAAGAAGTACAAGACCGATATGGCAAAGTGCAAGAGGCTAAATCTTGATGGTGTCAAGGATCACATAGTCTCACATTTAGTTGGAAAGAACACTGCCAAAGAGATGTGGGTAGCTTTGTCTTTGTTGTATGAAATATTTTCCAAGCAGTGGAAGATGTACTTGGAGCAGAAGCTCCGCATGATCCAAATGCAGAAGGGGGAGCGCATTGCTTTGTTCCTTACGAGGCTTTAGGAAATTCGAGACCATGGCAGCAGTGGGATCCACCCCAACTGCAGAAACTATGGTGAGGCTGGCCCTTAACGCAGTCATAGAGTGGAAAGTTTTTGTCCAAAGTATTTTGGGTAGGGCTACACTTCCTAGTTGGGAGCAGATGTGGGAAACACTTTAGGAGGAAGAGTTGAGGAGAGATCTAGTCAAGTGCAAGCTTGACGGCAGCAGCAGTAGCAGATCGAAGACTTTGGAGGGGGAGAATGTAGCCCTCACATCGAAAGGGCAGCAAGGGCAACGACAACAAAAGAGAGATGTCTCGAAGGTGAAATGCTTCAAATGTGGTGAGATGGGCCACTTTGCATCACAGTGTCCTTTGAAGAAAAAGGATAAGGATGAGAAGCATGATCTGACAGTTGCAGCTGCAAAGATCGAGCAGGATGATTTTGCTATGAGTGCCCATACTTCTCCTGGTAAGAAGTGGGGTGACATAGAACTGTAGTTCACCTTGAACTTTAGTTGGGCAGGATCCTCGAGGAGCCAACCTCATTGATCATTACCTTGCTATAGGAGCCCATAATCAACAGTAGCGGGATGGAGGAGTTTCAGTGAGAGCCGAGGAGTGATGGAGACGATAGTGCAGTGGGTAGCAGCGCCTATTTCTGGAGCAGCGCAAACCAGAGCAGCAACAACATTGCAGTAGCAGCGCAGTGCAGAGGAGTGCAACACAGTGCAGAGCAACAACAACACAGTGCATCAGAGGGACAACGCAGTAGTTCCCAGCTGTCAGAGTCTTCAGCACGGAGGTGCATCCACTGAACACTTGTTCAGTTTTGGGTGAGTTCAACTGTTTCTCTCGGCAACTGAGTTGCCATGCATATGCAATGTTAGCAGTGGCAATGCTAACAGCATAGCCGATGCAACACTTGAGAGGGAGTTGTAGTACAGATGCAGCAGTGGTAGTGTCATGGGTAGCAGTATAGTTGCAACAACAACGCAATGGTTGATGGACTTTAACAACGCAGAGGATGCTTCAGGGACAGAACAATATGCAGCAGTCATATTGTTAGAGCACCTTCCTCGCTGAGAGGGAGTGTTGATTTTTGTAGCATCGGAAAGTGCTCTAAGCACCAAATTACGGGTATTCCAAAGAACCCAGAAACCGTTTGTGAAAAGTCCACTCGATTAATGTTTTATTAAAATAATTAATTATTTTAATGGAGACTCTAAGTCTAAACTTAGGGAAATTAAATAATTAAAGGACATTAATAAAACGAAGTGAGAATAATCTAGAAAAGGCAGAGATCAAGTCATGTTATAATCTTGGTCGTTGATTAGAGATCTAATCTCGGTTGTTGATTTCTCAACAAGAAGACTATAAAGGAAGGCTTGAGGGTCATTTGGAAAGACACACATGGAGTGAATCTTGAGATCGAATTATTCTGCCAAGGCAGTGCTCAGACGAAGATCATATCTAAGTGATTCAATGTAGTGAGGGGCAGAGTAGCTTCCGGAGAGAGATTTTCTCAGCCGGAGAATCATTAGCAGAGAGAGGCAAGAAGATGTCCAATAGAGCCAACGAAGAGCCAGTCAGGGTGATGTCAAGGCAGCGCAAAGCCAGTGTGGGCTATGTAGAGGTTCAAAGGGAGTTTGAGATTCAGCTGTCGGATCAGATCCAGAAGCCAGAGTGTGAGATCGGGAGGCCCAGATCTGTGATTCTGGGAGTCAGATCGATCCTTTGCTGGGGTGACACAGTGCCTAGAGGAGGTGACGCAGCGACTACGCAATGACCTCCAGAGGTAGCTTTTCCAGTGATTGTGTGAGGTAAAACCCACAGTTTCTTTCTGCTAATATTTCTCTCTGTAGCTGAATAACCCTTGGAGGTATTCAATGATGTATTAAAAAACAACTACTGCTTAATAATACAAACCCTCATATATGTTGCACCGGTTTTCCCACATTGGGTTTTTCCGGGGACTTGTGTCCAAAATTAATTGTGTCCTATGTGTGATTGGTTTCTTGCCCAGTTTCCTTGTTTTGGAATCATATTTTATTCAGAGTAGGCTGCTTCAGTAGTTACTTCAATAATTCAAATCTAAATTAATTATGTAAATTTAATTTACTTACTAGGAGAAGTACACTCAGTTGATGTAGTAGGATTCCATAGATTGTCAGATCTAGGAATTTTCACAAAACCTAGTCTTCCCCTCCAAGTCAAGCCTCCCAATTTCATCCAACAATTCGCTTTACTAATCTGCCCAAAAATTCGACCTTCTGCGTCAACTTCAGAAACTCGGCTTTCTGTGGCTTCTTTGGAAGCTCAACTTTCAACGGTTTCTGCCCAGAAAATATGTGAACTAGAAAAAGAGAGAAACTATCCACACGTGCAAGCTAAAGAAGAGAGAGCCAAAAGAGATTTTGACCTTCCTTTTGTCCTTTTTATCCTTCGTTTGGTTGCCCAGAAACTATCTTGTGTGTGAGAATGAGAATGCCCAAATGGAGGAGCTCAAGCTGCCTTTATATAGTAGTCTGTCTTGGGTGAATGGACGAGTCTCTTGGCTAGGGCCGACTTGACTTGGAGGGAGGCCAACTTGTCACTTTTGGAGCCAAAATTTTCATTTCAAAAATTCAAATTTTCAACTATAAAAAGTCGCAATGGGACTTTGACTCAAAATAAATTTTCTTTTGACTCAAGAATTTATAAATATGCTTTACAATGATAGATATAATTACATCAAGTGACCAAATGTACATTATGAAGACCGACCATAGTTACAAATTCAACAAGTAGGAAACACTTTTACGAGACTTGGTCTAGTTAGATATTTGAAGGTGATCCCAATTTGAAGTATTACTAAGCCCTTAACGATTAAGTATTGTCTAGAATGATGCATGTACGGTCATTGACCTTAATGATTGGTAATTTTCACTGGATTTTGAAATGGTTTTCCCAGATGGTCTTTCACTCAACAGTAGAGGCCTTAAATGGCACACTTCATGCCCCTCCACTACACATTATGTCTAGGTCGTACCACACTTCCAGAGAGTAGTGATGACCTTGCAGATGCAACATTGCCCCTCAAGAGCAAAGCATTAGGCACTTTGATGGCTCCGCAAATGATTAAATCCTCATAGCACTTAGAGATGTTGAGCTCCTCTTGCTTGGCGTTGGAGATTCTTAATGATGCACCCAACAGGCCTAGCATGCCCTCAGGCTGACCTTGACATTGTTTGATGGGCATGATTTGATCCAGAGTCCAGAAGATGATGGTCATTCCCAAGATGACAAAGGAGGGCTTATACTACCACTTGCAGCCCCAAGGTTGGAAAGAGATTGTGCCACCTCATACTTCTAGCCCCTTTGAAGGTGACATAGGGCACATAAAGCATGGTGTTGACACTTGGAGGCATTTTGAGGCACTTCTTGAGGGTTTACCCTCAAGGATGGAGTTATTTATGATGACGGGGCATCCCCCTAGCCCATTTCATGCACTTTCACAATATTTATTGCCCAAAAATGGCATGACGTCATGCTTATGTGGAGTTTTGACCCACATGTGTGGCCTTTTGTGGCATATTTTTGTTATTACGAGTTATTGAGTTGACTTGCAACCCACTATCTTGAATCATACTCAAAATCAAACTTGTTATAAGGATTTTAGGATAATATTAATGAGTTGAGGATCACTCTCTTGTCATTTTGCATTATCACAATAGGATTTCAGCCTCTGCTTCAGAGCTTGAATTAGCCTTTGTGTAACTCACTACTTGTGGAGATGTGATTTTTTTAGTGCTCTTGCTATTGGAGATTGGCTTATGTCTTGGAGAATGTCATTTTGGGATTGAAAGAATGATTTTTCATGCAAGAATCATAAGATTATTGCAGATTTTTCATTGTATTACAAGTAATTAATAAGTGCTAGAGTTTTTTCTATGCTCCATGTCTAAATGCAATTTGTTTAAGTAAAATCTTGAATAATTTTTGCATGTTGAATATCCCTTCCTTGACTGTAATGTTCCAAATTGAAATTTATAGCTAAGAAATAGGGCGAGTAATTGAGCCATTTTATTAATGTGGAGAACAGCGTACATCAGATGATAAGAGAGATATATCTCGGGCTTGCTACAACAAGCAAGGCAAGATCCTAGGTGAATATGATGGTACCCAAATGCTAGAAATGTGTCCACCCATGAATCTGTTACTGTCGTCGGAAAGGAACTGTTGGTTTATCCCTCCAAACTGCTCCAAAATTTTTGAGGAAATAGCCACAGGCACCTACTCCACCAGCTCAATCAAACCCAAAAATATCTCATGGATCCAAGTGGTAGAAATGGTCTCGGGGTAAACTGCGCCCTCCTCCAACAATTTCTTTTGCTGGCTGCTGAATGGAACTAGGAATTTTGCCCTCAGAAGTGCTCAAAAAATTCCATAAAATTAATACTAGCCTCCTCTTGCCAAACCCACAACAACTCAGAAATAGTTTGAGTTGAATCCACCGACCCCTAGTGACCCCCAACAAGTGCAAATTGCTCAATTTGGCTAGAAAGCACCCCACAAGTCAGACACTGCGAAATTAGGCCCAAATCTCCCTCCAAGAAATCCTCATCCAAAAATTGTCCGTATCCAAAAATACTGAAGAGCATGAGGGATTTTTATGACTTATATGATACTACAAGAAATTTGTGAAAAATTATGGCAAAATTGAGGCTCCCCTAACTTCACTCCTTAAAAAGAATGCCTTTTTCTGGAGTGAGGAAGCCACACAAGCATTCATTGCATTCAAAAAGCCATGTGCACTCCTCTAGTATTAGCAGTGTCTGACTTTAATAAGACTTTTATCTTGGAATGTGATGTCTCAAGAAGAGGTCCAGGAGCAATATTGATAAAAGAAGGATTCCCATTGACATTCACATATAAGCAATTTTGTGTCCATCATTTGGAAAAACGCACATATGAGAAGGAAATTATGGCAATCCTTCATGCAATGGAGACTTGACATCCATATCTCACAGGGTGGCGCTTTCAGATCAAGACTAACCATAATAATCTAAAATAATTCCTTGAACAACAACTTTCTTCACTAAAGCAACAAAAATGGGTCACCAAAATGTTGGGATATGATTATGAGATCATATGTAAGGATAAAGAAAATGTTGTGGTTGATGCCTTATCCAGACTATTTGAAGAGGATGTGTCCCTCCTTGCCTTATCGTTTCAAAGTCCAAGATAGATTGAGGAAACCTACAATGAATGGCTAGCAAACAAATTTAAGGCGACTCATCCAACAACAAATAAATCCCAAACCTCCTCAAAATTATACATGGCAACAAGATACATTACAGTATAAAGGGCACATTGTCTTGACAAAAGATTCAACCCTAAAACGACAAGTTTTAGAGGAGCTACACTCATCACCAATAGCAGGTCACTAAAATTATATCTAGGAAGGCGTGAAAATATATATCTAGGATTTTAACATCTTGTGAATCTTTCAACTGAAACAAGGGAGAGACAATAAAATTACAGGAGAATTGCAGCCTCTACCAATCCCAACAAAAAATTGGACAAACATTTCAATGGATTGGAATTCCAAAAGTAGACAACAAAAATAGTGGTTATGGTGGTGGTACATCATCTTTGAAAAACTACTCATTTATGTGTTGCAGCTCATCCTTTCACCCCTTCCTCAGTTGCCTAGGCTTTCATGGATCAAATCTTTAGGCTGCATGGTATGCCGAGTTCCACTGTTTCGAATCAAGACCCCACATTCACCAACAAATTTTGGCAAGAGCTATTTAAGCTTTGAGGTAGATAACTAAATATGACCATATGAAACAAATTTGAGATGATTTGCTTTTGAAAAGCCACACTAATGGGCGCAATGGCTTCTCCTTGCTAAATCATCGTTCAATATCACTTATCATGGAGCTACCAAAATGACACTATATGAAGCAATTTACGACCAAAAGCCCTTTTTTGTAGCATCCTATGGATCATGCATATCCATGGTTCATATAATAGATAGAAAATTTCACACTAGAGAAACTATTATCCACATCCTCAAGGACAACCTTGATATGGTACAAAATTGAATGAAACAACAGTTTGATCAACATAGATCAAAACATTCTTTTGTTGAAGGGTATCAAATGTTCCTTTTCCTGCAACCTTATAAATAGACATCACTTAAAGATAAAATTCCCTAAAACCTAGCTCCTAAATTCTATGGGTCCTATCAAATCATACAACGGATTGGTTAGGTTGCCTACAAAATGACTCTTCTAGCCCACTCCAAGATTCATCCAGTCTTTCATATGTCATGTTTGAAGAAGGTTGTAGGATCAAATTGCAATGTGGAGACCAACCTACTAACCCTTGATGAAAAAGGTTCCATTTGGTGTGAAAAATTATATTCCGAAATCCGATTGCAACAACTGGTATTATTTCTTCTAACCGTTGATTAAATTAACAGTTTATGGTTATGACAACAAAGAAATAAACACACTGCAATCTTCACAAAATCACTGCAGAAAATAATAGCACTAAAAATTGAGAAATGCTAGCACACACATGAAAAATTGACATAATTATTTTTTGACAAATGTCCTCAGAAAATTCCAACTTTGGAAAATTGGTGCAGCAGCTGAGGGTTTTTAATATTATGCAACAGTGAAATAATTTGAGTACAATAAGGATGCCAAAAACTGGCAATCCTGCAGAGAAAACACTGGCAAAAATTTAGTGAGGAATTTTCCTCACCCCCACAAGTAATCCGGGCTTTGACTGCAACTCCAAGTGAGTTGTCCAAACAACCTCTGTGCAGGCCTACGTCACCCTTCGTAGTCCATTCCACACTCTACCTGAATCAGCTGCTCCTCAAGCCGTCTAGTCTGTTGCTGACTAGAAAAACATCTCTCCTGGCCTCTGGAACTGAAAATATGCTTCTCCCTAGCAAAATCAAATTGCCTCTCAAAGGCTTATGGACAACCTCTCAGTGGCCATCTCCGCCTCTTTGTAATGTACTTGCCGGATCTGGAAAATATTCCTCCGGCTTGAGTGTCTTTGCTTCCTTCTGGCTCGAACTCTTCCGGCTACTACCTTCGGAAAATCGAACTGCCCAAGGAAATCGATCTTTGTGTGTCTCACAAGTACGTTCTCCATCTACCCATCGATGAATTCTTATAATCTTCTGTTGGACCTCCAACGACCAAGATTAAAACTTAATCAAGGGCTAATATCATATTGGAGTCGATCCGTGTGAGTTTCTAGATGAGTCACACCTTATCTCAATTAATACTGATTAATTAACTAGATTTCCTAAGTTCAGACTTAGGAAATATTAAAAAATAGGCTAATAATCTAATTGAGACACTTCTAGGTGGAATTTCCAGAAACAATTTCAGGGTTATGGAGAACTCTCGTGTTTTAGCCTATTTACAAAGTTTCGAGACTATAACACTACTGATGCTACAAAAACTAACACTCCCAGGTGTTCTAATGTTGCACCACTGCTACAACACTCTGTCTCTGTATCACCCACTGTCACGCTTCTAATGTCTGGCCACTATGACTGCCTGCCACTGCCCACCAACCAATGCGCAACTCTCATGCTGCATCCATGTTGTTGCCAACCTTGCATCTGCACTGCAACTCCATCTCATCTATTGGCACTGCAACTGCAACATCTGCAACTAAGAAGCATCCTAAATACAGAATCAACCGTGTCTGTTGCATCTATTTCCTGGGTTCTGACTGCTACTAGCCACTGCACTATTCACCAAGGAATTTGCGTTGCTGCCAACTTTGCACTGCGCTACTCAAGTCCTGACTGCTACTAGTCTGCTACTGTCACTCAAGAATCTGAATACAAAACTGCCATTGATCCATCCTGCTACTGAATACTGTGGGACACTGTAGCAAGGTAATGATCCATGAGGACACCTCAATGGACCTTGCATAACTTCCAAGTCCGAGTTGCTCTAGGGCTATAGCTCTAGATCGCCCCACCTCTCTCCTGGAGGTATAGCTGTAAACCATAGTTATTAAAACCGGAACCGGTGGACCTAATGAACCAGGTTTCGAACCGGAACCGGTCTAACCAGTAGCGGTCAGATCTCAATGAACCGGTTTTAAAAAAAATACATTAAATAATTATTTTTTAATAAAAAAAAACTATTTTTAAGATTTGCAACCATGATTCCAAGCCAATAGAGACAAAATATGCAAAGTTTGCTCATTTATATACCATGCAAAGGTGAATATGTCAAAATGGCACCGAGTGCAATACATATCATCGAAAAATACATAAGCAATGAGGCTCCAAATGGCCCATAAAGTCCAAAAACAATGCTACAAGCTATGAGGCCATTGGCCTAATACAAGACTACACATGAATGATGATCAATCATCAAATTCATCACTGCTACTAGACACAGGGTCAACATCGGCTGCTACATAGACATCATCTAGATCAGAGTCTGAGGATGCCTCAGACTCCAGTCTCCCAACCCTCGACAGCCAAACTTTGCAAGTGCTCCAGTCACAAACTTCTCTATTGGTTCAGTGACTTGAGTTTCAAACTTCTGAAGGTATTCTGCCCTAATATGCCCTATTACTTCATTTGGTGCTCCACATGGCTTTACATGGCCTCCTATCCCAACCAAGTGTTGCTGGAACCTATAAATACCCCCTCCTGCAATAGATTTTTGGCAATATTTGCAAATCATTTTGTCGTCAATCATATCACAATGAGCCCATGCGGTATCCTTGCCTTTTGGAGGCATGATGGCTACTACTTAGCTCAAACTTTATGTTGTTCCACTACTCCAGCAAAAATTCAACTCTCCAAGCTCTCAATCAAACTCACAAAAGCTCAAAATGAGATGTGTGAGACAAATGAGAGGGTACCCCTGCCTTTAAAGGATTGGGGAGGATGTTTTTGGAGGGCCAAAACTCCCCTTTTCCCTCCAAAACCACACATTACTAGCCAAATCAACCTCTGTAGGTCCTTTTTGTGGCTGTGGCAGCTAACCAGTCGGTTTATCAATAAAACAGCCGGTTTATCAATAAACCAGCCGGTTAGACCGGTTTGACCGGAAAAAAAAGGAGAAATGGGGTGCCTGACCGGGTTTTTTGACTGGTTTGGACCGGCTAGGCTCTTGACTGGCTAGTTTGACTGGTTACCGGTTCAAACCAGCCTGTTTCTAATACTATGTTGTAAACATGCCACTCTCTTCCTCCAACCTGGAGGACAACTTGTTTATTTCTGCAGACACTGCCGCCTATTCTTGCTTCTCTTGCGTGTCCTTCTTCCTGAGAGGAAACTAAGTACTATAGTGACCAAGCTCACTACACCTGAAGCACTTGACCTTAGATAGGTCCGTGTTGCTGCTTACACAACTATACTGCTACCAACCTTGCATCTGCACTGCAACTCCATCTCATCTGTTGCTGCTGCAACTGCAACATCTGCAACTGAGAAGCATCCTAAACACTGAATCAACTGTGTCTATTGCATCTATTTACTGGGTTTTGACTGCTACTGGCCACTGCATTGTCCACCAAGGAATCTCTGTTGCTTCCAACTTTGCACTGCACTACTCAGCTCCTGACCGCTACTAGTCTGCTACTGTCATTCAGGAATCTGACTGCAACGCTGACATTGATCCATAGTGCTCCTGAATACTGTGGGACCCCGTAGCAAGGTAATGATCTGTGAGGAGGACACCTCAATGGACCTTGCACAACTTCCAAGTTTGCGCTGCTTTAGGACTATAACTCTAGATCGCCCCACCTCTCTCTTGGAGGTATAGCTGTAAACATGGCAAACTCTTCTTCCAACCTGGAGGACAACTTGTCTATTTCAGCAAACGCTACCGCCTGGTCCTGCTTCTCCTGCTTGTCCTTCTTCCTGAGAGGACACTGTGTACTATAGTGGCCAAGCTCACCACACTTGGAGCACTTGACCTTAGATAGGTCCTTCTTCTTCTTCTTATTCTCCCCTGTCCCTGATTAGGACTCTTTGATGCCAGGGCTACATTCTCCTTTTCCTTCTCATCCTTCACGCCCTTGTTGCTGCTTCGGCTGATGGTGCTCTTTACTACAGCGTGCCTCAACTCTTCCCAATGTAGGTCGGCCCACATCCTGTCCCATCCAAGCAAAGTGTCTCTGCCCAATATACTTTGGACAAACATCTACTAATCCTCTGAGACACTGTTCAGTGCCAATCGTACAAGCTCTGTAGGTTGGTGTGCCTCCCCAATGATTGCTAGTTGATCTCACACCTCTTGAATCCTGGTGAGGAAGGGATCTATGCCTTCACCCTTCTGCATGCTGATGCTTCTTAGCTTCTCATGGAGAAACATCTTTCGCTGCTCGAAAGAACTCTGATATAGCGTGGAGAGAGCATCCCACATCTCCTTGGCGGTACCTTTGCTAGCTACACATGAGACTATATGATCTCAAACTCCATCCAAGATCATCCGCTTAGCCTTCGCCATTTCTTTTATGTACTCCTTCAACGAATCTGCATCCTAGGGTACTATTGCCACATTCTATGCATAGGTCTTCAGGCCATATTCATCTAGAAGGCAGGACATCCTAGCCTTCCAGATGATAGAGTTGGAGGCTACCTCCAACCTATCTTGATCCCTAAAGCCAACTGTGGCCATCTCTAAATCTGGTTGAAAATCTCCCTCTTTCCCTTTGCTCGATTGCTGGATCTGCTACACGCGCTCCCTTCTGGAGTGAGGAATTCTACTCATAGCTCCTGCCAATCTGCAATAGGAAAAATCGGACCTCTGAGACTTGAAGTCCCCTGAGAGAAAATTTCCCTTTGTATGATTTTCTCTTCCACACTGCGCTGGTTCTGCTTCTACAAACTACTGCAAAACCCTCTACGCCCTAACAAGGAATTTGCTCAACGAAAGTCTATGCTATTGTTGCTCCCTCTGCCTGCTGGAATCGCTCAACTGGAAAGTCGAATTTTTCTTCCAATTTGCACTAAAAAATCAAACTTCCCCAAGCAATTTGATCTGCCTGGCTCAAGCTCTCCGTAGCATCCAAAAGCTTGTCCTGCTGCTCCCTCTGAACAATGAATTTTTGTCTTCGCTTCTGAGCTTCCTTGTCCGATCAATCACGCTCTGATACCATGTGAAAATTTCAATTCAAAAATCCTATTGCAGCAATTGGTATTATTTCTTCTATCTGTTAATTAAATTAACAGTTTATTGCTATGACAACAATAAAATAAACACATTGCAATCTTCACAAAATTACTGCGGAAAATAATAGCGCTGGAAACTGAGAAATGCTAGCACACACACATGAAAAATTGACACAATTATTTATGGATAAATGTCCCCGGAAAAACACAGCTTGGGAAAACAAGTGCAAAAATTGAGGGTTTTTATTATTATGCAGCAGTGAGATAATCAAAGTACAATTTGGATGCCGAAAACTAGCAATCCTGCAAAGAAAATACTGGCAAAAATTTGGTGAGGAATTTTCCTCACCCCCACAAGCAATCTGAACTTTACCTGCAGCTCCAAGTGAGCCGTCCAAACAACCTCTGCACAGGCCTGCATCGCCCTTGCGCAATCCCTTCCACGCTCTGCTTGAATTTGCTGCTCCTCAAGCCGTCTAGTCTGCTGCTGACTGGGAAAACATCTCTCCTGGCCTCTGGAAAATCTTTCTAGCCTCTGGAACTGAGACTCTGCTTCTCCCTAGCAGAATCAAATTGCTTCTTAGAGGCTTCTGCGTAGCCATTGCGCAGCCTCTCTATGGTTATCTTTGTCTCTCTGCAATGTACTTGCTGGATTTGGAAGTTCTTCCTCTAGCCTCACTGTCATCGCCCCTCTCTGTTTCTGTTTCCATCTGACTCAAACTCTTCCAGCTATTGCCTCTGGAAAATCGAACTACCCAAGGAAATCGATCTCTGTGTATCTCACAAGTGTGTTCTCCATCTACCCATCAACTTCTTATAATATTCTGTTGGACCTCCAACGACCAAAATTAAAACTTAATCAAGGGCTAAATCATATTAGAGTCGATCCGTGTGAGTGTCTAGATGGTTCAAACCTTATCTCAATTAATACTGATTAATTAACCTAATTTCTTAAGTTTAGACTTAAGAAATATTACAAAATAGACTAATACTCTAATTGAGACACTTCTAGGTGGAATTTCCAAAAACGATTTATGGGTTATGGAGAACTCCTGTGTTTTAGCCTCTCCACAAAGTTTTGAGACTAGAACACCTTTGATGCTACAAAAACTAACATTTGGCTCTAGCCAGAAGAAAAATTGGATGCAAGCAATTGCACAACACATTATCAAGGAAGTATTGATCTAGTGAAAAGATTTGCAACCAGAAGATGCCACATGGGAACCAACAGTGGTTCTCCAACACTTTTTTCATCTTCAACCTCGAGGACAATGTTGCTTTTGAATGGGGAGGGCATGTTAGGGTCCTACCCTAATCCCCCTTATGTGGCCCATTAAATAGTTAGTTAATAGTCACTCATTGTAAAAAGGGTCCCCTTTGTCAACAAAACCTAAATTAGTTAGTAGGTTCTCATTATAAGTAGGCCCATAAGTAGTTAATATTCTCTCTCTCTCTATATATATATATAGAGTAGAAGGTTATGTAATATTTTGTCAAGAATTGTGATTGTATTTAGAGCATTGATCTTGGAGGTTGCCCCTTGAAGAGGCAAGTGAACATAGCTCTCTATTTTTATTACCAAAGAGATATTTCTTGGGTTTCTCTTTCTATTTTCTTAAGTTCTTTAGCTTTACACTATATTTCATGTGAATTACACTACCATGGTGGTCAACAAGGTATGGGTCGATGAGGTAGGTCAACTTGCAGGAGGCATAACATCCACAGACAAACTCCAATTGAGGAGATTTTGTGCACTGTTTGAAAGCTTTCAATAGAACAATGTGAGTGAGTTAGAAGCTAATCTCGCAAAGTTTTGACCCTAAAAAGTACATTTTGATGCCTCAAACTGGCTCTAAAAGTGTCCAGATCTCAAATCACAAAATTGGAACCTGCCCCTAAAATGTGTCTTGGAAGCCAATTCCTCCAACTTTTCCACCCAAAAAGTACCAAGGTGGATGACTAATTATATGATGGTCGATTTCATTTCAGGGTGACTTTGCAATTTTCTTTGCGTAGTATGTACCATACAAAATAATAGGAAAGCACAGCTGTAGCAACTGGACTCAACACAAACAATATGATGCCACTGCCATTTCAGCATGAATTAATGGGAGACAGAAGTTTTCAAAAAACACAAACTCTTCGCTCTTTTGCAGCATTCCAGCACATAGAATGCTGAAAATGGCCCAAGTTCTAATCTTGAAATATATAGTTCTGAAAAGTGATACTAAACTAAGGCAGGTACAAAATAATGCATTAAGACTGTTCTGTATATTAGAAAGCACTGTGAAATACAGGTCGGCAAATAGTGAACATTTTACATATTTTTAAGAGAAAGGAAAACCAAAATCATTTAAACGCTGACAAACCTGAACAATTCCTGCATCACATAAATTTTTCAGCCCCATCAAATATTTTGATTCTCCCACACGATCCAGATATCGTCGACAGAAGGCCAATGTTGAAAAGTGTTTATCTATTGTTGCCAGAAGTTGTTTTGCTCGGGGCAATCTCAATGGCACATGCCCAACATCAAAGTTTTTCATATAATGGCTGCATTCCAAGTCTTCCCTGACATAGCCTTTCCCTGGGGAGAATAAATTGCATTAACATTCTTAGAATGATATGCAAGCATATCTTGGTATATAATTTTTATCAGCAACTGAAGCACACCAGAAATTAGTGAGAGCATGATTTCTATAGTGCATAGGATTTTAGGAGTAAAAAGATCAGTTTCTACATGATATAGTACAATGGAGATATAAATACCTGTTGAACCAAATGTTTCAATAGCAAAAAACTCCCCCTCTTCCATCTTCGTTGCCTCTCCTCCTTTAACAATAGGGACAGACTTTCCAGCATGAATCTGATATGGTCCAATGCTATGCCCATTCAAATTCCGGACACTTTTGACTGCAACAGCGAAAACAAAAGGGTCTTAGAAGTTCCATCTAAACATATAGCACATAATATCTTTAACTTCAATTTAAAAAAAAAAGGATCATGACAATAGGATGATATTTTATAGTAACAGAATATGGTTGATCCTGTATTTCAAAGGCATATAAATAATAATACAATGCCCCTAACAAATTATCCTCAAGCAATCCAAAGTTGGATGTCCTTCCACTTTGCATATATTCAGGGCTCGTGCAATAAACAAGTAGAACATAACCAGAAACCACACGAACTATCTAAACAAATCACATTCAAATCATATGTACAAAGTTCAAACCATATTCCTTGAATATAAAATTTTGAACAATACTTCTCAAATGGCAGGCCATAACAATCAAGAGTTGGAAGTGATATACGATTTCTGTTTCCACTCAACAAGTTAAAAGTAAAAAAAACACTAAGGTTACAGTAAAAGTAGTGCTGCCTGATTTTGTGGATGTAGGACTTATGTTTTAAACCTCAGGGAAAATGACAAGGTTATTTTTATCAGTACTAACTTTATCGTGCACACATCTAAGATTAGAGAGAAATTTATCATGCAATAATGTATTTATTCTCTCTTTAGTAAATTTGTCATATATTAATGCATATATGTCATGGGTAAAAGAAAATCCCAAGAAAAACTCGCAACGAACAGTTCATTACACCAGAAAAGAGGCAAACCGGGCACTGTCGAGGCTCAGGATGCTGCTGGTGTTTCCCTGTTGGATAACATGGGTTTGCCTCAGCTTCAGGCTTTACGTTGTTGAAAGCCCATCACTCTCTAACTACAAGTGTCTCAACATACAGGCTCGGGGGGATCTTTTGTTGTCTAGGTCTTTGTGCATAGCTGAGGAAGCGGACTTAGGTATCCTTCCTTGCTATGGGAAAGCTTTTGGCCTCTCTTTAGCTGATCTGCATATTGGACATTTTTCCTGTGGTGGCTGTTGATCGAGCAGCAACAGACTGGAGGGATTTCTTCTGTGGGTTTTGATCACACCCTGGAGGATGGTTTTCAGGGGGTGTTGCCAGATGTGGGGTTTTCTAGTAGCAGTGGTCCTGCTCTGAAAGATATCCTCATAGGCAGCATTTCACTGGGCATTCTTGGAGAAAACCCTGGAGGAGAAAACATATCTGAGTCTGTTCCAGTTGGAGGTGAGGGAAGGCGTCTGGACTTTGAAGGCGAGCAGGTGAAGTCTGTAGAAGCTAATGGTGTTTAGGCGCGTTTTGAAGGACAAAATTGCATAGGAAAGAAGAGAAAGAAGGGCCGGTGCACTAAAATAAAGTGTGATAACAAGAAGTTGGTGCTTGGGGAGGATGTCCAACTGGGAGAAGTAATGACCATGGCGGAGCTGCTGGTGGTTGGACAAGCCAGAGGGTGACATTTCTCAGCAGATTTCCTGTGCGATTGGATCAACAAAGAATGGGGAAAATTGGTAGAGTTGGTTCTAAAGGTAAGTATTTGGGCTCGTGGTTGGTTCATGCTTAATTTTTGGCTCAGTTGTTCTTGTATCTTGGGTTCTAGGGAAAAATTGGAGTATTGACTCCTCCCTTGTGTTGATGAAGCAATAGAACCCTTTAATTGATGCAAGTCGTGAAAGACTTGATAGTGCACCTATATGGCTTAGAGTCTAGACTGCCTAGGCTTCCACCACAATTATGGTTGATGGATGTGTTTAGAGCCATATGGAACAAACTAGGGGTCTTTTTGGAAGCAGATATGTGATTCATGACCACTAGAATCATGACTATGTAGTATGGCAAGGGTGTTGGTCAATTTGGACCCATGTGTGGCATTATACGCAGATCTAGACCTGTGTTACAAGGGATTTTCTCATCGTCATTCTATAGACTATGAAGGTATCCCCTTTAGGTGTCAAAGGTACCATCACCATGGGCATGTCATGAGGGATTGCTCTCTTCCCTTCACAAGTAAAAAAGGCACGGGGGCTCTTCGCGCAAAACAAAATCGAGGCTCGCTACCCGGGGAAAAGCCAAATATGTAAGGGGTGCCCTCAACTCATGTTCTATGGACCGATCATCTAGTGTTGGAGGCAAAGGTTCCAAGCTTTGAAGATGTGGGTGATGCTCCATTGGTTGCGGGAACACAAGGAAGTCAAGAGGCCGACACTCCATCTTCTATGGTCATTGCCCCTCCCAGTGCCTCCCCTCCTCCTCACTGTTAATTGTCTAATAAATTCTTCAACAATATAGCAATGGGGTTTGGTCCCTCCAGTACTCATCATTTATCTCACATATCGTCCTCTTCCCTTTCCCCGACTGTTCTTGTTACTTGCCTTTGTCCCCCTATCATTCTTTCCTATCCCTCCCCCAAAATTATGTTGCCTTCGATGATGGCAGAATCATCTGAATCCCTCTCTCAATATAAACTTCGTCCTTGAACCTCAAAGGGGAATACATTTTCAGGTTTCTGTGGTCTTGGCTCATTGTCCCCAGACAAAGCCTGGGGGTCACTTGCAAGAGAGGAAATCCCACACCTCCAAGGCCAAAACGAAAGCTCGCCAAGATATTGCAGATGAAAGATAAAGGTCTATTGTAGGGGTGCTTAGAGTGGCGCAAGCCCCGGAGAAGGTTCCTTCACGATTGTCATCTCTTTCAATTGTCGACGTTTGGCTAGCCCATCCAAAAAACAAGCCATATGGAGACTGGTTCAAAATGAGAATCCAATCATGTTTTTCCTTCATGAAACACTTGGTGATGGGGATAGGATTTCCCAAGTTCTTGCTTCCTTCTTTCCGGGCTAAGTATTTTTTTGGATCAGATGTGATGGGTCGATCTAAGGGTTTGGCCTTGGTTTTCAACACTAAAATGATCAAAGTTTACTTTTCTTGGGGATCTGACTCGGTCCTGGGTGCAGACATTTTCTCCTCGGAGTTGGAGATGGAATTCACAGTCGTAAATATCTATGGACACTATCAAGATTGGGTCCCTTTCTGGGATCGGTTAATGGGAAAATCCTTCATGAAGTTTGATAATTTAGTGGTAGGAGGGGACCTTAACTTCTCGATCAGGGCTTCTGAAGTTTGGGGTACACATGCGCACATGGACTCCCTTACAAATTATTTCACATGCCTTTTGGTGATGAACAAGCTCATTGATGTGGACTTGATTTAGTATAAACCAAAGTCACATGACATGAGGACATGAGACACGAAGGACACCTAAATATGAGTATTCGACACGAGACACAACGACACCGGAAACAGGACATGAGGGACACGTTTTATATATATTAATTAAAAAAATATTGAAATATAGTGCCTGATCCAGATAGATATGAATCATGATGATATCTATTTAATATTTAGTATACACTATTTACTATTTAGCTAAGTCACCTGATACGGGGATACGGGGATACAGGGATACGAAGTATCGGACACAGGTACAGTGACCCCGAAACAGGATACTTCTGGGATACGTTACGTTATATATTATTTTATTAAAAATATATATATATTAATATATTTAAAATTAGATATTTTTTGCACAAATTCATACAAAATTCATTGATTCAAACATAGATATTAGATATTCATGAGTCATACATCATCATTGATACTATAATACAAATTACAATGAATCATGATACATTGATACACCATACATGATACAATCGTCAAATTTACTCAGAAAGACAAGATTGAAGATAGTAAGATACTATAGTTTTTTCATTAAGTCATCAGAATCAAAATGTGTTACATAACAAGTTAACAACACTGCCAATGGCAAATAGAAATAGAAAATACAAAATCAACTACAGTCTACAAGACTACAAGCCTGAAGCCTCAATGAGTCAGAGTCATCAATCCTCATAATCAGCATCACTGTCCAAATCCTGATCATCATGCTCACCACTGCTCTCCTCTGCCTTTGATGCATCTTCCTCCTCTATCATCTCTGCATCTGCTGGTGTGGAGGATGACCCCTCAAATCCATCATCAAATCTGACAGGCTCTAGCACTGGCGCATTGAGATCCAAGTTGGCCAATGCCAACTCAACACTGCTGTCCAGACCCATATCATCAGGAAAGACATCCCACATCTTTGTCTTTCCCTTCAACCACTCCTCCCTCTGCCTGTAGATGAGGCGAAGGTTGGTGTGCACATACACCATTGTCTCTGCCCTGGAGTGCTCAAGCCTACTCCTCTTCACACTATACAAATTCCCATATGTGCTCCAATTCCTCTCGCAACAAGAGGATGAAGTCACCTGAGAGAGGAGCCTCATGGCTAACTGCTGTAGAGGAGGGCTTGCTGCCCCATGAGTTGCCCACCAAGAATGGGGCTTCTTAGCCCCCCTGTCTCGAATCAAATCATAGTCTCCAAATCGCCCTCTGGTAGTGGAAAAATCTGCAAAGGCATCCTCCACCTGATCAAGGGATGCCCTATCCT
Source organism: Pinus albicaulis (assembly GCA_034641835.2). NCBI lineage: Eukaryota > Viridiplantae > Streptophyta > Pinopsida > Pinales > Pinaceae > Pinus > Pinus albicaulis. The sequence continues at coordinate 491,849,996 of CM076574.1, forward strand.
GAAAAATCCTCCTCAATGCATCTTTCCTCCCCTGTGAGATTTCAGCATCCACGTGAGGAGGGAATCTGCGGGAAGGTCCACCATTCAGCCACTCATGGTTGTAGTATTTTGGGTTCAAGGAGTGAGCCAAACAATGTAAAGGTGTGCAATTCTTGTCCCATCTGCTGACAAGAATATCCTGTATGACGGTGAAGAAGGCCTCAGGTGATGTCTCATACTCTGGGCACTGACTCTGTAAAATAATGGCCCTCACAGACTCAATCATGGAATCCCATCCCTTATAAACCTCTCCTAGGATGGGTTGGTCTGTATCTGCAAATCTGAGCAAGGAAATGATAGGCTCCATGATCTGAATAATTAGATCTACCTTCTCCCACCATATATCATCCAACACTATGTCCTTCACCTTCTTTGAGGCTGCTTGATCCATCTTTCTCCAAAATGACCAAAACTCTGAAATAACCATAGACCCAAGAGCGGTCTTGACCTCCCTCAACCTCTTCAACATGATGAATGAAGAGGCAAACCGTGTATCTGCAATCTTCAACAATGATAGATTGTTGTACTCCTTGTAGATAGTGAGGACATTTGTATGGTTTGTTACAAAGTTGCGGATATGTCGTGCATCCTCAATAGTGGCTCCAATCCAAAGCACATCAGAAGCAATAGATTTCAGTGCCAAGTTCAATGAATGGACAATGCAAGTTGTCCAAAATACTTGTGGATATTTTGCCTCCACAATCATGCCAGCAGCCTTGCAAACAGGTGCATTATCTGTAATGATTTGCACACAACAATCCACACCTACACTTTCAATAACTTTGAGAAATAACTCACCCATATATTGTGCATCCTTGTACTCTCCAAATGCATCCACTGCTTTCAAGAAAACTGCACCATTCGTGGATGACACCATGAAGTTAACGAGTGGGTGGCGTGCTGGATCTGTCCATCCATCAGAAACAATGCTAACCCCAGATGTTGGCCATGCTGATTTAATAGGCTCAAGCATTTTGTCCACCTCTTTCTTTGCCTTTGTCAACAATGTGGTTCTGAGCTTCTCTGACCCAAGAGGCACATACCCTGATGGAGCCCCATGACAAAGAGAGCTTGACACATCTCAATAAATAGAGGTGATCGTGCAACATTAAAGGATATGAAGTTCTGATAGAAAAAAAATGCAATGGTGAGGTCAAGCTCTTCCCTTTTCTCTTTTTGGAAAATCTTGTCCATTGGACCAACTGCAGTTGCCTTTCTCTGTGCTAATTCTCCCCTGCTAGAAGTCTCAAAAGGGAACTTGCTGCTGCTTTTCCTCAAGAATGGAAGGGGGTCATCAGTCTTGGATTTTTTTGATTTTGTTGCCACATTTGCCTCACCAATACTCGCCTCTTTCTGCAATTTCTTCTTATCTGGCAATTCAATTGTTGTACAACATTTAACGCCACAACCTGGAATACCCAACAAATGAGCTTTCACACGGAAATATGTGCCACGGAAATGGCCATTGCAAAAATTGCATTTCCAGCCACAATTTCCTCCTCCCTTTTTTGCTGCCCCTTCCTCTCTTGTTGCATATTTCCACAATGGGTATTTGGGGTCAACAATTTGTTTTCCTTGCACATTTGAAGCTACTGTTGTAGCCCCACTTCCAATGGATGGAATACTTGCAGACTGTGATGAAAGAGGGACAGGAGGGGCATCTCCAATGGAGACATTCTTCCCCTTTCTTTGCCCCTGTCTTGCTGCCTTTGATTGAGCCATAAATACTGTAAAAAATAAACAAAAACAATTAAATATATAAAACATATGCACATGCAAACACTAGCAACAAACTAAATGCAAAATATAGAGGGACAATGCACTTACCGGATGCCTGAATCTCTTCGAAAGAACACACTTGCTCCTTGCTCACACTAGTTCTCACTTCACAAATGAAACACAAATGAAATAGGTGAGAAAATAAGAGAGAAAAGCCACACTTTATAAAAAAAAATCGCGTGATTTGGTTGCCGCAGGCCCGGCCGTACCCGGCAGGAGTGGCCACGACGTGTCCCGACGGAGTACAGTCGGGACACGGCGTGTCCCTTTTCAGACACGCCGTGTCCTGACCGTACTCCGTCCAGACACGCCGTGTCCTGAGAATTGGGGCCGAATCCGACACCTAGAGGTGTCCGACACGGGGATACGAGGGCATTTTAGGAGTATCCGGTTACTATTTAGTAATTTACTAGTTAGTTTATTAATTTACTACATCAATGATGTTCACAGTTCAATGTTCATTGTTCATGTTATAACTTCTGTTATTAACTTCAAACAGGTTCTATCATGTTCAAACTTCACATAAGGTAGTTTATAAATTATAAATTTATATGTTCAAGCTTCACTGTTGACCAAAGCGTTAATCAAGCTTTCCCTCCCTTTAGACCTCGAAGGTGTAGTGAGCAGTGAGTGGGATTTTTATTTAAACACACGAGCTATATATGATCACTGGTCATAAAATGGTCAATGGTGTATAATAAAGTTAAGTTCCATAGGCTATAACACAACTTACAGGAAATTTAAGTGCTCCAAACTCTCAGCAAAGCACACGAACGCTAATCTCCTGCATCTCCAGGTCCAAGTCGATGTGAAGTTGTGAATTGTGCTCTCAATGTCAAGTTGTGAGCATTTCACTTGAATATGATGGACTTTGGCAACGAGCAAACTGGACTTTGGCGACAAACAATGACAAAAAAAACCCAAAAATAAACCATGTTCCAGGTTTTAAATGTCGCTTTTCATGGGACACATGTCCTAAGATCCAAAAACTTTAGGGCACATTTTTGCCACGTCCAAAACACGTGTCTCGATTGGAGGACACGAAGAAAAACGTTTTCGACATGTTTTAGGGCACGTTTCGTGTCTGACACATAAAATACGAGACACGAGACCCTAAGGGACATGTCTTGTGACTTAGGTATAAACCCTCCTAGAGAAACCAATGTTATCAGAACCGAACTGGTCATCGAACCAAAAAACCTTGTGGACCGGGAACCGGTCGGAACCGGATCAGAACCGGAAAACCGGTTTACCAAAAACACATAAAATATTCATATTTTAAAGAAAAAATAGATATATTCATGTGCATCCATATGAATCCAAACCATTTATATGCAAATATGCAAAAGTTTTCATTTATATAGCAAGTAATAGTGCATATAACCAAAATAACACTTAGTGCAAAACAACACTGAACCAAAAATGTTACAAACATCAAGAAGCAGGCTCTAAAAGGCCTTTATATTCCAAAATAACATCATAGATCATAGTATTATACTACAAGCTACAGCTACAACAAATCAATGATCAAATCATCAATTATCAATCATCATAAGAATCATCATCTGATCATCCTCCTCATCCTCATCTGAAGAATGAGTAGCATCCAAGTCTGCAATGGGATTATGGCTTGATTCCCCTGGCCTTTGATTTACCCTCTAAATTTTTTGAGAAAATCAGCTCCAAAATCCTCTGAAATCAACTATGTAGCAGCCAAAACAAAAAAGTCTTCCACAAGCTGCAAAACCCACTAAAGAAAACCAAAAGATCTCTGGGAAAAAAAAAAAACGTTGAAGTAGCTTGAAAATTTGCCAATCCAATAGCTCTCCAAGACTCCAATCAACTCTTCAAATCTACAAAACATCTCCCTCAGAACAACTCTGCAAAAAACTCTTTGAATTCTCCTCACTGAACTCAACTCATGAATTGCAAGAGACTAGAATGAATAGTGTGAGTGAAATGGGGGGTGGGTGGGGGTGTTTAAGTAGCTTTAGGGGGGGGTTGGGTAGCGTTAGTAACTAGGAAAAATTAATAATTAAAAAAAAAATGTGTTTTTAATGCCTAGGCTTGTGAACTGGTGGAACCGGTCTCCGAACCGGTTCGGTGTTGAACTGGTTTGTTCGGTGCTGAAACCAACCGGATCGGTACCTAACCAGACATTTCTGGTTCAGATGGGTTTTGCCTCCGAACCGGTAAGACCGGCCAGTTTCTGGAACCGGTTCAGTTCTGATAACACTGAGAGAAATAGACGATCCAGGGAGGCGATGATTGCTAAGCGTCTTGATCGTTTCCTTATGTTTGAATCATTGATGGAAAGGATCCTCTATTTCTGCAGTGGATTGAGGCTGGGGGTGTATCTAATCGTCATCATGCTTTCTTGGAATTGAAAGGGGGCCTTCAGAAACCTACAAGCCCTTTTAAATTTAATTTCTCTTGGTTAAAAGATGAGATATTTCATAATCTAGTCTTGGAAAAGTGGAGTCCTTATAGAACCTACTCTGGGTTTTTTTGTTGCAACTCATTTTGTTGAAAATCTAGCGAGGGTTAAAAAAGATCTATCCAATGGTCTCCTTAGAAGAAACTAAGGGTAGAAGAAGAACTTAATTCTGTGGAGAAAGAGCTGGGGAGATTAGAGGCCCCTGAAGTGGGGGGTATGCGTCCGAAGCCTCCAAACAAAGAGTTCTTCACAGATTGAGGCTACTAAAAGAAGAATTTTGGAAGAAAGGGAAAAGCTATGCAGGCAAAAAAAGCATATTTGTATGGCTGAAAAGTGGAGACAAAATCACATTTTTTCCAAAATTTTGCCAAGGCCTGTAAAGCATGTAACAATATTTGGGCTTTGAAAGCCTTGGATGGGGGAAAAGCCACCTCTTTTGAGGAATTAGCTTCACTTGGAAACTTTAACCATTTTTATAAAGCCCCAATGGAAGCTTCTATCGCCGAGGTGATTCTTCTGGCTCAGGCTTTTCCCGATTTACTGAGAATGAAAATAACCAGCGATTAATGGATCCCGTGTTGGAAGGTGAGCTTCAAGGGGTCCTTCATAGTCTACAGAAAGATAAGAGCTCTAGTCCAAATGGTTGGACAATCGAATTTTTTCTTGGACTATACGACATTTTGGGTGCTGATTTGCTAAGATTGGTTGAGGATCCCTGACAAAATGAAAGGATATTAGCATCCATCAACTAAACCTTTATCTCTCTCATCCCTAAGTTAGATGATCCACAATCTTTTGATGATTACAGGCCAATCTCTCTTTGCAATTGCATTTATAAAGTGATAGCAAAAATCATTACTAACAGGATTAGGTCGATTCTCTCCAAAACTGTGTCCAAGGAGATGTTTGTATTTCTAAAAGGGCGCCAAATCCATGAAGCAAATGGGGTTGCACAAGAGGGTTTGCATAGCCTAAAAACCAGAAAGCTGAAAGGCACTGTGATTAAAATTGACCTATCACAAGCTTATGATCAATTTAGCTGGATTTTTATTCGTTTGATTCTCACTCATTTGGGTTTTGAAGTCCCTTTTATCAATTGGATTATGATCTATATAACTTCAGTTTCATTCGCAGTTCTTATAAATGGTTTGGCCTCGTCTTTCTTCCATGCCCAATGAGGGTTGCATCAAAGTTGGCATCAAGGTTAGATCTTCTAGTGGTAGAAGTTCTAAACAAGCTTCTTACAGTGGCAAAAAAGGAGGGCGTACCTGAAGGGTGTGGCAATGGATGAAGATTTGGAAATAACACACCTGTTATTTGCTGATGACATCTTACTGTTTTGTGATGGCTCTAGAAGGGATACTATTGCTATAAAAGAAGCTCTACTTCCTTTTGAGAAAGTTATTGGAATGCATATCAATGTATCAAAATATACTCTCTCCCTACTGTCCCTCTCCCTCAATGAAGTATGAAATGTACAGGCGCACTTTTCCTTTCATGTCAATACCTTTGCAGAAGGTCTAAAGTACCTGGGCTTTAATCTAAAATCAAATGACTACAGGAACGTAGAATAGCAATGCCTATTATCTAAAATTGAGAAAAGACTAAAGATTTGGAGTTTCAGATGGTTGTCTATAGCTAGCAGACTAGTTCCTATTAAGTCAGAGCTAGAGGCCATCCCGATATATTGGATGTCCTTATCTTCGATCCCAAAAAGTGTTTTAAATTCAGAGCGCAAGCTTTGTTGTCGATTTTTATGGGCAGGCTCAACAAAAGAATATGCCCTTCCATGGGTGCGATGCGACAAAATAGTTGTGCCCAAAGCATGGGGGAATGAGGCATTAAAATCTCCCATTATTTGTGAAAGATTTGGCAGCTGAGGTAGGTTGGAGGTTGTTGTCCACAAACAACCTTTGGACCTTTGTTGTCCATACGAAAGATATATATCCATCTTTTGTGGGAGAATGGGTCAGATCCCCGAACAAGGTGGACTACAGGAAGGTAGACTAGCAATGGCTATTATCTAAAATTGAGAAAAGACTAAAGATTTGGAGTTTCAGATGATTTTCTAGAGCTAGCAGACTGGTTCTTATTAAGTCAGTGCTAGAGCCCATCCTGATATATTGGATATCCTTATCTTGGATCCCAAAACGTGTTTTAAATTCGATGTGTAAGCTTTGCTGTTGATTTTTATGGGCGCGCTCAACAGAAGAATATGCTCTTCCCTGGGGGCGATGCGACAAAACAGTTGTGCCCAAAGCTTGGGAGGGGATGGGGCACTAAAAATATCCCATTATTTGTGAAAGCTTTGGCAGCTGATATGGGTTGGAGGTTGTTGTCCACAAACAACTTCTGGACCTTTGTTGTCCATAAGAAAGATATATATCCATATTTTGTGGGAGAATGGGTCATATCCTGATGATGAACCACATTAGATGGTTCGAAACGTCGACCAGATACTAGCAATGTGATTAATCTGAAAGATATTTATCTAAATTACAGATCACAAATGTCTTAGATCTAACATAAGAAATATAATGTCTTAGTCATTTGGAAAGTTGCTCTTTCAATGGTCATCCTTCTAAATGGTTGAAGGTGACTTTGCTTGGAAGGTCGGGAATGGAGGAAAACTAAGGATTGGTGTAGATCTGTGGGTTGGTTGTGGGGAGAACTTTCGCCCTCCTCATGACTTGGCCACATTCCTAAATGACAATGGGAGGATAACTCTTAATAAGATTGCAGACAATGTACATTCTACCATGTGGGTTCAAGATTGGGCAAATGCTTCCCAACTCAACCTTTCAGTTTTTTATGTAGATTCATGGCAAGACTATACAACAGCTTTGACCTTGTCTCAACTGAGGATAAAAGACAGGCAAAACTCTCTTTATTGTGTCCATTCCCCATTCGGGGATATACCCCCAAAACGAAATATTTATACTTGACAAACTCTAGAAGGTTAGTGGATCCAGTTTAGTGGTGGAAGAAGATCCAGAAACTAAGTTGTCTTGCAAAAGCTTGGTTTTCCTGTGGTGTTTACTTAAAAACAAAATCCCCTCATGGGATAACTTACAAAAGCTACGGAAGGAAGGGATCAGTACCATACTTTGCAAAAACGCTGAGGAATAGATGAGTCATCTATTTCTATCATGTCCTTTCTGACATTTGCAAGAATAATCTTGGTTGTGGTGTTGTTTGGCTTGGTGAGACCTATCTTGACGCTTGGAAATCTTGGTGGGAACAGTCAGATGATAAGCAACTTAGGAATACTCCCCCTCTCATCTGTTGGGGAGTTTGGCTAGGCAGGAACAAGCCTACTTCCAAAACCAGCCCTCTTCCCTTACCAGGTGGTTGCACAGGTCCTTGCAATCTATTCACTCATTCCGTCCTCAGACTCTGCTCATGTTCCGCGTGTTATATTAGCCAAAGTTATAAATTTCTTCTCTCCTTGGGCATATTTTGACAGGGCTTCTCTTGCAAGTGGAGTTTGTGGGGGAGGGGCAATCCTTTACTTACAGGAACAACATTTTTTCAAGCATCAGATTGATTTGGGCAGGGGCTCAGATCAAGGTTGCTTGAGAGCGGGAGTGGGGAGAGACATTTTCAAAAGTTCCCGGTTCAGGAGCGAATTTTTATATAATATATATTTTTATATATTTTGATGCATATATTTTGATCTTCCATATCACCCCATAATCCATATTAAATGCCCAAAAACAAGTATAAGCACCCGATTGCAAAATGATCAAAGTACCTTATGAGTGGCAGCCCACCTTCGTCTAAGTATTAATGTTGGATGGGTGAGAAGCAAATGGTTGATGTAAGTGGCAAAGATATATGGCATATCATCAGCTAATGGTGGCTAGTAGGAGTTGTTGTTTGTCTAGCAGACCGGTTGGATGTCAAATGTAGGAGAAAGTTTTCTCCTATGTGGTTTACCCATTTTGGTGGGTAATAAGAACCATGCAAATCAACTATTACAACACTTCATCTGCCCCTAAACTACAAAACTGTGGTAGAATATTAAGAAAACAACAAACTCTACAACTGGCAATTAATTCCTACGACCATAGTGCCTTGAATTTGGTGGGCTTTGAGTTAGGTAATAAAAAAAGAGAGTAGTTCCCAATGTTATTTGATCCAGAAAACATCGGCAAAGTAAGAAAACACATCCAACAATTGAGTTCTAGCCACCAAATAATATGGTATCTTTATTCTAAAGTTGCAATTACTATAAAGTTTGGAGATATTGGCTTCAACTTCACAACACTCCAGGGGCCATCAAATTGCTTCCAAAATATTTTTTCTCACCAAGCGCAAGAGTAAATCCACATGAACTTGATGAGAGTGACCTCTAACCCTCAACAAATAATTTGTTTCCTCACACTCATACTAAATGATAGGATAAGAAGACAAGAAAACTCAAGCCATGAACCCCAATCTCAAAAACCAAAAGTGGCCACTTCTCCCACCCTTCTAGCCTTTACAAAATAAACTTAGAGGTGAACAAATAGCATCATTATGAATAAAAGTTCCTATGTTGCAGGAAACACCCCTCAACCTAGCGTTCCAGTATCAGAAACACCATTAAAGTCAACATTCGGCTAAAACACCTATATAGCATTTATGTCAAAATGCCACCAAAATGTTTCGGTAACATTGGACCCAAATTTTCTTAGTTTCCATGTCTTTTTTGTTTGTGTACACTCAAACACCCAAGAAGGGTGTGGGTCCCTTCTATGGCCAAAAAAATTAATTTGCCACAATCTATAATCACTCCACAAACTAATTTATCTCTAATCAATTCATGCTCTAGTTCTGTTGAATAAGCATCTTGTTCTAATTTCGTTGATTAGGATGAAGAAGGGGATTATTAGGACATATAATTGTACTTGTCGTTAGCTCATTTTTATTTCAACTTCGGTACATTTAGCCATGTACAAAGGCTGATTTTGGAATCTTGGATGTATAGCCTTATTTACAAAGGATAATTTTGGATTCTGCATCATGTCATCATCTATGAGAGTTACTCTAGACTTGGTTTTCTTTCTAAAATGTCATTCGTGTGTCTCATTCTTTTTTTTTTGTCTTGCAAGATAATGTGTTAATAACTTATTTGTAATATATATATATATATATATATATGTATATATATGAGATTTTAACCAATGTTTCCATTTCGGGGGGGGGGAGGGCGTGGTCAATTTCCAAACATTCCTGTTTCAGAAACTTCCAGATGTTTCCACATTTCGTGCAACTTAGAAAAGATCTAATGATAGAGATAAGTCAAAGAAAGGACTGTAGAAATTTGAATAACTGATATGTTATCCACCGAGATTCTCCTGATCACACACTATTTTATCTTCATGCACAATACAGAATCTCTTCTACCATTGATCATCACATGCGGAAATAAAATCAATTGCATGCACTCATTAAAGCCATAAAAATTCACACATATGAACACAGTATGTAATGGGAAAGCTTAAAGCTGAAAACCCCCAACTATATGTATATTATATATGTCATAGAGATCATGTAACAATCATCATACAAAGCTCCTCACAAGCTCTCGGTATAATCTCCACTTGCTACACACTAATCAAGCTAGATCTAGCAAAACACATGCTCCAATCTCTGCCACTTGATAGCCTGCCTCTACTGCGCAATCCCTGCTGAAGAATGCCTCTTGATGAGAATTAATTACCCCAGCCTTGCTCACGTAGTCTTTATAGGCATCTCTACTGAGTGTTGGATGCAAACCATGCATCACTTATAGTCACAACTGATAGTCACACTTGCCCTTTCACCTATCTTTGCACTGGTCTCCACTGAAACTGTCCATGCACTGAAGTTAACTGATGTATTCTTTAGTTGATTAATGAGTTTGTAATTAGTGAATTAATTAATAATTAATTCACACCACTCTCACTAATTGTATCAATCAGTTAAACTGAATACAAATAGCTCAACTATGTTTAGATTAGTTAAACTGAATACAACTCCACTAACTTCCTCAATCAACTCCACCAAACTCTGTCACATGAGTTCTAACTGAAGTATCCATGCAATAGCTCCACCTAACCCTTAGGAATAGCGTAATTCCTTCTGTCAGCTCCTGTGCCACATCTGTGCACTTAACTGAAGTGCTCCAAGAGAATAAGATAATGTTTAGAGTCCAAATATTATTAAGAGCTAATAATATTCGACATATCTATTTTTAGACTGGCAATCTAAAAATAAATTCTGCCCAATATGTCTAAAAATAGAAGTCCATCTATTTTTCCAACTTGACCAACCATCCACAAATAGCATCCTGCAACTCATAGAATATGATCCATATGTCTAAAAATAGACTTTGCGACAAAAATCACCTGTGTGGCCCCCACCTAGTTTAGGTGATCACTTTCCAACTAGGATCAGGAATGATGTTTTAGGATGCCTCCTTCACTGTTTCTTGTTGCAATCTTCAACAAGGACCTCCCTAGTTAGGGTGTGTGAGTAACATTGGACCTATCCTTGCTAAGTATAGGCCTTTAGAAGTCATGTTCTCCACTCCTAGGATGATAATATGTGTAAAATAGGAAATTCCACAAAAGATTCCTCCAACTTATGCATTCGACCTTTAGATAATAATAACGAGCGTAAATAGGGCAATTTGCCAAGAAAGCTCCTCTATCTCCAAAAATAACCTCCTCAGATCATGCACTCTAGCTTTAGATTAAAAAAACACATGTAAATGAGATAAGTTCACAAGGACATCCTCAAACCATGCACTCCAACTCCAAGACACAAATAGCAAGTCTAAATGAGGAAATTTCTTTAATAGATCTCTTTGACTTATACACTCCACATTCAGGTAAAAAGCACATGAATCTCTCACAAGTTACCAATGTCAAGCCCAAAATGTGGGCACTCCTCTCCCTGGGTATAAATAGCCAATCACAAATCACAAGGAAGCTTCTCAATTCATGCATTCTATCTCTCGCTAAAAATAGTAGTAAAGTAGAGTCTAACTCCCACTCCAAGCATGGACATTTAAAAATTAGAGTGTGTCAAAAAAAATCAGGTTCCTGAGAAATTAAAGTCCTCAAAATGGCCTGAAATTTAACATTAATACTATACACCATACTAGGTCCCCAAAAATATAAAAACCCTGCTAAAAATAGAATTCAAAATAGACCCAAAATGTCATAGGCTCACCCAAAGGCCTTGGATCCAATGGTGAAAAGTGAGGAGTTTTTCACCAATGGGCAAAGTTCAATTCTTGTGAGGGTTGCTTACCTTAAAGGCCATGGGTGATCTTGAGGTAGTGGGTGAACATGTGGTTTCACCCAAAGAAATTATATTAGTAGTCTCACGACCCATGCACACATAAGTGGATAAAAGCCCAACCCCATGTCCTTCTCATAAAAACCAAAAAGGGTTGGATCTAATGGTGAAAAGTGAGAATGTTTTCACCATTTGGCAAAGTTCAATTCCCATAAGGGCCTAGCCTAGAGCCATGGGAGCACCTTGAGGTAGTCGAAACTTAAGGCATTCCTTGTGATGTCACTGGTTCAAACCCTGACCAGCCCTATGTGGCACGATTGGGGCCTCGTGGGCATACCTAGAGGTTATAGTGGTAGCAGACAGAATCGACAACATGTCATGCAGGTATGGGCCAACCCTAGTTGCCAATTTCACCAACTCACGAGAAACATTAAAAAAAAAGGTCATGGTCTCAGGATGTGCCGAAATTCCAACCATGGACTAATCTCCATACTGCCACTCCAAAAATATAATCATCCTGCTATTCTAATCACTTAATAAAAATATAAATCTTTTAAAATATAATTTTTCTAAAAATAGATTTCTTTGATTTGCCTCGAATTTGATCCACTAGCTTATCTCCCCAAATCGTTATCAAAATATACTGTCATCTGCGACTGAAAAAAACAAATTTTCAAAAATATAAATAGTTCAAAATAGTGGAATCAAGAATCTGAAAGTGCCCCTCTGTCCTCATCCCCCCATGCATCCTCCAAGCTCTTCATGTAAATCTGATGCATGAGGAAAAATGGCTCAAATAAAACACTGAAACCTTGAACTGAAAACATGCTAAAATAGAACAGGGTATGTTGACCCTCACTGGAATACTGATCTCTGAATAATCCCCAAAACTCATACAATGTAACTCTGAAGCAAGGTCAGGCAAGAATAAAGCTCAGCAACAAGGTACCCATATGGTCAAGGTAGTCAAGGACCATCAATGGTAGATGATAAATGCCCTGTGATGTCGAGTCCACCTCCCATAATGTTCATAAACCATCGATGCTAAATTGTGAACTCTGTAATGCTGAGCTCACCACAAACATGTGCTGGAACATAACACTAATTTATATAAGAAAATCAGGTTTTAACAGGGATGACCAATCATTAATCCAACAGTTGATATATTTGGTATGAAGGACCAATCCTCAGGAAAGTACTTTGTGCCTTAATTTTGTAACAGCATAAAGGTATGCAGTGTTTCTATATGAAATAATTATAACTCTAGTTCCTAGTGTAGTCCAAATATATATTACATGCTATGACTATTTCAGGCCACAGTATACGGCGATTGGTGTTTTTGAAATAATTTTGAGTTGGGAAGGATCCTTCACAGTCTGCACATTTTACTTCCAAAACCGAAGGATCCTATCTGATCAATTAATGTAGAAAAGCAAAATATTTACAGATAACAACAACCTAGGTTAGGCTTTTTTTTGCAGAATGGGTAAAGCTCAAAAGTTTTGACTTCAATGCATGGCCGATGTCATGTATACTTTTTCTATGGCAAATAATTTTCAATTTTATTTCAGTAAAAAATATGAAGAATAAAAAACAAAATCATGCAAATAATAATAGCAATAGAACTCTTATGAAAATAACACCAATATTAGCAACACTTACTCATATTTACCACGCAGGCATATTGCAAGCTTTTTTGATAATGATGATTAATCTTTTGGTTTACATTTAGATTTGGTAAAAGATTTTGATTCCATGAATGAAGCTCTATGCTATGTATCATGGATAAAATAAGCATTAGCTTTACGAGAGACTAACACACTTTTACATGAAACAGTTGGGCATCATCGCTTTATTTTTATTTCTGCATATCTGATTCTCAAGAAGCTGCCCACAACTTTAAAGGTCCAACTCAAACCATGAATACGTCTCTATTTCATATTTTGTCCTAATCATGATGATCCTCTTCAACTCTAATTTTGAATTCCTAAATGATAAATCTATCTTCTTATTTAGGCTATATGAACAATAAGATACAAAGTTGACAACAGTCATTTTCCCTATCAAATAAATGATATACAATGTTTCTGGAAAAAGACAAATTTACCAGAATATAAATATGATATAATCCTTATGTTCATGAATGGTTGAAAATGGGTGACCAAAGCTATCTTGTTAAATACATATATGATATTCTGTAGATTGAAATTAAGGTCGGGGATAATAAGACTACAATTCAAGTAGCATCACAACCATAGTTTTAAAAACCTGAACCGGGTTTTCAACCGACCCACCTATCTAACTGAGTTTAGAACAAGAATGAACAGGATATGAAAAAAATACATAAAATATTCACTTTTAATCGAAAAAAAATATTTTTAAGATTTCAAACCATTAGAGACAAAATATGCAAAGTTTGTTTATCTATATCAACGTTGCATGAAGCGGGGACATTATTTTGGAAGCGGCGATGCGGAAGCGTCATTTTCCAAAAATCTAGGAAGCGAAGCGTCTCGAAAGTGTCTACTATATGTATATTTTTTGCATTTATATTCAAAACAACCATCATAAATACCAAATTAGTTGTAGAAGACATGAAAACATGTATATTTTTACATAAATCAAGATAGATATGGCATCCATGACTCCATTGTACATCAATGATTAATTATTCGAGCATCAACCATCTAGATTCTAGCAATTACAAACATACATCAAATTTTTAAGCATATTATAAAACATAAAAATAAAGCATATTATCTAGCAAGTGAGTAACTGCCAACATTAGTCATGTCCAAAATTCAAATAATAATGTTTACAAAATAGACCACCTAGCCACCACGAAGACAAAAAAGTTCAAATTCACAATGTAGAAATTTCAAGCCCCCCTCCGGTTATCAGTTTTCCTTATCACTCAATGCATATAGTTTTAAATCTGAACATGACATAAATACTAAAATCTGGAAATGATTGGAATTTCTGAAAACACAAATTTGGAGATTTTTGCAACTGCTGGAAAATATGGTAGCCACACACAGAAAATAACACAATGATTTTTGGTCAATGTGACCCTGGGAAAACCCCCTACAACTCTTCGAGAAAACCAGTTTGAGAGCTCTTCTTTATTTCTGAAAATTCTTTTAAGGAGAAACTGAAATACACAGTAAAAATTCCAGCAACCAAAATACAGACTTGTTTCAATTTTCGTACTTGAACTCTGCCTCGGAAAATGTGCCAATCAGCAAACTTACAAAATAGAAATTTTACAGCAAGAGATACCAGCATTCAATGTTGTACGGTCTCCTCAAAATCAATGCCCAGAAATTCCGTACAGCAGTACGGACTGTACAGAATTTACAGCAGTCACTTTAGCCTCGAAATCTGTGCCCACTCAGCCTCGGAATGCGTGCTGCCTGCTGCTGTTCCTTCCTCTCGAAATCTGCACTGTACTGACCTCGAAATTTGTGCCCATTGCTGTTGTATGGAATCTGCCTTGGTAAATGTGCCCAATAAATGTTGTTGTACGAACTGCTGAAATAGCTCCTTTGGATGTGTGCCAAAGATGCTACTCTCCTTCAACTTCTCACTGCTCAGAAAAATTCTCCTTGCTCTCCTCTTCTCTTTCTCTCAATTGCTCATGAAAGACTGAATTGATATTTTCCTCTTCTCCTCTCCTTTTACCCTAAATGACCTTTTGGGTAACCCTAAGATCTAATGGCTGAGATTCATTTAGATCTAGGGATGAGAATAAATGTGCATTTAATTCTCACTTTCTATTTTTTAACTCACCCACTTAAATAAAGACCCACTTAGCCTTTTATTTCAATAGTCACTTTTTCACTTTCTAATTTTTCATTGACTTTAATAAAGTCACTTTAAAATTAGAATGTAACTTTACCACTTATAAAGTCACTTTAAAATTAGATTGACTTTCCACTTATAAAGTCACTTTAGGAGAAAAGTACAAATACATTTGGACACTTTTCCCTAGGCCAAAGATCAAAGCCTTAGGGAACCACTTGTCCTCTGGTATCCAAATTTTAACACTCCCTCTTACCAAGGAAAGTGTTCCTCACCAATCTCATCTTGTCTCTGAAGTAGACATGCTTGCCTCGTGGTAAGGCTTTGATGAAAATGTCTGCTACTTGCTCATCTGTGGAAATATACTCAAGCTTGACAGCGCCCTTTTGGACATAGTCTCTAATGAAGTGATACTTGATCCTAAATATGCTTTGACCTGTCATGAAAAACTGGATTCTCCGTGAGTTTTATGCAACTCCGATTATCACAGTAAATCACTGAAGGTCTCAATGCCTGACCAAATAGACCAAACAACATCTTACGAAACCATATGGCCTCACAACTAGCAAAACTAGCAGCCATATACTCTGCCTCAGCTGAGCTCAATCCAACTCTCTGTTGTTTTCGGCTGAACCACGACACAACTGCCTAACCCAATCCAAAACAACACCCTGAAGTGCTCTTCCTATCAGAAGCACAACCTGCCCAATCTGAATCAGTGTACCCCGCCAGTCTCACTCCATCACCCTGTCTATAATCCAAACCATAATCCACAGTCCCCTGCAAGTAACGAAGAATGTGTTTTGCAGCCACCCAGGGCACTCTCCTGGGCTCACACATGAATTGACTCATCGTATTAACTACAAACCATATATCTAGTCGAGTGTTGACCAGATACATCAATGAACAAATCAACTATCTGTACAAAGTAGGATCCACCAACTCGAAATCTGAAGCGTGAAGCTTCTTCCAGTTAGTGATCATAGGTGTAGACATGGGTTTACAATCCTCCATGTGAAATCTGCTAAGAATATCCACAATGTACTTCCCCTGTCCCAGGAAAGAATGTCCCTCCTCCTGCCACACCTCCAATCCCAAAAAGTAATGCATCAAGCCGATATCCTTCATCTCGAACTCTGAAGCAAGATCTCTCTTGCAGCCCTCAATGAGTCTCTCTACAGCTGTAATGACCAAGTCATCCATATACAACACCAGAATGAGAGGCTCCTCACCTACTACAATGAAGTATAGGTTTGGATCAGCCTCACTCTTTGTGAAACCCAACTGCTACAAATATATATCAATCCTCGAGTACCAAGCTCCAAGAACTTGCTTCAGGCCATAGAGTGCCTTCTTCAATCTACATAGACGGGACTCCTTCCCATGCACCTCAAAGCCCTGCAGTTGCTCAATATAAACCTCCTCCTGAATGAAGCCATTGAGAAATGTAGTCTTCCCTCCATCTGGTCGATCTTCCAACCCATCTCTACGGCTATCGATATAATGGAGTGGATAGATGTATACTGAGCTACAGGAGCGAAGGTCTCCTCATAGTCAACTCCCTCTACCTGTGAGAACCCTCTCACCACAAACTGAGCCTTGAACTTCTCAATTCTGCCATCTGCAGCATGCTTTATCTTGTAAAGCCATCTGGAAGTAACCACTGATTTACCTTCAAGCCTCGGCACTACCTCCCAAACATCGTTCTTCATAATAGAAGAATACTCCTCCTGCATGGCCTCTCTCCAGACCTGCTAGCTAGTTGCCTCCTCATAGCTAGAAGGCTCAGTATCAACGATGCTAGTGACCAATGCCATATAACTACAGAACCGCTCAAGTGGTTTACTCTTTTTAACCTGTCTCTTTGGCCTAGCAACAGATGTGGCCTTACACAAGGTGTCCTGAAGCCACTTGGGCTTCCTCTTCCGTGAGCATACTCCCACCGGAGTGAAAGAATCCTCATCATCATCAGAAGCCTGAACTCCTAAAGGCATGCCAACTGACCTCATGCCTGAACCTGTGCCTGTAGATGCTGAAGTACCTTGGGAACTGTCCATCAATGGGCTACCCTGTGAATTGCTCTGCATGCTGCTCGAAGCACCACCCACTTGACTCTGAGAGCCACTGCTCAATGAAGGACCTAACGCTGTAATCGATGTACCTCCTGATCCCTGTGACTGACTTAGCTGCTCTTGAGGGTCTGGTGAATCCAGATACTCTAACTCTCGTGACCACCTGAAAGCTCTCTCCTCCTCGAACTTCACATCCTGCGTGACAACGACTTTCCTCTTCGCAGGAATATAAATACGATAAGCTTTCGAGGTCTCGCTATAACCCACAAAGATGCCCTTGTCTGCAGTGGGCTCTAGCTTGGTCCTCTTCTCCTTGGGAACATAAGAGTATGTAATGCACCCAAAGATACGAAAGTGACCAACATCGGGTTTCTTCCCAGAAAAAGCCTCCTCCGGAGTCACATTGCCCAAGGCACGATGTGGACTCCTATTCTGCAAGTACACAATAGTGTTGCAGGCCTCTGCCCACAAAAACAAAGGTAACCCCTGATCATGAAGCATGGATTTGGAAACCCCTACAAAGGATTTGTTCTTCCTCTCCGCAACCCCATTCTGTTGGGGGTTGTAAGGAACTGTGAACTCCCTCCTAATGCCTGCCTTCGCACAAAAATCAACAAACTCACCAAGGGTATACTCACCTCCATTGTTCGACCTGAGTACCTTGATCTTCCTACATGTCTGGGTCTCCACAAGAGCTTTGAACTCTTGAAACCACTTGAAGACCTCACTCTTGGTCTTCAAGAAATATATCCAGGTCTTCCTAGAGTGATCATCAATGAATAACACATAATACTCATAGCCACTCAAGGATACATGAGACATTCGACCACTCACATCGGTATGAATCAAGTCAAGGATCCCTATCAATTTGCTGTCACTGCTAGGAAAGGGGGATTTGGCAAACTTCCCCATAGCACATCCTCTGCACACATCAAGGTGATCATAACTGAAATCTGACACACCAGTGGTGATCTCCCGCAATGTCCTCAAGGACCCATGATACATGTGCCCCATCCTGCGGTGCCAAATCTCACACAACTCTTAACTGCTAGATCTGTTGTGGGTACTACTACTTAATGCCATCAGGGGCTGGAATGAGAACTTGTACACCTTGGCTTGGCGCACACCAATCACTCTAGCTGAATCAGCAAGAGTTCCCCTAAGATATATAACCACCTGCCCTCTCCTAAACAACACCTCATACCCTCTGTCCTCAAATGCTGAGACAAATATCAGGTTCTTCTTCATTCCAGGAACATATAGAACATCTGACACTTTCAAGGGAGGTTTGGGTTACCTATCAAATGTCAATGTCCCCACACAGACTGCTCTAACAATGCTGTCATCACCAAGTACTACCTCAATGTTACACAGCGTTTTGTCACCATCCCTGCAATCCCTCGTTGCATACATTGGAGGACTATTCCTGTGACCTGTGAACAGTAAAATGCCCTGAAAACACCTTCATGGCATCCTCCTGCATAAGGATAAACATTCTCTTGAAGAACATTTCCTTTGAAAAACCCTAAAAACAGATGTTTTAGCCTTGGCGCGACTAGCCAGTTCATCCCTCGAGCCAATGGGGGAAATCCACACAAGAGGGCGCGCCAACTGGCGCCCTGTCCCTGTGTTTCACTCGCACCAAGCTTATTAAGGGATGTTTTTTAAAAATAAATGGCGGAAGTTTGATTCTAAAAAACTCCAGAATGAATCATCAAAAGAAGTTGAGTGGTTTGGCTTCGGATCTCCATGTATAGGAAGTGGTTTTCCACCTCTCATGGAACTTTCCTAAGAGATAGGACCTATCCCATGATTATAGGGATCCCAACTTCCCTCCCTCCATCTATAAAAGCTTGCCCTCTCCATTTGTTAGCTCGCTGAACTTGTAGGAAGGAAACTATAGTTGGGCAACTATTGAGAGCTGAGTTGAAGAGAATCTCGTAAGAGAGAGAGCTTCGTCCAGAATCCCGACAGGCTTTGTTGAGACACGCTCCGCTGCAAGCCCCGCCGAAGGAAGATCATAGCGTCAGAGCATTTGGTTGTAATCTCCCTTTTTGTCATTTATAATATAAGCGACTCTGATTTTGGTTCCATTCTTGTGTTTACTCTTTTATGTGATGCAACAAATTATATCTTCTCTGACTGATATATAGTTACATGCTTTAAGTATTACGTTGTGTGTCGTCGTTTCTCTGCGTGTGTAGGTGTCCGGATGTGACGAACGGAAGGATTGTGATCTGTCAGGCTAGGGACGAGGAGCACCGCTTCTTCATCGACAACAGCAACGTGGGATTTGAGGTAGGCTACTTATCGCAATCTTTGTCTTTCTTGTAACTAGGAACCAACGTCATTGCGTGATTTGATTGTTGCTAGACCCAATCTAAGGCTAGTGGGATCACCTCTATCCGCAGAGAGGATTTACCTCCTCAACAATTTGACAACTCCACTGGGGATCAGTGGGAGTTAGTCCTTCCTCCATTGGTTTGTTTTTTGGCTTTTCATCTTTGTTTGTCCATTTTCATCTTTTTCTAGGGTAAACTCGATTGGCGCAGTTATCCCCCTGACAGTCGCGCCAACTGGCGCTTGTTGCTCGTTAGACACCCGCGCCAACCCCTGTTTGGCGCAAATTACAGCGAAACAGGCGCGCCAACCTTGTTTGGTTTTAGGGTTTGCCTGTTCTTAGGCTCTCTGGGCTTGACTTTTGGTCATGGTTCATTTTTTCTGATTGATTGAGTGCTTTGAAGTCATTTTTTACTGTGTTTAGCCCTTGTCCTCCGGTTGTTTGCCTTTTTCTGTCAGTTTTGCATTTTAGCCCTAGGGCTTCTAGGTGCTTTAGTGTGCTGAGCCTCCCGTGGGAGTTTTGGGTCGTTTCTTTCCTGGTCATCTTCGTCTTTGCTTCTTTGCATTCATCTTGCTAGATCCCATTGAATCATTGCATTTATTGAGTGATTGTTAAAATTTTCGTTCAATTTCGCTTTGTGTTGCTCCAAGCCTAGATCACACGGTTTGTTTGAGTCTCTTTCGAGATCCTTCTTCGTTTTGAGGGATTTCGTCATTGGTTTGAGTCTTGATTGTGTTTGTTTGAATTGAGTGAACTTGTTTTGCTTCAGCTCTCTCTTTATCATTCTCAAATTGATGTTTTTCATTAGTTTTTCATTGATTTAGTGCATTTGCTCTAATATATTGAAAAATACAAAAACAAGTCTTTTGCATTTTAATTCGCATAGTGGAAATTGAGAACTTTTTCGCATTACTAGCATTATATAATTCTAGAGAAATTTTTTCTAGTTTCATTAGTGTGCATTTGGAATTGATAGTGGATGTTTTTGTCGGTTCATTTCGTTATCATTTGAAAGCTCTCAACTCTCCCGTCGACAGCTCTTCATTGAACGGAATGATTTTTAGTGGCATATAGTTTGCATCTAGAGGTTTTATGAGATCCAACATTTGATAGGGCCTTGAAATTGAAACGTAAATTGAAGATCAACTTTAAAATTTACTGAATTAACCTAAAGCAACATTGAAACATTAACGAAACATCTAGTAGTCTAAGGTAGAGATGTGTTCCGGCATCTTTAAGCCTAGCAGTTGTCGCGCGCCATCTGGCTACAAACAGCACTAGTACAGACTTGTGCACCCCGTATCGTCGCGTATATAAAGGGAGACCCCATTAGGTTGCAATCCTTTATCTGTAGGAAGCCGAGTCTGCCGCCTTTTACCCGTGATACACCGGACACAGCATTCGGGGAGATTACCTGCACGTACGTCAAGTCCTTGGTTGATTTCTCTTTCATTTTTTACCAAGGTGTATATGGCAGTTCATAGATATCTGGTACAACCATTTACCTAGATTACCAGAGCAGTCACTTTGATCTTTGCTGACTCTTTTAACTGAAAAGATCATCGAGCTCTTGTCCTTTCAAGCTCGTGTCCAACCTGAAAGCGATAGAGTCACCTTTTTCTTGTTTCTCGACTCTTAAAATATGAACAACAGAGTTTGGTTTCAGTGTCTTAAAAATTAATCGCCCACGAAATAGTCCTGGTTAGAATTTTTGTCCTTAGTGTTTTATTTCAAGGTCATTTCCGATGGCAACTTTTTCGGAGTCCTAGTCCTTTTCTTGCTTTAGGAAATATTGGTGCTCCTTATATGGCCATGTTATCCCTCCCTGGGTTAACTGTTGGGTTGCATGTTTGGTTGTTTTCAACCTCTCTGGTCTCAAGTGTTTCGGCTACTGTACCATCCACTCCTTCGCCTGAGCAACGCCATGTTGATTCGAAGGTGGACCTCTCCCCTTCTTCGCCTGTTTCTTCATCCTCATCTTCTATTTCGCTTGGTGAAAGTTTGGATTCCAGTACCCAGGTGGCTAAGAAGAAGAAGAAGAAGAAGTCAGATAAGCGAGAGGCTAATTCTGCAGTTGTTGCTTCTAAAACCCCTGCTCTCGATGAACCTCCCAACCCTCCATGGAAAGTTAAGTTCCCTTGAATGTTGTGCTAGGGAAACCATCTTCTTCGAGATTGCCCTGGCATTCCCAAGGTAATCGAAGTATGGTCCAACGGTCGTCCACCGTTGCCTTTGGCTTCCAGGAGTTAGGTTGGAAGCATGTCTTCAGCTAGTGCTGGTAAAGCTCCTAAGAAGCAGGGTAAGCTTGCCAATCCCTGTAAGTTGTGTGAAGGACACCATGCCATTCACCTTTGTCCGTATATGGATGAAGCCAAGAAAGTTTTGGACAACTCGACTGTTTCTGCACCATGCCTTCCGGCTAGTTACAAACAGCTTTCTTTGAGTCCTTCACTAGTTGATTCAACGATCAGTCAAGAGTCATCCTTGCTTGATCCCACTCCCCCAGAAATTCACCATCATGAATCCATCCCTGACCAACCATTGGTCGTGGGATCGGTTGAGTTGGCCCCGTCTGCGATGCACCAGGTCTTTTCTGTTGACAGTGGATCTCTCATCCCTCAGGTTCTTCTTGTTTCTTCAGATTCCTCAGACTTGGAGAAAGATTCTCCTGTCCCTATATCTCAGGAAGCTACTCCTTCGCCTCTCGTGATGGAGGTCCCGGAGGATACCCCTCCCGCCTCCATGATGGAGGTCATGGAGGATGCTCCTTCTTCTTCCGTAACACTAGGGGAAGGCCATCTCGATTCGATGGTAGCCTCTTCAAGTAGTTTGGTCGCTTCCTTTGATTAGTGTCGATTTACAGGATACCGCCTTCTGTCTTATGTGCCTTTTGAGATAACGGTACAAACCTTTGATCTGGTCGTACCTAGCACTATTATAGATGAAGGCGCGTCAGTCAGTATTTTGTCTTCAACTACTTGGCAAGCGTTTGGTTCGCCTCCGCTTGTGCCTGTTACCCAAAATATGTTGGCATTTAATAAAGGAACTAGTCAATCGTTAGGGATCCTTCTGAAGTTGCTTGTTACTTTGGGAAGGAAAACTGTCCATATGGACGTGATGGTTGTTCCAGGCCCCTTGGATTTCAATTTACTCTTGGGGCGTGACTATACTTATGCCATGGGAGCACTTGTCTCCTCCCTTTTTCGTGTGATGTGTTTTCGGCACCAAGGTCGGATCGTGACCATCGATCAGCGTGCGTTCTTTGGTCCTAACATGACATCTCGTCCACCATCATCCCTTTCGAGTCTTTATCCGCCGATTGTGTCATCCCCGCCGCATGTCAATTATGTGGCTACCTGTCCAGTGCCCGTATTCAGTGATAGTGCTGTTGTACATCGTGTGTTGGGGGCATTGGGTCCAGACTTCTACGACTTCTTATTCATTATGATGAGGTCGTTGGAGCAGGGTTCTTTTTCTTGTGTCAAGCTCCTTAAAAAATGAAACAAGGCGGTCGAAGCACGGTTCATATGCTTGTGTCAAGCTCCCTAAACCATGAAACAAGGTCTGTTGGAGCAGAGTTCCCTATCTTGTGTCAAGCTCCTTAAACCATCAAACAAGGTGTTCCGGAGCAGAGTTCGTTTTCTTGTGTCAAGCCCCTTAAAAAGTGAAACAAGGTCATCGGAGCAGAGTTCGTTTTTTTGTGTCAAGCTCCTTAAAAAATGAATCAAGGTGTTCGGAGGATAGTTCTTTTAATGTGTCAACCTCGTTAAAACAATGAAACACGTTTCCGTTCGATTCGAGTCTTTGATTAGATCTCGTAAAATCCCAGTCGAGTCTTTCTCTTGATCTCATAATTTGAACCTTCACTCCATTTGCCTTTCATATGGACTGAAGCTTGGGGGGCATATACCTCGAATTGAGTCACCATGCTGGGGGCATGCCCGGTTTTCAAGCATAGTTTATTTCCGTTTCAAGCTTGTGTAAAAATGAAACTGGTTTCAAGCATAGTTTATCTTTGTTTCAAGCTTGTGTAAAAATAAAACCAACTTCAAGCAGAGTTTCCTGATTTCAAGCTTGTGTAAAAAAGAAACCGTTCCCATTTTACCTTTCGTGATTGCCATTTTATCAGCCTATTTTTGCCAGATGAGCCTTGGTTTTCTCACTCCATTGTCACTATCTGCTTGGCCGATCATATGCCTTCACTTGGTTGTTTCACCCATTCCTGAGGAACCGCTATGATGAGTGGTCTTGTTAGCCAGCCTCTTAACCTTTGCTTGTTCTGAGCAGTTGCACCATTACCGGAACCAGTTGCTACCCTTTATACCACTAGTTCCTCCAGGAGGAGTCAACTTTCAGCGCTTTTCTGACTCTTAAAAATTGAAAAGATCGCCGAGTCGCTTGTCGTTTTCAGCTCGTTAAATTCGCTGCGAAACGATATCTACCCAGTATACGTTTACCCCTTTTTTTGGGTTGGGATAGATTATTTACGAAAAAGGAATACCCTAGCCTATCGCGACTAGGAGGTTCTCTCACACATAGTTTTCTACCTTTTCGGATCTGTGGGACTATTTACGAAAAGGGACTGCTGGAGTTTTCTTTTGTGCTGTCTTTTCAAACTCTCTAAACATGAAAAGACGTTGAGTTCTTCCTTTGTCAGACTCGTTAAAAATTGATGACATCGGACTCCGTCGTAATGACGTTACTCAAGTTCCTCCTTCCTAGGGTTCATTAAATGTACTGGGTCGAATTTGTCCGAAGGACAAACTTATATCGCAAGCATATGCTATTCGTTTCAAGCTTGTTTCCAAAAATAATTGGGGTACTCGCCAGAAATGGTGGGGGAAAATGGAACCAATATCACCGTCGTGTCGACAATATGTCGCTCTTGAACATGGCACTTGTCTGCATTCGGGTTGGGTTGGGGACATCTCATCTCGTTATTTGCTTGCCTCCGTGGGTTTGGGTAATCTCTTTTGACCGCTCATCTGCTCTTTGCCACGTCATCATGACCTCAGATCCTTTGATGTCAAATACTGACAAATCCAGTGTCGTGCCGCCGATATGTTCAAGAGAAGTTGGCCTCTGCAGTTTTCAACCACCCTCTGATTCTCTACTAATCTTGATTCACAAACATCATGTTCCTCTGTCTCATGTCGACGATGTGGGAAACACCATGGCCCACCTTCGATCAAAGGTCACTTTCTGTCGACTTCAGCTCATTATCCAGGAAGCTGATCTAGAGACTCCCTTCAGGTACCTTGGAGCTTGCATACCTCAATGGTAGGTTCTTCGCATTCGACGCAAGCTTTTCATTATTGGCCTTCGATCGAATGATTTTGCGGGTGTTCGACGCCAGCTCACTGTTCACATTCCGTGGATTGTACCTCTTGTACCTTGAGAGCCATCGTCATTATTGGTGGTTTCTCTCGCGTCTATTAACAACTTTCATTATTGGCTAGTAATTAGACGATGTTCTTGCATGTTCGACTTCAGCTCACTTATTCACATGCTCGGACTTGTACTCTGTTCGGGTTGAGATGGAGCACAAGACCCTGGATTTTGTCTGATAAAATCCAGGCTGCGGAGTTTTTGTGGATTATCATGATTGATTACATGACTCATTTGATTGGATGGTTGTGACCATACCTGAGTCTACTTGTTGATCCTTCTTTGTTGGATGGTTGTGTCCATACCTTGGATCCCGATTATTGTACACTCTATTATGGATGGTTGCGCCCATACCACATATCATGTATCAGAGATATCAGTTGTATTTGTATTTGCAGGTCTTCCGACGCAGTGTTTTCAGTTGGGCACGTTCTCATAAAGCATTTCACCCCTCCCTCTCTCTCTCGGACCTCATGCTTTAGGGGGCATCTGTTACACAGCATTTTGTCACCGTCCCTGCAATCCCTCGTACCGTACATTGGAGGACTATTCCCATGACCTGTGAACAGTAAAATGTCCTGAAAACACCTTCATGGCATCCTTCTGCATAAGGACAAACATTCTCATGAAGAACATTTCCTCTGAAAAACCATAAAAACAGATGTTTTAGACTTGGCGCGACTAGCCAGTTCATCCCTCGCGCCAATGGGGGAAATCGACACTAGAGGGTACGCCAACTGGCGCTTTGTCCCTGTGTTTCACTCGCGCCAAGTTATTAAGGGATGTTTTTTAAAAATAAATGGCGGAAGTTTGATTCTAACAAACTCCAGAATGAATCATCAGGTTTGGCTCCGAATCTCCATGTATAGGAAGTGATTTTCCACCTCCAATGGAACCTTCCTAAGAGATAGGACCTATCCATGATTATAGGGATCCCAGCTTCCCTTCCTCCATCTATAAAAGCTTGCCCTCTCCATTTGCTAGCTAGTTGAACTTATAGGAAGGAAACTATAGCTGGGCAACTAATGAGAGTTGAGTCGAAGAGAATCCCGTAAGAGAGAGAGCTTCGTCTAGATTCCCGACAGGCTTTGTTGAAACACGCTCTGCTGCAAGCCCCGTCGAAGGAAGATCATAGCGTCAGAGCATTTGGTTGCAATCTCCCTTTTTGTCATTTACTCATTTATAATATAAGTGACTCTGATTTTGGTTCCATTCTTGTGTTTACTCTATTATGTGATGAAACGAATCATATCTTCTCTGACTGATATATAGTTACATGCTTTAAGTATTGTGTTGTGTGTCGTCGTTTCTCTACGTGTGTACAGGTGTTCGGACGTGATGAACGAAAGGATTGTGATCTGTCAGGCTAGGGACAAGGAGCACCGCTTCTTCATCGACAACAACAACGTGGGATTTGAGGTAGGCTACTTATCGCAATCTTTGTCTTTCTTGTAACTAGGAACCAATGTCATTGTGTGATTTGATTGTTGCTAGACCCAATCTAAGACTAGTGGGATCGCCTTTGTCCGCAGAGGGGATTTACCTCCTCAACACTCAATATCAGTGTCACTCTCCGAAAGCTCTGAGAAATACTCTCGGACTCCTGTCATATGATGAGAAGCCCCACTGTCAACATACCAAATACCAAAAGATGCTCTGCTAGTGGAGGGAAGTGCACACTCCCTCTGAACTTGTATGGCAGGTGATCCTGCACTAGTGGACTCACAAGCTATGAACCCAAACTCCCAATCAAAGTTCTTTGAGAAGCCCTCTATCTCTGCAGAAGTTGCCATGGTTTTCTCCTTCCCCTTCTCGTTCTTCTTCTGCAGACACACAACTGCAAAGTGTCCCAACTTCTGACAATTCCAACACTTGACTTTGGAATAGTCCTTCTCCTTGTTCTGATACTTGCCTTTACCTTTGCCTTTGCCTCCACCTCCATTGGTGGAAGCTTGCTTCTTTCCTTTGCCTCTTGCTAACAATGCCACATTGTCATCCTCCTCCACCTGTTTGGCTGCCCCAAGATGGTTCTTTCTAATCTCTTTCTGAATGCAATCATCCCACAATCTCTCCCATCCGAGAAGGTTCTCCCATGCAACAATGCCATCCACAAAACTCTCCCAAGTCTTGGGAAGAACATTCAAGGCTATCCTCACCAACTCAGTGGGTCTTATGGTCTCTCCAACGGCTGCTAACTCATCTCTCACTGAAGTGATCTTTGTGAGGTATGATGTAGCACGATTAGTTTTAGCCATTTTAATGGCCTTCAGTTTCTCCCTTAGGACCATTTTTCTATTTTCATTTGAGCTCTGGTAAAGACTGGTCAAGGCTGTCCACATCTCATGTGCATAAGTCTTTCCTCTCACATGAGGAATGACATGATCTTTAACTCCATCCAGAATCATTGTTTTTGCCTTAACATTCCTTTTGTTAAACTCTGCCAATTGTACAGGGTCAACAGGGACTGCCACTGGGTGCTATGTGGTATGTACCATAATGCTCCAGACTTCTACTTCCTCAAAGATGCTCTGGATTCTCTCCCTCCATGCATTGTAGTTACTCTGCCATCCAACCTATCTTCAACCCTCAAACCCAAAGACATGCTTGTTGTCCTAACAAACATGAATTTTCAAATCTGTGGTAAAGGTTCAATTTTCTGTGTAGAAATCAGTTTGCTGTGATTTTCACTTTGATGTCCCAAACTGCACTTTTCAGCCAACCAAGCTCTAATACCATGTAGAAATTTCAACTCCCACACCGGTTATCAGTTTTTCTTATCACTCCATGCATATAGTTTTAAATATGAACACGACATAAATACTAAAATCTAGAAATTACTGAAATTTCTGAAAACACAAATTTGGAAATTTTTGCAACTGCCGGAAAATGCAGAAATAAAACACAGTAAATTATGACAACCACACACATAAAATAACACAGTGATTTTTGGTCAATGTGACTCTAGAAAAACCCCCTACAACTCTTGAGGAAAACCATTTTGAGAGCTCTTTATTTCTGAAAAAATATGCAAAGGTTGTTTATCTATATCAACGTTGCACGAAGCAGAGACATTTTTTTTGGAAGTGGGGACACAAAATCGTCATTTTCCAAAAATCTAGGAAGTGAAGCGTCTCAGAAGCGTCTACTATATATATATATTGCATTTATATTCAAAACAAACATCCCAAATACCAAATTAGTTGTAGAAGACATGAAAACATGTATATTTTTACATAAATCAAGATAGATATGGCATCCATGACTCCATTGTACATCAATGATTAATTATTCGAGCATCAACCATCTAGATTGTAACAATTACAAACATGCATCAAATTTTTAAGCATATTATAAAACATTAAAAAAAAAACATATTATCTAGCAAGTGAGCAACTGCCAACATTAGTCATGTCCAAAATTCAAATAATAATGTTTACAAAATAGGCCACCTCGCCACCACGAAGACAAAAAAGTTCAAATTCACAAGAAGCCTACAAGTCTAATCTATGACAAAAGTAGTAAATTGTGAATATATCTACTAAGCTCTCCTCCTTCCACCACGAAGAGTACGTGGCGGTGGGCCTCCACGTGGTCGCAATCAAGAAGATGGTGGTTGTGGAAGTTGTGGCACTGAAATTGATGAAGACAAAGCCACTGTTGTTGGTGTTGAACCATGGGACTTGAGAACCAAGGGACCAGATGGGGGTGGCATCTCAACTCGATCATCATCATCCTGGATAAGAGCATCCTCTAACTGCTATAATCGCAACACTTCATCCCTCCAAATTGGGCTCCTCTAGATACATGTCCCAAACATTAAGGTTTTTATTACTCTTTGCATCATCACAGTAATGGGACAACAATCCCAAGTTGTAATGAACATAAACCAAGCTCTTTGCCTGGTCTAAACTCAACCTGTTCCTTTTAACACTGTGGATGAAAGAATAAGAGATGCAACACCTCTCTGCAGAAGAAGTATTTACCACCTGTGATAGCACCCGCAATGCCAAAGTTTGTAGAATTGGAGTAGCACCTTCATGCATGTTCCACCACTCAAGAGAAGAAAAAGTCTCGAGATCTCTAATTGCATGCATGTTCCCAATGGACTAGTTCAAAGCGTATAGTTGCTCAACTATTTCCGTACCAAGGCAGCCTCCTCCTCATCAAGGACGAATCTAGCCAATGCAACCATATATTTTGCTAGAACCTCTAGATCTAGGTGTGGTTTTCTCCTACACCCCCTCGGGTGCTATTGTTGAAAGCCATGATGGATGATAGTATTTAGGTGTCAAAACATATGCTAATGCATGCAATGCAACATTTAGCATATCCCATTGTTTTTCCACCTCTACACGAATATAATTGTACAAGGTGATATCTCTAGACTCAACAATTTCTTTAATCTGCCCTAATATGCTATCAATTTGCTCATACACCTCCCCAATTATTGCAAAACATATTTAACCTGTGACCAAAAGAACATGTCAAGAATAGTGTCCTTGGCTACATTAGCACCATCTCTATCAGTGTTAATTTCCTCCCATGATTCAACGATCACCATATTAGTTAAAGCTTGTATCACCTTCACTAGCCACCTAAAGGTGAGGTAATAACTTGCAAATCTTGTTTTTGCAAGCTTAAGTAACTGCAACTTGGAGTAATTGCCATAGAAGTAGTTTACCCTTGTATGCCTTGTGATAAATTTAATGAGTTGCTTCCCTCTCTTGTAAAGGTCATTAATCCACCCACATTCTTTATGTTTCACAATATCAAACATCAAAAGGTTCCATGTGTGCACCAAGCACCCAGACCAAAAGATGTGTGTGGAGTACGCTCAATAATGTTTCCGGCTGCCTTACAATTTGCTGCATTATCTCAGATCACTTGAACCACATTACTAGGACCAACATCTTTGATTGATTGCAATAGGAGATCTGCAAATTTTTGGGAAGTTGCACCGAGGGAGGAGGAGTCATGACATGTAATAAATACTGCACCACTAGCAGAAACACCAAGAACATTTATCAATTCTGGTTTCTGATATTTTTCCACCCATCTGATACAATGGATACCACACAATCCACCCACTCATTTGTAAAATGTGTGAAAGCTCTTTGAACCTTTCCTTTTTCTCTTTCTAATAACATTGTTCTAGCTTTCTCATAGTTGGGGGCCTTGTATCCTTTTGGGGCTTCATTAATGGCCTTTACCATTTCATGCCAATAGGGAGAGCGAAGCACATTGAAGGGTATACCGCAAGCACAAAGAAATTGGACTATATTTCCATCCACATCATCCCTCCCAGCAACATTCAGGAAATCCCCTATTGTTATTTTACCGCCAGAGCTTGCAGAAGTACCATGAGGAGATGAGCTACCAAATGTAGAGGTTGCACTTGATTCAGATTGAGTTTTTGGTTTCTTGTTTTTTTGTTGTGCATCCTCCTCTATTTGGACGTATTTTCTTCTTTGTTCAACTGGAACCTTTGGGAAAACTGCTATCCCCACGGCACCCTTTTTGTCATCATTGTTCAACACCCCACAAAGATGCCTCCTCACATGGGTATATGAACCACTATATGGTTTTCCTCCATGACAACCATAAGGGCACAAAAACTTGTAGCTTCCACCACCTTTTCCCCCTTCAAGTTTGGTCACATAGTTCCACAAGGGCATCAATGCAACTTTCCCCTCTAGTGTTTCAATGTTTTCATCAGCTTTATCCCCTTCCTCTTCAAACCCTTCCTCCTCATCATACATTGGGTCACTCATATGGGGACCACTATTATGTTCTTATTCTTCTTCTCTTCTATTCCTACTCCCCCTTGCCATCATGAAAGCCAAGAGTGGAATGATACATAGAAGCCACAAAAAGACCATCTTTGAATATGAATATAGGTGGTGGACAACTTGCAAATAAATGAGCAAGAAGAAAGAATGGGAAAGTGTAGGAGAGGGAGGAGAGAAAATACAAAAAACAATGACAAAAAAATGAGGGAGTTTGGGGTTTGCACTTACCTATTTAGCTCTTGTAGATGGAAGCCTTTCTTTACTCTTCCAAGCTCCTCCTCCTTCACTCCTCCAAGCTCTCCTCAACTCTCTTTTTCTCCTCTCTTCTCCAAGCTCTCCAAAAACACAAGTGAGAAAATGAGAGGTGAAAAAGGTTTATAACCTTTTCATTTCATCCCTAACTCAACACTAACCCACCCACCAACCCAATTTAAGCAACAAAATAAAAATAAAAATAAATCGATTTTAGTTGGCCGCACGGCGAAACCGATCGACGAGCCCACGGAAACGGTTGTGATCCGTACAGATCTGACCTGGAAACGCCATGTTTCCGTACATCGATCCATTGTACAAAATGCGGTTCTGGTGTACGAAAACGCGGATCAAGATAGACGTTTACGAAATGGCAAGAACCATACTATCAAGCCCAATCCGCGTTTCCATTTTTCGAAATAATAAGAACTCGATTTGTATGCCCGTGTTTCCGTACGGGATGCAGATCGGGGGTTGGAGCGGGGTGGGCAGGGGGCATTTCCTGCAACACTGATCTATATACCATGTAAGGGTGAATATATCAAAATTCCACCAAGTGCAATACATATGAACAACAAAATATATAATCAATGAGGCTCTAAACGCCATCTAAAGTCCAAAAACAATGCTACAAGCTATTGGGCCATTAACCTGCAACAAATCACTGATCAACATGATCACTCATCAATGATTCACCACTACTAGAAATGGGATCATCAATAAGAGCTACATAAACATCATCTAGCTCAAAGTCTCCAAGCTCAGATTCCTCAACCTTATAATATGGTAGAAATTGAAAAAAATTTACATGCTTAACCAATAATTTTTCTTTGAGTGAAGGCTTCATTTCCTCAACCTTGTAATATGGTAGAATAAGCATAACATGTCTAGCCAATTATTTTGCTTTTAGTGGAGGGCACATTTTTGTAGACCATGGAAAAGGAGTTCAACAATCAATACCACCAACATCAGACGAGTCCAACAATCAATACCATCGACATCAAGTTACGTAAAGGGCTTCATGCTCTTGATTAAATGCCAATTGCATACCCACATCATAGAATTCAATGAAATTGTTGCAATCCTATCCTACCAATCCTAAAATCCTAAAAATTGTTAATCTACTGAATGTTGAATAGGATTTGAAATTCTACTTTCTCAATATGAAATCTGATAAGGTTGGAACAACTCTCAAACATCTTGAAACAAGTAACGGTAATGTTAATAATGTAGGTAAAAGTTGACATTTCCTTTATCTTATAAAGGAAATGTCAACTTTAATAATTTAACATGTCCATTGATTACCATCATTCCTAAGGTTAAGTTGGAATTTTTTTTAGGCTTAGAGTATAGGAGCGAGAGGGGGAGGGTTGGTTTTATAGCCAAGGGGGGTTGTTTAGGGAGGGAAACAACCCCTAGTTTCCTCCAAAACTGCCACTGGGTGTCCTAGACAACCCCTAAACATGTGAGTTTTGACCAGCTAATTAGAGCCGAAACCAGTTGGTTAGAGTCAAAACTAGCCGGATAGGGTTGGTTTGTATTAGTCAGATACCAAACTAGTACCTAATCGATACAAGCCAGCCGTCCAACTGGGTTTTTATACCAATTCAATAGAATCATTACCCAAGCCTATCTGATTGGATGATTTGACAAGCTAGTGTGTCAATGCTTGGTCTATATTTTGTAGCAAAAAACTATAATACCAATACAACCTCAAGATGTAACCTACTTAATCAATGTACTATGGCTTCAATTTTAAATTGCAGAGAAGCAAGTCTTTGATATCATCTAATCCAAATTAAATCAATTATAACATACAATGTTATAACGTGATAAGATTTGTTTGTATTCAAGAACTAGCTTTAACCATCCCAAATGCTCTGATATGGAAGATTCATTGAGCTAAGAAAATTATTGGCTAATCCTAATAAAGCACTCCTAAAAACCATCTAATGCATATGGATTTGACATTCTATGTTAAGTATATAAACTTGAACTCACAAGGAATATTTTCGTCATTGAGGGAGAATATGTATGCCCTCACCAAAAAGGCACTTCAAAGAGTGTCCAATGTCATGCCCTAAAGGACAATCCAATTAGTCCTGTAACCCACCAAAAATGGTGTACCGCTAGGAGAATTTTTCTCCTAATCATCTTCTTCCAGCCAATAACCCCTGACAACCACCTTGTAGCTGATGTGATGTGCCATTTTATCTTTGTCACCTGCATCAACCATATGTTTCGTCGCCCATTTGTCAAGAGGACATGTTAGATGGTAGGAAATTCGATCTGAAAGGTGTATTATTCATTGTGCAATCAAGTGCTTATGCTTCTTTTTCATTTGGGCATTTGGTATGGATTATTGGGTGACTTGAAAGAAGGAAGGGTTTTGATCATGGTTTTGTTCCCTCACCTTAAATGGGGGGTTAATCTTAAATCCTAGTCCAATGGGACCTCCCGTAATGGCCCATGGCTTTAGGAAGGGCACTATTTGGGAAACCTCGATTGAGATAGTGTGGTCCCATTTTCCCATCTCTGGGACCACATGAACATGGGTCCATTGGGTTCCAGCACACTCCCCCCTTGTCCACATATCTAGGTTCGGCCTAGAAACTTCGGCTCGAAGGTTGATGCAGCTAAAAGAAAAGCAAAAAGGATATCATGGCCACAAGCAAGAAACAAAAGAAAGAAAATTATAAAATGCAAAAGATGGTTGGGACATTAATATTAGAACGTGGGCAAAAAGCCAAGCATGAGCTCTACCCCTTATCATTACGGCCATCACCCGGTTCCTAGGGCCAATGTTACCCCATCGCATCATAAAAGGAACCCTTGCATGTCCCAACCCCTAGTGGGCGATGAACTGCCCCAACTTTAAAGGGATAATCACTGCTACACATCATTCACAACATGCTCTCATTTCTTAAAGCTTAGAGCAATAATAAAAATAAAAATCAAGAAAAGGCAAAAGTCAATAAGAGGGGTGGAAAAACAACAGTCGGGGTAACTTATGCATCCATGAATGCTCCCTCCTCACATCTATATGCCTAGAATGTGAATTTCCTCATCATTGCTACCCCTTTGACCGTGGCAGATGGCCCTGAGACCCATTTCCCCCCCTCCGCTCCATCATTATTCATATGCCACCTATTGATTGAAGGATGTACCAAGTACTCTTCTTTCCCCTTAAAGGCTAGGAACACCTAATAAGATCGTCCACCATCCACTCCTACCTAGGGTGGTAACACTATTACGTGATCAAAGCCCCAAATATGAAAGGAAGCCTCATATGAAGTGTCAATTTGCCCTTGACTAAAAAGCTTCATCCACTTATATGCACTAATGATTATTGTACCTAATAGTGAAGATGTAGCACTGGACATTGTGTGTGATTAGTAGGTGGTTTTCATCATGGGTTGGGAAACTTAACTGGGCCCATGTCCACTAGAGGAGCATTATGACACCCCACAGGTGAAGCGTTGATAGCCATGGGACTCCTACCACATGCAAAGCATCATTCCATTCCATGGGCACCTACAACACCCCCACTAGTCTGCACCTTGCCCTACATTATTCATGAGATGATGCACTTGGACCATCGTACCCTAGTCAACTTAGCAGTGTCCATGTGGTTTGGCAGTTGATCTGAGGCCCATATGAGGTTTGTCCCACTCCTTGAGGCATGGGAGGGCTAGCACCATCCTCAAAGCCTTCAACATTAGGAGACCCCTGAGACCCATTTTGTGCCCTAAACACAAAATTGGGTCTACAAGATGATTTGCATGGAGATTTAGGGGCCAACCCTTAGATCATGATTTTTGGAACCCTTTATGCTCACTTTGGCACTAGAGGAGCCTAATGTATGCCCTAGAAAGGACTACACATGCATGACGTCAGCAATCCGACTACTTTGTGGGTTAATTGTTATGCTTTTACATTGGCTACTGTGAAAATTTCTGAATCCTTATTCCAGAAATTCTACTGGAGAAATATGGTTTCTTCTACTTGTGTATTTAAATTAACAAATTATTTTCAGAAATATTCAAAAAACATTGAAGTAAACACATTGCAGCCTACACAAATATACAGATCAAGTACTGAAGAATTAAGCACATTCGACAAGGGGACACAAGATTTTTCGGACAAATGTCCCCGAAAAAAAACCCAATGCGGGAAAACAGGTGCAGCAGCTCTTGAGGGTTTTATTATTATGCAGAATTCTGAATACAGTCTAGGGTACTAGTAGTGGTTTACCCAACAAAGAAATCCCAGTAGAAGCACCTCTATCTCGGGAGATAAATAATATGGTTGATTCAACTGAGGATGAAGAACCACATAGGTGCTTATGCAGTCACTGCGTCACCCTTCAGTGTGGTTGCATCAACCCTTTTGGATCTACTGAATAGGAGACCTATTCGGCCCACTGAAACCTTAGCACAACTCTTTGAGTGATTGTGTCAGCCTTTTCCGGCTCTACGTCCCTCTGCGTGAGCCCTTCTGGCTCTGAGTCACCCGTGCTGGGCTTACACTGCCTCTGCGTCACTACTCCTTGCCCTGCGTTGCTCCTCTTGTATGGATTTGCCTCTGCCAATGTATTCTCAGCCTTGAATCTGAAATCCTTCTATTGATCTACCCTTTGTTGCACTGCAAGCTCACTCGAAAATTCTCAGCAAGTTGTGCCCTAGAATTTCGACTTAGTTTAAATGCTACCACTATGTGTGTATCCTCCACCTGAGCCCAAGTCTTCCTTTAATACTTTTCGCGTTGAAGAATCAGTGGTTGTGATCTAATCTCTAATCGATGGCTAAGATTAAAAAAGACTTGATCCTCGTCACTTAGAACATTCTCACCCACATGTTTAAATTAATTCCCTTTAATTATTTAATTTCCTCGAGTTCGACTGAGGGTCTCCATTAAAATAATTAATTATTGGAATAACTTAGGCTTCGGGTAGAATTTCTCCAAACGATTTTTGGGTCTTGGAGATCTCATGTCTTTTAGCCCCTCCAAAAAGTTTCAGAGCTAGAGCACATCCGATGCTACCCAATAATCAACACTCCCTCTTACCGAGTAATGTTCTCTAGCAACACTTCAATCCAAAAGCATTACTCTGACTCTCCCACACTCACTGCCTCATTTTTACTACAGTTCCCTCTCAAATGATGCATCATGCTGCCCATAGCACTCCCATTCCTAATTGTTGCACTGCAACTCAGTTGCTGAGAGTTAAGCAATTAAAGGACATCACCCAAAATCCTGACAGACAAGTCAATCTGGTTGCATCTCCATCTAAAACACCCTCTGCTGCTAATCTACGTTGTCCCTCTAGTGCCTTTACGCTACTGCTGGTCTGCACTGCGTAAGCACTGCCTCTGCATTGCTGAAATCCCATCAACCTCTGCTCTGCGCTGCTCTAGTCTTCAGCATCTTACTCTGCCACTGTGCCTCCATAATCCTTTGTGCCCACTCATTCCAGTCATCCTGCTACTGTCATTAAGGGCTCTCGTAGCTCGTACATGATCCAAGAGTTTGGGCACCTCAAGGATCCTGCCCCTCGTCTGAACTTCAAGAGAACTACAGATCTATGTCGCCCAACCTCTTCTCTTGAAGCACATGAGCACTCATAGCCACATCATCATCACTCGCATCATCGCCCTTCATTGTTGCAGCCTTAGAATCCGAATCTTCCTTGCCCTTCTTCTGAGGACAAGTAGTGGAGAAATGTCCTAATTCGCCACATCTGAAGCATCTGACCTCAGAAAGGTATTTCTTATTCTTCCCTCAGTGTTGTTGTTGTCCCTTAGATGCAAGAGCTGCATCTTCCTCCTCCTTTCTTATCTTGGCTCCTCCGTTGCTGCTGCCGATCTTGGTCA
The DNA here is from genome assembly GCA_034641835.2 of Pinus albicaulis. Classification (NCBI taxonomy): domain Eukaryota; kingdom Viridiplantae; phylum Streptophyta; class Pinopsida; order Pinales; family Pinaceae; genus Pinus; species Pinus albicaulis. Next base: position 491,887,039 of record CM076574.1, read on the forward strand.
ATCTCTTGATCTCTTCTTGACAAAGAGTTGCCCACATGTCTTCCCAATTTGGAAGTGCTGCTTTGCCCAAGATGCCTTGGACAAAGGTCTTTCACTCTTCAGACACTACATTCAGGGCAGTTCTCACCATAAGACCATCGTCAGGAGTGGCCCTGAGAGCAACCAACTAATCTCAAATCGCCTTCAATCTAATGCGGAAGGGGTCGATTTCCTCTCCCTTATGCATCTGAAATAGTCTCATTTGATTCTCCAAAAGCATCTTCCTCTAGACAAAGGTACTTTGATACAATGTGGTCAATGTCATTCACATCTCATTTGTTGTATTCTTCTCACCAATGTGCTTGGCTCTAGCTTGATTTTCCTCATACTTCTTCAACAAATCAGCGTCAATAGGAACAGCTACAACCTTCTCGGCATGATCTTTGATGTGATATTCATCAAGGATTGACAGGATTTTGGCCTTTCAGATGACGAAGTTAGATGCTCCATCTAACATGTCCTGATCCCTCAAGCCATGAGAGGCCATCTTTGCTCAAAAACTGTCGAAACAAATACTCTTCTCCCCTCTTTTGTTGCTACCCTCAGCAAAAGACTCAAATCTGGGTTTCTTGGCGCTAGAAACCCTCTAGAGAAAACACTCCCTCTGACAAGTGATTTCCCTCACCATTTATGCCGAATCAACCCTCTCCAATCACTCTATTGATTAGATCTCAGACTTCTTGGCTAGAAAACCTATTGAGGAACTACTTCCCCTTGCTTTGTCAACCCTGCTAGACATTGTTCTGCAATGGCAAAAACAATGCCCCACCAACAACTTGCGAAGAACAAAATTGCACTTCTAGCCACGGTAGCCGGCACAATGACATCCCCTCGGACTGCATCACCCTTTTGAGCCTACGTGAGACCCCGCGTTAGCTCTGCGTGAGCTAGACTGGCTCTGTGTCATCCTTCTGGGTTTGCTGAGCCTCTGCGTCAGCTCTGCATGAGCTAAACATGCTCTGCACTGTCCCTCTGTTGTTGCGTTGCCCCTTCCTAGATCTGTGCTATCACAACTGCCTTCCTGCAGCAAAGAACTTCGCCTCTTCGTTGATGGCTTCAACTCTCCCTGATCTGTAATAGCTCTGATACCATGTGAAAATTTCTGAATCCTTATTACAGAAATTCTACTGCAGAAATCTGGTTTACTTCTCCTACTTGTGTATTTAAATTAACAAGTTATTTTCAGAAGTATTTAGAAAATATTGAAGTAAACACATTGCAGCCTACACACATATACATATCTTGTTAAAATTGGACAACTAGGTCCAAACTCCGGGTTGTGCTGCTCAGATGACGATCACAATATTTTTATTGGATTCCTCTTTCGGAGAGGTGTAAGATTGATCTATAGATCATCTCAATCGAATGAGAAGAACATGTACTTTGAATTTATTCCACTTATGTGTTAGGTCAGCCTGGAATAAAATATAGACTTAAATGTCTTAAAGGACGTGTCACACACCCCCAAAGATTCCTATATATTGGAGAGACTTAGAGTTCATTTGACACACATTGTGTGGAGGAATTTTCTCTCTCTGGATAGCATTGGAGCTGCGTAATATATGGATTGTTCTTTGTTTGGGTTGTTCTGGAGTTATGTGTGAGACGCTTGGCTGAATGACCTATTGGAGACTTTGCTGGTAGAAGCATCCCGCTGATCGCCGTAACGCCACCATTCATTATCTCTATTTTGGCTTGTCTTCTATCGATCTATTGCTATGTTCTATCTACTTCAGTATTGTGTGCCCTAAACTGAAATGGCATAGAACATGTTCTCAAATTAACATGATATCAGAGCCAAGGTGAAGACAAAGCCAAATTTGTGTTGGTCGCTGCAAGGAGGAAGGAACAACGTGGGCAAGAGACTGTTTCTAGGGTTGTTTCAGGTGACCAAAGTGCTATAAGAGGCCAAAGAGAAGAGCTGGAAGGTTGAGACTGTTGTCTTGTTTGAGGGTCAAACAGAGGTATGAGGAGGCTGTTTTGGAGGGCTGTTAGGGAGCCGCAGCAAACTGAGGTAGGCCGCAGGCCTAGCCTCTCCAAAACAAACCAGCTAAGAGGGTTTCGAGGCAACAGCAGCTTGATATTTGTTTCTGTCTGGATACGCAGAACTAAGGAGGACTACTGATACCTGTCCATACTCGTGGAGTAGCACTTGAACAAGCCGCGAAGATACCCTCTGAAATTCTACGATTCTCTACAGTTTCGAATCCTCTTACAAAGAGAAGTCTGTCAGGAAGTAGAGGCTCGGGTCTGGCACAGTAAACTCCCGAGACTATTTTTGTCTCTATTAAATTATAGGATCCCTTGTTACTAGCTCAGAACAGCAACGCACAAAAAGATCATCTCACCTTGCCTTGGTCGCAGCCCAAAATGAGTACGCTGATATCGTGGAAGAATAGTAGCATATGTTGCTATAGGTGGGGTACCACCGCAAGGGGCATGCACGATTTGGTCGGCCCATGGGAGAATACAAGATACCAACAGCTAGTCAGGTCGGATGTCCAGCTCAGCTCAGCAATCGACAGCTCTGAGTGAGCCGCTCCACTGTCGGATCTGCTATCATCGATATGCGGAAAAGCTTCTGTCAACCATAGCAACGTTGGCGCAAGGAAAAGAGACCCTAGGGGCAGCCCAGTCACCAGTCCTATTCCCTTCTCCCTGATCGAGACCAGACCAAGAAAAGTGGGGAAGTAAAGAAGAAAGGGGCGACGCTTGACTGACGCATTTTTTCGAAGGAAGAAAAAAAATGCCAGAATAGAATACAAATAAAATTAAAAAAAAAACAGTCCAGTGTTCCGTTGACCATCATTAGTAGCAGATTTATTTTCGCGCGATTTGCAGGAGCATGCATCAAATTTGAAGCAGCAGGCATCAAAGAATGAAAGAAAAAGAACACATGTCCTGATATCATTCGAAGATCGGTTTTTCTGCAGAAATATTTAATGCGTCACGGGTAAAGGAATCCCTGTCGATGCGGATCGTAATGGCATGCAATTGCCTTATGTCGTGGGACTGTTGAGGGGACCTGGTTTGGCCAAGAAATCAAGATACTTTGTTTTCTGAAAAAAAAGGATCAAAGTATATCGATCCAAATTATCTCCGGATAGTGTTGCGTCGCTTCAGTTTTTTGATTGGGGTGGATTCTAAGGCTGCAGGTGCCATGGCAAAGGCATTGTCAGCCCCTTCGAAGCACACGACGCAAGTTCGAAATGCACGGGTCTCGACCAACATACATGGAATTACTTTTCCATCGCCGGCCCCGTCGGAGTCTCACAGCCCTCAATCCTCGTCCCTCATGTCGGAGGTTGTTCAAGAGATCGTCGTTTACATTCACCATCTTGATCTTTTCAGCAGGGCTGGTATCAAATAAAAGTAAACATGAGATGGGAGGATTATGACGAAGCTGCTCCTGCCATTCCTGCTCGTGTGATGCAGTATGAAGCACCAGGTGCAGGTGCGGATGATACTGCAGCATTGTGGAAGATAAATGAAGGTGATCACAGTTTTTCCACTTGTCCTTTTCAAACAAAATTTGCACGCCAGGATGTCCTCTTGTCGGTGATGGTGTCTTCCAACTTAGCTATAAAGGTAACAGAGTAATTTCTGACATCCACTGTGTCACTAAAGTTCGAGCTTTTATACACTCCCATGCAAGACAATATGTCTGAAGTGCAAAATGCCTTGGATAACTTTTCTGCTTCAATTCACGAGATCCGTGTCCCTCCCAAGGCTCTTTTAGGAGTTCACTCTTCATACTATTTTTGGTTGATCGAAGCATAAATGTTGTGCTTTTAAAAGCTACCTCTGGTGTTTTTTTGCTTTCGCAGAAAATGTTTAGTGGAGTTCATCTATTAGGGAAATCCCACAATGAGTTTGGAGCAACAAATAATCAGTGTTGGTTGCAACATATATTGTAGCTATAAAGATGGTGATATGAATTATACGCAGTAGTCGTGATTAACTATGTATAGGCAGTAAGAACAATATTGACTACATTGACTGAGGGAATTGATGGGTTGAGTTTAAAGCAGCAATATTCCCTGTGAGATTTTCTTGCTACATCCAGAACAGAGGCCAAAGGAATGTAAGTGGAAAGTATCTTCTGCATGAAATTCATCTCTATTTGAAGATATGGTAGAATATGTATGACCATGAAGTTTGAAGATTTGAAATCTTCAGTATTGTGTGGCCATGATGAAGAATATAGTGATGTGTATGATAAAATTATGGCAACATTGTAATCAACGATATGACAGCGATGACAGTTCATAGTGTATTTCTGTAGCCGCAAATTTGAGGAGCTAAGAAAGAAATTTGTGATTCTATGTCATTGTCATTATGACAGTGACATAGACAGACACCTATGCTTACAAAATTCATAGTAGCAGTAAGCTTGTGACAATATCAGTCTCACATTGGAGCATAATGATAAACTTGAAAGTGAGAACTGTGAAGTTTTTGCAGCCTTGGACAGTCACGTTTTTGGAGTCTTGAACCATGGTCAGCAAAGCTTGTAAAGTTTTGAACAAATACTGTATATGATACATGTCAAGATGCATGATAGCTATATGACAGTATATGGCTATGATTCTTGTATGGCTTTGACAATGGGAGAATAAGATTCAGGCCCATAAGTGCAAAACTCCTTTCCAAGTTGGTGTTTGGGATGCCCTCATTTAAAATAGATGTCTTCTCTCTCGAGAGAAGCTGGCATTAAGAGGGAGAATACATTTGTATATGCTCCTGAGCTAATATCATTGTTGAACGAAAGAAGATTCTCATGGCTCAAAGACATATGGCTTCAGAGGGGGAAATTCTGGAAGAAAACCAAGAAGCCATATAAATACCAAATGTATCTAGCTGCCATGAGTACAATATGAGCCTGGATCATTTGAAGAAACTGTAAAGCATCAAAGTCTGCAAGGATGCGAGGGTGATGTCTAGGATATGGTTCCCTTGCTGCTACGCAAGGACGGAATCTTCATCAGATGGATGTAAAGACCGTTTTTTTTGGCATGGTGCGATAAAGGAAGAGGTATATGTAGAGCAACCTCTGGGGATCAAAGTCCAAGATCAGGACACCCATGTCTACAGGTTGAAGAAAGCACTTTATGGGATGAAGCAAGCACCCAGAGATTGGTACAAGAGGATAGATAGCTACCCGATGAAGCTGGGCTTCACTCGTAGTAATGTTGATCCAAACCTTTACTTCAAGGTTGATAGAGAAAAGCCTCTCATTTTGGTGTTGTATGAGGACAACCTCTTCCTGACAGGTGCTGACCCTCTCATTCATCAGTATAAGAGGGAGCTTGCTGCTAAGTTCGAGATGGAGGACCTAGGACTAATGCATTACTTCCTAGGCCTGGAGGTCTGGCAAAGACTTGGCGAGATTTTCCTTTCTGAAGGAAAATACATTGTGAAGTTTCTGGTATGGTGCACAGTAAGTCCATGTCGACACCGATGGAGCTCAACTTTAAGAAGTTGAGTGGTAGCGCTGTTGGGCCCGTGTTAGAAAATCCTACTGAGTATCGTCAACTCGCAGGGGCTCTGGTGTTCTTAGTAAACACCCGTCCGGACGTATGTTGTGTAGTGAACACTTTGAATCAACACATGATTGATCATAACATTCACTGGGTTGGTGCCAAGAAACTCTTGAGATATCTTTGAGGCACGATAGACCATGGGCTGAGATACACTGCCAGGAGTATGACACTCCATGGATATACCGATGCCGATTGGGCTCGCAGTATGGTGGATCGCAAGAGCACATCTAGATGCTACTTCACACATAGATCTGCTTCGGGCAGGAAATTGAAGTCGGTAGCCTTGAGCACCACAGAAGCCGAATACATTGTAACATGTATGCCCTGTTGTGAAGTCACTTGGTTGCGAAAGCCCATTAGTGAGTTGTTCGAGCATGCGCTAGATGCCACCGTTATCCTTTGTGATAACTTGAGGGGGATTCGTTTGTCATAGAATCTCGTGTTCCACAAATGATCCAAGCATGTTGATGGCTGGTACCACTTTATCTGGGATATGGTACAGCAAGGCGCTATAAGGCTCGATCATATAGGAACTAATGAGCAAGATGCGAATATTCTCACAATGCCCTTGGGGAAGGTCATGTTCCTAACCTTCCGTGAGAATCTTGGTATCGTGGAACGACCCTATTCTGAGGGTCTTGTTGGACGATGAGCTCTAGGAGCTCTAGGGAGCTTTGGGGATAGCTTCTCGAAGCTATAAGCAACCATAGGGCTAGGCTTGTCGAACCTTGTTGGTGTGCTTGGGCCCCACCGTGATGATTGAGTTGGTTCGCCTCTCATGATTTGTGCCCCGTACGCATCCTACCCATTTGAGTTCCGGACTCATGGGAAGTACCTCTCATTTGGCCAATGAGGTGGGAAAAGCTAGAGACTAATAGCAAACACTGATGGACGCATCAGAGATTGTCGTACTCTCTATCTAGGATGACACATGTCCAACCACTTGATCTGGGATCAAGTCTAGTGAGGTTTCAAACCTCCAACTGACTTCGGGTTAGATAAACCAACTTCGGGTTGGTATGTGACTCTTTGAGTCCATGTGAGGTTTTGGACCTCCAACTGACTTCGGGTCAGTGAGACTAACTTCGGGTTAGTATATATATCTCTATTGAGTCCAAGCGAGGTTTTGGACCTCCTACTAACTTCGAGTTAGGTAAACCAACTTCGGGTTGGTATGAGACTCTTTGTGAGTCCTATAGAGGTTTTGGACCTCTGGGCCGAATCTGTCAACCGGGTATGATGTCTTTGTGACTGACCCACTTCTGTTTTGAAATAAAGAGGCCAACAAAGCAAGTTACGGCGGGATGACGCACGATGTTTGGATTGCACTTGTGAACGGAGTTCTCCCTAGTTGAGAGGGAGTGTTAAAATTAGACAATTAGGTCCAAACTCCGGGTTGTGCTGCTCAGATGACGATCGCAATATTTTTATTGGATTCCTCTTTCGGAGAGATGTAAGATTGATCTAAAGAACATCTCGATCGAATGAGCAGAACATGTACTTTGAATTTATTCCACTTATTTGCTAGGTCGGCCTGGAATAAAATATAGACTTAAATGTCTTAAAGGACGTGTCACACACCCCCAAAGATTCCTATATATTGGAGAGACTTAGAGTTCATTTGACACACACTGTGTGGAGGAATTCTCTCTCTCTGGATAGCATTGGAGTTGCGTAATATATGGATTGTTCTTTGTTTGGGTTGTTCTGTGGTTATCTGTGACACGCTTGGCTGAATGACCTATTGGAGACTTCGCTGGTAGAAGCATCCTGCTGATCGTCGTAACGCCACCATTCATTATCTATGTTTTGGCTTGTCTTCTATCGATCTATTGCTATGTTCTATCTGCTTCAGTATTTTGTGCCCTAATCTGAAATGGCATAGAACATGTTCTCAAATTAACATATATCTAGTATTGAAGAATTAAGCACATTCGACAAAGGACACACAATATTTTTCGGACAAATGTCCCTGAAAAAACCCAATGTGGGAAAACCGGTGCTGCTGCTCTTGAGGGTTTTATTATTATGAAGAATTATGAATACAATCTAGGGTACCAGTAGTGGTTTACCCAATAGAGAAAATATCGGCAAAAGTACCTCTACAGATAATATGGTTGATTCAACTGAGGATGAAGAACTCCGCATGTGCCTACGCAATCACTGCGTCACCCTTCAGTGTGGCTTCATCACCCCTTTTGGATCTGCTGAATAGGAGCCCTATCTAGCCCACTGAAACCCTAGCACAGCTCTCTGAGTGACTGTGTCGGCCTTTTTCGTCTTTGCGTCCCTCTGTGTCCCTCTGCGTCAGCCCTTCTAGCTCTGCGTCACCCCTGCTGGGCTTACGCTGCTTCTGTGTCACCCCTCCTCGGCCTACATTGCTCCTTTGTTACGGATCTGCCTCTCTGCCAATGTATTCTCAGCCTTAGAACTAAAATCCCTCTGTCGATCTGCCCCTCGCTGCACTGCAAGCTCACTCGAAAATTCTCAACAAACCGCGCCCCAGAATTTCGACTTAGCTTAAGTGCTGCCGCTATGTGTGTAACCTCCAACTGACCCCAAGCCTTCCTTTAATATTTTTCTCGTTGAAGAATCAACAATCGTGATCTAATCTCTAATCAACGACTAAGATTAGAAAAGACTTGATCCTCGTCACTTAGAACATTCTCACCCATATGTTTAAATTAATTCCCTTTAATTATTTAATTTCCCTAAGTTAGACTTAAGGTCTCCATTAAAATAAATAATTATTGGAATAACTTAGGCTCCGAGTGGAATTTCTCCAAATGATTTCTGGGTCTTGGAGATCTCATGTGTTCTAGCCCCTACACAAAGTTTCGGAGCTAGAGCACATCTGATGCTACGCAAAAATCAACAGCTACTAGGTCGGCATGTGACCTAGAGTGATTTTTCACATTACTTTATGACTTAGGAGGGGCTACTTGCTCTAATTTGATTTAGTAGGACACATACATATTTGAGATCACTTCATTGTGATCAATTATCATCACACTTGGAGAATTCGTACCTCTTAAAGGAACTTGCATTTGTTTCTTTTTTTGGCTATTGGAGTTTCTTGGATGCATTTTGATGTTTGGAAGCTATTTTGGATTGTCATTGGAGCTATTTCTTTGGTGAATGGATGGATATACATGTTATCTTGGAAGTGCCTATTGTTGAAAATTATCATTTTGAATTTGTCTAATGTATGGAATTGTTGCTTGTAGATTATGTTTGTTTATGTCGTAATTTGTTGAAGGCTATCTAGTTGAGAATAGCATATGTTACTCATTGTATAACATGTAATGAATGTTTCTAGTGGATGAATTCTAATAACTCTCCATCAAATTCCATTTTCCTTAAAAGTGGGTAATTGCTAGATATTGATGCCTAGCGCATCAATTTTTGGCCTCAACAAATTTAGCCTATCTAACACATCCTTGACTCCATATGCCCAAAGGACAGAGCACTAGTCCAAGTCTTTGTTGATCATTATCACATCTTATCCATAAATTCTTCTTTTGAAATTTTGACCCTTTTAAGGCTAGAACAACAAACTAGGGCAAAGAGCGAAATCTTAGGGGAAAGGTTTTGTGGAGATTTGAGATCCTAAACATCAAGTTGAGGGTGTTGGCTACTTACCTACAAATTTGGTGGGCATCCACTTAAGTTTCCTCCATAGAATCTCTTGCCCTAGGTGTTGCCCTAAGAGGGAAACCCTAGCTTTCTCTTCCTCAACTTGAAGTATATCTTAAGAATCCCTTTCTCTCAATTGCCTTGACCTTGGAAATTCCAAAACTCAAGCAAAATCATCAAACCCTAGGTTATGTGCATTTTCTTCCTAGATCTCTTATAGAAAGCATATTGCTTCTTACTGTATCTTTATACCTGAAATGTGAGCCTTTCTTGAGAGACTCTAGCCAATCACCTTATATCTTAAGCTTAGAATACCTTTCATAGGTGATCCTAACCTAGCGGACCTCCCTCCCATCAGTGAATATTCATAAAGAGCAGGGGGCCTTGGCTATGGTGACAGTGGGCCATTGCCCCATTGTTAGCACTTAGTCTAGTTTTTTGTCTTGTAGAGTGTCTCTCTCCAAGGCCTACTAGATTTTGTGGTAACAAGCCCAAACTCTGATTTGACAGGCACAAGAATATGAGCTTAGCAACACCCAATTTTTTAAATTCACGATAATATTAGGCCAACTTTCATCCACTTGTTGGATGCACTGCACACTTGCAAAATAAGATATATGTTCACTTGTTTGGCAGCTAACACTCTAACAATGTCTTATTGGCTAACCGCTTGTCATTTGTGAAAATTCCAACTATGCAAAGAAGAGCCTCTTTTTAACAACAAACTGAAGCACGATATAACAGATAGAATATGGAGCAAAAACAAGAACATTGACAATATTTTACCAGACCAATTGCATCCTGTTTACAGTTATGAAGAAAACTAGACAATTGATAGGAAAATCCTTTCAAAACCCAACTTCCCAATTTCTAGAAGAATCAAAATCTAATTACAACTCGAGAGCAATCAAAAAATCCTTTGAAAACCCATCTTCCCTATGACTAGAAAAATCAAAATCTAATAACAATTTCAGAGCAAACTAGAAAATGGATGCAGAAATCATCCAAACAGTGGATATCCAAGAAACAAGAATTGGAACATGAGGTCTTAGATAAAGAAAAGAACGAGAATTTCACATGCATGAGTAATTTGCACTCAATCTAGGTGCATCTTTTATTTACATTAGTTTGTAAAATGCTTGACAATTTTCCTAACCAGACCTGGAATGCTGAACACTACCATAAAAACTGATTCCAACTTTGCAGTAGAACTGTGAATTGTTAAAACTTTAAAACTGCAATTTATAAAACAATATGTACAAGAGACCTGTGAAGATGTATCCAGTATGCATATACCTTGACAGATCTTTCCATTGATTTCAACTTCATAGGACTCCATAACCTCTTGAATTGCTGCGCCGATATCACCTAAACGAACATCAATACCAGCTTCCTGGATTATCAGAAGAGAAGTATTAGTACAAAAGTGGAATTTGTAGTTACCATCTTCCTGTGACACCAAAACACAACAAAGAATTGTGCTTAATACCCATGAAGAACAATAAATAATATAGTGCAAAGAATTCACGTTCTCACGCATATATTATTGTGACCCATCACCCTATTGACATGAATATTTAGTTCTAGCAACAAGATCCATATACTTGGGTGAATAATACTTGCATTTACAGAACACCATTGAAGTGGGTATTCTTCACCTTGACCTGTAATTTCTGAAAATTTAGGTTTGGCCCCCTAAGCTCAACTTTCGTCAATTTATTGATACTTTGTTTCAACCATAGTTTTAAAACAGGAGCAAGGTCTTGAACCGTCCACCTATCTAACCGGGATTTAAACCAGAAGCGGATAAAACCAGATTGAACCAGATTCAATGAATGGATATGAAAAAAGTACGCAAATAATAAATTTTTAATGAAAATTTTATTTTTTAAAATTTCAAACCATGACTCCAAACCATTAGAGAAAAAATATCCAAATTTTGTTCATCTATATACCATTAAGGGTGAATATCTATGTTACCGGATCCAGCCCTCTGGGATCCACTCCAGGATCCACAGATCTGATCCGCCTAGGTCATTCCAAGAACTGCCAGCATGACGAACCCCTGATTGATGGAAATGGATCCCGTGCTTTGGAAATAAATCCTTCATTTTGGAAACAGATCACGTGTAGAATTCCAGATTTCAGTGTTTTATTCAACACGGTTTTTGCGATTGAAGCCGTGTGATTTTCCGAGACTGAAGTACCTGCAATGTCTTGTGAAGGAAACACTGAGACTACATTCAACTGTACCATTGTTGCTTCCCCACGAGTCAATGGAGGCATGCAGGATAGCGGGATACTGCATTCCTGCTAAAACGAATCTCATAGTGAATGCATGGGCCATCGAGAGAGATCCCGATGTATGGGGAGACCACGCTTTGGTGTTGAAGACGGAGAGGTTTATATATTGTTTAATTTAAATTTTTATTTTAGGATTATAAATAAAAGATAGTGGTATAATCTAATTATTCTATTAACATATTCATATTGAAACTACGAACAATCATTGACAAGCGGTGGAAATTTTTTTTCCTCATACACATTTAATAATCAACTTTCAAGTTTCCTACTATGGTAAATATCCAGCAGAACTGAGGAGTCAACATTCTTATTAATATATGTATCCAAGACGTGTTTTTCTCTCATGGTAAAAATATGTGGATGAATCATCTCTGTCTTCAACACGTGCATGAATTAATATAATTTTAAATATTAATTAGTTTTTACATAATCTAATACAATTATAAAATTATAATACAATTTATCCAATAACAATAACACACCAATTATCAAATAACAATATCTAATGGTTTCAGTTCTAAATGTTGTGATTTATAAATGAATTTGATTTTTAAACTCTAAAAGTGCTTTTTAAAATTTTAAAAATATTACTATAATTTTTGTACTTGGCGTATCCTTGTTGTATCCGGATCCTGGATTTTCAAAAATCTAGTGAATTTGGATCCTATCCGAATCCGTATCTTAATTTTGGTAACTTAGGTGAATATATCAAAATGGCATAAAGTGCAATACATATCAACAACAAAATACATAATCAATGAGGCTCTAAGTGGCTTCTAGATTCCAAAAACAATGCTACAAGTTATTGGGCCACTGGCCTACAACAAATCGCTGATCAACAACTCATCAAACGTATCGTTGATTCACCACTACTACAAACTGTGAAAATTGTTGAATATTACTTAGGTAGAAACCCTACTATTAAATCAGGATTTACTTCTCCTACTTATACAAGTTATTAATCTGAAATGTTCAATGTTAACATCGAAGTGTTCAGTGTTAACATCGAAGTAAACACTTTAACAGCCTACACAGATACAGATCTAAATTGAATACATGCATATAGACAAAGTGACAACAAGATTTTCTGGATAATTGTCCCCGGAAAAACACAATGCGGGAAAACCGGTCTTTTGGCTGCTGGAGGGTTTTTATTATTAAGTAGATTCTAAGTACAACAAATTTGGGCAGCTTACTGGTTAACTCGACAGAGAAATACAAGATCTGCAGCAATACCTCTGTTCCAGAGACAAAAAACTGAATTGATTCACACCTCAAACGAGATTTACAGATCTCAGCCATTTTCAGTCTTTAGAAACCCCAACACTGCTCTGAAGCCCTCTGTGTCAGCTCTGCTACCCTGTGTGTGCCCTTGCGCTGCTCAAGAGAGGCCTGTGTCACCCCAGACAGGGTTACTTAGGGTCCTTAAGTAAAAAGATTAATTAATTAATTTTCTCTTAAACCGGATGAAATTTCTCAAATCCCTCTCTGGGAAGCAAACAAAGTTCCTACTTAAGTTAAATTCTCCAGAACACTTGGAATACAAAGATATCCATAAGGATACAAATATTATATTAGATAGATGATGAATGAGAGAGCTGATTGAATGTTACAAATGAGGCCTACTTATATACCTACGCAAGTGCCTCTTCACGAAAGGTCATGTCTTATCAGACATGGCCTTTCAACCTAATTAATAATTAACTAATTAATCACTACTTACATTATTTTATTCATTATATTGCCTTCCCCTCAAAAAGCTTTGTCCTCAAATCTTGTCAATGAAAAGCTTTGATTTCTTTTCTTGCTACGAACATCTTCTCGTCTCAGGGCAGTCATCCTTGTCGATACAAATTGATATGATCCTAAGTGACAAACAAAACTGTCGCACTGAGAATAGATCGAACCATCCTAAATCAATCTTCTGTGGAATCTTACGATGACTGGAAACTTGTGATGATTCGTTAGTATTCTTCAGAATATCAGCGTGTCTCTGTTCTGAATACATAGCTCGGCTGAGTTGTCTGCTCCCGTGATTTGGATGTCGATAGGGAACTTTTTTGTTTTGACTTTGATTTTCTTTTGGCGAGGATGTTATTGAGTAGGTTACAGAACCTTCACTTACAATGTTCCTCATTTGTCTGGCATCTAAGTTTGTTTCTTCTGCAACTTGCTTGTTGTCCTCTTCAGCTGAGACATTTACTGGATCAACGTTCGATTTTTCTTCAACTTGAACTTCTATATTTGTCGGTTTCGACTATTCTTTTTCGACAAGTTGTTGCACCTTTTTTTCCAACGAATTCTTGTCTTTCTTTAACTTCTTAATTTGCATCAGTAATTTATTGTTGTGATCCTTGAGGCGAGCAACCTCTTAATTCTTGTTAGTGGTGATTTTTTCAATTTCCTTCTGCATATTTTGTATCACCTTTTTACCTTCTTGAGAAATTACTTTTGAAATTCCTTGAATGTCTTCAGGTGTCAGTGAATTTGGTTTTAAGTTAACGTCCTGTAGCGTTATTTTCTTCTTTTTGTAGGAGAATGTTAAAAACTTCTTTTTCATATTAAGGATGAATGACCCTAGTGATTCCATCCAGAGCGAACCTAGAATTATATCACTATCGTTACAAAATAAGGTTTTAACGGTAAATTGCGAGACCAAGGAATACTCCCCAATACTTGGGTGTAAATTCCCTATGTCGTATTGTTTTTCATTTTCGTGAAATGAATTTGTTTGAGTTATATTTGATTCAGGAATCACTAATTGGTTAGCACATTTAGTACTAACATAATTATTCTCTTGATTAAGATCGATAGATATGAGAACTTCTTTTCCCGCAAGTGACCCTTTGATTCTAATTAGCGCACAGACAAACATACTATAATTTTCAGGAAATCTTCCTTCTTTCCTTTCCGAATTAGACTCCATTTTACTTCAGAAATTCTTTTAATATCCTTTGGCACAATTTCACTTTTGAAGTGCTTATATATATATATATATATATATATATATATATATATATTCAAAACTTATAAAATTTTGGCACAACCTTGTATTTTGACCTTTTCAATATTTTTTTTTTTTAATATTGTTTTTTTTTTAAAGACTCCCTCTTCCCTTTCTTTTTAAATATAACTTTGGGGAATTTTGTATTTAAATATTAGAAGTATCCCTTTATACCTTTTACAACATAACCTCTCTTTTTTCTTTTTATTATTATCTTTTCCCACCTTATTATAAACCTTTGCTCACTTTTCTTTTAATATATATATATATATATATATATATATATATATATATATATTTCCTTTCCTTTTAATCTTTTATATGACATTCAACGCTCCCTTATAATGAGTGCTCCATGCTGATTAAACTCTTCTTCTTTTTTATTTGTCCCTTCTATATATTCTATATATATTTAAATGATTTACGCACGATGTATGTTACACCCTTGTAAACTATTTTAATGCGTTTAGAAATATATTATTATATTTCCCTTTATTTTTAATAATTCACTCATATATTTTGAATAATAGGTAAGGTTGGGTCTTAAACCTTTAATCAAAATTCTAATAAAATTTTAACTTTCGTTTTGATTTGTAAACATTAAATCATTCTCTTCATTGGTTACGACCCTCTGTACTGACGACACAAATTGCACACAATTTAATTGTATTTGTATGGATCGATGATATGAATATAGATTTGTTTATGATTCGCATCTATGTACATATGTGCATCGATTGAGTAGGGTGGAGCTTTGTTACAATCGACATTGGTTGATGGTATGGGGTATGTATTTCAGTGGATGGATGCTGTCGTTAAAAATGTGGACGAGTTATGTGGGTATAGTGGTCAGATGGCAATAGTGCAAGTGGGGGTTAGCAATTGTGGTGGGGAGCACGCGGAAGACAGGGCAGCGACAACTGAGAACGCTGCACAGTCAGCAGCGTCAGTGGGGAATGGATGGCGGGCGTCGAGATGGGCCGACAGTGCACGGACAGTGGTGGTCGAGCTGCTACAGATGGCGGAAGATAGACGCAGGAGGGGCAAAATGAATTCGCAGGCTGCTAGCAGTGCCTTCTTCAGTATGTCGGGCTTGGCCAAGATGGCCGCAACTGCGGTATGCACGAGCACAAAAATCTGACGGTGGATTGGTAGTGTGTATTGCAGTTGCACAACAACCCAGAGGAAGTATGATTGTGCCACGATTTTTTTTTCCTCGGGGTTGGTTTGTTTAATGAAGGTAGACAGAGTCGAAGGCGGTTTGATCTTTTTATTTTTTTATTTTTTATTTTTCATATAACTACTTTTTTTAAATCACTCATTTTTTTTAGGTTTTAATTTCTTTTTCTTTATTACTTTACTTTTCTTTTTCTTTTTTTTAACTATACACTTGCATTGTTTTAATTTTATTTTTTTTCCTGCTCTTTTATATATTTTTTTCTAACCCTTTTTTTTGTTTATAAATATATTAGACTTTTTCTTTTTTTCTTTTTTTATAAAATGGCCAAGGGCCTCTGATGAACTCAGCAGCAGCGAAGAAACTCCAAAGGTTTAGTGAAATGCTTCAACGGCAACAATGTTGACAAATTTGATGATCAAGGACCTGGATCGGAAAGCGTGGCTCTGTACAGCGTGGACAGCCAGAAGATCGCCTCCTCTGATACCAAATGAAGCAAACAAAGTTCCTTCTTAAGTTAAATACTCCAGACCACTTGGAATACAAAGATATCCATAAGGATACAAATATTATATTAGATAGATGATTGAATGTTACAAGTGAGGTCTGCTTATATACGTAGGTGCCTCTTCATGAAAGGTCATGTCTTATCAGACATGGCCTTTCAACCTAATTACTAAATAACTAATTAATCACTATTTACTTTATTTTATTCATTATAGTATTGGGGATCAAATGTACTCTAGTCCCTCCACAAAGTTTGGGAGCTAGAGCACATCCAATGTTACCCCAATGCCACAAAATCTTAACACTCCATCTTAGCAAGGAATGTGCTCTAGCACAACACTACTTCTCCCCGAAGCTCTGCACTGATCTCTAGTGTGGGTCTCTGCGCTGATACTTGGTCTGCTGCCCTTCATCACTGCGTTGTTATTGCCCTCCCGTACTGCTGTGCCTGACACTACCACCACCATTGCCACATCTGTACTGCAATTCCATCTCAATTTGTTGCATCGTGTTGCCAACTGCTACACTGCAACTCAATTGGTGAGAGAAACAATGGAAAACTCTTGTCCAATCTTTGACAGAAAATTCAGTTGGGATGCATCCTCATCACTGAAGCTCCAGAGGTTGTTGATCTATGCTGTCATCTGGAGACCGCGGCACGGCCACAACTTTGCATTGCGTAAGTAGACCTCCTCTACGTTGTTGAAGTCACATCAGCCCCTGCACTAAAATCCCCTATGTTGCTGCTACACTACGCTGTCCTCCTGAAGCCACTGCGTTGATGCAGCTCTACTTTGCGTAAGCCAACATGCACTGCACTGCTAAAGTCACATCAGCCCCTTTGCGCTGCATTGATACGTTGCTACTGCATTTGCACTGCGCTGCTCCCTTCAGCTTCCAGTTCTGCCTCTGCTCCGTCTGTGATTCTCTGCGCCGACTGCTCCACTTGTCCCGCTACTATCTTAAGGCTCTCATAGCACGGATCTGATCCAAGAGTTGGGCTACTCAAGGATCCCGCCACCACTCTGTAGTTGCTCACAGATCCATGTCGCCCCTCTTTCGTGGTTCATGAGCGCTCATGGCTACGTAATCTTCGGAGCCATCATCCACCACAGCAGCCTTAGAGCTAGAAGCTTCCTTGTCCTTCTTCTTCTGAGGACAGTTGCTGGCGAAATGTCCTAATTCGCCGCACTGGAAACACTTGATCTTTGACAGACCCCACTTCTTTCTCCCTTGCTACCTCTTTGATGCCAAGGCTACATCTTTTTCCTCTTCCTTCTTCACTTTACTTGACCTGGTGCTGTACTGTCTCTTGGTGAACCGACAGAGTTCTTCTTGTCGAAGGATCGCCCACATACTATCCCAATTGGGAAGGTCCGCTCTGCCCAAGATACTTTGGACAAAACTTTCCCAGTCCTCTGTGACCCCAGTGAGAGTAGTCCTCACCATCACATTGTCCTCCACTTGCACCCCCATGGTAGTTAGTTGATCCCTCATCACCTATAGTCTGAATAGAAAGGGTTCGATTTCTTCTCCTCTAGCCATCATGAATAACCTCATCTGATTTTCCAGAAGCATTCTCCTCTAGATGGATCTTCCTTCATATAGGGCGGTTAAGGCTTTCCACATCTCATTAGTCGTCTTCTTTTTGGCTATGTGTGGCACTACATGATCCTTAACCCCGTCCATTATGAAATGCTTGGCATGTGTCGCTGCTTCTTCATGCTTCTTCAGGAGATCCACATCAGTCTGCGTGGCCAGGACTTTTTCTGCATGCTCCCTCAAACCATATGCCTCCATGACTACTAGGATTCTGGCCTTCCAGACTGCAAAGTTGGACAGACCGTCCAACCTATTATGATCACGTAGTCCATGAGGTGCCATGTGCTCAGCAAATATGTTGGAACAAATCCTCTTCTCTATGCTAGAGACTCGGATCTAGGGTCCTTGGCGAGAAAGGTACCCTCTTCTCCCTCTCACAACTGACTCCCTCTCTTGGAAGTCTGACAATCACAACGAATCAGCTCTCTTCGATCCTCTGATCAATCTGCATATTTCTTTGGCTAGAAATCCTTTGAGAAGTTGTTCTCCTCCCGCTCTTTGTCGACTAGTGCTCAAGCTAAATTCTGCACCTTCAGAAATTTAACCCCACCAGCAACTACTGAAGCTCTGCAGCACTGCTTCCGGCACTCTGAATCAACAAAAACTTCAGGACTACGTCATCTTGGCTAGCCTTTGCATGAGTCGACAGTCCCAGCACAACCTCGGCATTGCCTCTGCACAGTAAATACGTGGGCCTGTGTGGAGACTGCGTCACTCTGGCTTCTGCGTGGCTTTGTTCCCTTCTGCTGCTACGATATCCTTTCTGGTCCAGCTTTCAGCTGCTACTGTTGCTTTCTGCAGCAAGGAGTCTTCAATATTGTTGTTGATGATTCATCTAGATCTGCAATCGCTCTGATACCATGAGAAAATTCTTGAATATTACTTATGTAGAAACCCTACTATTAAATCAAGATTTACTTCTCCTACTTATACAAGTTATTAATCTCAAATGTTCAATATTAACATCGAAGTAAACACTTTAACAACCTACACAGATACAGATCTAAACTGAATAAATGCACATAGACAAAGTGACATAAGATTTTATGGACAACTGTCCCCGGAAAAACCCAATGCAGGAAAACCGATCTTCTGGCTGTTGGAGGGTTTTTATTATTAAGTAGATTCTAAGTACAACAAATCTGGGCACCTTACTAGTTAACCCGACAGAGAAATACAATATCTGTAGCAATACCTCTGTTCCAGAGACAAAAAATTGGATTGATTCACACCCTCGAGATTTACATAACTCAGCCCTTTTCAGTCTTCAGATACCCCAGCGCTGCTCTGAAGCCCTCTGCGTCAACTCTGCTAACCTTCTGGTGCCCCTGCGCTGCTCAGGAGGCCTGCGTAACCCCAGACTGGGTAACGTTGTCCCTGCGCTGCCCTGGTTAGGCCTACGTAAGTCCCTGATGGCCTCATGCTGCCTCTGCGCTGCCCTTTCTGGGCCTGTGTAGCACCTGCATAGCATGATAGCACTGAAGCCCTTTGCGCTGCGTAGTTGTTGCTCCCTCTACGCTGCTCTCTGACTGTTGCTTCTCTGCCTCTTGTTGGCTCTTGGCATGGGATCAGATCATTCCTCTTGCCAATACTACCCCTCGTTGCAGCTGAAACACTTCTGGAAATTCTTAGCAAACCACGCCCTAGAATTCCAGCATAGTCTCAGTGCTTTGCCTCCATGTGTGCTCTCTAACTAACCCCAAGCCTTTCCTTTATACTTTCTCGTTGGGAAACCAACGGTCGTGATCTAATCTTGATTCGACGACTAAGATTAAAAGAAAGCTTGATCTGTGTGACTTAAGTCATTTCCTTCACATGTTTAAATTAATTACCTTTGATCTTTTAATTTTCGTAAGTTAGACTCAAGGTCCTTAATTAAAAAGATTAATTAATTAATTTTCTCTTAAACCGGATGGAATTTCTCAAATCCCTTTCTGGGTCTTGGAGATCTCATGTACTCTAGTCCCTCCACAAAGTTCAGGAGCTAGAGCACATCTGATGCTACCACAATGCCACAAAATCTCAACACAAATGGGATCATCAACAAGAGCTACATAAATCTCATCTAGATCAATGTCTTTAGACTTGGATTGCTCAACCTTATAAAATGGTAGAAATTCAAGAACTTTAACATACCTTACCAATGAATTTGGTTTGAGTGAAGGGGTCATCTCCTCAACCTTATAATATGGTAGAAAAAGCTTAGCATGCCTAACCAATTATTTTGCTTTGAGTGGGGTAGATTTTTGTTAAGGCCATGGTAGAGGAGTTCAACAATCAATACCACCAACATCAAGGTACATAAAGGACTTCATGCTCTTGATCGAATGCCAATCCCATACCCTCACACATAACAAAATCAAACGGCAACATTGCAATCCTCCAAACCCTAAAATCCTAAAAACTATTAAGTCTGCTGGACTTTGAGGGAGATCTAAAATTCTAATTTCTCCATACAAAATCCAATGAGGTCGAAACAACTCCCAAACACTGAGTCAATTCATGGTAATGTTAAAAATTTAAGTAAAAGACACTTTTACTTTAAGAATTTAACATTACCATTGATTGTAATCATTGCTAGGATTAAGTTAGGGTTTTTGTTTAGATTTAGCATTTAGGAGGGGGAGGGTTGGTTTTATGGCAAAGTAGGGATGTTTTGGAAGGAAAAAAACCTTGGTTTCCTCCAAAACCACCTGAAAAACCGCCATCGGGGGTCTTGGACTCCCCCACAAATGTGAGATCTAACCAGACCGGTTAGGGTTGGAACCAACCGGTTAGGGCCAGTTTGTACTGGTTAGGTACCAAACAACCCCTCCAACTGGGTTTTTCTAACGATTTGTTACTTGGGCGTATTTCATCGACCAGTTTGACCGATTTACTATTCAAAACGATCAGTTTTTAAAACTATGATTCCAACATCAATATTGCTTGCATTTCCACCACATGCATCTAACCCTCCAATCATAATATATATCAAATAATAGTAACTATGAGAACAACTTGTGTTGGTAAAGCAACATCAAGGTACATAAAACGCTTCATGCTCTTGATCAAATGTCGATCCCATACCCTCACACATGACAAAATCAAATGGAAACATTGCAATCCTCCAAATTCTGAAATCCTGAAAACTATTAAGTCTGTTGGATTTTTGAGTGAAATCTAAAATTCTAGTTTCTCCATACGATGTCCAATGAGGTCGAAACCACTCTAAAACACCCTGAGCCAATTCATAGTAATGTTAAAAATTTAAGTCAAATGCACTTTTACTTTAAGAATTTAACATTATCATTGATTGCCAACATTCCTAGGGTTGAGTTATATTTTTTGTTTATGTTAGGGTTTAGGAGGGTGAGGGTTGGTTTTATGCCGAAGGGGGGTTGTTTTGGAAGGAAAACAACCTCTGGTTTTCTCCAACACCACCTGAAAAAATGCCATCAATGGTCCTGGACTCCCCCATAAATGTGAGATCTAACCAGGCTGGTTAGGTTTGGAACCAACTAGTTAGGGATAGTTTGTACCGGTTAGGTACCAAACTGACCCTCCAATTGGGTTTTTCTATCAATTTGTTACCTGGGCCTATCTAACTGACTGATTTGACCAACTTCCAGTACAGACCCGACCAATTTTTAAAACTATGATTTCAACATCAACACTACTTTCATTTCCACAACATGCATCTAACACTCCAATCATATTATATATCAAATAATAGTAGGTATGAGAAAATCCTGTGTTGGCAGAGCAAACATGAAGCTCCAACTTCGTATCAAATGCATCTTTTATATAATGTGTACTTTAATTCAACAGTAGTGGTATCATATATCAGAAAATTGTATCATTTAGATGTTAAGGTAAAGAGTTCAAAGGTTAAAGTTTAAACCACCATAACCAACCTATAGTGCTACAAAATAATGTAAGGAGAAATGATAACTTGAGAGAGTGGCATATGTAATGTGGGTAAGCCTGTTCAGGCTCCCAATCATGTACTTCTGCAACATTATTGATACATATGACATGTATTATTCTCTCCATATTTATGTGTATATATGAATGTTATTGTTATTATTAATTTATTATTGCTACATATATTACCTCAAAGATCACAGTACACAAAATTAAATCACGAGAACAACAAGGGTTTTGTGAAAATCATGCCCTGAAAAAGCCAAAAAAATCAAGCATATTAGCCCCTGAAACAAGAGAAATGGAATAAAGGAGTAAAATGAAGTAGGAAATTTTAAACTAGAGAATGAAATCATTATTGGGTACAATTCAAAGCTCCACAAGGATAAAGCATCAATGGTTGACCAATGAACTAAAAGACAACATGAGTTAATTGTAGAACCCTTAACTTATGAAAATATGCTTTTAAGGTTGAACTTGCCTGTCACAAATCATGTGAGAATCAACGTATAATATGTCACCTCAATAAAATCAAAATCAAAATACAACAATTAATAACGACACAAAGCCAAAAGTGTCAATAGAATCAATATTCTACACACAGTACGATAGAAATGAATAAGTGTCAGAAAGAAACTTGTCATATTCCTAATGGAAAATTCACAGTGATAACAAAAACATGCAACACAATTCAGCACACATTTTTTTATTAAACAACAGGAAACCATAAATGCTCCAAACACACCAAAATGGGCCAATTTATTATGTAATTCTGCTGGAGTACAATATGAAATAGAAAGAGTGCACCTGGACTTGCACAAGGCAAGCTACAAGCCTTAGGTAGATGATCTATAAATGCCCAAATGCTGCAGGAGCTTCTCCTACTAAAATCTGTGTTGACCCTTGTAATTCTACATTGTTGTCTGTGTTGGGACGCATGTTTGAGACCTCAAAACTGCCCAGAAAATTCTGCCAAATTATTTCTAGAATCCATGTCAAAACCCCAGAAAAACCCAAAAAGGGTTTGCTCTTGTTTTGACGATCCAAAATTGACCCCAAAATACTTGGCCCTCCTCCACAAGCAGAAAACCATAACTGTAGCAGATGCTGAATTTGTTGCACCACAAAGCCCTGGAAAATTCACCACAAACCTTTCCAATCCAACTCCAACAAATCCCAACTCCTAAAACCACTTCACAAGCCACCCCCACAAACTACCTCAAAAAATACTGCGCAGTCCTTGGATAAGATGATGCAGGGCCACCTCCAGAAATTTGAATGGCTGATGTGTAATGCTTTTTGCCTCTGCAATCTTCCTCCGTTGCCTGAAAATTGATCAGAAAATGCTCCAGCATCACTACAGCCCCTAACTCCAACTCTTCACTTCTCCAACCACTGTGTGGCTCCCAAAACTGTGTCCTAGCTGACTCTGAAATCGTACCACCTGTGTGGTTCTCTCTCCAACTCCAAAAGCTGATGTAATAGCCTTCCTAGGGTGGCACTCTAAGTCCACCGAAGAAAGGTTGAGCTTCCTCCTTGAGAAACTCTTGTGTTGAACAACACTATATGACTCTACTAAACAGCTAGAGCAACAATCAATTATCAAATTATCAAAAGGCCCCAAATGATGCTACCTCCCTTCTATTTATAATTGTTGCTCCTTTCCCTCATGTGGACCCCCTCACTTAGGAAATTCAAACTACTTCCTTGGCCATAAGATTTTCCCTCCAACAAGGAGTTTTTATTACTTGGAGAAGTGGCACCCACATTCCACTAAGTGATGAATTTCGACCCCATGTCCTTGAGTGTTTTTCCTCCAAAATTGCCTTAGGACCAAAATTGACAAAAATGACAAAATTGAGATATTCTTAACAAAATTATTTAGGAAGGGACATTACAGTCCTCCCCTCCTAAATGTTGCTTCTCCCCAAGCAACTGCAAAGCTGGGAGTTGCAAAATTTGCTCACTCTCCCAAGTGGCATCCTCATCTGGCAAATTCTTCCACTTAACCAAGTGCTCCCGAATGACCATGTTCCTCAACTTCCTTTCCCGTGTCTCCAATATGGTCTTTGGTGTCAGTACTAGGTGCTCCTCATCATCCAACGGAGGCAACTCATTGGTTGTTGTAACCTACTGCCCCAACACCTTCTTCAGGCAAGATACATGAAATACGTTGTGAATCTAACTCTCTGTGGGTAGCTCCAGATCATAAGCTACCTCTCTGACCCTCCTGATCACCTTGTACGGCCCATAGAAGTGTGGCTTAAGCTTCTCTTCCCCATTCTGCTTGAGGGAAGATTGTCGGTAAGGCTACAAGCGTAGGGGGACCATGTCCCCCACCTCAGACTGTCTCTCCACCCTATGCTTATCAGCGTACATCTTGTGCTGATCTTGTGGCACCTGCAAGTCGTCCTTGAGAGCCCTGAGGATCTCTTGCCTCTCTTGGACCTAATCCTTTGCCCCTGGGGCCCTACATCTCCAAATATCATGTCAGAAAAAGAAAGGGCGTCATAACCATAAATTGCTTTGAAAGGGGGCATACCAATCGACATGTGGTAAGTGGTGTTGTAGCAGAACTCCCCTAGGTGTAGCCACTTTGCCCACGCTCTCTATTACCCTGTGACATAGTTGCGTAGGTACCCCTCATTTGTTCACGATATCAATCTGCCCATCTGTTTGTGGGTGATAGTTGGTGTTGGTGTAAGCTCGGTCCCCACCAACAGGAACAACTCATGCCAAAAGGCTCCCATGAACCTACTGTCCTTGTCACTAACTATGTTCTTTGGGGTCCATGCAGCCGAAACACCTCCCAAAGGAACAACTCAGCGACCTGTGAGGCTGAAGATCTCGAGGAGATGGCAAAGAAATATGAAAATTTAGTCAGTCGATCCACCACCACATAGATAAAATCTCTCCCCTATACAGTCAGAAGCCTCATGATGAAGTCCATGGACACACTCTCCCATTTCCTCTTCGGAATAATAAACCTGTAATAAACATGCAGGGTGTGTCAACTCCACCTTGTTTTGCTAACAAGTCATTCACTCCTGTAAGTTCCTCAACACATGCCCCTTGAGCCCCCGCCAAGAGAAACGCTCACGAATGGCACGATAAGTCTTGCGGAAACCCAAGTGTCTTATTAGAGGGGAGTCATGGGATGTCTGCATAACCTTCTCCTTGAGTTGTGATCCTGACACTGAGTATACCAGGTACTTATCGTAAATCACATCATCCATCACCCGGAATCTATCGTCTCCATGTGTGTCATCTAGTATCTCACAGGCCTGTTTGTCGTTGGAATACTCAACCAAGAGTTGAGCCTTCCAATCATGAGCAACATCCATCAGAGATAGTGTTGCGGGCCTCCTAGAAAGTGCATCTGCCACTATGTTGTGATTGCCCTTCACGTACTCAATCTCGAAATCATAAGCCTAGAGCTTACTCACCCACTTTTGTTGCCGCTCCTGCAATGTATGTTGCTCTAGGAAAAATCGAAGATTGTTGTGATCAGTCTTCACCTTGAACCGATTCCCCACCAAGTATTGCCTGAATTTGGCCAAGGCGTGCATCACGGCTAGCATCTCCTTGACATAAATGGAGTATAGTTGCTCGTGGGGAAAAAACTTCCTACTCTCAAATGCTATGCGGTGGCCTCCCTGCGTCAATATGGCCCCAACTCCCTCACCCATAGCATCGCACTCCAGTACAAATGGCTGGGTGAAATCAGGTAAAGCCAAAACAAGGCAGTAGCTCATAACCTCCTTAAGGCGCTCAAAAGCCTCCTGTGCTCCATGCGTCCACTCAAAATCCCCCTTCTTGATCAAGTCTGTGAGGGTTGCTGCTAGTTGTGAGAAGCCTCTCACAAATATCCTGTAGTAAGTGCAAAGTCCCAAGTACACTCTCAACTCAGTCACATTCCTGGGTGTTGGCCAATCAGAGATGGCCCTAACCTTCTCCTGATGTACCTTCACTCCATCCTCCCCTATCACGTGTCCAAGGTGCAACATCTCTGTCAGTCCAAATTCACATTTGGACATCTTCGCATACCATTTCTACAACTCAATTATGCGAAGGACCTCCTGTAGGTGTTGACGGTGTTCCTCCCAAGTTTGGCTATAGATAAGGATGTCATAAAAAAAGATCAAAATGAACTGCCTCAACTTCCCACGAAATACGTGGTTCATACAAGACTGGAAAGTAGCCAAAGCATTAGTTAGCCCAAAGGGCATTACCAAGAACTCGAAGTGTCCATAATGGAAACTAAACACAATCTTAGGGATGTCATGCTCCCTCACCCAGATCTGATGGTACCCCGAGCGCAGATCTATCTTAGAGAAGTATTTCACTCCCCTAAGTTCATCCATCAACTCGTCAATACGCGGAATGGGCTACCTGTTCTTCAATGTTCTCTTGTTGAGGGACCTGTGTAGTAAATGCACATGCAGAGGGTCCCATCCTTCTTCTTCGCCAACACCACAAAAGAAGCAAAGGGACTCGAACTGGTCAAACTAGCCAAAAATACAAAATTCAACACTGGTCAAATAGTCAAATTTTGGGCTGTAGTGAACATCCCATGAGCAAATCCGTATTGTTGTCAACTCCCATCAATGATCAAACTTGGTCAAATTTCAATCAATTTGGCCTCCTCATGTTCACACATGCAGTTGCTCTACAAGAGAAAGGATGTGATGAATAAATTATCAAAGTGATGTGTCACATCATGTATATATACAAGTCGAATGGGTTGAATTTTGACCAAGGGACACACCCTTTCGTGGTGGGGCGACTTATCATTTTTAAGCCTACATGATGCCCAATACATAAAATTTAAATTTTAATATTCACAATTCTTCTAGGCTAACATAGGTGACCTCTAGGCATGCGGGAATACCTCCTGATGCTACACAAAAATCAACACTCCCTCTTAGCGAGAGAGGTATTCTCCTTGGCTGCAATAGGTTTCTCCGTACCTGAAATTTATCCTTCATAAGAAAAGTTCATGAGCTTGCTATGTTGATGCATGTATATAAGTCACTCCATCATGGAGTAGGCAATGTGAGTATCTTAGGCCATTTACCCCTGGCCAAATCATCATGGCCCAAGCAAAGTCCTTTATGGCCCCTTGGGTAAATGTATCAATCTCCTTTGGTCAAATCAGCATGACCCAACCAAAATCCTTTATGGCTTCTCAAGAGAGGATCTGCCCCTGGATCATTCACCCTTGGACAAATGGCCCATCCAAGGTCCTTTATGGCTACTGAAGTGAATTTCATCTCTCTCCTCTACTCAAATCAACGTGACCCAACCAAGTCCTGTCTTTTTAGGAGAAGTTTCGTCCAATTTGTAAATGCCCTAGGCCATTCATGTGAAAATTTTGTCGCTTGAAATCCTACTGCAACTACTGATTAGATTTCTTCTATTTCTTATTTAATTGAACAAATTATTTATCGTGTACTACGGTAAATATCAAAATCAATATGCTACAACCCTCACAAATAAATACTGCGGAAAAAAAAAAAAAAATACAATGTTGTAAAAACTAGATGCACACACACACAAGTACACAATTATTTTTGGACTAAATCCCTGTAAAAACCCAACTTGGGAAAACCAGTGCAGTAGCTAAGGGTTTTAATATTAAGCAGTAGCCAATCTGAGTAGAAATCTTTGGATGCCCAGACTAGCTATCCAATACAAAGAAAAATCCGATAAACAATCTAGTGAGAAACTTCTCACTTCCACAGGTGATCCGACGCTGACCTTAGCTCTGAAAGAGCTGCTCTGCGCAATGACTGCATCACCCTATGCAGTTCTATGTCACAAGATGGGAGCACTCGTTCTCCTTGCCTAGGATCTTCTATTGTTTGGAAACTGGACCCTCCTGGACTCCGGAAACTCTCTCTGACTTCCGCCACTAAATCAGCTATGTCTCCCAGCAAAATCGTGAATTCCCTCTGAAGCACTGCGCAGCCTCTGTGTGGCCTTTGCGCTGCCTCTCCGCTATGCACTCTCCGAATCTAGAAAAATTTCCTCCGACAATGCTATTCCTACCCCTCTCTCACTACAATGAGCTCACTGGCTCTCTCTCCGACAACTCAACGTTGCTACTCTGCAAAATCGATCTGCCAGCAAGTTTGATCTCTCACTCGATGTGTTCTCCAAGTGCCCATCGAGTTCTTTCTTATAATCTCTTGTTGAGACATCAACGACCATGATTAGATCATAATCGATGGATAAGATTAACTTGGACTCGATCCACGCCTTTCTCTAGAAGATTCGCACCCGACTTAATTAATACCCTTTAATTAATCGTATTTCCTAAGTTTACACTTAGGAAATATTAAAAATTGATTAATTATTTTAATTCAGTCAATTCCGGGTGGAATTTCCCCAAACAATTTATGGGTCTTGGAGAATACATTCGATGCTACAAAAATCAACACTCCCTCTAAGCGAGGAATGTGCTCTAGTATTGTTGCCCTCCTGATAGCAATACTCTGATTCTGCACCATCTCCTGTTGTGTTGCTGATGTCTGGCTCTACTACCCACCAACTATTGCGCAACTCTGATTATGCATTGAATTCGTGTTGTTGTTGACCCTGCATACTACTGCCAACTACTGCATCTGCACTGCAACTCAGTTGTTGTTGCCACTACAACATCTGCAACTATCTTCCATCTGTTGTTGCTGCAACTGAGAGATGTCCATCATACTAAACCAACTGTTTTCAGTCTCATGCATCTGTCACCCGACTCCTGACTGTTGCTAGTCTTTGCGCTGTCACTGACGCCTTTGCGTGCTACTGACTCTGCACTACTTCCAACCCTGCTCTGTGTTGCTCAGTCTCGATCTGGTACTAGCTAATGCATCTGTCACTCTGGCACCTGACTGCACCAATTGTCACTAGTCCATCCTACTACTACTGTTATGGGATCTCGTATCAAGGAATTGATCCAACAGGTGGAATCCTCAAGGATCCTGCCCATCTATAGCTCTCTGGGGCTACAAAACCAAATCACCCCACCTCACCCCTGGAGGTATGTCGGTGATCATGGAAAAATCCTCCTCCAATCTAGAGGACAACCTGTCGATCTCTGCGGATCCCACTTGTTGATCCTGCCTCTCCTCTTTGCCCCTCTTTCTGAGCGGACACTGGGTACTCTAGTGAACAAGTTCACCACATCTAAAGCACTTGATCTTCAAAACGTCCTTCTTTCTTCTGCGTTGCTCATGTTGCCCCTTTGATGTGAGGGTTGCATTCTCCTCTTCCTTTACCTCTTCCTCTGTCCCACTGCTATTGATGGTGTTGTTCACCAGATCTCGTCTTAGCTCCTCTTGTTGTAAATATGCCCACATCCTATCCCACCTTGGCAATGTTTCCCTTCCCAAAATACTTTGGATGAACATTTGCCATTCTTCTGAGACTAAATTTAGAGCTATCTGCACCATCTCTGAAGCCTAAGGCGGTGACCCTACAACTGCCAACTGATCTTGGACATCCTAAAGCTTGGTGAGAAAGTGGTTTATGCGCTCCCCCTTCTACATGTGTGTACATATTAGCTTTTCCTCGAGGCACATCTTCCGCTACTCGGAAGATCCCTGGTACAACGTGGCAAGGGAATCCCACATCTCCTTACTCGTTCCTAGGGCCGCTACGTGAGATACTACATGACCCCGAACTCCATCAAGGATCAT
Source organism: Pinus albicaulis (assembly GCA_034641835.2). Classification (NCBI taxonomy): domain Eukaryota; kingdom Viridiplantae; phylum Streptophyta; class Pinopsida; order Pinales; family Pinaceae; genus Pinus; species Pinus albicaulis. The sequence goes on from CM076574.1 coordinate 491,916,454, forward strand.
CCTCTTTGCCTTTTCCATCTCTTTCTAGTATATCTTATTCTGATATGGATCCGTGGGGACAACCACCACGTTATCGACGTACGCTTTGAGATCGTATTCATCAAAAGGAAGGAAATTCTACCTTCTAGATCACATAGCTAGACGCTCCATCCAATCGATCTTGATCTCTTAGCCCTGCTAATGCCATCTCGTTAAACAAAAGTCGAACTTTGCCTCTTCTCCTTTCCACAGCTGCTGATTGGCTTTACGCACTCCCTGATGGAGTTGGTAAATCTGCTCTCAGCTACTGCATCTCTACGAGGAAAAATAGAATTTCTTGGCTAGAAATTCTCTGAGGACAAAATTCCCTCAGTGTGTGCTCTTCTTTCCTCCTGACGCTATCATACCAGCTACTGCTGCAAAATGACTGTGTCCCAGCTCAAAATCTGCTCTGCAGAAAAAATGTTGTTGTTGCTCCCTCTGCCTCTGACAATCCTCGATCTAGAAATTTTGTTCACTGTCGACTCACTAAAAGAAACAAATTTCCTCAAAAACTACCCTGCTGGCTAAAGGACTATGCAGCCTCTCTGGGGTTTCAAGCAATTGTCTACGCAGTGCTTCGAAGCTCCCTCTTTCCTCCTCCAACTTAGCTCTTCTACTACTTTTGTGCTTTGATACCATGTGAAAATTTCGCCACTCTGAATCCTACTGCAGCAACTAATTAGATTTCTTCTATTTGTTATTTAACTGAACAAATTATTTATCGTGTGTTGTGGTGAACATCGAAATCAATACGCTACAACCCTCACAAATAAATACTGAGAAAAATCTGACAAACAATCTAGTGAGAAAATTCTCTCTTCCACATGTGATACGACACTGACCTTAGCTCTGAAAGAGTTGCTTTGTGTTGCCTCTGCATAGTGACTGCATCACCCTATGCAATTCTACATCACACAACTAGGAGCACTCATTCTCCTTCCCTCGGATCTTTTGTTGTCTGGAAATAGGACCCTCTTGACTAGTGAAGCACCACTCGTATAAGACCCGCGGGTACCTGCGGGTCTTCGCGGGTTATATAGCGAGTCGAGTCACTCGCATAGAACCCGTGCTCTCTACCCTTACCCGCGAAAACTCGCATTAAACCAGCCTACTCGCATAGAACCCGTGCTCTCTACCCTTACCCGCGAAAACTCGCATTAAACCAGCCTACTCGCATAAGACCCACGGTTTTCTCATAGCACCCGTATCGAACCCCAATAAGACCCGTCCCACAACCAAAAGCATTTTTTTGGATTTTTCTCAAAAAAAATTTATTTTTCTTTTTTTTTTGGAAATGAGGGGGAGGAAAAGGGAATTTGGAGGGAAGGAAATGTTTTATAAGCACCTCTCTCTTTCGGAGTAGCAGCACTAGCGAAGTGTGCACTGGCGAAGTAGCAGCACATAGTAATAGCAAGGCAGAGTCACAGCACAGGCGGAGTTTTAGCACAAGCAGAGTCACAGCACAGGCGCTGTTTCAACACAGGCATAGTCACAGCACAGGCGCTATTTCAGCACAGGCAGAGTCACAGCACAGGCGGAGTTTCATCACACTGTCCAAGTAGGCTTCATGATCTTTGTTTCATTGCTTTGCAACTAGTTGCTTGCATGTAATTTTTTTTAAATTTTATCTAATCAATTCAATTTTATTTTATTTTTCACTTGCAATTTGCAAATTTTTTTGGCCTTGTAGCTGAGTTTCTCAGCCACACAACAGCCCTTTGTGGCTGAGAAACTCAGCCACAAGGGCCTGCAGGTTGCCTCCTCAGCGCGCAAGCCCTATGGCTGAGTTTCTCAACCACACAGGGTCGTTGTGTGGCTGAGAAACTTAGCCACAGGGCCTACGGTCTGCCTCCTAAGCCTGCAAGCCCTGTGGCTGAGTTTCTTAGCCACACAGCGAAACTCAGCCACAGGGCCTACGGTCTACCTCCTGAGCCTGCAAGCCCTGTGGCTAAGTTTCTCAGCCACACAGCGACCCTGTGTGGCTGAGAAACTCAGCCACAGGGCCAAAAAAAATTGTAAATTAAAAAAAAAAATTTAATAACCAAAAAACCAAAAATAACAAATAAAAAATATGAATTAGATTTTAAAAATTTAATGTTTTTCTTCTAGATTTCGTCACCATGCCACCAAAGGGGTATAGAAAGTCTCGTGATCCGGCATGGGCACATGGTCAACGAATCATTGCCGGTAATGACCACCATGTGAAGTACAATTATTGCAATGCCATAATGCATGCAAGAATAAACAGGCTAAAATACCACCTAGCTAGAATTCCTGGGAAAGGTGTGGGATGTTGTCAAAATTGCCCTGATGAAGTCACTACTGAAATGGCAGCTGCTTTGGAAGCCATTAAAGAAGAAACTTCTAAGAGCGCAAGAAGGAAGGATGAGATTGTTGGGATAGGTATATCTTCATCTCAGAGTGAAACACAGATTGAAAGTCCGGGTATTGGTAACTCCTCTTCAAGTGTTGCAGCAAACAAGAGTATAACCTCTTCTTTCTTCACTCCTCGTACAACTCCAGGATCTCAACCAACCTTGGATAGTTTAAATGAAAAGAAGAGGAAGGAGGCAGATATGGCAGTGAAGAGGTTTTGGTACCATAACAGTCTTTCATTCAACTATGCAAAGTCATATTTTTATCAGCCCATGGTGGATGCCATTGCAAGTGCTGGCCCTGGATACAAAGCCCCATCTTATAATGCACTTATGGGGAAAGAGCTAGATGAGGAGTTGGAGTGTGTCAAGGAACAACTGGAGAGCATTAAAAGCTCATGGAAAAATACAGGTTGTACAATTATGCCTGATGGGTGGACAGATCAGAGGGGTAGAACAATAATAAATTTTGTTGTAGCTTGCCCTAAAGGAACCATGTTCCTAAAATCCATTGATGCATCTGCAAATGTAAAAGATGAACATTTGATTTTTACATTGTTGGCTGATGTGGTGGAGGAAGTTGGGGTTGCAAATGTTGTCCAAGTAATCACGGACAATGCAGCAAATTATGTAGCAGCTGGAAGGTTGCTTTGTGCCAAATATCCCGCGATTTTTTGGACTCCATGCGCTTCCCATTGCATAGACTTGATACTAGAGGATATTGGGAAGTTGGAGTGGGTGCAGGATGTTGTGCAAGAATGCAAGCAAATTACCAAGTATATTTATAATCATGCTTGGGTGTTGAACCTTATGAGGGAATTCACACAGGGTGAGCTTAGTCGCCCAGCTGTCACACGGTTTGCTACAAACTTTCTTTCCCTCCAAAGCCTTTTGTATGAGTACCAAGCTTTGCGAAAAATGTTTTGTAGTCAACAATGGGTATTTTGGAAAGATAGCACAAAACCAGAAGCATTGTCTGTGAAAGCATCTGTCTTTGGTGATAGTTTGTGGGACAAAGTCAACTGAGATTGTCAGCTTCACTGAGCCCCTTGTGAAAGTCTTGAGATTGATGGATGGAGAGAAACCTCCAATGGGATATATTTATGAGGGCATGGATAGGTCCAAAGAGGCCATCAAGACTTTCTATAAGGGAGATGAATCTAAATATCTCCCTATATGGCAAATTATTGATTCCGGGTGGGACAGACAACTACATTCACCATTGCATGCAGCAGGAGCATATCTCAATTCGAGCTTATTCTATAATGAGGGGTCTAACATTCAAAGAGATCCCGAGGTGATGAGAGGTGTCATGATATGCATTGAGAAGATGTTCCCAGATGTAGATATTCAAGACAAAATCAACCTACAACGAGATATGTACAAGGAAGCATCTGGCATGTTTGGATTCAGCTCAAGCCAACGTCTCAAGGACAAGAAAATGCCCTGTAAGTGCAAATTGTTAGAACTTAGCTTGTAATTTTACTAGTTCTCTTTTATATGTTTGGCATTGCAAACTGATAATCTTTGTTGTTATTTTTTTACAACTCATTGGTGGATAGATTGTGGCTTTGAGGCACCGCAATTACAAGAATTCGCCATCAGAGTTTTGAGTCAACCCTATAGTGCTTCTTCTTGTGAATGCAATTGGTCAGTTTTTGAGCACATCCACCGCAAAAAGAGAAACAAGTTGGAGCATGAGAGGTTGGAGAAGTTGGTTTTCATCTACTACAACCTTCGAATGTTCACAAAACAAGTGCAACCAAAGGATACAGATCCAATTTTATTGGATACTATTGATTTAGAGTCTGATTGGGTTGTGGAGAAGGAGCCCCCTGATTTGAGTTGGCTTGATGAAGAGACTAAGGATCTCTCTAGTTTGCCATCTCAAATGGAGACTGCCAGTACACCAGCCTCACAGTTGCTTCAGCCTTTCGATGCTACCATGAGCTCCACGAGGGCTTATTATAGGCGTGGTCGTCCATGAGTGATGAGACTCAAGATTGTTATGAGACAATCATTTATCATTTATGACATATGTATTTGAATTTTGAACTGACTGACATTTTTTATTTTAATTATGGAATCATGATTCCTTTTCTTATTCAGTATCTAAATGTTTTGCTTACAAAAATCTAATATGCTATGTTGTACTTTTATAGATATAAGATGTTGTTATGAATTATTGCATATATTGTGGTTTTTATAACTTAGAACGACTTGAATTATCATTAGTTTCTTTTTCTGCTTAAAATTTACCATATTTTAATTTTTTTTTGCATTTTGACGAGTTTTATATGGGTCGTTCCCGAGTCTTATACGAGTCGACGAGTCAATGGTCGGACGAGTATTATACGAGTACGAGTCGTGCAACATTGCTCCTGACCTTCGGAAACTCTCTCCGACTTCTGTCACTGAATCAGTTTTGTCTCCATGTGGCCTCTGTGTTGCCTCTCTGTCGAACTGCTACCTCTCTGCTATGCACTCTCTGAATCTGGAAAACGTTCCTCCGACAATGCTATCTCTGCCCCTCTCTCATTGCAATAAGCTCACTGCCTCTCTCTCCGACAACTTAGCGTTGCTACTCTAGAAAATCAATCTACCAGCAAGTTCGATCTCTCACTCGGTTTGTTCTCCAAGTGCCCATCGAGTTCCTTCTTATAATCTCTCGTTCAGACATCAACAGCCAAGATTAGATCTTAATCGATGGCTAAGATTAACTTGGACTCAATCCATGCCTTTATCTAAAAGATTCGCACCCAACTTAATTAATACCCTTTAATTAATCATATTTCCTAAAAGTTTAGACTTAGGAAATATTAAAAACTGATTAATTATTTTAATTAAGTCACTTCTAGGTGGAATTTCCCCAAACGATTTTTGGGTCTTGGAGAATACATGTGTCTTAGCTTCTCTTCAAAATCTTAAGGCTAGAGCACATTTGATGCTACAAAAATCAACAATTCACCCATGGTCAAATCCATAAGTCCTATTGGCATCCCAAGAGATAGTCTGCCTGATCCTGCAAAGTCATCAACACTCCCTCTCAATGAGGGAGACATTCTGCATCACACCAAACTTCTCTCTAAAGTATACAAACTTCACTCTAAACAAATGCTTGGTGAGAATGTATACAATTTTCTCATCTATGGATATGTACTGGACCCTTCGACCCCCACCCACCCACCAAGTATCCAAGGCCAGAACTGCGTCTCGTACGGATCCTTTCGCGGAACCGTGAATCCGAAATCAAATTTGTGGTTCCACCATTTTGAGGTGATTCCTCGAAATCTGGAGCCACGTAAGCCCGATCCGTGAATCCAGAAAAGGATCCACTGCGGATCCGTGGAGGTTCAAGCACGGATCCATAGTCGATCTAAAGGGATATGGGCGGTTCTGCGGGGTTCAATTTTTTTAAAAAAATTTCTTTGACTTAAGTTGGGTTGGGGCTTCCTAGACACTCCCAAAGTGCTCCCTTGATGCTCCTTAGATGCTTCCTAGATGCTCCCTCATGGTAATGTTAAATTCTTAAAGTAAAATCTTTGACTTAAATTTTTAACATTACCATGAAATGACTCAAGATGTTTGAGAGTGGTTCCAGCCTCAATGGGCTTCATATGGAGAAAACAAAATTTCATATCCTATTCAAAATTCAACAGACTTAACAATTTTCAGGAATTCAGGATCAAAATGAGATTGTGGCTTTTCATTATATTATATCATGTATGAGGGTATGTGATTGGCATTTAACCAAGAGCATCAAGCCCTCTATGTGCTATGTATCCTAGTGTTGGTGGTGTTAATTGTTGAACTCCTTTGTCATTACCTTAGCAAAAAAATACCTTTCAATCAAGTCAAAATCATTGATCAAGCATGTTAAGCTTTTTCTACCATATTTTAAGGCTTGGATTAGGTAGTTTGATCAAAATTGGGCAATGTTGACTAATATCCCTAGACAATTGAAGTAGAGGCAAAGGCTAGATTCTAGATGGTTGATGTTTCTACATGGTTGATGCTCGAATAATTAATCATTAATGTACAAATTACGCTATATATATCTTGATTTATGGACAAATATGCATGCTTCCATATCTTCTACAACTAATTGGGTATTTTGGATGTTTTTTTATATAAATGCAAAATATAAATATATATATATATATATATATATATAGTAGACGCTTCACTTCCTAGATTTTTGGGAAATGACGCTTCCACAAATCTGCTTCCAAAAAAAGATCAATTTCAAGGCCAAAGATCAAAACAGTGACGTGTGGCACGTCGTACAAGTTCGCTCTACTAAGTCAGTCCATAATTAGGTCATTGTGGGAGATTGGGCATAACTTTAACTTAAAAAATCCAAATTAGGTTTGACCTGTGGCATTGGAAAGCAGACTTAGAGGGCTACCACAGGACCGAAGTTTAGATCTTGAAGATCTGAAATTACAGAGTTACAATTGTTTCAAGATCTGGCTCCTAAAAGCAAGAAAAAGGTGTATTTTTCAAAAAAAAATTGCATAACTTTTGTTCGAAAAATCAATTGAAGTGATTCCAAGGGCATATCGAAGCATAGATATCTATATTGGGTTCTTAAATGCCTCCAAAATAGAATTCTACACCCATTAAGCCCTTAGAAAACTCTACTATGACGCATGAAAAGGAAGAATTGCAGCATGATATATCAAATTATGGGACCAAGTGTAACAAATTTCGATCTCACAAAGAGCAACAAAAGATGACATAGATGGTTTAAAAGATAACATGAAAACCAATATGGATGGTACAAAAAAGAAAAATTAAAAAAAAAAAAAATGAAAAGAAACATGGAAGATTTGAAGAATGGTTTAAAAGCAAATTTGACAAAGTTGCTACAAGAAATGCTTCCTAATGGCGAAAAGGTATTAGATGAAACTCATGATGAGAACAAAAAAAATGTTAATCATGATTACATAGCCTTTAGCCTTGGATTGAAGACCCACCATGTTCCAAAGTTTGATATGAGGAAGTTTGATGGCAAGGATCCGATAACATGGATACTACAAATGGAGCAATACTTTGAGCTCCATAATGTGCAACACTACAACGCATTGCAACTTTATATTTAGAACAAAATCAGTTTCTAACTTTCTATGGTATCAATGGCTTTGTTCTCATAAACCACTTGTCACTTGGTCAACTTTTACGAAGGAAATGATAGCACATTATGAGGATACACAGAGAAACACCTTCTGTAGCCAATTGATAAATCTCAAACAAAAGGGTTTAATGATGGAGCACATTGAGGACTTCCAAAAATTGAATATAAGGGTAAATGATATTCTAGAGGAACCTATGATTGATGCCTTCATAGGGACTTTAAGGGATAACATCCAACATGAGGTTCGCCTTTGGGAACTTGATACATTGGAAAAGGCATTTAGGTTGACAAGAAAAATTGAAAGCAAAATTATGGCGACAAGGAAGCTTACCACTCACAACTATAAAGATAGAAGTGTTGCTACTCCTAGCCTTCCACAACCTACAAGGTTGACGCCACAACAGTTGGACGAAAAAAGAGCAAAAGGGCTTTGTTACAGTTGTGATAGCAAATACACTAATGGTCATAAGTGTGTTGAGAATAAATTAGTTTACGTAGATTGTGAAGAGGAGGAAGAAAAGGAACAAGAACTTCAAAAGAAGAGGATATACACCAGGAACCGACCTTAGAGAAAGAATAAATGAATCCTAACATATCTTGTAATGCATTGGCAGGAATTACCACTCCTCAAACTCTCAAGATAGAAGGACATCTCAAGAAGAAAAGGGTAATAGTGTTGATTGATTCAGCTAGTACCCATAATCTTATTCATTGTAAGATAACCAAGGAATTGAATTGCTTCCTATATCCAGCACCAGAGTGTCATGTGATGGTTGCAAATGGAGGAACTATCAATTGCTCTGGAAAGTGCCAAAATATCACGATAACCATGGGGGAATATGTATAGAATAGCCCAATGCTTTCCATTCAATGGGTGGTGCTGATGTTGTAAAAGGAGTTCAATGGTTACAATTTTTGGGCAAGATAGCTTTTAATTTTCAAGAACTTTTCTTGAAATTTTTCTGGTAAGGAAAGGAACTTGAATTAAGGGGTATCGCAGGGAAACCAGGAAAGATAATCAGCTTTAATGGCATGACAAAGCTTCTAAAGAAAGAACAACAACATAATTGCACAATTATGCTCACTAGAGTTTCAAACATCGAAATCATCTTTAAGAAAAAATTCTAAGGTTCAAGAAGTGGAAGATCACATCGAGCATCAACAAGTTCTTCAACTCTTAAAGGATAACCTAACTTTGGTGTGCAGAATCAAATAAAACAACAGGCAAATCAACATCACAAGGAAAGAAGTTTTGATGTAGGCGACTGGGTATTTTTATGGCTACAAGCATACAAACAAATGTCCCTCAAGCAAGCTAAGAAGGATAATAAATTATCACCAAAGTACTATGGTCCTTACAAGGTGTTGCAAAAGATTGGTACTATGGAATACAAATTGGAGCTTCCTGCAACTTCCCGAGTGCACCCAATTTTCCATGTTTCATGCTTAAAGAAGGTTATAGGTGACAAACTCCCAGTTCAAACAATATTTCCAGAACTTGACGAGGAAGGAAAAATCACATTGGAACCTGAAGCAGTCACGGAAACAAGAACCTGACAGCTACAAAATCGATTAATTTCAAAGTAACTCATCCAGTGGAAGAACTTACCCGCTAAAGATTCTACATGGGAGGATGAAAATTTTATACAGAAGTATCCAGAACTAATAAGCGTTGAGGAAAACACTTGTTTGATGGAGAGGGGCATGTTAGGTCCCTATAATACTAGTGTAGCCCTATTATTGTTATTGTTGTGCCCATGTAGTCCCCATATTGTTATTATTGTGCCGCATAGGTGTAGCCCCATTATTGTTATTGTTGTGGCCATGTGCTCCCCATATTGTTATATTGTGACCCCTTAGACTCCTATTTATAGAAGGTAGGTTTTGTCATTTGTATCATCCAAGAATTGTTCATTTATGTAATGTAAAGGAGGTTGCCCCTCGAAGAGGCTGAATTCTAAGTCGTTGATCTATCTTTTCTTCTATTTTGTGAGCTAGTTTCTTAAAATTTCCACTTTTGTTGACCTTACTAAGCCAAAATATAGCCTTTCACATGGTGGAAATTGCCTAATTAGGATTGACATCATCAACCCTATGCAATTGAAGTCCCTTGAAAACCCTGGTTCAACAAAAAGGCTTCAACTTAGGGCTACTTAAAGGTTTGTCGTTCCATTTGTTGATCATATCTTTCAAAGTAAACCTTCTTTTGTGCCTGCATGCCTAGACGTACCATTGTTGAATTACATATTAAAACCCTAGGCTTCAAGTACTATTTTCTAGGTTTCTTCATAGGTACATGTTCCTTTATACAAACAACCATGCCTAGTTCCCAGTAAGAAGTACCTTGATCAAGCCTCCTTTACATCACCTTGATCCCAATGAATACCCTAAAGTGACATACACCAGGAAGCTTGTTGTGTGGTGAATTCCACTAAAGAGCAAGAGGTGGAGTGCTAAGGTGACAGTGGAAGCCATCTCATTGTTGCATTAGAGTCTAATCCTTGCCTTGTGAGGCCTCTCACAAGGCTTTCTAGATTTTGGGGCAACAATGGGCATTCCTCTCCCTAGGCATAAATAGCATTCCTTTACCTGGAGTCTAAATCTCATTCCAAACATAGATCTATAAAAATACTAGGGTTTAAAATGAACTCAATCACTAAAAATTCAAGTCTTCATAACGACCTAAAAAATAACATGGTTATGATATGTCAAACTTTGGCACCCACATATAATTGTAATGAGCCTGTAAAATATTTGCCCTAGATTACCCTTGAGTGACTAGGGTTTCAATAAAAACTCACGTACCGCTTGCAACTAGATAATGACAATATAAACATATGTAATTAATAGCACTACGATTATTGCTCAAAAAATAACTCTACAGCCTGTAAGTATGATTGCAATGGCATGAGTACAACAATAGTGCCACAAGAAATTGTCGTTGTCTAATTAACAATGTTAATCCAACCCACAGTTTACAACCAAGTATATTTGTGTTCCACAAAGAATGAACAATTCAACAATCTATAGACCAACAGCCATCAAAAAATTATAGTAGTTCAACAGAAAGTAAAATCTATTTTTGACATGATAACCCTATGCCTTTAAAACCAGCGTAATTATGTGAAAGTCGGCTCTGTGAGAGGATTCATAATTCTTCCTATGACAGAACACAAGCTTCAGAAGATGATTCCAGACACAAAGACGCCTTCGTCTTTGCACAAGGAGGCATTCCTTCCATGGAGGGGAACCAACCTACATATGAAACCTTACTCACTTCAGACGAATCTTCTTATGACCTAGCATTCAATCTCAGAACTATACAAAATGACACCTGATCCACAGAGTGTTATTGCTTACTCGTTATTCTTCCAAACAGTCACCCTTAAAAACTCCTTATTCGGCCTCAAACAATTACAGATTTTGCAATACTTCATTGCCCTAATGAGAGTGTTCCCTGAGGCAAGCGTAGGAGAACGAGAGTCAGACAAAGTTCGTTTGTCTCCTCCAGAGTTTCGCTTGACTTCTGCTTCAAGCCAACCTCTTTGCAAACCCTATCCAATGCAAAGATAAACAGAGAGGTCGCAGTCTTGTCTAGACGGGAATCCCTATGTCAAAAAAACTACAAACAAACCCAACAAGCAACTTCACTATTCTTCTAGAATGTGCCCCAATGCCAGATAAAGATCACAAAGCTCACCAAGAAACTTGTTGCCTTCTCAAGGTATCCCTGTGCTAGAATAGACTGAAGATAGATTGGTGTCAACTAGGGTCAAATCTTTCACCACCGAAATTGACAAGGGAATGAGTCTTTAGACCTTAAGAGCTAATGCTCAAGAAACATATGAATTTATCCACACTTCATGCTCCAAATGAATTCATCCCTCTTTAATTTATAGATTTCCTAGAGGGGTCTCTTCTTCTAAACTGATTGAGTAAACTTTACTCCACCCCCAACTTTGGGTCTCTTTTCCCAACTGTCCCAAAACTTGTTGCCCAACAGTGGGAATTTTGGGGGTTTTTTCCCCTCTTTGGAGGCATAGCCTATAAGAATTTATAGGCTACTTCGTCCCATTCATCCTCAATTCGTAGAGGACATTACAATAATCATCATGCTAAAAATAGCATGCAAAAATTAGAAACAAAATTTCAGGGTCTCAAAATTAGCAAAATTTCAAACCATGTAACATATCCATCCATGGTCTCCAAAAACATAATTTTCTTCCTATTTCCACCAACTTTGTAAAAATAAATTTTCCTAATAACAAAAATGCCTCAAATTCAAACTACATGCCCATCTCCATAATGGGCATCTAAATCTACTGGCATCTGCAAGTAAAAGAAACCAAGTTTCTAAAATAGAAATAGTTAAAATAGCGAAAACAAGAATCTGAAAGTGTCCAACTGTCCTCATTCCCCCATACGTCCTCCAAACTTTGCATGTAAATTCGATGGATGGGGGAAAACTACTAAAATTAGAATGGTGGAAGTAAAACTACTATAACTTGCTAAAATGGCACAAGAAGGGATCTCCTCTTAATATAATGATCTCAAAATAACCTGTAAAACTTACTATTACAACTTTGGAACAATGCTTTGCAACAAGATACCCATATGGCCAAAGTACACTTGCAAGCCATTGATGGCAAATAGTGCACCCTATAATGTTAAGCCCACCCCATATAATGTTAATGAACCATCCCTACTAAATGGTGAAATTTGTAATGTTAAACTCACCCCATATAATATCCACAAACATATGCTATAAATTAAGACCAAAAGTTGTGTAGGCAAATTAGGTGTTAACAGGCCCCATCTAGCACAATATTATCCAAAAGTAACTGCCTCTAGAATGTACAGTAAAGGTATCACTAGCTAAATCATTTAAAGAAGGTAAAGGGGCTTTCCAAGGTCTCTCTATAAGCAATGAGATCCCCTCGAGGTCTCATAACAGATGGGGCACTTAAAAATGAAGTCCTCTTTCATCTCTACATGTTGGAGGGAGCAATGTTAGAAAGTCGTATCCTCAAGTGGAGTCTAGTGTCCATCTCAACAAGTATACAAAAGAATTGCACTACCATTAATTAAGGAGAATCATGATGCCATGAGACCAATGTTACCATACTTAATTAGGAAAAACAATGAGACAAACCACAATTTACAAAAACTACTCAATATAAAAACTCATCTTAGGGCTAGCAGTTATGGGCAAGAAACCCGAGTGATGCAGTATTGTTAATAGATGTCCTCTCTAACTGTATATATTGTTCAAAAACAAATACAAACTATAATTTCCTCCTTTATAAAAGGAACCAAATTTCACCATTTCTTTGTATTTTGGTTGTTGAACTAAACTCGCACTATTCATGGTAATGAGTGGTGATAACACAACACCAAATTACACCAAATAAATCTTACACATCAATGCAACATATACTAGCATGAATGCAAAAAAAAAAAAAATATTACCATGCAACGAAGTTGGTAAACAATTCGGTATCAAGGTCTGCATAAGATTCCATTTGAAGTTCAACTTGGTTACAGATGTTAAACCATTTTTATTCTTTTTGCACATGATCTTAGTCATTACCATCCCTTTTAAAGGGTAGCTACTACACTCCCCTTCATATTGATCCCTTGCTTATGCATGATGCACACAGTTCTAGTAATTATCAAGCCCTTTAAAAGGTTGATCTTACACACTTCTTTCCATTGAAAGGAGATGATTTCCTATTGTTATATATATATAATATTCATGAAGAGGCAACTTGCCTAATATATATGCAAGGCCCTCATTCTTCATTCATAAATTTATGCAATATATTCCTTATTCCTAAAATAGATTCTTTTATTGTATTCCAAATATATTGAGCTATTTGAAGTGTGTAAACGAGCTTTGTTCGTTACAATGGTATCAAAGCCAATTTGATCCAGCCTTTGCCCATCAATTCTTCGTCAAGTTTTTTGTGGTTGCGATTGAGGCTTTTAGCCACACAAAGTGTTTTTGGAGATTCTCCATTCTGTAGTTGGGCCTTTGGCTATTAAAAGAAAAAAATAATATATATATATATATATATACTATATAGATATATGATTTTGCTTTTCTTGGTTAAGAGTTCGTCTCTTTCGGTTGTAAAGAAATAGGTTAACAGCCCCAGACCTAAAGGCATTTGGTTAGGAGTGAAAGTTGCCCCCTTGGGGACACCACAAGTGAATAATTCTAGGCGACATGGTTTTCCTTCAATAACAGTGATGAGTCAGCATGCATTCACAAATAGTAGACAATGATGGTTGTCCCCATTATTAGTTTGACATCTGAGTTATAATAGGTTTTCCCATTGTTTGAAAAAAAGATATTAATAATTACATTTAAATGAGACTATTAAAACATTTATATAAACAAAAACAAAAAAAAGTATATTAAAAAATAAAAACAATAACAATAATAAAATTTAAATTAAAAACAAAAACAAAAAACTATTGGAGTCACCAGTGTTCGGCCTCTTGCGTCACGCAACCGCAGCCACCATCACCTGTCTGCACGCAGCTGCAGCGAAAGACAACAGTCGAGCTAGTTGTCGCCACTTCGACCGTCGCCAAGTCTGCTCGATATCAGTCGTCGGTCAAATAAATCATATCGCTCGATTTTCATTGTAAATCATAGTTGTTCCATACTACCACCACATGTTGTCGCCATAAATCTAGCCACTATTTCATAGTGCCCAATTATTCTCGTTGTCCCCCATTATTGTTGTATTCCCAACTGCCATAGTCATTTTTCCATTAGCCTTGCCGTATTGTATTGCCGCATTGTTCCCACGCCACCATTGTCCCCACGCCACCATTGTCCCCTTCTATTCTACTGACGCATTCTTTTTTTTAGTCATTCAATTTTTTCACACAGTACTTCACAAAGTAGTCTCTTTTAATTTTTATGGAGAAAACAATATATATATATATATATATATATATATATATATATATATATATATATTATATTAATATATATATATATATTAAATTAAAAAATAAATAAATAATACTTTTAAATAGTATTAAAAAAAAAAGATAGACATGTGATGATTGATTTTGAGTTCAATTGCAGAGCCAAGATTATTTCGAAAAGTTAAGAAGAAAAGGGTAATTAGAGATAACCCACGTTAAACTCAAAAGTAAAAATAAGTATTAAAGAAAAATTATAACTTGCAAGGAAATTTACATCAAACTTCAAAGAAGTTAAGAAAATAACAGAAAATGAGTTTCACATATAAGTCAACATTTTGGACTAAATCTCTGTTTTGTGAAACGGAAATTATGTATCAGTGGATTCCTAGAAATTGCAAAATATGTTGTCCAACATCTGGGAAATTATCTAGTACCGAATGACATCAAGGTAAAACACAAATACAAATAAAAAGATTAGAAGAAGAACTTGCAAGACCTTAACAAAAGAACAAGTCATCATAAAAGAAATATAAAGATCTCGAAGATTTGTTTTACGAAAAATCAACAAAAAAAGACGAGGAAATTTCGCATCCAAGGGATCATAGTCAAAATTACTTGTGAAGGTCAATAAGTCCAAGGCTACAAAGCAAAAATTAGAACAAAAAATGGGTGTTTCGAGAAGAAATTCAACACGAATCAATCAGAGAAGGAAGAAGAAAATTTGCGCTTAAAAACCTTAATCAAAGTTTAATAGAACAAATCAGAGATTTAAAAGATGATAAGCTTGAATGTAAAAATAAGGGTGAATCAGAAGAAGTGTTCCACAGGGACACGTCCCCCAGGGTGGGGTGCATGCACCTCTCACACCCCACGCAACTAGGACAGGGGGACGTATGGGGAAACTGTGAAAATTTCTGAATTTACTAAACAGAAACCCTACTATTAAATCTTGATTTACTTCTCCTACTTACATAAGTTATTAATCTAAAAAAAAATTCAGCATTAACATCGAAGTAAATACAATTAGCAGCCTACATATGCAGATCAATACTGAATAACATGCTCAAAGACAAAGTGACACAAGGATTTTCTAGACAAATGTCCCCGGAAAAACCCAATGCGGCAAAACCTATGTTGCTAGGTTTTGAAGGGTTTTTATTATAATGCAAATTCGAAGTACAACAAATCTGGGCACCAAACTAGTTAACCCGACAGAGAAATAAAAAAAGCAACAATACCTCTATCCCGGAGACAGAAAATCTGATTGATTGACACCCTCAAACGAGATTTACAGAAATCAACCCTTTTCCAGTCTCTGGAAACCCCAGCGCTACTCTGAAGCCCTCTGTGTTAGCCTTTGCGCATCTCAGGAAGGGCTTGCGTCACCCTAGACTGGGTTACGCTACCCCTGTGCTGCCCTAGTTGGGCCTGCGTCAGCCCTCCTGGCCTCATGCGGCCTTTGCGTTGCCCTTGCTGGATTGCGTAGCTGCTGCGTAGTTGATGACTCTGCACTGCTCTGGATTGCTCCTTCTCCGCCCTCGTTGTACTCTTGGTCTGGGACTAGACCATCCCCCTCGCCAATACTGCCCCTCTCTGCAGATGAAACACTCTAAAATTCTTAGCAAACCACGCCCTAGAATCTCTGCTTAGCTTCAGTGCTCTACCAGTGTGTGTGTCCTTCAACTGACCCCAAGCCTTCTTCTTATACTTTTCTCATTGAAACTTCAACAGTCGTGATCTAAGCTTGAATCGACGGCTAATATTAGAAGTTGTTTGATCTGCGTCACTTAAGTCATTCCCATCACATGTTTAATTTAATTAACTTTAATCTTGTAATTTTCCTAAGTCAGACTTAGGGTCCTTATTAAAAAAGACTAATTAATTAAATATCTCTTAAACCTGTTGGAATTTCTTCAAACGCTTTTTGAGTCTTAGAGATCTTATGTACTATAGTACCTCCACAAAGCTTGGGAGCTAGAGCACATCCGATGCTACCCCAACACCCCAAAATCTCAACAGAAACGTTTCTCCATGTCCCCCTTTTAAGGAGACGCAGGGAGACACGGGGGGGTGGGGCATTTCCCTAGTGTGGGGGACATGACTCCCTTTTTGGGCGCCCCCTGTATGGTGGGCAATTTACCATTTTTCTTCATTAAAAACGACTTTAATTAGTCATTTAGTTAAAGGAAAATAATTAATTGGAGGAAAAAACCCAAAAGTGAGTTAGGTGAAATAAAATTAAATTAAAAAGTCATTAAGATAAAGTGAATGGACGATCTTCTAGAATAATAATAAAATAGTAAAATAAGATGCTTCTAGAGGCTTGAAGATCTATCCATCAGATCTATAAAAGGGGAGGAGGAGGTCATTTGGACATATCTTGGATTTGATCATTGCCTTGTGTGAGAGATTTGAGAACTTGCTTCTCTACTTCAGCAGTAGCCCCAGCACTGAAACCCTCGGGTGATTCAGTGAGAGTGGGCGAGCACACATCTCTTCCCTTGGTGGATCCATTTAGGATTCACAGGTTGCAGTTTATTGATTTTCAGTTTGTTTTGGAGGCCAATTGCGGCATTATTGTAGATCTATTTGGGGCCATTACCTCAGCCATTTCCAGTTTGTTGTTCCAACATTTTCTATATTATTAAAATAAGGCTGAGATCTTTTGCATGTTTACATTGTCTATTATTCAGTTGCAAATTATATTTTCCGTTTTTGTCGTAAACATCGGGGTTTATGTTATCCAAAATGTTTATGATGTCGACGGCTTCAATTTTTTAAGCCATTTTATATGGAAATCCTCTATTTATGGATGGAAAATTTATCTGAAGTATTTTTGGGTTAAAAGTTCAAGAGCGTTCCAACTTTTTGGTGTTTGGGACATTATATATATAATACCCCGACATCTCCCCTCCACCCTAAATTTTCCTAAATTTTGAGGGTACTCCCACACGTCCCCCCTGTGCGTCTTTGTGCACCCGCGTCCCCCTGTCCCGGAGTCTTGGTGGAACATAGATCAGAAGCTTAAGAACTCTTACGTCTCAGAAATCATAATCAAAGTCTACTCACTCAAATTAAGAATTAAATATGATAAGAAATCATTGGAGAACCAATTAAAACTTACGAAAAAACCGAAGTCTTCAAATGTAATAGTCCAAGTTGAAGAATAGGGAACAAACACTAATCTAGATAATATCATGATTAAGAATGATTCCAATCTAGTTGAAGCAAAGATGTACTCAGAGGTTCTAGTTCAAATGACAGGAATTCCAAGTGAAGATTCTATAACCAACTCAACAACATCAATGCCTGAAGTAAATCAGGAACTTGCCAAAAGTGTGATGAGGGAAAATAAGGTCACAAGAAATCCTTATCGACATCCTCATCATAAAAGCAAGGACATTAATCAGTCAATGTGTCAGCATCATATATAAAGGAAACAACACACTTGTGTTCTGAAGACTACTAATGTCAAGAGTATTCAATCTTATGATAAAAATTCATCTGAAGTATCCAGTAACCACAAGATTCCACAGAAGATTGATTTAAGATGGTCAAATCCCTTCTCAGTTCGACAATTTTGTTTATCACTCAAAAGATCCTATCATCTTGTATCGTCAAAGATGACAACTCAAAGAATCCTGAAAATGTGAATAGATTACAAGACAAAGAAATAGATGACATGCCTTGTCAACAATAATCTTTGAGGACAAAGCTTTTCTGAAAAGGAAGGCAATTTTTTGAATCTAACATATATAAAAATAATATAAATAATAATAATCATAATAATGATTAATTAAATAATAGTTAGTTATTGAAAAGATATGTCCCAAAAGACGACTATTCATGAAGGGAACCTTGCCCCTATTATATAAGTCGGGCCCTCATTTGTAACTAGCCATATTATTCATTCATTCAATTATATACTATATTCCTTATTTCTAAAATGGATTATTTTACAGTATTCCAACTATCTTGGACTATTTTGACGTGCGTAAACGAACTTTGTTCATTACACCTGTAGAATTGATCCAGGCAATTTATCAACACTTACCATTATCATCAGTTTCGAGAGTAACTTATCAAATTATAACATCCTCCTGCCATTTAGTAGCTGCTTCTAATATGATTACAATCCATTGCCCCAGTCAATATTAAAGTTATTTTCCATGACTATTACGATTCAACAATTAAACTTGAATTAACGAAAGTAAAGTATGCTTGCATAGCCCAGTAATATCAGTTCTGCAGTAACATCCACCTTCAATCAACGATAAAATTATACACAATCTACATTTTATATAAGGAAAATCTTTTAAAAAATTTAGAATATCATTCTTCACGCCATGACAGGACTATTGTACATGGACTTTAAGGATAGGCTAAAGAGGTTTTGCAGGGACAAACGTTGCACCAGAATTTTACTCTCAAAGGCACTATAGACCGAAGCAAGAAAAATTATTCATATGTCTATTGTTGCTTTCAAAACCCACTGACAAAGCCCCATCATCAGCTTAATGGGAAATGAACACACTCAGAATTTTCAAAATTGCAATTGAAGCAGAAATTAGAAAAATGGATGGTATTGATTTGTACTTATTAAACTTTCCGAAGACAGCCATGACAATGCTTGAATCATATTGTCACCTGCACTGTTCAAAATTTAGCTTGCATTACTTAAATAACTTAATAAGAAACCCAACCAAAACAAGAAGGGAATTTCTTTATCCTGATTTAAATGCTCCAATTACTAAAGATATCGTACCCCTCTCATCCTTTTCTAATGGCTAGCCGTATTCTTTGGTATCTGGGCTTAGTTGACCTCTAAACTACTATGAGGGGATTTTAGCACTTGATACTCAATCTCATTTACATAAACATACTTCAACTCTACCACACTTGAATTATTTGTATAATGTGCATTGTTTATTGAAAATTAGGAAGGATGGCAGAAGCCCTGTATTTGTAAATTGTTCTAAACATGGTTGTACTCCCCAGTCCATTGACAATTCCTTTTTTATCCATAGAATTCATACATTAATTGAGGAATTTTGTAACATAGTGATTCACCTTGTTGAACAATTAATAATGTCACAACGCAATGGCATCAGTTAGCAACTATAGTACTAACAAATATGAATGACATAGACCTAGGATTTCAACAAATAAAACCATACAACAATGATTTATTCATGTATTACACAACATAAAATTGTAAATTTATAATTTTAATTCAAATAGTATCCATAAAAAAGGCTATAGCATATATCCAATTACCTGTGTAAATGAACACCATTATCAGTAAAATCTTTTGATGATAATCAAACATTTTTACAGGATTCACTGTCTATATTAAAATCACCGACACACTGCCAAAAATTTCAGAAAAAATTACAGCAGCCAGTTGAATATACCTTGATGCCAGTATTCGTAGCCTCCCTTGAAGCCTCAAGGAGTGGATCAAACATTGGATTGAATGCTACTGTAAAGGCACAATCAACTATGCGTCCTGAAAGAGAATGAAGCGAGCCATTGGAGCAAGAAGGATATGCAAAAGAGCATGTTTTACTATCATAGAAATTAATTATAATGAGATGGTTTCATTATTTTTCTATTATATAAAAGCTAAGACAATAAATTAATTTTGAGGCTATATAATTCTACATTCAGAATTCCAAAGGATTCGTGTCATTCAAAAGTTTAATCTGCGTGAACCTTCAATGTGTGTTCCAAAGTCCAACTTCATGACATCATCATACTGAAGGACAGTTTGATCCCCTGCATTTGGTGTCCAATGTGCAGCTACCCTACTCATGCACAAGAGATTATTCAGAACCAAAGAAAACACAACAATTTTTTAGAAAATTCAAAATGCATCATATATTATGTAGCTAATGTCGGCAATCTAACATAAAATACTGGTAAACACACCAGTTCAATGAGCACCCTGTAGGAAAGGCTATGCCTGCCTGGAGACCATTCTCTCGGATCAGTTTGCGAACCATGTTTTCCAATGTTTCGCACAGGTCAATCATCTTAATTCCCGGTTTCACATAATTCCTGATATATTTTCGTACCTTGCAAAATATAGTTACCGAACAAAAACAATCAGATAAAACTCTGCACTAAAAAATTGATCAGTCTATAACACATTTAGGAATTGCTTCAAAGAACTAAAAAAATGGAACCTTTACAAATAAAAAAATATTAATAGGATCTCATTTATGCAACAAACAGATGAAAACCAATCAAATAATAACACACTCCAGAATAACAGCATCATGTAACTCATGGTTGAAGAATTACCTGTCGATGCACCTCTGCAGCCTGACGTACAGCATTGTAGATGGGATTTTCCAATCTTTCCTGCTCACGCTTTTCCTCTGATGTTTCTCTCCAAAGATTACTAGAGAGTCATAAACTAATGTTCAGACAGCATAAAAGAAAGCTTAAAAGTAAAAAAGTCACGAGGAAAAGTCCAAGCTAGCTGCTACAAAGAATACCCATCTCCAAAATGTGAGTACCAAGGCCTCTACCACAATAGGTTCTCAGCATATAAACACCAAAATGAATTAACCAACTCCAAATTAGATTTCTTATATTCTATATGCCTACTCATGTAATTCTCAGTAATCAAATTAAAAGAAAAAGATATCCCAATAATAAATTAGCACAACAATTGCTTCTCAAGCTACGGGGCACGAGAAGGAAATCACAAAAACATTGTCTCGATGACAATGTGAAATGCACAACTACCCAAATTTTAAGCAGAACAGTCACACACAAAATGACAAAATGCTTGCCTCTCCCATAGCACCACTACAGAGAAATGTGCTACAAAACACACACTCTCTAAAGCTGCAAACTGTCACGACAGATACCAAAGGTTAAACTTTAAAAATATCAAAAACATTACTGGCCTTCATGTCTAATTCAATAAGTCAGGTGCAAGGCTACTGTCATGATTCGAACAAAATTTAAGCTGGAAAGCTAGTGCTGCATTCTGTTAAAATCACCAAAGGTATAAGTGAATTAGAAAATACTTGATTCAGATCAACAATAACACAAAAAAACCTGAGCAGTTTGGAGACAAAAAAACTCAAAGAAGAAAAGAAACAGAAATTGCTCAAAAAAAGGATATTGAATCTGAAAAGCACACAGAATGTAATAAGATATTATCTTACATTGTATTCTACGTCTAAAATAAAAGAAATAATGTTCAGTGAAGCTTCAAACAGCCAGGAAATATAGACTTGATCCAAAATAAATTGGAACCCTTAAAGTGGTAGAGACTAGAATAGCCATGAAGCAAATTGGAATAGCTTAACAGACAGGTTAGCTTGGTGATGTTGAACATGTTTTATTTCAAAGGCATGTCAAGTGAGCTAAGGTGTCACATAATTCTGTTCATAAGCTCAACACTTCGATAATCTATGGCAGACAATATAACCCATTGTAGCTTCAGACAATCTAACTAATTTTATCCACATAAGCTACATTGGGAGATGGTAAAAGAACTAATTTCATAAGCACCCATCGCCACTTATATTTGAATACCAACAGCTTATTTTTAAGGTATATAACTTCACATATGGATGTAATTCTATAACTAATGTATAAAATAAAATTATGAATTTATTGGGGTATATAACAAGTAACCCTTTTACAGATGCTTCATCCACGAGCCATATACTTAAAAACAAGACAAAAATATCATTGAAGCTCAAACAATACTCATGCATTATACAATGTAGAAACAATGATTCAACCAAATTCAATCTTTTATTGGAGTTATATGTTGAGATCAAATTTGAATAGGACTACTTTCATCATAAATCAAGGTGTTTTTGAAAAAATTCATCTGAAAATTTGATTCTTTGGAACATAAACAGAAACGGAATGTCATCTTTGTGCAAAATAATGTGGACCTTGGTAAATTAGTTGACTAATGCAATTTCACTAACGCCCAGTTCGCCCCTCTTGCCATTGGCATCAAATTCGAGATGTCTTGACATCATTTCGCTACATCATCATATCTCTCTCTACATCAAGTATTGATCTTCCTGCTCCTTTTTGCAGATAACTTGGTCTTATTGGCATCTACTCCTGAGAGCCTGCAGAGACACATCGACACCCTGGGCAGCTTTTGTGACCATCGACAATTGATGGTAAACCTTATGTAAAACCAAGGTTATGATCTTCAATGCTTCAAAGAGAATGAAACCACCACATCATACTTTATACATCTACCAAGGAGTACAGTTCATGGGACCTCGTTTTGGTCCGCAGCAAGCCCACCAACCTCAGCGTAGCCAAGGGTATGATTCCTTGGCCCTTATCGAGAGACAGTGCTTCCAGAGTCAATTTCTAGACATCTCTTTCAAACTCTACCTCATGGATGCAATTATACACCCAAGGACATCTAAGGGTCTGAGATCTAGGAGTCGAGCTTGGTACACACAAACTCGGCCCAGTAGAGAGAGTCCAAACCTTGCTTCTCAAGTGCATCATCTAATGCAAATGTATAGTCACGCAACCTATTATTTGGGCAAAGTAACGTATAGTCACGCAACCCATTATTTAGGCAAAGTTTGGTGTCAACCCCTTTTGCCTCGATGTTATCTTTTTCTTGGTTTCTTTCCTCCATAGGTCATATCTTTTAGAGATTCAACTGCCAAGAGAGATCAAAACCCCTACCGTGCACTTCGTTCTTTGGAGACCCTCACTTCAGCTCACCCCTTAGGTCAGAAACGAGGTTGGTTCTCAAATGTTTCTCGACTTCTCCAGACACTGACCATCCCCTAGAGCATCCCCCCCCCCCCCCCTTCAGAAAAATCTAGTGTTGGGTATATGGTTGCTCAATCTGGTCTGGAAGGCAGCTCCAAGCAAAAAACATATACATACATATGGCCTCATAAAAGTGGATCATTGTAATGTCCCAAGGGGATCTTTTTGCCCTTAGGGTTCTATTTTGACTATGATTTTAACAACTCATGAGGAGGGTTATATATCATAACAGCAATGCAGATTCAATTACCCATATAACAGTAGATATTCGTAATGATATAAAAGATGAATAGCAATCATAAATTCTTCTCCAAACTACTATTGATTAGGAGTCGAGACTATTTGTCTAATGAATAGCAAGCCCACACAACCAAAACAATTCCCAAATGTCGTATTAATATTCGATAGTAATGAAGGCAAATCAAGAATGTTGATCCACAAATATCTTCAATCCACTTACAGAAAAATTGTCCTATGTAACAGTTGATCCTTAGTCTTACTAAATTTATGTTATGCTAATTATATCCTAACTAGATTGGGCATCTTGCTACACTTACAGATCCAATTGCCTATTGTTTGTGAAAATTCCAAGATCCAAACAGATATAATGAATCCTACTGCAACAACTGAGTGTACTTCTCCTATTAAGTAAATTACTTTACATAATTAATTCAGATTTGAATTAATGAAGCAACTACCGAAGCAGCCTACACTAAAATTGATTTAGAAACAAGGAAACTAGACAAGGAAATCATTCACACATCTGACACCTTTATTTTGGACTAAGTCCCCGGAAAATCCCAAAGTGGGAAAACCAGTACAGCAGATCTGAGGGTTTTATTATTATTCAGTAGCAATGTCTGAAGACATCTTTGAATACCCTTAAGGATTATTCAGTTACAGAGAGAAATGTTGGCAGAAGAATTTGTGAGGATTTACCTCACTCAATCATTGAGTTTCTGGTTGATCCGAATGAAGAAAAACCTGCCCTAGGGAGGCTCTGTGCAGTCCCAGCACTGCAACTTGCAACCTTTGCGTCACCCCCTTCTAGGCTCAGCGTTCAGCCCCAACCAAGTCATTTTGCCTCTATGGATGTTGAGGAACAACCTCCTGGTGCCACTTTCTAGATCCCGGCCTCTAAAACTGATCCACCAACAAAATTTCGAAACCTTTGGCTCTGCGTTGCTTCTGCGTGAGCCTACGCGGTCACTGCGTCAACCCCTTCCTTCACTGTTGGCTAGGCTAGATCACCTCTGCCTCTCTCTGACTGATACTCCATTGGCTGAGAAAATCTCTCTCTAGATGTTATCTCTACCCCTCACTGCTCAGATCTCTAGCTCAAATTTCTCAGCAAACCACACCCCAGAAATTTTGATCTAAGATCAATTCAGGGTCTCGATGTCCTTTCCAAATGACCCTCAAGCCTTCCTTTTATAGTCTTTTCGTTAACAAATCAACGGCCCAGATTAGATGTCTAATCGATGGCTATAAGATTAAAACATGACTTGATCTTTGTTCTCTAAAAGATTCACACTCTGTTTTATTAATGCCCTTTAATTATTTAATTTCCCTAAGTTTAGAATTAGGGCCCCCATTAAAATAATTAATTATTTTAATAAAACATGAACCGAGTGGAATTTCCACAAACGGTTTATGGGTTCTTTGGAATACAAGTGTCTAAGCCTCCACACCAAATTTCAGACTTAGAGCACTTTCTAATGCTACAAAAAATCAACACTCCCTCTTAGCGAGGAAAGTTCTATAGCAATAAACCCTGTTGCATACTGCTCTGTACCTGAAGCATCCTTCGCGCTGTTGAAGTCCATTAGTCTTTGCATTGTTGCTGCCCTTGATACTGCCACTATCACTGATGCATTTGTAATGCAACTCCCTCTCAAGTGTTGCATCTGCTATGCTGCTAGCACTGCCACTGCTAACACTGCATTTGCACTACAACTCAGTTGTTGAGAAAAACAGCTGAAAACTCACCCAAAACTGAACAAGTGTTCAGCGGACGCACCTCGGCGCTAAAGAATCTAACTGTTGATAGCTACTATGTTGTCTCTCTGATGCTCTATGATGCTGCTGCCTTGCACTGCGATGTCGTTGTTGCTACTTCCTCTACTCTGCGTTGTTCCAGAAATCAACGTTGCTATCCACTGCACTGTCGTCTCCATCACTCCTTGGCTCCACTGACTACTCCTCCATCCCCCAACTGCTGATCATGGGCTCTCGTAGCAAGGTATGATCGATGAGGTGGGCTCCTCAAGGATACTGCCCAATTGAAGTTCAAAGAACTACAACTAAAAATCACCCCACTTCCCACTAGGAGAAGCATGGCCACCTCATCCTCCTCGATTATCACGGCTGCTACCTTGTAATATCCCGAAAGAGATATTTTAACTAAGAATGCGGAAAAATAACTAAACTCCACAATATGCCATAAAATCACTATTTACTCAACAGAAGATTGCAATGTAAAATAAAGACACATAAAACACTGCAATCCATTAACACATAGAACAGGAAGAATCTCAACATTTTATTATAAGTAATAACTGAAGTTACATATAAATCTGACCCAAAATAGCTGAGATGGAAAACTGACCACCAAGATGAGCTGCTACACTGTGCTGGCCTCAAAACAAAACTGTTGCATTCTCCCTCTAACAACAGTTGTCACTGAATCCATTGAAGATAATGAAGCACAAGTTCAAGATCTAAATGATCCGCACACCAATCTCTGAAGCTCTACAAAACTTCTAAATGAGGTCTCCTCAAGAGAGTTGGGTTTTCGTCCAACGCTCACAAATCACCCGAGGGTTTCCGCCTTGGGACTATGGCTGAAGTAGAGAACCACGTCTCAAACCTCTCACACAAGAAAATGATATGATCCCAAAGATATCTCTCAATGGCCTCCTCCCTTTCTTTTATAGATCTCTTGGAGCCTTCTAGAGCATTATTTTATTATTATTTTATTCATGGAGCACTTTTCCCTCTTATTAAAATATTCCTTTTTAATGCAGAAAAGGGTAAATCAGCTACCATGCCTCCTCCAGTCACTGAAACCAGTGTCCAACCGTCCCACCATGTAGGTATCCTCGTCCCGGTTCCAATGGGCTATTACACTAAGGTGTTCCATCATATATTCCTCCCGGAATGCCACCTTGAACGTAATCGGCTGAGTTAAGCCCAAAAATAACTCAAATTTTCGAAAGTTGTCGGAATGCACGGGAACGAAAGCCAAACTGCTCGGATGATGGAATATATCAAGCAAATGCCACCCGACTGCATAGAAACCCCCCAAAACTCCTCCAAAAAGCCCATGGGCCCGCTGATGACACCAACTTGTCCCTGTGACAGGTCTGCTTCTAACTCTGGAAGTCCATCCTAGCCCTGTCATAGGTGACACCAAAAAAGGGAATATTACAGACCTTCCGCCCCAAGATTGTTTGCCCCCAAGCAATCCAAATATGTGGGCCACCCTATTGGCCCGCTGCAACTGAGACCCAATGCCCGGATCCCATACAAACCCATGGGTGCTACTATGCACCTGTGTCAAGCCACTCGGAATATACCCCTCAATGTCGGGATCCCAAACTGATCTCTCACTGTACCAGTCAACAATCCTCCCAGACCCCAACGCCACCATGGCCAATCATCGCCCAAGTCCCACGGCTCTGACTGCGCACAGCTTTTGGCTATAGATGATGCCCCATGAAGTGAAGTCCGCCAACAAACATCAATGCTCCCTGGCTCCTTCTTTGTTGTACCTCTAATTGTATAAGCTGCCCCACCAACTGCGTACCAACTCATAATCTCTCTCCAATCCAAGTCATGACTCAATCCCACGTTGATCCTGCTCTCCTGAAATCGGGATGGAGTGCTGAAGAAACAACGACCTGTGCCCCACTGCCAGCTGGAATCTGTAACATCTGCTATGTCTAAGGGCCCCTGCTCCGCTGTGCCCCATACGAAGAATACCGTACCATCAAGAGGGTACCAACTCATGATCTCCCGCCAATCTATCCTAGAAGAAGAATCCAATGTAGTGCCAACTGCATACGGAATATGCCCAGAGAACTGTCGCCAGCTCATAATCAACTCACATTGCTCTGTCCCGTCTGCCAACGAAATCTGCCTGTAGAAGAAGGCCCCTCCCCCTATAATGGGCCAAAGTGGGCAAGATATGCTGCAAGCCCCATTGATGTACTCTTAGAGAGTGCTTCTCCCTGGAAGTACTGCAGCTCTGCTGACTGCATGTGCATCTATCTATACCTCATCAGTGTGTCGGCCCAACGATGGATGCTCCACCATCTCCAACAGCTCATCCCCCTCCTGATCAAGAATGTAATGCTCTTGTTGTCTACTAGCCCCCTGCAGGACTATCCCATCAACCCCCAACATCTCCAGAGGATATGGATCTGCAACTACTGTCACCGTACTCGGTGTCTGTGCATCTGACTGCTCCTCCTCAGTGGCTGACCCCAAGGTTAGTCGTATATCCATCATAGACTCAATGTGAGCCTCCATCTGGCTCTCCCCCAAAGGACTATCATGCATGATGTGCATAGTATCCTCCTCTGCTGACTCAGGCTCCATCATATGCTGCTCTGGCTGAATCGTCACAAGTGACTCATCACCCAGAGTCTCTCCCGTAGAGTCCCCTGACTGCTCACCCTACACACTAGAATACAGCTCCGGCCTACTGTCATCTTTGCATGACTGCTCTCGCTCCTCAGAAGCATCCTCAACTGATCCCATGGACTCATCGAAAGAAGAGTCCTCACCCTGGCATACAGAAGGAATGCCCTCCTATTCTACCTCCGCAACATCATCTGCATCACTCAAGCATGAGTGATCAGGCCCCCAAGGTCCTTTGCAGATGAAGCAAAGTCCCTTCCTTCTCAGCTCATTTCTGCTGCCAGATCCACCAAACTAGAGCAGCTTCTCCCTGGTCAACTGTCTCCTGAATAGCCCAATATTCTGCTCAACCAGCCCTTGGGCTAGCTCATAAGCAACAGGTGAGACCAACTGCTCTCTCCTCCAAATGCTCAACAACCTGCTCTGCAACTCTCGGCCAATGGTCTCACAGTCTCTCATACATGATGATAGGATGGACTGCATATGTGCTATGACGGTGTTAGAATGATGTCTCCTAATGCTGAAGAAGCATCGGAACATCTGCAAAATCAAGTGGTCACACTCAATGTCAAACATGATGACAGGATGGACTGCATATGTGCTATGACCATGTCAGAATGATGTCTCCTAATGCTGAAGAAGCATTGGAACATCTGCAGAATCAAGTCGTCACACTCAAGGTCAAACATGATGACATACGTCTCGAATGTAGCCATACTCCATAAAATCTCAAGCTTCTTCCCAAAGGGAGAGCCTGCATTGTTGTCCAAATCCTGAAAAGTCTCTACTATCAATCTCATAATCCTCCTCATAACTTCATCACTGTATGGAGCTATAGGTGCGGTCAACTTCATGATGTTGCTGATATACGATGCAACTGGAAGGCTAACCCCCTCACACGGTTCCTCCAAGAATTTGGGCTGTATAAGAGCAAGCATAGCAGGTTTTAGAGCCCAAATCAGTTTCTTCCCTTCTTCTTGGCTTATTTTGGGTAGAAGTTCATTAAGCTCATCGAGGTTGGACAAAACTCTCCATGACATCTTCATGTGTTTCAAATCTGTCCCAATTGCAAAAATTCTTGTGACCAATCCCCAATTCTCCTTGCAAATCCTTTGGCGTCCTTTTTGAAGGATGGCATAGATCCCTCTTGAAAAGGGTCTGCTGTTATGTTTAGTTTCTGGTTGTGTCTCATGGTTCACTGGGGTGTTGTTGTGTTGGTTAAATAGGTGCTTTAAAAACCCCATTCCTCAGCTACATATAATTTTCCCCCAACAAAATTTCTGAGTTATGTGGAATCTTCCTTTGATGAGATTTGTCAAACAGTTGGCATGACTATGGTTGTAGGTGGATTCTTCTATTGATTGAGTTGAAACAATCAGCGAACCAACACTACATATGTAATTCAGAGATGTTCCAATAGTAGTACTAGTACATGAGATATATTCAACCCAGAAATACTCAAATCTGATCTTATAACTTGGGCAAGTGTATAAGGTTGTAACGTCCCTTCACTATGTTTGATTTAAGAAGTAATATCAGCCAGTAACATGCATTATTCCAGAATGAGAGCATAAAGGTTTCACATCCATTAACTCCAGCAATAATAAATACAAGGGACAGTCATACCATCACAAGATATAGAGATTAAAAAAAATACTGTGGGCAGAATTTATGAACCTAGTTTATGCGAAATGACAGTATTGCAGGTACCAGAAAATACCCAGGGTCTGTTCTACGCCCAGAATGCTGCTCAGCCACTGCAAAAATTTGTTTTCCTCCAGCAAGTTGTGCTTGATTGTTTTGAGTATGCAGAGAAATGTACACGCACAGAAGGAACTCCAACGCTGTCCAACTACAACAAAAATGGCTCATACAGGCCCTTCAAACATCCTTCAGTGAATTTGCATATGCAGAGAGTGATTCTGGTTATTTTGTCCATAGAAATAGTGTTGCAGTAATGTGTCTAGCTCCAACTCGGCCCCCCAGGGACTTCGTTGACCAAGCACACTGATTTGGCCTCCCAATTACAAATGCGGCCCTTCAGAAGAACTCGTCCAGGTGGTTGGGATACTTGCAGCAATGATAGGGAATGTTCCTCGGTTTCTTTATAATTTCTTGTTATTATTGGCAGCCAAGCGGCAAACCACATTTAAATTAACGCCAATATGACACGAATGGTTCAGCCCCAGTCGCTGAATTAATTCGACCGCAAAGGATTCGGTCAAGGAACTGAAATCATGCCTCGCGAAGACAGAATCGGTCCTCTGCAAATACACTCGGTCTCCCTACGTATCTTCCTGCCTAAAGAAATTAATATGGCCCACCTGCATCGAAGAATACACTTTGGCTCTCGTGGAGCACACAACACGCACAATACGTGGTTTTTTTGGTGTTACAGCGCTCAGTGGAATTAATCATCTCGACCTTCACAGAATATTTTGACAGAGATCAAAAGGGGCACAACTCTTTGAATTCAGTCTAGCAAGGAGATTTATGCATCAGCCCCTGTCAAACTTGTCCTCCTCTGTAATGAATTCAGCCTTCTGCATGACCAGAATTCGTGCCAGGTGAGGGAGACACTGTTGTTCACAGGAGGGGGGAAAGCCCGATTCTTCTGAGAATAAATCAAATGCAATACCCAATTAAAATGATGACTCCAGAAACTTGGTCCGCGGCTCTTTGCAAATGTCAGACGATAACCCAAAATTTTAAACCATAAACATTGGCCTCCAAAGTATATTTAATAATTCCAGCGCTTTTAAAATGAAATTGGCCTTCAAATGCCACCTGACGAGTCTAGTGTAACTGTGGACTCCCACGTATAGCCCGCTTGACTCCCCACTAGCTAGGCCGACGATTCTATCAACACAATAGACTTTGATAAGAATATATTTAGCCTGGGGATGATTTTGATGGACCCCACTTGAATTCGATATAATTTGATGGCCTTCCTCATTTAACTCTCAAACTCCTCGAATGATTATCAAGTAACCGAAAATTTCACATAATCCTTTCTTTCTTTTTTCTTTTTTTGGTACATTTCCATAGCGGCTTGTAGAATAGCTAACGCCCAAGATAATTTCACTGCAAATAGCATAATTCAATGAAATAATTTTCTTTCGGCACCACCAAAACCCTTGAACAATCTGTAATTGGAAAATTGAAACCCCGCAGGCTAAGCCAAGTTCAATGCTTTGATACCACTGTAATATCTCGAAAGGGCTATTTTAACTAAGAATGCGAAAAAATAACTAAACTCCACAATATGCTGTAAAATCACTACTTACTCAACAGAAGATTGCCATGTAAAATAAAGACGCATAAAACACTGCAATCCATTAACACATAGAACAGGAAGAATCTCAACATTTTATTATAAGTAATAACTGAAGTTACATATAAATCTGACCCAAAATAGATGACATAGAAAACTGGCCACCAAGATGAACTGCTACATTGTGCTGGCCTCAAAACTAAACGGCTGCACTCTCCCTCCGGCAACAGCTGTCACTGAACCCACTGAAGATAATGAAGCACAAGTTGAAGATCTGAATGATCCTCACACCAATCCCTGAAGCTCTACAAAACTTCTAAATGAAGTCTCCTCAAGAGAGTTGGGTTTTCGTCCAACGCTCACAAATCACCCGAGGGTTTCTGTCTTGGGACTACATCTGAAGTAGAGAACCACGTCTCAAACCTCTCACACAAGAAAATGATATGATCCCAAAGATATCTTTCAATGGCTTCCTCCCTTTCTTTTATAAATCTCTTGGAGCCTTCTAGAGCATTATTTTATTATTATTTTATTCATGGAGCACTTTTCCCTCTTATTAAAATATTCCTTTTTAATGCTAAAAAGGGTAAATCGGCTACCACGCCTCCTCTGGTCACTGAAACTCGTGTCCAACCATCCCACCATGTAGGTATACTCGTCCCGGTTCCAATGAGCTATTACACTAAGGTGTCCATCATATATTCCTCCCAGAATGCCACCTTGAGCGTAATCAGCTGAGTTAAGCCCAAAAATAACTCAATTTTCTGAAAGTTGTCGGAATGCACCAGAATGAAAGCCAAACTGCTCGGATGATGGAATATATCAAGCGAATGCCACCCGACTGCATAGAAACCCCTCAAAACTCCTCCAAAAAGCCCATCGGCCCGCTGATGACACCAACCTGTAACTGTGACTGGTCTGCGTCTAACTCTGGAAGTCCATCCTAGCCCTATCATAGGTGACACCAAAAAAGGGAATATTACAAACCTTTGGGCCATGCTTCTCATCTTTGTCCTTCTTCTTCAGAGGACACTGAGATGCATAGTGGCCCATCTCGCCACATCTGAAACACTTGACCCTTGAAGCATCACGCTTCGATTTCCGTTGCACCTGTTGTCCCGTCGATGCAAGGATTGTGTTCTCTGCCTCCACGGATTTCGATCTGCTTCCACTACTGCCATCAAGTTTGCACTTGATGAGGTCTCTCCTCGGCTCTTCCTCCTGAAAATTTGACCACAACTGCTCCCAGCTAGGTAACATTGCCCGACCTAGTATGCTCTGGACAAACACTTGCCACTCCTCTGTGACACTGTGAAGGGCCATCTGTACCATGGTTGCAGATGTAGGTGTAGCACCTACTGCCAACAGTTGATCACGACCTCTTGGAACCGCATAAGGTATGAATCCACGCGCTCCCCTTTCTGCATCTGGATCATACGGAGCTTATGCTCCAAGTACAACTTCCACAACTCAAGTCATGCAAAGCTACCCACATATCTCTAGCAGTATTCTTACCAGCCAAATGTGAGACAATGTGGTCCTTGACACCATCAAGGAGCAACCTCTTCGCCTTCACCATATCAGCCTTGTACTTTTTGTTTTAATCCAAATATGTAGGTACAGCTACCACATTCTCCACAAACAACTTCAGATCATATTGATCTAGAAGAAACATAGCTTGTTCCTTCCAGACATATAGTTGGAGGAGCCCTCCAACCAATCTTGATCACAAAGTCCGTGAGATGCCATCTCAACCAAAAAACTGTCGAATCTGCTCCCTCTTCCTCCCTACTACGCAGTCCTTGGTAGGATTACGCATTCCCTGGTGGATTTGTAAGTTCTGCAGCTCCTCTACTGCTCAGCAACTGAGAAATGTTGGTTTCCTCGGCTAGGAAATCACTTAGGAAGAAATTCCCCAAATATATGATGTTGATTCCTTCTGACGCTTTTGCCCAGTAACAGCTTCAGAAAATTGTGTCCCTCTATCTTCTACGTGGAGGCTTTGTGTTGCTCCCTCTACCTCGGCAAGATCTCGAATGTGGAAGTCCTTTTTCTCTGTCGACTCACTCAGAGAGAGACTACCATGAAAATCTCAGCCCTCCTAGCCAAAACTGCGCAATCCCTCAATGGATTTGTTTTGTTGCACTGCAATAACAACGTCCTTCACTTCAAAAATCAGATTTGTCCTTGTTGTTTCACATCAATGCTCAGATACCATGTGAAAATTCCAATGTCCAAACAGATCTAATGAATCCTACTGCAACAACTGAGTGTATTTCTCCTATTAAGTAAATTACATTACATAATTAATTTAGATTTGAATTATTGAAGCAACTACTGAAGCAGCCTACACTAACATTGATTCAGAAACAAGGAAACTAGACAAGGAAATCAGTGACACATCTGACACCTTTATTTTGGACTAAGTCCCTGGAAAAACACAATGCGGGAAACCGGTGCTGCAGATCTGAGATTTTATTATTATGCAGTAGCAATGTCTGAATACATCTCTAAATTCACGCAATGGGTTATTCAATTACAAAGAGAAATATTGGCAAAAGAATTTGTCAGGATTTACCTCACTTGATCACTGAGTTTCCGGGTGATCCAGATGAAGAAAAACCTACCCTGGGGAGGCTCTGCGGAGTCCCAGTACTGCAACTTGCAGCCTCTATGTCACCCCCTACCAGGCTCAGCATTCAGCCCCAACCAGGTCGTTTTGCCTTTGTGGATTCTGAGGAACAGCCTCCCAGTGCCACTTTCTAGATCCCGGCCTCCGAAACTAATCCACCAACAAAAACGCCTACCTCTGCCTTTGCG
Organism: Pinus albicaulis; assembly: GCA_034641835.2. Classification (NCBI taxonomy): domain Eukaryota; kingdom Viridiplantae; phylum Streptophyta; class Pinopsida; order Pinales; family Pinaceae; genus Pinus; species Pinus albicaulis. The sequence goes on from CM076574.1 coordinate 491,950,457, forward strand.
TTGCTTCTACATGAGACTACGCAGTCACTGCATCAGCCCCTTCCTTCAACGTTGGCTAGGCTAGATCACCTCTACCTCTCTCTGACTGATGCTCCACCGGCTGAGAAAATCTCTCTCTAAATGCTATCACTGCCCCTCACTGCTCAGATCTCTAGCTCGAATTTCTCACCAAACCAAACCCCAGAAATTTCGTCCTTAGATTAATTTAGTGTCTCGGTGTCTTTTCCAAACGACCCTCAAGCCTTCCTTTTATAGCCTTCTCATTGACAAATCAACAGCATAGATTCGATGTCTAATCGATGGCTAAGATTAAAACATGACTTGATCTTCATTCTCTAGAAGATTCACACTCTGTTTTATTAATGCACTTTAATTATTTAATTTCCCTAAGTTTAGACTTGGGGTCACCATTAAGATAATTAATTATTTTAATAAAACATGAACCGAGTGGAATTTCCACAAACAGTTTCTGGGTTCTTTGGAATACAAGCGTATAAGCCTCCACACCAAATTTGAGACTTGGAGCACTTTCTGATGCTACAAAAATCAACATTGTTCACTGTTCTGACCAATCTGCCCTGTTGTTCCGACTCCGTGGCTATGGTATGATGGAATCTTCTTTTATTGTTGCAAGTGCCCTAACCAGGGTACCGCAAGGTATGGCCTTACTCAGCCGCAAGTGTTTTCTTTAATCTGTCGTTGGAAGATCTTAAGGAGGCCTTAACAAACTATCGTAGGAAGCCCTTAGCACAGAAGTCACTACCTCACTTGCTCCAACAACGATCTTTATAACCTTCAGTCACAAATCTTAATTCAAACTGGGCCACAGTGCTACCATGCAACAAGTCTGAAAATGGGGGCCACTGCCTGAATTAGGTGCCTTTAGGAACTCGCTCTAATCAAACAAACCATAGAAGGGCCCTTGTTGCTACAAAATTTGCCTTGTTGTCCTAGAATCAAGCTTTGATGCCTTAGGAAGGTCCTCCAAACCCCTGCAAAAATTCCCGTAATATCCTCCTCAAATTTCCCTTATTTCTCCAGCCCCTTATCACCTCAATCCTCCTTGTCTCTTGGACCCTGCGCAAATTTTGCCAATGACCCCTGCACAAGCCCAAAAAGTGACAAATTTTGCATGAAGATTCTCACCAATATCTGACCTACAAATCACCACTAATCTCTAGCGAAATACCAAGAGAAAATACTTCCAAAATCCCGGAATCAGATATGCAAGGAATTTGACTGCTCAATGGGGTGCGAGTTCCCTCAACTGTGCCCAGGCAACACGCAAAGATGGAAATGTTGAGATTTTGGGGTTTTGGGGAGTAGCATCACATGTGCTCTAGCTCCCAAACTTTGTGGAGGACTACAGTACATAAGATCTCCAAGACCCAGAAAGCATTTGAAGAAATTCCATCAGGTTTAAGAGATATTTAATTAATTAATATTTTTAATTAAAGACCGTAAGTCTAACTTAGGAAAATTAAAAGATTAAAGTTAATAAAATTAAACATTTGATGAAAATGACTTAAGTGATGCAGATCAAGCAACCTCTAATCTTAGCCGTCGATTAGAGATTCGATCACGGCCATTGAAATTTCTAGGAGAAAAGTATAAGAGAAGGGCTTGGGGTCAGTTGGAGAACACACGCACTAGCAGAGCATTGAAGCTAAGCTGAGATTCTAGGGCGTGATTTGCTAAGAATTTCAGAAGTGTTTCCGCTGCAGCGAGGGGCAGTATTGGCAAGGGGGATGGTCCAGTCCCAGGCCAAGAGTACAGCAAAGGCAGAGGAGGAGCATACCAGAGCAGCGCAAAGGCAGCAACTACGCAGTCCAGCCAAGAGCCCAGCAGGGGCAGCGCAAAGGCAACAAGAGCCAAGGAAGGTTGACGCATGCCCAGTTAGGGCAGCGCAATCCCTTCTAGGGTGACGTAGGTCGTTCCTGAGCAACGCAAAGGTTGACGCATGCCAGGAAGGCTAACGCAGAGGGCTTCAGAGCAGCGTTGGGGTTTCCAGAGGCCGGAAAGGGACTAAGTTCTGTAAATCCCGTTTGAGGATGTGAATCAGTAAAATTTTCTATCTCCAGATAGAGGTATTACTGTCATTTATATTTCTCTGTTGAGTTAACTAGTTTGGTGCTCAGATTTGTTGTACTTAGAATCTGCATAATATAAAAACCCTCCAGAAGCTAGCAGCACCGGTTTTCCCGCATTGGGTTTTTCCGGGGAGATTTGACTAGAAAATCCTTGTGTGTCAGTTTGTCTATGAGCATGTTATTAAGTATTTGATCTGTATCTATAGGTTGTTACCTGTATTTACTTCGATGTTAATGCTGAATTTTCAGATTAATAACTTATGTAAGTACGAGAAGTAAATCAAGAATTAAGAGTAGGGTTTTTGTTTAGAGGAATCAAAGATTTTCACATGGTATCAGAGCGATTGCAGTTCAAGATGGATCTCCAGCAAGACGGCTAAAGAAATCTGTGTTGCAGAAAGCAGCAGCAGCAGCAAAAAAACTGGAAAGGGCAGCACTGCACCAAAAGGACGCAGAGGCAGCAAGAGCCACGCAGGGGCTAACGCAGTCCCAACTAGTTGACGCATAGACAGCACAGTGCCTTCGAGAGGGACGCGGGAGTAGCCTGCGCTGCGCAGTCGCTACGCACAGGCTGTGCTGAGCCAGTCTACTCACGCAGAGGCTAGCTAGGGTGACGTAGTCCAGAATTTGAATGTTGTGCAGAGTGCTGTGAACCGGAAGCTCAGTTGCAGATCTTCAATAGTTGCTGGTGGGGTGAAGATTCTGCTGGTGCAGAATTAAGCCTAAGCTAAGTTGACAAAGAGCGGAAGGAGAACAGCTTCTCAGTAGATTTCATTGCCAAAGAAATCTGAAGATCAATCGTAGGGTGATCGAAGAGAGTTGATTCGTTGTTTTTTGGCAGATTATACAAGGAGAAATCAATCGTTAGAGGGAGCAAAGGGTGCCTTTCTCGCCAATGACTCTAGATCTGAGTCTCTAACAGAGAGAGGAGGATCTATTCCAACAAATTTCTAAGCAGATGGCGCCACGGGCACTGCGTGATTAGGATAGGTTGAATGGCCTGTCTAACTTTGCTATCTGGAAGGCCAGAATCTTGGTAGTCCTGGAGGCATACGACTTGAGGGAGCATGCAGAGAAAGTCTTGGCTACACCAACCGATACGAAACTCCTAGCAGAGCATAATGAAGCAACGGCACATGCCAAGCACTTCATCATGGACAGGGTTAAAGATCATGTGGTACCACATAGCCGAGAAGACGATGGCTCATGAGATGTGGGAAGCTTTAACCACATTGCATCAAGGGAAGTCTGTCTAGGGGAATATGCTTCTGGAGAACCAACTGAGGTTATTTATGATGTCCATGGGAGAGGAAATCAATCCTTTCCTATTCAGACTACAGTCAATCCGGGATCAGCTAACTGGCATGGGGGTGAAGGTAGAGGATGATGTCATGGTGAGGACTGCTCTGAATGTTGTCACAAAGGACTGGGAAACATTTTTCCAAAGTCTTTTGGGCAGAGTGGACCTTCCTAACTGGGACATTATGTCGGCTATCCTCCGACAAGAGGAAATCCGTCGAATGACCAAGAGGTAGACCAGCACCGGAGCGGGCAAGGTGATTAAGGTGGAAGAGGAAGATACAACCTTGGCAAGGGGAAAAGAAACGTGATCTATTAAAGATCAAATGTTTCCAATGTGGCGAACTTGGTCACTTCACCAGCAATTGTCCTTAAAGGAAGAAGAATAAGGAAGCTTCTAGTTCCAAGGTTGTTGTAGCAGACGATGACATAGCCATGAGCGCTCATGAACCACGGAAGTGGAGTGATATTAATCTATAGAGCAGCTATAGAGTGATGGCGGGATCCTTGAGTAGCCCAACTCTTGGATCACATACGAGCTATGGGAGCCTTAAGACGGTAGCGAGACAAGTGGAACAATGGGTGCAGGAGATCACGATGAAGCAAAGGCAAAAGCTGATACGCTGGAGAAGGAGCAGCGCAGTGCAGATGCAGAAGAAGTGTAGAGGTAGCAGCGTAGAGGCAGCGCATAGAAGGCATGCTTATGCAGTGCAATGTTGTAGCAGCACAGAGACCTCCAGAGGACAGCGCAGAGCAGCAGCCTATGGAGCTTCAGTGATGAGATGCAGCCCAACTGACTTGTCTGTCAAATATTAGGTGATGATCCTTCAATTGCTTACTCTCGGCGACTGAGTTGCAGTGCAGCAGTTAGTAGTAGCAGTGCTATGGGCAGCACGATGCAGCAATTTGAGAGGGAGCTGCAGTACAGGTGTAGCAATGACGGTGGCAGAGTCATGGGCAGCAGTACAGAGAGCAGCAGCAACGCAGTGATGTAGGGCAGCAGGCCAAGCATCAGCACAAAGACCAACACCAGAGATCAGAGCAGTGTTCGGGGTGAAGTGTATTGCTAGAGCACATTCCTCGCTAAGAGGGAGTGTTGAGATTTTGGGGTAGCATCGGATATGCTCTAGCTCTCAAACTTTATGGAAGGACTAGAGTACATAAGATCTCCAAGACCTAAAAAGCATTTGAAGAAATTCCATCAGGTTTAAGAGATATTTAATTAATTAATTTTTTTAATTAAGGACCCTAAGTCTAACTTAGGAAAATTGAAAGATAAAGTTAATCAAATTAAACATGTGATGAGAATGACTTAAGTAACGTGGATCAAGCAGCTTCTAATCTTAGTTGTCGATTAGAGATTCGATCACGGTCGTTGAAGTTTCAACGAGAAAAGTATAAGAGAAGGGCTTGTAGAAATTTCTGTTCCCAACCCCGGTTTTCAGTTTCTCCTTATTCCTCCCATAAAGTTAAATGCCCATTCCCATAGCCATACATTCAACAAGCTGGAAAAATAAATATTTTCTGAAAACACAAATTCTGGAAATTTCACAATGCTGAAATGCAGAAATAAAAACCAGGAAAATAAATCAGCCACACACAAAAAATAGACACGCTGATTTTTGTTCAACTTGACCCTGGAAAAACCCCCTACAACTCTTGGGGAAAATAAGTTTGAAAGCTCTCTTTATTTCTGAATATGATTTTACAGAGACTTGAAATGTACAAGAATAATTCCAGCAAAAATTGTACAGACTTATCTTGTTTTCCGTGCTTGCCTCCACCTTGGAAAACGTGCCAAAACAGCAGAATGTTCAAAACAGAAATTTATTGTAGCGTTTAACAGCCTTGAAAATCGTGCCCGATACTTAGTTGTATGGCCATACAGACTGTACGAACAGTATGGAAAAGTACAGCAGAACTGCCTCCTCGAAATTTGTGTTTGCTGCCTCGAAAACTATGCCCAACAACCTCGAAATCCGTGCCTTTAGCTTCTTGTACCTTCACCTCGATTTTTGTGTTGTCCCTCTCCTCAAAAATTGTGCCTCAAGCTGTTGTACGGACTGCTGCCTCGAAAACTGTGTTGTTGTACAGACGTGTTACCTCGAAAAACGTGCAACCTCTTGTTGTTGTACGGACTGCTGAACTCTTCCTCTCCTTCACCTTCTCAAGCTCATAAATTCTTCAGCTCTCTCTCCTCTTTCTCTCAATCTACTCATGAAAGAATGTATGATCTTTTCTCTCCTTTTCCTCCTTTAACCTAACCCTAAGTGACTTTTGGGGAATCCCTAAATCCAATGGCTGAGATAGCTTTAGATCTAGGGCTGATATTAAATGTTCATTTAAATCTCACTTTCTATTTTTTAATTCACCCCACTTTAATAAAGACCCACTTAGTCATTTATTGCCAAAGTCACTTTTCACTTTCTAATTTCACTTGACTTTATTAAAGTCACTTTAAAATTAGACTTAGTAACTTTATCACTTAAAGTCACTTTTAAATTAGATTTGACTTTATAACTTTATAAAGTCACTTTAGAAAATTAAATTCTTTTGGACACTTTTCCCTAGGCCAAAGATCAAAGCTTTAGGGAACCACCTGTCCTCCGGTAACCAAATTTCAACGGGGCTTGGGGTCAATTGGAGAACACACACACACTGACAAAGCACTGAAGCTAAGCTGAGATTCTAGGGCGTGATTTGCTAAGAATTTCAGAAGTGTTTCAGCTGCAGCGAGGGGCAGTATTGGCGAGGGGGATAGTCTAGTCTCAGGCCAAGAGTACAATGAGGGCAGAGAAGGAGCATACCAGAGCAGCGCAGAGGCAGCAACTACGCAGTCCAGCCAAGAGCCTAGCAAGGGCAGCGCAGAGGCAGTAGGATCCAAGGAAGGTTGACGCAGGCCCAGTTAGGGCAGCGCAGGAGCAGCGTAACCCCTTCTAGGTTGATGCAGGCCCTTCCTGAGCAGCACAGAGGTTGACGCAGGCCAAGAAGGCCTGACGCAGAGAACTACAGAGCAGCATTGGGGTTTCCAGAGGCCGGAAAGAGGCTGAGTTTTGTAAATCCCGTTTGAGGGTGTGAATCAGTGAAATTTTTTGTCTCTGGATAGAGGTATTGCTACCATTTATATTTCTCTGTCGAGTTAACCAGTTTAGTGCCCAGATTTGTTGTACTTAAAATCTGCATAATAATAAAAACCCTACAGAAGCCAGCAGCACCGTTTTTCCCGCATTGGGTATTTTCGGGGACATTTGTCCAAAAAATCCTTGTGTGTCACTTTGTCTATGAGCATGTTATTTAGTATTTGATCTATATGTGTAGGCTGTTAATTGTATTTACTTCGATGTTAATGCTGAATTTTCAGATTAATAACTTATGTAAGTAGGTGAAGTAAATCAAGAATTAATAGTAGGGTTTATGTTTAGAGGATTCAGAGATTTTCACAGGAAAGGCACTCTTCTAAACAACTCCAAACAAAAGCTAGGACTCTCCTAGGGTGACACTCAACTTCAAGGTTCACCAAAGAGAGATTTGGAAATTCCCTTGTGTTGAGCAGCATGAGTTTACTTGGCTAAACAGCTCAAGCAAAAAGTTCAGTTTTCAAATAGACAAAAGACCCCAAAATGGAACTCCTCTCTTCTATTTATCCTTGTTGCCCTTCTCTCTCCTTGTGGGCCCTCCCATTCAACCTCCCTTTCTTCTCTCTTTCCTCCACATTGAATTTCTTGAAGGGGTTTGATTCCCTCCTTGAGGTGGCCCCCACATTCCACTATCCAATTAATTTTTCCCTTCTTTCTAATGTTTTGGAGCCTCCCTTCTCTAAAAATTAAATTGGTGTCTCCTCATCCACTTTTCCTAAGTTTTATGCCCAAAAATTATCCCAACACCAAAATTGCAAAAATTTGGAACTTACTCACCAAAATTAATTAGTGGGTATATTACAGCATGATGCACGGCTCTGATACCACTATAATTTCCCAAGGCAATTTTTTTTCCTTATGCTTCTATTTTGACTAGGGTTCAAAAATTCATGAAGAGGGTTATATATCATAACAACAATGCACGTTCATTTAGCCATATAACAGAAGATATCCTGAACGATATAAAAGATTAACAACAATCATAATTTTTTCTGAAAACTACTATTGATTAGGACTATATGTCAAATGAACAGCAGGCCCAAGCAACCAAAATAATTCCCAACTACAGCAAGAATCCCTTCGCACAGAGGTCACTACCTCACTTGCTCCAACAATGATCTTTGTCCAGGTAACCTTCACCCACAAATCTCAGGTCAAACTTGGCCACAGTGTTGCCATGCAACAAGTCTAGAAATGGGGGTCGTTGCCTGAATTAGGTGCTCTCAGGACCTCCCTCTGATCAAACAGACCCTAGAGGGGTCCTTGCTACCCCAAAAGTTGCCTCGTTGTCCTAGAATCAAGCTTTGGTGCCTCAGGCAGGTCCTCTGGCAACACCAAGTCTCTTTAACTGAATCTCTAGTGGCGATATGTACCCCAGAAATGACCTTCATTTTTCTTGGATAGAGCTTGTTAAATAACCGCAAAAAAAACCAATTCCTTATGTGCCAAACCAGACCAAAGATGCTCCAACAATATTAGGTTGCAATAGACAGAGAAAGTGAAGTCTAGCTAGGGTGGGATCACCTCCACCGAAACTAGTCAGGGTAAAAGGGATCTTAAAACCCTCAGAACCACACATCTCAATAAAATAGAAATAACTCGATCCAAATCCATGATGAGAAAATGATTCCATTTCTCCTTTATTTATAGATTCCTCATGGGGCTCTCTCTTCCGTAAACTTATGTGAGGGGTTACAAGTGTAACCCCCAATTTTGGCTTTTTACGTCAGCTACCCCAAATTTACTCAATGTTGCCCCAAAACATTGAATAATGGGTTTCCCCCTTTATCAATGACTATAGCCTATGGGGTTGGATAGGCAATTTTGTCCCCCCTTAAGGCAATTAATTAGAAAGGGACATTACAATTATCCAGTTAAAAAGCAGGAGAATGTGAGTTGTCTCACCAACCTGGCATCATCTGCATCCAAAGCTGGGGAGCCAGCGTACTGATTAGTGCCTCCATAGTTTGCAGAAGGAGGTGATCAACCTAGTGGGCAGAGTCTAGAGTCAAGATAAGCCTCGGAAGGCTTGTAATTTGTAGTAATCATGTAGAAATTTTATTAGCTGTGACAGTTGTCTAAAACATTTTTTGACATATTGTGGATACCCAATGGCATGGGAACAAGTATGGACAGGAATAGGAGCAATATAGAGCGGAACAAAGATGAGTGCCACTAGCAGAATAGACAAACACGAAACAAGGGAGAGAAGAATTAGAGATAAACAGGCACTGAAAACAACACAAGAAAAAAAACACGCGAGAGTTGCTCTCAAAGAAACAGAGCTATGATTTAACATTATTTTATTATTTTTTGAATAGATTTCAATGAAGAGAAAGGCCATGAACCAAGAAAAAAAGGAGGATCCATAAGCAGAATAATATAATGTTGACTACCAGCATAGATCCATCTTAGCCCCACATCTAATAAGCACTAAAAAGAAACAAAAGAAATAGAGACATAATTACTCTGGTACTTAAATTATCCAAGGTTAAGATGGATCTATGCTGGTTTGTTTTATTATGCAGTTTTATAATTATTATTATGGTCTCTTTTTTCAGTTTTTATCATTATGGTTGGCTACTTCTTAAATCTTCATTTTCAAGGACATCATTTTTTTTCAACTTAAGTTTCTTATGTTATAGATGTGAAGCCTGGCCATACATGCACCTTGCTAGTCTTAGTGCAACCAAACAGAGAAGAGGCCCACAGGCCAAGTAGGAATTGACTGCCACAGGCATAAAGAGACCACAGGCCATAGAGGATCAAAGCTTTGCTCTGATACCACTTGGTATCAAGTTATCAACCCATGCTAGATACCATATACATATGCAAACTATATATTAAGTGGGCCATATACAGCTTGAGTGGGCCTAATGGTTAAGAGCATGTGTTTCCTCCTAAGAGGTCACAAGTTCAAAACCAGAGAGGGGTAGAGTATGTATGCCTTCATAGACTTAGCAGTCTAATCGCTGCACGGAGGTGGGTCCCTTGTCCCACAAACAAGGGGGTCCCATACACCAATTTGGTGTCTGGCTTGGTCGCAACCTTAAAATTGGATTATTATTATTATTATTATAAACTAATATATTGAATAAACAAAGTATGGTAATTGTGAACAATACAAGAATATATATAAATACTACTAATCACGTTGGTATGGAACCATATATGGATGTAATAATTCATAATTAATATATGCATTACTATAATATACTATCTTACCACAGGATATAACAAAATGCACAAAATTTTGGCATTCAGGATATGTATAAGAATGTTACTCACATAACAAAGAACCCTGGGCCCCTCTCAACCTTGTTTATAGGCACAGTCCAAGTTTCAAGGTCGTTTGCTAATACTTATTTTCCTTACAGTTTATTGCAGCCTATTGGTGGCAACGAGTTCGCTAGACAATGCATTGATTTCCAAACATTTGCAATTCAGATATTGAGCCAAACATGCAATGCTTTGGGGTGTGAATGGCATTGGAGCATTTTTTATCATATACACACCAAGAAAAGGAACCGTTTGGAGAAAAATCCGTTGAATGACATGGTTTATGTTCAATACAATGTCAAGTTGCAGAAAAACCAACTGCTAAACAAGACAGCAAAATAATTTTGGATGACTTTGATCCATCATCAGAGTGGGTTGTGGAGAACCAGGAACCAGCATTTGACAATGAAACTTTTCTTGGATGGACTTGGACCCACCTCCACCTTCAAGGCCAGGGGAATCAAGTCGGAATGCCACTATAGAGTCTTAATCTATTAATTCTGAGGATGAAGAAGAGGAGGACGAGGATGATGATTCTGATTAGTGCTAGTAGTATTGTAGCTTAGTACTATGCTTATTTTTGGACTCCAAAGGCCATTTAGAGCCTATTTCTTGATATATTTTGGTTCAAAGATGTATTGCACTAAGTGCTATTTTGGTTATATGCACTCTTGCCATATAAATGTGAAATTTTGCATATTTGTGTATAGATGATTTGGATTTATATGGATGCACATGAATCCACCTGGTTTTCTTTAAATTTTGAACATTTTATGTATTATTTGGTCAATCAGAATTTTGGTCTAGTTTTTTATCGATTCCGGTCCAGTTCTAACTAGTTCCCGGTTCAAGGGTCTACTGGTTCAATGACCGATCCAGTTCTGATAACATTGAGTCATTGACCTTGACCCCTAGCCCATGTGCTCCCACACCACAATATTCCCAGAGAACGTCGCACCTGGGTAAAACCAAGGTATTGATCTTCAATGTGTCAAAGAGCTCTCATACATACCTACATCTCTACTATTGAGGGGCAAAGATTGAGATCACCACAACTTACACTTACCTGGGAGTACAATTCAGGGAACCTCACTTTGGATTGTCACAGGCCCTCCAACCTCAACTCAGTAAAGGATATGGTTCCCTGGCCCTCATCGAGAGACAATGCTTCTAGGGGAAAATTCACGACAACTCAACCAAACTCTTATCCCATGTAAGCAATTATCAAGCCCACTGTCTATACCAAGAAAATAGTATAGTATTAACTTTAATTATTCACGACAACTCAACCAAACTCTTATCCCATGGAAGCAATTATCAGGCCCACTGTCTATACCAAGCAATTATCAGGCCCATTATCAGGCCCACTGGCGATAATTGCTTTCTGGGTTTCTTGGCGATAATTGCTTTCTGGGTTTCTTGGAAAATTTCATCTTGTTTGGGAGACATTTAATTAATTAATTATTTTAATGTATTTCCAAAGTCTAGACTCTAAACTTAGGAAAATCAAATAATTAAAGTCATGAACCACGAAAGTGGGGCGACATGGATCTGTAGATCAGTTACAGAATGGGAGCGGGATCCTTGAGAAGCTCAGCTCTTGGATCACATCCGAGCTACGGGAGCCTTAAGACAGTAGCGGGACAAGTGGAGCAGTGCGTGCATAGATCACAGATGAAGCAGAGGCAGATATGAAGGCTGGAAGGAGCGGCGCAGTGCAGATGCAGCAACAGCGTAGAGGCAGCAGCAGCATAGGGGCAGAGCAGAGCTGCAGCAGCAAGGACTTCGATGTAACTTCAGCAGCATAGAGCAGAGTTGCAGCAACAAGGAGGCCTCAGGAGGACAGCGTAGCGCAGCAGCAGCGTGAGAGATTTAAGCACGTGGGGTTGATGTGACTTCAGCAGTGCAAAGGGAGTTTTCGTATGCAGTGCAAAGTTGTAGTTGTGCATCATTCTCCAGATGATAGCACAGATCAGCAGCTGATGGAGCTTCAGTGATGAGGTTGCAGCCCAACTGACTTGTCTGTCAAAGATTGGGCAAGAGATTCAGTTGTTTCTCTCAGCAACTGAAGTTGCAGTGCAGCAGGTGGCAGCTCGGATGCAGCAGATTGATAGGGAGCTGCAGTACAGATGTGGCAATGGCGGTGACAACGTCATGGGCAGCAGTACAGAATGGCAGCAGCAATGCAGTGATGAAGGGCAGCAGGCCAAAGCATCAACAGCACAGAAACCGGTGCCCAAAATATTATGATACATGGTGTGATGTATTGCTAGAGCACACCCGTGCTAAGAGGGAGTGTTGAGATTTTGTGTATTGGGGTAGCATCGGATGTGCTCTAACTCCCAAAATTTGTGGAGGGACTAGAGTACACCTGAGCTATAAGACCCAAAAAGGAATTTGGGAAATTTCATCTGGTTTGGGAGATATTTAATTAATTAATTATTTTAATGTATTTCCCAAGTCTAAACTTAGGAAAATTAAATAATTAAAGTTAATTAAATTAAACATGTGATGAAATTGTCTTAAGTCACACGGATCAAGTTTTCTTTTAACCTTAGCCATTGATTCAAGATCTGATCATGGTCGTTGGTTTTCCAACGAGAAAAGTATAAAGGAAAGGCTTGGGGTCATTTGTAAAGACCATAGTATTAAAAACCGGTCGGGTCAAACCGGCCGGTGAGAACCCTGGCCGGTCAAAACTGGTCCAAAAACCTAAGTTGCACTGAAACAGATACAGGAACAGATATGGATACGGGGTTTGAAACAGATATGGCAAATTTTCAAAAAATATGGATACAATACGGCAGGAAACGGCACATCATATATATATTTAAAATACATATATATATATATATAACAAATTTACATTGCCATTCATCCTTGAAGTTGAGAATCTAGATTATATCTAAATAGTAAAAATGCAAAATGATTAATCATTAATCATCTATCATCAATGATCATCATGATGTCATCTAGAATCTAGATTCTATCATCTATCATCTATTCATCAATTATCATATATGAATTATGATTTATCATCTATCATCATCATCAATTCAACATAAAGTTATTCATCTATCTATCATTATCAATTCAGGAATCAGGATTCAGCATAAAGTTATAATTTATAAATTGAAAATTCATAAATGATGATTCATGAATCATGATTCAAGTTCAACATATCATCAAGTTTTTGTTTCTAATTTCAATCATCAACATAAATATCATTTACATATCATCAAATATGTCTTCAACTTCCACATCATCTCCAGAAGTGGGAACATTGCTGCCATGTCCACTTGAAGATCCACCTATTGGTGACTCCGCATCAAACAAAGTCATATGAGACCTGGCATTCAATGTCATATCCAAGTCAGGCAACACTGGTTCCACATCCCATAATTTGGTGGCCCCAAATTTGTATTCATCTCTCTTGTGTGACAGAAGGCTAAGGTTTGAATGAACATACACTAGTTCCTCAGCCTTTTTTGAAGCCAACCTGTTTCGCTTCATCGAATGGATGAAGCCATATGTACTCCAGTTCCTTTCTGCTGAAGAGGAACTAGCAACCTGTGACAAGATCCTGATGGCCAAATTTTGTATATGTGGAAGTTCCCCACCATAGTAGTTCCACCAGTCAATTGGACTCATTGCCCTCTTGTCCCGCATACAATCAATATCAAAGCCCCAACCCTCTGATCCCACGAAATGAGCAAACTCTGAACGAATCCGATGCCCAATTTCAGGATCTGTAAAAAGTTTTCTAAAAGCCTTTTTAAATCCTTGTGAGACTTCTGGGTCTTTGCTTGGTGCAGTTCTTTTTGGATCACTTAGCAACTCTGCAGCATAATATTTTGGATTCACTGCATAGGCCAAAAGGTGCAATGGCGTGGTCATCTTGTTCCACCTTTTGGTCAATATATCTTTTACTTCTCTGTAAAAGAATTCATCTGGGTCATTCTCCTTGGCATTTATAACCATCCTTATCTTCTCTATCATGGAATCAATGCCTTCATACACCTCTCCCAAATTAGGCATATCTGTGTCAAACATACGAAGCAAATCCACTATTGGCTTAGTAAATGCCAAAAGGTACTCAACCTTGTCTCACCATTCATCATCAACAACCAATTTTTTCATTGTTTGAGCTCTATCGGATTGGGACTGCCTCCATTAACTCCAAAGCGAACTGCATACCATTGATTGTAATGCATCTTTCACTTGCATAAGCCTTGTTAAGACTATGATGTGAGAGGCAAATCGAGTCTCGGCAACCTGCAAGTGCCAAATTTCCAATGTTTCAATAAATTAAAAAATAAAAATTATCAAATTAATCTTGATTGAAAACTATTATTTGATTAAGGCTTAGGTACCTTAAGGAGCTCCAATTTCGCAAATTCTCTATAGATGCCTTGGGACATGTGGTGGTTTGTGATGAATGCTTGAATTTCTTTTGCCTCTTCAAAAATAACACGAATCCACTCGATTTGCTTCCCCGTCTTGCTCAACATGAGGTTCAATGAATGTACAGCACAAGGGGTCCAAAAGATGCGCTGATATTTGCCTTCAATAATTAGGCATGTTGCTCTACACACCGTTGCATTGTCAGGTATTACCTGGACAACATTTTTTGGCCCCACCAATTCAATTGCTTCAATCAAGATGTCAGCAATGAATTGAAAATCTTTCATCTGCCCCTCACAATCCACTGCCTTCAAAAAAAATGCCCCCTTTGGGCTCTGAGCAATCACATTGATCAAAGGCCTATTCCTTTGATCTTTCCATCTATCAGAAATGATGGACACCCCTGAAATGCGCCATGAATTACGAATGGGGCTTAATTTACCCTCCAAATCTAACTTTTCAGCCCTCAACATTGTGGTGCCAACCTTCTCATATCCAGGGCTCTTGAACCCTTTTGGGGCTTCATTCACTGCTTTTATCATCTTTGCCCAGTAAGGAGACTGCACAAGGTTAAAAGGACGACCATTTGCATAAATGCATTGACCAATTGCTGCATTTGCAATCTCTCGAGCATCATTATTAAAACTCTTTTCAAGTGGTCCCAAATTAGACCGCTTGTTTGAACCAACAATTCCATGAGAATGAAGTGGAGGCTTTGATGAAGATGCTCCCAACCTTGTAGAAATTGTCTCATTTGATTTAGCATCTACTTCGTCTTGTTCTTTACGATATTTTGCAATTTTTGTCTTGCTTAAACCACTTCCATCTGTCCCATTCTCTTTAGGTGGGCCGTTGCATATTCGAACCCCATTGCCTTTTAACCCAAGTAAATGTGCTTTGACTCGTGTGTATGATCCCTTAAAATCATTTTTACATTCAATGCAAACCCATGCCAATGAGCCGCCTCCTTGGATCTTCCCAACAATAGTTACATATTTCTAAAGTGGTGACTTTGGATCAACTTTAGGGGAAGATTCAATTTCATTCTCCAGTGTCTCTACCTCAGGAATAACTGAATTTGAAGATACCATTAATGATGATATTAATCTGCAAAATAAAAATAAAAAACAATGGGTCACATACATGATGATGAAAGTGAGATAATTAATTATTATAGCTGGCAATTCACGAATTAAGAGTCAACGTTGTCCCTAATTTAAATTTCCTTAACGCAACCTTCTCTCAAGCCTTTAAGCCATCATTTTCACTTCAATTTGGTCAAAAATTCAACTTCTGGGTTATTATTTCAAGAAATCATATGCATTTCTGGGTTTATGGCATATGCATTGTTTGTAATATCATTAATTTGGAGGATTGTTGTCATCATTAATGATTAATCTATAAACTTATAAGTTCATCATTGTTTTCTTGCTTCCAATCTAGCCTTAAAAGGAGTGGTAATTTTAACACTGTTTTGAAGACTTGGTATTAAAAATCATCGTTATCATCAAGCTCGTTTGTCACTGCCCTATTCCTCACTGCTATTCTGAACATAATTTAAGGGTGAATATCTTGTTGGACTTTAAACTTCTGAGTCAAAACAATCCAAGTTTTAAATTAGGCAGACTTAGGATTAATCATTAAACTTATGTGTATAGCATATAGCCTATAATCTTATTGTACCTTTCTAGCTTAGGAATTTCTTTTGACACAATTTATTCTTTTCTTGTTGATATGTGCACTATATGAAATACAACTATTTTCTACACTGGTTGTCATTGCTAGTGCTCATCATTTCTCAAGTGTAGAATAAACCATCCAAATTAGCTTTTGCCCTGGCCTTGGATGTTAGGAGACCTGTTAGGTGACACTGTACTTAGGCACATCGTTGCCTATTGTTACTGTTCTAGAGTTGCTGTATCGACACCCTCCTCTAGACTTTTGCCACATTTACCCTTTTGGCCCTCTTATTCTTCATTGTATTTCTTGTATAGCTTGCTTTACTACATATCTTGCATAATATCTAGTACTATTCTTTGTCAGACATGCTTATGCCAATGTGTTTTTTGTAGTCCTATTGTTCATCTTTGGTCATTTGTGCAGCACTAATATCTAATTTAAATTCAAATATGAGCTATCATGATGATACTGACATGACTTCTTCTTATAGGATTTCTTAAGATTTGATTAAGGCCTGGAACATGTATTACCGTATATACAAGTTTAAACTTTAAACAATTTACGATTCCAAACTTTAAACAACTCACATGAAATGATGAATGATGACACTGGACAGGCTGTGAGTCGTGACACAACATTGCGGGCCGCGGCTGCTCTTCCTCTTGCGGGCCTACGGCTGCTCTTGCGGCTTGCAAGTTGCGGCTGCTCTTGCATACACCTCCCCCACTCTCAACAGCCAAAACTCTCACTCAAACACCGAACAGTAAATCGTAAACGTTATCCAGTCGTCGGTCGGGCTCTTGCAGGCGGGCTCTTGCTCTTTGCGGCGGGCTCTTGCTCTTCGCAGCAGACGATAAAAACGAAAACATGCATCCCTAACCTTTCTAATGTCTAAACTTCACGTTCCCGACAGAAAGATGAATAGGCTTTAAAAACGTTTCAAAAAATCGGGATACATATCATAAAATCCAAATACGTTTCAAAAAATCGGGATACATATCATAAAATCCAAATACGTTTCAATTTTTTTTAAAATACGTTGCCTTTTTTCCAATACGTATCTGATTTTTTTGAAAATACGTTTTCGATTTGTAAAAAGGTGTGGAAACGGGAAATTTAAAAAAACAAAAACGTATCCAAAAATTCTGAAACGGGGAGGATACGTATCAATGCCGTATCCGAGGAGTTTCGTACGGGTTTCCGTACCGAAAACGGGGATGCGAGTTTCCGAGGGCCAGCCTAAGCGTTTCCGGCAATTTAGCCAAAAACACGGTTTGCACCCTTCTTTCGCCCATTTCTCCGATCAAACCGGTGCTGACTGGCCGGTTAAGGACGAAACCGGCTAGTTTATCCATAAACAGGTCGGTTACGTCCTTAACCGGTCGGTCAGCTGCCAAGGCTGCAAAAGGGACCCACGCAAGGTATTTTTGCCGGTTTAGGGTTGTTTTGGAGGGAAGAGGAGGGTTGTTTCCCTCCAAAAACACCCTCTCCAATCCTTTATAAGCAGGGGCAGCCTCTCATTTGTCTCACACCATCTCATTTGGAGATTTTTTGAGTTTGATTGAGAGCTTTGAGAGTGTTGAGTTTTTACTGAAGTAGTGGAACAACATAGAATTTGAGGCTTGCCGCTTGAGCTAAGTAGTAGCCATCATGTCTCCAAAAGGCAAGGATACTGCATGGGCTCATTGTGATATGATTGACGGCAAAATGATTTGCAAATATTGCCAAAAATCTATTGCAAGAGGGGGTATTTACAGGTTCAAGCAACACTTGGCTAGGATAGGAGGCCATGTAAAGCCATGTGGAGCACCAAATGAAGTAATAGGGCATATTAAGGCAGAATACCTTCAAAAGTTTGAGACTCATGTCACTAAACCAATAGAGAAGTTTGTGACTAGAGCAGTTGCAGAGTTTGGCAGTCGGGAGACTCAAGTTCAACCAACTGAGTTTGAACTTTGATCATGATGAGAAGTTTCAAGTGATAATGTTGATCATTAATTAGAATTTAGTAATATCATATATGTATATTTGTAGTATACTGTACTATGTAGGCCAATGGCCTCAATGCTCATAGCTTGTAGGATTGTTTTTAGACTTTATGGATCATTTGGAGCCTCATTGCTTATGTATTTTTTCGATGATATGTATTGCACTTGGTGCCATTTTGATATATTCACCTTTACATGGTATATAAATGAGCAAACTTTGCATATTTTGTCTCTATTGGCTTGGAATTATGGTTGCAAATCTTAAAAATAGTATTTTTATTAAAAAATAATTATTTAACGTATTTTTTTAAAAACCGATTCGTTTAGACATGATCAGTACCGGTTAGACCGGTTCCAGTCCGGTTACCGGTTCATTAGATCCACCGGTCCGGTCATCGATTCCAGGTTTTAATACTATGGTAAAGACACACAGAGGCAGAGCACTGAAGTTAAGTTGAGATTCTAGGGCAGGGTTTGCTAAGAATTCTCAGAAATGTTTCAGTTGCAGAGAGGGCAGTTTAGGCAAAGAGGATGGTCTGATCCCACTGCCTAGAATCAGCAAGAGGCAAAGAGCAGCTTCCAGAGGCAGCGCAGAGAAGCAGCAGCACAGAGGGCAGTAGTTGCGCAGCACAAAGGAAGCTTCGGGTATGCAAGTGCTACGCAGTCTCTCTCGGGGCAACATTGGGGAGCAGGAGACACTCAGGGGTTACGGAGAGACCCTCAGAGGCAGCGTAGGGTCTGCATCACCCATTATGGGGTTACGCAACCCTCTCCAAACTAGTGCAGAGGGACGCAAAGGCTATAGAGGCTGACACTGGGGCTTCAAGGGCAGCGCTGGGTTTCTAGGGCCAAGATCTGGCTGAGTCCTATAAATCTCGTTTGAGAGTGTGGATCAGTCAATATTTTGGCTTCAGAACAGCAGGTGAGCTGCAGATCTATATTTTCTCTGTCGGGTTTTCCAGATCAAGAACCCAGATTTGTTGTATTCATAAAACTCTTAATAATAAAACCCTCCGGCAGCCAGCAGACCGGTTTTCCCGCATTGGGTTTTTCCGGGGACTATTGTCAAGAAGATGCTTGTGTCACTTTGTTTATGTGTGCATGTACTTTTTCTAGATCTAAATTGGTGAAAGTCTGTTATGTGTTTGCTTCGATATTAATATGAATTTTCAGCTTAATAACTTAATTAAGTAGGAGAAGCATAAGCAGATTCACAGTAGATTTTTTCATTAGTAACATTCAGAAATTTTCACAGATCAAGCTTTCTTTTAATCTTAGCCGTTGAATCAAGATTAGATCATGGTCAGTTGGAGTACACACACACAGTGGCAGAGCACTAAGACTAAGCTGGAAGTCTAGGGCGTGGTTTGCTAAGAATTTCCAGAAGTGTTTTAGCTGCAGCGAGGGGTGGTATTGGCGACAGGGATGATTGGATCCCAGACCAAGAGTCAACAAGAGGCCGAGAAGCAACAGTCAGAGCAGTGTAGAGGGAGCAGCAGCTACACAACAGTTGCGCAGTGCAGAGGGCTTCAAGTGCTACGCAAAGGCTACGTAGGCCTAGAAAGGGCAGCGCAGAAGCAACAGGAGGCCAGCAGGGCTGACGCAAGCCCAGTCAGGGCAGTGTAAGCGCAGTGTAACCCAGTCTGGGGTGACGCGGGCCTCTCCTGAGCAGCGCAGGGGCACACGCACGCTAGTAGAGCTGACGCATAGGGCTTCAGAGCAGTGTTGGGGTTTCTGTAAACCGAAAAGGGCTGAGTTCTATAAATCCCATTTGAGGGTGTGAATCAGTGTATTTTTTGGTCTCTGGAACATAGGCATTGTTGCAGATCTTGTATTTCTCTATCAGGTTAACCAGTAAGGTGCCCAGATTTGTTGTACTTAGAATTTACTTAATAATAAAAACCCTCCAACAGCGAGAAGACCAGTTTTCCCGCATTGGGTTTTGTCAGGGACAATTGTCTAGAAAATCTTGTGTCTCACTTTGTTTGTGCATGTATTCAGTTTGGATCTGTATCTGTGTAGGTCGTTAAAGTGTTTACTTCAATGTTAATACTGAAAATTTCAGATTAATAACTTGTATAAATAGGAGAAGTAAATCATGATTTAACAGTAGGGTTTCTGCATAAGTATTGTTCAGAAATTTTCACAATTGACCACCAAAATCTATCACTGATCACTTCACATAATAATTAACTCAACTTTATAATCATTTCACGAAAAACAAAATTTAGAATTCTCTAGAAACCTTAACAGCCTCCTTTCTCTTAAAAAGCACTCCCTTCACTCATTCCTCACGCATTCTTCAACAAGACGAGCTTCCTACAGCCAAGGATCTCATATATGTGCATTCAAAGTTCAAACCTATGCCTTGTGTCAGGAGCGAAGAACATACAAGTGGACCTCATAAAGATTTGGATGTCGAAGCAGAATGCCCAAGATAGAAACTCTCTCTTGCTGCTCTTGAAATTGACGGTAGTACAATCCATGCTATAGTTCTGCTGAACAAGCATCTTGTTCTATTTGTGTTGATGAGAATGAGTTGTATTAGGATATGTAATTGTACTTGTCCTTAGTTCATTCTTTATTTCATTTTTAGAACATATAGCCTCACGTATAAAGGCTGATTTTGGAATCTTGGAGGCATAGCCTCATCTATGAAGGCTAATTTAGAGGTTAATATAGACATGGTTTTCCTTCTAAAATGTCATTTACGCGTATCATTTTTTTTCTTGCAAGATAATGTGTTATTTTTTAAAAAATTGTATATACATACACATACCCACACACAACGTTTCCATTTTTGGGGGGTCATGTTTCCAAGTGTTCCTATTTCAGAAATTTTCATACATTTCCACATTTCATGCAACTTGGAAATTAGGTTTAACTGAGACTTTGAAATTCAGCATATTTCGTAAACAACTTAAAAGATCTACTTTAGAGGATGTTTGTTCATATAAACAAATTGGTGCTAAAAAATGAGGTACAGTTAATATTAGCAACGCCTTACCACAAAATCTTGTCATTTGCTAGCCTACCATTAAGGACAATTCTCAATACTCATATACATGAGCTTAAGTGATGAAAGTGAACTGCCATCAGAAAAAAAATCCATCATAGTTAGCCTTTGAGGCAGAAACATAATTGTGTTGACTACATCTGTCTGAATCTGACACTTCAATTCACTCTGATAGAGTGATGAAGGTAAACATCGCATCAGTTCCTGACATGGGCAGGCAATATGAATGAACTTATTACATCTACTTTAGAGGGCGTTTGTTCATACCAACAAATTAGTGCCAAAAGGTGAGGTGTGGGTTCTATTAGCAATCCCTTAACAAAAAATCATGTATAATAACACTTGCAATATTTGCTAGCCTCCCATTAAGGACAACTCTCGAGACTTGTATATATGAGCTCAACTAATGAAAGTGAACAACCATCAAAAATAAAAAATAAAAATCCATTACTCTTAAATCCTTGGGTCCGTAACGTAGTTGTGTTCATTACATCTGAATCCAACACTTCAATTCACTCTCATTGGGTGAGGAATATAAGGGTCACACCATTTCCTGGCATCGTCAGGAATATGAATGAACTTATCTAGACGGTAAGATCATTTATCAAGAAACAACAATCATGCACTCACTCTTCCTTGTAATGCTGAATTTCGCCCTCTGGAAAGTCTTCAGAAGGGAAAAGATCTGCAACAGGAATTGAAGGAGGATCAGTCTGCACCAAGGGTTCCTTCTTCCTGTAAAAAGTCAATTTGGTATGATTGGTATGGCTTTCTACTTAAGCTGAGATGTCTTAAATAAGAATAAATAGAAATTATAATACAATATTCTAGAAAAGATATAAGCAATTGTCAAGCATAGTGTTCAAACAACTCACTTGCTCTTACTTTTTCTTTTGCTCTTCTTTGCAACATCTGAAAACACACACAAGCAAAATAGCAATAACTTTGGTAAGATAAATCTGTGTCCTATGATTAGCATTCCTTTCCAAGAATGACGATAAAACTACAGCTACCTTCAGCGTATTGAGCTCAAAAATATGGCAAACATAAGGTTATACTGATCCCCAGATGACATATCCTGATAACCACTACAAAAGTAGAAGTGGGACATCATCCTAGTGACATGGCAGTAACATTATAGAATGTATATTACATGCACTTGAGTAAAATCTAGAGTAACCACAAATTGCTAATGAGTTTGCAGATCAAGAGAGGGACAAGCGACTTAAGAATATTTTGCCACAACTGACATCCTTTCAGATTAAAAATACAGTTCAGCAGATGGTTCCAAGCAGATTAGTTTTACTGCAATTGCAGTTCAAAATAAAAGATTGTTAACAGCAAATTTTAACATATATTCTTGTTTCCTGAATCAAAACCTGCACCGAAATTTTATCCCCACTTTGTGTCTTATTGCCAACACGCTGTTGGCTAACTATAGGTTTTTCATGTTATTTCCAGTTCATGAAGTTTAGAAGAATTTTCAAGGATAAAACTAGATGTTTTGCACTTTGTTATTAAAGAGAAAACGATCACATGTGATTTTTATCCAGACCATGGTTGGCAGATTCTGCACTTAGAAGATAACCTAAACACTAGGTAGTTAGAAAACTGGACAAACAAAACAACTTCTGAATACATTAATCTACAAACACATACTGCTGGAAATATGAATAGCAAATACACAGATCTGAACTCTCAATCACATGTATCTTCTATTGAAAGGTGAAAAGAAGAAATGCATTGCAATAGCTCAAACTAGAACTCACTAACCATCCTGGTGGTGCACCTTAGGTGTCTTTCACAGAATATGAGACAGAAGGCAGATACAAGTTCCAACACAGAGAGACATCCAGTGATGTGTCCAAGTTGATAGTGTAAAAAGTCTAATCCTAACCTCCTAGATAGGTGCACCATCATGCTTGGGTAATGCTGCCAGGGATAGTGCACCCAACTGGAGAAGACTAAGTCACTGCATGCATGCACTTAGCCTCCAAACTGAAAAGAAATTGATCGCATGGCCTCCTTGGGATTTGTACCCCTCCCACAATAGATCAACCTCATTCTGTAATGTACCCTCTGATTCTAGAGTCTATACAATTGTGCCTTGTCTAAATCTAAAACAAGAAATTAACTGATTGTGGTCCATACATGTTCTAGGCATGCATGCACCCACTACCACCCTGATTACCTAAAAAGGTTTCTCACAAAGCAAAATAGTGTTGTGCCTAGCTCCATAAACCATCAATGCTACACACACATCTCAGGTATGGCTCTGCTGCACCCATGTATGGATTCACCGTCACTATTGCACTATGAAGAAAGAGAACCAACTACCACACAAGCAAGGTAAAAATCAAACACTCCCTCTTTGAGAATGTGTTCTCCACCAAGCCCAATATCTCTCTTAACATCTCAAACTCTTTACAAGATCTTGGTCAAAATCTCTGCTACCTACAAATTGCAGGGAACATACTCAAGAGCCACTACTACCTTCTACACTCTATCTCTGAGGAAATGGTGTTAAATATCTATATGCTTGGAGCGATCATGAAACACTGGATTCTCAAAGAACCTTATGCAACGTTGATTGTCACAATACACAACTTATGATTCTCATGGCTGAAGCCATCCCAAAGCTTTTAAAAGGTAGGGAGCTTCTTAGAAACACAAACAACCCTAAAAATAACATGTTTAGTGCTATTAGCACCAACTCCTCATCCTCAACCCCCATCCCAATAGTGGCAAGCTAATCTCTTAACTCAATGATCTCCATCAAAGAGTTGGTCAACATAAATGTATCACTCATGCAAGTATTGGTGAGTTTGTTCTTTAATGGAATCTTTTGTTCAATATCCTAGGTATAAAGTCATCAAGGCATCAAACATCTCCTTAGCCAATTTATTCTCCACAATGTCAAGGATCAACGGGATTTCACCAAATCTAGTACTATTAATTTCCTCTACATCACTTTTTTGTTATGCTCGTCCAAGTCCTTGGGATCAATGGGAGTTGCTTCAACAAAACACAATAAATCAACCTTCTCCAATAACATTTGCATTCTATACGTCCAAGAGTGTAGAGTGGGAAGAGCCTCCTAACTTCTCACACTCTCTAAGTACAAGAGTAGTCATTCTTGCAACTCCATCAAGAACTTCCAAGATAAAGGAACCTCCAAATGGCATTATTCTTCTCTCATCAACCTTTTCCAAAAGATAGGTCAAGGCCTCTAAAACTTCTTCATTTGTAGTAAAACCCTATAGTAACTTGAAAACAAGCAACTCAAGGTTCATCAAAAGGCAAGCCTCCATACCATACACCAACTCGAATGGGATCTTACCTGTTGCCTCCTTAGTAATGACCTTATCTACCCAAAGAGCATACTTGAGCTAACCATCCTAATTAATTTTATTGTCTCCACGTATCCTCTTGATAATATCAATCAAATTCTTATTGTTGGACTTTCTACTCAATCACCCCACCAATAGTAATTTGAAGCAAATGATAATGTAATGCTATGATCAAGACAAAAACAAATTAACTCACAATTTTTTAAAAATAGGTGCATTTTTTGTATGTATCTTCAAAGGCACTTCAAACTAGGTTATAATATTTTACCCAAAGAATTTTTTGATGACTGCAACATTGTAAACTCTGATCAAAATTAAATCCACCCATCAAGTGAAATGATCAATGTTAGCTGAGATCCATCTAAACCCATTGCTTGAATTCTTGTGAATTTCTCTAATAAACTTGAGCCCCATTGGTCAAGTGGGGCAGAATGGTTGTTATCTTCCACACCTAGGTTCAAATTCCCACCAATTACATGATGAGTTATAATGCTTTGATAAATATTGTTGTAATCGCTTCGTGCCTATGAATATTGTTGTATTGGCTTCAAGGCTTGTGAACTCTTAAGTGAGTCTACATGTGGCCTAGCCTGGTACCAACAACCTCCCCCTAGCCCTCGAGCTAAGAGGGAGGCTGATTTCTTTCCTCCAAGAGAGGAAAAGAAAATTTTGAGCCCCATTGCTTGAAATGGTCCTCAAACACCACTAACCTCAAACGTAAAGCTAGTAACTTGTCCCTTCATATAAAAAATTGTTAAGGTCCACAAGATCTAATAAAAAAGTGAGCATCAATAAATAAGCTAAGCCAATAATACTCTAAGAATCTTGTGATTGATGGTTGTGACTAAAAGACATCCACCACAAAGCCCATTATGCAACTACTCCAATATGCCCCAAGACTCGTCTACGAAAACACACATCAAAATCACAACATTTGCACTCCATCCCAAACTTGTTTGTATGAAACAATGCCTAGCCACCTATAAATTCAAACATCTGCATTGATTTTTATTAACAAGGACAAGGCATGCAATATTTCGCAAATAAAATATAATATCATGAATGTTAAACAAGAAAGTTAATGTTTTAGCTATTTCTACTTCAACTCTCCAACCTTTCACAGACTTGTTAGAAGAAAGAAAGCTCGAGATTGTTTTTAGATAGTCAATTTCAACAGCTTTGAAGTTTGAGCATTGCCAAGTAGTTGATAATGATGCCCAAATCATAAGATTTACAAACAACTTGTAGAACTTTATTCCAAATGTGATTGATTAGAGAGAGAGGACTAGAATATTAAGAGCAATAAAGAGACAACAAGATTCACGCTAGCCTTGAACCTGTAGAAAGGATGTTTGGTAGACCTAACATGTATAAGGAAAAGAAAGAGATGGTTAAGCACAATGAGTACATGGAAATCAACATTACAAAACTTGGGTATCATGCCTTGTAGCAGTGAGAAAGAAAACAATATAAGAATTTGTGTTGATTTTAGGAATCTAAATGTGTTGTCTGAGAAAGATAATTACCCATTGCCTAACATGCAAAATTTGTTACAAACAACTACAAGATCAACAATGTTATCTTTCTTGGATGGATTTTAAGCTTATAACCAAGCATGGGTAAACGAAGGTGACCATAATAAGGTTGTGTTTACCACATCTTGGGGCACTCTGGAATACTCGAGGATGCCTTTCGATGTACCCAGTACAAGTGCCACTTTTCAGAGAGTCATGGATTATGCATTTAGAGATCTTATGAGAAATATAATCGAGATATATCAAGATGATTTGATTTTGTTTTTTTTTACCATGGTGAATCGATAACTCTTTAGACTAATCTAAGGGAGGTCCCGTGATCAATCCTCGTGGCTGCCTTATAACAGCAAGATTATATCCAACAACCTGCAAGCCAGATATACCAAATCTTATGATTTAGCAAGCGCTGAGACCCCACTGAAGAAGGGGAGCCTACTCCTTGAGCCGACATCATAACAGGCCATATACTCAATGGATTTGAACCTTGGTCTCGTTGGTTTCACCCAGTGAAACTTACCGTTAAACCACATATCACTGTATAGATGATTTGATTTTGTTTCCAAAAGAAAGAAACTCTCATGTTGGACATCTTAGGTAAGTGTTTGAAAGAAGTCGTGACTCGCAAGTATGGAATCTCATTGAACCCGAAACAGTTGATATTTGGTGGTGGGGGGGAGGGGGTGTTCTTTAAGGACAACTTCTTGGTCACGTAATTCCAAAGGATGAGAAAAAATCAACCCATAAAGGATTAAATGCATTGAGGCACTCATTTTACCCCAAAACAAGAAAGCTCTGTAATTGCTTTTCAACAAAATCAACTTCATCTAAAGATTTATCCCAGATCTTGCCTAAATAACTAAACCCATAACAAAATTGCTTAAGAAAGATGTTAATTTAAATGGCATGAAGATGAAAAGTTAGCTTTTATAGCCATTGTGAAAACCCCCATGCTAATAAGTCCTAAATATTTAAAGTATTTCAAAATTTTCTCTTTCACTTCTAAGGACACCATCACTGGTGTTTTGCTCTAAAAAAATGACAAGGTGAAAAAAAAACCATAGGTTTTATGGGTAAAGCTCTCAGAGATGTCAAATTAAAATATGCCATCATGGGCCCATGGGGCTTCAAATTGACAGTGAATGGATATATTGTTAATGCACTCCTTGCGAGAAGGTCAACAGTTCAAATCCCCTCGTGGGTTAAATAACAAAGAAAAAGTATGCCATCATGGAAAAGCAAGTTAATGTCCTTCTCAAGTTATTGAAGTATTTCAACACATGTGGGATATTCTAAGATAATTGCTTACGTTCCCCAATTAGTTGTGAAAGATGTATTAGCTCAACAAGAATGTTTAGGAACTAGAGGAAAGTGTGTGGCTAAAATTAAATAATATGATCTAGAAATTAAGCCCACCAAATTAATCAAGGGCCAAAAATTAGCCCTTCAAATGAAAGAAGGATCTCGTCCTATGATCTCTACGATGTTAGAAGAGTTCAAACATCATGATTGGTATACAAAGATCATTTGCTATCTAAAGAACCTTACAAGTCCAAATCACCGAGCAGATCACAAAAGAAGACCACTAACATTAAAGGCCTCAAAGTTTTGTTTCATCAACCAAGGCCTTGAATGGATAAATCTTGATGGATTGATCCTCAAATACATAGACCCTGAAGAACCTAAGAAGTTAAATAGATGAATTTCATAAGGGACTATGTGATGGACATCATGCAAAAAAAACCATCACCCACAAGATTTTTAGAGTTGGTTACCATTGGCCAAGTATATTTTCAAATGTCAACAAGTTTTTGAGAATGTGTCAACCATGTCAACTCTTCACAAGAAAGCAAAAGTTGGAAGCCCTCTCTTTATAACTAGCTACAGTTAGAGCACCCTTCCGATAATGGGGCCTTGATTTTGTAAAATAGTTTAAAAATAACTCCAACAATGGTCATAAGTGGATTCCCAAGCCCACAAATTACTTCACTAGGTGGGTTGAAGTCATAGAAACTAAGAAAGCCACTAACAAGGTAGTCATGGAATTTCTGGATGAAAAGATCATCACTCATTTCGAAGCGCTAACAAAGGTTATTGCCAACAATTCCAAAGCTTTCAATCCTTCGGATTTGTTGACCTTTTGTATCAATTGTGGCATTGCCCTATCTTACTCCTCCAATTACTACCCTCAAGGAAATGGTTTTTTGGGAATCAACCAATAAGAATTTTCTGACCATCATCAAGAAGATTGTGGGAAATAACAAGAAAAGATGGAATAGCAAAATCAAGTACATTGTATGGGCTAATGGTTTAACGAGAAAAGATTTTACTGGGAAAATCCCATTTGGGTTAGTATATAAGAATCTAGTAACCTTGCCAATTCACTTGAGGATACCGATCTACAAGGTAATGCAGCAGTTCTCCTCCAACCAAGATGAAGTGCAAAACAGATTCAACCAACTAATCAAGCTTGACAAGAGTTGAATGCAAGAACATTTAGCAAAGAGTCAAGAAAAGTCGAAGATAATGTTTCACCAAAGGGCTCACCAAAGAAATTTCCATAAAGGTGATCTTGTTCTCATGTGGAACCAAAGAAATGAATAGGCAAGTAAACATGGTAAGTTTGAAAGCCTTTGGTTAGGTCCTTACAAAATTAAGGATTTCACACATAAGAATTGCTTCAATTGTAGTCATTTGTATGGTGAGAGATTTCCTTTTCCCATGAATGGGAATGTTTTGAAGATGTTTTATGAAGGTAATATCTAATCACATGGGGCATCCTTCTAAATTAGTAAGTTTCTTGGCCTTTCTCACTTGTGTGTTTCATTTTATTGATTTTTGCATTTTTGCTTTTGCCTAGAAAAGGGTAAGATGTTGCTCATGCATATGTATTTTTTCTGAGATGTGATGTTACTATCATGTACTTGGTTACATTTCATTTACGCATGGATTTATTTCTATCATAGGGAAGGGATAACGCACTTGTTATCTTCATCCCTCCCCTGCATTTGACATGCATTTGGTGAGAATGTTTTCGGTCTACAAGTTTCGTAGATCCTAGAGTTCTCCTACACTCTTGAGATGAGCGCAAGTCCCCAAGTTAGGGTCATTTATTACACATTAAGATTCACTTTATTGCACCCTATATTCTTTCACCAAATGTGACCCATCATATGTGTAAATTATCCATATCATTGTATCATAATCATTAATGAGACAAAAGTGTGGTTATCTTGTACTCTTGTATTGTTTTGGGCCATGCTTAGAATATCTGTGTAACACTCAGGGACCTAGGTGGTATCACGAAACCCTTCGTGGTAGATCATGGCCCACTCTTTTAGTCCCCATTACAAGATAGTCCCTGCTCTTATGGCTTATGCTAACTTCCCCTTGGTAGCATTAAGTTCACACCATGTCAGTTATTTAAGACCCGAGTCAATATGTAGGTGCCTTGGGATGGATCTACTCAACACATAACCTACAGGAACTTCTAGTCTCCTTAACTTCTTCATACGTAATGTAACAGTGTTGCTTATGTTGGACACATTGCCATACCTATTGAAAAAACACTTATTTTATGCCTAAGCATGGACCCTCATATTACGTATTTGTCACACATTGCCCATGGACACTTGGAGATGATTATGGAGTTGATATCATACAATTTCACATTTCCTGAGGCAGTTTCACATATCTCAAGGCAATTCATGTATCACAAGGCATTGGTCAGGTTCTCCAAGGCACTTTTGGGCTACCTCTACATGCATGGAACTCCTCTTGACATGTCATATTGAAGATATTAAAGCGCTCTCTCATTTCATCATTTTCTGAGTTATTATCACTTAATATGAGGGCCAATCTAACATATGTCGATGTCATACTAGTCATTGGGGAGGTTTATGACTTAATTCAATTTGGAGTGCCACTCTCCACCCTTTATGGAGGTTCCAAGTTGTATTGTTTTTATGCATTTTCTTGAAACTTGTTATTGTAGGCCTTTGAAGGGTATTGTTGCCCATAAGAGAAGATAGACAAACTTGATTGTTTGTTTATCTCCTTGTTGACTTGTATTTTGGAATTGAAAATTACATGTAATTCTAGTTTGATTGTCATGTTCTTTCCAAATTTCAATTGCAAGATTTCATCTACTTTAACTACTTTCTTGGCAAGTTTTTAAGGATTTACATGTGCCTAAAGATTGAAGGATTGGATCCTCCTTTGGTGGGGTATCAATTTCCCTTCAATGCATAAGAAGCTATATTCCCACCAAGCACCAAGTATAGTCTCCAATTGCTTGAAGATTTCACCCAACTTCTTTCCCTCTCTTCTTGCTTACACATTCTAGAAATTTCTCAATAAAATTTTCCTTTTATTTTATGCAATTTCATTGTCATATCTAGCAATTTAAAGTGTTAACTTGCTGCTGTCCTGGCAGCAACAAAATCAGATAGGAAAGGTTGATTTGCTTCAATTTTCTTAGTTGTTGTAGAGTAAAAATTTCCCTCTTTTGAAAATCACTTGGAAATTTTTAACATTTTTCTACTAACATTGTGGATGTTCCCAAAGGGTTTTAGGGCGTCTTTCACCACTTTTGCTCGTTGATCTTTTGCAGGTCCACAAACATACAAGGGGAGGTGTTGTCAGATTTTCAACAATTTGGATCACCCAGAGCACCCGGAAGAAACCCATAACCTTCTTATTTGTAAAATTTAATCAAAACCATCAATTCCCTTTATTCATAAGGGATAGCTAGCATAATAATAACCATTGTAATTTTGAGGGAGTTAGGAGAGTCCTAGGCATCCCATTCCCCCTACCCAGTGGGGTCTTGTGCGTTTTTGTCTCAATTATCGTGGTGTGTTTAAATTTGGTTAAATTTAACTTAATGGAATAAACCCATGCACTGCAAAACATTAATTTCTTAGCTTAGATTTCATTTCATTTATAAATTAGATTCCTTTTGTTATAGATTAAATTTTCCATTTCTACAAATAAAATAACAAATATTTCCCCTCCAAGTCATGTTATGCTCTCGGCCATTGCAAGTGAAGCTTGATACTTGGCACGATTCAAAGAGGACTTGTGTGGGTTCTTAACCATTTATTGGACAGGTCACATACCTGCCTCTCCAAAACAGTTGGACAACATACTTCATTGGGCCACGATTGCATTGCCCGAGTTTATTTTCAACAACACAAGCATTTACTTTTGGCACTAGTCTATCTTGTTATTTATTTTTTTCATTTGATTACATGCTTGTCAATCATAAGTTGTTGGTTAATGTACTCTTGTATAATCAAATTAACTCCTAGAATCATTTATTATTTGATATAGCTTAATTAGCCTTAGTTATTTTTAAGGACTACCCCCCTTGGCTTCGCTAGGAGTTAGCCTAGATGGAGGAGTCAATATTGAGTGACAACAACTCGATTTGAGACCTGCCCCCAAGGCCACACTTAGCGTATTCAAGATTTCTTCCACATAACCCAAGTGTGGATTAGACGGCAACACTTCCTTGATATGTGGACATGGTCATTCCATGGAGGGATCATTTGAGGACACTTGAGCATGATTAGAGGAGTCTTCCACTTCGTGGGGTTATTTCACTCTGTCCATGAGGTCATTCCACTTTTGGAGGTTAGAAGTTGGCTTATTTCTTGTTTGGAAGACTTCTACCACATGATTTGAGGCTTAGACTATGCATTTTTAAGGGAAGGTTGAGCTCATGCACCAAGTCAACTTATCTTTCGTGGGACAACCACCTCTCTTCGAGGGTTTTATGTACATACAACATGCTTACCTTGTAGATTGACCTAGTTTCCTTCATTATGTGGATGACAAGACACTTTTGTACATCTCCTAGGCTAAATCTAGGGTGATTAGAAAATAACAAAGATTGAGAAGAATGCAAAAGCCTCATCTATAAAGAAAGGTTCTCCTCTCATTCCAATTTGTTGTTGTTGTTGGAAATCATTTGAGAATACAATTTGTTGAAGACCTACCTATTGGACATTTTCGTGTTAATTCTTGGAGCTCTCAATTTCCTGGCTTATGTTTTGGTGCATCAAAGATTTATTGTGATAGTTCAAGACTTCTACAAGCTTTGAACATCGATCCATTTGATGGGTATGTTTACCACTTGGAAGGAGGACATTTTACGAGTTCATCCCTTCTTCTTTTGTTAGCCTGGGTAAGTGCTCAATCTTTTACTTTTTTTTCCTCTTGGTTCTATGTCAAGGGCAATCTTGTTGTTGAAGGTTTTCCCTTCTACAATCCTTTTATTTATAGGGCCTTCGTCTTCATACCTTATCTTGATTAGATAAGAGATTATTCTACGAAAGGATTCTAATCTCCTAACCCTAATCCTTAAGATAAGAAAGATCAATTATTAGAGGTGCAGAGTTCTTGAGTCCATAAGCCCTAATTGAAGCAAAACACTTGTCTTCTCCCAACAACCAACCAAAAACGAAAAAATCTAAATCCTTTTATTTTTTATTTATTCAAAAAAAAAAATCTAACAATAAAAACTCTAAGTAAAAATATTAATTTGTATTTTTGTTCTTAGTCTAGTGCAAGGATCATTGATTATTTCATATTCTAGACTACAGTTTTTTAGGGGTTTGTGCTTACTTGTTTATCACTAACCCTAAAAAGGAAAAACAACCTAGTAGAGTTGTGCTTCAAGATTTTATCTAACATTTTGTGAGTTGATTCAAAACTCTCTCAAATCTGGAAAATACATAACAGCAATACAATATCAGGTTTGGAGAAACCCTAAGGCTAGGGTTTCATGCTTGAAAGTTCATTTTTACTCATACCTAGACTCTATTTCATTTCTAGATTATCTCTACAAGTTTATCTCACATATCCAGTGGTGAATTTGATCTCGAAAGTGTCTATAATCGATCATCTTTTATTTGTTGATCAAGTGGTGAATTCTAGTTCTAACATTGGGAAACTTAAGGGGGAATCACCATATTGTTGTCAAGTTCTTGTTTACTTCATTGTTATAAATCGCTATAACTTGATTCTAACACTAGTTAGGTTTTTATTTCTGTAGAAATTTATGAATCTTAATTCTTATACAGAAATTATTACTGTTAATCCGATTAAGCTCCTCCTACGTAGATAAGTTATTAACTGAATAAAATCAAGTTAACATCGAAGCAAAACACATAACAGATCTCTACCAATTCAGATCTAGAATAAGCACATGCACACATTGACAAAGTGACAGTTATTTCTGGACAAACTGTCCCCGGAAAACCCCAATGTGGGAAAATCGGTCTCTGGCTGTTGGAGGGTTCTATTATTAAAAATATTTTTTAATACACAACTCGGGGTTCCAGATCTGGAAAACCCGACAGAGAAAACTCTAGATCTACAGCTCATGGCTGATCTAGGGCCAAAAATACTAACTGATCCACACCCTCAAACAGGATTTACAAAACTCAGTTAGATCCAGGCCTAGAAACCCCAGCGCTGCCCCTGAAATGCACTGCGTCAACCTCTGAAGCCCCTGAAAGCCTCTGCGTCAGCGTTGGATGGCCTCCAAACCCTCAGCGCTGCTCCTGGAAGAGACTAGGTGACGCAGTCACTGCGCTGCCCCTAAGGGTCTCTGCGCAACCCCGAAGGGTTTCCTGAAAATTGCGTTGTCACTGCTGCTATTGCCTTCCTCTGCGTTGTCCTTGAGTTGATCTCTTCTCTGCCTTTTGTGTATTCTAGACCCTGGGATCAGATCATCCCCTTGGTCTAAATTCCCCTCTCTACAACTGAAACACTTCTGAGTATTCTTAGCAACCCCGCCCTAGAATCTCAACTTAGCTTCAGTGCTCTACCTCTGTGTCTTTACAAATGACCCCAAGCCTTTCCTTTATACTTTTCTCATTGACAAATCAACAACCATGATCAGATCTTGAATCAATGGTTAAGATTAAAAAAAAGCTTGATCCATGTGACTTAAGACAATTTCATCACATGTTTAATTAAATTCACTTTAATTATTTTATTTTCCTAAGTTTTAACTTAGGAAATACATTAAAATAATTAATTAATTTAATATCTCTTAAACTGGATGAAATTTCCCAAATCCAATTATGGGTCTTGTAGATCAGGTGAACTCTAGTCCTTCCTCAAAATTTGGGACCTAGAGCACAACTGATGCTACCCCAAATACACAAAATCTCAACACTCCCTCTTAGCATCAAGGGTGTGCTCTAGCAATACATCACATTATGTGTTACATGACTTTGAGTACTAGTTCTGTGTTGTTGAAGCTTCGTCTGCTGCCACTCAACTCTGCACTGTTGTTGCCATTCTATATTACTGCCCATGACTCTGCCACTGCCACTGCAACTTTTGTACTGCAGCTCCCTCTCAATATGTTGCATCTGTGTTGCTCATATCACGGCCACTGCTGATCTGCTGCACTGCAACTTCAGTTGTTGAGAGAAACAACTAAATCTCCTGCCCAATCTTTGACAAACAAGTCAAATGGGCTGCATCCTCATCACTGAAGCTCCATAGGCTACAAATATGTGCTGGCATCTAAAGAATGATGCACAGCTACAGCTTTGCTTGCGTAATCAGACTCCCTCTGCACTACTAAAGTCACATCAGCTCCTTGTGCTGAAATCTATCACGTTGCTGCTGCACTGCGATGTCCCTCTGAAGCTTTCTGCGCTGCTGCAGCTCTGCACTGCGTAAGCAACACTGCTCTGCGTTGTTGAAGTCACATCAGCCTCTACGCTGTTGAAGTCACATCAGCCTCGGCGCTGCTACTGTTGTTGCTTTGCTCTGCATTGCTCCTTCCAGCCTTCAGATCTGCCTCTGCTTCTGCCTCATCTGTGATCTATGCACCCACTGCTCCACTTGTCCCGCTATTGTCTTAAGGCTACCATAGCTCGCTTGTTGATCCAAGAGATGAGTTGCTCAAGGATCCCGCCTTACTTCCATGTAGCTCCTCTACATGTCCATGTCACGCCAGCGCCGTGGTTCATGAGCACTCATGTCTACATCATCTCCTGACCCATCATCTACCACCGCTGCCTTGGAAGAGGATGTTTCCTTGTCCTTTTTCTTTTCTAGACAATGGCTGGCAAAATGTCCCATTTCGCCACACTGGAAGCACTTGATCTTTGAAAGATCCTTCTTCTTCTTCAGTTGCTTCTTTGATGCTAAGGCTGCATCTTCCTCCTCTTCCTTCTTGACTTTGCTCAACCCAGGGCTGTAATGCTTCTTGGTGAATCTGCATAGTTCTTCTTGCCGCAGGATTGACCACAAGTTGTCCCAATCTGGAAGGTCCGCTCTGCCCAAGATACTTTGGACAAAGTTTTCCCACTCACCCATGACTGCATTGAGGGCAGTGCTGACTATCACTGCATCATCTACGGTTGCACCCATTGCAGTCAGTTGATCCCTGATCGACTGCAATCTGAAGAGGAAATGCTCAATGTCTTCTCCCTTGGTCATCATGAATGACCTCATTTGGGCCTCCAACAGCATCTTTCTTTGGACTGATTTTCCCTCATATAGGGAAGTCAAGGCCTTCCACATTTTGTTAGCTGTCCTCTTCTCAGCTATGTGTGGTACAATATGGTCCTTGATATTGTCCATTATCAATCGCTTGGCATGCCCAGCAACTTCCCTATGCTTCCGTAGGAGATCCGCATCTGTCGGTGTGGCCAGAGTCTGCTCTGCATGGTATCTTAGACCGTATGCCTCAAGGACAATCAGGATCCTTGCCTTCCAAACCGAAAAGTTTGAGAGGCCCTCTAGCCTATCCTGATCATGCAATCCATGAGGAGCCATCTGCTCAAAATGTGTTGGAGCTCCTCCTCTCTATGCTAGAGATCTGGATCTAGGATCCTTTACGAACTGTGCACCCTCGGCTCCCTCTGACACTTGATTTCCCTCCTTGGAAATCTACCAAATCAACTATGATTCAGCTTCTTCTTTGATCCTCTGATCAAACTGCAAGTTTCCTTTAGCAAGAAACTCTCTGAGAAGTTTATCTCTTCCCAACCTTTGTCACTTGTTCTAAGGCTAAAAATCTGAAATCTTCAGAGTTTTAACCCCACCAGCTCTTCTAAATTTCTGCAACTTTTCTGCAGACTTTTTCTGGATCTGACAGATTGAGATCTGAATCACACTGGTTGGCTTCACACCCAACCAGCGTTGTTTCTAAGCTGCCTCTGCACAATAATTGTGTGGGCTTGCTAGGACACAGTGCTGGACAGCGTCACCCTTCCCTCTGCATGAATCTGCTCCTGAAAACTGCGTTGTCCCTTCAGATCTGCTTCTCTGTTGCTTTTCCAGCTGCTTTTTGCAACTAGATCCTTCAGATTCTTCAGCTGGTGACGCTTCTAGATCTGCAATTGCTCCGATACCATGTAGAAATTTCTAAATCTTAATTCTTATACAGAAATTATTACTGTTAATCCGGTTAAGCTCCTCCTACTTAGATAAGTTATTAACTGAATAAAATCAAGTTAACATCGAAGAAAAACACATAACAGATCTCTACCAATTCAGATCTAGAATAAGCACATGCACACATTGACAAAGTAACACGGTTATTTCTGGACAAACTGTCCCCGAAAAAACCCAATGTGGGAAAACCGGTCTTTGGCCGCTAGAGGGTTCTATTATTAAGAATATTTCTGAATACATAACTCTAGGTTCCAGATCTAGAAAACCCGACAGAGAAAACTTTAGATCTACAGCTCCTGGCTGATCTAGGGCCAAAAATACTAACTAATCCACACCCTCAAATGGGATTTACAAAACTCAATCAGATCCAGGCCTAGAAACCCCAGCGCAACCCCTGAAATGCATTGCGTCAGCCTCTGAAGCCCCTGAAAGCCTTTGCGTCGGCCTTGGATGGCCTCCAAACCCTCAGCGCTACTCCCGGAAGGGAATGTGTTACCCCAGAATGGGTGACGCAGTCACCGCACTGCCCCTAAGGGTCTCTGCGCAACCCCTGAAGGGTTTCCTGAAAATTGTGTTGTCCCTGTTGCCGCTACTGTTGCCTTCCTCTGTGTTGTCCTTGAGCTGATCTCTTCTCTGCCTCTTGTGAATTCTAGACCCTGGGATCAGATCATCCCCGCTGCCTTCCTTTGCGTTATGCTTGAGTTGATCTCTTCTCTGCCTCTTGTGAATTCTAGACCCTGGGATCAAATCATCCCCTTGGTCTAAATTCCCCTCTCTACAACTGAAACACTTCTGAGTATTCTTAGCAACCCTACCCTAGAATCTCAGCTTAGCTTCAGTGCTCTGCCTCTGTGTCTTTACAAATGACCCCAAGCCTTTCCTTTATACTTTTCTCGTTGACAAATCAACGGCCATGATCAGATCTTGAATCCTAAGATTAAAAGAAAGTTGATCCGTGTGACTTAAGATAATTTCATCACATGTTTAATTAAATTCACTTTAATTATTTTATTTTCCTAAGTTTTAACTTAGGAAATACATTAAAATAATTAATTAATTTAATATCTCTTAAACCGGACGAAATTTCCCAAATCCATTTCTGGGTCTTGTATATCAGGTGAACTCTAGTCCTTCCTCAAAATATGGGACCTAGAGCACAACTGATGCTACCCCAAATACACAAAATCTCAACAATTTCATGATATCTATCTTACCCTAGTGAAATCATCCCAGAAGCCTTGTTCTCAAGTGCACAATATCTCTCTTGAAGGGTCCTTCCCTCACTT
This sequence comes from Pinus albicaulis, assembly GCA_034641835.2. Taxonomy (NCBI): domain Eukaryota; kingdom Viridiplantae; phylum Streptophyta; class Pinopsida; order Pinales; family Pinaceae; genus Pinus; species Pinus albicaulis. Next base: position 491,987,949 of record CM076574.1, read on the forward strand.
CAAATCTGAAATCTTTGTGTTGATTGATCATAAAACAGATTTAGAAGTCGTGGGCATCACTAAGCTTGTCCTTCTCTTAGCATATAATCAATTGGTAATCAAAGCACACATTGCACCATTGATTTATGCTACTTGATTTCACTGTGTTCTAAAGTAGATTAAAAGTGGTTCATGCTAAATTAGCCTTCTTTAAAGTTTCATTGTTGATTAATATCCTCTAATTGCAAATTTAAAATTGTTGATATTGTAATATCGTTCATATCAGATTTGACACACACATCCACTAGCTCCTAACCCTCTTTCTCAAGTGGATATATTGATGGTTTATGCTGTTGTTTCTAATTGGCTATCTTTAAAGCATTTAACCAGTGATTGGAATCCTTGAGCACCTAATTGTTTTATATATCGTAAATTATTTAAGCAAATCATAAGATTGCGTCGTAATTTATTCACTGAGATGTTTACTTGATCAAATAGGGATATCGCCCTTAGCTTCTAGGAGCTGGCCTAAAGCGAAGGAGAAATTGTATGGAGGTGACAGTGGTACATTTCCCATCTTGTTCACCCATGTTAGCAATCATGTTAGGACATTGCACAAGGGTGTTAGTTCTGGAAGTAACAACGAATACAAGGTTTCCCAATCTTTATTGTGTGGGTACTATCTAAAGTTCCAAAATTAACATCAGTGACATAAATGTCCTGAAAAGGTATCTTTGTTCTGTCATCTAGATCAACATTCTCTCAAGGGAGATAATACCCGTGGTAATTTTGTTCTTCCTCAACCAGACTATTTGGACTCGTCTCCCTGACAAGGTGCTGCACTGCATTGATTAAACTGCTGAATATTCTCTTGCTCCATTAAAATCTGAAAAGCAAACACTTGAATATTATACAAAAATTAAATAATATACTCATCAACGTGAAATATTTGTCAATATCCGATGTTGTCCAATACTGCAGGTCTGGAAATTACTTCCATTCCAGTGCTGTAAAAGAGAAGGGAAACTGCAGTTTTGAAGCAGAAACGGCAAATAAATCAGATACAGAATTTTGTTCCCTTGGAATGAATGTGACAGGAAATGCATCAAACAATCCAATGCAATCCCAGTTCCATTGCGGTAATGCTTCAGCCTCTACTTCTTTGCCAAACATTGTGATGCAATTTGTTGCACATTGAGATAAAAATCTCCAAAACCCCACAATAATCTAATATTCATGTGCCTAATCAACTTAATACCAAGTAAGATAGCCTCCTCCACAGCCACAAAGAATTGAAAAGGGACAGTTCTCACAAGGAGAAGTAATACAACACTTGCACCATTATCATCTCCCTTTGCCATGTGAAAATACATACCATATGTCCTGTAACGTGGACCAATTAAAGTCTATGCTGAACCACCATGTCTCCTTGCTACATAATTGTGTAAGTGTCGAGATCGGTCTTGAAGCATACCATCCCTTCCAACTCATAGTGCAGCATATCATCGTTAAACAACAGTGTCTACTGAGCTACTCACAACTTAACTAAAAAAAATATTTGGAGCAACAAGAATAGTGGCGTAAGATAGACTCATTTGGATGTTGCCTCCAAGAATTGTCACCCATCGTTTGGAAAGTCACATTCCCTAAGATTTGGGATCAATGGCAACCACCAACACTGCAGATTTCCCTTTCCCAGTAGGCTGCCAACCCTGTGCCAAGGTGCCTACGTCTCCATTAAACCTTCGGAATCCCTTCTTTCGGGTGGGATGCCAACCCTGTGCAGAGGTACCAACGTCTCCATTAAAACTTGGAAGTTGGGAATCTCTTCTTTAAGCTAGGGAAATCCTCAATACTAAAAAGATCTAGAGGGGGACACTAACCAGCCACAAAAGCCAACTTTCTTCAAACTGGAAAGCTGATATAAAATATGAAAAACGTATTACAACTTTCTTCAGTGGAATTGCCAAGTGAGTCCTCAAATTCTTTCAAGTTTGTTGGATGTCCTCACCTCTTTAAGCGCAAATCGCTTCAAAATCTTCCAAAATAGGGCTTCGTTCCATCATGAAATTGCCATATGAGAATAAGATCTTCAGAAAAAAACCCTCATCAAATGGTTGTAGCCAATCCACTTTATCTTGGGAACTCAATTTTTCCATGTGTTGAAGGGGCAAGATTCCCATTTTGCCAACAGTAGGGTCCACCCCAGTCAAAGGTCCCAATTAGACCTCAAATTGTTTGAAATAGGGAACCCATCCGGATTACGCCTGTCAACAATTACTGCTTTGGTTTTACTGGTTGTGGCCCAGTTCCTAATTTAATATGCAATATGCAAATTAAAAAATGATTGTATATGTAGAATGCAAATATACTCTAAATGCCAATTCTGAACTAACAGTTGTGGATCTGAACACAACCAACTGTACATCTACAATTACTTTCAGCAAACAATTTTCTTTTTTTTGGTAAGGTATACTTCTTATATATACAGAAAAAATATTTACATAAGAAGCTAGAAACAAATGAAAAATGGTAAAAATTAAAAAATTTATAAATTTATATATATATATATGTACATCATATCCTCTTCCGTTACCAAATAATGCAAAAATACAAGTAACCAATTATCAGTTAAGCGTAGTTTGAAATCAAACAAATGGCTATTGTTCCATATCCACATGATTGTATTGTACGTTAAAAAAAAATGTCTACACGTTAAAAAGAATTTTCAAAACTACTCCAACTGCACAAGCAACAAAAAAAATTCCATATCCAATATAGTATCAGAATCATAGTTTCTCCCTTAGCAACTTGGCCAGCAATGTCTCTTCCTAATTAATTATCTGAAGGAGTTTACAAAGATGTACAATAGCAAAAGCTATTTCTTCCTCTAAGTCAGTACCTTTATAGATAGTACAAAAGTAATTGCCTCTTTAGTATCTACTATCCCCTCTTAACCTTCCAGCTTCTTTTGGCCAGTTATATTTTAAAACCTGTCTTTTGATTTTTAAAACACATAATTTCCTTTGAATCAAATCATATTCTCCCCTTAGCAGCCACCCCGTCCCTCCCCAAGGAGATTACTTGGCAAGCCCATCAAAATGTAAAGTACAAGTGAGTACAAGGTCCCATTTTCAAATCCCCAGTTGCTTACACTTGGCTATGTGCTGGAGGGCAGCATGGTTCACCTACAGGTTATAGTGGTAGCGGTCGGAATCGAACCCATGTCCCGTGAGTACGAGACCAGCCCAGTTGCCGATTCCTTTAGATATTATAAATAAAAAAAGAAATAATATTCCCCCCTTAAATTCCTCATCCTATGAAATCTTCAACTTCTTATAAGTCTGCCTTACTACCTACTTTATCTTCTTGTAAGAAACAAATGAAGCCACTTGTTCTATTTCTTCTCGGGATGTCTATGACTCTATTGTGTGCCCAAAAAAGGAATATAGCCTCCTATTACTAACTGCATTTCCAGCAAGTCTGTTATTCATAGGACAGTTGATTGTTGTGGTTCTAATATTCCCTTATCTGTCCGTAGAGCAAAATCCTCCTGATCTTCTTCTCTCTTCTTTATTCATAGTTTAGCTTCTGTTTCCAGTCTTTAGTCATCAGTTCTATTCAACTCACCTTTTTATTCTTCTCTTTCTCTCTCTCTCTAATTTTGCATAACCTTCAGCATCTTCTTCTTCTTTCCTTATGTGCTCTTGCTCAGCTACCCTTTCTTGGGCTTTTTGATGAGCGCTCTTTTGTCATTCCTCTTCTCTCCATTATTACATCTCCCCAAAAGATCTAAGTCTTCCATAAATCTTTTCTTGTGATTAGATTTCATGTCAGTATGGCCAAGTATATTTGTGTTGGAAAATGGCTTGAAACTAGACCAAGAGGATAATGTCTCCTAATTCATTCCTCCCCAAAATGATAGTGCTAGAGCTTCTCCTTCCATTGCAACTGATCTGGAATTATGTCCGTTGTATGATCCTATCAATTATGTAACATGGGCCATGGAGCTTTGATATCTTACACTGGAGAGGCTCCAAGCTTGTGCAAATATGTTTGATAAGCAACTTCTTAAATTATGAGTTTATTAGGGACAAATTTACGTAGGAGCCTGGAGATGAGAAGGTTTAGAAGTTCCAGACACCCTTAGAGATGTGTAGCCTTCCATATCATACCAATCCCCTAGGGTACTCACTATTTGTATTGCTTCCTCGGCCATGCAAAGGTTGGTCTGCAAAATTCAGAGTGTAGAGAGGGGTGATGACATTATTACAGATCCTATGCAGGCCCCACAGGAGCACCACACACTTGGCAGGTGTCCCAAGACTTGTATGATCACATGACAGCGTTGATTCCATCATTTGAGCCCTCACAGATGATCTATAGGCATCTTCGACTCATATAGAGGCCCATGGGATCATTGGTGTGCTCCCACACCCATTGGGAGCACCACAGGTCTATTACTTGGAGAAGAAGGGGCCACCCCCTTGTCCATCACATTTTGAGGATTTTATTCATCATTATGGCACTTCTGCACACTTGGAGGGCCCCACGACATGCATCTATTATTATTTGACCTCACAAGAGGCTTATTATTTCATCTATGAGCTAGTTTGGTGGGCTTGTCACCAAAAGTTGGTTTATTTGCACATTATTTTATTTTTAGGGGCTAATGTAGGCTCATTAGCTAAATCAAACTCCTAGGTGGTGTATAAATAGGAGTTAGTTGGATTCATTTGTATCGTCACTTAACTTGGGATCTCTCTATCTTTAGAGAACTTCACATTTTTCCTTGGAGGATTATTTTTGGAAGATGGATGAATTTTGATGCATGGATTTGGGCTATTTCTATCTTGGAGCTTCTTATTAGCAAATGTGATGCTAGTTGGATATACTCTCTAACATTGTAAGTGCAATTTTAACACTATTTTCCTTGTTGCATGCAGTTGAACTTAGTTATAATTAGGGCTAATTGTTGCATGAATGAAATGTGGAATTATTATCCTAAATCCTTCTTCATTATTATCCTTGACTCCATATCCCCAAGTGAATCAAGCACTGATCCCTCAAAAGGGTGATCATTTTAAACCTTTTTCACTTGTTTCCCTTTTTTACCTAGGTCTAGCCCCATTAGGTCACCCAGGGCATCAATTTCTCGAGAAACTAGCCACAAGAAAAATTTGATCTCCTAGATACCCCTGCGTTGGTGGGTCTCCTTACTCTCCTCTGAATTTGAAGCAATTATGACGGTGGTATCTCTGGGTACCCCAAGCCCTAGCCCTAGGATCAAGTTTGCCTAAGTGTTCCCAAGGCTAGAACCTAGTAGGATCAAATTGACATCTTTGAAAGAAAATTCTTGTTTGATCCTTTCCCCTCACCTTGGCCAGGTTAAGAACATCATTGGTTGCCAAAATCCATTGCCTAACCTGGGTTGGGTTCACATGGCCTCATGTGGTCCCATTCGTCATCCAAGCTGATTTATCAAGGACTACTCGGGAATCCAAGTTCTCAAAGGATTTTAGGGATTGAGAACCTCTTTTATAGGTCTTATTCCTCTTCATCAACCCTCCAGTCCTCATCCCCTCTCCATAGAAGATCAAGTCCCTTGCTTAAAAGGCAAGCAAGTCCCACTCTTCTTTCTATCCTAAGGAAAGGGTTTCTAAGTTCACTCCACACATATTCATTGATCTATACCTTGTAAGTGACATTCCTAACTACCAGGTCTCCTCTCATCGATGAATGTCTGTAAAGAGTAGGGAGTCTTAGTTGTGGTGACAATGGGCTAAGTCTCCATCGTTGCCCTTGACCTGGCAGTTTCCCTCTTAGGAATCCCTTTTAGGTCCCTCGCAGGTTTAAGTGGTAACAATTTTGGCGTCGTTGCCGGGGACGAGACGTGTGTCTTATTCTCCATATGACAATATTGATATATCATTCTTGGCGACTCCATTAGAAGAATGAAGTCCTAGTTCTTCATTGATCTAATGCTTGTAGAGTGAAGCAAGCATTTGTTGAGGCAATTTCATTCACCCTGGCGACTCCCATGTCATCAAGAACCTAGCAACATGTTGACCACATATATTCCCGCCATAGATATGTCAGGGATCCCGAGATATCCTTCATTGAAATCCATGAAGAATATGCCAACTTTCGATGGGGATCCACATTCCGCAATCAATCACATGGTAAGGTTCATGAAGTATCTTTCAAAGCAAAATATAACTAAACCTTGTGACCAAATGGAATTGTTTGTCCTATCCATTGCCCCCAATATCGATTGGCTTGAGTCATGTAAACCAAAAACCATTCCTTTTCTTCGGATGTTGACTACGCACTTCTTGTTGCATGAAGGGCCGATTTTCCAATCTCATGAAGACATATCCCAAATGTTGGACGTGGCCCTTCGAGAAGAGGAAGTTATTGAATATGATTTTGTGCTTAAAGAAGAATGTCTTGATCATTCTCCAAATCATCATGATCAAGTGATTGATGCATACCTTGAGGATAGTGTCGAAAAAGAGATTCGTGAATTAGAAAGCATGTCCTCTAAGGATAATGAGAACAAAGATCTGGATCTCGAGAGCCTTTTAGTGTTGCAAGAATGGATGATTGAAGTCTTGCAGGCTGCATATAACTCCCAAGAGATTTTCTCCTACTATTGTGAGCAATTGGAAAGACTCTGTAACATGAAGGGTGAATATAAAAAGAGTCCTACCAATGACCTTCTTCTTGAAGAATTCTATCAAAATCATTTAGTAAATACCTTGGGTATCATTCTTCGAGAATGGATGAAGAAGGAAAAGTCTTCCATGTCCAAAGAAGAGAATGAATGGCATCCTAACCAACACCAAATATGTAGTGAAGAATGGGATGATTCTAAGGAAGATTGTCATAGTCAAAAAAATGAAGGGTCTATGAATGACTTTTGGGATGTTGATTGGGGAATTGGGTATGAATATAAAAATGAAGACCCCATAGTCTCTCAAATCCATAAGAATGAGCTCAGGAAAGAAGAAGATACTTCACCCCTTCAGAACAACAGTGTTGGCCCTTATGAACCCCTCCCTAGAAGGGTCTCTTCTTTATGTTCCAAGATGATTCAATCAAAGAAGAGCCTTCCAAAATTATGGGTAATTCTGATGACTCTAATGTGAAGGAAACAGGGGAAGAAGCTTCATTGAGCCATGCCACCGATACATGGTTTTTCTTCGTGTTTTGAGCATTCCTCCCCTTGGTATGTCCCTGCCCCGAAGATGGATGTTTGTGACAAGGTTTGTTCCCCTAGTTTTGATGAGAGCTAGTTTCCCTTATGAAAAAACAAGAATCATGGTTTTTCCCCAAATATAATGATGAGTCCACTTCTTGTTTTTCCAAAGACAAAAATAGTATCATCCTAAATATGTCTGAGTCATTTACTCCTTCTTACCCTAAGGATGATAGGCCCAAGAAAGTTCTTCATCAAAAATTCATATATTTGGTCGTTGACATTTCCATCTCCTAATTGGAGGATCAAATTAAATCCTCTTGACTAATGTCTATTCCTTCCTCCATTTTTCCTTTCTGTGGCATATGGGTCTCTTGTTTTCCAACCTCTCGCCCTCTAACGCTTAGAGTCACTATTAAGGAGGCCCACCATCACTCTTTGGAAGTCCATCGTTGCTTTGCAGACTTTTGAAAAGCATTTGACATAGTCCTACGAGAGGCATTATTCCAAAGACTAATGACATCGACATCTCTGAGACCATCCTAGCAACCATTATGACATTGTATAAGTTGGTTTTAGATTGTCTTTGAACAACCCATGGCCTTACTGACTTCATTCAAAGTACCAATGGGGTAGATCAAGGATGCCCCCTTTCACCACCTCTCTTTGGAATCTATGCTGACAAGCTAGAGTCTTTCCTCCACAAGCACATCCAGGAGAGCGATGGATGCCTTCTTTATTAAATGTTGACTTCCATACTCCTTTTTGCCAAAGATTTGATCTTGTTGGCCTTTACTCATGAGGGCCCAGAAAGACAAATTAACATTCTGACGAGCTTTTATTATCTTCAGTAGTTGATCATACATTTGTACTTCCAAGTGGAAGTGATTGAGATCACCACTATTTATAGCTACCTAGGATTCCAATTCATGGGGCATCATTTCAATAGGCATTAGGCTCTCCAACCTCAACTCAACAAAGGCTACAACTCCCTAGCCTTCATCGATAGACAATGTTTCCAAGGTAAATTTCAAGACATTTTATCTAAATTTTTCCGCATGGAAGTGATTATCAAACCCACAATCCTCTATGGTTCAAACATATGGTGATTAAACTTTGCTAAAACCAATTGGGCCTGCACTGAGAGTTCAAATCTTGCATCTCAGGTGCATCATCCAATGCAGACATATAGTTCCCTAGTCCATTAATCAATAGAAGTCCGAAGTACACCCCTTTCACCTCAAGCTTATCTTTCGTCTAGCCTCTTTGCTACATAATCAAAAGACTTGGGGACTCTGCCTTTGAGTCAAACAAGTACCCCTACCTTGCACCCTACACCTCAATGGTGCTTGCCTTGCATTGCCACATTGGTCATGCATGAGGTTGTTTTTCAAAGCCCTCTCAACTTCTCCAATCAATGACCATCTCCCCAAAGTACCTTCCCACCTTCAAGTACCCCTTGGATGTTCCTAGCCATCTCTTGCCAACTAAACAGGCATTAAATCGAGCCATCTAAGAGGACATCTACAGATTTTATGAACAGGTCACTTGGACCTCACCTTCGAAGAGCCTGGGCCCAAAGATGTCTTTCTACCATGAGCACTTCTTGGAGTTGTGGGATGGCATGATGGCATCATCATTTGAATTTTGTCCCCCATACACACAAAAGCATTGGATGCATTCACTCAGAATCCCTCTGGGCCAATTCCATGTTGGCTCTCATAGACTTCTGGTGGAGACCAATCACCATATTCCCCAATGAGATGAGATCTGCCAATACAAAACATTTCACCCACGTAAATCAGGGAAGTTGTGAACGCAAACCATAGATGATTGCCATAATAAAGAACTTGCAAGAAATATAATATTCCTTGATGGTTAAAGAAAAATCTGGCAGGCATCTTCTGCTGAAAAACAAGGAACTGCTCCGTTAATCCTTATTAATTCATAAACATACAAGGTTAACATCTCAATATCAAAATTGTATGACGACAACTCCAGGAACAAAAGGCTGCATGGATCATATATGAAAGCAAACAACTCCAAGAATTCAAATTGAGTGGACAGCAAGTCTTCAAGCTCTGTCTGCCCAGACATAAGCCTGAAACATGCAAAAAACACTAAATAATGGGATTATTCTACAGAAAACTTTGGTTTGGAATTATATTCTACCATAAATGTGATAGAATACACTTTTGTTCAGTGCATAGAAAGGGCAATAACACCACCTCCTCTCTTAATACTCTAATCACAACAGCCATTCTTGTCATATCATTTGCTTCCTTTTTATTTCTCTGACACAAAGATATAGCTTACACATAGAAATCCAACTTGCACACCCATAACAAAGACAGTAGGCACATGTGCATCCATGTACACAGAATGGCCCTTCCATCCACTGAAAAAATTAACAAAACAAAACCGGAAACCATCATTGATCTCCAGAGAGTGATTTCTAAATTATTTCCCTGAGCTTGTAGGTGATTCTCTCATTCGACATTATTTCAGCAGTCCCTGATAAACTACATGTGAACATGGCTTTTTAGAAAATGAGAATTTTATTAACTTATCTCTGCTAGAAGTAGTTTACTGAATGTATTTCAATATGACAGGAACATGAGAGGAATTCCACATTACTATATCAGAACAGTGTATATGATACATAGCTTTTATACTATATAGTCGTGCAGGCACCATGCAACAACTAAAGGGATTTTCCAATTGATAGAGCAGTACAAGTCCTGAAGTTCCTCAGCAGCCTCATTTATGGCAAAATTCAGGAAGAGGAATCAAGGGGGGTACTAGAGCTGGCTATCAGAATAGGTTCAAAACATTTAATAACGATTTCTAAATGTAAGCAATAACAACAACAGCAAATTATGCACAGTTCATACACCAGTTTGCAGAATATTACAAAATCGTAAAAGAAAGAACTAAACCACCCTACATTCTTGGTAGAACAACAAACAGGAAAAACCTGTGAGATAGGAAATAAGTTACAACCTGATGACCCGTCCAAGGTTCCATTGTCCCTTTTTCCCTCTTTCACGCTATCATCTTCCATGCCCCCTACAGTAGTGGCTGTCTCATGTGTGCCATTTAAAGATGCAGAACCTGAAGAAACTTCCTCATGCATTCCAGATTTCTTTTTTTTCTTCTTCTTTTTCTTTGCCTCGACTAGTTCCTATATATTTTCCATATTTCACCAAAGAAACAACAGAATTAATTACAATATGAAAAAAAGGTTTCCTCCAACCTAAAAACTATTCACACAAAATTTGCAGGCTCAAAGACTCAAACTGCCATGATATTATGTTGGAATGAGTGCTCTGATATTATGTAAAGAACAAGGCTCTGAATTCTGATGGTAGCAAGAAAATAATGGCTTGATAACTTGAAAAACTTATAGCCTTATACACAAGCGAATAAGAAAAGATAATGAACAAGTACATATTTCAGATAAATATGTGAGCAGAAACAATTTATGTAATAAACGGAGGCAATCTATGTAATAGATTGTAACACCATGAAGCATTGAGTGGAAAGAAGTCATCAGTTTCACTTAAGGGTCTTTGATTGTGATGCCAATGCAATAGCAAGGAAGGTGAGGAGAACAAATCTGGATGTGTAGAGTCAAATGTGTATCTTCTTGGGATATAAAAAAGGCCTTAAAGAGATGATGTTGTACAACCCCGAAATTAAGTCAGCATTTTAAAAAACAGGGCTGAAAAAGAAGTTTACGGAGCTCTTGAAGTCAACAGAGAGGATTATGCTATTGTCGATGTGATCAACATCAATGGAAAGATTGACATACAGATAGCAGACACTCACTATATTTGGGGGGGGGTTAAGCTTCAAATGATGCTAAGAAATGCTTAGAACATTTGTGGATGTTATGTTAACAAGTTGTATTAAAACTATATTGGTGAATGTTACTCTAACTAGTCGCAAGCAAGAATTTTCAGATAACCCTATTGCATACATCTCCCTTATTTGTTCCTACTTGTTTCTTGAAACTTCAATTTTTGATGAAAAACTCGTGAATATGGTCTGAGACAATATCCTTCTGTCATACATTGGTTATTGTACAAAGAAATCACAACAGTGTGTCTGTCTGTTTGCAAAGACGAGACATAAAGAATACTCTGTTGGGATATAATATTTACTTTGTCAAACATATAAGTAATGTTATGTCAACACATTTTATGACTGACTTGTGGTCGCAAGGGCTGTTTTATTGTACCATATTTCCTTCATTGTGTCCCCATGTCAAGTTATAAGTTAACCATTATAACTTATGAGTGTTATAATGGTTAATCTTGACTTACAACACCATTAGTGGGCTACTTAATGCATGCCATTAAAGGATTAATCTTGATTCTTGACTTTACTACACCATTAGTGGGCTACTTGATGCATGCCATTAATGGATTAATCCTGACTTTACTACACCATTAGTGGACTACTTAATGCATGCCATTAATGGATTAATCCTGCCTTACTACACGATTAGTAGGCTACTTAATGCATGCCATTATTGCATTAGTGTTCCACCTTTCCTTCTTTGTGTCCCCATGTCAAGATTAAGCAGGGCGGAGAAGGTTAAACTTGTGAGTGTTATAATGATTAATCTTGACTTACTACAGCATTAGTGGGCTACTTATTGCCTGCCATTCATGCGCCTCATTATGACACAACTCGCACTTTGAGATAAAGTCCTAAAACTCAAATGGAGCTTGAGTGCAACTAAAAGGGAGGCCAATGTCACCTCACCAACCCTCTTCAATTTAGCCTGGCTCTCCCCCAACTCAAGGGGGGCTTCCCTAGGGTAAGGTTTGATAGGATTTAGGGCAATGATTTTCAAGGTGATATGAAGAGTAAATCCAACAAAAAAGGTTTTCTTTTTTTCCTCAAAGCTTAAGAATAGAATGATTCGAGGACTAACAGCTAGTGCCTTTCAATTGGGCATATGAGGTCAACTAAGGGTCCTCTTTAGAATGTTATCAGTGAACCAAGGCTGACAATTAGGACAGTCCACTACAAACCCTAATAGATCACCATATTTGCTTCATAAGTTTTTTAGAAGGTCAAGGGGAAGAGTCTCCACTAGAGTTCCTCCAACATCTTTGTGTTGAAAAGTGTAACTAGGTCGTTCTTCATGTTGACTATGTAATTATCTAATTATGAAAAAGAAGAAGTCAAAATAATATATATTATTGTTGGATTTGCTTCATGGGTTTCATCAGCATAATTTATTAAATAGATGGACTTCTTCTTGATGTCCAATAGGTTTGAGTTAAGTCTAGCTATATGCTCCAGGACCTTGTGGAATAAGCTCACAACCCTCAATGTAACGTTGGAAGACAAGCTCCAAATGCAGTAAAAACAGTTGTCACCTTGCTGGAATACTCCTTGGAGAAGTCAGCCTCATAACCGTTGGACAAGTCGGCCTAAGATCAGTCACACCCATTCATACACTAGTCGGCTTAATTACAGATTGTGACAACTATAAATACCCATCTAGGCTGCGCAGAACAGAGGGACTGAAGCTCGTGTATGTCTGAAATTTGCAGATCAATCTCAGGCAGATTTGCGGATTAAATCTCAGGAACACTGCAGATAAAAATGAAGATTACAGTGTGGATTTGAAACAGAGGTGCAGGATATGAAAAGGGTGGGGATCTGAAAAAGAGATGCAGGAAAAGAAAAGGGTGCAGATCTGAAACAGAGGTGCAGGATATGAATGCGAACATCACTGAAACTTGAATGTGAATTTTGCTGAAACATGAATGCGGACTTTGCTGAAACATGAATGCAGATAAAAGGATAGTATACAGTGTGGATTTTGAAGATATGTATAAGGTATAAATGTGATTCCAGAACTAGGTAGAAGGTCTGGAAAGAGAAAGTTGAGGACAGTTTGTTTGAAGGAAGAAGCTAAGGCAGTAAGTGCAAGAAGAAAGACAGACCTTAAGGTGGGAGAAAGTGAGGAAGGTAAATCTCAGATTTACCTTCCTACAGTTCAAGCATTTCAACTACAAGCGTATGCAAGGTGAAGATCAAGGTGCTGATGCAGAACTAAGCAATTTGGTGAATAGAAGATTCAAGGTTGAAGAAGTTGAATCAAGGTCTTGGAAGAATATCTAGGTCAAGGGTCTCTGGGTCATGGTACTTGTCATTTGAATATCTATAAGAAGAATTCTTTGCTGGTTTTCCTCTCCAAGAGGGAGAGGTTTTGCCCTGGCTCTAGAAGCCTAACTTTTGTGTCTTGTGCATTTTGATAATTGACTTGATGAAAGATTAACTAAACTAAAAGAAGAAGAAGACATAAGTATCTCCAATAAGGTCATAAGTAATTATCAAGAAGAGAATTTGTATTAACCTCCAGCCCTCCAAATTCTCAACACTTTGAAAAGGGATCTATTGAAGGTAGAAAAGGGTGCACCACCACCACTAGAGTAGAACACCACATTTACAACCATTCGAGATAAAATACCACAACGAAATGAATGAAGCAACAAAACTTGTAGCTTGTAGACTTTAATGTAAAAATACACAAATGTATTTGTAAGTAATAATTTATTATATATATAAAATGTACAAGTGATGCTGAATGTTACAATGAGGCCTTGCTTATATACCTAGGCAGGTGTCCTTTCATGATTGGGCATGTGTTTTAGACGTGCCTTTTCACTTAACTTAATGACTATTTAAGATAATCATCATTTGATTATTTATTATTTACATTTAGATATATTTATTGTTATTTTATATAATTTATATTCATAACATTGCCCCTTCCTTCAAAAGCTTTGTCCTCAAAGCTTGTAGTTGTCGATTCTCTTCACGTCGGCGTTGGCCGTCTCAACATATATAATTTTCTAGTGATACTCCCTTAGAATTAGGGTTTATCCTTTTTTTTAAATAAAATAATAATTCTTCCCTTTAATTTTTTATTTTTTTAGATGTATATATATATAATTTTATTTTATAAAATAATTAAATTAATTTAATTATATTATATTAATTTAATTATTTGATTGATTACTTATGTTGTAACTATATATATAATGTGTCGATGTCTATAGCATTACGAACTATATAACATATATCTATTCTCATTGCATCCATCCATGCGATCACTTTAGAAGAGATGCATCCAATCCCGTTGTACACACATTTATCGATGTCTCTCTTAAAGATACAAAGATGAAAATGGAGATAGAGAGGCGCCCTCAACATTACGTGTATCACTTTAGATTTTCCACCATCACTTTCTTTTCCAACAGTTATATTTTGGATCTTAGATTAGATCTTCATTGCATCTTTTTGATCAAGGAGCGGCAATCTTTAGGACACCTGGCAATCTTTATAAAATGTTGCACCCGGAAATCGAAATCTTCATAACTTGAACACAAGCTCATTAACTGGTGAAACATACCGGAAAAGTCACCCCGTTTGATCGAAAAGTCGCGCCTTGTGTGGCTGTTGACAACGAAGAATAAGTGTGACTTGATCGGGCGGCTCTGTCGGCTCTGGGGAAGGTGACGGTGGACGGTGGAAGCACAAACCACGAGCTTGGGCCAAACCAAGTAGAGCCTTTCAAACTTTTTAAATACTTCATCGCTCATCAACAGATTTGAATAACTTTTCCAAAAGGTTAGAATCGTCCTCAAATCATTAATAGCATAAACATGAGGGGCTTGCGTTTCCTGGTTGTTGAACATCCTAGAGACTTGCAGTTTTTTGACATCGATATATCTGGAACGAACGAGTGAATTAACATAGTCTAGTATATGGTCCTCGTTTAGGATTTGAGAGCGGTCTTCACTTTCAAAGTACTCTTCTTGGTCGGGCTGCATATAGTTTATGTCGAACTGTACCTTGCCATTGTCGAGGTTTTGAGAATGGTTGTGCTCATTGTCGAATAGGTTTTCAAGGTCGATTTGATTGAATAAACTTCCTCTTGGACTCAACCATGCTGGATCATACATATCCTGAGGCAGTGCTTCATCGCCTGCCATTATAATGAAACAAAATCTAAGAAAATACGTGTAACAAATCTGAAGGTTGTTGCTTTGAAATGTGTTACCAGATTTTCTTCCTACACCTGTAGAGGAATTATGTCCATTGAACTGTAAATTCTTATTTGCATTTGTGTCTGGTATTTGCAACAGATTTGCTCTCTTTAATACCATTTGAAAAAACCAAGTCCTTCTCTACTGTAGTTGCTCTATCTGCCATTTTTCTTGTTTGTCTCTTGAATTTATGAGAGTTTTGGTCGATGTGGGTGTATGCATAAGCATAGCTTCCTTCCTTTCACATGTTCTGCTTGAATCAACAAGAGATATTGTTGCATTGATTTCCTTATCATCATTTTGTTCTTCATCTTTAGTTGTCATATACCCACTTGAATTATCAGTGTTATTTATATCACTTTGAAGAGATCCAAAAATCTCAAAAGGGTAGTATTGTATCAACGTAATAACATGTTTTGACCTACAAAATACTCGTCTCCAACGACTACACGTTGTCACATTTCCCTTCTTATTTTGGGTTGGGGTTGAATATCGTATGTGTCGAAAGGCTAGACAATAGTGTTGTCCAATATGTCTTCCAGCACAATACGATCGACCAAACTTTCTTTTGGATGCAAATGGATTGGATCATATAGTTTCGATGCTTCGCGGACTGCCATTTGTCATATGACTCTACTTTGAGGATGTCGAGAATATCAATAGCATCTCTGGGGAGTTGATCGAGTGCCACCCTGACCTCTTCCTCGTTGAGAGCCAATTTAACTACAAATTCATCCTCCTCAGTTGGTGGATCAAGTTTACCAACTTCATTTAAGGGGACATGTTCAACAACTTCAAATGTTTCAAGGTCATTTTCATCATTATCTTCAAAAATATCTTTTTTTTCTTCTTCCACATTTTACTTTTCATCATCATCTTCATTTGGATCATCATCTTGATCAATATCATTCTCATCAGAATCATCATTCTGATCAAAAACTTCTTCTCCTGCTTCACCTTGTTTCGTTTCTTTACCATCACTATCATCTTCCTTATTATGGATTTCTGATTTTGCACACGATTTTTCTAATCGTCGAAATGCTTCTTGAATTTTACTAAACTGCTCAAAGTATTCAGGGCGAAAACTTAATAGCATATTGTGCGGTGAACAACGTTCAAGGACTCGCATGGTTATATTGTGTGGCATGGCTCTGATACCACTAAAGCAACAAAACTTGTAGCTTGTTGACTTTAATGTAAAAATACACAAATGTATTAAGTAATAATTTATTATATATATATAAAATGTACAAGTGATGTTGAATGTTATAATGAGGCCCTACTTATATACCTAGGCAGGTGTCCTTTCATGACTGGGCATGTCTTTTAGACATGCCTTTTCACTTAACTTAATGACTATTTAAGATAATCATCATTTGATTATTTATTATTTACATTTATTTATATTTATTGTTATTTTATATAATTTATATTCGTAACAATGAAGAGATCACATACTCATCAAATCATACACAAAGGCATTCATCCATTGAGAAACATCAACAAGAAAAACAACTTCAAAAGAGTGCTCTAGCTAACCATCCATAGCACAAGAAAATGATAGAAGTCTCCAACAAAATTTTAGAAACACCAAGGGATTTCTCCCCCAAATTTTAGCATATACAGGGGTAAAGCACCCTCTTCTCTAATTAGCAAATCTAAAATACAAAAGGTGGTCAAGCCACATGTACCAAACCAACAACCCAAAGAGAAAAACATCTCTACAAATGAGGGAAAGAACTATTTTCAAGATGTAACATCCAGCGTCCAAAGACCCTCTAAAAGGTGCATCCTCCACAAAACTTCAAAACATGCCAGCAGATCCTATAAGCTTCCCACAAAGTGACATGTAGGCTTCCTAAGGCAAACTTTTCAAAGGTGATACGGCCTAATTAAGCAACGAATATAACATGCATAGGTAGACGTTTCTTCCAATGTCGAATGTTTCACTCCATAGTGCCCTTTGACCATGCAAGGAATTCTTTGGCTGCCACTTGTCTTAATTATATAAGCTATCTTTCAAAAAAAATTGAGGTTCATTGTGATGGATTACCCTTAAGATGAGCATTCTCTCTAATGTATGTATGGGTTCATCTTCCAATAGGACTCGAGTAATAGATTTCAACAATAAAAAAAAATCCCAAACAATGGAGTGCTCATTCCCTTTGGTGCCTTCAATCATGTAAGCAAAACCCTAAGTCATCTTTCATGAATCAAATTAGTAAAATTTCAAAGTCTGATGTGGCTTCCAAAGTGACAAAAGGTTCTCCGAAGTCATGAAATAAACCCTTAAAAGCATCTCCACAAGGGAACTGTGAAGTCTTCAAGGCATATCAATCTCCATCAAATGTGCAGTGGAAGCTCCTAGCTCCCTTTAAGTGGACTCATGACTTCCAAGGTGTCAGACATGTTCTCCCAAAGCATGAGGATTTTGATTAAGCAAACCTTGATGGTGCCTTCTCCAAAATGCTACAATAGAGTAACCTCTTACTTGACATCCCTTTAATTGATCCAATGATTTGCCTGATATTGTTGATCTAATATAGCTTTGTGCATGAAGCGAGCAGCAAACCATCACAAGATCCCTCCAAAGTAACACAATCTTTAAAGCATTCACACAAAAACCTTTAAGAATGCACCATTCTAGATGGATCGTTGCCCTCATTTATTGGGTTTGATAAAGGGACCTATCTTTTGTGTTCCTTCTTATTTAGATCACTGGAGATCAGCATGAATAACTGAGGCAGGACAAAATTTATGTATGCCTTTATGTCTGCTACAAGCCAACAATTTTGCTCTTAAATATGCCATAGCAAGGAATGTTGTCAATATACCAAGGGAATCCACCTAAATGCCACCTCAGAGATGTCAAAGAAAAATGTTTAGGAACACATGTTTTGACATATGTGCCAAAACAGCAATCACACGATATCTTGAAATGGATCTGAAAATAATGTGGCACCTGCCTTCTATGCTGGTCATATGGTCTAGAAAACAATGTATCGATTTGTTGTTGTTTGTAGCTTGAAAGGTGTTGAAAATTGGTAGCTCGAGGATGAATTTTTAAAAATAGAAAGTCTCAAGTATTACTTTCCAAAAATAGTAAATCACCTTGCATCAAGTATTGTTGATGGAAAATTATTTTTTTATCATCAATCAATCCTAATAGTTCAATTTCAACTAAATCATCAATATTATTATTATTATTATTATTATTAAAAATAAATTCAAGTCTCTCAATCATGAGACTCAATCATGTCATATGTAACTCCCCTCAATTAATGCATATGTTACTCTCTCGCTCTTAATGGATTCATTCATCTCTCTCTCTTACGCACCTCTTACACTCTCTTACACACTTTAATGACTTGTCATAAAAAGATTCCTCATACAAATTTTTAATGTATACGTTACACTTCACTCCTAAATGCATAAGTTACACTCCTCTCCTTTATGGCATAAGTTACACTCTTATTTTGGCATATGTAGCTCCTCCTCAAGGCATAGGAGTTACTCCCTCATGAATTTGACCTCCTTGCTCTGCTTATATATTTGTGCCTCACATCCTCACTTGATACATTTACTTGTGCTTGTGAAAGGAGAATTCGAACTTGAAAAATAAAGGGTTGGAGATTCTAGAGGAAGATTGAGAGAGAGAGAGAGAGAGTCTTGAAGAGCAAGAGCAGATCATGGAGAGCCAAAGTGATTCAGTGTTTGTGTCAACTACTGTTATCAGAGATATTCTTCATATTTGGGTGAGCTTCTTCATTCTCTCATTGTACTTTGTATCTCTGTTGAACAATTGATTTTTAATAGAAGAACCTGGTTGGGTTTTCCCCTTATGGGTTTTGCCCTGGCCATTGACCTAACTTCTCTGTGTCTTATTGAATTCTTGGTTGTCTTCCATTGTGCATATGGTTTATATTGTTTATGTTTTATCTACAATTACTTAACTTGTTTTGCAGCATAAAGAAGTTCTTGATTTAAGTGATTGTAACAGCGTAGAACATAAGAATTTCAACATGGTGTCAGAGCTTTGGTGAAGAAAAGCTTCATTTCCAGCTCTCTTTCTGCTAATATATCTCTTGTTGTCTGCTCCATTTGCAGCTCTCTTTCTGCTGAAATATCTCTTGTTGTCCACTCCACTTTCAACTCATTTTTTGCTTAAATGTATCTTGTATACGCTCAATTTACAGCGCTTTTTCTGCTGAAATATCTCTTGTTGTTCCTTCTACTTGCTGATCATTTTCTGTTGGAGTATCCCTTCTCATTTGTTGTTGAAATATCACTTGTTTCCCTTTATTTCTTACTGCTGAAATCTTATTTGTTGCTCCTTCCTTGCTACTGAAATCTTATTTTTTGCTCCTTGTTGCTGAAATAAGATCTTATTTGTTGTCCTATTTTCTACTGAAAGTCGAACCAAAATCATAGTACTTTCTTGCATCTACTCTTTCTAGCTCCTCCCTACAGATTCTTGTGACAACTGGTTGGTTGATAGTGGTGCTTCAAGGCATGTTACTAGTTATAAAGAAGTTCTCTCAAATTTGGTTGAGAGGGAGACAAATCTGAAAAATTATACTACATATCCTATAAAGGGAAATGGTTTTGTTTTTTTTATCTAGATCAAGAAGTTTTATATGTACTTGGTTTAAAATTAAGGTGTTGCATGTGTTTGATAATTATGGTTTTGGCATTTTTTGATGCATGTAAAAGTAAAGAATAGTTTTATTGATGTTTATGTATGTGCAAGAAAGTGTTGTCTTAAAAAGAAGTATAATACACAGAAGGTTATGAAAGAATAACTGATAGAAATTGAATGTTGAAGATAGATTGAATTTGATTCTCTCACATTATATAAAAAATGACATAATCTTATGGGTTTTGGTAATTTTGATATTGGAGTTTATTGACAATAGTGATTGCAGGTAAGGATCATGACTTTTGCAAAAGATGGAATGATAGTTTTCTAAACTAAGCTCTTGTGCAGCAATCAAAGATGGATTATATCTAATATCATTGCAGACAATGAATTCCATATGTATAATTATTATTACATGCCTTCACTATGGCATCAAGATCTGAAGATCTTTATAAAATTAATGGAAGACCTATACACGCGTTGATTCATGATCAATGATAAGTAATCATCAATATAAACTGTGGCACCCAAAGTTCACTCATCTTCACTATAAAGCATTACCTCATGTGAAAAAGATGGTTTCTGAAATGCCTAAGATTAGAGTGGATCATGATGGAGTTTGCCAAGTGGTGTTCAAGAAAATGCATTTCTTCTACCAATGACATATGACTGATGGACAGTGGTAAATTATAGAGGTCGGATCAAGAGGGAGCTAACATTAAAAAATAAGTATTTTCAAGTCTTATGTTGTTTCTGTGTCACTGCTCTTATTTATATTTATCTTTATAGATCATTGATTATTTTTCCTGCATGAGTATTTGAATGATTCTTTCACTAACTTCTTGATGAGGGTGCGATCAAGAAAAATAGATCTTGAAGATCATCAAGGTGTAGAATAGTGCAAGAAGAGTAAACTCCAAGAGGAAGTTGGCACAAGGATAATGATAGAGCCACTCTCACATTTAGAAAAGAAAGAAATACATGCCCCATCATCAGGTATACTTTCATTATGTTTCTTTACTTTGCTACTATCGCTCTTGCTCTTGTTCTAGGATCAACAGGGATATTTGATGAATGTGAGAACCAAGTCCTTTGTATCGAGATTGAGGAAGGTGTCGAACCATCCCATGACTTGAGTGGACATGAAGTGGACAAGAGCTCAAGACTTCTGCAAAGAAGTTGGAATCAAGAAAGAAACCATTGTACGATATAAGTTTATAACCCAAAACAAAATGGGCACTTAAGGACATTTGACTACCCTGTCTACTTTCATGTGCCAAAGGAAAAAAGTACCAAGCTGGAAGCTACAAGTAAGAAAGGTGCAATTGTTGGTTATTGTGAAAATTCTAAAGCTTATAGAATATATGTACCTGGACAAAGAAATATAGAGTTTAGCAAAGATATAACATTTGATGAAGATGTAGCTATTTGAAAATCCATAGACACTCTTCCTCCTGCTAATGTTGAAAGACGGGATGATGCCTTGGATGCACAAGAAGATCCTGAGCTTGAGCCTGATCTTGTTAATGAACCCATGGATCCCATGGACTCCTTAGATCCTTCACCATGTGCTAGAAAAAGATGATTATGGTTTTGTAACAATTTACAGGATGTTGATAGACATGTTGCTCCCCGAGGAACCTTTAGAGAAAGCAAGAAACTATGTCGGTTCCAAGAATATGTGGTAGCCATGAGAAACATTATTCAAGCTAAACCAAGCACTTTTGAAGAAGCAGTAAAAGATCAAGTGTGGAAAGATGCAATGGCTGAAGAATATGAGTCCATCATTCATAATGACGTATGGCAAGTGGTTCCAAGACCACAAGTTGTCTTTTAAATTGTTGTATAAAATTAAACATGGTACTGATGGCAGTATTGAAAATATAAAGCCAAATTTTTGGCCAAAGGGTTCTCTCAGAAAGAGGGAATAGACTATGATGAAATCTTTGCACCCGTTGTCCATTATACAACCATCCGATCTATTATGCCTCTAACTACTAGCCAAGGATGGTCCCTTCACCAAATGAATGAGAAGACTGCTTTTTTGCATGGCTTCCTCAATGAAAGAAGTATTTGTGGAGCAACCACAAGGCTTTGATGTACATGACCGGAAAACTCATGTGTGCAAACTGAAGAAATCCCTTTATGGTTTGACGCAAACTCCAAGAACTTGGTATACCCACATTGGTAGCTTCTTGATGAAGCTTGGTTTTACTATAAGTAATGTTAATCCAAATCTTTACTTCAAGACAGTCCAAGGTATGCCCTTTGATTTTGGCATTATATGTTTATGATTTATTTCTGACCGGTGGTGAACCTATTATCCTCCACTGTAAGAGGGAGTTAGCTTCTGAATTTGAAATGAAAGATCTTCATTTGATGCACTACTTTTTGGTTCTTGAAGTATGGCAGAGTCCTGGTGAGATTTTCCTTTATTAAGGAAAACATGTTGTCAAGCTACTGGAATGATTTGTCAATCAATTGGGGCATTGATGTTCTTAGTGAACACTAGACCGGACATAGGTTTCGCAGTCGATACTCTGAGCCAATATACGATTAATCCATCACATGCACACTGGATTGCTACAAAGCATGTGTTGATATACCTGCATGGGACCATCAATCTTATATTGAGATATATTGCTAAAAATGCAAAACTTCATGGATATACTGATGATGATTGGGTTGGTAACTTTGCTGAAAGAAAGTGCACTTCTAGGTGTTGCTCTAGCTTGGGATCTGCCATGATCTCTTGGATGAGCAAAAAGCAGAAGTCTATTGCACTGAGTACAGTTGAACTTGAATAAGTTGTTGCTAACATGGCTAGTTGTGAGGCAGTATGGTTGAGGAAGCTCTTTGGAGAGCTATTTGAGCAAGTTCCAGACACAACAGCTATATAGTGTGACAATAAGAGTGGGACTCGTATTGCAGAAAATCCTATGTTCCATGACAAGTCCAAGCACATTGAAATCAAATATCATTATATTTGAGATATGGCGCAAAGAGGAGTAGTGAGGCTCTATCATATTGTGACTGATGATCAAAATCGCTGACATTCTTACAAAGCCTTTACCAAAAGGAAATTTCTTGGTTTCTAGAAAGCAACTTGGACTTATGGACGTGACCCTTCCCGGAAACGGTCGCAGATGATCGAGAAGACTGAGTTGCCTTTCCCCCCTGTTAGAGCTCACAGGATTAGGGAATGATGCCAGAAAGATCCTGAGGATGAGAGACCTCTTGTGTAGTGTGTACCATAAGAGTAGGCCTCAGTATGCATCTGACCCACAGTTTGGGACATGGGAAGACCCACCTATCTGACCAATAGGTGAAGTGAGACTTGTCTGTGTGAATTTTCTAGGATGCAAGTGTTCCACCACTTGATGTTTAATGAGCCTTGTGTTGAGATTTTGGGTTGCATCGAATGTGCTCTAGCTCTTAAACTTTATGGAGGGGCTAAAACAAATTAGATCTCCAAGACACAGAAACCATTGTGTCCTATAGTGTCCAATCGTGTCCCATCAAGAAACCATCGTGTCCTATCGTGTCCCATCAGGACACCATCGTGTCCCGATCGTGCCCTGATTTTGGGACACCTGTCCAACTTTTATGAGTGCCACACGACCCATAAAGGATCGTTTTGGCCCATTTCAACTTCACATTTCACTCTCTCTTGATGTAGGTTTGTTGTGGGTGTGTGGGAGCGAAGAGCAAAGGGTGTGGGAGCATTTTGGAGGTGATTCAAGCAACAAGAAAGTGCATTTTGTCTCTTATTTTTTTTGCATTTTTATTACAGCAGTTTGCATTTGCATTTTTTCTTTATTTTTCTACAGCATTCATGGCTCAATCCAATAAGTGGAAGAATGTCCCCATTGGAGATGCCCCTCCTGTTCCAATTTCATCAAGGTCTGCAAGTGTTCCCTCTATTGGAATTTGGGGCTGCAACAACAACTTCAAATGTTGATGGAAGACAACAACCTCAAGATAACAAATATCCCTTGTGGAAATATGTCACAAGAGAGCAAGGACCAGGCAGCAAAGGAGAAGGATGCAGCAGAGGAGAGAAGTGGTAACCATGATGATGACAGCGATGTTGATTTTGATGATGA
The DNA here is from genome assembly GCA_034641835.2 of Pinus albicaulis. Taxonomy (NCBI): domain Eukaryota; kingdom Viridiplantae; phylum Streptophyta; class Pinopsida; order Pinales; family Pinaceae; genus Pinus; species Pinus albicaulis. Next base: position 492,011,952 of record CM076574.1, read on the forward strand.
AGATTGATGACTCATGAGCTACCTATTGCCTTGAGGCTTGTAGCTGTTATGTATTTGCTATTTCTATTTGTCATTGGCATTTCTACTACCGATGTAACACAATTTGATTTTGATGACTCAATCAGAAAACTGCGGTATCTTGTCTTTCTCCTATTGGATCATTGATGAATATGTCACAATTGTATTTGTATGCATAATGTTACTTTGTAAAACTTACATCTAGATGAAGATCTATGTTTGAATCAATGAATTTATATCATGAATGAGAATTTGTGTAAGATATATATATATATATAACGTGTCCTAATGTGTCTTGTTCCAAGGGATCAACGTGTCTGTGTCTAACACTCAAATCCTCGTGTCCTTCGTGTCTCGTGTCCCCGTGTCATGTGACTTAGGTTTGGAGTGAAACGGAAGGCAGAAAAATCCATAAAGATGTATTTGTTCATAAAATCTTTAATAGGAGACTTGGTAAAAAAAAAATTGCATGAAATATAACTCTTATTTTATTATTTTAACTATTATTTTATTATCTTCCTTGGGAGTCCCATTTTAGACCTCAAAATTTCTCTAATGAATCGTTATACTTTTTAAATGGCCAACACAAAAAGATAGATTTTTCTTGCTTAATTTTATGATACGAAAGCATATCACGAAAGCACATAAACAACATATTGACTACATATTTACATTAAACTATTTACGATGCATTAGTGTTCATCACATTTTCTCTTGATTGTTGAATACCTTTTGCAGCAAAAAAATATAATAGTCTTTTAAATCAAGATACCATAGCCGTTAATAAACTTGTTTATTCCATTTTTTACACCGAAAGATAAGAATGACATCAATGTTAAAAATAACATCATTGCATATGCATTCAAATATATGCAATCAAATGACTACACAAAATCACGATAAAGCCCCAAAATAGAAGTCAAAAACACAAAGAAAAAACTTCAAGATCAATGATATATTTAAGTTAGAAATAATAAAAAATTATCACAAACTTATCCTCAATTTCAGGAAAAACGTTGGCGCGCGCTCTATTGTTCAAACTGGTTAAACGCGGGTGACATAACAGCAACCAAATGGTCGCCATGGCTCCAAAAGGGGGACCCGAGGCTCCACTTCCACCCCCACCAGAGATCCAGGCGTTCAAAAATCTGATTGCTTCCAGCAACAAGCAACCCCCATTTGCCTCTCAGCAAAAAATTGTAAAGACGCTGGAAACCATTCCTTCAGTGGCCCTCCCAATCGAAGAAACGTGCAAAGCTACCCTGAACCTGGCTGAAAGAGGAATCATCGAACAGTTTACAGGCCTCTGGCCCTCGCCCAAAGCAGTGGATGACTGGGTGAAGAGGAACTGGATTCCCTTAGTCTCTCAAGGTATCAAAAGTCATTTTGTAGGCAAAGGATACTTTGTGTTTGTTTTTGAAAATGCGGAAGACAAGAGCCTTATCTTCAAAAACGGCCCATATTTTATGGGACCCTAGGGAATGTATTTAAATAAATGGAAACCAGATTTCAACCCTTCCCAAGATGTCCCTTCAGTTGATCCAATGTGGGTTTGTCTCCCACACCTCCCATTGCTTTGCTGGAACCAGAAATCTCTCCAAACCATAGGCAACTCACTTGGAAAGTACATTGATCAGGCAGTAAGGAAAGACCAATACTCATGTGCCCATATTTGTGTCGAGGTGGATTTGGAAGTCGAGCTCCCTGAAGCAATCAAATTAATGGTTGCTGGCTGGTCCCATATCCAGGACCTGGATTATGAGCAGCTTCCTTTTAAATGCAGACATTGTCACGGCTATGGCAACTTTGCAAGGCACTTCAAAAAGAAGGCGGAAGAAGAGAGTGAGAATGCGAAAGGAGATCAATGGACTTTGGTCCAAAAAGCTACCACGACGAAAGCAAAAGGAAAAGGAACCAAAGCAACAGCATAAGCCCAGACTCTTGGGACGAAGAGCAACGCCTCCCCTCTGGCTGAAACTGAAACACCTAATGAAGAGCTCATCACCCCTACAGGACCATCAGTAACAACTCTGGAAGGCATAGATCAGCAGAATGCTTCTTCCTCTCTAGACAAAGGCATTGAAGAAACAGCCCCCTCTGGAGCATTCCCAGGTGCATCCTCTTCACCCTCTTATGCTAATATGATCAGGAAGAAGTCTATAGAAAACTTCTGCTCCTCGGAGGATGAATCCTTCGAGAGACCATTGAAAAAAGTGGGAAGGAAATCTCATAAAAAAACCAGAGAAGAAGAAGAAGAATGGCAAAAAACTCAAGGAAGTCAATCTACAATTGAAATGTCCATTGGGAGGAACACCTGAACAAGGCCTCCGAAGGGAGGAGCATCCTATCCCCCCATTAGTAAATAAAGAAATTAGTCTCTTGGAATTCCGAAGGCTTAGGGAACCCGTTGAAAACTGAAGCTAGCAAAGACCTCTTGAAAATCAAACCCCCAGAAATCCTCATGCTCCAAGAGACTAAAATCGAAGGGGACACCCTTCTAGACATCAGCAAATCGAAATGGAAGTAAATCAGAGGGAAGGTTGTACGCGCAAGGGGCTCCTCAGGCAGAATAGCCACTCTGTGGTCGGAGGAACAAGTACAATTGGTGAACTCCTTCGAGACCCAACACTGGATCTTCACTGAGTTAAGGCACATCACAAGTAGGTTGACCTTTGCTCTCTTCAATCTTTATGTTCCTGTGCTATACGCTGAAAAAAGAGATTGCTGGAAATCTCTCTCTGAATTTCTAGATCTCCATTCTCCCAAGAACATTATTCTTGCTGGAGATCTAAACATAGTCTTAGATTTGAAAGAAAAAAGAGGTGGCAGCTCCAACAGGAATCAAATGCTTCCCATTGTGGAAGACCTTGTGCTCCAATGGGAACTCCTGGACTTCAAACCTTCGAGAGGTCTCTACACTTGGTCCAACAATAGAGTTGGCTCAGATCACAGCTCAGCTCGCCTTGATCGATTCCTGGTGCAGAGTTCATTGTTGTTGGAGCAAAGGTTAATCTCTTCCAAAATCCTCCCTAAGCTTACCTCTAATCACAAACCTATTCTGCTCCTCTTGGAAGAGGAAGAGAACCTGGGCCCTATTCCATTTCATTTCACCCTCTATGGAGTGAGAGAGAAGGGTTTCTTGATACTGTCCTTTTGGCCTGGACCAAATCAATCATTGGATCCCCAAGATATGCGTGGGAGCAAAAGCTCAAGGCAACAAAATATGCTCTGAAAGAGTGGATCAGAAAACCAAAACAAACCCCAACCTGCCAGAGGAAAGAAGCAGTCCAGCAGTTGGAATACCTGCAAATGGAAATGGATAAAGAGACCTCTATGGAGCTAGAAAAGGAACAAATTGCTCAAAGGAACACCTATAGCTCCTTCTGCACTGAAAAAGAATATTGGAGGATCAAGTCCCAAAGCTTGTGGCTAAAAGCTGGGGACCGAAACACTACTTTCTTCCATCGACAGTATAGAGCACGCCTTTCACGAAACCACATCTCAGAAATTACCACTTTGGAGGGATTGGTTTACAAAGGGTCTGACAATATCAAAACAGCTGCAGAATCTCACTTCCAAAAGCTATTCAAGAAAGACAATGATAACAGTGAAGAGGACACAAAGGACTTCCTCACTCACATCCCCTCCCTAGTCAGCAGTGAGGACAACACCAATCTAATGAAGCCTTTCACCGACAAAGAAATTTGCAGAGTTATTTGGTCAATGGAACCAGACAAGGCCCCTAGCCTAATGGTTTCTCAATCCATTTCTACAAAATCTGCTGGGAAATTATCAAAGCAGACCTGTTGAGAATGAACAAAGGTTTCCAGAATAAAAAGCTAAGGTGGGGGGAGGCATCAACTCCACCTTCTTGGCCTTAATTCCAAAAGAGGTGAACCCCAGATCCATTGAAAGATTCAGGCCCATCTCCCTCTGTAACGCATCGTACAAAATCCTCACCAAGCTTCTGGCCAACAGAATCAAACCTTTGCTAGGGAACCTAATTTCCCTCTCTCAAGGTGGGTTTATCAAAGGCAGGCACATCATGGATAATGTCATTCAGGTTCAGGAGGCAATGCATTCCAGACACCAACGAAAAGAAAAAGGCATGTTGATCAAGCTTGACATGGCAAATGCCTTTGACAGGGTAAACCTCTCTTTCCTCTACAAAGTTCTTCTCACCTTTGGGTTCTCGTCTGACTTCGTCAATCTGATCAAAGCCTGCACTGATAAGCCCTGGATCGCCCCACTAGTCAATGGTAGACCCACCACCTATTTTCAAGCCTCGAGGGGATTAAGGCAAGGCTGCCCCCTCTCCCCATTCTTGTACATCCTAATGGCTAACTCCCTCAGCAGAAAACTGATAGATGCAAAAATTACAAGGACTATTACAGGCTTAAGAGTGCAAAACCGATTGGACCCCATCAACCATGCGTTCTTTGTTGATGATTCTCTTCTGTTGGGAGGTGTCTCACTACGGATTGCTTCCAACATAACATCAATCCTACACGGCTTCTGCAAGGCATCAAGTGCCCTCATCAATGAAAGGAAGAGCGCATTTTATGGGTGGAACGTTGATCAGCAAGTCATCAATCGAATCGCACTCCTCCTAGGCTTTGCTGGCCACGTTTACTGGGAAAAAATAAAATATCTTGGCCTCCCCCTAATGCTAGGAACCAGCAAGAATGCGCTGTGGGATGAGGTATTATGCAAATTAAAATCGAAAATTGCCTCATGGGGAGGCTACTGGCTCACTACAGTCGGCAAATTAACGCTCATAAAATCAGTCCTCTCGGCCTTGCCAATATATCAGGCCTCCTTCCTTCTGGCTCCCAAGTCACTCACAGAACAAGTGTCCAAGCTCACCCGTGACTTCCTCTGGCGGGGTGGGAAGGGTAACCAATCGAAGTTTCATCTTGTCAACTGGGATATCGTCATACGTCCGATATTGGAGGCGACCTACAGATCATAGACCCCTCAACATCAAACATATCGCTTCGCAGCAAAATCTTATGGAAAATTTACAATGACTCCAAGCATCCAGTCAGCCAAATCTTGAAAAAGAAGTATGTGGCAGGAACAACACTGAGGAAAATGCAATTCGAAAACACCTCCAAAGGATCACTAATATGGAACCTCTGCCGGAAAGGAATTAACTTCTTTAAAAATTACCTCTACCGCATTCCTAGAAACGAAAAAAACACTCTATTGTGGCAAGACAGTATCATGGGACACCCGCCACTTGCAGACTCTGAAGCTATAAGAGGGATCCAAGAATGGTTGGAACAAAAAAACATCACCAGACTTGAAGAAATTTCCTCTTGGGATGAGAAGGGGAATTGGCTCTCTTGGATCTTCCCCAAAGCCCCAGATCATCTACTAAATCAATAGAATATGCTCAAAGAAGAGTTGGTTGACTCTGCCCCAATCCACAAGTAGGTCGCGGACTCCTAGGGCTGGGGAAACACAGGAAATTACACTGCTGCAATCAGATTCTGGTATCTACAACCTCAGAGAGTGACGAATCACCCTGCCATCTTCTGGAAACAGGTTTGGGATCCCTTCTGCATCCCTAAAATTAATTTCTTTTTTTGGGTTTTAATGCATAAAAAGACTCTGACAGGTGAAAACCTCACAAAAAGAGGCATCCTCAGACCCCATAGGTGCACCCTCTGCAAGAATGATCTTCAAACAATGGGCCATCTTTTTGTAAATTGCCCCTTCGCAAAAGAAGTGTGGAATCTCATCCTCCACGGCCTTAACGTCTCCGCCCCTATTCAGACCTTTGTGGTAGAACTATTCTCTAATTGGAAGGGACGATATCCCCATCAGATCCCCAGCAAGTCTCTATGGCTCCGAGTTTGGCAAAACATCCCCAAATACATCTGTTGGAAATTATGGATTGCTAGGAATGAACAAGTCTTCAACAACACCATTTGGAATCCCCCGACGGTGGCAGCCAAAGCTAAAGCTCTCCTCCTTGAGACAACATCCCAACACTCTCACAAATCTACAATCACCCTTCTCCCAGAAGAAAAGAACTGGTTATGTTCCTTCATCTTCAAAGACAGGAATCAACCTCCATCTAGTCCCACCATCAGTCCAAGATGGCGCATAAGGGATCCGGACAAAATATTCCAAACATGGTGGAGGAAGCAGGGTAAAGCAACAATCTTCTTTGATGGTGCCTCTAAAGAAAATCCTGGGATTTCAAGTGCAAGGGGCGTGATCTACTCCTCAGATGGCACAAGAGACAGGTTCAACTGGGGCCTCAGGCAGAGAACAAATAACCAGGCAGAAATTCTCGAATTGACAAAAGCTGGCCAAATAGCTCGGGATAAAGGCATTATCGAAATCCAAGCTTTCGGGGACTCAGAAATTTTGATAAAAATGATAAACTCGAAGGACCAGTTTAACAATCCAATACTAAACAAGAGCCTTCGAAGGCTAAAGTACATTATGGCAGACTTTGCCTCAAATAAATTTTTTCATATACTCAGAGACTCAAACAAGGAAGCAGATAGCTACGCAAACAAAGGTTGCATCCTCCCGCAAGGAGCCTTCAGCATTAATGATGAACCCCCATCTCAAAGCCCAATTTCATAAATGAGCATTGAAGACTCGCATGTAATAGAAGCTGGTTGAAGCTATGTATTGATGGTTGTTTAGGCTCCGGCCCAACCAGTCCTTCACTATAAATAAAAATAACCATTTCAGTTAAAAAAAAGTTAGAAATAATGGAAAAATGTTAAGCCCATTACTCAACATCACATAAAGATCCACACCAAATCTATAGTGGAGAGCCCAATCTTATCAGAACCAAACCAGTGACTGAACCAGTCAACCCCCCGAACCATGACCCAGTCAGAACCATAACACACATAAAATATTCAAGTTTTAAAGAAAAACATATATATTCGTGTACATCCGTATGAATCCAAACCATTTATACACAAATATGCAAAAGTTCTCATTTATATATCAAGTAAGAGCGCATAACCGCGCACATAAGCAAAATAGCATTTAGTGCAATACATCTCTCAACCAAAAATACATCAACAAATAGGCTCTAGATGGCCACTAGCATCAAGAAAAAAGCATGCTACGACAAATATCTACATATCATCAAAATCATTGCCTATATTGGGATCTTAAACAACATTATCACCCTCTAAGCATTAAAATAAGATAGAAAACGCTTAACATGCCAAATCGAGATTTTGTTTGAGTGATGGGTACATTTTTACTAGGTCATGATAGAATAGTTTAACAATAAATACCACTAACATCAAGGTACACAGAGGACTTGGTGCTCTTGAATAAATGTTAGTTCCATACCCTCGTACATGATAGAAGCTAATGGAAATGTTGCAATCTCCCCAATCCTAAAAACCTAAAAATTGTTAAGTCTATTGGGTTTTGAGGTGGGATCTAAAATTCTACTTTCTCCATATGAAATCCAATAAGATTGAAACCATTATCAAACATCTTTTTTTTTTAACTGAAACGGTTATTTTTATTTTTATTTATAGTGAGGGATAGGTTGGGCCGGAGCCTAAACAACAATCAATACATAGTTTTAGCCAACTTCAAATACAATCGAGTCATCAAAACTCATTTACAGAATTGGGATTTGAGATGGGGGTTCATTGTTAATGCTGAAGGCTCCTTGCGGGAGGGAGTTGTCTTTGTTTGCGTAGCTATCTGCTTCATTGTTTGAGTCTCTGAGTATATGAAAAAATTTATAAGAGGCGAAATCTGCCATAATGTACTTCAACTTGCGAAGGCTCTTGTTTAGGATTGGCTTGTTAAACTGGTCCTCCGACTTTTTTTTATCAAAATTTCTGAGTCCCGGAAAGCTTGGATTTCTCTAAAGCCTTTATCCCGAGCTATTTGGCACGCTTTTATCAATCCGAGAATTTCTACCTAGTTATTCATCCTCTGTCCGAGTCCCCAACTGAACTAGGCTCTTGTGCCTTCCGAAGAGTAGATCACTCCCTCTGCACCTGATATCCCAGGGTTTCCTTTGGAAGCACCGTCCAAGAAGATTGTTGCTTTACCCTGCTTCCTCCACCATGTTTGGAATATTTTGTTCAGTTCTCTTATGCGCCATCTTGCACTGATGGGGGTTCTAGCTGGAGCTTGATTCCTGTCTTTGAAGACAAAGGAACCCAACCAGTGCTTTTCTTCTGGAAGAAGTGTGATTGCAGAATTATGAGAGTATTGGGAAGTTGTCTCCAGGAGGAAAGCTTTAGCTTTGGCAACCACCGTCGAGGGATTCCATATGATGTTGTTGAAAACCTGTTCATTCCTAGCAATCCATAATTTCTAGCAGACGTATTCGGGGATGTTCTACCAAACTCGAATCCATAGTGACTTGTTGGGGATAGCATGGGGATACCGCCCCTTCCAATTAGAGAATAGTTCTACCACAGAGGTCTGAATAGGGGCAGAAACGTTAAGACCGTGGAGGATAAGCTTCCACTTCTTTTGCGAAGGGGCAGTTTACAATTAGATGGTCCATTGTTTCAAGATCATTCCTGCAAAGGGTGCATCTATGGGGTCCAAGGATACCTCTTTTTGTGAGGTTTTCTCCTATCAGAGTCTTTTTGTGCATTAAAACCCAAAAAAAGAAGTTGATTTTAGGGATGCAGAAGGGGTCCCAGACCTGTTTCCAGAAGGTAGCGGGGTGATTCGACACTCTCTGTGGTTGGAGATAACGGAATCTGATTGCTGCAGTATAATTTCCTATGTTTTCCCAGCCCCAGGAGTCTGTGGCCTGCTTGTGGATTAGGGAAAAGTCAGCCAACTCCTATTTTAGCATATTATGTTGGATTAGCAGAAGTTCTGGGGCTTTGGGGAAGATCCAAGAGAGCCAATTCCCCTTCTCATCCCAAGAGGAAATTTCTTCAAGTCTGGTGATGTTTTGTTGTTCCAGCCATTCTTTGATTCCTCTTATAGCTTCAGAGTCTGCAAGTGGCGGATGTTCCATGATACTACCTTGCCACAGCAGTGTAGATTTTCCGTTTCCAGGAATGCGGAAGAGGTAATTTTTAAAGAAGTTAATTCCTCTCCAGCAGAGATTCCATATCAGTGATCCTTTGGGAGTGTTTTCAAATTGCATTTTCCTCAGCGATGTTCCTACTACATATTTCTTTTTTAGGATTTGGCTGATCGGATGCTTCGAATAATTGTAAATTTTCCATAAAATTTTGTTGCCTAACGATATGTTTGTTGTTGAGGGGTCTCTGATATATGGGCCGCCCTCCAATATCGGACGTGTGACCATATCCCAGTTGACAAGATGAAACTTCGCTAGATTGCCCTTCCCACCCCTCCAGAGGAAGTCACGGATGAGCTTGGACACATGTTCAGTAATAGACTTGAGAGCCAGAAGGAAGGAGGCCTGATATATTGGTAAGGCCGAAAGAACTGATTTTATCACCGTTAACTTGCTGGCGGTGGTGAGCCAGTAGCCTCCCCATGATACAATTTCCGATTTTAATTTACATAGTACCTCTTCCCACTGAGCGTTCTTGTTGTTTCCTAGCGTTAGGGGAAGGCCGAGGTATTTTATTTTTTCCCATTTAACATGGCCAGCAAAGCCTAGGAGAAATATGATTCGGTTGATAACTTGTTGATCAATGTTCCAACCATAAACTGTGCTCTTCCTTTCATTGAGGAGGGCAACCGATGCCTTACAGAAGTTGTGAAGGATAGCTTTGATATTGGAAGAGATTTGCAATGAGACACCTCCCAGCATAAGAGAATCATCAACAAACAACGTGTGGTTGATGGGATCCAATCTGTTTTGCACTCTTAAGCCTGGAACAGTCCCTGCAATTTTTGCAACTGTCAATTTTCTGCTGAGGGAGTCAGCCATTAGGATGTACAGGAATGGGGAGAGGGGGCAGCCTTGCCTTAATCCCCTCGAGGCTTTAAAATAGGTGGTGGGTCTTCCATTAACAAGAGGGGCAATCAAGGGCTTATTTGCGCAAGCTTTGATCAGATTGACGAAGTCAGAGGAGAACCCAAAGGTGAGAGGAACTTTGTTGAGGAAAGAGAGGTTTACCCTGTCAAAGGCATTTGCCATGTCAAGCTTGATCAGCATGCCTTTTTCTTTTCGTTGGTGGCTAGAATGCATTGCCTCCTAAACCTGAATGACATTATCCATTATGTGTCTGCCTTTAACAAACCCACCTTGAGAGAGAGAAATTAGGTTCCCCAACAGAGCCTTGATTCTGTTGGCCTTAATCTTTCAAAGGATTCGGGGTTCACCTCTTTTGGAATTAAGGCCAAGAAGGTGGAGTTAATGCCTCCCCCTAGCTTAGCTTTATTCTGGAAACCTTTGATCATTCTTATCAGGTCAGCTTTAATAATGTCCCAGCAGATTCTGTAGAAATGGATTGAGAAACCATCAGGCCCAGGTTCCTTGTCTAGTTCCATTGACCAAATAACTTTGCATATTTCTTCCTTAGGGAAAGGCTTCATCAAATTGGTGTTGTCCTCACTGCTGACTAGGGAGGGTATGTGGGTGAGGAAGTCCTTTGTGTCCTCTTCACTATTATCATTATCTTTCCAAAATAGCTTTTGAAAGTGAGATTTTGCAGCTATTTTGATATTGTCAAACCCTTTGCAAACCAATCCCTCCGAAGTGGTAATTTCTGAGATGTGGTTTCGGGAGAGGCATGCTCTATACTGTCGATGGAAGAAGGCAGTGTTTCAGTCCCCAACTTTTAGCCACAAGCTTCGGGACTTGACCCTCCAATATTCTTCTTCAATGCGGAAGCAGCTATAGGTGTTCCTTTGGGCAAGTTGTTCCTTCTCTAGCTCTGTAGAGGTGTTGTCTCTTTTATCCATTTCCATTTGCAGGTCTTCCAGTATATGGACTGCTTCTTTCCTCTAGCAGGTTGGGGTTTGTTTTGGTTTCTTGATCCACTCTTTCAGGGCATACTTTGTAGCTTTGAGCTTCTGCTCCCACAGATAGCTTGGGGAACCATTGACTGATTTGGCCCAAGCCAGACAAACAGTATCAAGAAACCCTTCTCTCTCACTCCAAAGAGGGCTGAAACAGAATGCAATAGGACCGAGGTTTTCTTCCTCTTCTAGGAGAAGCATAATAGGTTTGTGATCAAAGGTAAGCTTCGGGAGGATTTTGGTAGATATTAACCTCTTCTCCAACAACAACGAACTCTGTACCAAGAAGCGGTCAAGGTGGGCTGAGATGTGTTCTGACCCAACTTTGTTGTTGGACCAAGTGTAGAGGCCTCTCGAAGGTTTGAAGTCCAGGAGGTCACATTGGAGCACAAGGTCTTCCACAATGTGAAGCATTTGATCCCTGTTGGAGCTGCCACCTCTTTTTTCTTTCGAGTCTAAAACTATGTTTAGATCTCCAGCAAGAATAATGTTTTTAGGAGTGTGAAGATCTAGAAATATAGAGAGAGATTTCCAGGAATCTCTTTTTTTAGCATATTGCACAGGAACACAAATATTGAAGCAAGCAAAGGTCAACTTACTTGTGATATGCCTTAGCTCGGTGAAGATCTAGTGTTGGGTCTTAAAGGAGTTCACCAAATGTACTTGTTTCTCTGACCACAGAGTGGCTATTCCGCCTGAGGAGCCCCTTACGCTTATAGCCAACCCTGCATTTTTCTTCCTCTTCAATTTGTTGATGTCCAGTAGGGTGTCCCCTTCGATTTTAATCTCTTGGAGCATGAGGATTTCTGGGGGTTTGATTTTCAGGAGATCTCTTATTGCTTCAGTTTTCAATGGGTTCCCCAGGCCTCTGCAATTCCAAGAGACTAATTTCCTTATTTACTGGTGAGGGGATTGGATGCTCCTCCCTTTGGAGGCCTTGTTTTGGTGTTCCTCCCAATGGACATTTCAATTGTAGATTGACTTCCTTGAGTTTTTTGTCATTCTGCTTCTTCTTCTCTGGTTTCTTTATGTGATTTCCTTCCCCCACTTTTTTCAGAGGTTTCTCGAAGGATTCATCCTCCAAGGAGCCAGAGTTTTCTATAGACTTCTTCCTGGTCATTTTAGCATAAGAGGGTGAAGAGGAAGCACCTGGGTTTGCTCCAAGGGGAGTTGGTTCTTCAATGCCTTTGTCCTAAGTGTAAGAAGCATTCTGTTGATCTATGGTTGCCAGAATTGTTACTGAGGGTTCTGTTGGGATAATGAGCTCTTCATTCCGTGTTTCGGTTTCAGCCAGTGGGGAGACGTTGTTCTCTATCCCAATAGTCTGGACTTATGTTGTTGCTTTGGATCCTTTAGTGCTTCCTTTTCCTTTTGCTTTGGACGTGGTTACTTTTTGGACCAAATTCCATTGTTCTCCTTATGCATTCTCGCTCTCTTCTTCCGCCTTCTTTTTGCAGTGCCTTGCAAAGTGGCCATAGTCGTGACGGTGTCTACATTGGAATGGAAGTTGCTCATACTCCAGCTCCTAGATATGGGACCAGCGAGCAACCATTAATTTGATTGCTTCAAGGAGCCCAACTTCCAAATCCACCTCAACACAAATGCGGGCACATGCTTATTGGTCTTTCCTTACTGCCTGGTCAATGTACTTCCCAAGTGAGTTGCCTATGATTTGGAGAGACTTCTGGTTCCAGCAATGCAATGGGAGGTGTGGGAAGCGAACCCACAGTGCAACAGCTGAGGGACAGCTTGGGAGGGGTCAAAATCTAGGTTCCATTTATTTAAATACAGTCCCTGGGGTCCCATAAAATATGGGTTGTTTCTGAAGATAAGGCTCTTGTCTTCTGCATTTTCAAAAACAAACACAGAGTATCATTTGCCTACAAAATGACTTTTGATTCCTTCAAAGACTAAGGGAATCCAGTTCCTCTTCACCCATTCATCCACTGCTTTGGGCGACGACCAGAGGCCAGTAAACTGACCGATGAGACCTCTATCAGCCAGGTTCAGGGTAGCTCTGCACGTTTCTTCGATCAAGAGAGCCACCGAAGGAATGGTTTCCAGCTTTTTTACGAAATTTTGTTGAGACGCAGAAGGGGGTCGCTTGTTGCAGGAAGCAATTAGAAGTTTGAACGCCTCAATCTCCGGAGGGGGAGGAAGGGGAGCCTCGGGTCCCCCTCGTGAAGCCATGGTGGTCGGCTGGTTGCAGATAGGTCACTCGCGTTCATGCAGTTTGAACAACAAAGCGCGCGCCGAGTTCAAAACCTTTTTAGCAAAAACAAATAATTTTGGCACCCACCGTGGGCCTTGAACCCTAGAAAACCTGAATGGAGAAAGCACCCATAGCAATGTCTACAGGAATAGCGAAGAGTCGATCAAGCGAAGAGCCGAAGGGTCAAAGTTGCGAAGTGCCGAAGAAACCAAATTCGTTTGAAACCATTATCAAACATCTTGAAACAATTAACGGTAATGTTAAAAATATAAGTAAAAAAATGACTTTTACTTTAAGAATTTAACATTACTATTAATTACAAAGCATTAGTAGGGCCCTAAGGTTGAATATTAGGCTACACCACTCATAAATTATTGTTTTTTTTAAATTGTGTTTAGAGGGTCCTTGATTGCATTGTACAAAACCGATCAGTTCAATGAAAAAAGGTCGGCTCAATACCGAACCAACCTTCTCCGATTCCAAAACACTGACCAGACTGGTTTTGGAGTCAAAACGACTAGACCGGCTGGTTCCACTCGTTCCAATCCAGTTCTAATAACTTTGGGAGAAACCCTCATCAAGTAGAGAACTCTAATTTGAATAACAATGCTTTATTCTTGTGTGTGCCTTGGTGTGTTACAATGGGGTACAATACACTTCTAGTATAGTGATTAGCTCTAACATTAATACCACATTAACTTCAAACCATTGGGACATCTTCTAGCCATTATAATAATAAGGGAATCATAATAATAAGAGATCATTAAGGCCACCTTCTAATGACCACATTAATAACAAACTATTAGGGCCTTAATGTCAAATATCTCAATATTATCTAACATATCCCCAACACCATTCCTTAAGGTTGACCTGGGCCACAAATAAGGAATGTTGGTAAAAAGGATATTGACCAAGCAAATATTACATCCCAACATTCCCCTTTAACATTCACTTTGGAAAGCAGGGAACAAGTGAGGGGGAGGGTCGGTCATCTTCAATCCCAAAAAAATCCAAAAATAAGGTTCTCCTGGTGGTAAAGAAATTCCACAAATCCGCCAACAACCAAGTTAAGGCAATAGCATTGTATCTAGCAATAAAGATACTCAAATCAAGAGGTATCGAGAACCTTACTATAAGGAGGGATTCCTTAATCATAATCTGACATATGTGAAATCAATCCAACTCTCAAAATACTTTTATATCAAGACTAATATATAGCCCAAGGGATGACAAGTAGTTTCAAATCCAGTGGGGGCGGATATTAGAGAATAAATATATTTTGGCCCTATTACCATGTACATAAAGGGGTAACCCTAGGAGAAAAAATTTCTTCTGAGATGCATATTTCAGGCCAACAGCCTCATATGATCCTCAAATAACAACTTCTCAAATGCCTCTTGCCCACTCATTAGTCACTTCGACTACTTGACTTGATTACTCACCAAGAGTAGGTATGTCAATGACAATGAGGTACATTAGCCATTATTTCAAAAGAAGTGCTTATATTTAATATGTTAGGCATCTACGTAAGGATCATAGGATGAAATCATATAATGGACCATGATGCTTGGAAATTATGCATGTTTCCTAGTTTTACCTTAGCGAACATTCTTTCCCCCAATTCAAGTGTACCACTTGGGATTTTTCTTTAATTTCCTGGAAGGAGCACGAATAGGAAGCCTTAATAAAGTAGTGTGCCCATTTCCTTCCATAATTAACACTTGCCACTTTTCCCTAATCCGTTGTCCCTTCTTTTGTTTGGTTGTTGTTAGTCACTTGTATTGGTTCCTTGTTTACCTCATCTTATGAGAAGAGGGGCATGGAAATTTCCCACAGGTTGATACAACTATAAAAGGAATGAAAGATAAAAGCATGTGCCAATTGTTAAAATGCAAAAAATGTGGCAAGGGACGAATAATGATTAAAAACCAATTTAAGTTGAGCTCTGCCCCCTCACGTTAGGCCATCACCCTAGTCTCATGTTTATCACACCTATCAAAGTAGAAGGAACTTATGAAAACATCCCAACCCCAATAAGCAATGAATCACCTCATCCTAAAATGGGTCTTGAATGAAATTAATGAAAGCTTGCTAAGCAAGCCAAATCAAAAATAAGAAAAAAGGTTAGCAAAGGGTGGAAAAGCAATGATGAGGAAAGGGTATTCAAAGGAAATGCAAGCACTCCCTCCACAAAGGCATTCACGGATAATAATCTTGCAAAACCTAGCATAAGACTATGACACCTCTCATGAAGTACACCCCAAACCATATCGCTTATCGCCTACACGTATTGATTGAAGGGTCAACCTAGGAACTATGCCTCCCCCTCTTTCTAGAAGCACCTAATAGGGGCAATGGATGATCCTCCCATTCGTAAATTTGGCAATTTGTACGTCGTCTTAAGCTATTGTGAAGTTTGAAGAAGATACTTTTGTGTGATATCCTTAAATGGCCTTAACATAAATATGGTTCAACTTTTATGTTTTGAAGACTCTGGTATCCATGCTAGTTAATTTTACCTAACTCCTTGAGCCCATGCTCGATGATGATCTAGACATAGTCATGGTCCTTTGTGTTGGGTATGCATTATATTCTCTGCACGACTAGCCCCACACACAAAGTCGGTCAAAGAATTTAGTAGGGGGGTTGCAGGGGGTGATAGCCCCGCTTGAGGGAAAAAAATTAGGCGGACCCAACCCTGGTTTTGCGCGCGATGGTTTTGCCCATGGTGTTGCGCACGATGGTTTTGCCCATGGTTTTGTAGATCCAGTCAAGGGAACTACGGTTATGTTCTAGTGTAGGGTTAATGGATTGGGGATTTAAGAATGCTTTGGCATGTATATAATGTATTGTAACAACGAAAGGAATATAATGAAAAATTAATTTGGTTTCTCAGTTTCGGGTTCCAGGAGAAAAATCTTGGTGCATATTTTTGTTCTCACCATTGTATATTTTTCGTTTTTAAGAAATCATTTGTAAGTATTATTTGTACAGGGTTAAAATCCATACTTGGGAGGATATTGGTGATGCTTCTTTGAAATAACCCTTGTATAATTTACAATAACTATCGAGGGTTTTCTCTTTAAGAAAATAATAACAATGACAATTATAAACTTATTAATCCCCACAAAGCATTTTGGAATGAAAAACATTAGCAAATATGTAGACCCCAAGAGTAGAAATTACAATTCTGATTTACTGCCAGAAACCTCAGGAGGAGTTTTTTTTACAATCTAAAATTTGAGAAGGAACCTGATGACACGTTTCAGGTGGAATGCCTGCTTACAGGGTTGATTCCATTCGCCCTCCCCACAGGCAACTTGGCCAAGCAATACAGCTTCGGTATTCTTTATGGCTACAAAAATCGACGGCCTCTCATTTCGAACTGGCATCACGCCTTCTATGCATTAACGTGGCCTTGCCAAAAGAACTCAATCCATGCTTCCAAGAACTCAAGCCTTCATCAATCATGCATTATCTGATTTCTTGGAACAATCCTAACACCAGATCAATTCCATGTTGTCCAAAACACACCTGCATTCCTAAAGTATTCACATGCCTTTTGATTAAGTATGCTCACGTCGCCAACGGTTATTTAGTGGATCAGCCTCAGAATGGAGAATTCACTCCACGAAGCTTCCTACCCATTCACTTGTAATATGGCTTGAGGACAATATCTGAGAAATATACCAAAACTCAACTTTGGCGAATTTGACTTGGGTTGTGTTGACCACTCCATCTCAACCACCCTATAATAGTACACCCCTTTTTTCGCAAAAGGGATTTCATCATGTTCCAGTGTTCATATCATCCAAGATTCCTCATCAGTCGACAATTTCTCAAAGTTGTAAACCCATTTTGCAGGTTTGTATTGTAAATGATCTTAGTAAGACCATAAATATATGTAACAACCTAGGTAAGCCTCTTATTTTGGTGACGATTTCTATCCTAGGAGGTTTTTCGTCTCATTGATTCATCTGTGTTTCTAAACACGGATGATCAACAAAGATTTTCCCTCCAGCCTCACCCCAAAGCTAAGGTGGATTTTGTCGTCAAGATCTTAGGTGTCCTAGTGTTCTAATCGAGTCTTTGTAAAAGTGATTTGGGAATAATCTTAGCTAATTGGCTAAAATATTTTATTACAAATCACTTAGTCTACTAGATCATATTGAGTCGCAGAATTGGGTAAAATATCGAGGGTCTATAACGAACGGGTGTTCCCCCTTCATGGGTTAAAATGTAATTATCTTATGTAAATAATATTTTAGCACCATGGCTAAAATATTAGAGGGTTGGAAATAATTATTAATCCCCTCATGTGTCAATTACTTAAATTTTCTAGCAAAAATAAATTAAAATCCTAAGCCTGAAATTTAATTAATTAGAGTCAAAGTTAAGTCTTAGGAAAAATAAATTCTCCAAAATTAAAATTCGTGGGTCCTAAAGAAATTAATTTTTGGAGGTCTCCCACTAGAGGAATATTGAAAATTTTAAGATATTTTGGACCCTTGGGCCTTGGTGGCTAAGTCAAAGTCAATTTTTTGAGAAAATTGGCTCAAAATAATTAATTTTGAGCTAATTAAAAATGAATTAAAAGAAAAAATCGAAAATTCCTCAAAAATAAATATTTTCGACGGTGATGATTAAAAGATAATTGAATCTTTATCAACGGTTGAGATTACTTTGACGGGGATCAAGCCAACTAGGCGTTTGAAGAATTTATATATAAATTAGAGGTTATTTGTCTGACAGACGATCCGATCTTGGAATCGTGTACTAGGTCTCGAAACTCTCTTGTAATTTTTATGGAATAATATAATGCAAAAATCTTTGGGGTTTTCATTGCTGGTGGTGTTTCTCTTCTACTTATGGTAATATTGCTCCTAATGCTCTGCTGAATAATATTTTTAGAAGTTGTTCATCACTAGCCTTCGTGGAATAACTTATTGCACAGGTGTATTGCATTTGTTATTGGATCTAAGGTAGTATTTTAATTCAATCGAGGATTATATTGTCATTTTATGTCTCTATCGATCTGACAACTTGATCTTGTGTGTAGAGATTTTTTTTTTGTATCCAACATCTTGGGCGTGAAAGGAAGTCCTCAGTTGGACCAGCCAACTCCCAAGGCATAAGAACTAAAGAGCCTTCCTGATTGAATCTCGAGACTTACCTAACGAAGACTTTCTTGCAGGATTTCTTGGCTAGTGCCTCATTTAAACTCATTTATATCTTAAAATATTTTATATATTGTGCTTATTTGATAGATTTGGCTAGGAATAGCTTGCTTCTACTGATCTGGGAGCCGAGTTGGACTCATACTCCTCAAATCTAGTAGATTTGTATTCTAATTGTATAGATCTGAAAATAATTTTAATTTTAAAACTCTTTGGGTTTGAGGTTTCATTTTTAAAATTTTCTATATATATCGAGTCTTAGGTATTTTGTTTTCTTATTTGTGCAGGTGGAAGTCTAAGATTATTCAAGGAAATTTTTGGGGTTTGAGACAGATCTAGGCCCTGGAGGGCAAGATCTTGTCTCAAATACTGTTTGCAAGGCTACAACATGAGATTTTTCAGTCAAGGATGCAGATCTGGGGTTTTGACAAATTTGAGCTCCTGGGGGCCAAACGTTGCCCTTATTTTCCTTCCACTCCTCACAGTATCCCTCCATAAACCTTTACTCAACCTCCAAACTCCTGTCCACTGCCCCTCCACCTCATTGTCGCAGCTCCTCCGCTGCCTTTCCCTTCCACTGCACCCTCAAAACCCTCCTCCGCTCGGCCCTATACCCACTCACAGCAGCCTCCCTTAACTTTCCAGTGGCCTCAAGGCCTTGCATCCTAGCCTCCTGCTGCCTTCCTCCCTTGTGGCCTCAACTATCTGCCTAACGCTGTCCCTCAAAACCTTTAATGCTCAGCCTTCCTGTAAATTTTTGTAGATGTTCTATGCTTGAAGCAACTTTACTTTTCTTACAGCAATCACACAAATAGTTAAGTAAAATGCTGATAGAACATATAAGTGGATCTTATAGAAGACAAACCAGAAACAGAAAAAATGTGATGGTGCGTTACGGCGGTCAACAGGATGCTTCCAGCAAAGTCTCCTTGGTCAGCCAACCCAGAATGTGTCACAACAGTCCTCCAATCAGCAACCGAGTCAACTCAAGTCAACTCCAGAAAAGTCAACGCTGTCCAGAGAAAAGTCAACGCAGGGCAGCAAGCTAAAAGTCAACGCAACAACAGTTTGGTCAACCCTTTGACCTCGATTTCTGTGCCAAAGTGTACGGCCTCTCAAAATCGAACCTTCCAACAAGTTTCGGCCCTTTCGGACCATGCGTTGACCAAAGTCAACGCTGGTCAAACTTCCAGCAAAACCCTAGCTGCAGAAATTCGTCCTTCAGCTCAGCCGTACAGATTCGTCCTCCTTCTTCTTCACATGTGTGGGTTGAACTTGTCCTCCAAGGAGCTCGTACTAAATCAGATGAGAGAAGAAGATGTGTGTTGAGTTGTGGTGAAATGCTCTCCAACTTTGCCTGTATTTATATCCATCATTGGGGTGTGTGACACATCTGCTGGGGGTGTGAAACCTTAAGGCCGACCTACACATATAATTTATTATAAATAATAAATTCAAAATAAATGTTCTGCTCATCGGATTAAGATATATTTTATATGGATTTTACACCTCTCCGAAAGAGGAATCCAACAAAAATACTAGCCACTTAATCTTAGCATCACAACATGGAGTTTGGACCTAGTTGTCCAAATTTAACACTCCCTCTCAACTAGGGAGAACTCCATCCATCAGTGCAATCAAACATCGTGCGTCATCCCGCCGTAACTTGCTTTGCTGGCCTCTTTATTGAGAATAGAATTGGGTCGGTCACAGACATCATCCCCAGGCGGCATAATCGATCCGAGAGGGTTCGAAACCTCTATCGAGACTCACAAAGGTCTCCAACAAACCGAGTTGGTTCATCGGCCCGAAGTCGAGGCGAAGGTCCCGAGACCTCCACTAGACTTGATCCCAAATCAAGTGATTGGACACGTGCCATCCTAGACATAGAGAGTATAACAATCTTCGATGTGTCCATCGGTCTTTGCTACTAGTCTCTAGCTTTTTCCCACCTCATTGGCCAAATGAGAGGTACTTCCCATGAGCCCTGAACTCAATGGGTAGGATGCATACGGGGCACAAATAAATGAGAGGCGAACCAGCTCAATAATCACAAGGGTGGGGCAGAAGCATTATGAGTGCTTATAGCTCTGAGAAGCTATCCCCAAAGCCCCTCAGAGCTCCCAGAGCTCATCGTCCAACAGGACCCATATCATAGGGTCGTTCCACGACACCAAGACTCTCACGGAAGGTTAGGAACTTGACCTTCCCCAGGGGCTTAGTGAGAATATCCGCGACCTGCTCATCAGTTCCTATATGATCGAGCCTTACGGCACCTCGCTGTACCATATCCCGGATAAAGTGGTACCTGATATCGATATGCTTGGATCGGTCGTGGAACACAGGATTCTCGATCAAACGAATCCCTCTGGTTCTGCAGTATGTGATCAGTATCTAGCACATGTCCAAACGGCTCACTAAGAGCTTACGCCCTCATTGTGCTTCTATGGGGGCCATACCTGCTGACAATGTATTCGGCCTCACGCGGTGCTCAAAGCCCTGGGCACGCTCTGCTCATCCCATGAGATCGAAGCAGAACCAAGATTGAAGCAGCATCCCGATGTGCTCTTACGATCCACCACACTGCCAGCCCAATCGGCATCGGTATATCCACGGAGTATCACACTCCCGGCAGTGTATCTCAGCCCATGGTTTATCGTGCCCCGAAGATATCTCAAAAGATTCTTGGCACCAACCCGGTGAAAGTGATGAGGCTCAACCATCTGTTGACTCAAAGTGTTCACTGCAAAACATATATCTGGTCGGGTGTTCACTAAGAACATCAAAGCTCCTATGAGTTGACGATACTCAGTAGGATTGGCCAAGATAGGCCCCGCAGCGCTGCCACTCAACTTCTTAAAGTTGAGTTCCATCGATGTCGACACGGACTTACAGTCCACCATCCCAAATCTTTCCAGAAGCTTCACAATGTATTTTCCTTGAGAAAGGAAAATCTCTCCAGGTCTCTGCCAGACCTCCAGGCCTAGGAAGTAGTGCATCAGTCCTGGGTCCTTCATCTCGAACTCAGGAACGAGCTCCCTCTTACATTGATGAATGAGAGGGTCAGCACCTGTCAGGAAGAGGTCGTCCACATACAGCACTAGAATGAGAGGCTTCCCCTGCACAACCTTGAAGTAAAGGTTCGGTTCAGCATTACTTCGAGTGAAGCCCAGCTTCATCAAGTAACTATCCATCCTCTCGTACCAAGCTCTGGGTGCTTGTTTTAACCCATAGAGGGCTTTCTTCAACCTGCAGACATGAGTGTCTCGATCCTGAACTTCAAATCCCAGAGGTTGTTCTACATACACCTCTTCTTTTATTGCACCATGCAGAAAAACGGTCTTGACATCCATCTGATGAAGACTCCATCCTTGCGTAGCAGCAAGGGCTATGATTGATCGAATGGTGGTATATCGTGCCACAGGTGCAAATATGTCATCATAGTCTATTCCTTCCTTTTGAGAGAAGCCATAGGCAACAAATCTTGCCTTGAACTTTTCAGCACTCCCATCAGATCCATGTTTGATCTTGTAGAGCCATTTCGCGGTGACAACTGATTTGTCCTTCGGTCTCGGGACCACATCCCAGACATCATTCTTCATTATGGACTCATATTCTTCGTGCATAGCATCCTTCCAGACTTGATGCTTAACGGCTTCCTCAAAAGATCCAGGTTCAGATTGTACAATAGTACTCATGGCAGCTAGATACCCTTGGTATCTACACGGTTTCTTGCTTTCTCGGAATGTCCCCCTTGGGGCAGCATGACCCTCAGCATCTTCGAGGGTGTCCCTGAGCCATGATGGTCTCTTTCCCAGTGAAGGAGATGGATCAATAGGGTCCATTGGTCCTTCAATATCAGGCATTGTCTCATCCTGCGGTTCTTCTTGATTTCCAGGCCTTTCTTCATGATTTTCTTCAAATCTTGGAAGATCTACTACTTTCTTCAGGGAAGCATCTTCGTCAAAAGTGACATCATGGCATATCTCTACTTCCCTTTGACCAGGTACATAGACTCTATAGGCCTTAGATGTCTCACTGTAGCCCACAAACATTCCTTTCTTCCCAGAAGCATCTAGCTTACTTCTCTTTTCTTTTGGCACATGAAAATAAACAGAACATCCAAAAATTCTAAAGTGTGAGACATCAGGTTTCTTACCAGTGAAAACCTCTTCGGGAATTTTGGAGTCCAAAGCGGAATGAGGGCATCGGTTTTGAATGTATACAACAGTATTTGCAGCTTCTCCCCACAGAAACTTCGGTAGACCCTGGTCACATAGCATGGCACGGGCAGCTTCCACAATAGTCCTATTCTTGCGTTCAGCAACACCATTCTGCTCAGGAGTATATGCAGTGGTAGTCTCCCTCTTAATGCCAGCTTCTCTGCAAAAGTCTTTGAACTCATTTGACTCATATTCAGTGCCATTGTCGGTTCTCAAAATCTTGATCTTCTTTCCGGTCATATTTTCCACCAAGGCTTTGAAGGTACGGAACCACATGAAAGCTTCATCCTTCTTCTTCAAGAAGTATATCCAGGTTTTGCGAGAGAAGTCATCAGTGAATGTCATGTAGTAAGAACATCCTCCCAGGGATGTCACAGGCAACATACCAAATAGATCAGAATGGACTAGTTGCAAAATATCAGATGTCTTTGTGACACTTGAGGGGAAAGGTCCCCTTGTATGTTTTCCTTCGGCACAGCCCTTACATACACCTTCATGATTATTTCCAAAGTCAGGCATCCCTGACACCACCTTCCTTGCTTCGGGAAGGGCCTTGTAATCAAGGTGTCCAAATCTTCGGTGCCATAGTTCGGTTTGTCGGATAGTATCACAAGTCATTGCTCCCAGCGGACTTCCTCCAACCCGGTAGAGTGTACCAACTCTAAAACCAATCGAGATAGCTTCTTTGAAGCTCTCCTTCCACATGAGCACCTTTCCATCAGAGAATGTTACATTGAACCCCTTGTCTTCCATGGCTGATACAGACACAAGGTTCTTCTTCAATTTAGGTACATAGAGTACATCTTGCAAACGTAGGACTTGTCCTTGAGACAAGTGGAGGGTCACAGTTCCTGTCCATTTCACGGGATATGTGGCATTATCTCCAAGGATAATTTCTAGATTAGTATCCCTTTCAACCATGTCAGAGAGTGCTTCCTTGAATCCAGTGATGTGTCTTGAGGCACCACTATCGATTAGCCAGACATCCATAGTGTCGAGCGGAGATGTAGCAGAGAGAGCAGATACAAGAATATACTCATTTCTTTTATCAACAGCATTAGACTCCTCATACCTGGTGTTCCTAGACCTTTTAGAAGATTGATTGTTTCCACCAAAGTGAGCCTTCCTCTTTCCTTTGGATTTGTCGTTTCTTCGATTCCCATTCCTTCGTCCTTGTTTCTTCTTGCATACATCTAGACAGAAGCTCATCAAAGTTAGGAATGGTATTATTATTGAGAATGGTAGTTGTGAATACTTGCCATTCATATGGGAGTCCTGCAAGTGCGGTGAGAACCATCTCACGATCAGCTATTGTCTCCCCAATAGCCAGCAGATTGTTCCTTGTTTCGGTCAATTTCAGAAAGTAAGTTTGAACAAACTCATCCCGGCCCTTCTTCATATTCTTCAACTTATTCTTGAGGAATAGCACTTGGTTCACATTGTTTACTTTGAACATAAGGATCAATTTATCATACATCTCCTTGGATGTGCCTAGTTCAGATATATAGGCAACCAGACTCTTATGTATGGATTCCCTGATCATCAGCTTTGCTTTGATCTCTCCTTTTTTATACTTGTTTCTAACAGCAGTGGTAGCATTGGATGGAGGTTTTTGAATCTTACCCAGCACATGATCCAAGAGATCATGGTCTTCCAATTTGAGATCTAATATCATCTTCCAGGCATGGAAGTCATCCCTTCCAGTCAGCTTGTCATTCTCCTTGAATTCAAAACTTGTGGAACCCATGGCTTGTCTTCACCTCAGCTCTGATACCATGTAAATTTTTGTAGATGTTCTATGCTTGAAGCAACTTTACTTTTCTTTACAGCAATCACACAAATAGTTAAGTAAAATGCTGATAGAACATATAAGTGGATCTTATAGAAGACAAACCAAAAACAAAAAAAATGTGATGGTGCGTTACGGCGGTCAACAGGATGCTTCAACCAGCAAAGTATCCTTGGTCAGCCAACCCAGAATGTGTCACAACAGTCCTCCAATCAGCAACCGAGTCAACCCAAGTCAACTCCAAAAAGGTCAACGCTGTCTAGAAAAGTCAACGTAGGGCAGCAAGCTAAAAGTCAATGCAGCAACAGTTTGGTCAACCCTTTGACCTCGATTTCTGTGCCAAAGTGTACGGCCTCTCAAAATCGAACTTTCCAACAAGTTTCAGCCCTTTCGGACCATGCGTTGACCAAAGTCAACGCTGGTCAAACTTCCAGCAAAACCCTAGCTGCAGAAATTCGTCCTTCAGCTCAGCCGTACAGATTCGTCCTCCTTCTTCTTCACACGTGTGGGCTGAACTTGTCCTCCAATGAGCTCGTACTAAATCAGATGAGAGAAGAAGATGTGTGTTGAGTTGGTGTGAAATGCTCTCCAACTTTGCCTGTATTTATATCCATCATTGGGGTGTGTGACACATCTGCTCGGGGTATGAAACCTTAAGGCCGACCTGCACATATAATTTATTATAAATAATAAATTCAAAATAAATGTTCTGCTCATCGGATTAAGATATATTTTATATGGATTTTACACCTCTCCGAAAGAGGAATCCAACAAAAATACTAGCCACTTAATCTGAGCATCACAACATGGAGTTTGGACCTAGTTGTCCAAATTTAACACTTCCAGCGTTCATTTACTTGTGGCCTGCCTGTTTGTGGTCACAAAAGCCTTCAAGGCCTAATGCAGACCATCATCTCCCCTTTAAACCTGAACACAGGCCTATTTTGACCTCATCTCTTCAGTGTGTGGGTTTCTTGGAGCTTGATTTTATCACTGTGGGAGAGAAGATAAAATTCTGAGTTGATACGTTATTCAAATTTGAAGAGAAGTGTGGAGAGATTTGTGTTTTCAGATTGCTCATCACTGGAAGATTTGGGCAAAGACTTTCTAGGCATAGAGCCTCAGGTTTCTCTTCTAAACTCTTATTCCTTCAATGTCTAATACATTAAGCTAACCACATCTAAACAGTGACATTAATTAAACACATCGCAAGGTAATCATTGGGGATAAAACTACAATTTGAATGACCGTCTTATGCTTTCTGAAGTCTGATCGTGATATTGAATTGCATCTTCCTTTTGGGTAGATTTGAGAAGATAGTTGATTCAGAATTGTTTAAAACATTTGTTCACTGATTTGGCATTAGTTTGGCATCTGAAACTTAGTGTTGTCATAAGAGAATTTACTGTTGTCCTGAATACAATCTCTGAAATTCAAGTGCTTTTAGTTCATTTGTGAAGGTGAATGTTTACATTGTTCATTTCAGCAAGGTTTAGTGGTTATTGGCATTGGAATTTAAGTTTGAATGCTTGCTATCTCTTGAGATCACACACATAAGCTCGCTGCCTCAGGAAAATTTATTTCACATACTTGGTCTAGTAAGTAAATCTTATGAATTGTTGGTTTTTATTTTTCTAAAACACTCAGGTTCCTTGATTTGTGAAAGGTAATTGTGCTGAAGTTTAATTCTCTTTGAGCTAAGTAGCATTTGAAAGAAATTCACTCTAATTTCATAACACTGAGTAATCTGAAGATAATTGATTGGTTTGAGATCTAATTGCATATTGGACATCTCTTAGATAATCTATTTTGAGGATTTCAAGCAATTGTCTTTGGCATTTTAGATTGAAGATTGAAAAAGTATTCCATTGTGGATTGGTGGCAAATTGTACATTTCAGTCATCTATTATATCTCGTTACCTCTTTCAAAATTGGCATTTATCTTTATGATTGAAATTGTCTGTTGAATCTTTGTTTAAGTACTTAGCGTATAACTCGGATTAAATCGTAATCTAAGTGCTCCAAGGCATTAACAATCTCGCTTCACTAATCATCTTCTAATTCCACCTTGCATTTGCATCCTAAGCTAGTCGTGCATATTAAAAATTACCTCCAAGCATAAGCTTGGTTAACAGAATTCTAGGACAAACTTTCTCATGTAGCTTGAGGAGCCCAGGCAACTCTTCGGTAATTAACACAGTGACCTTGCAGTCATCAGAGCCACAGTGTCTGCAGCACCGGAGGCATCAGGTGACAGGAACACAATAGGAGGTATCGTTAATCAAGCCCTTGCTTGCTTCCTGTTGGCCTCCTTCCCACAACTTACCTTGGAGCCCAACTTCAAAATAGTTAATGGAAAGTCAAATTTAGAGTAGGCATTTAAATAAAATCAACCAAGATTTTTTGCATTTCATTTAGGATAGTAAAGCATTAAAGCAGCAGTTGTCCATCTGGTACTTGGTCTTAAATCTACATAGCAAATCTACATAGCAAGGGTGTTGTCTCCATAAGGCATTGGTTTCAAATCTATAAATCTAAACGATCCTTAAAATCTTGCTAAATCTAAAACAAGTGCTAGGCTACTAAATTGTGTCTCCCGGACTAGTTGGTTCCCAACTTGTCCTTCTTCATCTCATTTCCATAGGGTCTAACCCCATAGCCTATTGTTGGGAGACAGCTTAAACAAAGAGGTTGGGGTTTAGCTGACAGCCCATGAACTAAGTCGTTGTCGCGGTGCCTATACATTTTGAGCGACAACAAGTTGCACACAATTTGGTCACTCAAAGGTACACTACGACCATTTGAAAATTGAAACTCAATTTCAAAACCTAGTAATCCACAAGTAACCTTGGAGAACCATATTGTGTTGCACTCATAGGCAACTAGGAATGGGTTCACATCTTAGTTGCACGAGAACCGCTCCTTACATGTAGAGAACCCGTCCCAGAAGTTCTTGCGTTCCCGGGAGCGTTGGAACAGGAAAGAAACGTTCCGTTTTCCCATGCAACCGCAATAAGAGTGATGGGATGTTTCCGGCACATGACTGTAACGGTGTTTTCAGCGTTCCCACCACTGGGAATGACCATGCCACCGCATTGGACAACTGACCTTTTTAAAGGTGAATTTTAGGCGGAGTGTTTGTGGGTAAACCGAAATAGGTGGAAACTGTCACACATCTTAGCATCATCTTTGCATCATTCACACTCTTTTTTTTCTTATTGTTGCCGAACCAATTAAAAGTGCAGCAGCCCTGCAATTCTTATTCATCGTTGATATTTTTGGGAACTTTTTTTTTATAATAAACTAATGGCACTTCATATTTCTTCGATCTCATATGAATTTCGAAGCATTTTCATATTGTATGAGTGTCATGACGATGCATTATTTGGAAATAGATCATCAATCATCAAGCATCTTAAATTGCGCCACAATCAATCATCAATCCAACCAAAATAAGCCTTATTAGTCATCATTAGTCCAATATATTACCTTTCATGCCTCAGTGAAGGATATGTAAGAAGCATTATTAGCATACCAATATGAATTTCAAAATCTAAATGGATAGTAATAATGCCCTTAATCGCAATGACTACGGTGTCACTACAAGTATGATGTAAACAGAAAATTGTTCGATGTTGGCTAAACAAAATGTACAAAATGTGGTTCCTGCAAATCAATATTGCATTCAAGTTCTCACATAGACAAATCATCAAATGATACAGAGATGATGTATGATTTTGGCTCTTACAAAATAGTTGTAAAAGGAACGGGCCACTTGTATCTAGCAATGAAGTCTCAAAAAATTTGAGGCCTACTTTCACTGGTCTCATCTCAAGATCAATAGGAGTGGCAATTCACTATCTTTATTTACAAAATTCGGCGCTCGTTTATCCCATCTAAAAAAGCAATCTAGCATCAAATCCTTTAGTATGCTTCTTAAACTCAGGAGAATGGTACTCATGAGTCACCAATAGTGTAAAAAAAGTGGCATTAGAAGTATTCAACACTAAGTCAACAATAAGTGTGAGAGCAAATGAAGAAGAAGATGCAAAAGTAGATGCATCAATAAGCAATGCATCATGTTCATTTTCATCTGAAGGTTTTTCTTCAATCTCAATAAGACCTTGATTGAGGCGCCACAAATACTAGGATAATCTTGTCCATCTCATCCAACTATTTGTAGGAGATCACAATCAGCCTTAAAATCTTGATATGCATCAAAAAAACAAGCATTATCTTCTTGAAGTGGAATAGCCTCTTTACAAACCTTACAGAGTCCTACAAAGAAATTGACTTCATCTCGTTGTTGGATATTAGATATATGCAACTAGACAATAATAACTTGCAATGAATAAACTTCACTGTGAATTCTATCATTAGCAATCAAAAGTGATGAAAACTTCATCACAAAGTATGTCATGAGAAGTTTGCAAAAAAGAAAATCTCTTCTCATGAGATTTCTATGGCAATGTCACTTCTTCATTAAGAGCATCTATGGCAGAAAACATATCAAAAAATTATGCAATCTGGTGGAGAAAAGCATGTAAAATGTTTGAACGAGGCACATGATGTGTGAAGGCCATTGCAAAAATAAAGCACAACCTCCTTTGAAGCTTACAAACAAAATCCTACACAAAATTGACCTCATCTTGTAGTAGGATAATAAATACATGCAATTGTGCAATAGTATCCCGCAACAATGCAACTTCATTATGAAGTCCATTCTTATCAATCAAAAGTGAGGCGACTTCATCAAAAGGTATGTCATGAAAAGTTTGTAAAAACGCACCATTTCTCATGAAATTTCCCAATCCAGAGCATCCATGGAGAAAAAAATATCAGGAAATTCTACAATATAATGGGAAAAAAGCTTGCAAAATGTTTGAGCGAGGCACATGAAATGTGAGGGCCTTTGTGAAAATAAAATTATTTCCTTCAAAATTTAACCCTGTGGAAAAAAACACCGCGCAAAAAAAAAAACCAAAGAAAAAAAGTTCCCTCCCTCGAAGGAATAAAAAATTATCCTTGAGAACAAATTTCATTCCTCAAGAAAAAGTGAAGGAGATCTTAAAGTAAAAATATACATTCATTTTTCCATATTTTCACTCACTTTAACAAATAGTTGCCTCCTCCCTTTTCAATTCACATGGTGTCATTAAAGCAAATTGCTAAAAATGAGAATCAAAAACCACTCCTCCTATTTAGTACTCGAGAAATCATGAAGCCTTCTCAATGACCTACTCGACAAAACATTTTGCTTTGTTCTCTATACTCATGAGAAGAGAAAATACATCCCCTATTAAGAGAAAAGGAGATGAGCTCGAGGAAAAAAAAAAATAGAGGCCACTATCTGTTCAATATTGGAGCACAAAATTGCTCTTCCCTCCACAAATAATTACCCAAAAAACATGCATGTTGAAGATCTCGCGTGGGATGTTCTTTAGAGTTGCATACATATTATACACAATACATGGTTTGACAAAGATGGAGTAGACTAGAAAGTTCGCATGTAGAAACATGCACATACAATAAGAGACCTGTCAGAGAGAGTTAATATATAAATATTGTTGCACTACATCAATTGGCTAAGTTGAAATCAAGTCTCGTAGTAGGATAACTTGCTAAACTAGAGAAAAGTTGCCTATTATCACTCAAATTGTACATTAAAATGATGAAAGCTCCAACCCACACCATAAAATCTAAGTGAAACCTCGATAGGTCACCCATTATCACCTCAGTGACCTTTGCCTCTTTAGGCTAGCTCTCCTTCGACTTCGTGGGGGGCTCTCCTAAAAATAACCAGGGCATAAACAATAAAGAGCAGGGTGATATCACAAATAACCCCAGTGATCAAATTGGGTTTTAAGAGAAAAAGGAAATATTGGTGATGGAGTGATGAGAATACCAATATTCAAGGGCAAGGGAATCAAGGGAATATCAATGAAAAGACGATATTAAGAAGAATGACCCTCCTTATGTCGATTACCAAGAATAATGGATTAGGAAGCAAATTGTAGTATCTAAGGATGGGTAGTTTCTTGGCCAATCAAGGTAAATTGCAAAGTCAAAACCCACAAGAGAAGATTCCTCGATAGGATTAGCCTTGACCCAAGGATCAACTATGGCATAAAACAAACCAAGTGTTTACTAAGGGAACCCCTGCAAGGGTCTGCCTAACGAAGAAGCTAGATGATTACTTCACACCAACAATGGACGAGATAAGATCTAGTGCCCTGATCTCTCCTTCCATGTGACTTGGATTCCCTTAGTAGATCAATCACACTAAGCTTTGTGGTGATCTCAAATCACTTACAAATTTAAACTCTTTAAAAAATTGTAGATGGAACCAAGAGAGAAAAGCCTTATAGAACAAAACGTACATCACATAATAAAATTGAAACCCCAATAACGCTAAGAAATTTTTCATTAAGCCCCATGGAGAGGAATACTCCCACTATCCAACCATGAATTGCAAATAAGGAAGTCCTTCCTTTACATAGAGGGTGTAAGGAACTTCCTTTACATTAAAATGATATTATTTGTTGAATTTCCTTGGATATAGCAAGGAAATTCTAGATCTAATCTACTTCTAGAAACTAAAATTAATAAAATAAAGTGGTCAAAGCCAAATGTACAATGAGAAATAATAGATACCCAAAAGAAGGTGGATTGATCCATCCAACTAGGAAAGAAAAAGTCCATAAATCATTATTTCTTTAAAATAATGACCAAAACTCCCTTCATTCATGTGTGAAATAGTTGTTAAACCTTGAAGGTTGTGTCCACGTCCAAGAAATGGTCCAACTTGGCCACATTTTACTTGATCTAAGCAAATAGTAACCCAATAACTAGCTTAGGTGGCTCTAACTACTAGTTTGACTCTTCTTTGACTACCATGTATGAGTTGGCATGTGAATTGACCAGTCAAAAAAATTGTTTTTTGCAGAAAACACACTACTAGATTTGTCTAGCGTTTTTCTTAAGGGGGGTGGGCCCTATCACGAGGATTCCAATGAGCTATCACATGCCCAATCTCGAGCTAGGGCATTAGTTGTAGGCCACCCTGAATAACTTACAATGTGAGCTTGAAACTATAATATTCTGCTTGCATGGGTGTTAGGACTTCAAAGTTCTGCTACTCCGGGGCTCCAAAAGGCTGGCACAAGTGATAGGAGGTTCTATGCATTACATGCAACATAAATCATTTCATATGCAACGCAAATATACTTTGCCACCTTTTGATCATGTATTACTATGTTCACATCCCCCTTTACTTCTTGAATTTTGCTTGAAAAAAGCTTCTTTTGCCAAAATTTCAATTTGGCATGTCAAGCATGCATAATTCCCAACAACATGAGCCCTTGTTGAATTTTGGACAGGGAAGCCTTGTGCATTGGGATCCATGAAATGGCCAAAAATAGTCCTATCTCCAATCTACCATGTTGAATCAAAGTGAAATTTAACTATAGGTGCACCTGTTGGGAGGAGGAGTAACAGTACCCACACTGAAAATAAACATTCACACCCTCAACAAATTGCACAACAAGAAATACCATGTTTCACTATCAAAGATAAATAAACTGCAAATATTTACCAAATTGTTAGGGCATGCCCAAAATCACATCCTCGGGAAAAAAAAATGCAAAATGATAAAGCTCAGGTTTATGCATCATGAGAGGGAGGTGAAGCCAATATATCTTTGACCATGCATAAAGATAGTTGCTAAGATTTGTCCAATATGCAAATTGTAATAGTCCCAAAGCTCTAACAATGATTCATATATATACACCAAAGTCCAAACAGTTTCAAATCAAGAAGCTCTTGGGGCTCTGCCAAAAACAACATAAAAGTAATCACAACAAGAATAATTCTAAAAATGCATACTAGTGGAGGTTGCACCAACAAAAAATGACCCAAGGGCCAAAACTATAGCAAACAGGCCTCAGATACTTGCAGATTCTGTGGGTTATACTGTGGAAACCTGTAGAAAGGGGCAAATTTAGATAAAAGACAAACCAGATTTTTGCTGAAACTTATTATAATAAATTCGCAAACAATTGCAGCCCATGGACCGGACAGTAGCACAAGCTCAAAATCTTCACGCCCATTAATATCAAACTCAAATTGATGCTTCCCTATTTTTCTGAAGTGACATGAGAGATAAGTAGTTCTCTATATACTCTTTGACAATGAAGATGAATTGAGCTCCGCAACAAGTTTGAAAGCAACAAGATTCACAAAATCACAGGACAGTCCACTTGTTCTAATACCATGTTAGAAACAGTGGAAAAAGGTTTAACAGTGAACACATATATTGCATAACATCACATTAAAATGAACACCACGCCTTTAGTGGAGAAACCCTCGTGGCATAGAAAAATCCACTCTGAACGGCATTGCTTTATCCCCTCGTTCTCTGGACTTACCAAATACAAAGAAAATAAAGACAAGCTAAAGTTCTATGAAACCTGAAACCATGCATAAAAAGAACTAACAACAATAAGTTTATTCCAGTATCATAAATCTGCTAACGTTACCCATTAGCTCACAATTGGATCATGATCTTATTTTTCAGAAGTCATTTGATAATATTCTTGAAAATATTGTACAACATATTTTATTCCTTTTTGGCCTACGTATACTCCATTGTTTCAGAAAATATTCGAAGCACATTCCTCCCATACAAAGAACTTCCCTCCATTCTAATAGTTTCACGTTTTTAGCTAACGTCACGAAATTGCATGTTTGAAGACTATAGTGTGTCCACAATCAAATTTAAGGCGAAGAGAGGAACTTTTAGAAATGTACTCAGATACTTTTCTTTGGAGTGTAGTTCTTATTAACATTCGAGCACAATCACACACTGTAGTTCTAGAAGAGGAATTAACATTTATTAACTGTCAAGAGTTGGATGTTCATATCAGATCTTCCACTTAAACCTCCTCTCCTCCACATTAGTTTCTCTGTCATGAGAATCTATCAGGCCTTTCTTTTTATAAACTACGATTAAAGAGTGATAAGATTGATTAAAGAGTGATAAGATTCAAGAACTCGTGGCTAACATGGAATACGCCAAGTCATTTGACCTAAACTCAACCTCGTGGATCAGCCAATCTCAGAGAAATAATGAACTCTATGTTCCTTGAACATAAACATTAGTACTCATATAGGACGTGCTCCCAAAGGGCTTGTATAAGGATCAAAAAACAATAACTGAATAATGCAACTGTCCCAGACAGGCATGTTCTGTTTTTTATCTAGATGTGCTTTGGAAAGGCTGGATTTCATTAATCGCCATGGATAAAAGGATAGAAATTTTTCAGTAAAAGATATCCCTTTCGAATTTTTTATATCCCTTAAATTTTATCTCTTAAAAATAGCAACACCACACACATAAAATGCAAACCAGAATTCTAACAGCACTGCACCCATCCCCCGCCTCAGAAGCCTAGAAAGCATAGTCCGAGACTATGCAGGGCGTTTTATATTTGATATCTTTGCGACAGATCATCAAACTTATTGACTAATTCCATAGTTTTACCTTAGCCTCTACACAAGCGCAAAATGCAAATGTATAATAATCAGGAGTCTTCTGTAAATCCGCGAAGTTCAACCTGATGAGCACTTGCTAAAGGGAAAAAGGGCATGAATTTCAGGTAGGGAATGGAAAATTATAAACTTACAGATCCATTTTCAGGGTCATCTGCGTTAGATTGCTGATGAAGTTGAAGGTCTCTGAGGGCCTTAGCCACCTCCTCCGATTGCTCGGTTGCGCCCCCTGCCATGACTAACCTTCTACTTCGACTTTGGCCTGTCTACTGTTTCTCTTTCAAACAAAACCCCCACACCTTCAGCTCTCTCCTCTTTATTTATTGTGTTTTATTTTCCTTGTCATGAAGACGTCCACATCTTTACGAAACCCTTTATAGGTACTGCTTGATTTACTTTGAATATATTTATTAAACATTCACATGTAACTTTACGAGGTTGAAAGATTTCGGATTAATAAATATTATTTTAAAAATAAAATTTATTGTTTAATTTAGGTGGGTGTACTTATTCCGGGGCCTCGTTTTGACTATCTATTATTTGTTTCTAATGCATGTTCTTAAATATTATATTTATTAGAATTTCTAATGCATGTTCTTAAATATTATATTTATTAGCATTTGCACCGAAAGGGTGCAAAGACACGCCGATAGAAATGTATATGAATTCAGTGTGATGTAGAGGTAGCGCTGCAGGGAACAACGATGTGGAGATGGAAGGCATGAGGAAGTAGGAGGCGAGGGAAGGGGGTGATTTTCGTTTTTGCTTCTTTATGTTAAAATGATCAATATATGAAGACATGAGAAACACATTAAGAAACTTGAAACTGAGATCAAAGATTAGTAAACCATTGTTTACATGTCTAAAACATAATGCGTAGACAACTCTTTTCAAGCAATCTAGCCCGTTGGTGCTCTGATTATCCACTGAAGAAAGAATTTGTCTTAAATAGAACTTGTTAAGAAGATCAATATCATCTTGAGCTTTTGAGGTACAACAAAAATTCAAATTGATTCTATGAATTGAACAATAAGAACAATAAATATGATTGATTGTTAAAGTTTCGGTACAAATATCAAAGAATACTTATTTTAATCAACTTTTCAACTTTTTGTTTTCTACTTTGTCAGTCATGATAACCAACAACAGAGAGATGTAGTTAAAAAAAAAAAAAAAAAAAACGGAACCTTGAATAGTGTGTCAAATGAATCCATGTACATGCTTTGTTTAACAATAAATATAAAAATGAATCTAGACTAAATAGAAAATTAAGAAATAAAATATGAATAAATAAATAAAATTAATAAATAGAAATGAAATAAAATAAAGATAAAATTACAAATAAAAATAAAATAGATAAATTAAAATTGTAATTTAAAAGTAAAAATAAAATAAATAAATAAATAAAAATAAAATAAAATAAAGATAAAAAAATAATAAATAAATAGAATTAAATAAACTTAAATTAATACGCACTTGTATCATGAGTCAACCCCTTCCGTGGGTTATCAAATCTAATGTATTAATCGACCCTATTACCTAAGTCTTATAACCATGATTTTTCGACTCAACCATCCACACGGTGCTCATAATACTCAACCATAGGGCTATAACCTTACCCCAATGGGATTTAAGATATTGTGGCCGGGGCCACACATAGGCACTATGGTCATTGAACGTTGTTTTAGACCAACGCTCCAAGGTTTAATGTGATTTTCTAGACTACAACCATGCCCTCGACTTTAACAAGGTTGGCGACATCTAACATATAAGTAATTGTTGCCAATGTAAATACACGTTATACCTTATTAAGCCCGCAGACCGTAGCAACGAGAAATACATATATATGCATGGGCCCCAACGCTAATGGTTCGTCCTCATCCAACGGCGGGTAGCATGTCGCATTGTTTTGAATGATCTGATGTCCCTAATCAAATTTTGTGTGATTTATATGCATGAGTTTTAGTTCGCGATGAGAGTCGGTTTCGAAACTGGTCAGGGCAACGTGTCACCTAGTTTCTGGAATCGCTTCAATTTCCAATTTACTGCTTACCACCTTTGTAACTCGTGATATATTGCCGGATTAAGCTTTAAACCACGTTCAACGTTTATAGTTGACGTTCTGGTTAGTTCTTTGACCTCAGGATCCATTCACATACCTTCTATCTATATGAGTATTTCATAAGATTTAAAGGTGCCACCTTGGCTTTACTCGAAGCCTTAACTCAATGGCTAATTCGGCCATATCAATTCATTTTACAAGGTTCATAGTTATAGGTATATATCAACATACGTTATTAATATTATATTTTAAAGGATAGCGAAAGTAGGGTTGGGTGGTGGTTAAATATCTCTTTTCTTAGGATTTAGGAATTGCCACAAATAATTAAGCAAAAGTCTATGCACTTTTTTGCAAGGTCTTTTTATGGGTTTCAAGAGAAACACTCAAGATCTTATTATCATTGGTGACTATGTCATTGTTTTGGGGTACCTCATCATTGATATCAAACTCGAAGTTATTGCAAAAATGATCTATCATATAGGAGGAATTTATCACTCCAAATCACTTTGTCGTGTCCATAAACATAATAATAAAAAGAGAAACATCTTCTAGAATGAGGGTTTCGATCCACCAAAAGGAAATCTTAAAGTGGATGAAGTTTTAAGCTTAAGCCTGGTTCTTTAAGTACATGTAAACCATATTCTATAAGTGTCATTTTTTTAATTGATCTTTTTTGGAGAGTTTACAAGCTGGCATTTTAGAATATTGGCTTCGTGCCTACTCCATTGCATAGTTTTGGATGATCGTTTATATTTTTTTTGCTTATTAAAATATTAATCAAACAACCAATAGGAAATACTTATAAAAGCTATACAAATATACCTCTAGCAGAAATTTTATTAAATATAATTTTTTTTTTCAATTTCAATTAAATATATGTTTTTTACAATACAATGTTTATATTTATATTTATATGGATGCTATTTTAATATAGTTTTTAAAACAATATAATAAAATAATTTTTTTTTAATTTAAATTTATTCATAATTAAATTTTAAAATAGGATAAATATTTAATATTTTTTCTAATTTTAATTAATAGTTTTAAAATATTATTTTAAATTTATATTTATTTTCAATTAAAGAAATTCATATTTAAAATGAGTAATTTTAAAATAGGATAAAGATATAATATTTTTTCTAATTTTAATATTTTTTCTAATTTTAATTAACAGTTTAAAAATATTATTTTAAATTTATATTTATTTTCAATTAAAGAAATTCATATTTAAGATGAGTATAGGGGAGGAACGTCAGTTGTTGGGCGCCCTCCCGTCCACCTCAGCGATGGATCGCTTAAACCACGTGGACGTTGTACGACAGCTGCCCACTCGGACCGGCCACGTGTTGGGTTGGTGGGTGTATTCAATGCGCAGGTTTTAACTCCAAGTAGGGTTTGTGCAAGTCGATTTCCCCGCCGTGTCTATCAGCTCCCATTCATTCTTGCTCGGGACTGGTCTGTGGGCGTTCAGCTCCGCTGGTGGTGGTTGCTGCGGGTTCCAGAACCTGCGCAACCTGTTGCCATTTCTTGTTAGTTGTTATGCCTTTCAATGCCCACCCTTGCTGGTTAGTTGTTTGTTGCAGTTGGTAAACATGTTCGCCGGTTCCGCATTGTTGATCTTGTTGGGTATATGTGTTTGTTGGTTGCTGGACGTTGCAGCTCGCCGCCCATTCCTGTTCTTGGACGCGAAGTCCGTCATTGTGTCCGCCATTCCTCTGATGCTAGACTGCTAGGGTTTCGGTTCGTTTGCTCTTTTTTGTCAAATTCTTCAGGTATTTTTGCAATTCTTTTATTTTTCACTGAGAGAATGCCAATTTTGATGATAAAATTGCTGATTTTCTTGTATTTTTGCAGGCACAGGGTTCCATGGTTGGCGTTGGCGATGGCGAGGTTCATTGTGGCGGCTTCTCTGCATCCTCGGCGGCGGCGGACCTTCGGCGACCTCTGGTAGGATTCTCTGAATCCTACCAATCATTCTTTGTGTTGTTTAACACTTGCTCACTGTGTTTATCAACACTTTCAATCGTTGTTCGGTGGAATTATGTTTAACTGTTCTTGTTTTCTTGGGTATAGCTGGTATTAGACCTTTATATGGATATCTTGCAGGGATGCTTGTCATATATCCTTTATATGTTCAAGGTCTGGTCATGAACGAGGTGGGTGTTTTGTTATGATCTCTTGTTTCAGATACTTCACAAGAGTCGTAACCCTGTCTTCATCTATTTTTGTCAACCTATAAATTGTTATCCTGGAATTGGAACCATTTATCACTTGCATTATGTTTTATCTGCAATTTGAATTTCAGCTGGCCTTGAGATCGCAACCATGAGGTTAGAATAGGTGGTCTGTCTCTCTGCTGATCGAGAATGTTTGGGACTGTTTTTAGCTGTCCGGAGTGGAGTTTCACCATTTGAAATTACATGTCAAACTCTCTTCAGTGGAGGTACTTGGCAGAGTTTGAGGTTGTTTTGCTTAGAAGAGCTGCAAACCTGTAATATTGTTTGTTAGAAATGACACCAAGCTTGTCGTGTTCTCAAAATCATTAACATTCTTTGCACGAGGCTTTTATAAGATACATTTCAGGCTTTTTATAAGATACATTTCATGGTTGAGTCCCTATTTACAGAAACCTATATTAAATTCACAGAATTATTAATATAAGAAGTTTTTTGGTTTGTTAACCTGTCTAGTTATGCCAAATCCTTTGTAACCTACCACTCTGGAATTTATTGCTTGCCAAAATTAGCCAAGATTTACATCTTACCTTGTCAATTTCCCTGAGGCATATTGCCCAAGCTCAGACATCACAAAATATCATAATAAATTGGCTACATTAACACACGAAGCCTTCTTGAGTGAATTGACCACAATCTTTTTCTTGTTGTAGTCTCATAAGTAACCTTGTTACACCAACCTCCCTTTTTGTTTTGGCTCTTGTGAGTATGGACATGTTTTTTGGTTTTCTGCCTGTTTGTGGTCTTCTTTGAGGCATGCTTGTAATCTTGGCACGGCCCTTTTTTGAGCCATTTCCCTCTTATGGTGCGTGCAACCTTTCATGTAGTTACTGTTGTTGCTATTTGCACCTTGCATGAGTCTTTTACTACCTGTGGCCACCAATGAGATCCTTTTTATGACCCCCATTTTTAGCGACCTGTGATTATTTGTGGGTTCTATAGCTCATTCTCTCAAGGCATGTTTTGAGCAGGCTTGTCATCCTTGCATTGTGGCCCTCACTGTGTCTGACCAAGTTAATAGTAAAGACATGCTTTTTCTATCATAAATCCAAGCTACAATGAAGTACACCAGTTTTTTGTTTTGCAATCTGTCTTGTGTTGACTTGTCCCTGCATATCCTCTTCTGACTCTGGCTTTATTCTCAAGTTGACCTAAGTTCTATTGAAGTGCTCCATTGTCCAACACTTAATTCAGTTTATTTGAAGTGACCAGGGCACATTTTTCACCACCAATTTTGCAGGCTTTTGGGCACGTTTTCAGCAGTTGAGTGAGCAGCAATGCTATCTTATTTTCATTATGTCTTCACTTATTTTACAACATATTTTGAGCATTTTTTACAGTGTATTTTTGCTAGTTTAGACATGTTTTACAAAGAGGTAATTATTTTGTTGTTTGAAGTTAATTACTGCTGAAACAAATTAATATTTTTGGAAGGTTTCTTGTTTTCCCCCCAAGCAGGAATAATTTTTTGCCTTGTAAGGTTCAAATTTTGAAAGGTTTTTTTTGTTTTTGTTTTTTTGGACCCTTTCCTACTAATACATTTTGCATTTTTCCCATCTGTTTGGTTGCTGCAAAATAATATGCTCTGCAGTGGATGTTTTTGATGATGAAGAGGCCTTGTGCTTTGGAAATGTGATGCGAAGAAGTTTGCTTGATTTAAGAGGTACAAAATATCAAATAATGGATGGTCTTTGAAACATGGCTTGTTATTTTGATAGAGATTCATGTCTTGTTGTTGGTCATGGTAAAAATTATCAGGAAAATATTGATAATTGGACCTTGCAAATTAACAAGATGGATGAAAACTTGAGTCTTATCAATCAAAATCCCATGATTATTTAAGGGACAATGACACGATACCTAATTCTTTGCAAAAGCATGTGCAACATTTGCTTGAGTAACTTCTTTTCTTGCACTATTGGCTACTAATAGGCCCTCACTTCCTTACTGTGAGCAACACACTAATAGGCCCTCACCTCCTTGCAATATGGCTACTAATTACTTAGGCATATGGAATGTACATATTGTGGACTTGGTGGACATGGATATAGTAGTGTTATTCCTATTGAGCTTGAGAGGATGCTAGTTATAGTAGGCCTTGGATATCTTGAGCCTTCTACTACAATTTTACATGAATTAGATTGTGCACTTTTTGCTAATTCATCCACTAATGATATGCAAGAGCTTGAGTCTAACACTTAAAATGATTTCTCACATATTGATTTGCAAAAACCACATGTTGCATCTTTTGTTCAACTAGCATTGGATTCTTCACCAACTACATCTTAATTGTATTGGCAGCCTCATCATTGTGGTTGGAGGCATTCTCGCTCTCTATCCAAGTATCACTATTTTATACCAATGATTCTTCTTACTAATCTGTGAAGAAGAGGCCAAAAAATAAGTAATGGATTGATGCTGAATACTAGGGCTTGTTGTTCTAGTATTGCCAATTGGTCATGGCATAAGAAGTGATAAAAATATGGCTGGGAAGATATCTTGCTTCATAAACAGTCTTCAAAAACTATGACAGCCCTATCACAGTCATTCTAACATATCACCGATTTGAAACTAGTTTTGTCTCATAAAAAATTAGCTCCTAGGTATGTTCATAAACAATCCCTTAAAAAAATATACATATAGATATTCACATTTAAACAGTCCCATGATTATACTTAGTGTAGTAGAAAGGAAATATGAGATCTATTAAGATATAAAAGTCCAAACATATAGTCCATCCAAAAATCCACATCATAATGTGGTTACATCCAAAAACATCTAACACTCCATAATTGTTGATTCCCTACTCTCCATATCTTGCAGCGTTTGACAAAGTAAATACTTTTTATCGTTCCATTTCGGGAATCCATGGCGCCATGGCGGCTTGTACCAGG
Organism: Pinus albicaulis; assembly: GCA_034641835.2. Taxonomy (NCBI): domain Eukaryota; kingdom Viridiplantae; phylum Streptophyta; class Pinopsida; order Pinales; family Pinaceae; genus Pinus; species Pinus albicaulis. The sequence goes on from CM076574.1 coordinate 492,053,027, forward strand.
GATTTCTGAGATCCAAGTAAGACACTTAAAAGTTTTTCTGGTAGAATAATTCGATGTTACCAGAAACACTTTAAGTGTCTTACTTGGATCTCATAAATCCCTGGTACAATCCGCCATGGCGCCATGGATTCCCGAAATGGAACGATAAAAAGTATTTAATTTATCAAACTCTGCAAGATATGGAGAGTAGGGCATCAACAGTTATGGAGAGTAGGGCGTCAAAATTCATACTTTGGGAGTCTTGTTTGAGATGATCCCAACAAATAGAAGTTGGGTAATGGATCCAACTAGCTGCCTATAATGATGTACGAAGAGATTCTATCTATTGAACCCTTAGATTAACATCTCATGTTAGGTAGATATAACCAGATTGGTTTTGATTATGCTGTTAGGCTACCTTATTTTCCTAAAAAAAATGATTTAATTATGAAAAACAAAATTACATTCACTATGTGTTTTTCTACAGTTCAGATATATCCTTAAGCATAGGAAGTGATAAAAGTATGGCTGGGAAGATATCTTGCTTCATAAACAGTCTTCAAAAATGTCAATATGACAGCCCTATCACAATCATTCTAACATATCACCGATTTGAAACCAAAAATAGAGTCCATCCAAAAATCCACATCATAATGTGGTTACATCCAAAAACATTTAACACTCCTATTCTTTATGGCCTTGAGAATCTTCAGTGCCAAACCCTGAGTTGCCTGATTGAGCCAAGTAGGTTGGCCTTCCCAAAAAGGCTTGATTAGGTGGTGGTTGATTGCTGCCATATAATTGAGACCAATTTGTCCCTTCCATCCATGGAGGAATTGAGTACCTGTACCTCACACTTGCGTTAAGTGGAGGTGTGTGTTGAGCATACATTGAATTCAGACCTCCTGTGGTAGGAATAAGGCAAGTGGGTAAACCCCGATTTTGATAGTGAGGCACTTGAATGTTTATGAGGTCTTGGAATAATGTTGTATTATTTGCAATGTTGTCCAATGTGTTGGACATGTTCATGGATTCATTCTCATCAACTGTGCTTGCATTTATGTCAACCATATGAGTCAACCCTTGTTCCCTTTCAAGCATTTGTTGAGCCTTCCTTGCTTCCTTTTCCTGTCTTGAGATTTGTTTTTGTTGCTCCTTCTCTTGCCTTGCTCTCTCTCTTTCAAGCCTTTCATCTGCTCGACGTTGTGTTGCAATAGCCCTTGCTGCCTTCTTCTCCTTGGCTTGATCTTCTTTTCTTTTTTTTTTTAGTTCCTGAATTTCCATTTTCTTATTTTCAGACTCAACTAGGAGCTTTATATAGTCTTCAGAGGTGAGTAACTGGGAACTTCGCCCCAAACGAAGACTATTGGCTGTTCCTTGCTTCTTTTTCATTGACATTCTTTCTACTGGTAGCTTTAAGAACCGCCCAAGTAACTTCTCCCTCCCTCCCACTTGCATGTCATTGCTTGGCACTTCAGTATCCGTGGCACTTGATTGAACTATATTGTTTTCTTCATCTGCTGCTTCATTATGTCCTCCATCTTCTTCCATTGATCTATTGTCCACAAAAAAATGAACAATTTCACTATTCAATTTAGCCACTTGTGAAGGCATGTTCATGATTTGTTCATTGGTTCTTGAGACACTATGGGCGTTCAAATTAATCATGTTTTCTGCCAGCCATGATGGTGGGTTTACTTGGCTAGGCAATGACAATTGGTCATTTTCAATTTCATGCCCAATATCAGCAATTTCATTTTCTGCATTAACAATATCAGCATTTTCATTTTGAACTAAATCTGCATTAACAATATCAGCAATTTTTGTTTCAACAAAATCTGCATTCTCAACTGCATGTTCAACAGTGTTGCCATCAATTTGCTGACAAGTATACTGTGTTTCATATACCTGCTCATCATCATCAGCATATAACTGTCCTTGAGAGAGGGAAATTATATTATCAACTGCAACCACATCATCATGTTCATTTACTTCTTCTTCCACTTCCTGTCTTTCTGCCTGACCATCCACATGCAAAGCTTGGCTACAAGCAATATCATGCATAAGAGCATCATAATTTAGTGGCCATATTCATGTCCTTCTAAAGCCAGCCTTGATATTTGATGGTGTCAGAGCCCTTTTAAAAGCCTTACTTGCAAGCTCTGCTAACTCGAACCTTTTGACCTCAACCCCTGGATTCTTTGCCATCCATGCAGCACGTTCTGACCTGAAATAGTTTTTGAAAGGGCCAAACACACTAACATCAAGTGGCTGCAATCCGTGAGTGGTATGAGCGGGCAATGTTAAAAGGTCAATGCCCAAATTGTATGCTTCCTCAATTTTTTGTAGAGCCATGTGGCTTCCATGGCCATCTAATATCAACAGGTGTCTGTTATTAGGTGAGACACCACCTGGCACAGATGCAGCAAAGTGGCAAAGCCAATTTAAAAACAACTCTTTAGTCATCCATGCATGGGGATGTGCAGCCATGCATACTCCAGGTTCACAGTTTTGTATATAATTTTTCAACTGATTTTTACCTTTGAAAAGATAAAATCCTGGGATTGAAGCACCAATTGCATTGACACAACATAAAATGGTTATCCATTCCCTGCTCTTAGGAAAAATCTTTGGCACGTTTCGGCTACCTCTTTTGGAAATTACCCTCATGCCACAATTCCTTCCCGCCTGTAAACCTGTTTCATCACAGTTCCATATATGGTCTGCAGCATAAGAATGTTTATCATATGCACTAGAAAGAGTGTCATAGAACTTATATACAACTGTAGGGCGCAAATTTAATGCTCTGTCTCTGTCAAGGCCCTTAGCTGTACGCAATACAAGGTCTGGATGCCTTTTTTTAAACCCAAACCACCATGATTTACCAGGAAACCCATCTTTGAATGGGTTTGGCCTCCCTTGACAGATTTGAACAACTGTAGATTTGAGTTGTATCAACTCTAGCCCATGTCCCAATTGGGCCATTTCTTTACACCACTCAACCACCTCGGCCTCCTCCTCTTCAGTCATAACTGTAACAAGCCCTCTACGTTTGGTGTGAGTCAGCCCATTTATCCAATAATGTATTGATGAAGGGGGAATAGTATGCTTCTTTGCAGATGCCCGAACAGAATATCCATTGAACTCTATGTCGTCAATTGCAGCTAACATTTCTTCTTTTTTCCAACCTCTTATAGCGCTGATCTTTTTAGTTGAAGTTGCACCTTGGACTGTGGTTGACGGTGGCTCTGTGGCTGATGTTGCCACAACATCAGCTTCAGCCACATGCTCATCGTCAACAACATTTTCTGGAGCATTGGTGACATTGACATCACATGTTCTTTCTTCATCTGATGAGGTGCATCGCAGTTGGGCACCCCTGGTCACTCTTCTGCCACTTCTCCTTGTGCGAGCGACATAACTCACTCTTGCCATGGATGCAACTACCTGTAGGCTGCAAAAGCACCAATTGCAAGTTGTTATTCATAATTGAAAAGAAGGATTGTTTTCATATGATGAATACAGCATCTATGCATAGCAATTGCAGATATATATGTTAATTTCAAATGCTACAACTTCTATTTTCAGCTACTGCAGATATATATGTTAACTTCAAATGCTACAGCTTCTGTGCTCAACTCCCTATTGCAGATTTGCAGATTTGTTTTCAGCGACCTATTTATTCAAGGTTTTGTAATTTCTAGCAACCTATTTATTTTAATTTCGATCGGTCACTCAGAGATTGATCTATAGTTGATAGTAACCAGGTTATGTATGAACTGGCAAGAGTGATTGTATGAACTGGCAAGAGTGATTGAAAAAGTTTCATTCTGTTATAAAAAAATACAATACCAGTAATGAAGGCTTCAGTGATATGAAATGGTTTGAGTTTATTTTTCTGAATCCATCTTATTGAATTTTTTTTTTAAGATTTAGATTACAAATAGAATACAATTGTGATTTGAAATGGTTTAAGTTTTTTCTTTAAGATCTCTTATATTCAAAAAAAAAAAAAAAAAATAATAATAATAAATAAATAAATAAATAAATTCATGTCAAATATATGGAAGCATTGAATCAAATCAAACTATCAGGTGTGATTCATCTTCAAAATAAATGAATAATCATTGAAAACCTAAACATGAAAATTTTCAATAGGATAAATCTAGGAAAAAAAACTTGAAAAATACAGTACTTTTTACTTGCAAGAAATTCCAGTGTAAAGGCTAAACATGGCCAATCCTGCCCTCTGTTGGAGTACCTGACTTCTGAGCCAAACTTTACACGGTGGATCTCCAATCAATTGTAATATTTTCCAAGGTCATTGTTGTCTTAGCTATATAAATTCATACAGATACCATGACTGTATTTGGAAACAAGGAGCAACTTTCTTGGTATGGAGAGGTTTCAAAACATTTTGGAGGCTATAGACAGTTGCCAAAGGTACGAATTCAATTCTGTATATGTACACGCAGGGTGGGTTTTTCTACAAAAATTGTAGTGTTTTTTATCCAGTTTTCAATGAATAACAAGCATATTATTATATTTTGCAAAATAATATTTTGGTTATTTCTTTGAAATTGATCCATGTTGAGTAAATAAGTTCTATGTTTACTCCTTTGGATCTTATTGGCATCCACATTTCTTTCGATTTTTCAATCTTTATGACAAATACGTTTAAATAGATTCAAAGTTAAATTGGAGTTATTAACGTGGATTTAGGTATTTATGTGTTGCTCTTTCAATTTGTATCTATGAATTTGGGACCTGTGTCTAATTTCCACAGAAGTCTTGAAAATTGTGGTTCTCTTCTATCACAGACTTCACATATTACAAACTCTTCACATGATGAACTGTGTCTTAAAAGATTTATGGTTCAATTGTTTTAGGATTAAATCATTACAATATTGTTTTTTGCATGGCCTAATCCTGAGGGCCTAATCAAGCATTTTTCTGAGAATTGTGATCCAGAACATTTAAGTTGTCTAGTATTATGGATGAATGTCTTTGTTCTTGGTATTTGTTAATTCTTGCCTGTCAAAGAAAGTCGATGTGATATTGTTCTGGAGTCATGTTTGGCTTGAGTTCCAAATGTCTAGTTATCAGGATATTTTTAATGAAAGTCAATTTTATTTTTGGTTCACTATCTATTCTACTTTCTATGTTAGTTGAGATCAAGTTTAGTGAATCTAGAATTTGAAATCCCCCAAGGCCTCATTTACACATCTATATGAAGTTTCCAACTCTCAAAAATTGTCCCTATTGCAGATTTGCAGATTTGTTTTCAGCGACCTATTTATTCAAGGTTTTGTAATTTTTAGCACTTGTATGTCTTGCTGATTTAGCATTAATAATGAAGAAGATAGGGTAGATTTGCTGCTGTATTTACAACTGTCATAAACTGAAATTCAGATCCGGTTTATACATTACAACATTTTGCTAGTGGGGGGAAACTTGTTGGCACACTTTGGTGTTTTTTCTCTTGAATTGCCTAGTGAATTGATGTTGTTAAGAGGTGAAACACTATCTGCTGCTGCTGCTGTTTCATTTACGTTTTATAACAACCCTAAAAACTGAAAACTGAAATAAAGACTCAGAAACGAATGTTTGCAATTAAAAAACTGAAAACTGAAATAAAGACTCAGAAATAACTGAAAACTGAGACTCAGAAATGAAAATAAAAGTGTAAGAAAGCTGAAATAAAGACTCAAAAATTAAAATAAAATTGTAAGAAGGATGTAAACTAACCTGAATATACTGCGTTCTGTTTTGGGGTGTGTTCTGTCTGGGTTGTCTCCAAGGTTGGGTGTGTTTTGTGCTGGATTGTCTCCAAGGCTAGTGAATAGTATGAAACTGAAAAATGTAACTTCAAAAGTGGTTGAACTTCTTTTATAGTTTTTTGCAATTGAATTTTATTGCTGACAATGATGGACATGGATTGCAATGGCTTCATTTTGCATGTGTGATCAGGATTGAATTTGATGTGATCTAATGGCTGAGAATTTGTTTTTGTTGATCCATGTGTTTGATCTGTTTTGATAGGAAATCATTTATTGAATTTATTGGGTGGGTGTCATTTATTGTACACAGTGGATTTAAATGTTGTTATGGGGTGGGTGTCATTTATTGAACACAATGGGTTTAAATGTTGAGTAACACAACAGTTATGGTTGACATACATTTCTTTTTATTATGTGCAGGTATTGATATTTACTTTTCATACACAGCATCAGAGCTGATCAGATGGGTTGAAGTGACTGGCTTTTTGTACTTATTGACTTGACCATTTTGGAAGGAGAAATGGTTTTATGAGTTTTCTAGTTTAAATGTTGGGATTTGTAATCTTCATACTTATTAAGCTATTTATGGACAGTTGTGGGTTATTTATGGACACATGTGGGCCCAGTCAATGACTTGGGAAATTTTGAACATAATTTAATATATATTTGAACCTCAAGTTATTTTATTATGTTTAATTATTGGTTGCATATATGTCTATTTTTGGTGGGTTGATGGGACCAGTACTATAACAATTACTGGTCCTTGCACAACATTAGACATCTCTCCCCTATGATATTATAAATATAAAATAAAAATTGAATACATAAATTGTAAAATAATTTTTGGTTTTTGTCTTTTTGTAATATCTTAAGAATAAAAATTATTAATATGGTCACTTATTTATTGGATTTATTTGTTTTTAATATTTTAAAAATAAAAGAATTATAAGTAGAATAGATTCACATCATTATTATTAAATTTCTTTTTTAACATATTAATAAAAAGTGATTTAATTTTCCTCCATGATGAGAGGCCCAAAAGTAAATTGGTTTATTTTATAAATTAAAACTGATACCGAAAAACATTTTATTCCATATCTAAACTTTATTAAAAAAAAAAAATTAAAAAATCAATTAATAGATTAAGTATAATAATCACCAAAATACTTTGTAATAATTTGATCTATTAGATTATTATTGCATATCAAAGCTTTATTAAAAAAAATAGTTAAAAAATCAATTATTAGATTAAGTAGAGCAATTGTTTCAACATGTTAAAAAATATTTTAAACATAAGACTAAAATAAAATAAAAATACATTTCATAAATTTGGAAGTATAAAATTATTAAATATAATTAATTATTTGTTTTTTTTAATTTTCTAATATATTTTTTTTATTATTAAATTAACCATACAAATGTTTGCTCAGTGTATGCACTATCCTTCATGGGCAATTTAAGAAGGGCGGGGGTGCGCAAGGTGCTGGCATATATTCAGAGACGTGTACAGATGGTACTAATGGTGGTGGAAAAATTAGTACGAGGAGATATTCAGAGACGTGTTGGATGCAGTTTCTGCGAGACAAGACGCCCCGCCGCCGATGACCCAAGTTCAGTCTCTGGACACCTAAATTATCGCTGAGGGCCTGGGTATCCCAAATGGTAGAGTTAGTATTTTGAAAAATCCAAAATCGGGTTGGGATTTTGACCCAGGAATTTGAACATTATCTCTTTAGCAAGTAACTGTAGAAAGTACTCCAGGGGTCGAACGCCCATTATGTGGAGCCAGAAATGAAAATCTACCAAAACATGTATCTGAGGGCCTTATGAATGATCAGGCAGATAAGGATTTCGCAACAGATTTGTTGTGCAAAATATCGGCACATTTAAATCTCCACATTTTTGAGGCCAACGAATTGTTGCCGGAACTCTGTCGGACTGTTGGGAGACGGCGCAGAGAAATGGAACTGTGCTTGAGCGGAACTTGAAGTAAGGAGAGCGGAACCGTGACGTGTAAACAGTGAACAGTGAAAGCGGGTTTCTGGTTTTGATCGCACCACCCTTGCTGAGCAAGAGGTAGATTGGGTGACGCGGGTTCCCATATGACTTTGGAAAACCTTTTCTGGTTTTGATCGCACCACCCTTACTGAGCAAGCGGTATTTAAGAAATTGGAGCGATTCCACAGATTGGATGACGCGGGTACCCATATGACTTTGGAAAAACTATCGTGCACTTAGCTCGTGCGATATCCGTCCGATCAACAGTGGAGGCGCCGCGCCTTACGGATCGTTGGATCCCCTCGAGATTTAACCAAGGTGCGTTTGTATGAGTGTGGGACCGGCGGACTTAATGGCTATTGAGCGGGTGGAAAGAGCGATTCAGCCATCCGCATGAATTTTTCGGCCCCGCCAGAAGATTTCTCTGCTACTCCCCTGAATCACCACATTGTGAAGGGGGTTTTCAGCTTTCGGGACCTGGAAAGGCTATCCGACGGAACCCAGCGGGAAACCGTGGCCGGAGATGGGCGCGGCCTGGTAATCACCAAGGCGATGAACCAAAGCACAGAAAAAATCGAATCCTGGTGGACAACACAACACTCCTTCGGATCTGGTTAGGGGTGGGTAAAACCACATCCCTTTAACAACTCAAAAGCTTCTTCCATTATCTAGCTCGGCTTTTGTTGATGAGAAATTGCGTGGCTACGCCCCAGCCTGGACTTGTGAACGGATCTGCTATTTCTGTCCAGAAATTGGCTAATTTTTTGGGGTTTTGCCTAAAATGCATGCGAGGAAGCAGACAGCTTGTTGCTGATAGGCTATGGAATGATAATGGGACTTGGTTTATCTACAAGCGTTTCCATATTAACTGGATTGCTGAAATTGGAGGTGAATCTTTGATACAGAAAAAGAGCACAAAACAACAAGAACTGATGGTCTTTCACATATCAAATTATAAAAACCTTAGACTCGGCTACATTGAAAAAAACTAGTACATGTATTGTCTACTGATGCTGAAAAAGAGAACAAAAAGACGTATTCTCTTTCACAAATCAAATTATTAGAACCTTAAACTTGGCTACATAGAGAAAACTAGTATATGCACTTGTCTACTGATACTGAACAAAGGAACAGAAAGAATTTCATTGAAATTGGACATATATACCAGGCATGGCTGAGTCAATCATAAACTCTAAAAATAATCGAGGAATGTTGCAACAGTCCATATGAAAAGGTTGCAATACTCAGTTTCACATGGTGACGTCTCCAATCATGATCAACCATCAAGGCTACTCCTAATCACTCACTTGATTGCATACCCTATTCAATCACTGAGATATAAAGAGAGCCCTCACAAACACCTAATAAGGTATTCCTATGGCCTCTTATTGAGTCAAGGATAGCTTGAATTTAGCCACATTATCTACAACAATCAATGGATGGGGGATTCAGTTTGAAGAAGCAACTGTCCAATTCACATAATCCACAATCCCTAAATGGAAATGTAAACTAAGTTAAAAACACCCTGTGGACACCAAAATCTAATATGCAAAATTAAGTAATGCCCCAGAAACCAGCAATTAAACAAAGTGTTGATTAAGAAGAGTGACTTCAATTCATATAGGTAGCATAGATTGCTAATTCACATATTGAATACTGATAATTCACATATGACGCATAAATGTGCGGTTTTTAGTTTTACTATACAGTGAAAAACAAACAATGTAACCAGAATAATTTACTCATAGTGGACTCTACTCCATTCCTTGTGGAGCAGACATGACATTTAGGAAAATGTATCGTCTACATAATCTTTACATTAACCCTATATAACCATAAACAGTGAAAGCTCTTAGGTAACTGCAGTGAACTGCTTTAGCATTGGGAATATGTAGGAAACAGAGTGCACCGAGATCATAATTAAATGAAAGCAGAGACCTACTTCTTGTATATTACAAATGACCTGCTGGAGGTGACTACAGTGTCACAAACTCGTACACAATTCAAAACATACAAATAGTTTCACTATGTGGATGTTGTAAATTTCGAAAATCGTCTCAATATTTATGTGATGGGTGAATCAGGCATCTTTTCCCTCTCCTCTTCTTGCATCTCTTCCTGGGATTTTGGCAATTCATCTGGTTGAAGGAAAGGACGTTCTTTTGGTGAATTGGCATCACTAACTGGAGAACTGGATGAAGTCATTGGGATTTGTTCTTTGCTCTGAGCCTCATTTTGCAGCTTTGGCATTTTTGCAATCATGTTTACATTGCCAATGAGAGATTTGACGCCCCGTGATTGTCTCACTAAGTTTTCCATTTGTTCCAAGGGCTGACAGTCAGAGATTCCATCCTGTGAAGATGAAACATTGCACAGCTGCTGAGATTCCTTCTGCAAATTTTACAGTTTATATTCTTGTTAAACACATTAGAATGTTTATCTAACTCATAAAGCTAACATTCCAGGCTATTTTTTTGCATGTGTTATATATTTCAGCAATTTTCAACTGAGAAAAATATATAAAAGTGGATACAGGCTCTTTATTTGCTGATCAGAATTCTTGCATCAGTATAAAGATTGGGAAGGTTCACTAACTAATTAGGAAAGTGTGTAGTTCCTTTATCCTTTTCAACTATTCTGATATAATAATCACTTCTTACATTTGGCCTCTAACTCTTACATGCTAAATAGAACAAATATCAATGTTTATGAAAATCAAACCTTCATCTTCTCAAATTCAAAAAATGTCTCCCAGCAGCTGAATGATTCGTCGCCTTCTAGAGTTGAGCATCGCTCTGCAGAGAAAATTCAAGTTACCTTAATAAGACTTAGGTATAGCAGTCAGAAAAAAAATCAAGAATATGCTCATCTCAGCAATTGCACAAGATTCATGCACAATAAATTTGCACAATCTCGAAGTAATTATTCACTATAACAGGTGTTTATCAATCTCTAATTTGAACTTTAAAATAATTATCTATTTACTAGCCAAGTTCCATTCAGCATTAATCCATCTTAACTCTTTATTTGGAAAAAAATAAACTATTACCCGAACAGAACAGCTCAACCTAACGTATATACAAACTTGTGCTCTTTTATTGTGAGCTCCAACAGAGATATCAGTGTCAAATCCTAATTTTGAAATATTTAAGATGTTCCAACTACCATAAATCTAACTTAAACCTGAATACAGGGATCAAAAGGAAATTAAACAGAAGTTAAAAGAGCCTATATATATATATATATATAGATAGATATTCCTGACTATTCTTTTGTTGTGTGGATAGGACCATTATGAACCCAAAGACATGAAGAAATGGCATCTTCCCCATCAGGGCATTAAAGCACCTCCTTTCTTTTTATGCTAGCATCACTAACAATGTCATTGTCATATTCTGTAGGTTCTTTCTAGTATCAAAGATTCCCAAACTAAAAATACAAAATACTAGCAATGCCCAAAAGTCCTACAGATAGATACACGGCTAACAATTCCTGTTTAGCAAAATGGTAGAGCAAATTCAAAGATTACCTATATAAAGCAGGCAATTTGAATTATTTCATAACTCAGAGTTCATAGTTACTCCAGATTCTCAAATATTCTTCATATAGATTCGACCAAGAATAGATGTTATGAAGACAGAAGTTATGAACAATTCCCTCAGCAATATATATATTTTCATACAGGAATTGGAAACAATCCTTCATCAATATATATATATATATATAATGTGATCAATTACCAAAGTATTCGCTTAGAAATTCATGGCTGGCCAGATATTCAGTTTGATGGCCAGTATCATCTAAATTCCTACCACAGAGTCTTATTTTCAAACTTTATGCACAAGGATGGAAGGTATTCTGCATCCAGAACTTAAACAGCAAATGCACAATAATGCTGAAGACTATTTCCTGATTTACACAGTGGATTAACTTACAAACTGACATCTTGAAAAAGGAATAAAAAACCGCAGTATGAGATAAATTGTGATGGTAAAAGAAGTTAAGAAAGATGAAATGTAAAGGAAGATTATAAACTGTTTCATTGTCAGTCCTTCGACCTTAATGGGTAATTGGGTATGCATGGAAGTGCAACCTGTTAGTTAATAAATACAAGGCACATTTTGTCCACAAAAGGCATCATCCCAGAGAAATATTTCATTGGATAAAGTTTGATCAGGATCAACATTTAGGTTTGTAAAATCTTATTATTGGAATTTACTGGTTAAGGCACAAGTTTTACAAGTTTTAGGCACTAGATCAATCACCCCAATCAGTTTTAAAAGAGATGGCCCTGTTGTAGTTTGCTATAATAGAACATAATTCGACTATATGCTATTAGAACACTAGGAAAATTACAAATATTGCAAGATAATTTGTTGGTATTACAATACTATGACTATTACAAAATTTGCAACATAAATTGTTGGGAACTGAGAATTGGCATATACAAAGAGGTCCCATAAAAAATACAAAGAAAACTCTTCAAATTAGACACAGCTGCAAGAAAGATCATGATATGATCCAACTAAAGGTTCTGATTGATCTAATCTTCTATTTCATGCATGGTACGATGCATGGTGACACTTGCCCATGGTACATGCAGCAGGTGAGACTGAAGATTTCAGGTTGTTGAAGTTTTATGGGAGAACTGTCACAGAAAGACACGCCAAAAGTGCTTGTTTCCTGGGTACATTAAACGCATAATTATAAGAAACTTGAAAAGCTACGAAGGAAAATATAAAATCTTGTGAAATGTAAAATCCCAAGTTTGCACATAGGTGAGAAAGAGTAGAACATGAACACAATAGATGATGCATGCAGTCACCCAGGGCACTATCAGGAGTCTTGAAATTTAATAATTAAAGTTAGAAAAACAACAGAAACAAGACAAATGCATATCGATTTCCCAGCGTATGCATAAGATTATGATGAGAGAAACAGATATGCATAAAATTGCAAAGAGAAGATCGACTTTAAAGGATAAATGTGACATGTGAGTTCCTTGATGATTTCTATTATTAATATAGATAGATGTAAATATGAAAACAGTAAGATGATGGAAAAACAATACAAGGACAACGTTATTGAATATATTTGCATATATGGACAGTATTGCGTTTAGGGCGTGGACATAACATACGGTGATTTGTGAATAACCTGAAATATGTTTCAGATAGTGGTAATCTTGTTACTCTGTCTGCAATGAATAATGTGAAGCCAACTGAACATCAATGTTTGTGTCCTGTGGATCTTCCCCCCTCTGCACTGATCTGAAGTTGCTACTGCAAGGATCGAACAATAGCACAGCAAAACTATTAACATGAGTCTTTTCTGCAATGTTCAGAGTGTATGCATATTCCACATAGGAAAAATGGATCTTAGTACTCAACGACTGAGAACAAATATATACATGGAAGTATAAATGATATGTGAGAAAGGTTAGAATCTATAAGTATAAAGGCTATCAAAACCTTGAAAAAGAGCCATCTATTCTGTGTGAAAGGTGCAGAGTAGGGAAACACAGTAGCAAGCTGAACATACCAGGAGCAATGTAGGATCGATGCTTGCAGAAACTATTGTAGAATCATTTCCTGGACAAGTTGAAGAAATTTGGCAATGCCAAAAGCATGGATCTTTGCACTTCTGCCTTTATCAATTTGCGTATGCCATTTTGTTTAGTTTTGTTGATGTTCATTGTGAATATTCGCTTTACTGGTATACTTTCATTGTTCTGCGTTGCAAATGTCTTCCTTAGAGATGCATAGCTGACATCTAGATTAACTAGCTTTCTGATTGACAAAGAGGATAATGCACAGAGAGCCTTCAGATTGACAAAGCTAGCTTTTCTGTATAGATAATACATGGGGAGCTTCTAGATTAACTAACTTTCGGGTTGGCAAAGCATTTTGGGAAAATAAAATTTGGGCAGCTTTTAGACCAACGAAACCTTTTGTGAGGACAATGCACAGCCTGCTTATAAATTGGCTAGCTTTGTGCTTTATGTGAGGATCATCTCCTATAAACAACCAGCTTTTAGATTAGCTAAGCTTTTTGCAAGTATAATGCCCTAGCCATATCCAAGATTGGCAACTGGCAAAGCTAACTTTTAACTTTTAGAAAGGTGAAGGGGTTTTGGCCCAGCATAATGCCCTATAAACAACTCTACACCGCAGGTCTCTCAATTTTGGTAGAGGGGATGCAGAATAGCAGGCCATGAGGGGATGAGCGGTCTGTGTTGGATGGAACATTTTGCACCGCACCTTGATGTTTCCGTTCTTGATTTGTGCCAGTGTTCCCACGTCCAATACGGGTGTTTTCCCCGTTTTGTCCTTGAGTTCCTTGGGACCAAGCGCTGGGCGCTTCAAACCATAGTGTTCCGTATTGCCGAATTTGAAATAAGCCACAGACAGGAGGAACCGATCGACCATCCACAGCGGTAGCCCTTTCATCAATGCCATGGCTACACCAAATGTGGACCTCCCAAACATTTCTCTCGCCAGCACATGCACCTGTAATGTAGTGGAAACCATGAGATACTAGGTACTGTGTTTTCATGCAGAAAATTAGGTGATTAAACAATTAATACTACTTATACTTACAGTATTTCTAACAACCATGAATGGTTTTGCATTGTGATTGAAGAGGTCAAGGCAGAGTTCCATGCCAGAATTCCCACTGCCGACGACGAGCACCTTCTTGCCTTCATAATCTGCTCCCGTTCTATACCTCCCCTGAAGCTCCGCATGCCCACGATATCAGGAATAATGGGCTCTGCGTTTTCCCCGCTGGCAATCACCAGCCATCGGCAAATGTACTCAGTATTCTTGCTCATGTTATCACATGCAGCCGTGTTCACAGTGCGAACTCTCCAGTGCCCGCAAGTTCGATCATAAGAGGCCGACTCTACACGTTGATTGAATCTGGGCTGAAGCTCGAACTTCTTTGCATAGGATTCAATGTATTCGTTAAACTGCTCCTTGGCGGGATACGTGGGGAACTGGTCGGGGAACGGCATTAAAGGTAGCTCGCAGAACTGTTTGGGCAGGTGAAGCTTCAAACGGTTATAGGTTCTCTGTTGCCAAAGGGAAACAAGGCAGTCTGCTTTCTGCAGAATAACGCAGGAAACGCCCTGTTCTCGAAGGCAGGCTGCCGTGGCAACCCTGGAGGGGCCTGCCCCTACAATTATAGGGCCATTCACCCAAACGCAGCGCTGTTTCTCCAACAAACTATCATGGGCCTCTTTGCCCCATCTCTCTGAAAAACAACGGGCATCACAGGCTAAAGAGAAGAGTACTCACATATTACAGAGACACAGATTACAGAGACAGCGCATAAAAATCCGAATCAGATCTGATTTTGGAAGAACATTGAAGATGATGGAGTATAGCTGATGAGTCACAGAGTGGTGTTAATGACAGGGTTGATGTCATTAGATTCTGATTTCATTTTGGAGTTTGATTTCGATTTCAGTAGCTCTGATATTGACCAAAGATTAATGTGTTAGCGATAGATTTGATGGCATTACAAATGTGTATTTCATTTTATGGTTGATTTCATAGCGGTAAGAATATGAAGAATATCAGAGACATCGAGATTTCTCTGGATTGAGCAGACACATTGAATTCGGTAGAGGGGCATTCATTGAATTCGGTAGAGGGGCATTGATTTCAGTAGGCGGAGCACATTGAATTCGGTAGAGGGGCATTGATTTCAGTAGGCGGAGGGAGTAATTTTGGATTGAGCGGAGAGTATCAATCAGTTAGTTTGTTAATGCTAGGAAGTCGGTTCGTTAATGGTAAGACGACGTGGATAGGTAGGTGGATAGGCGGATAGGCAGGTGACATAGGGAAATCTGGGGAGGGACAGTTGTAGAGAACGACGAATCTCTACAGTGTCGCTACCAAAAACCCCACAATAGAACGCCTATCAGCGTAATTAGAATTTTGATTAAATTTTATACATATAGAGGAATATTTTAATAATATATTAATTAATTTATAGGATTAGTATTTAAATTTTATAAAAATGTATTCACAAAAGTCACAATGATACCTTGATTTATATTATGTAAGGACTGCAATGTACAACAGTGTAAAAGGTAGTTGATTTAAGTTGGCTAGTGAATTGGAGTTAGTTTGTATTGTTTGGGACCATACACTGTATGGGGTAGTCCACGATGTGGACGACGAATTTCTCAATAAGAGAATTGGGCTACATCTAGTTGGTAATGTCACTTAACCGTTGGTAATAGAGGATTCCTCTTCTCTCGGGGCTCGGGTGCTGCTTTCTTGTTGTTCGTGTGTTTTTGTTTTGCATTTCTCAGGTTTTGTCTATGGTGTGGGATTTCATATTTGGTTGAGGTTGGCACGGGAGGATTATGGGGTCGATATCCTCCCTTTTGTGGCTTGGTTCCTTACATGCTCTTGTTCTTTGTCTTAAGCGGCTTGTAGGGAGGTTGTGTTTGTAGTGTTTGGAGGGCTTGGGTCATCAACCCCAAGGGTCCAGCTAAGGAACCGTGTTCAAAACGAAGGGGTGGATAGTATTTTGGTTTGGTGGTACACTAGGTGGCGAGTAGGCTCTGGAGTGAGGTGGCATAGGCATGATCCATGGTTAAATAGTGGTTGGCCTCTTTTTGGAGGTATTATCAAATTTCGGTATTTTTTGAATGTTGTTGTCTTGGCAGCAGACATGGTGAATTGGGTCTGTTGAAAGCTCTATTCCCCCGTCGATGGTGTTTTGAGGTCGATTTGTGGAGGGTGTCGTGCAAAGGGATTGGGTGTAGCATTATGCAATGCCAACAAGGAAGAGTTAGGAGGGGTGTTGGCCCATGAGGCCAGGGAACATCTTGACTATGGAGAGGAGGTGGAACAGTCACGCACTCTTTCGTCGGGGCGAGTGGTTTTACCTCCGCCTTTGGACTCCTTAGATGCACAAATTAACCAAGTTACAACACTAGTGGAGCAACTGACCCAAGACCGTCACAATGGCAAAAATTAGGTCATAGCTTTCATGAATGACCTCCAGCACAATTACTGGCAGATGTTAGACATATTGGCTTCCCTTCGTCATGGACAAAAGATACTTCAAGAAAGGTTGGAACACCTTAAAGGAAGAATGGCACACACAAAAGCACATGTCCATGAGGCATTTCATCGGCAGCATGACAATGGTCCAGAGGACCAAGTTCTAGGGAATATTGTGGATTGAGAAGACAATTGGGTGTATTTTGATACTTGGGTACTTTTGGTCATTGTATGCAATTTGTGTGTGGCCTTACAATTTTATGTTGTTTTTGTCTGTAGTTTTTTGTTTTTACCACCTCGCCAACAAGTCCGGTAGGAATGAGGCTAGTGGAATGTTGAAGATAAACACTTCTTGATGTAACTATTCTTTGAATTAATAGAACTTTTTTACTCAAAAAAAAGGAATCATTTTAGATTAATGAAATTACATATATTAAATATTAACAATAGATAGTTTAAAAAAATATTTTGGATTGATAAAATTATATACATTAAATATTAACATTACACAAGCCAAACCATTTGTAGTAAAAGTAATGGGAGGTCTTAAATTCATTTTTTCATTAAAAATTTAATTTTATCTATCCAAAATTACATATGGTTAAACAAATTTAAGTGAGGGTAAATAAAATAAAATAAAAAATAAAAAAAATAAAAACATAAAATATTTAGCCTTCTTCCATTAGAAAAGTGGTGTAATACCCATGGCATAAAATGATTTGTACCTCATCATAATATTAAGTCCATGTAATAGCACCATGATCAAATTTACTCCAAAGACTAAAAAGTTCTATGGTGACACTTTTACACCAACACTAATCTTGCTCTAAAACAATTACATGTTAAAGCCTTTATATTTACAATAATCATGTGAGCTAGTAAGTTTATTGAAATATAAGACATATTGATCAGTCTCGATCCATCTTAACTTCAAATCTATCAAGCACCGAGAGGGATCAAATCTCTAGAGGTGCAAACCTTTTCTTAAGTTAATATATATATATATATATATATTGGATTATTCACATCATTGGGATTAATCCAGAAGACGTTTATCTACATTATGGATCACAAAAGTCTTGGATCTAACTTTATTATTATTTTTTGACTGAGTCAAAATGTTTACATACCATAACATTACATTAAATCATACATCTCTTTTGTAATGGATTGGTTATTATTTTATTTTATTTTCATTTTTATTATTTTTTATTTGACTAAGTCAAATTATTTAGATAATATGACATAACGGGACATTGCAATATCTTCAAATCTAATTAAGTCAACATAAACCCTTATTAACTTAATTTTGTGAACTAAAACAATTAACATTAATCATTGCTAACTTGAGAATCAATATGTAGTTCCAATTAAGTCAACATAAACACTTACCAAGAATCTATAATCAATTTTAATTAAGTAACATAAACCCTTACCAAGGATCTACAATCGATTTTAATTGAGTCAGCATAAACCCTTGCCAACTTAATTTCATATATTGAAACAATGAAAATAATCAATTATAATTAAGTCAACATAAACATTTGCCAACTTAATTTCATACACTAAAACAATAATCAACTTGCAACAATAATGCTAACCATGAGCAATTACCTTAATAAAACAATAAACAATAATCATTTTACTTTTATTGTCATGAAGATTCAATTAACTGCATAGACCTATTGTTATGAATATGTTGACAATGTTGGACCCGCCAACATTCAGGGGATCTCCCTGATATGAAGTCCCAATTAGACCTCACATCGTTTGGCCTAGGAGTCCCATCCGAAATATGGTTTGGTTACCAAATTCTTAAATTGTTACCTTGTCTCTAACTGTCAACAAGAGAGAGGGATGTAATGGTGCATTATAAAAGAAAAAAGGTGTGCCTAGTGAGTGTTTAGTTGTAGATGTGTCAAAGCTCTTTTATTGTGGAGGGGGGGGGGGAGAAAGTGAACCTCTAAGAGAGAGGTAATAGTACCAGCCAAGAAGAGAGACACATGAACAAGAAGGATTTGTCTAACATCTCGCGGAATAGTCCACAAGTGATGCGACAATCATTACAACCAATGAATGAGAAATACTTGTCCAGTATCCTACGAAATAGTCCACAAGGATGGGACAGTGATAACAACCATTACAACACATACTCAATAAGATAAATATTAAAGTAACCAAAATAGTTCAACTACTTTAGCACATATGAAACAAACACGAAATACAAACATCCGCAGAATAGTCTTACAAACATTCATAATCAATGTGTGAAGAACATGTTGCCCTTGAAGGCTTATGTTATTAAGTAAAAGTTCCAAGACACGTGTATACAATGAACATCACTAGCTCCAATAGCGAAGTGTTGGAGCCACTCCTTGCTACCCAAAAGAACTAGTTTATCTCCCTAATGCCTTGCGGGAGGAGCCAAGGTGAAAAGTCCTTCGCTCTTACAATGAGGGAGTATATATAACAATAAAGAGGTGATGCTTCACCTTCCTTGCGACTCTTCATCTACCCTCATGATTGTTTGACTTCCTATAGCATTTCAACTTTACATTACTCTTCATATTCCACACATGTCCTTTGGACTTTCACTTTACAATACATTTTTGAAACATGAATTACATAATCCACCACCATGGTGTTCCATGGGAAAACTCATGACATGACACTACTGACATGGACTGCTTGATGATATGGCAATGTCAAACCACTGTTGTTTTTGTTGTATTCTCAGTGTTTGCTTGAGAATACTTTTATTTCCACCTTTGTATGGCTTAGTGATATGGAATCTTCAATGTTCTCAAGTCTTGAGTTGTGGTCGCAAACTGGTGTCCCTTTGCTTCCTCTCGATTGATCAACTTGCATACTCAACTACAAAGATGTCTTTCAACATGTTTCCCTCCATCTCCTTCTTGATATTTTTTCCATGACATGATAAGGTACTTGCATCTACAATTCACTCATGATGAACATCAATCTGAAAAGCCCATAGTCTAAGATAGTGCATATTGATCCTTTGGTAGAGTCGAGACTGGGTGAAAAGCTAGGAAAGGGGATCAGTGACTGCGTTGTTCAAGTAGTTAATGGTGAACCTTGAGCCTTGAGACTGCACAATGCGCAGTACAAGCTAGACTGAGGGAGAAAATTGCACAATTATGTAGGTTAGTGTGACATGTTGAGGGGATGGGCATTTAATGAGCACATTGTGCAGTTCCAAGAGACAGGTGAGGTTGGTCCATTGTGTAGTTGCGCAGTTCAAGGGCTCAAGGGATGAGATTGAGGCTATAGGTTGCACAATGTGCAGTTAAGGCCAGGTTGGGAAGAAGAATTACACAATTCTGGGATTTGAGGTCAGGGTTTGAGCACTGGAAACTACGCAGTGCAGCAATCCTAGGAAGAAGGAACTGCGCATTGCATAGTTCCAAGAGGCAAGGTCGTAGATAGAGGATTGAGATTGTGCAATGCGCAATTTAGGGAGGTTGGGTGAATCTAGGTTGCTTGGTCGAGAAGATTTTTCAGAAATGGCTGTGTGGGATTGGTGAGACTGATGTGAACACGTAAACAATGCATTTCCCTTAGTGCGACAACTCTATGACAAGAGTGACACTTAAGATACACTTTGTGACGACTATGACGACACTTTTGCGACAGTGCTTAAAACTTTGGAAATGAGTGTGATAGATGTTTACATGGTTAGAACAACTCATTTACACAAATATTACCTCTTGAAACCACCAAAATAGGCTTACATACATCATGCGAAAACTAACATGCGAAAAGGCGATATTTTCCGTACATTGCAAGAGGGAGAAAACACATGGAATGAGTTTCAATGTTTGTGACGACAATGTACAAGACCAGGCAAGGCTCTGAAATTAAGCATAGGAAAAAATGTTGGAGGGTGTTGTAGCGGTGAAAACATAACCATTTGCCTTAAAAATGATAAGAAGCTAACAAATACATTCCACTTTAAGGGGGGGCCTAATTTTACAATGAATACAATGCACGAGACAAGATTGTAATAATCCAATATTTAATGCTTAATAAGGGGTTCTAAGGTTAACATGATACTTGTATAGGCCTTAACATGCCCCTCTACTTTCAAAAAACAAGCGTTGTCCTCAACACTTGACTAACGATGAGCATTTTACATGAACAATTTGTCTTCCCATGTCGCATCTTCCATAAGTGAGTTGTTCCATTTGATGAGGTGCTCAATAATTACTCAGTCTCAACTAATTAGTCCTTATTTATAGGATTGTTTCTTGTTCTAGTATGATTTCTCTTTTTTCATTAACCTTCGATAAAATAGCTTGGACTAGGATCTTGTGACTAATTACATTCTTTAAGCAAGAAACACGAAAGACTAAATGTACATGTGAAAATGGGGAAAACTTAATTTGTAAGCCATACTTCCAATCCTCTACAACACTTTATGTGGACCATAATACCTCGGTGCTAATTTATTTTCCTTCTTTTGTTGCTTGAGGCACATTTTTGTATATTTTTGTAGTCTCGCAAATACCCAATCCCACACTTCAAATTCCCTTTCACTGCAATGTTAATACGCTTGTTGTTTCATCCTATTTTGTGCTATAACCAAGTTGTCCTAAAATAGTTTGATTACCTTTGTTAGTGCCCTGTGTGGTCCTCCACTGCATGAGCCTTCATAGTCCTTTTCAAGGGTGATGTGATGGATGTAGGATAATATCCATAAAGTGCCATAAATGGGAATATTTTTTATGAAGTATGGAAAGATGTGTTGTACCACCATTTTGGAAAGGGAATTCAATTGATGTATTGTGTTTATTTATCACATGCAAAGTGACGCAAATATCCTTCTAAAAATGTATTCACAATCTTAGCTTGCTCCCTTCTTCAATAATTTTGTTAGAGGTGCTACTATTTGACCATAATTCAAGACAAACTCATGGAAATATCCTATCAATCCCAATAATCCTTTGAATTTATTCAAGGTCGTAAGGATTGGCCATTCCCTCATGGCCTTCATTTTGTTAGGGTCCACTTTTACACCTTCACAAGATACAATATGACCCACATATTCCACTTCTTGAACCACAAAGGCACAATTGGAAGGATTTTCATATATTTGTTACTCTTCGAACAATGTCAATACCTTGTCAACATATTATAAAAGTTATTTACAAGATTTGTTGTAGACTAGTATGTCACCAAAAAATACCAACACAAATTGTCCAAGGAATGGTTCGAAATATAATTCACCAAGCTTAAAAATGTTGAAGGTGCATTAGTAAGTCCAAATGGCATAACCAAAAACTTATAATGACCTTCATGTGTTCTAAAGGTTGTTTTTAAGAATGTCTTATTCCCTCATTCTTATATTATGATATCCTGGATGAAGATCCATCTCAGTAAAGAAAATTGCTCCATGTAATTCGTCTAATAATTACTTAATGACAAGAATGGGAACTAATCTTTGATTATAATTTTGTTCAGTTGTTTGTAATATGGATACATCTTCCACATACCATCCTTTTTTCTAACCATCAACAACGATGAAGAGAAGACAATTTAGTTGGTTCAATGATGTTGACCTCTAAAATATATTGAACCACATGCTCAATCTCACTTTTTTGCGAACATGGATAATTTGTAAGGCCTAATGTTAGGTAGTACACTTACAAATTAATAGCATGATCATGATCTCAATCAAGTGCAGTACCTTGGGTATCTATCCAAATACATTGGAATGATTGACATTTTGGACATCTAATGAGACAAATGATATATTTTTTTTAACATTTAATGGATGCATTGTAAAACTACACCATGGTGTCCCCTTTTGAGTAATTTTGTCATGCTACCACAACTTATCACTTTAGAGTGTTTCCCATGGATACCTCCAAGTTCAATTTCCTTGTCTTATAAGGAAAATCTCAAAAAATATATTGAAAATTAAGGGCCACTATTCCTAATGATTGTAACTGTTGGACCCCTTATACAACATCAACACCACCCATTTGGATTGAAATCATGGGAATATCCATTAAATACTTCCCCTGTATTTATTTTATGACAATTTAATGAATAATTTATGGTACCTCCATTTGAAATCATTACTTGAAATTATGGTGTTGGATAATACAAAGCAATTGATAATTTTTTGCCAATTTGTAATTGACAAAGTTATGGTTACTACTTGAATCAATCAACACTGTTACCTTTTTCTTTTTGGTATATCCTTCTATCCTGAGGGTTTGCAGAGTATTGATGTCGATGATGAGTGACAAGATATTATTGGAGTAGCCTCTTTTAACTCTAAACGTCGTGACAATTTCAATTCTTGATCTTCTTCATGTTCGTAGTCTATGTAGAATATATTTTTCTCATGGAATTTATGCCCCTTACAGTGTTTACTATCACAATTGAAACAAAGTCCCTATTCTCTTCTTTCATCTATTTTCTAAGGTCTCAACCTTATTGGTTGAGTGAGGTTAGAAGAGGGAGCATGATTTTATTTGTAGCTGCTAGTGACCACTCTTCTAGTAGCCATACATTACTTTTAACTTTTTTTACTAGATTGAAAGCATGCTCTAGGGTTTTAGGATCAAATTGATGCACCTCATGTTGGACACTTTCCTTTAAAATTCTCATAAATAATTCTAACAAATTATCATTTGAAATGTTATTTACCTTGAGAATCAACTTTTGGAATTGTTGAACGTGATTTGTAACTAGACCTTTTTGTTGAAGATTTACCAATTGACTAAAGAATACATTGCTCTTAATATACACATAATGTACTATTAATTCCTTTATAAAAATGGACCAAGATAGAATAGAATCCTTTTCGCTTTCATGGTATAATTGATACCATACAAATTGATCTTGTTCTAAAAACATTGATGCAATATTTACCTTTTGAAAGAATGTCACTTGGATAATATAAAAGCATTGCTCCATCTAGAATATCCATGTTATATGATCGAGTATCATCAAACTTCCTTGTATTTATATTTGGAATGAAGTGGTTCATTTATGTTGACTTAAAGCCTTGATGATGTGGATCTTGGAGTGAAAAATCATGAATATGGTTTTGTGATTCAATATTTTTTCTTTCCAATTGTGACGAAATGCTCCTTTCATGTGATTGAGTTTCAAAACAATTGTTCACCTTATTTTTATGATTTCCTTGGATCTCCATATCTCCTTTAAGAAGCCTCCCAAGATAAGTTTTTTCATAGAAGAGGTGGTGTGATCTAGGTGGATCTTAAAACACTCAATATTTGATTGTCTCAAAATTCCTTGTAAATAGCTCCATTATATAGAGCTCAATATTATGAATCCAATGCAACTTGAACATGTGAAAAATGACTTAGTCTGACAAAGTTATCATAGGTCAAAGTTTGGGGTTGACACGCAAAAATAAGTCAAAGTAAAATTTTAGGTCAAAGTTGATTGCCACATGAAAGTTAGTACAACTGATGTGGTAGCACGATTGATGATATCATCATATTGATGTGGCAGTATGATGATGATGTCAACATGTTGATGTGGCAACACAAGAATTTGCCACGTGTCACTCGGATTTGGAATTTTCAGCATCTTGTTGGGGCAATGAAATAATGCCACGTGGCATCTATATGGATGACGTGATTGTTTACTTAGTGTGCAGTCACAACACGTGGCGCTGAATGGACAAGGTTGATTAGGGAAACAATGATGACGTGGACATGCAAAGCCTAATGACTCAGTGCCACATCGCCCTATGACAAGCAAACAAGTGATGACATCAATGACAAGCACATGGATGAATCACGTGGGGACACGTGGCAGCACACGGATCTGATAGGTGGTAGCACAAGATTCTTCGAGGTTAGGGGAATCAGAAGAGGACAAGTGGTTGTACTAAGGATGAATTTTTTCATTGACATCAGCATGGTGACTGGACATATGGACTAGCCAAGTGGGCCAATGACGGGGCTCCACATGGCCCTATGAGAGGCCACCACGCAACCTTGAGATTCACACCAAAAATTGTTAAGTCGATCGACTTGGCCTCTAAAAAATACGAACACCAAACCTCCATCTCTCGAAATCGTTGCCTGAACAGTTGAGCTACAATAACTCTTATTAAACCATGGGAGACTCATTTTATTTATGGAGGAATGGTTGTGTGGTTGGCGTTAAAATGGGCGGGTCGGCGAGATAGCCCCAATTGACCTAGCTCGGTCATATGAGGTGTAACGAGACCATGGCAGGAGGCGTAATGGTGAGGTCATTCATTATATAAATTGGCGGGCCAATTAAAACGGGGCCAACGACGTGTGGTTATATGGGTTCAATGTGACCAAAGGGGATGCGACTGGAAGGCCAACCCTACCATGAAAAACAGTTCAACCACCGATCCATAGTCGGGACCAGCAGGGTTTGAACTCGCACCGACCACCAACCGGTCCACCAACCAGTGGTCCCCATAACACGGTCGACGACCAATATAAAACAAACGGTCATTGATCATATTACCTACATCTGACCATAGTGGTGGCAGGTGCAAAATGGCAGAGGGACAATGACCCATTTAACATTTTTCTAATGTTTAAAATAGTTCAACACAATGTCTGCCTACCCAATGATTGAAACCCGGTACCTATGCCAAACAAGCGGAGAGCCCAACCATTTGGGCTATTTTATGTTTTTTTGTTTGATTAACATGGAGGAGTTGTTTTTGTTGAGGAGTTAGCAGTGCATTTGGAAAATGGAGGTTTTATTTGCCATTAAGAGGAATTTTTTAGGGTCGTAAGAGCCCATATAAGGTTTTTTTGGGCCTTCTAAGCAACATGGCAGTGTTAGAGTTATATTTTGATGTAACCAATGCATCATCATGGTTTTGGTGACCAAGAGTTCTCAACGCTAATTTCCCACTATTTCTAAGGCAGGGGTTCCTAAGGGAGGCCTAGAGGGTTTGAGTGAAATATATTTGAGTTTATACTCAAATGACTCAAAATTTCGCAAGGAATTCATTTGCGGATGTCTATTTTCTCATTTGAGTGATCGATTTTTCAAGTGATCTTCATATTGGGGTTTTGAGGTAAGGCCATAATGAAACTTCATCAAGAAGTAGTCATTTTTATAGCCACTGATCTTTGAATTACGTGACAAATAGGAAGAGGATAAATATAAGTTGTTTAGAGCAGTGGATTCAAGAGGACATGATGCCACTGTCAGTGAGAGTGTATTTTTTATGCTTTCTTTGCTTGTTTAAAGCGAATGACTTAATGATTGAGAGTTCTTTGTAGGAGAGACAATGCCACTCGAGGAAAGAGTCCCTTTATTGTATTGAAAAAGATTGTATGTACTCATTATCTAGATGTTGATATCAAGAAAGCGACCACCCCAAGATTGAATTAGGGCCCGGAGACATAGTCCACACTGGATGAAATTCGTTATCATACGGTTATCATCTTGTTTCTTCTGCTTACATGCACTTCTCCCTAAGTTTATGTTGAGTATGGCATGCTTGTTATATATTGTTAAGTTCATTTAATTTAACTGTTCATACCTAAACATGTAAGAACTAAGACATTTTTAAAGACCCAAAATTTTAAATCTTGCAAAGTGTGAGTAACGATCAATGCTCTGGGGTTTTAGGATCAAAGTGATTCACCTCATGTTTGACACATTTCTTTAAAGTTATCATAGATAAGTCTAACAAATTATCATTTGAAATTTTGTTTACCTTGAGAATCAACCTTTGGAATTGTTGAATGTGATTTGTAACTATATATTTTTTGTTGAAGATTTACCAATTAACTAAATAATAATTGCTCTTAATATGCCCATAATGTGTTCTTAATTCCTTTAAAAAATGGACCAAGATACAATAGAATCATTTTCCCTTTCATGATGTCATTGATACCATACAAATTGATCTTGTTCTAAAAACATTGATGCAATATTTACATTTTGTAAGATTGTCACTTGGATAATATAAAAGTACTTTTCCATCTAGAATATCCATGTTATATGGTCGAGTATCATCGAACTTCATCGTATTGATATTTGGAATGAAGTGGTTCATTGGTGTCGACTTAAAGCCTTGATGATGTGGATGTTGGAGTGAAAAAACATGATTATGGTTTTGTGATTCAATATTTGTGTTCTCCAATTGTGACAAAATGGTCCTTTCATATGATTGAGTTCCAAGACAATTGTTCACCTTATTTTTATGATTTCCTTGTATCTCTGTATCTCCTTTAGGAAGCCTCCCAAGAGAATATCTTCCATAGAATTCATGGAAATTTATATTTCTTCCTTGGTTTTCTCAAGTTGTTCCACATTTTTTTACTAATTCTTGCATCTTTAACAATTGACCTTCCAACTTGGGTGCCTAGCACTTGACACCTTGTATTTCTTCATGAGACATGAATGAGATTTTTATAGGTTTAAGTGTCGAAGTAACTTTTGAAGCACCCCAAGATCCATATGAATAAATGATAATTATCCTATTTTTCCTATTTACCAAATATTTTGAATCACCAAAAACAAATATTGCATTCAAAAGTTATGACAATGGTAGGTTATGTACCTTTTAAAACCATAATTTGTATATTATGTAGATGGTTGATCTTTATTCTGCTATTTCTTTGGAATTGATCTCTAAACTGTCGTGGATATTCCACTGGATAGTTTGTCACAATAGATCTGATAAAATATACTAAAAAATCCCAAAATAATCTACATTATACAATTTTATTTTTCTTTCAGTTTATATACATGTAGACTATTGTTAATAACGTATAAATGTAGATTAAAATTATGCATAAAATAGAGAAAAATGAAATAAAATCTCACACACACACATTTGACACAAGAAATGACTTGGGAAATCCTTTCA
Source organism: Pinus albicaulis (assembly GCA_034641835.2). Taxonomy (NCBI): domain Eukaryota; kingdom Viridiplantae; phylum Streptophyta; class Pinopsida; order Pinales; family Pinaceae; genus Pinus; species Pinus albicaulis. The sequence goes on from CM076574.1 coordinate 492,080,689, forward strand.
GGAGAAAAACCCAGCTGGAAGATGAGGTCGCTCTACTCTCTTTCTATGAACAAAAAATGACTATGAGTACAAAGGAGTGTGGCTTGTGGCATGTGGGTCACTATAGTGCCCAAATACTCTTTGTGTGCTCTATTTCCTATCTCTCTCGGCTATTTTTCTCAATCATGGAACAAATGCACTTGAAAGAATGAAACCCAGTTTCCTCCTAGTGGCTCGGTTATAACACAACCCGATATCCTACTAATGGTCAGGTTTGAATACCTCAACTCTTAACCAGAGTTACAATATTGATTCTTCTAGAGTCTTCTACATCATAATCATGGTGTTAGCCCCTTTTCCAGGAATAATGGGGGTTGGCGTGGCATTCTCTTGAATTATGGTGGTGAAAATAGGAAGGTCAACTTCTTAGTGGCATAACTTTCACATACAGACTCTGATCGACATGAATATTGTGTTGTTTGAAAGGTGTTTATGTGTAGAATATAAAAAGAAGGTGATACACAAAAAACAAAGTTTTACCCCCAAAAATTGTCGTTTAATGCCTCAAAACACTCGTGGAAGGCTTAAGACCCCAAATTGCCAAATTGGGTCCCACTGGTAAAAATGGTCCTGAGAGTTTATTCCTCCATTTTTTCCACTTTGAAAGTATTGATATGGATGACAAAAAATATAATGATCCAATCCAGATCATGAATTTGAGCACTTATGAATTCAAAATTTTGATTTACAATACTCAGATATGTCTTCTTATCAAATCCACACATCTGACCAAAATTTGGTGTGTTAAGTGAAAGTTATGGTAACTTTACCAAAACTTGTTTATTTTTTCCTCTTCTTAATAGAAATTTTTTATAGCATGTCATGTTTCCATTTTTTTTTAAAATATGATTATGAAATTTTTACTTTAGGTACTTAGGTATGTCTCCTCATAAGCTTGAGAATTTCATGGTCTGAAACTTCTCTAGGAGAAAGTTACAAATAAATTTTAAGATCACTCATTTGAAATTGATTTCAAGGCCATGCACAAGTCATAACTTCCATAAGACTTATCTAAACTTGTAGTGAACCAAAATGCAAAATTTTTACCACCTGTACCCTGATATCTCTCCTTAATCTCTTAAAAATCTCATAGTTCGAAGTGCCCCATAAAAAATGATTCAGTGAAAATGTCAATATCATTCGTTTGAAATCGATTTCAAGACCAATGTGAATATTTGACTATATTTAGATTGACATTTCTCCTCAATTTCCTACAAATTTCATTGTCAAAGACTTCCAAAAAAAAAAATTATAGCAAAAAATGCCATGATTACTTGTTTGAAACAGGAAAAACAAACCATGCTCCTTAAATGTGATAAGAAGCCAATAATGACAACCCACTTCGAGGGGGAAACCTCCTTTTACAATGGATGCAATGTATAATACAAGATATGATGATTCTAAAATTATGTATCCTTATTGTGTGTGTGTGTGTGTGTGTGTGTGTGTGTGAAAGGGAGAGAGAGAGAGAAATGGTACAATTATAATGAAAGGTTCTAGTCGATGCAACAATATACCAATATAACTATATTAACTCAATATTTAGGGCATAATAAGGGTTTTAGTGTTAACATGGAGCTTGCCTATGGATTAATCTATAAGGAATCCCATAATTAATATAGTACAAACCAAGTTAGGCATTCATGACTTCAAGAGAGTTCAAGAAAGTTACACATTGCAAATCCCACTTGGTGAAGCAATGCAAATATTAAGATACATAATAACACCAATTACACTATCGTAATGATTTGACCTATTTAGGATTGAATAAATGTGTACCATAACATCATTGATCATCGAAGTTAAATTAGAAAACCAAGTGCAACTTACTCCTTCAATATTGTATCAAAATGCATCAATATATCCAAACTAAGACACATTGAAAATCAAAGTTGATCAAGCCATTAATAAAATCAAATGTGATCATTAATCAATTTTGATTAAGTCAACATACACCCTTACCACCTAATTTCACGCACTAAAGTAATGTCCAACCTTAAGCACAATACTTAGTGCGAAACATTAAGAATCACCCTAATGAAACAAGTATTATCTTACTTTTATATAAAAATATTATATCATACTTCATTTGTTAAATGTATGTTACATATTAACATGTATTCCTTGTATATCACATAATATCACAATTTTCAAACGAAAAAAATTGGCATCATTCATTAAAATTTTAAAGAGGAGTTACATGTTCAGTAAACTGTGTAGTGAGCTCGGGCTCATTCATCATCCAGAAAAAAAAATTATAGTGAGCATAGGAGTCACACAGACCATATGTCCAAAAATATAGGAAACATAGTCCCTGAGTAGAAAACATACCAAAAGAACATAATGTTGCTAGTGAGCGTGAAAAAAAAACAGTAAGCTTGGGAGCCAACCAAATCAGAGCAACATCTCTAAAAACACACAAAAAGGGATTTTCGGGTAGAAGAAGGAAGATATCAAAGCTGAAAATCTCCCACCTAGTTTACAGAACCATTTACTAAGTGCTCATAATGCATCAACCCCGGCAAAAGGGAGAGGCCACGCTTGGATAGGGCATCTGCTTCAGAATTTTGTTCTCGATAAATATGTTGGAATGAAATATCGACAAAATATGGGAGTTGGTACTTAGTTTTCTCCATCTAGTTGAGGAAACATGGGTAATCAAGAGCATTATTCCCTTAGATCTTGTATGATAGTTTTAGAGTCCCCAACGATCAAAATATTATTGATTGATAACGAAGCTGCACATTGAAGAACCCCCCATGGGGTCACCAACTATACCCTGCAGCTGGATCCAGGCCCACCATACCATAATAGGTGGAAGGATTAGGTAAGGCAGAGCTTGATTATGGCACCACATCCACACTGGCTAGCAAATGCTGCTTCATCAAAGTATCTAATGGGGAAAATATCTTCCAGATCGACAAAGGAGACAAAGAAACTCCGAGCTTGGGGATTCCAAGGACCAATATCACATACTTTCCTAATTAGCATTACATATGTTCCTTTTACATGGACATATTAAGTTCTTACATGATTTCACATGTGCAACTTTTAATTTTATAACAACTTTTTAATAGTAACAAAATGTATAATTACAGAGTAGAGTCGTGTATCTAGTCTTTCAATTTGTATGGATTATTTAGATAATGTATTTTATGATTTTTAATTCATTGTAGCATAATCAAGTTAATAATCAAAATATATTATAATATTACATAGTTTATACTTGATCTTTCATATATATTTAATGTTTACAAGTTATGTTTATTCTTTTAACGCAAGAGATTAGCTTAATTAGTTCTCATCAACATTATTATCCATTTGATTGGTTCCATGTCAATGTAGAAATTATACAAACAATATGTATACCAATGGATTCAATCTGATTATGCAATATACTAGAGCAAGATATGGAATCCTTCTACAATTAATTTGCGGAAATTAAACACGATCGCACAATCACACCAAATAAGAGAAAGCAAATAAATCCACAACGCAAGATATTTTTCCTAGGGAAAGCTTGCTGCTCAAAACCCATCTATCTCTATTGTATAATAAAACAAGGAATCATGAAACAATACAACACACTCTTCTCACAAGAGTCTATTGCACTCTACCAACTGTCTCACACTGATCCGAACAAAATCGACCAACACTTAACCAATTTCCTACCTCTGCTCAGCCTACCTTGCTTGCGCAATTCTAAGAGAATTAAATCCCTATTAATTAGGAAATTCAACCTTCCAAATCTACGCAATACATCATGGGCAATCCTATGGTTGTATAATTGCATCTGGGCAGTTTGCTAAAAATACAACTGATAATTAACATCCCTTTAACCTCTGTCTCGACTGGGGCTTCATCAGAATTGACATGCATGTAGCTGTTAATAGTAAATCATCTGTCACTTGACAGATTACTGCATGTGAATTGAATCTAATTTAATTTGCTTGACCTCTCACTAGTGCAGCAATAAGTTACAACTAGTTAAACTGACTTTAACTCACTTAAATGAGTTAACTATTTTCTCATGCATTAAACTAATACACTAACTGTAACTCGGACTCTAAAACAAATAGAATCACTCTACATGCCTCACCAATCAACCTCAACTCGAATTTCATGAGCTAATTGATTCTATCACACTCATTTAACTATTACAAGTGATTATGAGATAAGATTATAATTTATTGTCCAATTTATTTAAGGGATAAATAATTTTGACACACATTTCTTCTAATTTAATTAAGAAATGATTAAATCAAAAGCCTTGCATGGTAGCCATTTATGGGTGCCATTTTCAGAATGTTGTTCTAGATGCCAATTTCACTGTTTCTTGTTGTAAATTTCAACAGTCAATAAATACTCGCTCAAATCCTTGAGAGCAAACAATATATATATATATATATATATATATATATATATATATATATATATATATATATATATATAAGAAATGTTCAAGCAGAAGAAGGAAGATATCAAAGCTCAAAAGCTCCCACCCAATTTACAGAAACATTTACTAAGTGCTCATAGTGCATCAAACCCGGCAAAAGGGAGAGGCCACACTAGGATAGGGTGTCTGCTTCATAATTTTGTTCCTGGTAAATAAGTTGGAATGAAATCTCGGAAAAATCTGGGGGTTAGTACTTATTTTTCTCCATCCAGTTGAGGAAAGATTGGAAATCAAGAGCATTCTTCCCTTAGATTCATTGAATGATAGTTTTAGAGTCCCCAACGATCAAAATATTCTCGATAGATAACGAAGTTGCACATTGAAGAACCCCCCATAGGGTCACCAATTATACCCTATAGCTGGATCCTAGCCCACCATACCATAATAGGTGGAAGGAATAGGTAAGGCAAAGCTTGATTATGACACCACATCCACACTCGCTAGCATATGTTGCTTCATCAAAGTATCCAATGGGAAAAATATATTCCAGATTGACAAAGGAGACAGAGAAACTCCGAGCTTGGGGATTCTAAGGACCAATATCACATAATGTCATAATTAGCATTACATATGTTCCTTTTACATGGACATCTTAAGTTCTTACATGACTTCACACCTTTTGTAGCAACTTTTTAATAGTAACAAAATGTATAATTATAGATTCGTGTATCTGGTCTTTCAATTTGCATGGATTATTTAGATAATGTGTTTTATGATTTTTAATTCATTGTAGCGTAATCAAGTTAATAATCAAAATATATTCTAATATTACATAATTTACACTTGATATTTTATATATATTTAATGTTTACAATTTATGTTTATTCTTTTAACGCAAGAGGTTAGCTTAATTAGTTCTCATCAACATTATTATCCTTTGATTGGTTCCATGTCAATCTAGAAATTACACAAACAATATGTATACCGATGGATTCAATCTAATCATGCAATATACTAGAGCAAGATACTGAATCCTTCTACAATTAATTTTTGGAAATTAAACACGATCGCACAATCACACCAAGTAAGAGAAAGAAAATAAATCCATAACACAAGATATTTTTCCTAGGGAAATCTTGCTGCTCAAAACCCCTTTATCTCTATTGTATAATGAACCAAGGAATCATGTAACAATACAATGAACTCTTCTCATAAGAGTCTATTGCACTCTACCAACTGTCGCACACTGATCTGAACAAAATCGACCAACACTTAGCCAATTTCCTATCTCTGCTCAGCCTGCCTTGCTTGTGCAATTCCTATGGTTGTACAAATGCATCTGGGAAGTTTGCTAAAAATACAATTGATAGTTAACATCCCTTTAACCTCTGTCTCAACTGGGGCTTCATCAGAACTGACATGCATGCAACTATTAATAGTAAATCATCAGTCACTTGACAGATCACTGCATGTGAATTGAATATGATTTATATCACTTGACCTCTCACTAGTGCAACAATAAGCTACAACTAGTTAAACTGACTTTAACTCACTTAAATGAGTTAACTAATTTCTCATGCATTAAACTAATACATTAATTATAACTTGGACTCTAAAATAAATAGAATCACTCTACATGCCTCACCAACCAACCTCAACTCGAATTTCATGAGCTAACTGAGTCTATCACACTCAGTTAACTATTACAAGTGATTATGAGATAAGATTACAATTTGTTGTCCAATTTATTTAAGGGATAAATAATTTTGACACACATTTCTTATAATTAAATTAAGAAATATTTAAATCAAAAGCCTTGCATGGTAGCCATTTATGGGTGCCATTTTCTGGATGTTGTTTCTGGATGCCAATTTCATCGTTTCTTGTTGTAAATTTCAACAGTCAATAAAATATTCACTCAATCCTTGAGAGAAAAACTATATATATATATATATAAGCCTCAAGGGTTAGCTCAGTTGGTCTACTTCTCGTTGCTATGTACCTCGCCAGTTGGGTGGTCATGGGGACGAATCACCTCGACGCCCTTAGGGTTAGGCCCTACTTGTTTGTCAAACGAGAAGTGTTAGTCAAGGTTGTCATTGATGTCAATATGGCATTAATCGAGATGACAAATATTCTTGTGATGTCAATACCTCATGCAATCCCTAGGTTTTAAAGATGCTATTAATGAAGATGTCATGCCACTTAGGAAAAAGTCTTGTCCTAAATACCTAATGATCATAATGCCCTAGATGTTCTCAGCTAACCATGAAGATGCCATAACCTCATGCATATTATGACATCCTTACTCCTAATGCTCATAATGCCCTAAAGATTGATGTAAATCCTAAGTGCCTATCATGTGCTTATGATGACATGAATAACTACACTATACTTAATGACATATGATAACATTGTTGGAAGACCTCATGATAACACATTTGATGAGATGGATGATAGTTAGAAGACCACTTTGAATCTCTTATGGAAAAGCCTTTAAATTTTGTCCCTATATCCTTATCCATAAAGAATCAAGGACCGCATAAAAAATTCCAAAACGGTCATATGGTCTGAACTAAAAATTTAAGAACAACCACAAAGAAAAATAAATTTCTTAATGGGAAGATGACCTCACCTAAGGATGAAATTGACATAAGCTAATAGAGCATATTTTTCCGTTTCTAATGAGTTATTACTCGCCCTCTAACTCCTTCTAGACTGAGAGAAATTAATATTTTAAGATGAAAAAATTAGTTTTCTGTCATAGCCGACTTGAGCCGACTTGTGTAGGCTGGTGTCCTCACCAGGTGACGTGTCTCTTCATAGGGAAAAACAAACTATATATATATATATATAGTTTGTTTTTCCCTATGAAGAGACACGTCACCTGGTGAGGACTATATATATATATATATTTGCGCTCATCCATTTCAGATTAAAAAAATAAAAATTTAAAATTTAAAAAAAAATTAAAAAAATTTAAAAAAATTTAAAAATAAAAAAATAAAAATAAAAAATAAAAATAAAATAAAATAAAATAAAAAAATAATAAAAATAAAAAATTCTATCTGACGTGTATAATTTAGTGGTAGATAGTAAGGAGGATAGCGAAGAAGAGGGAGCTATTTTGAAGTTATGTTTGGGCTTAAAAACCTCATCAAACCGCACTGTAATTTTCTGAGGACCCTCTGTATTATTGCAGACCTATTGCAACTCGAACTTGCAGTATTTGCTGAAGCTCATACCTGCATTATGTATTGAAATTCGGATTTTTTTCCTGGGCACATTTCAGTTCTGAAATTGCAGAGGCTATATCTCATCTACAGGTTCGGATTTCTGTCTGGGCACACTTCATATCTGAAATTAAAGTGGATATATTAGAGTGTTATGACCTCCCTAGCTCGGACTATGATTACAGTGATTTGTTGGTGATATTTACAGCAGAATTGTATTGTGTATTGGCTTAGAAACCTTTTTATAGTGACTGTGTATTATCATTCTTGGACAGAGGCTCGGATTTGGTTCCTTTTGGAGTGGTTCAGACTTCTTGACTAGTACTACAATGTTTACATTTTATGCTTAGAATTACTCGGATTGTTGGTGGAATTCTTAGTTCAGATTGTGGAGGACCTTCTACCTTCAGAATATGATGAATACATACCTCGGACTGTGATTCTTCTCTGACTATTGTTGAAGTGTTGGAGTTGTGTAACAGTGGTGGAGACCAATATTGGATAGTTGAGCATTTTTTTGGAAATAAAACATAAGATGAAGTTGAACAGTGCTTTGGGTTTGAAGACAATCCTTGAAGATCGTGAAGATTAGGTTCTGGAGCAGACCTGGTGCAACATAGTGAAAAATCTTGAAGACACCTTGGATTACCTTGAAGCCATCTTGAAGATTGTGGAGAAATACCTTGTTGGGCCCTTGTGAGAAGATCTTGAAAAGCCCCTTGAAGAGGATTAGAGCAGGTGTTGAACTAGGGTTGCTCATTAAAGACACATTGAAGATTTGTGAAGATCATTGAAGACCATGATATCATCATGAGGTGATTTTGAGGTCTTTGGTTGGGTGCCATGAAGAAAATTGGCGACACCTTCTAAAAGAACAAGGTTGTCATTGATGATGTGACATGGAGACAAAGTGAAGGCATAACTGAAGATTGATAAGGCTCGTTGAAGAAGACTTTGGGAGTCGTGAAGAATAACCAAACATATTTTGACGAAGTGAAGTTGAGGGTTGGAGCCTCATAGAGACAAGGTCGGTGCCTTGGAAGATAGGGTTGGAGCCCTAGAGGATTTGAGTCCTTAGGAAACTAGGTCGGAGCCTGTACCAGAGATAGGGTTGGAGCCCTAGAGGTTGGTGCCTCAAATTGACAGGGTTGGAGCCCTAAACGTTGGTGCCTCAAATTGACAAGGTTGGAGCCTTAGAAAGACCAAGTTGGTGCTTGGCATAACACAGGTTGGAGCCTGGAAGATTGGAGTCTTCATCTAGGGTTGGAGCCCTATATCATTATTGTACTTTACTTATTGTAAAGAAGAAATTAATAAAAGTATTTATTCCATCATTGTTCATTTTTTGTTCTAAATATAAGTGATCTAACTGGTAAAATTAACAATTGAAAAGAAATATTGATTCACCCCCCTCTCAGTATTTCCAACAATTGGTTTTAGAGCCAATACCTTCACTCAAAGCCTAACAGCTTGAAGGTTGATCATTAGGACACAAATGGCAAAGCCAAAGAAGAAAATCTCCAATCCTCCTAAAGATGTGTCTTCCTCAACCATCGAAATTGAAGTCAATCAATTTGTGAAGGCTCCATTGTTCAATGGAAATTTTGATATATGGGAGGTAAGAATGAGGAATTTCTTGAAGACTCAAGGAATTGAAGTTTGGAAATCAGTGATTACTAATGACACGATAGATGAGGAATCCAAGGTGACGCAACAAAACTAATTTTGGACCCCTAAGGAGAGATGGTCCACTGTAGCTGTGGCTCTGTCAACCTTTCTTTCTCTGAAACCTCGTTCTTTTTCTCCACGTGGTCTTCTTATATTTTCTTCCTTGGAGGTTATTTATCAAATTCGTGGAATTTGATAAATAACATTATCCACAACCTTTGCAAATTTATTTATATCTCCGAACCTCATATTAATAGCCCGACACTTTATAACCAACCGACGTTACAATAGACCTTTGGCCCCTGGCCCCACTTATATATCAATGGTCCAATCAAATTCACGCACCGTACCTGGTTATCTTCCATGCATCTTCCTCATGCGACTACCGTTTGATGGCTCCCCTCCAGATCGACGGTGTACCACGATATCGCTTGGCTCCCTGGGTCGAACGTTAACGCGCGATGGCGCGCAGAAATGGCGGGTTTCCGTGGGTCCACCTCGCCACGTGTCGAACACTCTATGGAATCACTCCCCAACCAGGGAATACCGCTTACTCCCCAAAAGCGGTGCGATATGGGCAATCCACCTTCGTAAATCCACTCGTGGTTTTTGAACAGTGACTAACCAAGGTTCACGTCGGGGTTGTGTTCTCCTTCGGATACTCTCTGCTTGTTAACTCAGGTTCTGACCCCGGTTAGTAATTTCCAATTAACAACGAACAAATGTAATTTTCTTTATTAAGTGAGATTTATATTACCAATAGACAGAATTCAACGACCAGGGTTTACACAGACTTCTTCTATGAGTGGAGATTTATTCGACAGAGCGTGTTCGAACAAATTTGAGGGAATCAATAGACAGAGATATGCAGAATCTATACAACAGTTCAACCCAGTAATTATATGTGCACATAGTTCAATCACCTCACCATTAAACAATCTCTTCACAATCAAGGATTTGAAAAAACTCTATGGCCAATGCGTACATAAATTATTTAACTGGAAGCAATTGTGAACACACAAATGTTATTGCAAAAATATCTCTTCTCCTTCTTCCTTCTCTTCTTTTTTCAATGCATCCAAGGAATACAAATTATATACATCAATATATGACTCTTCGGTTCCTCTAAGAGGACTGTTCTAGAAATCAAAGGTCTAATTACAACTTATTCAAATAACTGAACTGACAGATGGATCGAATCCAACTATTCAACTTCTACCAATCCTAACTAATCTAAATAAAAACAGTCAGCTGAGGTATTGACACCTAGCTGTTACAATTCAAGGATTTCGAACCCTCCTAGCCACAACATGTGGACAAACCTCCTACATTGCTGGCTAGTGTCTAATGCCCTTGCATCAGACTCCCAAGGGCAATCTTCTTCATGGGCTCATGTCCATGAGCTCTTCCACTGATCTGCCTATCTTCTGCAACATTCCTTCAGTCATCCAAGTGGCATCTTCCTCTGGCTTGTCCTTCCATTTGATCAAGTACTAAAAGTACTCCTGTCCTCTGGTCCTCTTGAACACTCTTTTGTCTAATACCTTCTCTGGTTGCAATGGTTGTGCTGGAGGTAGTTGTTCCTTTCACTCAATCTGTTCCTTGTCTGCTGCTCTTTCTTCTGCACCATCATCTTCATACTTGTACAAATTTGCAATATTAAAAATGAGAGATATTCCAACATCAGGAGGTAATTCAATCTCATAAGCATTTGCAGAAAACTTCCTAAGTATCTTGCATGGCCCAATATTTTTGAACTTCAGTTTGTTATATTGATTCTTTGGGAATCTCTCCTTTCTCAAGTGTGCCAAAACCAGATCTCCTAATTCAAAATGAACTTCTTTTCTGCTCAAGTCTGCTCTACTTTTGTATTTGATGCTGCTGCCTTGTAGTTGTTGTTTCACTTGTTCATGTATGTCCTGGATCTCTGAAGCAAATTCCTCACCATCTGCACTCCTCAATTCTGCCTTTCCCAGATTTCTTAACTCTGTATTCCTCTGGGGTGCATTCCATAAACAATATGGAATTGACTCTGCCCTGTTCTTCTGTTTGGTGAGTCATTATATGCATACTCTGCCTGGGGAAAAATATGGTTCCACTGCTTGGGATGCTCTCCTGCAAGACTTCTCAAAAAATTTCCCAGACTCCTATTCACTACCTCAGTTTGTCCATCAGTCTGGGGATGATAAGCCGAGCTGAAACTCAGTTTGGTACCAAGTTTCTTCCACAATGTCCTCCAAAAGTGACCCACAAATCTGGTGTCTCTTTCTGAAACAATACTCTTGGGCAACCCATGCAATCTAACAACTTCTTTGAAAAACAAGTTAGCAACATGGGTGGCATCACTAGTCTTATAGCATGGAATAAAATGTGCCATTTTGGAGAATCTTTCCACCACAACAAAGACTGCATCATTCCCTCTCTGAGTCTTGGGCAATCCTAGAACAAAATCCATACTCACCATGTCCCAAGGCCTGTCTGGAATAGGCAAGGGAGTGTACAATCCTGCATTCTGGCTCCTTCCTTTAGCATACTGACAGATTTTGCAATTCTTCACAAACTTGTCCACTTCTGTTCTCATCTTGGGCCAGTAATAGAAGTGACTCAGCTGCTCATAAGTCTTTTCAATACCAAAGTGTCCAGCAAGTCCACCACTATGATTTTCTTTGATCAAATTTTCTCCCATGGAACATTTTGGTACACACAGTTGGCTTCTTCTGAATAACAAGTCCTCCTGCAGGAAATAATCCAGCCATTGGCTTCTATCTGTTAAAACAGGGTTACTACATGCCTCAAATGCTTCTTTAAAATCTGGATCTATTTTATACAATTCTTTGAGAAAATCAAACCCTACAACTTCAAAGTTAGCTTCTTGAACAAGCATGTGCCTCCTACTCAAAGCATCAGCTACTTTATTTGCTTGGCCACTTATATGTTTCAAAACAAAATTAAAACCTTGGAGATACTCAACCCATTTGGCATGCTTATGCTTCAACTTGGGCTGCTGTACAATATACTGCAAAGCATGATTGTCAGAATACAATACAAATTCCCTGGACATCAAATAATGTCTCCACTTCTTCAGTGCCTGAACAATTGCATAGAATTCCTTCTCATAAGAGGAATACTTTCTTTTGGTTTCATTTAGCTTTTCACTGTAATAGGCTACATGCCTATCATCCTGACTCAACACAACTCCAATGGCCTCTCCACTGGCATCACACTTTACTTGAAATGGTTTAGTAAAATAATGCAGAATCAAAACAGGCTTCTCCGTTATCTTTTGCTTCAAAAATTTAAAGTTTCTTTCTGCCTCAGTAGTCCACTTAAATGGTTGTTTGCTCTTCTTTATTGTCTCAATGATGGGTGCATTGATCTTACTGAAGTTTCTTATAAACTTTTTGTAAAAACTAGCAAGTCCATTGAAATTTCTTACCTCAAAGACATTCCTGGGTGAAGGCCACTCCACAATTGCCTTAACCTTTTCCGGGTCCATATTCAATCCTTCTGTAGAAACAACAAACCCCAAATACATCAACTCTTCTTTCATGAATGAGCATTTCTTCAAATTTATCAGCAGTTTCTCTTGGTGCAGCTTTTTCAAGACATGACTAAGATGCCTTGAATGTTCTTCTTTAGTTCCGCTGAAAACTAATATATCATCTAGATACACTATCACAAATTTACCAATGAATTCCTTCACTACTTCATTCATAAGTCTCATAAAAGTGCTAGGTGCATTTGACAACCCAAAAGGTATTACCATCCATTCATATAATCCTTCATTTGTTTTAAAGGCAGTCTTCCACTCATCACCCTCTCTTATTCTGATATGATGATATCCACTTTTTAAATCTATCTTTGAAAAATATTTAGCACCACTCAAACAATCCATTAAATCCTCAATTCTGGGCAAAGGGAATCTGTACTTGATTGTGATCTTATTAATTGCTCTGGAATCAATACACATTCTCCAGCCTCCATCTTTCTTTGGGCTCAACACTGCTGGTACTGCACATGGATTCAAACTTTCTCTGATCAGCCCCTTGTCCACCAATTCCTGTACTTGTCTCCTGATTTCCTCATTTTCCTTGGGAGTCATTCTGTAGGCTGCCTTATTTGGCAGATTTGAACCAGGGATAAAATCTATCTGATGGCTGACCTTTCTCACAGGTGGCAGCTCATTAGGTAAATCATCCACAACAATGTCACAATAATTTTCTAACATCTCTTGGATTTCTACTGGCAAATCATAAATCTTTGTAGAAGTAAGAACTACTTTAGGTTTGCAAACTAAAGCGAAGCTTACCTCTTCTTCTTCTATCTGCTGCGGATATTCCTTCCTGCTCAACAACAAGGTCTTTGGGTCAATCACTCTGTTGGATGGTTCTCCTTCTTCCATGGGTATCAATGTATGATGTACCCCATCCTTGAAGAACTTGTATGTGTTCTTCTTGCCATCATGCACTGCTGCTCTGTCAAACTGCCAAGGTCTACCCAACAGTATATGACACACATCCATGGGAATTACATCACACAAGACCATATCTTTGTATTTTCCCATTTGCAGCTCTATCTCACACTGCTCTTTTACAACCAGCTGGTGCCCTTTGTGCAGCCAGGACACCTTGTAGGGATTTGGATGCTCCCTTGTCTTCAACTTCAGCTTCTCTATCACCTCGGTGGAAACCAGATTGTCTGTGCTGCCACTATCAATGAATAGCTGGCAGCATTTCCCTTGGACTTTGCATATGCTCCTAAACAAAGTCTTCCTTTGTGCAGGCTCAGTGACCTCTTTGGCTTGCTTCAACAGGACCTTATTAACCACCAAGGACTCTCCCCTCTCTGGAAGAATTTATTCTTCAATTTCTGCCTCTTCTCCAGCCTGGGAAACAACAACATTTCTTGGACCAACACCCACATTCTTTGGACACTCATAGTGCTTATGTCCCACTTGCTGACATCTATAACACCTCAATTCTCTACCTCTACCTCCTCTTCCTTTTCCTCTGTAAGGACCCCTTCTGCCCCTTGCATCCTCCTTTGTAGATGCATTTTGAGGTGAGCTACTGTTAGCTTCATCCCTGGGTGTAGTAGGCTTTCCTCTACCACCCTGACTTCCCTTTCCATGGAAAGTACCTCTCTTCTTGGCAGAATGTTTCCTCAGGAGTTTCTCCTCTGCTTTAAAGGCCATCTGGTAGGCCTCTTCCAATGTCTTAGGAGACAGGAGACCAATCTCATCTTGGATCTCCATCTTGAGACCATTCACATATCTGGCAGTCTTCTCTGGTGTGTCTTGAAACTGCCCAACTCTTATGCTCACTCTGTAGAATTCCTCTGTGTATTCCTTTACTGTCAGCAACCTCTGTCTCAAGTTCTGCATTTGCTTTAACAATGTCAGCTGATAATCACTAGGCAAGAATTTCCCTTTTAATTTAGCCATCATTCTGGTCCAGCTCTTGATAGGTTGCTTGCCAACTCTCCTCCTTTCTTCTTTCACTCCATCCCACCAAAGTGCAGCATGTCCTTTCAGTTTTGTCACTGTAAACTTGACCTTTTTTATCTTCGCTTATTTCTTCATAATCGAAGCACTTGTTCATTTCATTTATCCAGTCCAACAGCTCCTCTGGATTCAGCCCTCTTGCATAGCTCGACACTTCGATCCTGGGCTTAACTGCAGACCCCATAACAGTTCTAAGGAGTCTCATGTCAGGAGGAATTTCAACATTTTCTTCAGCTTCTTCTGTTTCAGGTTCACTGATGTCTTCAGGATCTTTGGGCTGTCTTCGCTCCATGGCATCCATTCCGGCTTCGACCCTCTGTAACATCCCCAACACCTCTGCGTTGGCAAAGGGTCTCCTTCTGCCAGCACCTCTACCAACTTGGATTGCCATGTCAGCTTTCTGCAAAAACAACCTTAAAAAAAATGGCCCTGATACCACAAATGACGCAACAAAACTGATTTCAGACTCCTAAGGAGAGATGGTCCACTGTAGCCGTGGCTCTGTCAACCTTTCTTTCTCTGAAACCTCGTTCTTTTTCTCCACGTGGTCTTCTTATATTTTCTTCCTTGGAGGTTATTTATCAAATTCATGGAATTTGATAAATAACATTATCCACAACCTTTGAAAATTTATTTATATCTCCGAACCTCATATTAATAGCTCGACACTTTATAACCAACTGACGTTACAATAGACCTTCGGCCCCTGGCCCCAGTTGTATATCAATGGTCCAACCAAATTCACGCACCGTACCTGGTTATCTTCTGCGCATCTTCCTCATGCAACTACCGTCCGATGGCTCCCCTCCAGATCAACGATGTACCACGATATCGCTCGGCTCCCTGGGTCGAACGTTAACGCGCGATGGCGCGCAACAACGGCAGTTTTCCGTGGGTCCACCTCGCCACGTGTCGAACACTCTATGGAATCGCTCCCCAGCCAGGGATACCACTTACTCCCCAAAAGCGATGTGATATGGGCAATCCACCTTCGTAAATCCACTCGTGGTTTTTGAACAATGACTAACCAAGGTTCACGTCGGGGTTGCGTTCTCCTTCAGATACTCTCCGCTTGTTAACTCAGGTTCTGACCCCGGTTAGGAATTTCCAATTAACAACGAACAAACGTAATTTTCTTTATTAAGCAAGATTTCTATTACCATTAGACGAAATTCAAAGACCAGGGTTTACACAGACTTCTTCTATGAGTGGAGATTTATTCGACAGAGCGTGTTCGAACAAATTTGAGGGAATCAATAGAAAGAGATATGCAGAATCTATACAACAGTTCAACCCAGTAATTATATGTGCACATAGTTCAATCACCTCACCATTAAACAATCTCTTCACAATCAAGGATTTGAAACAACTCTATGGCCAATGCGTACAGAAATTATTTAACTGGAAGCAATTGTGAACACACAGATGTTATTGCAGAAATCTCTCTTCTCCTTCTTCCTTCTCTTCTTTTTTCAATGCATCTGAGGAATACAACTTATATACATCAATATATGACTCTTCGGTTCCTCTGAGAGGACCGTTCTGGAAATCAAAGGTCTAATTACGACTTATTCAAATAGCTGAACTGACAGATGGATCGAATCCAACTATTCGACTTCTACCAATCCTAACTAATCTAAATAAAAACAGTCAGCTGAGGTATTTACACCTAGCTGTTACAATTCAAGGATTTTGAACCCTCCTAGCCACAACATGTGGAAAAACCTCCTACATTGCTGGCTAGTGTCTAATGCCCCTGCATCACAAGGAGTACAATACAAGAGAAATGAATGAAATTTTGAATGGGTTACCAAATTCTGTGAAGGCCAATTTTGAAAAACATTCGTTAGCAAAATTCATATGGGACAAACTTCATGACCTTCACTCAAAAGGAGCGTTGGCAATGATCTCTAGTCAAGACGATGATGGAAAACAAGAAAGAAGTCCAGAATCCATCAAGGAAGTTGAAGATAAGAGAGATGAAAACAAGGCTAAAGAAGACCTAGAAGATGGAGAGAAAAAAGAATACTTTGAAGAAGATCTCCTGAATAAAATTATGGTTTCCATGGAAGAGATTAACAAGTTGAAAAATGAAAATGAGGAACTTAAGAAGAAAGCGCAAGTTGGTGACCAAAACAAGACAAGGAAGGAAGTTGACATTCTCAAGCTTCAAGTTCAAGAAAGAGATGAAGAGCTCGCCAAAATTAAGGAGGAATTTCATCAAAACAAAATAAAGCATCATGAAGAAGTCATATCTATGACAAATCAATTAGATAAGGCAAAGAAAATGGAAGAAAATTTGTGAAGCCACCTTGAACAAAGACTTAAGAGATTGAACAATCTTGAAGCAGAGATTGGTCAATACAAGGAAGAAGTCTCTTCTCTTAGATCTCAACTATAAGAAGTAAAGAAACAAGTAGAAGGAGCCGAGAAGGTGATGGAAACTTTGGCATTCATAGAAGGACAAGTTGATGAAGCAGAAAAGGAGAGAAACACCACGATATGCCAACTAGAAGAAAAGGATGAAGAAATCTTCAAACTAAAATTAGACATCATTCTTCTCAAGGCCCAATCATGTGAAGCAACCAAGATGAAGGAAGAAATGGAGATCGATCTATCAAAGAAGGATGAAGAATGAAAGAAAATGAAAGAAGAAATTGATATCCTTAAAAAGGAAGTTGATCATCTGAACAAGAGCCTAAAGAGCTCCCAAACCCTAGACGACATCTTGAGTCATCAAAGATCTCCTCTTGATAAATCGGGTCTTGGTTATACAGGCGAATCTTCAAACAAGAATGATGCAATCCCTTATGCTTCAAACAACAAGGATGTGGAAAATCTTGGAAGAAATATTGATGCCCACAGTTCCAACAAAGGCAAGAAGAAGAGTCAAGATGACATTGTAAGAAACCCTACTCCAAGAAGATATGTTGATGGTGTCAAGAATGCTAGAGGCAATAAATTTGAGCAAAGGATCCCAAGACATAATTATTTTAAAAGTACATCAAGGAAATCTTCATCCTCCAGGTACAAAAGTATATTTTTTGGTTATTGTTATTCTTGTACAAATTTTGGGCATATGGCAAAGGAATGTAGGGCATACCACAAGGACAAATATAATGGTCCCCGTCAGTTTCCTAGAAGAAACTTTGCAAGAATAATTCATGATATTTCATTCATGAACAAGATAGAGTGTTTCAATTGCCATAACATTGGACATATGGCACGTGATTGTAACTTGACTTGGGTTCCTAAACAAGCTAAAACCATGACAACTAACCCAGAGAAGAAAGTTACACAAGTATGGAGAAGGAAGCAAGTTGAACCCGAAAGTCTCTTGAACACTCCGGCCAACAACACATGTTGTTGACTTGATGAAGTCATCCTTGATATTCCAAGTGTTTGAAGATGAGACTCTGCCAAAAAGGAGGCCATGCATACTGTTAGGGGGAGCTGGTGACTCGTGACTATTCTTGTAGAAACAATCCGTGAAGAGTCTTATGAAACCGTTGATGAATCACACATGGACAATCTTTAAAGGTCATCTCCATTGAAGAAACATGCTTTGTTACACACCCAATCTACCATTGTTGAATATGTCTTCCACTTGATCACAAGGATGCAATCTTTCTTTTCGAAGGAAAAAACAAGAGCTAGCGGAGGTTATGCAGACAGGGGGATTCGATTGACTATTTACATGAATATATGCAAAGGCTTAGGGGGAGAAATTTAATTGAAGAGCACCATGACAATGAGAGCAACATATCTACCTATGAAGAAATATTATTGATATAATAATAGAAGGAGCTTGATTGGGGAGCACTTGGGCACCCCATTTTCCATTGATGTCAAAGGGGGAGAGAAGATTGGAAGGACAAGTTTATTGCCATCAATGACAAAGGGGGAGATTGTTAGTCAAGGTTGTCATTGATGTCAATATGGAATTAGTCAAGATGAAAAATATTGTTGTGATGTCAATACCTCATGCAATCCCTAGGTTTTAAAGATGCTATTAATGAAGATGTCATGCCACTTAGGAAAAAGTCTTGTCCTAAATACCTAATGATAATAATGCCCTAGATGTCCTCAGCTAACCATGAATATGCCATAACCTCATGCATATTATGGCATCCTTACTCCTAATGCTCATAATGCCCTAAATATTGATGTAAATCCTAAGTGCCTATCATGTGCTTATGATGACATGAATAACTACACTATACTTGATGACATATGATGACATAGTTGGAAGACCTCATGATAACACATTTGATGATATAGATGATAGTTAGAAGACTACTTTCATTCTCTTATGGAAAAGCCTTTAAATTTTTTCCCTATATCCTTATCCATAAAGAATCAAGGACTGCACAAAAAAATTCCAAAACAGTCATATGATCTGAACTAAAAATTTAAGAACAGCCACAAAGAAAAATAATTTTCTTGATGGGATGTTGACCTCACCTAAGGATGAAATTGAAATCAGCTGATAGAGCATATTTTTCCCTTTCTAATGAGCTATTACTCGCCCTCTAACTCCTTATAGACTGAGAGAAATTAATTTTTTAAGATGAAAAAATTAGTTTTCTGTCATAGCCAACTTGAGCCGACTTGTGTAGGCCGGTGTCCTCACCAGGTGATATATATATATATATCTGCGCCCATCCATTTCAGGAATAAGAAAAAATAAAAAATAAATAAAATAAAATTCTATCTGACGTGTATAATTCAGTGGTAGACAGTGAGGAGGACAACGAAGAAGAGGGAGATATTTTGAAGTTATTTTTGGGCTTAAAAACCTCATCAAACTGCATTGTAATTTTCTGAGGACCCTCTGTATTATTGCAGACCTACTGCAGCTCGGACTTGCAGTATTTGCTGAAGCTCAGACCTGCATTATGTATTGAAATTCAAATTTTTTGCCTGGGCACATTTCAGTTCTGAAATTGCAGAGGCTATATCTCATCTATAGGTTCGGATTTCTGTCTAGGCACACTTTAGATATGAAATTAAAGTGGATATATTACAGTGTTATGACCTCCCTAGCTCGGACTATGATTACGGTGATTTCTTAGTGATATTTACAGCAGAATTGGACTGTGTATTGGGTCAGAAACATTTTTACAGTGACTGTGTATTATCATTCTTGGACAGAGGCTCAGATTTGGTTCCTTTTGTAGTGGTTTAGACTTCTTGACCAGTACTACAGTGCTTACAGTTTATGCTTCGAATTGCTCGGATTGTTGGTGGAATTCTTAGCTCAAATTGTGGAGGACCTTCTACCTTCAGAATACGATGAATACATAGCTCAGAATGTGGTTATTATCTAAAGATTTTTGAAGTGTTGGAGTTGTGTAACAGTGGTGGAGACCAATACTGGACAGTCAAGCACTGTTTTGGAAATAGAAAATAAGATGAAGTTGAACAGTACTTTGGGTTTGAAGACATTCCGTGAAGATCGTGAAGATTAGGTTCTGGAGCATACCTGGTGCAACAAAGTGAAAAATCTTGAAGACATCTTGGAGTACCTTGAAGACATCTTGAATATTGTGGAGAAATACCTTGTTGGGCCCTTGTGAGAAGATCATGAAAAGGCCCTTGAAGAGGCTTAGAGTAGGTGCTGAACTAGGGTTGCTCGTTGAAGACACATTGAAGATTTGTGAAGATCATTGAAGACCATGATATCATCATGAGGTGATTTTGAGATCTTTGGTTGGGTGCCATGAAGAACAGTGGCGACACCTTCTAAAAGAACAAGGTTGTTATTGATGATGTGACATGGAGACAAAGTGAAGGCATAACTGAAGATCGACAAGGCTCGTTGAAGAAGACTTTGGGAGCCGTGAAGAATAACCAAACATATTTTGACGAAGTGAAGTTGAGGGTTGGAGTGTTGTGAAACCAGCTCCAAAAAGAGAAGAAAAGAGATATCAACGCCTTAGAAATAATCCACTTCGAGGGGGCAACCTCCAATACATTACATGAATGAACAATTCTTCAATGATTCAAATTACAAAACCTCCGTTCTATATATAGCAGTCCATGGGGCCATAATGTAATCCTAGTGGGGCCACAATGTAATCCTAGCCTACCAATAATAATTTAAGGGCACAATAATAACAATATGGGGGTTACAAGGGTACAATAATAACAATAAGGGGGTTACACTAACAACAATAAGGGACTATACTAGTAATATAGGGACCTAACATGCCCCTCTCCTTCAAAAAGTGTTGTCCTCAATGCTTGAGTAGCTCTGGGTGCTTCTGTATAAAATTCTCATCCTCCCATGTAGAATTTTCAGTGGGTAAGTTCTTCCACTTGATGAGATACTCTGAAATAGATCGATTCCGTAGCTGTCGAGTTCTTGTTTCCGTGACCGCTTCAGGTTCCAATATGATTTTTCCTTCCTCATCAAGTTCTGGCAATATTGTTTGAACTGGAAGATTTTCACCTATAACATTCTTTAAGCATGAAACATGGAAAATTGGATGCACTCGTGAAGAAGCAGGAAGCTCCAATTTGTATGCCATAGTACCAATATTTTGCAACACCTTGTAAGGACCATAGTACTTTGGCGATAATTTATTATCCTTCTTAGCTTGCTTGAGGGACATTTGTTTGTATGGTTGTAGTCGTAAAACTACCGAGTCTCCTACATAAAAAATTCTCTCGCTGTGATGTTGATCTACTTGTTGTTTCATTCGATTTTGTGCCAAATTTGGGTTGTCCTTTAAGAGTTGGAGAACTTCTTGCTGATGCTCAATGTTATCTTCCACTGCTTGAACCTTCGAATTTTCTCTTAAAGATAATGTGATGGATGGTGGATGATATCCATAAAGTGCCATAAATGGGGTCATTTTTGTTGCAGTATGGAAGGAAGTGTTATACCACCTTCAGCTAGAGGTAACCACTTGACCCATTGTGTTTGTTTATCAGATACAAAACAACGAATATATCCTTCCAAACATTTATTTACTATCTTAGTTTGACCGTTGGATTGAGGATGATAAGATGAGCTATGAGCTAATTGAGTACCCAAACAAGAAAATAACTCCGTCCAAAAATTTCCAGTAAAAATGGGATCTCTGTCACTCACAATAACCCTTGGGCTTCCATGTAGCTTTTGAATTCTGTCCATAAATGTAGTATCAACTGTACTTGCTTTAAATGGATGAGATAATGCACAAAAGTGTGCATACTTGGTAAGTCTATCAACTACCACCATGATGACACTCTTTCCTTCGAACTTAGGTAAACCTGTGATAAAATCCATTGAAATCTCCTCCCAACGTTGACTTGGAATGGATAAAGGTTGTAGAAGACCTCGGGTCTTAATTGTCTCAAATTTATTCTGCTAGAAAACCAAACATTCCGCCACAAAATTTTGAATATTAGATTTAAGGCCATCCCAAAAAAATCTTTCTTCACCCTGTGGTAAGTTTTTAAAAATCCTGAGTGTCCTCCCAAAGGAGAAGTGTGCAATTCCAAAAGAATGTTTTGTTTTAGTTGGGAGTTCTTACAAAGATATAAGCGATCTTTGTACCATAAGGAATCATTTTTCCAACTAAATGTATCAGATGTACTAGGATCTTGCTGCAACTTTTGAATGAGTGTTCACACGTCTTCATCCTTCTTCCGTTCATCTCTTGCTTCGGTTATCCAATTTGGTTGGATAATAGAAATGGCACAAAGCAATGGTTCCACCTCTTCATTCTTTCTTGAGAGTGCATCTAAAACAAAATTTAACTTCCCTTTTTTGTATATTATTTCGAAGTCATAACCCAACATCTTTGTGACCCATTTTTGCTACTCTTCTGAAGATAGTCTTTGTTCCAAAAAGTGTTTAAGATTATCATGATCAGTTTTTACCTTGAAGTGTCTTCCCATTAGGTAAGTTCTCCATTTCTTTAGTGCATGCATTATTGCTAACATTTCCTTCTCATAAATAGGTTTTTGTAAATACTTTCCTTTGATTCGACGACTTTCAAAAGCAATGGGTCTTCCTTCTTGCATTAAAACAACAACAATTCCATTTCCTCAGGCATCACATTCCACAATAAAGGTTTTTGTGAAGTCTGACATAACTAAGACTGGTGCTAGGCACATTGCCTCTTTAAGATGTTCAAAGGCCTTAGTTGCTTCAGGAGTCCATGAAAATGCATCTTTTTTTAATAATGTTGTTAGAGGTGCTGCTATTCTCCCATAATTCTTAGCAAACTTTCGATAATACCCTGTTAACCCGAGAAATCCTCGCAACTGCTTTATGGTTGTGGGGACTTTCCATTCCTTAATGGCTTTAATTTTGTTAGGGTCTACCTTAACACCCTCGTGAGATACAATATGACCCATATATTCCACCTCTTGTAATCCAAAGAAACATTTGGATGTTTTTGCATATAGTTGTTTCTCCTGTAATAGTTTGAGCACCCTGTCAACATGTTGAACATGATCCTTCCAAGACCTGCTGTAGATTAGTATATCATCAAAAAATACTAGCACAAATTTTCTAAGGAACGGTTTGAAAATGGAATTCATCAACCCTTGAAATGTAGAAGGTGCATTGGTAAGGCCAAAAGGCATGACCAAAAATTCATAATGACCCTCATGAGTTCGAAATGCTGTTTTTGGAATATCTTCAGTCTTCATTCTAATTTGATGATCTCCTGAACGAAGATCCAACTTGGTAAAATAAATTGCTCCATGTAATTCATCCAATAATTCATCAATCACAGGAATGGGAAATTTGTCTTTAATGGTGAGCTTATTGAACTCCCTATAATCCGGACACATTCGCCATGATCCATCCTTCTTGTGTACCAATACTACAGGAGCAGAGAAAGAACTTTGACTGGGTTGAATTATACCCGCCTCTAACATTTCCGCAATCATACGTTCAATTTCGCTCTTTTGGAAGTAAGGATATCTATAAGGCCTGATGTTTGGAGGAACACTTCCTGGAATCAAATGAATAGCATGATCATGAACACGAATAGGTGGGAGTCCTTTGGGAGTTTCAAACACCTTGGAATGATTGTCCAAGACTTGTTGGAGATCTGCAGAAATAGATGATTTTGATGTTGGAACTTCTAGTGAGCATAATTGTGCAATTACGCCTCGTTGTTCTTTCTTTAGAAGTTTTGTCATGACATTAGAGCTTATTATCCTTCCTGGCTTCCCTGCAATACCTCGTAATTCAACTTCCTTTCCTTCTGAAAAAAATTTCAAGAAAAGTTCTTGAAAATTAAAAGCTACTGTCCCCAAAGATTGTAACCATTGTACTCCTAGTACAACATCGGCACCTCCCATAGGAATGGAAAGCATTGGACTAGTCAATACATATTCCCCCATGGTTAGCTTGATATTATGGCATTTTCCAGAGCAATTTATAGTTCCTCCATTTGCAACTATCTCTTGACATTCTGGTGCTGGGTATAGGAAACAATTTAATTCCTTGGCTACCTTACAATGAATAAAATTATGGGTGCTACCTGAATCAATCAACACTATTACCTTTCTCTTCTTGATTTGTCCTTTTATCTTGAGAGTTTGAGGAGTGGTAATTCCTGCCCGTGCATTACACGATATGGTTGGATTCATTTCTTCCTCTTCTGGGGCTGGTTCCTGGTGTATATCCTCTTCTTGTTCATTTTCTTCTTCCTCTTCACAATCTATGTAAAATAATTTCTTCTCAGCACACTTATGACTTTTAGTGTATTTGCTATCACAACTGTAGCAAAGCCCTTTTGCTCTTTTTTCTTCCAATTGTTGTGGTGTCAACCTTGTAGGTTGTGGAAATCTAGGCGTAGCAACACTTCCTTCTTTATAGAAGTGAGTGGTAGGCTTCCTTGTTGCCATAATTTTGCATTCAATTTTTCTTGCCAACCTGAATGCCTTCTCCAATGAATCAGGTTCCAAAAAGTGAACTTCATGTTGGATGTTATCCTTTAAAGTACCTATGAAGAGATCAATCCTGTGTTCCTCTGGAATATCAGTTACCCTTATATTCAATTTTTGGAAGTCCTCAATGTGCTCCCCCATTAAACCCTTTTGTTTGAAATTTATCAATTGGCTAAAGAAGGTGTTGCTCTTTGTATCCTCATAATGTGCTATCATTTCCTCCATAAAAATTGACCAAGTGACAATTTTTTTATGGGAACAAAGCCATCGATACCATACAAATTTATTTTGTTCTAAATGTAAAGTTGCAATGCGTACCTTTTGTGTGTTTTGCATGTTATGGAGATCAAAATATTGCTCCATCTGTAGTATCCATGTTACAGGATCCTTTCCATCAAACTTCCTCATATCCATTTTTTGGAATATGGTGGTTCTTCCTGCCAACATTAGATTTTATGAAATCACGATTAACATTTATTTTGTTCTCATCATGAGTTTCCTCTACTATCTTTTCACCATTAGGAAACATTTCTTGTATCAACTTTGTCAAACCTTCCATGTCTGCTTTTAGATCATTCTTCATGTTTTCCATTTTCTCATCCATCTTAGCTTCCATGTCATCCATCTTAGATTCCATGCCAGCTTCCATGCCATCTATCTTAGATTCCATGCCATTCTTCAAACTATCCATCTTAGATTCCACGCCATCTATCTTAGATTCCATGCCATTCTTCAAACCATCAATCTTAGATTCCACGCCTTTCTTCAAACCATCCATCTTAGTTTCCACGCCTTTCTTCAAAACTTCCATGTCATTTTTTGTTGCTCTTTACGAGAGCGAAATTTGTTGCACTTGCTCTTGTAATTTTGATATGTCATGTTTCCATTCTTCATCTTCATGAGTCATAGTAGAGATTTCTAAAGGCTTAATGGGTGTTGAATTATTTTTAGGGGCCATTTTAGAATCCAATACTGATATATATTCTACAATATGCCCTTGGAATCAATTCAACTTGATTCTACAGATAAGGCTTATGCAATTCTCAAAAAATAAAATAAAATAAAATAAAATAAAATAATAATAATAATAATAATAAAAAATAAAAAATTACACACCTGTTACTTGCTTTTGAGGAGCTCGATATTGAAATTGAATTATCTCTATAATTGCGAATCCTCAATATCTGAAATTCAACCCTGTAGTAGCCCTCTGAAGCTTCTTTCAAATGCCACAGGTTTGATCTGATTTGGATTCTTCAAGAAAAAGTTATGTCCAATCTCCCACAATGACCCAATTTTGGATTGGTTCAGTAGAGCGAACTTGTACAACTTGCCACATATCACTGTTTCCTCCTTTGGATCTAAAATTGATAGGTCGAAAACTATAGTCCGTGTACTTGCCGCCACATTTTATAGCATTCCAATCTGATGCTCAGAGAGAGAGCTATGAAGATTTTCCCATGATCACCTATTTGAGATGAAATTTAGAAGCCTCAAAAAGCCTTAAATTCCACATATTATATCTCCAAAAATATTGCGAACCAATATCTAAAATTTTGCAACGATGTTCCTTAGGATTGCAACTTCGCACTCTAAAAATTTCAGCTACTGAACCTTCGTAGAAAAAAAAGTTATTACGAAAATACCACGATGACTTGTTTAGGTTAAATTTAGGAGCCTACAAAATGACCTAACTTGCACAGATCATATCTCCGAAAATATTGCGAACCAAGCTTAAAATTTTGCGAAGATGTTCCTCAGGATTTTTTCTTCGCACTCTAAAAATTTCAGATTTTGAACCTTCGTAGAAAAAAATTTATAGCGAAAATGCCACGATGACCTGTTTGGAGCAGCGAAACCCTAGAATCTCAAAGCTTTGATACCAAATGTTGTGAAACCAGCTCCAAAAAGAGAAGAAAAGAGCTATCAATGCCTTATAAATAAGCCACTTCGAGGGGGCAACCTCCAATACATTACATGAATGAACAATTCTTCAATGATTCAAATTACAAAACCTCCTTTCTATATATAGGAGTCCATGGGGCCAAAATGTAATCCTAGTGGGGCCACAATGTAATCCTAGCCGACCTAACAATAATAATTTAAGGGCACAATAATAACAATATGGGGGTTACAAGGGTACAATAATAACAATAAGGGATTACACTAACAACAATAAGGGACTATACTAGTAATATAGGGACCTAACATGGAGCCTCATAGAGACAAGGTCGGTGCCTTGGAAGATAGGGTTGGAGCCTTAGAGGACTAGAGTCCTTAGGAAACCATGTCGGAGCTTGTAACAGAGATAAGGTTGGAGCCCTAGAGGTTGGTGCCTCAAATTGATAGGGTTGTAGCCCTAAAGGTTGGTGCCTCAAATTGACAAGGTTGGAGCCTCTAAAAGACCAAGTCGGTGCTTGGCATAACACATGCTGGAGCTTGGAAGATTGGAGTCTTCATCTAGGGTTGGATCCCTATATCATTATTGTACTTTACTTATTGTAAAGAATAAATTAATAAAAGTATCTATTCCATCATTGTTCATTTTTTGTTCTAAATATAAGTGATCTAACTGGTAAAATTAACAATTGAAAAGAAATACTGATTCACCCCCCTCTCAGTATTTCCAACAGGAAGATCCCTTTGGGTTGATCTACCTGGATTTTCCATGGATGAAGCAACCATCGAATGTCCATGAGCTGCCCTATATTTCATCTTACTTGATTATAATATTTAATTTAAAAAACTATAAATTAATCAATATATGAGCCCATTTACTCAACTTGACATTTGCACCAATTTTTATTATTATTGCACGTTATATCTCCTTGAAAAGGTTAGGGACAATATCACTTTTCAATCCATATATGCATGTCCTTTATTATAGTCTTTCTTTAAACCTATTTGATTCTTACATATATTTGAATAGTTCACCAACACCTTAAGTTTCACAATACACACTAGAGCCCAACAATTGTGATGATAGTTGAGGTGCTTTCATTTTACTTAAAATATCTTAAAAGAGTTTAAGGCATAAATTGTAATTGTCACCGTAGATGCCTAGACCATGTTGGAGTATATGAGTTAAAAGGTTGATTAATCTCACATTTAACCCTTTTCATGATTTACATCTCATGGAAAGAAACATAAGAAACAATAGCTTTATTATTCGTGAATATACCACTTTCATCGAATTCATAATATAAATTAAGTGGTGTAAGGAGATGCTTAACTAATTTGTTTGATTGTTACTCAAAATTGCATCCAAGCTAAATTATGATTGTCAACTGGAACACACTAGAATCTTACAATTTGATAAGAAGTTTGATATAAACCAGGTCAGAGTGAAACTAACACAACCAGGAATTTGGTGGAGAAGGAGAAAAATTACTCAATCAATCAGTTGGATCAATGAGGATCGCATTTGGGGAATCATGCAATTGTTATCGATTCGTGTGTTGGTAAAAGTTGTTATCTTGCACAAAGAAAATAAATTTTTATTGCACAAGGGTAATTGTTGTGGGGTTTAGGCAATAGAGAGAGGTTTCCGAGGAAAAAAAATTCTTGGGATATAATTTGATTGATTCAACCACAAACACTCAGGTTCAAACAATTTGTACAGGCATTGGGCCAATTTTGAAGCTACCTGTCATACAACTTATTTGGCTTCATAAACAATGGATTTTGAAACAAAACTAGATCAGCAAGGGGAAAGAACTATAAAATAAGGTAAAAAACATGGCTATCCCTCTCGAAAGTCAGCTTGACAGCAGTTGTAGGTTTTGAGGTCTTTTAAAGTCAGTCGATTTTTTTTTATAGGATATTTAGCTAGTGGCCTCACCCCGAAGTGGAAAACAAATCAATAGTAAATGTTAGAAATGACAAGCAAATCTCAGATTTTGTGGAAACAAATCATTCGGGCCATGTCAAAATTACTTCAACAAACAAAACAGGGAAGTCGATTTGGGTATATGAAAAACAATATCGAGGAATTTTAAGGTGCAGACTTACCCACTTTAAATGGGAACAAAGAAGAAGAAAAATATCACAAAGAAATAAAACAAATAAGAGCAAAACAAATAAAAAAGAGTAATCTATTTACTGTCTTACATCTACACCTCTTACTTGGTCATCAGATCTCTATGTCCAGGAACTGATGAAGGGCAAGGCAACAATGGAAATTTTGGAAGGCAAATAATAGGAAAGCGACCGCAAAATTTCATGGATCACATTTACAAATCGATGTTTAATGGAAGGTATTAAAATTTTAAAAGAGCATGTAACAATATGTTAAGAGGCTTTAGAGGCAGGAATATGAGAATGGAAAACATGAAGGAAACATGGCAAACCATGAAAGAATCAATAGCAACAAACAAGGATGTGATAATCTCTAAAAAAATTCAGGTAGATACACAAATATCTCAACAAGCAGTCATTTCCAAAAAGAAGGCAAAAGAGAACAAGAGGACAAATATTCCAAAAGAAATCAAAGCTATAGTTGTGGACACTAATGGTTACATAAGGAGGGAGGAAAAATAATATGTAAGTACTCGTATAGCACATGAAAGAGAAATGAAGAAAGAAAATACATGGAAGCAAACTTTAATACCAGGCGAATAAGAGAATATGGAAAGAATGAAAGCACTCTCAATTTCACAAGGGACTTTTTGAAAGAGAAATTACATTGGTGAGGGAAAACTTGCCAAGCAAGGAGGGTGGAAAATATATGTCAAGAGAGGCCTCGACCCATAAAAGTCATCATGGTAAGTGTGCAAGACAAACACCATCTCTTAAGCAAAAAGAAACTCTTGAAAGGCTCACATTTCTTCCGATATGAATATTTAACTAGCAAACAAGAAAAATAGAGAAGAGAAGAAGTGGGAAAAACGAGAGAACAAGAAACGAAGGGAAAAGAGCATGGTTGTACAATGGTAAAGTAGTAATTGTAGTGTTTGGGCCTCATGGAAAAACGGGGCAAGAAGTTGGTAGTAAGGAAAAAATAGGTAATTATATAATAGGGAGGAAAAAAACAAGATGAACATGGATGAAAAGGGGTGAAGACCCAAATTTGAGTCTTGTGTGCCAAACTACGTAGCAATAAAATCCTACCTAGATCTACCTAAGCCTAGTTTGTTGGAACTATAGAGGTTACACTTGGAGGAAGGTATCTAGGATAGGGCCTATTGTAGAAGGTAGAGACACAATTTGTCTCACATAAACTCATGAACATGATGGTTGCAAAACTCCTATGTTTGATGGTTATTTGAAGTTAGTAGTTTGGAACGAGGCAAAAAAAAATGACAAAGGGTGCAAAGGAACATTAGTTTTAGTGAAAGAAAAAGAAGGTCGTCATATTCAGTTAGTGAAAGAAGATACAAATAAACAATGTTTATGGTTCAAAATAACAGAGAATGAGAACCACATAAGAATTGCATCATGCTATTTTGCACCTCAAGTATCAAGAACTTACATAAATAAGGGGTTGGACAAAAAAGATCTATATGCAACTTTAAAGCAAGATATTGCCTCATATTCTCAGCAGGCAGAAGTTATTTTAGTGGGAGATTTCAATGCTGGAAAAACAAATCAACAAGCTAGTATTCTTTGTTGCAAAGAGGGTCACAATCCTATCTAGCTCATTGAAGAGGAGAATCCCCAACAGTTGATATGTTCATAAGATGACAAGGTTAGCAATCATTTTGGAGAGGAGTTGCTTACATTGTGTGGTGCTTTCAACTTAATTATATATAATGGTCTAGATAGATGGAAAAGGTCTCAGAACTTCACTTGCAACACATACAATAGGCAAAGTGTTGTTGACTATGTTATTTGTCCACAAATATTAATAGAAAGGATAGAAAAATTTAATAATAGAGAGCATATTTGGGACTTAAAATCAAATCATGACAAAATTTATATAAAGCTATCTTAGTTAGAAGAAAGGCAACATAGGAGGAAAACCAAATGTTCTCGACAATCGATATCACGGGGAAAAATTCTTCTAACACAATAAATTTACACTATCTTCAAAATAATGCTGGAGAGATCAATTTAGAAGAAGAAAACCAGTTCTAAAAGCCTCAACAGTCATGAGTTAAAAAATATATTTCAGGGTGCACTTGAGAAGTGCAAAAGAGAAAAAAATTAGGAAATCATAATCAAATTGTTTTCCTGTAAATGCTTGGTTTGTGAGGAATGTAAAATGACAAGGAGAACCTTGAAAAAGGTAGACGAGGAGAAGATGAATGTACATTTATATAAGAAAATTTAAAAAAGGAAAAAAATGAGTTCATGCAAACAAGGTGAGAAGATTTAATATATCTAGGCAAGAACAACCCAAAGATTTTTTGGCAGGAACTTCAACTAAGGAAGAATCAAACTAAAAATGATATTTAAGCCAATCAATGGTTTGAATATGCAAGCCAATTCTATGATAAATAATTAGAGGTTGAGCCTCCTCACGGGATCAACACAACTACAAAGCTTTTCACATTAAAAGAGGTGGAGGCAGGAATTAGGAAGTTGAAAACAAGGAAGGTAAAGGACTTGGTTGAACTTCAAGCATAATATCTAAAGTGGGGAATGAACATTCTTGCACCGCACATCATGGAAATATTCAAAAACGTCATTCGTTAAGGATTCCCCAGAGATTGACTACTAGTCTAACAGTACCACTTTTTAAAAGTGGATACATTAATAATCCTTCCAACTATAGAACCATTATGATCAATCTTTTATTTGCAAAGATTTTCGGTATCATGGTAGAAAATAGAATTAGTAAGTGGGCAGAAGTAAAACAAAAGAGGGCACAAGGGCAAGTGGGTTTTAGGCCAAAAATTTCTATAGTAGACAATGATATCACATTATTGAAAAGGTTGGGGGGGGGGGGGAGAAGATGAATTTTACTGCTTTGTTGACTTCAAAAAGGAATTTGACACGATCCCTAGAGATAAGTTGTGGCGTAGAATGGAAGAACTTGAAATTCCTTTGCATTATAGAATTGCTATCCATATGATTTATGAAAAGGTGAAAGCCAAAATTAGAAATTCAACAAGAATTTTAGAAAGTTTTAGAAGTGACATAAGAGTCAAGCAAGGTTGCCATTTATCCCCTACCCTTTATGGTTTATATATTGATAAATTGGAAGAGTGGCTAAATATACAAGGTGGGGATGGTGTTCGGTTGGGGGAGTTTGTGATAAAGCTTATTTTACATGCTGATGACCTTGTATAGATTGCTAAATTGACCCATGGATTGCAAATGCACCTATATTCTCTTTAGCATTTTTGTAAAGTAGTGGGGATGCAAGTCAATACCAGTAAGACCAAAATAATATTTTTCTCTAATAAAAGGAAGCAAAGTCAACATATGTTAATCTTTGAAGGCAACATTCTTGAAAAAGTAAATGAATACAAGTAACTTGGGATTGGTTTCAATAACAAGATTAATTGGGAGGACTACAGAAAGAAGAGAATTTTAGGAGGGTGTAAAGCATTATATGCACTTAAAAACAAATGTAGAGAGACAGAGTTATGGAATTGGAAAACAATTAAAGTGCTTTTTGGACTCTTATTTTGTCCAATGACATTATATGGGTGTGACCTATGGGCTAGTAGTATCTTGTCTCAAAATGGAAATAAATTGAGAAAATCCAAAAACGCTTGATCATGAGCAAGTTCAAAATAAAAAGTTTGGTTCCTTATGAGATAATGTTGAGTGTTGCAAAAGAAACTCCAATCGAAGTAATTGCTATGGTGTGCCTTATATGGTACCTAAAGAGAATTGAGCAAATGGGAGTAGGTAGATGGCCTAAAGTTATCTCCAATAAAGGCATGAGAGAAAGAAATAAATCATAGACGAGACAAAACAACAAATGGATGCAAAAATGGAATATTTACCTCAATGCATGTCCCACAAATAACAAGGAGTTAAAGAATTTTGTTATGGAAAAGTTTTGTAAGCGTATACAGGGAAAAGAGTTGGGTAGAAAGAATAAGTACTATGTTCATGAATTCAACCCCACTTCTGAACTCTAACAAAAAGAGTACATTGGTGCTAGCATTTCGTGGAGAGAAACGATTCTTATTGCTCAATTAAGAACTAACTCACATCAACTTTGGTGTGAAAAAGGACGATGGAAAAAAACTAAAGACACTTGGGAAGAATAGGTGTGTACTTTTTTCACTTATGGAGCAATGGAATTGGAAAAACATTTCATTTTGGAAGGTGATGCTTTCAGAGACATCAAGGACAATTATGGCAATATGTTAGCATTTATTCCTTGGCATTATCTTTTGAGTGAGGGGACTTTTAGAAGGTTGGATCAACTCATCATCAATTTGAGTAAGAAAATAATTTAATTGCAAAAGGCAAAAAGTAAGGAGGTTGGTGGTCCCATAAACTATTTTTAGTCGCATGAACATTAAAATATCATTTATTCATCGATATCATATTTTTGTAGCTTGTAACATATTTAATTTCTTTTTTATTTTCTGAAGATATGGGGTATTAAATTTTCGCTTTTCTCATTCAATTCAAAAATGTTTTATGAGATTGTTATCATCTTTTTCTTGTCAAGAGCTTTCCAACCATATAAATTTTATTAAAGTCCAAGTACGAATTATCAAGATATGGTTCGTGCTAGAAGAAATTTCCATGTGGAAAATGACATGGTACACAAATTCATGTGTCGCACCAAGTGGGGTGTTCAATCAACACCGAGGCTATCCAACCCCACCATGTCATTTGTTGGTTCTAGTTGTAATGTCCCCTAATAATTATAAAATAATACATAATATAATATAAATAAACAAATAAATAATAATTCAAGAGACTAATAAAACTAATAAATAGAATAGTAAACAATAACTGGAATTCTAAATAAAATAGTAAATAATAAACTAGAGTCCTAAACAATAAATAAATAAGTGAAATTAAGAATTAATTAAGGAAGAGTTAATTAAAAAAAGTAAAAAAGAATAAATTAAGAAAGAGTTAAACTAAGAAACTATTAAAATAAGTAAAGTTAACAAAAAAGTAAGTTAAACTAAGAGAAACACTAAAAATAAGTAAAGCTAACAACTATAAAGTTAAACTAAGAGAAACACAAATTAAGTAAAACTTAAATAAATAAAGTTGCATGTTGACACAATGAATGTGTGCATGTGGTTCTCATTCCATTGTTTGGTCTATTTAATAGACATTGAAGAAAATTCATGGATCATTCTTTCATCCATTCTCTAGAGAGAAAGGAATTGTGAGGCAAAGGATACCTTGGCAGTAGTACGTTGATTTAGGGCTCGGGGGTGGCCAGCTGCGGAAATATTACATACAGCTGAGCCTACGGTTGGGTGGAGAGTTGTTCCCAAAACCTTGTTGCGGTTAGTAGGATTCAAATAGTGTTTGACTTTGGAGTTGCAAGTAAGGAATACCGTTGTTACAAGTAAGTCATCTTTGCCCGCGTTTCTGCAATTTCTATGCTGATTAGTTAAAAAATTATTGGTGTTGGTTATTAATTGCATATTTGATATAATTATTTGCATGTTAAATTTGGGGTTGTTACATATAGTATCAGAGTGGGTTTCAACTCTATGTGACCTCTAGGTAAAAGTTTGAAAATAAAATAAAACTAGAATTTGCACCAGATGTTGCAAAGGAAACGCCGTAAGTCAGTAACCCATATGGAAAAAGAGCATCGATGAAAAAACATGTGGTATGGTATGTGATCTAACTATTGCCTAATTTGGAGGGAGAAAAAAATTCGAGGAGCGTGGATCCATGGTCGCCTATGAAACTCAATGCCCTAGTTTCGTTTTGAAAGATGCAGTGAACAAAATCCGGGAAGATACAATGCATGTTTTTGCAGAGAATAGTCAGATTTCCTGAGAAGACAGAAGAGGCAATGGTTTCGACTTTCGATGGGTTTGTAAACCTTGCGGTTGCAGGGACAATTTTTGTCTCAACAATGCATTCGATGGGCTTGAAAAAGGTAGCATACCTCATCCTGAAGATGTTGGCCACATATCACGATGGTAATCAGCATGCAGTCGTGGGATTGTATGGCCACATGCTGCCAAAATCCCTTGTGATCGATGGCCTCGTTGTATTCAAACCCCACCATCTCGAGTACATCGTGACCTGCTCTGGCAAATGCGAGATCAAATCACAGGTAAAGCTTCGTGTTTGTATCTGAAATGAAATTGGATTGGATTGGTGTGATTTGAGTAAAATGCACTCAAGATCTACATTTCAGGAATTGATATGCTAAAATTAGATTAATAAAAAATAACAATTTCACTCAAAAAAATTATTATTTAATGAGTAATTGTAATTATGTATAACTTCTATGCTGAGATTAGATTAATAAAAAATAACAATCTCACCTAAAAAAATTATTATTTAATGAGTAATTGTAATTATGTATAGCTTCTAGAGTATGCCTGTGAAAGTTAGAAAGAGTAGTTTATATTTTATGTAACTACTTATGTTCAATTTTATGTGAAACTTTAACATAATTTTTTTTTTTGAAAGATGTAGTTCAGTTATTTTGGAAAGTTGTAGTTTAATTATTTTAAATTTAGATTTGTTAATAATATAGTTTTTTTTTCCTTAGGATGTAATTAAAAGAAATATAAAATCATAACTCTCAAAATTAAAAATCAATCTATTTATATTAAAAAATAAAATTTCAATCTTATACAAACTAAATTAATAAAAAAATAGCAATGTCACCCAAAACAAATTAATGATTTAATGAGTAATTGTAATTATGCATAGCTTCTAGAGTATGCATGTGAAAGTTAGAAAGATTAGTTTGTATATTATGTAACTACTTATGTTCAATTTTATGTAAAACTTTCATATACAAAAGTTTTGGAAAGTTGTAATTTGATTATTTTAAATTGAGATTTTTTAATAATATAATTATTTTGTTTTTAGATATAATTGAAAAAAATATAAAATCATACTCTCTCAAATTTAAAAATCAAAAGATAACAAAAGTTGCAAAACATTAATTTATCCATGATGTAACTACTTTCCTTCAATTTTATGTGAAAATTAGAAATGTAATTTATATATTAAGTTTAAAAAAAAATTATATATTAAATCAAAAAGAATAATAAAAATTATCAATTAATACTTCTCATAAAGTAATTATAATTATTATCTTTATTTTATTTTACTAAGATAAAAAAAAATCTTTCTTAATTATAATTATCATCTTTATTTTTATTTTAGAATCTTTCTTAAATTGTCTAATAAAAAATTAAAATTAATTTAATGATATCAATCTTGTTGCAACAAAACATTAACAATATTCTAATAACAATACTTCAACTTACTATTTTCGGTAGATAATATCTTATCCTCAATTAGACCAAATCGTGTCAACATTCATTCTCAACTAGTCCTTTTATGTGCCACTATTAATTTTTTTTTAAGGATTTTCCTTCCATTAATACCCCTTATTTTTATCCTTTTGCCATTCTATTATGACAATAAAATCAGACAATTCAAAGTAATATAGTAAGGTTAATATCAGTGAAATAATAAGGAAACCCCATCACCCAGCTATTACATTTGTGCTGCGCCGACATATTTTTCCGATACATATATTTTATCCACAACGCTGCTCATTGCCTTCGAGCAGTCCAAAACGAAACGATGGGCTCTTATACAGGGATCAACCTCCACATGGGCTCCCATGCAGCCTGAGCCTCCATATGGCATCTCAGGTAAAAAATAGGCATGGCGGTAATGATTGTAATCGCTGGAACCGGATTCTCAATATTTTTCTACAGGGGGATTTCAGATATTCTATTGTTTAAAAAAATCCACAAAATAAATCAGAAATTTTAGTAAGATTATAAAAATTTTAGGCAAAGATTTTTGAAAATCATCTTTATAGTTGTTAAAATTTAGCATTTTTAGTGCTTTAAGAGTTTTTGATGACGCTGAATTTATTTCCACCATAAAAAAATGCAATTCAAAAATTCCAACAACCTAATTTTTTAAAATTATTTTTACCAAATTCCAACAAAAAACTACCAAACTATTCTATTGTGACTATAAATAATTCCTTTCCCCATATTCCAAAATCGACAGCGTCTAAAACCGAATTGCCAAGAAATGAGTGTGCAACCGTGTAACAGAAAAACTGTTTCACTGTGTTCAGGTTAATGAGAGTTTTCACTGTAGCGTAACATAAAAACTATTTCCCTGTGTTCAGGTTAATGATAGTATAGAAAAAATTGCTTGTTGAATGGACTTTTATTCCATTTATCATTAAAAAATTTATATTAAAAACGATTTCAGAGAAGATTAAATAAATTCTTCATGACAAACTGTTTTATGGTGTTCAATAAAATAAAATTTATAAAATCACATAATATAATAACAATGACTTAAAAACATTAAAGTGAACTCAACTTAAACTGGATCTTTTTTAGAATGTGTTAATGTAAAATAAAAATTTACAAAATCACACAATTTTGATAACAATGATATTACAAAATTACAAAATCTCCATAACAATGATATTGTTTTTCATTCTACATTAAAACCAATCCAACACTAGAACTAACTTGTTTACAATGACATATTGTTTTTCCATTCTATATTAAAGCAAAACCAATTTATTTAAATTTAAATTGACCCAAATTAAACTAAACCCAACTTACTTACAATAACATAGTGTTTTTTCATTCAACAGTAAAGCAACCCCAACTTTAACTAAACCCAAATTGCAAGAAGGTTTGAATTGCTTAGAAATTACTTCTACATCCACGCAAGCCTGCCCCCATAACTTGATCGATAACAACAGGACTTTTCCACTATATATGACAGATCAAGATTACAACAAGATGGCCATTTTTAAACGCTGATTTTGAGGTTGCATATCTTGCATTCCTTGCAACAGAAATTCTCAATAGAAACGGATTACCTCCATTGCAAGTTCCCTGAAATGGGAAGTTATGAATAGGTCTCACGATATTTACTTTGATTTTTTATATCTAAATTAAAGTAGTTAGTGTAACGATTATCTAATCCAAGCGCAATATACTTGGTAATTCTACACCTTAAACATTATTCAAGTTTAATGAAATATAGAACTTGTAACTCTTTATCATTTGAAACACTTTTGCTCCCATACCTACTCAAATCAACTCTGAGAGTTCAGAATACTCATCATAAAATCTGAATTAACAGTATAACATGAATCCTTCAACATGTTTTCTTAAAATACCAAGCGTTACTCTTTGAATTGGAAAAACCCAATTCAATAAACCCAACTACTCTCATCATATTTACAGTAGCTAGAGTCAATTACACCATATTTACAGTAGCTAGAGTCAATTACACCAAGACATCATACAATGCAATCTCACCGAATACATTTATTGTTACACCAAATACGTATGCAATCATATTGATTGACACAGTAGCAGAACATACAACGCATTGATATGACACAATACAAGAATATACAAAGTAGTCATTTCGAAGAAAAAGCAAAAGAGTAATTAACAATCAGCCCTGATTCTCTGTATGAGACAATCGTATACCATGATTCTTAAAAAAAAAATGTAGTTGTGACAGATGATTAAAACTAACCTTTGCGCACCTGTGATCCAAATTTAGCTGATCTAAATTCAGTAAGAAACCCTTGATATATCACTAGCCACATGAAGGATTGATGCCAATTTAAACAAAGAGGAAAGAAAATATTTACTAACCTGTAATTATTTTAATGCTTGAAAATAAAGAGGAAAGAAAATATTAATGGACCTTTTCCACTTTTCTACCACAACCTTATGCTAAGACTTCATTTTAGCTTGTTGCGTATGATGTGAGAAACAGTTTGAGCCCTAGGTTTACCCTTTCGTCCCTCTCTAGGTTGAACTTTCTTTCCTGTTCTGTGAGGAAAGCCTGACTACTGGGAGAGTAAGAACGCAAGGCTGAACTTTCTTTCCTCTTCTGTGAGGAAAGCTTGACCGGTGGGAGAGTAAGAACCCAAGATCACTCTATATCAGGTAAACTGCAGAATTTGAGGCTACTGTAAACTACAAAAACCATGGAAATCGTTAACATTTCTTCTAATAAATCGAAGGTTAGATAAAGGAGGCAGTGGATCTAATGGTTCAAAACATTTCAATCGTCTAACATTTGATCCAATGGGGCAAACAAGGGCAGGTGGCAAGTAGGAAAGTTGTTTTCAAATAATAACGCCTTACGGCGTAATTATTTAACAATTTATCTATAATTTTTAGGTTATTTTTTAAAAATATATTAAAAATACAAAAGTTAAATTTTTAACAAAATATACATTCAAATTAATATGCATATTTTAAAATTGAATAATTACTTACATCAGTTATTAAATAAACATTATTATTTATTTAACTTTGATATCACTTCTTACTAGCCAGGCTCAACAAAATATGAATATAATTATATACATGCTACCCAAAATACTATTATAATATTATTTAAAATAATTAGATACGAACTCCACATACGTCTTGTTTACATACATGCGGATTCCAAATATACTGTCAATTTTTTAATTTTTAACTTGTTAAATGCATGCGAATTCCCACATATATTAACAATTTTTATTTTATTTTATGATTTTTAAAAATAAAGGATTTACATACATGTGGATTTCAAATACGTTATCAATTTTTTTACTTTTATTTTTAACTTGTTTACAAGCATGCCGATTCCCAAATATATTATCAATTTTTTATTTTTATTTTTACGATTTTTAAAAATAAAGGATTTATATCTATGCAGATTCCAAATATATTATCAATTTTTGTTTTAAACTTGTTTACATGCATGAGGATTCCCAATTATATTATTATTATTATTATTTATTTATTTATTTATTTTTTTTTACGATTTTTAAAAATAAACGATTTACATGCACGAGGATTACAAATATATTATCAGTTTTTTTTTTTTTTACATGCGTGAGGATTCCCAAATACATTATCAATTATTTTTAGTTTATGATTTTTAAAAATAAAGGATTTACATGCATGTGGATTTCAAATATACTATCATTTTTTTTCATGATTTAAAAAATAAAGAATTTACATGTATGCAGATTCCAAATTATTTAGTTAGTTCATATTCCAAATTATTTAGTTAGTTTATTTAATATGGTCAATTATTTGGTTAGTTTAAAACATACAACCCTCAAATTTATGCATGATGGTCTTTTCTTAAGATTAAGAAAACTACTACATAAAAAAATGAATGATTAAAGTTTATGTATTTTTTTCATATAGAAAGTGTTAGTTTTATATCATACATAAAAGTTTAATTAATTATAAATAAGAATGTAGGAATAGGAAATTAGTTTATAAATATTATATATGGTTATCTATATTTTATCGATTAATAAAATGGTTAATACACAATTTAATATTAATTATTAATTAATTAAATATACAATAATTAGAGAGACCTTTGGGTTATTGTTTTCATGATTAATTATTATAAATAAAATTAAACTCCTTTGGTGAAATGTATTAAAAAATAAAAATGAAGAAATCTTGCACTAGTAGTGTTTGAATCATTTTTTGTATGGTGGAAATGGGTTCAACACCATCAAAAACATCTAAAGCACCTAAAATATAACTTGGATTTACAAAAAAATCCTGTCAGATTTTCTTAAAATCTTACCTGAATTTCCATGATTTTCAGGGAAAAAAACTAGTCTAGTCATACTACGAGATTTTGTTTAGGTTTGAATTATACTTTATTTAAACAAAAAAAAAATTAAATAATATCATTGTTTGATATTTCTTTTTGAATGTGTGTATGAAAGAGAAAATAAGGATTTAAGGGTTTTAATATGATAAGAGATAATATTAATATTATTTATGGGTAATGAATATTCAACTATGAAATAAATTCATGTTGAGATGAGGAGATTAATTATGAAATCAATATTGTAATTGACATAAGATTTTATCTAGTTTTATATTATTTGAAAATGGCACAACTTGATAAATTTATCTATTGGCACAACTTGACAATGGGATATAAAGAATATACAGGTATGAAGATCCATTGGTTCCTTAGCTCTAAAATTGTTGAGATTGAATTATAGAGGTTTTGTGGTTGTATAAGGGCTATGAAATGCTTACTAGTGGTGAAGAGATATACTACATCTATTTGGGATTAACTATAGAGAAATTAATGTTGTGGTGACATGTACAACAATGAGGTAGTGTTTAAGAATGAGATTGTTCTTTGTGAATTATGGGTGACCTATTGAGATTGGTGGATGAAAGTATGGTACATTGGTTGAATATCTTGCCTGAATGAAGTATGTAATCAATACAACTCATCGGGGTTATGATCATAGGATAAGCATTGAATGGGAAGAATATCCATATCAACTAGTGTGTTGTGTTCTCCCATATACTAGAAAGAGGACCTACAAGCGTAAAACATTAAGATCGAATCAAGATGGGTCATGTAATGATGCTGACTTAATATTTTTTAGATGATTGAATGACTAAGATTATGATAACATGAATTTAGAGGATTTTTAATTATGGTGGTTGAAATCATTAACGCCCATTGGTTATCTTGCTTTGATGTTGTTTCTTCCCAAGAGGGAAGAATGGTAATAAAGGAACTATGTCAACCAACACTAAAAAATAAGGGGGTGCTAGATAAATACTTAAGGGGGTTGAATATAAGTATCACAAGGGTAAGAAATCAATAAGAAGGGGTAGCCTATTTTAGAACATAATGGAATATTTCGGAATAACCATAACTTTGTACTCTAAAGGTATCCCTTGAATGAACAATTCGGTGGCAAATGGTTGTGGAATCATAGAATTATTTCCATATAAGAACATGATGAGAATCACTATAAGTTTGATTTAAGAATGATGCATAGAAGGATGGAAACACTGGGGATAAACTAATGAAGTTGAATAATAAAGAAAGTCATTTTCAAGAGCCCTGAAAGGTAGGACAACATTGGATTAGAGAAGTGAATCTACAATAAAATTTATAAATTGGAGGAATATAAATTATGTGAGTAGAGGAGTAGTAACAACATTTCCAAGTGTAACAATTTTATGCATTTAAGATAGGAGGAAAAGAAACCATGATAATATTTCCATCTTCGAAGATAGTAGACATGTAATACTAGGAAATTGGGACTATTGGAGAAAACAAAATTATATCTATGAATATTCAATATGAGGAAGTGAAGGAGTGATTCAATCCAGAAGAAAATTATCTTTAAAAATATGATGATTGGATTGATCAACATGATTGGTAAGGGTCAAAATGATGACCTATAAACTTAGAAGTGTCAAGATAGGAAGTTATGAGCACTTGTAATTGGTCAGAAATGATAAGTGATAATCTAGGAAAGTGTTTAAAGGATAATGAATGTTTAACTTTTGGAAAAAGGAAGACACTATGTAGACTAATGAGAAAACATTGAGCATGATACTTTGAGAATGATTACACATAAATTGGCAGAATAAGTGAGAATCAAATAATAAAGGGTGTATTTGAATAAATGGCACTCATGAGTGGATTGATGATCTAATGTTACTTCATATAAAACAACTTACTAGCATGTGTTAGTAGTATTGAAAGAAGTTATTGCCAAACACATGGGGCATACCAAATCATTCATGAATGAAAATGGTGGTAGTAATTCCATGCATTTAAAATTCTAAACTTAAGATTTAACAAGTGAAAATTAAGGTGGAAGAATCCCTAGTCCAACTTGAAGATTAGTGAATCTATGATAAAAGAGATCAAGTGGGAACTTGATGAGATAAGAAAATATTTTTAAAGATGAATAATGACAATTATGTGAGTGATGGATAAATCACCAAGGGACAGCAAGCCCTCATGCAGGTGGATTAAGCATAACATAAGACTTAAATAAGGATGGCCTCATGTATGGGTGCCATTGGATAAACAAAATATGTATAATGGTCATGGAATTTTAAATTGATATTAATGATTTAAATGATCGTACAACTAGTAATATCTTAACAATGAATTTCACTGAATTTTCCTTGGGGAAGGAAGAATATATGATGAGAGATTAAGGCCCAATATGATATATGATGATATATTAAGGCCCAAGATTACGAGGTTCATTTAAAATTTAAAGATGTACTTAGATAAGTATACCTACGGTGTAAATAGTCAGCTTCCTAATAAAAAGAACAAGAAATTGTTATTGAAAAGTAGTTGGTATCTTGATGAAAATATGACACTAATAGTTTTGATGAGATAATATGGATCCTAGAAGGATGTTGAATAATCTTAGTTCATTGTAGGTA
Source organism: Pinus albicaulis (assembly GCA_034641835.2). NCBI lineage: Eukaryota > Viridiplantae > Streptophyta > Pinopsida > Pinales > Pinaceae > Pinus > Pinus albicaulis. Next base: position 492,123,769 of record CM076574.1, read on the forward strand.
TTCAATGTTTATACAAGCAAATGAAATTGATTTTCTGATGAATCATGATAAGAATGCTTATAATGTATTATTGTTCTATATTTGATAAGTATTGAGAGGATATGAGGATAATGATGAACATGTGGTTTGTTACGATAATGTTGTTATATGCTCATGATGGATATGATATGCATAGGAATTATGATGTTATAATATGAGGTTATATTGACATGTGGTTAGTTTATTATGTAATTTCATGATATATATTTGATGCAAATATGATGATGTTATGACTTATGATGGTATTTCCTAAGGTGAAGCATGTGGTAATCGATACAAATTTTGGGACATACATGAGGATGCAGTTCTTTACCATGTAGAATGTGGTCATTAACAAGATGTTATATTATCATGATGAAATGCAAGAGTTAGGATGTGAATTATTTTCTATGATATTATGATTATAACTAATGCATTGGATGCATGTTGAGATGAGGTGATTGGTAGGAAATCCACAAATGGGCCAAGAGGGCTGGTTTATTTGATGATATCGTGGGAGCCCATACCTACAAGGGAGAATATGTAACACCATATGGGCTGGGGACAAACTCAATCAACACTACATATGCCAATGGTTCCTTTGTCTTGTATAACTCTTGATGGATAGCTCTTGAAGGGTTGTGGGAACATCTTGAGGAGACCAAGGGCCTGATATTGTAGGCCAAGTGTCTGATATTGGATTGGGACTTCGAAATATAGAAGTGGGTGTAAAAATTTGATGCTTGGGGCTGTGTGCCTTAGTGAGTGTGGAGGGAGTGGGCCAACCTTGCGAGATGCCTGTAGTACTACTGCATGGAGTACTGAGCTGGGTGCCTGCCTTGGGGCAGATGAGGTCTGAGTCAGGCACGAGCCTTGGGGCCAACCTTGGTTATGGTACAGACCAGGGAGGCTTATGCCTGGTTCCAAAAGTGGGAAAAAGGATAGAGATTCATTGAGATTTCCCAGGTGTTGTGGGAACTTTCGATGCCTGCTGGTTATACTAGTTCAGTAGAGGGTGTTGGTCACACATGAAGTAATAAATAACTAAACAATATAATATAATATAATTAAATACTTAACTTCGGGACGAAGTTCCTTGAAGAGGGGGAGTATGTAATGTCCCCTAATAATTATAAAATAATAAATAATATATAAATAAAATAAAATAATAAAATAAATAATAAGTCAAGAGAATAATACAAATAATAAATAGAATAGTAAACAATAACTAGAATTCTAAATAAAATAGTAAATAATAAACTGGAGTCCTAAACAGTAAATAAATAAGTGAAGTTAAGAGTTAATTAACAAAAGTAAAAAAGAATACATTAAGAAAGAGTTAAACTAAGAAACTATAAAAATAAGTAAAGTTAACAAAAAATTAAGTTAAACTAAGAGAAACACTAAAAACAAGTAAATCTAACAACTATAAAGTTAAACTAAGAGAAACACTAAATTAAGTAAAACTTAAATAAATAAAAGTTGCATGTTGACACAGTGAATGTGTGCATGTGGTTCCCAGTTCATTGTTTGGTCTATTTAATAGACATTGAGGAAGATTCATTGATCATTCTTTCATTCATTCTCTGGAGAGAAAGGTATTGTGAGGCAAAGGATACCTTAGCAGTAGTACATTGATTGAGGGCTTGGGGGTGGCAAACTATGGAAAGATTACATATAACCGAGCCTACGGTTGGGTGGAGAGTTGTCCCCAAAACTTCAGTTAGCAAGATTCAAATAGTGTTCGACTTTGGAGTTGCAAGTAAGGAATACCATTGTTACAGGTAAGTCATCTTTGCCCGTGTTTCTGCAATTTCTATGCTAATTAGTTAAAAATTTATTTGTGTTGATTATTAATTGCACATTTGATATAATTATTTGCATGTTAAATTTGGGGTTGTTACACTAATTGATTTACTTTAAGTATTTATATAGATGGGATTTTAAATAAATTTTAATCCATCAATTCCACATAAGTATATTTCACCATTATTAATTGATAAATAAACCTCACATACAAATATTGAAAAGCAAAAACAGCATAAATAGCTTTGAGATAAATCTCAACCCTCTCTCCTAACTACCTCTAAAAATAATCCAGGGATATTCTAAATCCCTACCATCCACTTATTTATTATTAATAATTAAATTGTATTTTGGAAGCCCTCTTCCAAAATAGACACGTTTACCAGTAGTTACTACGCATCATTATTTATGTGTTTCTTAGCACAAAAATAGGTACGAGTCAAAATGTAATTTATGCAAGTCTTGTATATGAATGCCCAAGAGAAGGGTGGGGTAATTTTTTCCCCTACGAATAAAAAAGAACATAGGTATGCTTGGGGTTTAGGTCACACTTCCAACAACATTGTTGAATCCTGTGCCTTATATCAGGGTTTAACACAAATTGTGAATATGGAAATTTAGGAGGTGATTGGTTTTTGTGATTCCTTAAATACAATTCATTATTTATATTTAGGATCTCTCCCTTTGGAATCAAATTTTAGTCATATTTTCAAGTAGATTTATGAGTTGTATCAGTCTATCCCCAAGAAGAAATGTCTCCATGTTCTCAGATCAAACAAATCCAAGCTTGATCACATGGCTACTTTGGGTTCAAGGCTATATCTAGGTGAAATTTGGTGGCAGGGGAAAAATGGGTATGTCTCACTTCCTTAATGGTTAATAAGGAGACTCAAAAATCAAAGCGGAGGAATAATTCATCATGATTTAATGTAACATTTTGATGCTTTGTAAATTTTTGTTTTTTTCATGTTGGTATTGGTGAATGTATGGATGCAATACTGTAGATATTATAGCATTTTGTTCAAATTATTCAAGGTCAAAATTTTGTAGATGGTCATTGATACATACTTCATTCCCACCATGTCCACTGGTTTCAACTTGCTTATGTAAATCATATATCTAAATTGAGCTTTAGCTCATTGTATATTAATATAATAGTTATTCTTGGTTCTTGTTATAAAAAAAAATCCCAAGAGGAATATGTAAATCACTTTCTTCACTTTAGACATTAATTATTCCCAAAATCCAGTTTATACTCATAGTAATATACATTCATGGTAAATATATTAAGCTAAAACATAACTTTAGATCTTTACACACATATGCACTCACACATAAGAGTTTATGATATGCACCAAATTCCAAATTCTATACAAGAATAAGGCATATAGTTTTCATCTCTAATTTTACCAACAAAAAATCGAAGAACAAATGAACCATAATCACATGAACATGGATAGCACTTATCTGAAATTTCAAGCTAGCAACTTATTGGGGAATGAAATCTTCCACCTAACTATTGGCTCAACTACACATCTTTCTACATTTGGCCACCCCTATCCAATCTATGATACCACAAGGGTAAAACTCATATTTCACTAGTATTTAGACTAGGCGAAAACAACTTTCCTTCACACATATTATAGAGTCATGGTTATCCTTTCCCAACTATGACTAGGCCTTTGCAATCTCTAGATGCCTCTTAGCTTGGTTATCTAATAAAATGAGGGAATCCATTCATCGCTCTATAGTCCCTTGGCAATTTTTCCACCTCTTATTTATTGTGTTTAACTAACACACCTCAATTTGTAACCCACTATGCCCAACTAGGGTCCATAGCTATTTTGCAAGTGTTTGACAAGAAAAAAATCATTTTTAGGGAACCCAAAACATACCAACATCATTACAATCTATGATTAACGTTTTTATGGGCATATTTTGGCACCCAAAATGCACTGTGATCACCCTTAATGCTTCAACCATCATTCCACTCGAGATTTGAAACATTCCACTCTCAATTCTGAATTCTCCAAAGGCACTTAATGGGTGTCTCCCTCTATGTGTGCATGGTTGAATTTTTTCGTTGGTGAATTTCTCATTCATGGATTTATGCCCTTTCCAAAATTTTCCATGTTTAATGCAATCTATTGTTATGCAATCCCACATTTACCTCGGTTTCCAAGGAAAATTGTGAGTCAACTTCAAAATCCAAGGGTTGTACTCAACCCATTCCTTCCATTAGATTGTGAAGCATTATTGCAGATACCACCCCAAATTCCATGTTTATGAGGGTGATTTTTTCAATTACATAGTCATTCACAATTGATTGGTTCTTGGGCAAGAGGGAAAAAGGCTTATATATAAATTCGAATTTCATGGGAAGGATTTGGCAAGACAAATCCCTACATGTCCTCATATTTTTCCCACTCATGGTAACATAGCTCGTAGTTGTGCTTATATGTTTCGAGTCAATTGCTTAGTATTTTTAATTAATTAAGTAATTAGATTAACATATAAATTATTCCTAGGTTCATCTATGTCACAATAAAAAATAATCTATGCCAATATAGGAAATAAAATGTCGTTAATATAATTAATTATAGTTAATTACAATTTAACCCGAGGGTCGAGATACTGATATTACATAGATTGAACCAACATTGCTTAAAGAATGTTATCCATTAAAGTTCCATGTTTATAATGGTATCCCAATATACCAAAAAAAAAAAAAATGAGTGGATACACAGACTGAAGTGGCAAAAACTACATATGAGAATAGTTCTACACACAAGGTGCAAACTACAAAGTTTTTGCCTCTTTTTCATCAAACAAAGCACATGCTTATACAACTTTCCATGAAGGTAACTAACTCAATAAACTAGGAGTAAATCTTAATGAGATCTTAGAAACTAGCAACTAAGCATAATAATGGAGATAGTTAAAGACATGATTTCAACTATTCCATGAAAGTAGAAAAATGAAAGGCTTTGTCACACAAAACCAAAATAATAATTTCTTGCAATAGAAATAATAATGTGACATACTATGTGCATATGCTAATCACTATCATTCCTCCTCACAATAGAAGCACTGGCCTCTAATGCTTTTAGGGGAGACATTAAACATTGATGCTGTGTGAGCATGATGATGATGCTTAGTGACAAGATAGGAAGTAGTGGATCCCTAGTGAATCTAGTGAGATGAATACTTGCAATTTGAAATTACGGGAACCAACTTATACCCAAAAATAGCCAAATGGGACAAAATCCTATAAAAATATTTGCATAATGAATAAATTTTTCCTTGGTGATGTGAACAAAAAACATTGGACCCAAACCCAAATTGGATCAAAAGAATGCTAGAGACCAACTAGAATTTTCCTATCAAACAAGTTGCTCAAAGACTATAACACCATATAAAGTGGTGTGATCCAAATGACAAAGTTTTGAAGTAGAACCGAGTGATTTTGAGTCTCCAAAATATACTGCAACAAAAACCTAACTTTAGTAAATTTTGTCACTGAAATGTACAAAAAGAAGGCATAGACAATCCCAGAGTCATGGATATTGTAGAATTCTTGTGAAAATGCTTAGATAAGTGCGAAAATTCACCACACAAGGTAGTTTGCAAGGAAACCTATAATGTAAACAATTTGGTGCTTGAACACAACTTAGGAACATAAATATTTACGAACCATTTAAGGGAGGTGATTGTGAATGAACACAATCTTTAAAATCGCCTATTAAACTCCTTTACAAATCACGTTTCCTTTCTTTCATTTTTAGTTATTTTAAAGTACAGAGTGGATAAAACAATTACAATAACACTAGGAGAAGCTTTGTTAATGTTAGAAAAAATCTTATTTACTAGTGACCACAATCATATAATGATGAATGTGGTGAAATAAATCACTTCAGTTCCTTGGTGTGATGCACTATATATCCAACACTATAACTGCAAGAACTACCCTTCTTGAAAATGCCATCTTATATAACATAATTACTAGACTGAATATTATAAAATTATTTAATCTTGATGCCAACATATTCACTAGTGAGTAATGATGTAAATGAGTTGTTGTATGGTTCAATGTCATCTTTGCAGTTCATGGCAATTGATTCCATCTCCTTAACTAGGTCACTCATGTTTAATTGATTCTTTTGGTAACAAATATGAACAATGGACTACACATAATGTCTGATTAATTTTTTGTGTTCAGGATAGATTGCAGCTTGGCCTAAGATGAGATTATGAATTAGAGGAGATTGGTTATGAGTATCTCTTTATACAAACTTCAGATTTTTTGAATTAAAGTTATCAATGTAAAACTTGCGTAGCCAACATTTTTTCAACATCTTTAATCTATAAAATTATTGAAATAGTATGTGGTTGAACACAATTGTAGGTTGCCCTTTGCATGTAGTTCACTTGAAGTATGAGGAATGTATGTTGGTCGACATAGAGGAGAAAAAGATCGTGGAGGAACAACTTGGGTGTGCAAGATGAGGGTGTGTCTCTCTAGCTCTATGTGTCCACAAAGAATTGGGAGATACCACATATAATAATTAATAGAAACATGATTCCTCAAGTGAAATTTTTTGTAAAATGATTGATAAGAAATATACTCAGCATTGGATAACCCAATATGCTTCCTTAAACTCAATTAGAAATCTCTAGTGAATCTGAAACAAAGTCTGGATATGACAATGCTCTGATCACAATACTTGTGCATTTTCTAGATGAGGAGATGAAAAAACCTATATGAGAGGGTTATGTAAGCTATCAAAGTGTTGTATCCATGTTATGAAGACTGTGGAAATCACAAGATATGTGTTTTTCATTTCAATTTAAGAGAATGAATAACATATTGAGTCATCGACCACGTGATTACCACTTAATTGTATGACAATAACTTTATAGTCTATTAAATAAAAAAAAATCTCCAACTAAATGAATAAAATATAATTGATGTTCTCCAAATCACTAAACAAACTCAAGGTTTCTTGTTCTTGCAATGACATACTATGATAACACAAACGAAGTTTGATATTCTATCAACTTTTGAAATTGCAATTTAGGATATGTGATTTGAATTTTTCAAGCCATAGTCCACATAATATATAGCTTAAGCTACCAACGAATATCACCATATAAGGTTTATCGACATTGTAGATCCATTGCTTTAGAGATAAGGCTAAAAACATAAAGAATGGCAACAATAAGAAATGAATAGAAGCACTTTGAACAAAACCATTGAAACCTAAACCCAAAAACGAAATTGGAGAGTGGAATTCAAGGAAACAATAAGCAAATACCCAAACCCAAAGTTTGATTGAAAAGTTTCTCTGATACCAACGATGTGGGAAATGTTGCATATTATTAGAGTTCTGCACATAAGATGTAAAATACAAAATCTATGGCTAATTTTCATTAAACAAAGCACATTCTTATATAACTTTACATCAAGAGAACTAACTCAACAAACTAAGAGAGAAAAACTCAATAGGATCCTAAAAGCTAGCAACTAAGTGCAATAATATAAATAATTAGAGATATGATCACATATCCTCTATAAGAATGGAAAATCAAAATGCTTTGTCACACCAAACCATAATAATAATTTTCTACGATGCAAATAATAATGTGATATACTAAGTACATATGTTATTCTTTATCGTGTACATATATCCTATTTTGATTTAGGGAAATATTGACTACATATACCTATGGGGAATTCAATAATCGATCACATGCAAATCAAGTTAGGAAAATCACGACTTTGAGAAAGTTCATGGAAGCCATGCATAACAAATACCACCTCTTGTACCTTTACGAAGATTAATGTATATGATATGTCAAACTTCAATACCATCATTATTTAATATATTTAAGATTGCATGAATGAGCCCATAACCTCATGAATCATCTAAATATTAGGATATTATAATCATAACATAATTATTAAGTATTATATCAAAGTGCATGAGTATGTCCAAAATAAGCTCAAGTTTTTTCTAATATACTATCTCAAGGATGCACATAGGTTTCTCTAAGAAACCAAAGAGAAGCTTTAGGCGAATAATAGAAATACAAGCGCTCTCGATAACTAGTGGAATTAACATAAAAATAATTTCACCGTCAAGTAGCACTCAACATCGATGGGCCTCTAAATTAGACATAAATTAAGGCCCATCTCACCATCCTTCAACACATTAAACCTCTCTATTTTGCATTAGATGACATAATTTTAGCTTTAATATGTTCATTAGGAATGTTTAGATATAATTGAATATTTGTGCCTAATATTAATTATTTTGTAGAATATTGTGAGAATATTGTGCAGATTATAAAGATTTGGAGAAGGATATAATTTAGGGACTTGATCCCTACTACAAGAGGATCAATATTGGAGAATAAATGAACAAAATATCATGAAATTATTGAGATATTCTGAAAATCCAATGATTGAGAAAATCTAGGGATGTGTTCCCTGCCATTTACTGCAGACTCTTAGTGTTGGGAACCAGATCCACTATTTTAGGCATTTTGGAGGGGAAATATTCCTCCTTTCAAGGGGAAAGCTTCCTCCTTTCAAGGGGAACGCTTCCTCGTCATTTTTGATAAGTACCAATTCGAATTGGCTTCTAGGGGCATGTATTTCTTAGTCTTATTGTGGAGAAAACTTGTTTAGCAGCTCCACTTTCTTTTCTTACAGGGACATACTTGGAATAATTCAATAATGAATATTGGTGCCATTTTTAGCTTATAAGGCTTGGTTTCTTCCATAGGACTTAGATTCCTCCTTGGGCTTTGCCATCCCGAGAGCCTCAGAGCCCTCTTACACAATTTATTTATGTTATTTTCACTTCTTATTCACATGCACCTCTTATTTAATTTTATATTTATTATTAATGTATTTCTTCTGGTAAAGTTGATTTACGTAGTTCGTGATTTCACCATGTTGTTTAAAAGTTAAAAATGATTATTCATCCTTATAATAACTTTGGAAGGTCATCTTAATCAGTAAGCTACTTGGATTTGGTTACTAGTTCACGAATATGAGATTTTTGTAAATGCCTTGTAGCGAAATAGTAGTAAATTTATGATATTTTTTATAATGGGTTAATGAGATTAATTTGATTTGATTCCACTTGGATTAAATCATAATAATGTTAAAGTTAATAAAAAAAATCACCCCATTTCATTTGCAGTTAATTAGGCTAGGCATTTGATAGATTAACTAGCTCACTAGTTCTTGAATTTCCAGATTTTAGAGTAGTAATTTTCTGTTATTTTTTAGCGCCTGTGAAGAAGGGTATTTTGGAGTGATTCCACTTGGAATGGAGACCTAAGAAATCATACTTAATAACAAAATTTGTTCCATCCCATTTGAATTTGATTTACGTAGTCATTTTGCAAGTTATTTCCAAAACAAACCTTCTTGTAGCAAAAATATAAATTCCTGTAGGCAAGTGTAAACTCAACCATATTGGCTCCCAAATCTTGGTTTTTGTCTCTTAGGCATGAGTAACGATCCCTAGGATCTAAATCCATGTTTGAGGAAGAATAAAAACCACTTAGGACATGCATTAGGCCTATTTATTTGAATTCATGCTCTTAGGATTTCAATTACAAATTGTTGTTCTTGCCTAGGATTACTTTGTTTTTAAAGCAACACTTCCATTTCTGTAATTATTTTAGGCTTTGATTTCATGAAATTCACTCCATTACATCAGATCAATAAAATAAGAGTACATTGTATGCTGCACATACAATGTTGATACCTCTTAATTTTGTACGAACCCTAGGTTGATAATTAAAGTTAGTAGCCTTGGGAGTTGCAACATTCATGTTGCAATACTGAGGCTCATCACTTTTTGGTGCTGTTTCCGTGGAGGTGTCAAAGTATGCATTGTTTTCTTCCCTAGTGTGCATTCAAAAAAATATTCAAAAATACTTCTCCAATGCCAACCCCCCATTTGATCACGTGGTGGAGTAAGAACCACATCACCATCCACTTTTGCGGGTAGAAGAAGAAGATATGGCAGAAAGGTAAAAGAAATGCATGGAGATGATGACAATGAAGAATATCCTCTTGGATTTCCCATTCAATATACTGATGTCAATGTGCATATGAAGATCATCCCTCCATGTTTCCTTCCCAACTTCCATGGTATGAGGTCAGAGGATCCAGGAACCTATCTAAAATACTTTGTAGATCTTACGGCTACTTATCACACACTTAAAAATTCAGATTGTTTCCTTTAACATTGAAGGATATAGCTATTAAGTGGTTCATGAGTTTAGGTACTAATTCAATAAGATCATCGAATGATATGCAAAAGATATTTCTAGAAAAATATAAAGATCATGATCTTAAGTAAGAAATATTTAGAATGAATAAAAAAGAAGATGAGAGCCTTGAGGATCTAATAAAGAGATTCATGTATAATTTTAAGAGGGAAAAATTACATCATTTAGGATTTGACACACTAAAAAACCTCTTTCTTAGAACAATTATGGATTAGTGGATTGATCTCCTTGATCTCATGAGTAGAGGAGATGTATACCAACTATCATTTGAATAAATTTTTGAAACATGCAAGCACATATCAAGAGGAAGGGAAAGAGTAAGTAGATTAACATCAAGATTGGTAAGTCAAGCTAAACTTGGAATTTTTTTTACGACTTTAAAACATAAATTATTAGCAATCTAAGTGAACAAGTAGAAATGTTAAGAATGAAAAATGAGAAAAAAGAATATGTTGATATTTGTTTTGTCCATGCACAATCATATGCTACTAATTGTCCATCGTTACCAAGGTTGAAGGAACGGTACCAAGAAGACATTGGAGCAAGTCAATCACCAAAGCAACTATATTATGTAGCTCCAAGAAGACCATGGCAACCTAGTCAACCTGGTATGGTTCAAGAACATACTTCACAATTTCAAACTTATTCACATCCATCTCAAAGTAACTTGAACACACTCCCTCCTAGGAAACCTTGGCCATCTCAACACCAAAACCAATCTTGGAAACAAGGTTGGCAAGGACCTTATGAAAAAAATCCACATTATCCTCAATATTTTCTTCAATATCCTCCATACTGAATTCCATGCTATCCCTACCATCCACCTCCACCACAACCACAACCTAAACCACATCCATCTCAAAGATCCACTCCCACTCAACTACGTGTACCGTCATTTCCAAACCCACACAAGGAGGTAGCTCAACCCACTTACAATGTCAAGGTACAACACTTCCAAACATATCCTCTTGATCTAAATGGTATCCATCTTAGTTTAGAAAGAGTATTGGAAAAAAGTGATTCTCTTGATGTCATTAAAGGACAAAATTAAGAAGAAGATTCAAATGAGAAGACCAAAGAATCATGGGTTGCACTTGATGAAGAGCATATTAAATAAAAATCAGATATTGAGAAAGTTTCCTCATGTTTACCATCATATCCTCTATGTGTTGAAGAGAATAATCAGAAAAAATATGAATATTTGAATTCTATGGTAAAAGAATACATGAAGAATGATCTCGATGAGCAAGCAAACCAAAGACATCAAATCTATATTGAAATATGGTTCTAGACAATCATTAAGTTGCAACAACACACTTTTCTTCAACAATACCTGATACAATCTCAGTCAAAGCAATTCATCTCTCATATTCAGGGACACGTCAAAGCATGTATTTAAAGTGTACACATGATTTTATCTGTCATCTTGATGCGCACATGAATCCATTGGAAGTATTGCTATACTTGAAAGAGATTTTGTTTTTTCAAGTAGAGTAGGATAAGAAAAAAAAATTTAAAATGGAAAAAAGAGAAAAAATAAAAAGAATAATATCTCAGGTGAAAACCTCTTTTGAGACATCTGAGATTGGCTCACTGATTAAAAACCTCCATGAGGCATTCAATGAGTTGAAAAAAAAGAGAGAAAATTAGAAAAAAATAAAAGATCCTAGGTGAAAACCTCCTTTGAGGTGCCTAGGCAGACCTACTAGTTAAAAAGCTCATTGAGGCAGCTAGCAGGCCTAAAGAAAAAAAGAAAAAATGATGAAAAAATTTATTTTTCTCCATGTATCTCTCTCTAATGAATGTAGGTGCTCTCCAACCTTTGCAAGCAGCAAAAAAACAAGTTGGCATGAGAAAAAAAAAAGTTGGTCAAAACCCTAGTCAAAGGAAGTCAAACTTGGACTTCCTTCTCCTTTTTTTCATATGCTCCAAAGGACGAAGGTCATGCCAATCAATCACCCTCATTCATTTCCAACATGCACCTATCATTTCGAAGCTTTTCTCATTCATTTTCCTCACTGTCCTAAAATGCTACAGGAAACCCTGTTTTTGCTAAAGGAAGTCCTGGTTTTTAACAAAATTTAGTTTTTATTATATCTCAAAAATGGTGCTTCCATTTACTGAGCCATTTCATGAGGATATGCATATATATGATGGTAACAAGCTCAAGAAATTTTAGCGATTTCTGGTGCACAGTTTGTGAGAAATCAACCTCCATCACCTACAACCATTTTTATTTTTTCTTGAGATTCGTGCATCCAATGGCCGAGATTTTTTATAAGGAGGTGAATAAGGATTATGGTAACATTCTAAGAAAATTTTAGGTCAATCCAGTATACCATTTGAGAGATATGACTAAAAAAATTATGCCATAAGGGGCTATCTTGAATTGCTATAGGGTTTCTGTAGTGCTACAGGAAACCCTATAACTGCTATAGGAAACTTATCTACGTGAAAAGTAGCTCTATCAAGGGATTATACACTTCAAAAAGAGAACAAGAATTAATTTTTTTCCTATACCTACCACTCCTAACCCTCACTTCACTCCATGCACAAGGATTCACTCTCTAAACCCTATGTTTTGGCACTGGCAGCTAGATCACCTATACCTTGACATGGGACCTCTTCCCTCACCTCTCCATCACTAGAATCACTCCATAACTCCATCCCTAATGTCCATGCACCATTCTTCTTCATCTCTAAGCAATCTGGAGCCCCCAAGAAGCATAGAAGAGACTGCTACAGGAAGTTGAAAAGTTTCATGTAGCAAACCTGTACATGGCTTCAAAGGACCACCAGCAGACTTCGGGAGGATGAACACACTATAAAAGGAACCCGAGGATCTCCATGCAGCATCTCCAAGAAGAAAAAAACAAATAAAAAAAAGGTTAAGCATCTCACTCATAAAGAAGCTACTCACTCAGAAAATACATGAAAAAAACAGAACAAGAGAAAGATAGCCATGGTTAGCACCAAACTCCAGCTCCATCATGCAAACATCTCCAACAAATCGACATCACAGGTAGGTACAAGTATGCAATATTCTTTACCTCAAGCTAAAGGTGCCCCCAAACCGCAGAACAAAGGACAAAGCCAAGGCATGGCGGCCTAAGACAACCTGCCAAAGCTGCAAGCAAAGAATAACACCGTGAAGCCGAAGAAGGACACAGGAAAGTGGTGCGAGTTCCATTAGAGCTCCACTCACAACACAAGTGAGTTTTGGGCCAAGCAGTCACTAGTGGCTGAGATGAAGGCTTTTGAATCAGATGCATACTTCAACACGGAATCAGAACCTAAGAAGGGGAATGACAAAGGGAAGAAGATTATCAATGTGGAGGCCAACGCCACTATTGTCACCACGAATATCCAAAAGGAAGAAATATATGATCTAGAGGAGGAGGAACATCTCTTCCACTCCCAGATGTGGGTAAAGGGTTCCCCTCAATTGTTCATTGTCAACAATGGGAGCAAAAAAAACTTCATTTCAGTAGAGGTCGTGAAGCGGTTGGGCTTGCTGACCACAACACACCCACATCCTTACACCATTGGGTGGCTTCACCAGGGACAAGATCTACATGTCAGCCAACTATGCCACCTTCCCTACAACATCAAGCCCTCCACAGATGAGGTATTATGTGACATTTCTCCTCTTGATGTTTGTGATGTATTATTAGGCCAACCATACTTGTGGAAGCGACATGCTCTGTATGAGTCCTGACCTTGCGCTGTTATTGTTACTTTGGGAAATAATTTGTACAGGATACCCGAGGTACCACCGCCTACCACTATCTCTTTGGTTACTACAAAAAAATGCAATAATCTCATTTCCAAAACCAGGAAATTTGTTTTCCTGCTTATCCGCCCTTAGGGCAAGAAGAAGACTATGGCCACGACCTCCAGAAAAGGCCCCTTCGCATGACAACAACAAATGGACAAGGTCGTGGAGGAGTACAAGAACATCTTCACCTCACTCGTAGGGGTGTCTCTGCACTGTCAGGTCAAGCACCCCATCGATCTGACCCGAGGTGTGTCACTACCTAATGGATCGATCTATCGACACTCTGTTATGGAGAATAGTGAAATCAAGAGGGAGATTTAGTGGTTGCTGTAGAAAGGTCACATCCGGCCAAGTTCATCCCCCTGTGGGAGCCCGATCGTGTTGGTGCAAAAGAAGGATGGGACTTGGAGACTCTGTATTGACTATTGGGTGCTGAACAAGATCACTATCTGGAAAAGGTACCCGATTCCACAAATTGATGACCTTCTGGACCAACTCAAAGGGGAAAGATATTTAAGCAAGATTGACTTGAAGTCTGGGTATCACTAGGTACCAATCGAATCGTCCAATGTGTGGAAGACTGCCTTCAAAACCAAGGAGGGCTTTTTGGAATGACTAGTCATGCCTTTCGGGTTGATGAATGCTCTCGCAACCTTCATGAGGCTGATGGATGACATCTTGCGACCATTCACCAACTCATTTGTAGTAGTGTACTTGGATGAAATTCTGGTCTTCAGCCAAACTTGAGAAGATCACCTCCACCACAATAGGTCCTCCAAATGCTATGGAAGCACAAGTTGTGTGCCAATTTGGAGAAGTGCACTTTTGGCATGTCCCAGGTTCAATATCTGGGATACATTATTGATGAGTGGGGGGTGCATGTGGATCCATCCAAGATCCAAGTCATTCGGGATTGGCCAGCCCTAACCACTCTAACAAAGCTTCGTAGCTTTCTAGGTCTTGCTAATTTCTACCTCAGGTTCGTGTTGGAATTCTCTCATATCAGTTGTCCCTTGAGTCAAGTCACCAAGGGAGGAGCGAAAGAAAATTTCTTTTGGTTAGAATCTCAACAGAAGGCGTTCGTAGAATTGAAACATCGCCTATGCTCTGCCCCAATGCTCACATTACCAGACTTGCAACAACCATTTGAGATCGAGACAGACACCTCTGACTATGCTATTGGGGCAGTTTTTACTCAACAAGGGCATCTAGTGGCATATCACAGTGAGACATTGTTCAACACAGTACAAAAGTATCCCACTTATGACTAAGAGATGTATTCCTTTGTGCAGGCTTTCCGACAATGGAAGCATTACATTTTGGGGAAGGAAACGATCATCCACACAGACCACAGACCCTTGCAGTTCATACATGCACAAGGGAAGTTGCAGAACGATCACCATCATAAGTGGTCCACATATCTACAATAGTTTCATTTGAACATCAAGTACAAGAAGGGCAACACCAATGATTTTGCAGAATGCCTCATCTGACCACTGATCGTGGCAATAAACACCTTGCTCAACTCTTATGGGCACGAGACTTATGATTGGCCGCTTCTCTACAGGAGTGATCTAGAATTTGGCCACACATACAAGACACTCTTGGAGGGTAACCTAGGTCCAAAATTTCACCTCCAGGATGCACTGCTATGTCACTTAGGAAACCTTTGTGTTCCTTCAAGCGAGCGGCCCAAGATGATTTGGGAAGCACCCTATAGTCGGGTCACTCAAAATTTCAAGGTCGATAAAGCAATGGCAGTACTGTAGAAGTATTTCTATTGGCCAAACCTTCGACATGATGTTGAGAAGTACATCAGATCCTACACTGCCTGTTCCATTTCCAAATCGACCATCAAGAAGCAAGGCCTCTAAAATCTGCTACCTACCCCTATTTGACCTTGGGAATCCATCTCCATGGATTACATGTCGGGCCTTCCTTCTACTAAGCATGGCAATGATTGTGTTTTCGTGGTCGTCGACAGATTCTCGAAGATGGCCGTTATGGAGGCCTACAAGAAGAATATCACAATAAAAGCCACTACTAAAATATTCTTTGAATGAGTGTGGTACACTTTGGGATCCCATAGTCTATCATATTAGATCAAGACAACAGCTTCCTCAGTACATTTTGGTCCAGCCTCTGGTCAATGCTGGACACCAAGCTTACCAAGTCCAAAACTTTCCATTCCCAAACTGATGGTTAGACAGAGGTCGTCAACAGGATAATCATACACATTATACGCATGTACAATTCAAATCATCCACGCACATGGGATGAGAGCCTTCTCTATGTACAACATAGTTATAACTGGGCTCTGCATAGCTCAACCAACCACAACCCCTTTCAAGTGGGTTTGGGATTTTATCCACTATGTCCCATTGCCGTAGCCATGCCATTTGCGGCTACTCAGGCCAATTCAATTCATGTCTAGTATGAAGTTGACAAGGCAAACAACTTCATTGAGCACATTCAACACATCTTCCAATAGGTTTATGACATATTGGACAGATCCAATGCTAAGTACAAGCAACGACATGATCAACATCGAGTACCACACAACTTCCAGGTGGGTGACAAAGTGTGACTACATTTGCAGAAGGAGCGCCTTGTTTGACCCCACCGTAAGCTTCGCTCACTTTGATATGGGCCATACACCATCACCAAGGTTGTAGGGGACAATGCCTTCAAGCTGAGTATTCCACCATTCCTTGGTTTGCACCTAGTGTTCAATGTGGACTGCCTTCGGCCACACTTCCCACCTCTACTGGACACATCTGACATGGAAGGACAACTCAAACCAATAAAGTTAAACCCAAACTGCATGGAACAAGCCACAAATAATTGGATTATGGACACACAGATCAAGAACACCCTCCAGTAGAGGATCCAGCTATATAGAGTTGTCAAAGCAGGCCAACTCCTTCACTAGGGAAAGTGGCTCACCAGGGACCAAGTTCAGCAGAAGTTTCCTCATCTCATGGATGAAATAAATGAAATGGGGACCATTTCTTCCTAATGGGGGAGGACCCCCACCATTTTTTCTTTCAATTTCCTTAATTTTAGCACAATTTACTATTTTTAGCAGTTTTTCGGGTCTTGAACTTCCAAAGCCATTTTGAGTCCCTAAACAACGTTTTTTGGGCACGAAACCTTCGGCAAAAAAGTGTTAATTCTAAACCTTTTATTCCTTGTTAGCATTTGTAGTCCTCGGATAGATATTTATAACGATGTATCATGTGCGTCAAACAAAGATAGTATTCCAAAGTTACGACCCTGGGAAATTAATGTACCAATTTACCCCAACGGGGCCCATAGTATGGCCTTTCATCTCCTAGGGTTAGGTTTTTGGATGTTTAGGGTTTTCCATTATTTCTCAATAATATATAGGCCTTCTAGCCTCATTGTAACACAGAGTTCAGAGGCTTGTAGCCACCACATCTCTTCTCAGAGATAAGCTACCAGCACCCTAGCTAGTTTATTTCCATTGTCTATAAATGGATTCCAGTTCTTTGATATTAATGAAATGAAGTGTTATTTACATTGCATATTTGTATTTATGGTTATATGTTTATTTTTTTGCGTTCGTGCATAAATTCAGATCAAACCACTAACAGATTCTAGGAGGATGAACACACCAGAAAAGGCACCCGAGGACCTCCATGAAGCCCCTGCAAGAAGAAGAAAAAAACAAATAAAAAGAGGTTAAGCAACTCACTCAGAAAGAAGCTACTCACTCATAAAATACATGAAAAAACACATCAAGAGAAAGATAGCCATGATTATGACCAAACTCCAGCTCCAGCATGCAAACATCTCCAGCAAATTGACATCACAGGTAGGTACAAGTATGCAATATTCTTTACCTCTTCTTGTGGGTGTGTTATGGTTAGAAACTTGTTGTTAAATGCATTAGAGATGGGGTTTTATAAGCTAAGGATGGGTTTGTGGTCTCAACCACCCTCACCCAGTTAAGCGCAACTAACTCCCTCACTCATGCAACGTGGAAAAGATAAATGAAGGAAAGTGATAATTACGAGGAAATTGGACCAGATCACCAAGCGCACTAACTAAGAAGGACATAAAATAAAATAAAATAAATAAGGATCAACTTCAGATGTATCGAAGCTCATTCCAAAAATTGTTGGAGAGGTTCATTAAGGCATGAAAGGTCGAGCTATATGCTACCAGGGGTTATATAGAATGATATAGAAGAGATATAGAGTTTATTTGTAGGTGCTACAGGATCAAGCATGGCTGCTACAAGAGAAACATGGATGCTATAGGAAAAAAAGGGTTGCTACAGGAAAAAAAATAGAGATGTTACAGGAAGACAAAAGTTGTTGCAAAAGACCCTTATTTTGAGGAATTTCACCCCCAAACCCTAGAATTCAAAGGAAAACATCCAAAGGAAGGGTAAATACATATCTTTCCTTGCCACATGTGAACAAGAAGCCTGCAAAATTTTCATTTTTTCCATTGGTAAAACCTATGGAAAATTTTTGATAAAAGTTTACAAAAAAAAATGAAATGTGGATGTCTCCTTTGAATCGAGCTTGATAAGAAAGGGAATTGCAATTATTTTTGGGTGAGCATGAAAGTTGTTCAATTTTCCTCTGTCTTAAAAACCCTCATTACACAAAAATATCCAAAACTTGTAGTAGAAATAGAGAATTGCCTTTCCAATTTTGGAAAGTTGTATTGGTGTGCTACCAGTCTAGTGCATGATGTTCTAAGTTACTACAAGATCACATCTGAGGTTGTTTTGAGGGTTTCATAGGTGTCCAAATGATGGAAAAAGGTAGCGAGGGGTTGGAAAAGGATGTGGAAGACCTTTCCAAACTAAAAAATATTTAAGAACCCATCTTGCATGAGGGGAAAAGGGTAGGCTAATGGTATCTAGAAACACTCTAATTTTTCTATGCATAAATAGATTCAAAAAAATGAGTGACAATGTAATGAAGGTGTCAAGGGAGAGGTTGTGAATGCAATGGACCTACAAGCCAACAAAGTTCACTTTAAAAGAGGAAAGTTTTGTTTTGTGCTTAAAAGAATTCTAAATAACCATGAAAACAACAACTACACTTTTTTTGCTTGTCCTTGCCAAACCTACAACAAAGCTTCATAAGGTAAAGGACTGAGGAACATACCAGAGAGAGGCCACTAGGGCCATGAATGAGGCACAACTAGGTCACTAAATTTCTCAGAGGATGATCAACACTTTCAGCAGGGGGTATGATGGGCCTCTAAATTATACATAAATTAAAGCCCATATGAGCATCCTTCAACACATTAAACCTCTCTATTTTGCATTAGATGACATATTTTTAGCTTTAATATTGTTAAACAATGCATGGTAAAACACACACAAAGGGAAAGATAAGCATTGATTGCATTTCTATTACTCATAGATGTACATTTATATTACATTGATGTGACTCTTGGATTCTGCATTCCAAGGTCACTTGGACTCCTTTTGTCCATTTGGCTTCCACACCTACCCATAGAGGATTAGGAGTCCAACATTCCCCCCCTTAATCTGAAGGGGTATGTATGAGTCCAATAAGAGATTTGTAATACAAATATGCAAAGTATGCATGGCAACACTTAGGTTGAATCAACTCTCTAAAATGTTGGCATAAAGAGGTGGTTTAAGGATGACCACCAACACTGGAATGCTTAGTGCAGTTCCCGAAACTCTTCCAAATATGGCAAGAAGCTGAGGGCTTCTACTAGAGGAAGTGTCCCTCATATTTGAAGAGGGAGACCTTCAACCTAGAAGAAGGGAGGTCTACAACCTGTGATGGTTTAAGGATGACCACCAACACTGGAATTCTTAATGCATTTCCTGGAACTCTACCAAAGCTGGCAAGAAACTGAAGTCTTATGCTAGAGGAAGTGCTCTGAATTCTTTGAAGAGGAAGAATTCATGGTTTAAGGTTGTCCACCAACCAAAGGAATGCTCATGGGCATCGGTGTCTCTGACTACAACTATGAATCTGGAATGATAGGTTGTGGCTCTAGCTTGCTTGAACTGTTGTGTCTCTGGATACAACTCTGAATTTGGAATGAGATATTGTGGCTCAGGCTTGCTTGAAGTGCTATGTCTCTGGCTACAAATTTGAATTTGGAATGATAGGTTGTGGCTCAGGCTCGCTTGATGTGGCTTCGAAGCTTGTACATGACCACCATTTTCCCCCTTGTTAGGTACAAGGTGAGATGATGGTGAAAACTCAACTGCAAGTTTGTTCAATATTCTAGAACAAGTTCTAGCATGTGACTTAAACATCTTCTTGGCTGTTGATGCCCATGGCCAAGAAGCAATCATCCAAGATGAATCTTTGTTCTTGTAGGAGGCTTGTTTTTGAAGCATCTGTGTGAAGAATCGGTGTGCCGACCATAGTGCTTGCATGGGTGAATATCGAAACAATGATCTTTCATATGGCCAACTCGATCACAATGTTGGCATTTTAAAATATGTTATTGCTGCTGTGGAAGAGGAGTAGGATCTGGAACAACTGAATGTGAACTGTCGTGAAGAAATCTGGTGCTTTGAAATTGAATGGGTTTGGAGTAGTCCGGAATATGAAAGGACAATTCCTTGTCATATCTAATACCAGTTATGTGCTTGTTGTGGACAAGCTCTTCCTAAGGTCTGATGATGGGCTTGGGAGGTGCAGGCTGGATGTTTGCTTCTGCATGCAAATCTCCTCTTGAACTAGGCATCAAATCTGAATTAATATCAACTTTATATTCTTTCTGCTGATGGGAGATTGTCTCAATGTTCTAAATAAAGACAAGTTTATAATGATGACTACGGTTTTGTAACGCCTCTTGTTGTAGTTGAGATTCAAGCTACAAAAACTCAATCTGTTCTTATGCATTTTGTATACATTTTTTAATGTCAGCAATAGTGGATTTACTGATTTTGATTGTGTTTTCAGCAGTGGATACGATTAGAGTTCTCAATAACTCTAATATTCTTTCAAGCTTAGCCATTTTTCTTAACAACTAGAAAATAAGGAGTGTGAGCTTCAATTATATCACTATATACCAAAACTTTCTCTAGCAATTATGTAATATCTTCTTCTACAAACTTGATGGTAGACTTTGGAGCAACCATTAGGACCAACTTTCAAAATATATCTTATATGTGCTCATTTGATCATTAAAAACACTGCTTTCATGAACCTTAGGGGCTTATGCAACACTCAATATAGTACATCAAGGAATTTAATATCATTCACCAAGGCATATTAAAAATTCCTTATATGCCATTCCCCAATACTTTAATATTCACCAAAGTCTTAACACCAACCAAGTTTTGAAAAAAGACTCAAACTACTTGCAAGAAAACTGGTATGTCTTCAAAAAATATAAGCTTTCAATATACCTTCATGACATAACGCTCACATACTCTAATGCATACCACATATAAGATCTTTATAAAGTAAAGAGGCTCATGAATTGTTGTATGTCCACTATATATTATATATACTCCACATAATATATTGTAATGCACTCCTCACAACACTTTAAAATGGAACTCAACGTATTCACTTTCCATATATAAATGTGCACTTCATGTTATAAACTATCCATGGCATATATGACTTTTAAAAAGGAACGAATGCTCATATATGGCCCTCTTTATAAAATATATTTAACACTTGTATGAAGTATGAGATACGGCCTTACAAATTTATGAAATAAATGTGGTTCTCGGTGCTTGTAAAAAACACGTCATTATTCACCATACCTCATTTAAAATTCATTCCATCATACCATTGGGCCTTCAAGAAAATATTTGAGGCAGTGCACAACTTTGAAGATTTCAACGACCACACTTCAATGCATGATATCAATTTCACATCACATTTCAATGCAAAGCCATTAAAAAAACAACTCACACAACTCACAGTATAATGGAACAATGCGAACACACCATTCAACGACTTCCAAAATTAATGCAGGTTTCACCACATTTCTACTAGCACTGATGTAGTTTTTGAAATACAAACTTGCAGGAGCTGAGAGCGTTGTCTGGATTCCAAGTGAGGAGCGCGTAGGTGATAGTCGAGGGCAGCGTGTGTTGGAATGCGATAGACGAGGGCAACGTGGCTGAGTGGGAGGCTGTATGTTTCGCGGGAGCATGAGAAGAGGGAGCGAGGGGCAGCAACGAAGGGAGGCTACGTGGGTGAGCAGCAGGTGCGAAGGGCAGCTTGGGAGCTGACAGAGGAAGGAAGGAGGTGAGGAGTGCACAGTCCCTGTAGGAGACAATGCTTATGGGAACTGTGATTCTTTCAGGAACTTAGCATGACAATGGTGAAATCTCACTTGTAAGGAAAACATAAAGTAATTTCGGAAACAAAACGCTATTGCAGAGCCACAACAACATGAAATTTGTTGGGCGCAACAACTAGTAAGCGTATGCCGAGGAGTGTAGTTGTATACAGTGGAAGGAGGGCCGATGCCACGATGAGGGAGCAGAGAGCCATGGTGATTTTCGGCAAAGGGAGAGTCGAGAGCACAATGTAGCAGTGTAATGTGGAGCGTCAAACTCTTACTAAAACAAAATAACGCATGGGCTGATAGGGGCAGAGAGACACTTGATGTTCCCAGAAAGGGATTGTGGGCAGAGATTGTAGCTAGAATATAGTTGACATAATTCTCTCATTTAAATGTAAGTTTCTGCAGGAAGGATTGTGAATGAAGGTGCAAAGGACAACTAAAATTTAGCTGATTGGAACAAGACAGGAGAACGCCCGCTCTGATACCATGTTAAACAATGCACGGTAAAACACACACAAAGGGAAAGATAAGCATTGATTGCATTTCTATTACTCATAGATGTACATTTATATTACATTGATGTGACTCTTGGATTCCGCATTCCAAGGTCACTCGGACTTCTTTTATCCATTCGGCTTCCACACCTACCCATAGAGGATTAGGTGTCCAACATATATGTTAATTAGGAAGGTTTAGATATAATTGCTTATTTGTGCCTAATATTTTTTATTTTTATTTTTGTAGAATATTGTGAGAATATTGGGCATATTATGAAGATTTGGAGAAGGAGATAATTTAGGGACTTGATCCCTACTACTGTAGGATCAAGATTGGAGAATAAATGAACAAAATATCATGAAATTATTGGGAGATTCTGGAACTTCGATGATTGAGAAAATCTAGGAATGTGTTCCCTGTCATTTACTACAAACTCCCAGTGTTGGGAACTAGATCCACTATTTGAGGGATTTTGGAGGGGAAAGCTTCCTCCTTTCAAGGGGAATGCTTCCTCGTCATTTTTTATAAGTAAAAATTCGAAATGGCCTCTAGGGGCATGTATTTATTAGGCTTATTATGGAGAAAAATGGTTGTTTAGCAGCTCCACTATCTTTTCTTGCAGGGATGTACTTGGAATGATTCAATAATGAAGATTGGTGCCATTTTTAGCTTCTAAGGCTTGGTTTCTTCCATAGGAATTTGAGTCCTCCTTGGGCTTATCCATCCCAGGAGCCTCAAAGCCCTCTTGCAAAATTTATTTATGTTTTTTTCACTTCTTATTCACATGCATCTCATACTTTTATTTTGCATATTTCTATATCCAGTAATGTTTATTTTCTTGTTGTAGGATTGAGTTAAATGATTGAAGTGATTTATTTTGCAGGTTGTTTACAGGTTCAAAAGCATTATTCATCCTTAGAATAACTTTGGAAGGTCATCTTAATCATTAAACTACTTGAATTTGGTTACTAGTTCATGAATATAAGATTTTTGGAAATGCCTTGTAGTGAAATAGTAGTAAATTTCTGCTATTTTTTAGAATGGGTTAATGAGCTTCATTTGAATTGATTCCACTTGTATTAGATCATAATAATGTTAAAGTTAATAAAAAAATTTACCCCATTTCATTTTCAGTTGATTAGGTTAGGCATTTGATAGATTAACTAGCTCACTAGTTCTTGAATTTCCAGATTTTAGAGTAGTAATTTTCAGTTATTTTTTAGCACGTGTGAACAGGGGTATTTTGGAGTGATTCCACTTGGAATGGAGACCTAAGACATCATAATTAATAAAAAAATTTGTCCTTTCCAATTTTCATTTGATTACTTAGTCATTCTATGAGTTATTTTCAAAATAGAACTTCTTGTAGCCAAAATAGAACTTCCTGTAGCACTCTTGTAGCAAGTGTAAACTCGACAATATTTTCTCCCAAAGCTTGGTTTTTTTCACTTAGGCTTGAGTAATGAACCCTAGGATCTAAATCCATTATTGAGGAAGAATAAAAACCACTTAGGACATGAATTAGGCCTATTTATTTGAATTCATGCTCTTAGGATTTCAATTACAAATTGTTGTTCTTGCCTAGGATTAATTTGTTTTCAAAGCAACACTTTCATTTATGTAATTAGTTTAGGCTTTGATTTCATGACATTCACTCCATTACATCATATCAACAAAAGAAGAACACATTGTGTGCTTCACATACACTTTTGATACCTCTTAAGTCTGTATGAACCCCAGGTTGATAATTAAAGTTGGTAGCCTTGGGAGTTGCAACATTCTTGTTGCAATACTGTGGCTCATCAAACACCAAAAAACTACCATTAACATTGTTAAGGAAATATTATTCCAATCAATAAACAATACCCCTAGTATAAATAATATCACAAAAGTTGTCACTTATATTAAACCTAATTATATATAATAGATAATGTTGATGGGGGTGGAGGGTCAAAGGTTGATGGAGAACTGTTTGGGGGGGGGGGGGGTGTAGCATACCCCCCCTAATGGACCATATGTGTGAGGACTCGCCATTTATTCTCATGTAGTACTAGGAGTTAATTACCTCTATATTGATCCTTTTGTGGGTTGGCAAAATGATATATCATGTAAATTGGTTATGTGTGTCATGGTAAGGAGTACTATATACCTCTATGAGCTGAGGCCTAAGGCACTTTATTGGGGTAGGTCTGAAAGTGTGGAAACCTGAATATGGAAACTCATGTTGGAGAGGAAAGTATGAGTTTTATCTAATAATATTTTTTGGAAAAAAGTAGGAGCTTACTATTTCTTTAAGACAAATTTTAGGGCACCTAGACGAAGAAGGTTAGGCACGGTGGGAGTTTATGCTTGAAGACAATCCATATTTATTGTATTTTTCCAAGATATGCACAATGGGGAAGAGAGAAACAATTTTTTGGTGCGAAATTGTTTAAGGGTGAGTTAATTATTCTCAAGCATTAGTTTAAGGTAAACCTCGGACGCATGTACATTTTATTCTACCTTTGTATTTAGGGCAGTTTTAGGTGTGCCATGGATCAATGCTTTCAATCTCTAGCAGGGTCATTGAATGTTCTAGTTGATGCATTTTTTAGAATTAGTCCTTGTTTTAATTTCCTTTATCTTTCTGAATTCTATGCCCTTCGACCTCCATGCTGGGTAGTGGGTTTCTTGTGGTCTTGGTGTTGTCCATTTTGTCGTCTTCTAGTCCCAGTATTCTAATATGTTGGTGTAGTGTGGTTTAATATAATCTGTTTTGTAGGAAATAGGGCAGGGCGAGCTATACTTAGTTGTTTGCTCCAATATACAACAATGGAAATTGTTTGGAATTAGTACTAGAGGAGTGGTGGCTTCCTCTTTCCTATGTTCAATCGTTTTTAGTGGATTGATTGGTTCTTTATGCCCTATTAATGTGGTCGCTACCATCACGATACAAGGGAAAGAGGCCAGACCAACTAGTCTTGCCTGGAGACTATGGCCCAGGAGGTAGTTGGTGTTTACCATGCAACCACATTGTTAGGAACTGAGGCTAGGATTCAAAGGTTGGATATGAATTTTTGTAGGGATGGATAAACAATGTTGGATTTTGATCTTTTGAATGAAGTTTTTGGATGGCTTTCGAAACCTGGGCACAAAAAGGGATAGAGAAATCAATTTATGCATACATTTACTCTTCATTGGGAGCTGAAGACTCTTATAGGACAAGTTCCTAAAGAAAAACATGATGATTTCAATGAAATAATTCCATTCCTTAATGACCTTCAACGGAATCAATGGAGAATGCAAGATAGCTTAAACATGTTAGAAGCTTGTATGACCCATATGGAAAAATAGATTCAATGTGAGTTTAAGCTTCCTACTTTCCAGAGACATGCAAGATAATCTAGCTCCTATAACCTCATATGATTCATTGAATGGTTCTTTATTTTGGGCAATTCATGATGTTTCTATGGATTTTTGGAGTTGTGTGGTCTTGGGTTGTGCGGTCTCTTTTGTTGGATGTGAAAATTTTGATATATCACATACTTGCCAACAAATATAGTTAGAGCGAGGCTGATTTAGTTTTGTAAAAGTACCACCAACGATGTAATATTTTTCCTCGCAGAAACCTTCGCTTACTATATGTGTGTGTGTGTGTGTGTGTGTGTGTGTACACATACATAATTCATTCAAGATATTTCCCTTGAGATCATAAATCCAAGGGTCTATTTAATAATTATATATAATTATTAAATAAACCCTTGGATTTATGATCACAATTATTTATCAAGGGAAATCTCTTGAATGAAGTTGATGTATGAACTAACCACATTGAGTCTCGCAAACCTTTTGGAATTTCATCTTCTATGATTAGGGTTTTGGACCTCTAGGTTTATTTCTTTATGTTAAAAGGCCATTCTTTCAACTTGTTGTAATAATTTTTGCTAATGTGAGTAGTCGTCGTCTCTCTGTGTTCTGAGATAACTACCACCATTCTAGATAGTTTGTGTTTTACATAATTATGTTATTTCAATTATTAATATAAGTTGGGTTTCCACCATATCATTATTCTTTCTTTTATATTTTCTTTGTGTGTTTCATTTCCTTTCATGCCTTTCAGTTCATTCTTTGTGCAACCCAGACTAGTTTGTCTGTCCTACAATATATATGCATTCCTAACTAGCTAGATACCTCAAATAATTAGGTATTGCACAACCCTTAAATTTTTCAATTCTCCTATGTTAAAACATTGGGCCTTTAGATTATCACTCAATGTAATTTTCGACCATGGATTTATAAATTCAATTGTTCTTCCACCTCTTTCGACACCTGCATAGAGAAAGAGTAGCTTAAAAACAACGTGAATTAGTTTCTTCCTTTGATTTGCACATATAACACCATCCATGATATCGTTTGACTTTTCTATGCTTTCACAGTTACATTGTAAAGGTATTGATCACATCATTGTTCATATCACTGTGTATATTTTTATCATATAATCTAAATTCTCATATATTTACTTATGGTTCCTCCCCATAACGACAACATAATCCATTACAAATGATATTAGAGAAAGTTTTAATATTTCCTTTGAATAATGTTATTTCATCAACAACTTAGTGGGTTTAATGGTTAAGAATTTTAGTAGAGTCAAATACGAGGGGAATTGAGAATTTAATCTCACAAATAAATTACAATGCATATTCCAGTTATGGTCCTCACATCCTTTGCTATCCACTACATGTTTCACATCATGGGACTTACTTATTTGTCAACATCATTTGATCTCATGCCAAAGATTAACATTTGATGTGTCCTTTCCCACACCCTTGATCTTGTGCATCGAGCTTTCCTCATAGAGCATAATGTCTATTTTGAAGGCAAGTATGACACATAATTGTCATGTATATCATATAATAAATATGGTTATTGCTAAATGATGAGCATTAATTATGGCACATTTCTCCAAGAATTTCACATGTAATAGGAAATTAGCATTAAATGAGTGACTTTCACCATATGTGTCATCCTTCAACTATGATGGAAGGGATTAATGCTTCATTTAAGATTGGCAATAGCTACCTACGTACCTATAAGATGGAAAATATAATTTATATGTGTAATATTCTCATATGAATAAGCACATTAAGAGTAAAAAACACTGTGAACAAGAGGAGGAGGGAACCATTTTGTAGTGATACATCGAACTCTCTAGGTCACAAGAACAAATTTTTTTAGTGTTCCATAAATTACAAACAAAATTATGAACTACTTTAGGAAGCCAACCTTACTAACAAAGTGTGGATTTCCAAGAAAATTAAAGTTGGTCGCATGCACAAAGAATTTCATTTCAAACATTTGGTATTGTCATGTGCTAGGAGATTTGATTCTGGGTGCATATTGGTCAAGGTTAAGGAAATATGAAAGACTTTTGTTAGCTTTACCTCGAATATTTTCAGAAGAAGGTTGCAACTTCATAATTGAAAAAAGTGCTTGGGTTTTCTAACAAATATTATTTTTTAGATGCTCAAGGTGGGGGAGTGAATCTGTTTAGGGATTTTTTGGTTCCAACCTTTTTATATGTTAGCTAATCTCAACTAGATTGATATATCTACAATAGAATTTTGCTATTATTTGCATCCCTCGTGGGTCAGGACTTGACCACCTATGTCCCTAGGTATGTTATTTATATTCTTCATTACTTAGCGCAAATGGGTGTTGTTTATTACTAGGCCCAAATTATCTCTAATGAATTTCTCCACCAACTTTCAAACTTCCTCCAAGGTAAGAGTCCATATATATCCACGAAACTAATTATGTAAACTACCACACAGACACACAAACACACACACACACATATATATATGAGGATTTTGTGTGGTTATTTTCATCCCTTATGGTTTATGACTTGACTGCTTATGTCCCTAGGTATGTCTTGTATATTTATCATTTCTTAATACAAATGGGTGTTGATTTTGACTAGGCCCAAATTATCTTTAACGAGATTCTCCACTATCTTCTAAAATTCCTCTAGTGGGAGAGGTTCTTTATGACCTCTTATCTTTTGTTCACCATCATTTATGATAATTGATTTAAAGGTTTTCTCCTAAGCGACGATGCTAATTTCAATGAAGACCTAGTTCATTGTTGGTATTCCATATTACAGAGGCACAATGCATTGCATCATTTTGATCAACTTCATGATTTATTTGTTGGTGATTCTAGATACATTATTATAGGGATGGAGGAAGATAAGATCATAGAAGTAGTTTCCAAATTTGATGATGGAAAACAAATACATGTATTTGAGGATAAAGTCACATACATAAAGACTTTTTTATTTTGAAGTGAAACAATTCCTTCGTGCATTTTGTATGTGACATATTTTTTGTTGTTGAATTGTGTATATAATACAAACTATCATTTGTTTTCGTTTGATAAAAAGAGGAAGAAATAACTTATTCCTGTGCTTTCAAAATTGTTGATGTTTTAGCGAGAAATTCATCCAACTTGTCTAAAATCACTAGATGTTTTGATTCTTTTCTCATTAAGCGAGATGAAGAAAGGAAGGGTTTGACATAGAAGGCATTTTCATGGCTCACATGATTTCAATTTTTATGGTTCTAATTTTACTAGGTCACATGAAGTAATAGAGGGATCAGGTGATAATGAAAACACACTCATGAATACTAGGATGATGGCTATCATTAGAAAAGTTGTTTCCAAGAAGGAGGAGCATGTTACCTAGGATGATACAATCACATAGGTGAGTTTAAATACTTGTACAAGTAGAAACCCTCTCAAAAGGGAATCCAATCACACCTAGAAAAACAAGAGAGGTAAATTTATTACTAACAATGATGGTGGTTTTATTCATCATTCTAACAAGAATTCCTATTTTGGTTGTAAAAATTATGCAATTACTAGAGAACCGTGGAAAAATAATTAGGGATTTGTTAGTGATGGAGATACCTCTTGATGGTGGTTGGAAACAACACATATTATTACACTTATTTTCAAGAGGAAAAGGGATAAATGTGAGCAGAATAATGAAAATCCCAAGGAATTAGAGATGAGTATAACACCTATGGAAGTTGATGACCCTGTTCAAGTTGTTGAATTTGGCAACAAGAAAGGCTTCTAATTTAACTTCCCCTTAATTAAATTAGAAGGAAATTGTAATTCCACATCACATGACAGCTTGTATGAGTTAACTGAGTCAGAAAGACTTATTTACCTCAGTCAATTCGAGTTGAGGGTCAAACTAGAGCCATGTTAAGTTCTACCTAAGTTTTAGGGGGTCCAATTACAATTTATTTTGAGTTGTAATTAGTTAACTCAATTATTTGAGTTAATATAAGTTTAACTAGTTCTAACTGAGAGATGAGCTAGTGATGGGTCTAATGAATTCAATCTGATTTAATTCACATGCAGTGATCAATCAGATAACTGATAATTCACTATAAATAGTTGTTGCATGTAAGTTATAAGGAAGGCCCAGTTGAGAATGAAGTTAAAGGGAAGAGAACTATCAGTTGTATAATTAGAAAATTGTACAGGTCATGCATGAGGTCATCATGATGCCTTGGAAGTATTGTGAAATAAATTGATGAAAATTTCCTAGTTAATAGGGGCTCAATTAGCCGAAGAATGCGTGAGAAAGGTTGGTCAGTCGGCTGCAAGGAATTGGTTAAGTATTGGACCAAAATTGCAAGGATTAGCGTGAGACAATCAGATATAGTGCATATGTTTCTCAGGAGGGAAATAAAATTTTATTGTTTCATGTTCTTGACTTAATGCAATTTACAAATAGTAGGGTTTTTAGCTAAGGCTTTCCACAAATACATATTTGTGTTATGCGATTGAAATTATTTCTCTTTCTTGTTCATGCGATCGTAATTGGTTTCACAATTTGTAGAATTGATTCAATATTTTGTTTTAGTACAATACAATATCAGTTGAATCTATTCAGATATTTCTACATGGCATCAGAGCATGAATCATTATAAAAGAGAAGAGTTAGAGTTTTTTTCGAATAGGTAAATTGCATTTGCAGATTTATTCTTCAGGACCAATGTCATATCAGGATGTCTTTCTCTGGATTGAGACTCGAATATGCCCTTGAGGATAATTCGAATTAAAAAGCATGGAAGGACATGATGGAGGTAGTGTTGGAGGATAACAGAGTGAATGAATTCATAGATACTAATATTTCTCAGCCTACAACAACAAATTATCAACTTCTTGATGCATGGAAGAAGGATGTAGCAAAGTCGAGAAGGATTTTGTTAGAAAGATTTCGAGATCATATTGTCTCGAACCTCCATCTAAAGGAAACTCCATATGCTATGTGGAAGTAAGATGGAGAAGGGTGACACGATACCAAAATACTTGACAAAGTTCACTCAATGTTGAGATGACCTTGGAAGTGTTGGTGTGACAATTTCCCAAGATGATTTGGTGAGCCTAACACTTCTAGGCCTTCCCAAGAGCTGGCATTGCTACCAGGACTCATTGAATGGGAGGGATAAGCTACCAGAGTGGGAGCGATTGTGGTCCGACTTGGTACAAGAAGATATTCGGTGGAACACCAAAGATGGATCCTCATCAAAGACTGATGATGAGGAGAAATGTGCCTTGGCTGGAAAGGTGAATAAAGGGAAAGGGAAGGTGTCCCATTCGAAATCATATTTCGGTCAGGCACACAAGAAGTGAGACTTGCCAAAGGTAAAATGTTTTCATTGTCACGAGTTTTGACACTATTCTACAAAGTGTCTGCACAAGACGACCAACAAGAAGTCCTCAGGAGGAGCGATAGGTGAAGCACTTGCTTCAGAGTTTGAGTTGGATTTCATCCTCATCGCATGCACGGTGTCATCAGTGATGGGTTTTGTGTGGTACTTAGATAATGGAGCTTCGCCCCATATGACAGAGAACAAATAATTCTCTAGTAACTTGGAGGAGAAGGATATTCAAATGCACATTGATATGGGAGATGACGGGAGGTATAGTGCTATCGGCATACGTACAATTACCTTTCAGAGGGAGTTCGGTACTCCTCTTAAATTAAAAGATGTCATTTATGTTCTTGGTTTAAAGAAGAATTTGGTTTATGTTGCTATGTTGGAAGACTGTGGCTATGACGTGATATTCAGTGAATGAAAGGCATTCCTTTGTCACAAAGGAATGGGACATGTGAAGAATATTGGGGTTCGAGTAAAGAACCTCTACAAATAAGGTGAGTCGAGACATCGGTGAGTTATGGCACAGGAGATTTGGCCATCTACACCATGGCGCTTTGCAGATCATGTAAAAAATTTATACAACACTTCAAAAGGGTGCACTTGAGCAACAAGATACATGTAAAGGGTGTATATTAGGGAAGCATACCAAAGCCACCTTTCATGATAAGGAAATATGAGCAAAGGCGATCCTTGAGATAGTTCATTCAGATGTGTGTGGACCGTTCTCGACAACTTCCTCAACAAAACACAAGTATTATGTGATTTTTGTAGATGATTTATTATGCAAGTTGTATTTTCTTCATGCAGAAGAAAGATCAGACATTCTCCAAGTTTTGTGAGTTCAAGGCACTTGCCGAGAAAGATACAGGGAAGAAGGTGAAGGCTATGAGGAGAGATAATGGTGGAGAATATGTCTCTAACAAATTCAAGAACTCTATGCTTCACAAGGAATTCGAAGGGAAATGATAGCACCTCAAAACCCACAACAGATTGGGGTTGCAGAAAGGAAGAACATAACTATTGTGGGAGAAACACGAGCTATGTTGCATGATCAGGGCCCGTCTTTGCATTTATGGGTGGAAGCATGCAATAAAAAAATATTTGTACAAAACATAAGTCCTCATCAGATACTTGGGATGAGTACACCAGAGGAAGATTTTTCAGGTAAGAGACTAGATGTGTCGCATTTTATAATTTTTGGTTCATCAATTTATTTTCATGTGACTAAAGATGCCAGGAAGTAGCTAGAGCCAACAACTGAGTTGGGGATATTTTTGGGGTAGACTGATACACCTCACAACTATCAGGTGTACTTACCAGCACAAAGGATGAAAGTGGTCATAAGAGATCTGAAATTCGATGAAGAAAAGGCCCTGAAAATTTCCCTTGACAAGGAGCTTTAGTTGCATACAATTGAGGAGCTCTTGGCTACAAAATAATAAAATCAAGATATGGATTTTCCACAAGCGTAGGTGTAGAGAGTGGAAGCACCCACTCATGCAAAGACATCCAGAGACAGAATGAAGCACACCAAAGAGGCTGAAAGTTTGTTGCTTGATGCTAGAGAGAATGCAGGAGACCCACATCACAACGCAGGCAGAGAAGGTCCCGAGGGCGGTACATTGGCTACATGGATCTAATGAGAAAATATGTAGAGATAGAGCCATCCTCTTTTGAGGAAGCAGTGAAACAACCAATTTGGGTTAATTCCATGATTGGGGAGTATGACTCCATTATAAAAAATAATGCATGGGAAGTTGTCCCAAGACCAAAGGGGAAGTTAGTTGTAGGATCCAGGTGGATCTACAAGGTGAAGTAGGCAGTAGATGGGAGTGTGGAGAAGCACAAGGCCAGGTTTGTGGCTATAGGGTTCTCTCAGGTGGAGGGGATTGATTATGCTGAGACTTTTACACCAGTCACAAGGTACTCATTAATCACATCCATCATTGCACTCCCAACATAGATGGGATGGAAGATACATCAGATGGATGTAAAGAAAACCTTCCTCAATGGGGTAATTGAGGAAGAGGTGTACATTGAGAAGCCATAAGGTTTTGAGACCTTCGACAAGGAGTCACATGTGTACAGACTCAAGAGAGCACTGTATGGGCTAAATAAAGAACCTCATGCTTGGTACACTAGGATCAAAAACTATTTCACCAGGTTGGGATTCAACAAGAGTGAAGCAGATGCAAAACTTTACCATATTGTGGTAGAAGGTAAAATTTTTATCATTGTACTTTATGTCAATGATTTGATATTGACGGGTGATGATCAACTCATAAAGTCTTGTAAATAGGATCTTACAAGAGAGTTTGAGATGAAGGATATGGGGCTCTTACACTATTTAATGGGATTGGAAATTTGGCAAAGAGATGGGGAGCTATTTGTATCCCAGGGAAAGTATGCCAATGAAATTCTCAAAAAGTTCCACATGGAGGGAAACAAACCCATGGAGACTCCTCTAGTAGGAAACTAGAGGAAGGAAGATGCTACTTCAGGCGAAGTAGTAGATGCTACCATCTACATGTAGCTTGTGGGTTCACTCATGTATTTGGTGAACACACGACCAAATATATGTTATGCGGTTAACCAACTTTGTCAAGCTATGGTTAATACTACCAAGCTCTTTTGGAAGGCGGGAAATCATATGTTGAGATACCTCAGAGGCACTACATAGTTTTGATTATGGTGCAAACAGAAAGAGGGAGTAAAGATTCAAGGCTTCACATATATAGATTGGGAAGGGAGTCCATCTGATAGGAAGAGCACATCAGGGGGCATCTTCAACATAGGATCAACAATAGTTTCCTCGTACAACAAGAAACAAAGATAAGTTGGAATCAATTTAGCAGAGGCATAGTACATGGTGGCCAATCAGGCAGCATGTGAGGCCATTTGGATGAGGAAGATACTTGTTTGTTTGTTTGGTCAACAGATGGATCCAATGGTGATTTATTTTTATAACCAAAGTTGCATCAAACATATGGTTAATCCAATTTTTTATGACAGGTCCAAGCATATTGATATTCAATATCACCATCTCAGATATTGTGTGTAGAGGTGGATTATGTCATTAGAGTACATTCTCACAGAGGAGCAGGATGCAGACATCTTGATGAAGGCACTGATAAGAAGAAAATTCGAGTTCCATAGAAGCAGAATTGACGTAGCAGACAATCACTTTCTTGTTGAGAGGGAGTGCTGAAATCGACAACAAGAAAGGCCTATAATTTAATTTCCCCTTAATTAAACTATAAGGAAATTGTAATTCCACATCACATGACAACTTGTACGAGTTAACTGAGTTAGCTTAGTCAATTCAAGTTGAGGGTCAAATTGGAGGCATGTAGAGTTATCTCTGAGTTTTAGGGGTTCCAATTACAATTTATTTTGAGTTGTAATTAATTAACTCAATTATTTGAGTTAAAATTAGTTTAACTTGTTCTGAGAGATGAGCTAGTGATAGGACCAATGAATTAAATCTGATTTAATTCATATGAAGCGATTAATTAGATAAATGATAATTCGTAATAAATAATTGTTGCATGTCAGTTCTAAGGAAGGCCCATTTGAGATTGGAGTTAAAGGGAAGAGAAATATCAGTTGTATATTTAGAAAAGTGTACAGGTCATGCAAGAGCTCATCATGATACCTTGAAATTATTGCACAACCAATTGATGGGAATTTCCTAATTAATAGGGGCTCAATTATCTAAGGAATGCATGAGCTAGGTTGGTCAGTCAGGTGCAAAGTATTGGTTAAGTATTGGAACAAACTTGCCACGAATAGCGCGAGACAATCAGAGATAGTGCAAAGGTTTCTCAGGAAGGGAAATAACATTATATTGTTTCATGTTCCTGACTTAATGCAATATACAAATAGGGGGGTTTTTAGCCTAGGCTTTCCCAAGATAAATCTTTGCGTTGTGCAAATGAAATTCTTTCTTTTTCTTGTTCATGTGATTGTGCGATCATAATTGGTTTCCGCAATTTGTAGAATTGTTTCAATATTTTGTTTTAGTACATTACAAGAACACTTGAATCTATTTATATATTTCTACACAAGTGCCCAATTAAGAAACATTAAAAAATTTCAAAAGTGAATTGATCGTAGAGGAATCGACATGTGATGAAGCATTGGTTTTTATGGAACAACTTGTGACACTGCACCATGCAAAGTATGATAAAAAGGCTAGGAAATTGCAAATTGTGCGAGTTAATTAAAGTATAAGAAGGTCACAGGGAAACATATTTTTGAGATTTAGATTAAAGGTTTATCACCTTTATAAATTCTTAGATTTTACCATGACATGAGTGATGCATTGGATCACTCAGTAAGTGAATAAGAATTGGAAAATGCTAAACTAATGAAAAGAGTAAGTGAAATTTTTGGATGCGGAGCTTGATTTTCTTCCTGATTCATAGGCCTTGTTTCAGTCTTGTTGAGATCCAAATCCCCGACCGGGGGGGGGGTGTGGGGGCGCTTTCACCCCCATTATTTCTACCTGGGGGGTTTAGGGGGAACTTCCCAGAAGCTAAAAATAGATGAAAATTGCCTTGTAAAATATTGTAATTTCGTAGTCAATCTAGGTCGTTCATTAGGAGGATGATATGTCGGTAAAAGTTATGTTTAATTTAGGGTTTTTTGACATAGAAGGAAACCCCTCAGTTTATATGAGGGAATTGTATTGCAGATGTGTATTATTATTCTAAGAGAGAGAGAGAGAGAGAGAGAGAGAGAGAGAGAGAGAGAGAGAGAGGAAATTACATCAGATTTGTTGTAGGTTGTATCTCTTCATTTTGCTGGATAACATAAAAGGAAGGATTGGTTGTTTCTCCGTGGACATACCCAAATTGGGTGAACCACGTATATCTGTGTCTCTCTTGTTTTATGCATTTTCGTATTTTTTTTTGCAATATTTTATGTATTTAATTTTTTTGTTAATTAATTTATTACAAGCTTGAAGCTAATTTATGTATAATCCCTTGTTTGCAGAACCTTTATTTATGATGGCTCTAAATGAATTCCATGAAGCAACATCAATGTTCAATTCCAAAGTAAAAAAATATGCTAACTTTCTAATGGGCATTAGGAAGCATGTTTTTGAAAGTATTGTAATGGAATCAATTGCCATGGGAGCCAAATTTTGTTCCTTTCAAGAATACTTGCAGAACAATTTGGAGAAGGATGTGCATTTTTACAAAAATGAAGTGAGAACATTTGTTACAAAGGTATCTAATGTAGATAAGTGTACAAGATGAAAACAAGATATTCCTTCAAACAATAGATTAAAACAAAAACAAGGTGGCTCACTTGGGAAGATAAATATCATCTAACAATTGATAATCACCTATGCCATTCATGAAGGAAGGGGTAGTTTATTTCTAAAAATTGATAATATGGTAAAAGAACTTGATGACCCACCATAATGATGGATTCAATATTTTAAACTAAAAAACAAATGGAAGTGGAATTATGTACACTTAAAGTTGCATGAGTAATGAAGTTTGATAACCTAAAAAAGTTTTGGGGCAATGAAATTAGACAGTGGTTGGTTAGCTTTGTAAATGGGAATGAAGATGAAAAGGTTGTTGCATGAAACAAAAACCGAGTTGAAATTAATCGAGGATGAATTATTTGCACAAAGGGTTAAACAAGACATAAGTATAACATTGCTACAAATATATTGAATATTGGTTGAAACAAGTGCTAGACGCAATAACTAGCTCATCTTGATATTTTAGATTCAAGTATTAGTTACATTGATGAGGGTTCTTGTGAAAGTTCCTCACTTAAACATTTTCAACAAGTGAAAGACTATATTCCATGAACCCTTTTCTACTTCAATTTTAGTAAGCATAATATGCTTGACTAGTGTATTTTGGGATTTCTTCTTTCTTAGGTTGCAACAACCTAGCCTTTACATCCAATATTTGTACGTTGGATAATTTCTAGGTGTCTTCTCTTTTGTGTTGCAGGTTGTCGATATTATTATATAGTCCACAGGAGCCCCATCCCTTTCTGAAAGGACAAACATATTTTAATACTTTCTCATATAAGTATCATGAATTCTACGTAGTTGATTTATGCTAATTATATTTTAACTTGGACAATAGATTTGTAATAAAAATCCATAGAATGCTATTGTGAATCCCATAAACTTTGTAGTTTCCAAGTTTTATCAAAACATGAAATCTTGTTTATGTTTTTCCATTTTCTCCTTATGATATAAACAACACAAATAATTTAAACTTGTTTGAAAGTACCACCTATGCTTGTTAGATTTTCATATGCGTCTGTTTCAAATGCTCATATACAAGAAATTGTTATGCTATAGAATGGAAAAAAACCCTATTGTTTTCCTCTTGTTGAATTGTTACCATAATTTTTTTTATACATAATCGTCTTGTTGCCTAGTTCATTCTCAAGTGTTAATTTTTCATGGATGAAAAAATTGTTATCTATAACTAGAAAATAAATTGACATCTCAGTGAAGAAAATAGGGCTAAAAACTCTAAAAAATGTAGAGCATATATTCTTTCCCATTGGAATATGCTATGAGATTGACTCTTATCAATAACCATTTTGGAAAGTCAACCCAAATCCCCTTTATTGAGCATGTAGAGAATCCATGTTTGACCCATTTCCCTCTAGCCATATTTCACTTGAAAAATACATAGATGTGTTGAAACATTTTTATGGTTGCTTTAAAAACCAAGTATTTACTTTACTCATTTGATAGAAACACCTAATTTATGTGTACGTGGAAGGAAAATTTATTGTCACTCTATCTTTATTTACTTCACATCTTGCATTTTTCATGAGTATGTACTTTACCCATTTGATAGTAATAGTTCACTTATGTGGATGGGGAAGGAAAGATGTTTGCTACCCTATCTTAATTTCCTTTGCACTTCACATTCCATATGAGTGAACTAATTTGGAAAGCAACAAGGTGCTCTACATGCTTCACTTGTATTGTCTTGCATGTCGTGTCCTATATCATATCTCCTCTCCTGCTTTGCTCACTTGTTAATAATACTTATGACACCTTTCCAAATAGGCTTTGCTCACTAACGGGAGAAGCCATGTTTGACCCAGTTACTTGTGTCTTGTTTTCTCTGCATCTCACATCCTGCATTTGGCATCCCAGCTCTAACACTACACATTCATTAAGAAGTGTGATTCGTAATCTCGGGGTAATTTACAATAACTTTACCTTGCAAATTTGACAAGATGAGAAAAATACTTGCTAATATATGAAACTTATGCAAATATGATTTTTTATTAATAGATTTCATTCATTAGAAATAGTTTATATATAGGAATTTGATAGTTCATTAAATATTGTTAATGGATTTATGATTTCCTATTGAATGAAATACTTGTTTTTTACAAGTAATTCTCACACATATATCAAATCATGTTGATAATTAGGTATGTGGAACAAGAAAATGAGAGAGATATCCTATGGAGACTCTTAGATAGTTTTGAATATGGAGAGCAGGCTTGCACCATCAATTGGAAACAAGTCATGGATATGTTGATTAAGGGCATGTTCCACTAATGGACCAAGATTATGAATTACAAAACTCAAAAACCCTAGTTTGTGCTAAACACTAAGTAAAAAGAGTTTTCATAAAACATCTAAAAGAAAGTGTTAAAATATTGACTAAAGGATTCATGAACTTGAGAAACCCATTTGAAAAAATGAATTTTGTTTTCATAGGCTTGTTAAGTAGTATATAATATTTAGCACTTTTTTGGAACAAACATGATGTGAAAGCAATCAAGTTATCAGAGCATTATTGAGCCTAAACACAAAAAATATTTAAAACTTATGTAGCATTCTATGTAAACTAGTAGCATGGCCTCACTACTACATTGAAGATGTTAGAGTGTATTATGCTGAGAAAGTGAACTAAGTGTAAAATTGATAATACATAATACGTGAGAACTGAGATCATGTGGGCACAAGATTGTTAGAAAGTTTTTTTTGCTTATGTCTTGTACTACTTTTGCATAGAGTAGAGTGTGGCAGGTTTGCCAAAATGTGGGTATAATATTTACAGATGGTAAACTAGTGGTAATATTGTTCTCTATTCCTATTATAGGAGGTAAACTTGTTTCCTTTACATATATTTATGGAAGAATAGTATTTTTCATCCACACAAAAGAAGGCAATATGTTTAAATGTCAATATCATGTTTCTAGTACAATAAAAAAATTGGTGTGAAATTTACAATATAAGAGGAAAAAATTATAGTTATCTTCTTCTGCCAATAAAATTTCCTTCCAACATCGATTAATTACATGTATATGTAATTTAAAATTTCTTTTCATGTTTTATTAGACTATGTGACAAGTCTTATTTGCTTTGGAAAATACACTAAAGAGTGAAACTTGTGGGGATAACAATGTGGGATGTGTAGTGTAGGAAGATTGATCAAGTGTTATACCTCTACATGGGCATCCAATGACAACGAGATAAAGAGCAAGTCCAAAAATCCCAAGGATAAGGAATTCAAGATGCTAAGTGCAATAGGATGGATCAAGCATTATACCTCTACATCGATATCTAAGGATAATACAATATAAGAACAAGTCAAAAACCTGTGGGGATAACGAATGTGAGATGCAAAGTGCAGGATGATGAATCATCTGTTATACCGCCGCATGGGCATCCAAGGATAATGAAATATAACATTAAGTATAAAAGTCACAAGGATAATCGATGTAGGATGTAGAGTGTAGGAGGATGGATCAAGTGCTATACCTCCACATATGGATCTAATGATAATGCAACATAGGTTTAACTTGTCAAAGAATCATGGGGACAAATAATCTAAAATTCATGGCACTTGATTCATTATCCCACACTCGACATTCCTTGTTGATTATCCATATAGTTTTTTGACATGGCTTATATTCCATTATGTTTGGATGCCCATGCATAGTTAAGAACTTGATCCATCGTCTTGCACTCCGCATCCCATATTGATTATGCTCACCATTTTTGGCCTTTAGTGTATTTTCTAAGCTAGAGAACACTGGCCATGTAGTCTCATAAATGAAATTATTCAAGTCCAAGGCACCAAGAGATTCAACTTTTTGTGCCATGTTAGCATGGACATGTTGCTAATAGGTGGTAGATGATGCAACATCATAAGTCCAAGTGTCACTCCCAGGGGTGGTTCCTTGTTAACACCAGTGCATTTCCCTACCATGTCATTTCTCAGTGACTACATAAATTCATTAGAAAAATAATGGACACAAACATATATTAAGCTAGTTATCAAGGTAGTGATTTTCATGTCATTATCACATTAATGATTATTATTATTATTATTTATATTTATTTCTCTAACCACTTTCTA
Organism: Pinus albicaulis; assembly: GCA_034641835.2. Lineage (NCBI taxonomy): Eukaryota > Viridiplantae > Streptophyta > Pinopsida > Pinales > Pinaceae > Pinus > Pinus albicaulis. Next base: position 492,164,577 of record CM076574.1, read on the forward strand.
TGGAAGGAACACATTTTCATGTTGTACAAACTAAGATTAGTCTTGGAAAATCTTTGCTGTTATTATCACGTGTATGTTCAATTTCACAGTACAATGCATTAGTTTGCATGACAAGACCAAAAATATGGAAGGATGTCTACCTTCTTGGTAGAATTGACCTTAGTTGGGTGGCTAGGGTGCAACAAACTAGAATAATAAGATTTACGAGCTATAAAGTTTTCTAGGCATAACTAGTCATCCTATAGGAAAAGTGTTGAGCCTAGGTAAAAGAAATATTTAAAATATGTGGTATTAGAGTGAGTGTAACCTAGTAGCATGGCTCAAATTCTACATCTGAGATGCTAGAATGTGTTGTAATGGGAAAGTTAACCATGTGAAAACTCATTAATACATAGTGTGACAACTAAGATCATGTGGACATAGAGATGCCAAAACGAAAATGTGAACAAAAGATACATGTAAATCATTGGATAGGAATTTAAGGGCATACATTTGTGCTCCTCACTTCAAAATAGGCAAGCTCATGGGTGTGGAATTTTTTTGATGAGAACCATACAAATATCTAATTAAAATGGCGATACTAACAATGAATCCAAGTACTTAACTAAGGACAAAAACATCATAATTAAATATCAAAGAACAATAATGTGGTTGACAATGTTAAATTGCTTCATTTTCTAAATTGGAAATAATTTTCTTTCCATATTCCATGTTTCCATGTTTGATCATAAAAATTTGCATTAATGCAATGTTCACTAGCTCCAATTAAAATACCAACATAAACAAACATAAGTTTAGATGCAATGAATTTAATCAACAATAAAAATACACATGTTTCTTTTTAAAAGCATTGTTACAAGTGAGAAAAATTGTTTGGGAAATATATCAACAAGTCTCTATACTTTTATTGAAGTATCCAAAGATGATTCCACAAATTCTTATTTACAAATTCTTGTAAGAACAAAATGTTCAAAGAAGATTTCAATCACATGTCTACAAGTGAAACACATCTATTTCTCTTGCATTTCTAAATTATCACCATAAATCCAACGAATGGCCATAAAATTGTCCAAGAAAAAGAAGAAGAAGAAGAAGAAAGCATCATGATTTTCTTTTTCTTTTTCTCTTAATAGAAAAAATTATCATTTATTTTATATAAAAGGGGCATTGAGAAACAACTGCATATGTTTCAAAATAGCTTTGAAGCACAAAATTCCTAGGAAATTTTCCTTTCTTGGATTGAGAAAGAGGTGAAAGGCTATAGATTTTCTAAAATTTCTTATATATATTCTCATATAAATACCTTTCAAATTTTTGATTTTATAAATCATTAATAACTTGGATTACTATACGTCAAGCTCTAGATTGGCCATAGGCAACTTTTCCTTGAATTTCCCTTTTGTCATCTTTTCCTGGCTTTGTGTTCTTTGCCTATGATTGAATGAGTTTTCCTACATAGGAGCACAACCGTTGACAAAATATTGACTATGATTTGTAGCTCGTTGAATTAGAACAACAATTTTTTCCTTTAATTTATTGTTCTCCATTTTTAGGTTGAATATTTTAGCACCATGAGCTCACAAGGCATTGAAAATGAGTCGAATGTCTCAATCAAAAGTAAGAGGATGATTTTTGTGAAGGTTTCTACTAGCCACCATGTTGTTCTCCTTTTTGTATCCTTTCATATTGAGAGTGGTAGAACATGTATAAGGATTCAAATTTGGAAAAGGGAGGTAATTGTTCTCCAATAACTTAAATAGGGAGGAGATAGAGCTATGGCATGACCATGGTTAAAACCACAAAACCACAAGGAAAAAATTGAACATTCCTACGTATGATCAGATAAGGATTTTGTAGAGGGAAATCAATCAAATTACACAATAGGGATAATAAACACCTGGAAAATGAGAACATTGGAGGTTGAACAAGACTCAAAATGACTGTAATGAAATATGAGAGTAGAAGAGGGAAATGAAATTGTGGGGTAATACTAAAATTAAGATCAAAGGGTGTCCCTTAAACTTGAAATTCAATACACTATTCAAATGGAACAAAGAATTAGAATGAAAGACATAGTAGATTAGAAGAAGAACACATGAAGCTAAGAGATACAAGCTTTAGATTGATAAGAAGAAAGAGTGAAGCCCTTTCAGACATGAAATCCATGACAAGGACCCTTTGGAGTAACATAGCCAATCTAGCAAATGCATCATGTAGCCGAAGATTTGAGTTGTGTTTATACAACATAATAGACCATGAACAGAATGAGCCATACTTATCCTACCTTGAGACATCATAAGGAAAAACATGAGGTTTAAAGGGATACAATGACCCAAAACATGAGAGGTATGAGCCATCACAAAATGTGGAAGACTAGAGAGGGTTGAAATGACAATTTTCAAAAGAGATATGATGGTTTATTGATTCAAAGAGGTGGGGAATAACCAATATTAAAACTCAAATTTTGGTTAGGAAATTCACCATGAAACAAATATGGAACATGGAACTCTTGGTTCCCTAAAGACATGAAGAGTGCTCCTTGATGCAGAGAGAGGAAACCTCTTTTACTAGAATGCCATATTATTCATTGTACCTCCAGAGGATGTGGAAGAAATATCTCTCTTCAAATTTGTGACTTTCTTGATGTATTCTAACCAAAGTTCTCTCAGAAGGTGAATGATATTTTTCCTTTTTATTTTTCATGGAGTTGATGATTAATTCAAAATTTGAGAATCATGAGCTTATTAATATACGAAGAGGAAGCTAAACAAATGCTAAGGAAGATGTATAAAGATTAAGTTCAATTGTTTGGAGAGTTCCCTAGATCCCATGTGTTGACCTTAAGAGACAATCCCTTGGATGTGGAAAGGAATCAATGCTTAAGACATTTTAAAAAGTTCATGTCACAGATTTAATTATATTAAGTGGTATTTGTTTATTCCATTTGGAAATTAATTCTTTAAAACCCTTAATAATCTAATATAATGAAAGATTCTACAATGCCATTTACTGTTGATACCTGAATGAAAATAAGAACTGTCGAGGAAATTCAAAATGATATGATGTAACACAAAATCTATCACCTTAAATCTCAGAAGAAATTTATGTAGAAAGAATAGTTTGAGTGAAGGAGCGCATATTAAGGTTATTTAACTCTTACTCATAGATGCAATTAAAAGGCCGACAACTACTTTACTTCACTTCATTCAAAGAAGAAGAAACACAAAATGATACATGAAGAACAAATCACCATCAACAATTACAGGAAACTTGATGCTTCTTTAATTAATTTCTCATAAAATTAAGTACAAAATTTGTAGTTTTCCAGAGGTACAAAACTCGGAACCCTCATCATTCTTACTATCTTGCTCAAATACATACAAAATAAATTTGTAACTTCAGGAACTTCTTGTAACTACTCAAACTACCTAAACTATGTAAACTATTTATTACATTGCAATTAAGGACATCATTATATTCTCGATATTTTAACAAGAAATATGAATAAAACTTAAACTATTAATCTATTTGCTGGATCTGATTGGTTTCCGCTGTGTTCCTTGAGGTGCTGATGTGTCACCTGAAGAATCACTCATCCATGTCCTGCACTTTTTCCAGATTTCAATGTTGGTTTTAGCAGAATTTACGAACTTGTGATACTCTAGCCTAAAAGCAGTGATCATGGTAAAAGTGGGCCTTTCCACAAACAACGTCTTAACCATCCATAAGAATTGAAAATTCATGTGCAAAAAATTGACAATTGTGGTTCCTTTTAAGACTACAGTTTTTTCATGAGTATTGTCAATCTTGCTTTTTTATCCCACTAATAAAGGCTCATATGAATCCCAAGGCAGAAGATTGCCTTGTAGATCCCAGCATGATGGTAGCCTAGCTCTGGTCCTTTTGTCAAACATGTTGTTGAATTTTTCTACAGCTTGTTTAATCTCTGTCAATTTCTTCTCTGCTGATTTCCTGCAAGCATTCTTCACAATCAACTTATTGATCTCTAAAACACACAATGTTCTATATTTGATTTCATGTTCCTCTAACTCTTGATCTGTTTTGGAATTGACAAAGTCAATAAACCTTTTTTCCCATAAAGATCTGTTAAGAAACTTCTGCTTATCGGAAAGAATAAGCTCCTGCAAATCTCTGATTATGCTTTTTTCCTCTGACACTATAATCAATGATTCCCAAACTGTTTTCATCACTTCGATAATTTAATTCCAAAAAATATCCTTTGCTTGAATTAAATACATGTTTCCCTTTAATTTTTCTTTAAGACTCTTGATTTCTTCATAAGTTGTTTGGCAATTTGATTTTTATTTATTAAATTCTCCTTCTTTGGCATGCATTATCTTCATTGTTGTATCAAGATCACTTTGAGTTTTCTTGAGATCAACCTCTACCATCTTTAACTCTGTGCTTAATTGGGAAAATCTAGCTACTGGATCGTCATTTCCAGATGACATAACTATGGTGAGAGTATGTGATTCAATCTGACCCTGCAAATTAATCACTGAGTCCTTTAATTTATAAATCTCCTCCTCTTTCTGAAACAACTGTTGTAAAAGACTTCCTTTTTCATTTTCTACTTCTGTCACATCTGCTGCCATTGGATGCTCTCCAGTAGGTAACTTTAGCTTTTTCTTCAATACATTAATATTTGATTCTGCACTTTGTAATAACTTTTATACAACTGATTTATCATTGGGGTCTACTCCAATTTTTACAATTATTTTCTTCAACTCTTCATTTTGAGTTGAAAGAGCCCTGGAATTAGCCTTCTTTAATTTTAGCTGCTTAATGACCTTTCCCAACATATTCTCAGCCTTATGAGCAACTGCACTTGTTTTAGTTAGGTAATTAACAATGAATTGACCAGTTTGCATATGTAAGTTAACTTTTTCAAGTAAAGGGATCCTTTTAACATCGACAGTTAGATTTACAGTTTTAAAACTACTAGATGACCCTACTGTCATTTCATATGGGTGAGAGAAAGAAATCTTCAACTGATCCCTTTCTAAGTCCATAATAGTCAACAATCTGGCTTGATCAGGAGTAATCTGATACTCAGCTTGAGTCTCCATACTGGCTTTGATCTTTTGGTTCTTTTCTGCAATTTGGGAAAAGACTTGCTTGATCAAAGGAGCTTGATCGTGAACAGGTTCTTGTATTGATGGTGAAGCTGGTGCATTTTGAGTATCTCCTAATTGAATAAGGAAACCAAGTTTTGTGCTTGGTATCTCTTCGGTTAACAAAGCTCTTTTTTCAGCTCTATGTTCTTCATCCTCAGAATCAACATCTTTTTCCTTGCTTATTTTACTTATCCTTTCAGAGATGATTGGAGTATGAATGCTGGTGCTACCAGAGTCTGCAAAACCTTTGTTAGCTAACTTCTCAATTTTAGTCTTACTGTCATGAACAAAAGCAAAATAACCATTTTCAATCCTCCTGTTAGATATCACCTTGTGTGGGTCATAAGCCCATTTTCCACTGATAAAAAATGCATGCTTTCTAACATCTAGTTTTCCTCGTTTGCTGCTTGCCTCATATTCACTATGAATGGTCCCACAGACATAGAAAAATTAAATAAATGGCCTTTCTTCATTGGGAAAAAAATGTATTGATCTACATTTAGGATTTTTCTAATAAACTCCAACAAAAACATTCTCATGGGAACAAAGATGGGTAATCTATAAGGCTTAATCTAGGCTCCATACAACCTAATTTTTGAATAATCATCATATAAAAACCAATCTCCAAATTTACAATTGACACTAAGCTAAAGAAACTCCTGAGCCTTCGGCATAAAACATGGAGGAGTAATTCCATTCAAAATCTTATAGGCAATTGGCATGAAAGAAGCAATAAAATCAAACAACCCTCCCTCATTTGGTTCATTTCTTATTACATATGTCCAAAACACCACTGATTTTATTTTCTTATTTGCATCAACAATATTTAGCCCCAAATGTATAAGTTCTTCTACATTTGATATAAGAATAAATAAGTAATTAGTGAGGGAAACTTGAAAGACTAAGTGAGGGGCAGGCTCATAAGCTGAGCATTAACATTCTCTTGTGATTAGGAAGGAATATCTAACACCACATTGGGCTTCATCATTAAAGCAAATAACCCAAGCACCGACCTGTCAATTTGAGCAACATTCTCCTTTCAAAGTATCTTCAACAAAAAATGTAGTACTGGCTTGAATTCTACATCAAAAATATCCAATGGGAACTCTTTATCATCTGGCAAAAATGTCCTGCTTCCGGTTTTAGAAAGAAAACCACCTGTGTAAACTCTTGCCCTACAAGACTGTCATTTAATACCACCAATGATTCTTCTGTAAAATTAACATAAGATTATGACTGAGGATAAAAGAGGGCTTGACAGATTAATATAGATGTGACTTGAAAAACACTCTCTCCTAAATTATTCATCACAAAGAAATTTCTAGGGTATAATGCAGACACTAGCCAATGTATGAATTCAGGAAAAAGATGGGTTTTTGAGACACATGCAGACAAAACACTAGACTTAACCATGACTGAGTAGATGGGAGAATTCTTGTCAATGAGTAAGACTTGCTGGTAAAAGGGCAGATGCTCAACTCAGCACAAGGTATCCTTAACGTCTTTCTCAGTATCCATAAGCGAGATGTGGCTGGAAGAGCTAGATAGGGACAACTGTTTAGCCATGAATTTACTCAGGGTGACGACGGAACAAACGTAGAGGTGAGAAATTAAACAATTAGATGACTTCTGAGCAATTGGAACTGAAAACCAATAAGAGGAAAAGGAGAAACTTTAACACATTTTATATATGGTGCGATATTTTAGAAATGAATGAGAATTAAATGCATGACTTGACAGATAACGGACACATGGTGCGACATATAAGCTAGTTCATTAGCTGGCGACATTTATTGGATGCATCATGGGTGGCCTACATTGTTGTGGGAGCACTCTGGAGTACGACAGACTCATTGGAGGCCTACCCCCATAGTTGTTGTGAACCGTTGATCTTGGTCAGTGGGATTTCGACTGGGTCAATTTCAGAGGCACCTTCATTGTTAACCCGCGAGATATTTGTGCCCGCAGGTTTCCACCGATCCAAATCAACCTTCATTCCTTCAAACCCCACTCGGTCATTTGCACGGGTATTAATTCAATGGTCAGATCCACCTCTCAATTTCCGCATAATATGTTAATTGACCAATCATATAAAACAAAAAATATTTTTCGGCATATGGAAAATTTACATTTGTCCTTTTTCTAACATATATGTTTCGTTTGTGTTTTGAAAAATATTTCAAAAGTAAATGAAAATGAGCCACAGCACCATGCATAATCCAATTTATTTATTCCATTAGTGTTAGCAATAACCCCTCCCACTCTTACACACCTTGGGTTTCCTTTTGAAGTGCCATCAAAGAAGAGGACATGTTTCCCTTTTATTCTACTTCCATTATTAAAATTATTCTAGATAGATGTAGTCACCAATTTATTTTATTAGTGGGATAAACAGAGGGAAGGTTCACCACCTATCGTAGTTGAAGGGTATTTAATAACCACCTGCATTCCTTCTATCTAAATTAACTAGAGTATCTCCTGCAACTAGATTGCAAGCAAGCGTCACTGCTCTAGAAAGGGAATTTTATTTTGTTCCAATGTTTTATCATTTTTTTCAAGCAACTTTCCCAACATATGAACTTCAGAATTAACACCCATAGTCTAAGATTAAGATACTTTTCACAAAAATATTGAGTGTATCTCTTCTGCCAATTTAAAAACATATCTTTCCAACTTTGGGTATGGATTGCTTGAGATAATTATTTTACACTATTTTCCCAAAATTGATGTGTATAATTTTCCAATTGGGAAGACTTATGTATTCCATTAGTAAATAAAGGTAGCCTTCTCTTACAAAATAAATGCCCCCCCCCACCCGCCCAACCCACATCAATGTGATAAAGTTTTAGAAATGGGGGTACACCTTGCAAGATATTTGAAGAAGAGATTAATCGAGTGATGGGGAATGTCTACAAACTATATTTTTTCCCAACCTTTCCAAGAGCCATCAGTGGACCATTTAGATATATTTTCTAATATATTTTATCTAATTATTTGTGGGATATTGATTAGAGGTAATAGATCTTCAATTGTTTCCATGGGTAGTTTCCCAAAATATTCATCAATTTATACAAGTGTCTGTTCCTAGGTACCCAAGTGAGTTTAGATCGTATGATTGTTGTGGTTTTGAGTAACTTCCACACTACAAACGTTTAATTTTTAGATTTAGGCTTGTCAAGACATCTTTTTCTAGCTCCTATAAAATAATTTTTAAAGCAATTTCTTTCCACCAAGTCATATGGGTTGTGATCAAGCATACAATTTTTTGAACTAAATATGTTGGAATTCTTCTCTCGATAAAAAAATGGAAAAGAAGGATTTTGTATCAAGAGAAGCAATCCAACATATTTAAAAGCGGATAAATTCTCCACACTTGGAAAACCTAAAATTATAGAGATCCGAAGAATTTGTTCTAAATTTGTGTTCCATCCATAAATTTGGATTTTCATATTATTTACCTTACCAAGAAGCATTTATAAATTAGTTTAGGAAATTTCTGAACATATGTGCTATGATAGAAGATGCTTCTCCCAAAAAAAGACATCATCTATGAATTGAGAATGATTAATTATTTTAACCCTTCAAATAATGCTAATGTATCATACTTTTCCCTCTAGTCTTCCCTTTCTAGATTTTTTTCTTAAATATTCTACCATAATTATGTTTAAAAGGGAGAGAGAGGGAAACCCTATCTCAAACCCTTGCGAGATTTAAATAAATATCATGGATTCCCATTTAATAGTGGAGCAATCCATTATGTTCTAGTTTGAATCCATTTTATAATTTCGATACAAAATCCAAACTTCTCCATGACAACGAAGAGGAAGGAGTTCCTAACATGATCAAATACGTAGGCCACAGTCCATTTTGATTATTATTCTCTTTTTGTTTTTAGCCTTGCTTGAGTATATTGGTTCCTTAAACACTATGATGATGCCTATTTTTTATATTTCTTATTCAAACCACCTTTATTTTATGAGATTATCTTGTCGACATTTTTCTGGGTTCTCGCAACAATAAATTTTGTTGATATTTATGTTCATAGGCATGTTTGTTTTGCAATAGGGCTTCCGTAGTTTTAATTGAATTATTAAGAATTATTTTGCGTCTGGTAGGTATTTAACCTCCATTGAATATTTTGGAATATTCTTATTAGTATACATAAATCAAAGGTTGAGATTTATCACCAAAGTAGTTATGCCATTTTTGCTCTTTTAATTGAATTGATTAATTAAAAAGAAAACATTGTATGAACAAATGTCATATGAAGTGGTCTTTTGAGCACGTGGTGTTAATTAACCATGGTATCGTAACAAAGTCTATTTACATATTAATAATCTCCATGGTGAAGTGGATGTAAATCTTCATATTTAAGATTCAGTTTGATTTTTTAAAAATGTATATATGTTCAACTATTATATTAATTCCTTTTATAATTAATAATAATAATAATTTAAAATAAAACTATAATTTAATTAGTTATTATGATTTTTTCAATTTTAGCAACCTGACATATATCAAAGAATATGAGTTTTGCTCCTTGGGGATAAGAGCCAAAAAAGTGGAGTTTGTACATCCTCTAACTTTTTTTTTTTAATAGAAACGGTTATGATTTGTATTAAAATTCTCGGCATAATTGCCCATTTACATGGTTTCAACATTTCCGAGACAACTCAGAAGTTTCCCCCATAACCAGAGTCCATCCATCTTTAATTCAGACAAAGTGAAACTTCCTGGATTCTGTGATCCATATTATCGACGAGATTTCCCCTAACTTAAAGTCACATACAAACTGCTGAAGTAATAAACAATAAAACATAGATCACTTCTACGGAATTGGGTCCCAGTTTTTCTTCTCGTTCCATACTAGATTGCCTGCAGGAAGAAGGGACGCTCTATTAGCTTCCGCGTATGCATCTTTGTTGTTGATCCACAAAACATTGAAGAAGCTCACATTTTGAAAGGAGCTAGCAATCCTTTAATTCTCTTCATCAGCCTGAGTAGTCGAAGGTCCTTTGGACTTGAATTTTCCACAAGCATTTTAATGAGAGTTTGAGAATCACCTATGATTTTTGCCTCTTTGATTCTGACCTTTTGCAAAATATTGAGCCCTTGCAGTAGCGCCATCCCCTCTGCTTGGGTATTGGTGTCTTGGCCTAGACCCCAAGCATATCTCTGCTCAATTTGGCCCTCCATGTTCTTGATTACTCCTCTTGCACCTACATTCCCCGGGTATCCTTTTGCTGCTCCATCGAAGAACAGGGAAAAACAATCCACATCCTTATTCTATTTGCAGAAGTTCTCTTCCGACATTATGATTTGCCAGTCTTTTTTATTTTTCTCTTTTGAATCTGTCCGGGAGAATTGTAATCCTAGCATGTCACCCCACTCCAGCTCATGAGAGGAGAGATTCTCATCTGAAATAGACCCCACATGCTCATAAAATAATTCTTTGAGGATACCTTTTATCTTAGCCGTGACCACTTGTGCATTGTGCGTTTTCCCTTGGAAGATTCTGCAATTCTGCTCCAACCAAATATGCTAGCAGACTAATTTTGGGAGTACTAGCCAACTAGCCTTGAACCAAGCATTATTTGGTAGCTTTCCAGGGTATCGATGTAGCCATCTTGCTTGCAAATCAAAAATGGAGGAGGGATGCTAAATTTCTGCAAACCAATGCTTCAACACTTCATTCTAGACCTCTGAGGCGAAATTGCAGTCCAACATGATATGTTGGGTGTTCTCCTCGCTTTTCAAACACAACGGATAGTGTGAAGGTCCAAGGAACCCTTTCTTCCTGAGATTATCTGCTGTGAGGATTCGATTGTGATAAAGCAGCTAGTTAAAAATATCAATTTTGGGAATCGATTTCTGATTCCAAAGTCCTTTCCAAAGTGCTGGGCAAGGAGGAGTGTATGGAATTGCACACAACAATTTGTAACCCTACGCCACCGTATAAGCACCAGTAGACATCCCCCAACCACGTTGGTCATGTTTCTCTGCAAATGACGGAGCCTTCCCTTTAAGCCTGGAACACAACAATTTCCAAGCGAAATTGAGATCTTTGGGAAAATCTGGCCTTCTCCATCACAACCAGATGTTGTCATTCCAAGAGGAGATGTCCCATAGTGAGGTCAATCCTACATTCTTCATCTAAAGGCGTAGATCCTGTAGCTTGTGAACCTCCTTGAGGGGCACATCATTCATGATTTTATCCTCCCAGATGTCAATGGTTTTCTCATTCACCAGAATCCAGTACAAATTGTCTTGAATGAGTGCATGGGCTTGCACACACAGTTTGAATATTTGTGAACCATTTGTGGCTTGAACATGCATGTCCAAACTTCACTTTCTTTGCCTTGAGAAGTATTTCTTCTAGAGAACCCATTGTGTCCAACCGGCCTTAGGGGCTACTTGCCTCCATATAATTTTGGCCTCCAATGCTAAGTTTTGCATTCTCAAGTCTTTAAAATTCAGGCCACCTTCTAGAATTGGTTTGGTGACTTTGTCCCAATTGAAGAGCGAAAATTTGTTCCTATTTTTCTTTCCACATTTCCAAAAGAAGCTTCTTATACAACCTTCCATTTTCCTTATAACTCCAAGAGGGGCTAGCATAATCGAGGCTTGGAAGGTTGGGAGGTTTTTCAAAACTAATTTTATTAGCACAATTTTTCCTGCTAGATTTAGCTAAGAAAAACCCCATGCTTGCAATTTGGTTTTGAACTTGTCAAGGAGGGGAATACAATCCTTACCTGAAGGATTTTTCTGAAATATTGGCAGTCCTAGATACTTGAAAGAAGTCCATCGAATAGAACCAGAAAAGCCTCAGATCCTGGAAATTGCGTTCATCTCACTTTGAGTCACGTTCCATAAACAATGTGGCACTTTCCAATGTTCAGGCTACAACCAGAAGCATCACAAAGGTCATCCACGACCAATTTAAACTGCTTGGTAGTAGGGATAGAAGCAGCCCCCAGGAGAAGGGAGTCATTAGCAAATAGGGCGTGGTTGATTGCTTTTGTTCCTCTCACAATTTGGATTCCCATTATATCCTGATATAGCCTTTTTTTTTCCAGGATAAAGCTTAAAGCAGAGGCATGGAGGACAAACAACAAGGGGGAAAGAGGGAATCCTTGCCTTAGCCCTCTCGAGACTTTAAAGAAATCAACAACTCTTCCATTCACCAACGGAGCAATCCAAGGTTCATAAATGTAGGCTTTGATCCAACTAATGAATCCAGATCCAAAGCCAAATTGGTGCAAGACTTTACGTAGAAAGGAATGTCTAACCCTATCAAATGCATTTGCAAAGTCAAGCTTAACTATAATACCTTTTTCTTTCCTCTTCAGGCTTGAATGAACCACCTCCTGAACTATGATAATATTGTCCGCTATTTGTCTTCCTTAAACGAAGCCCCTTTGGTTCTCCGGAATGAGGTCTGGAAGTATCCTCTTCAAGGTGCTAGCAAGCACCTTAGTGATAATTTTATACCCAATGTTGCACAAGGAAATGGGTCAAAATCTACTAAATGGATTTTCCCCCTTTTCTTTTGGAATGAGTGCAAGAAAGGCCAAGTTTGTACTGCCCCCTATCTTCTTACAATCTTGGGATTTCAGAACCATTCTATGCAAGTATTTCTTAACAATCTGCCAACAAACTTGACAAAAATTTGCCATGAACCCGTCCGGGATTGGGGCTTTATCCGGACTCATGGAAAATAGGGCCTCCTTTATTTCCTTACTGGTAGCCTTAACCTCTAATTTTTTATTCATTATAGTAGTGATTTTAAGAGGAATCTCATCTAAGAGCCTGTCACTGCATCCCTGCTCCTCTTCTTCGTTGAAAATGCTTTTGAAATGGTTGTAGGCAGCCTTTTTGATACTTGGAAAATCTCCATAAGTTTGGATTTCATCTTTAATTTCAGAGATGGAATTGAACCCTCTCCTAACTTGGGCTTGCTTGTGAAAGAAAGTTGTGTTTCTATCTCCAGATTTCAGCCAGAGGCTTCTAGATTTTTTCCTCCAATATTCCTCCTCTTGTCTGCAAGCACTATGAAACTTGTGCTGAAGGTCTTCCTCCATTTTTAAAGACTCACTTAATATTTCTACTTCTTTCATCAAGTTTTGATGAGTTTCAAGAGCTTTTTGGGCTTTATTTATTTCTTCCACCGGGCTAGGAATGTTTTTAGCCCAGATTTTCAAAGCGATTTTCACTCTTCTCAACTTCTCCTCCCAAACATAGAACGAGGAACCCATGAATGGCATCTTCCATATTTCATTAACACTCTCCAAGAAGTGCTTTTGATTTATCCAGAGTGGAAAAAATTGAAAGGGGATAGGGCTAAGATTTGTTTGAGAAGATAATGTCAAGATTATTGATTTATGATTCAAAGTGCTACTAGAGAGAATGCTCATCTTAACATCGAGGCCCATCAGTAGAAAGGAAAATTGAATGATGAACCTATCTAGTCTAGCAGCAATATGCACGGGGCCTGCTCGTTTATTAGGCCAGGCGTACTTACCACGACAAGGCTTGATGTCGATCAGGTCCCATTCATGAATAAGGTCCTCCACCCACTCACGAGCCGGATCCATCACAATACACCCTCCTCGCTTTCTCCTTGGCTTAGAGAAATGTTAAGATCTCCTTCAATAAGTATGTTTTTCAGCTCCTCCCCATCTGCCATGTTTGTCAGGGAGTCCCAGCAAATTTATTTTTCCTTGCCACTAATCAGGACATACACATTGAAGACGCTGAAAATCTCCTTCGATTCTTGGTGTTGAAACTTTGTGAACATCCAATGTGCGTGTTCCTTTTTAGCTACCAACTTGAGCTTGGAAGTATTCTAGAGAGTGCCCAGACCTCCCGAGGCCCCTCTGGCTGAGACAGCCATTGTTTCTCCTTTATTCCAAAATTTCTTTCTCCTTTGAAGGAATTCATTTTCCTGGACAAGCATTATGTCTGGGTTTTATGTCATGTTTAGATTCCTCATGGCTTATTCTTTTTTCTTACTCCCCAAACCCCTGCAATTCCAGGAGATCACCTTCATTATTTGTTTTTATGAGAGTGAGGGCCACCCTTGGAGCCCTGTCCCTAGTTTCTTACCATATTTGGATTTTTTGCCTAGAATATTTTCCAATGTAGGCTGACTTCCTTGTACTTTGTCTTTGTACGTTTCTTTCTCTCTCTTTTTTTTGGTTGACATTCTTCCCCTTGTCGACCTTCTTACCGTGGATTGAGAGTCTCCTATCTCTCCTTCCTCTTCAAATTCTTCCGAGCCTTGGCTTTCCACCTCACTCACTGTGTGCTTATCTTTGGATATTTTTGTTTCTCCTTCCCCTTGCCTTGCATCCTTTGTCACTGCAATCTCGTTATCTTCCTTATCTTCCTTCCTTGCGTTCTTTGTTGCTTCCATTTGAGGAAAATCGATTTCAGGGACTTCTTGTGAAGCTAATCCTAGGGGCCCGAACATGTTCACCGAATCTTTGGTAGGAAGGCTTTGCTGAGTCGCATTTTCGCTTTTAGGCTGATGTCCTTTGCCCTTTTCTTGGCCTACCGTATTATAGGTCTTAGGGTTTGATTTGGATATCTTGGTTTGCTTCCAACCTTCCTCTTTCTCCTTATCCTCCTCACTCTTTTTTAGGCAGTTTCTAGTGAAGTTCCCATATTCATGACACCCTCATCATTTGAACAAAAGTTGTTCATAATCCAGTTTTTGAATATGTGACCAGCTTCTGACTTTAATTTTTATAGCTTCCGGTAGCCAAACTTCAAGATTCACCTCCACAAATATCCGAGCACAGTCGTATTGGTCTTTATTATTTTCCCTGTCGATGAATTTGCCCAGAGAATCCCCTATGTGTTTCAGAGAGACCTAGTTCCAGCAGTGAATTGGAAGA
The DNA here is from genome assembly GCA_034641835.2 of Pinus albicaulis. Taxonomy (NCBI): domain Eukaryota; kingdom Viridiplantae; phylum Streptophyta; class Pinopsida; order Pinales; family Pinaceae; genus Pinus; species Pinus albicaulis. The sequence continues at coordinate 492,179,614 of CM076574.1, forward strand.
TTGGGCAATCTGACCCAAACAAGCATAGCTGAAGGAATGTCCTCTAACGGGTCAAAATCCAGATTCCACTTGTTCAGATACAACCCTTGTGGCCCCATAACGTAAGGGCCATTCCTGAAGATCAGCTCCTTATCCTCTTTGGAGGAAAATTTGAATAAGAAATAAGCTCTGCCCATAAAATAAGAGGTGACATTTTGGTTTATCAACGACTTCCAGTTCTTTATCACCCAAGCTTCCATGGATTTGGGGGATGGCCAGAAGCCTGTAAACTATCCCATGAGTGCATACTCAGTCATATTTAGAGCGACCTGAATAGGTCCATCCGGCGGGAGAGAGACCTCCGGAATTTCTTCTAATCTTTTGAAATTTTTTGAAGCTGCAACCTTCTTCTTCTTGGGAAGGGAGGCTATCAATGAGCTGAATGCAGCCGCGTCAGGAGTAGTTAGAAGAGGGGGGGGAGGAGGGGAGGCCCTTGGAGAGCCCGACTCCTCCATGGCTGCGGCAGCCCTAGCAAGCTTCAACACGCAGGTAGGGAGCATGCAACACAATACCTTCCATAGGGAATGTTAACTTTTTTCTTGTTGAGAGAGTAGTAAGGAATTTTTTTGTGATCAACATTAAAAATATTATAGAATACTTTGTAAAAGTGATTTAAAAACCCATTTCTCTAGGGCACTTTATATTTTTCCATGCACCATATTTGTTGCATGCATCCTCCTATATTTATTTTATTAAATTTGCATTATCTTCTTTAGAAATGGAAGTTGGAATATTTTCTAACATTTTATTTACCTAATGTAAATTTACTTCCTCCTCATTATTATAAAGCCTTTCAAGATGTATCTTTCCCTCTTCTTTAATATCCTCAAACTTTCCTAGGTTTCTACCTTCCTCAATATTGATGTTGTCTTGTTATTTAGTTGTCTCCTAGCCTTAGTTTTCTCATCGAAAAAGGAGGTGTTGCGATTCCATGATTTTCACCATAAAATTCTTGATTTTAATTGCTATTATTCTTATTCCTTTCTGTATGTTTAGTGGAACTCGATACTAATTTCTTTTTTGTTTCTTAGTAAACTCCTTTGAAAACATCTCCTTCTTATATTTTCTTTCCAACTTTCTCCAAAGAGGCTTCCTAATCCATTCTTTCATTGTGAGGGGAAACATAAGCTTCCTTGACCCAACCTTTAAGAGCATTTTTTAGAATCTTCAATTTGAATTTAAATATATAGGGGGGTGACCCCATAAATTGAGTATTTCGTGCATCTTTCACAATTTTGAAGACATCATTATTATGTAGCGAATTGGGGTTGTACATAAATAATATTGACCCATAATTGTGTTAATCGTTGGGCTTGGTAAAAATTCGAGGGCTAATGTTTTTGAGGGAAAGAATCGCCTCACCTTATTTTATTAAGGTTGACACTCCTCTTTAACAACGAATATAAAATTAAAAAATATAGAAAGGAAAGGGCCTGAGATAGGAACTTGCCTTAGATATTGACAATGATATGATACAACAATCATCTAAACATGAATAAACGTTAAAATTGTCATCAGTTGGATTATATTGAGTGGTCAAGAGGAATGATTGTTATCCTCTCCACTGAGGTTCAATTACAACAAGTGACACGATGATGATTTTTGCAATGGCTTCAAGCCTTGATTTTGAGTTTGTCCAACCCCTTGAGGAATGAAATATGTATATTCATCATATGGAATATGGATATATTTCTCATGGGAAAAAAATTAATATCATCAATTTCCAACATAGTTATAAATAAAGAATTACACTTTTGATAGACACAAATAATCATGGAACACATTTACAAAGAAATTTAAGATATTTTCATTTAAATTCATAGCGTTGGAAGGAGTTACACACTTGCAATTTGGAATTGAACATGATATTTAGAAAACTACAAAGTTAAGAAGGTTGAATGATTACTAAGTGAGAAGAAAAGGTAGGGGGACCGAACTTAGGACAATTTACTTACAATGTTAGAAAAAGAAGAATCTCCTTTGTGTTTCAGCCTCCTATGGATGCATGTTGAAGACTTAATCACCAAAACTATCAATGAGCCATTTTGAAGGTGTTATATCTTCTATAGATTCTTTGAGCCATTGTTAGATGTAATCTCTTAATGATGCAACAATCACTTATTGCTTTATTTAAACTTCAAATAATTCATCTTCGGTCTCCTTTAAATCATAATTGGTTGAATGTACTATTTCTAATTGGTCTGAATTTATGTTTACGAAATGAATTAATCATTTTTCAGTTTCTTCTTTTGGAAAATCAACACATTTGTTGAAGTCATCACCCCATGTTATCTTTAGTATATCAACACATTCTTGTAATTGCTCTTGGTTAAATAGCATTGCATCCATGATTAAATTGGGATCGTGTAGCTCCTTAGCCACCTTGGTTAACTTTAAGAATAAATCACTCCTTTTTGTCTTAATGTAGTCACATCTGGAAATTAATCGTAGGAGTGTATTAATTCTTTCCTTCCAACAAGCCTTTAATTGCTTCATTTATATTGGGAAAACATATTTTCTTCTTTTATTTGGGATTCATTCATATCTGACACTTTCATAATAAATGTAGTTAAAGCTTCATTGCAGAACATCTCATAATTCTCTAAGTCATTTTGAAAATATTAACAGAGAGAATTGATTCTAACAAACAATTTGGCTGAAGGCATAGCCACTTCCAATATTGTAAAAAAATATGTTAATTATTTTATTGGCTACTTATTGTCAGATTCCAATTAACAAATTTTAAGCTTCTCTAATCCTTGAACTATGTTTTGGCATGTCTTCTCAAATGTAACTTGACTCAATGATAGATATTGGTTCATCGAACAATGGCTTAGGTAACAAAGCCACTTCCAATTCTTTTATTATTTTCCTTAATACTAAATTTTTTGTTTATTGCTCGGAAATTAAATAAGACAATGCATATCTAGTTTCTTGATGGAATTCAAATGATTTGGATGGTTTTATTCCTTTGAAACTAACTTTTGAGTTTAAATTATGAACCACTTGCATATTTTTCAAGTTTATTTGATCAAAATGTATTTTCTTGGAATTATTGTCATATGCTACAGAATCCAATGTAATTGATTCAATGTCAAAATTATTAGGCTCTTCCCGACCTAATTATTCAACAATAGATTGGCTTTTAAGATCTTGCTTTTCAACCTAGTTTAGTACTTTCGGTATTTCATTGAGATCAACAATTTCCATCACTTGAATATTCACTTCCTTAGGTACATCCCCGATATTCCGTTTTGTGTTACTTCTCTCTCTTTGAACTTTAGCAACAATAGTATTTTCCAAATTGAGTTTGGGTGGTTTCCATTGTTATAAAATGATAAAGTGACAACTTATTATATCTTATTTTCTTAACCTTGATATTTGCTTGTTAATATTAGTTATATTCTGTAAGTTCTTTAGTTAGATTTGTCCATCAAACAATATCAAGAAAACCACAACAACAAAAGAGCACACAGACATAGGCTTTGAGCTAGGGAAAAAACCCTTGAAGGAGAAAAATCAGAAACTCTTTTCTTCTTAGAATCTACTTCAAATAAGATATAAAGACCCAATCCCTAGACCAAGTCCTTATCCCAGTACCAAGTCAACCCTACCTCAATTCCTTCTCGAATCTCCGCGAAAATTCTACACACTTCAGCTTTGACATGCCAGCTACAACATTGCTACTCAACTTGCAACTCCAACCCAAGTTCTTCGTCCTTGTAGCTTCTTGGAAACCCTAATAAAACCTTATATTGATACCTACCTAGAGAAATATAGTTGTCCCATGGTCAACGAGGCCAAGACAAGGGTTTTCCTTCTTTCAACTACAAATTTTGCTCTTTCGTCCTCCTGTAATTCAAACCTACAATTTTGGTTTATTTTTGCAACCCATAAACCCTGGAATTTTGCACGTGTGAGAGAGATAGAGCCCCAAAAAAAAATATTGGCCTCCCAAATTCTTTCAGACCTCCACTCTCCTTTTTTGCTCCTTCCTAGCTCTAGATCGAACTATTTCTTGATGATCGAACTTGTGAGTGAGTGTGTCTCCAAGTGAAGTTGAACTGCTCTTTATATAGCCTTCTTAAGGGGTTGAATTCCCTCCTTTAGTCTAACTTGAGGATCCTAGGGCTGACTTGTGCTTTAGGAGATTCCCAAACTTTCTAGACTAAAAAATAATTATTTTTACCATTAAAAATTACTCGAAGGGTCTTGTAAAAATGATGTTGGCTCCATTGAATCATGACAATAAATCCCAATACTTAACAAACCCTAGAAGCACAAAGAACATGCTTCTACCTATAAGACCATCAATAATGAAAATGAAACCCATGATCTAGTAATAATAATTTTTCTTTCCTCTTTTTTTTTTGTCTACATAATATAGATATTGAAATGAGTACAACAATTATGAAGATTGAAACTAGCTACATTTCTCAACACTCCCTCATAACTAGGGAGGTATTCGTAATTGTACAACAAGTAAAACATCATATCTTAAGATGAAGAGTTCTCAAGAAGAGTCAAATTGATAAACCATACTGTAAGCATCATCATTATGACCAACATTGTCCTTGATGCCTGACTGGACAAGTTTTTATTTAATTCAAGAGAATTATGCTTAGAGGATTTATGTGTGATACCGCACTACCTCTCTAAGGTACATACCCCATCCGGATGTCCACAAGGTATGTCCTTTTAGGACTATTCTTATCTTGGATCTCCATACCTGAGTCCTTAAAGAATATCGATCCTCTTCGACCACTCTTCTCTTGGATTATTGTCTTATCCTCAAAGAGTCTCGGTCCTCATTCCTTTCTTAGAAGTTTTATCCTTAAGGAAACCACATATGGTTATCCAATCCTCCGAAATTCTCTCTTTGTCACCTTAAGAGAATAATTCTCATGTCGTATCACACCCCTCTCAAAATGAGAGGACATCACTATTCTCCTTAATATTGAGAATAGATCCCTACTCCTTTATTCACGAAGACTCCTTTTTCTCCTTCTCAAACTAGAGGATGTTCCTTCCTTCCAATAATGGAAGATAACATCAAAATCCTTTTAGCTTGTCTTCACCATAGCTACATGGTTGCCTCTTTTATTCGCATCTCTTGCACTAAGCCTTCTCCTTTTCGAGGTATCATGGAACCGTCTCCACTCTTTGTTCTTGTGACATGATCTAGGTCATGTTTCGTGCTCATCATTTTCCATCTTTGACATGAAGGAATTGTATTGAGCCTTCCCAAATGTCTATCTAATCATGGATTCCTCATGAAAGTGATCTCTCTTAACCTTCCGGTTATCTTCTCACATTGTTTCCTTCCATGATGAACATATCCTGAATTCATAGTTTCCAGGTGAAAGCTATTGAGCTTTCCTCAATACATACAATTGAATTGATCTCAATTGTCATCATGTATTCTTGCACCATTCTTCCAGGTAGCAAAATAAGATTTTAAACAGATAAAAAAACCAAAAGGAAATAAACTTACCACACGATGACGACCTTCTCGTTCCATCAACATCCTCATCTACAATCTCTAATTGATCTTTCCTTCTTGCATCAGAGTGCCCAATGATTGAACTTGTTTACCAAGTTAGAAATTTTCTCCTGAAGATTATGCTAGATTTTAATCAATATAAAATACATATTTTAGAGAAATTCATAATCTTTTATACATTCTTAAGTAAGTCAAGTTCTATTATTTCACAAGATTTTCATACACATGAATCTTATCCAAATTCAACATTATTTCTTATGCTTTTAACCAATCATCTAGCTATCCATATATTTTCCACAAAGTTTGTATCTTGACCCATTGTAATCCTTCATCCTTCTTTACCAACATGTTACCAAATTTCATAGAATACATATTATTTCTGTCATGATTCCTTTCCCAAGGAATTTCCAAGATGATGGTCCTTTTTGAATCATAATCAAGATTAAAACCTGTAACATAATGTTAGATAATATCCATATGACCATCATGAAAAATTGTCAACATTCTATCCTAGATGATCTCTACTAAGCAACATAGTCATATAAATTCCAAACATGCTAATATCACATGCTTTTATCCTATGATGCTTATGCAAAACATATCATCAAAAGAAAAACATTCATAGTGAACCTTGAAGTTAGTGAACCTTATTTAGTAATAAATATCCTTCACTTCTTCCTTCTTTTCCTTCTTCTCAGGTTCTCCCGCTGATTCGGCTACATGAGCTTCACTTCTATCCTTTATCTTATTGTTTTGCTTGTTTAGACAACCCCTCTTAAAGTTTCCAAATTTTTTGCATCCAAAACATTGCACCTTAGACATATATTTCTTCTTGGACTTGCCAAACTTTATTTTCTTCATCTTCTTGACTCGAGCTAGGAATGCTTGAGATTTCTCATATGATCTAGTGTCATATTTGACCTTGATCCTTGATTATTTTAGTATGCATTGTGCCCACAACTATTTAAAGGGAGTTGAGTCCTTCTTGGAGTATACACTTGTTGCAAAGTTGCTCCATTATGGTGGAAATGCTTTCGAAATACATACAGTTACTTCATAATCAGTGATTGGTTCTACAAGTCCTTGCAAATGGTCTCTTAGCTGAGAGACTCTCATAAGGAAGGATGCCATATCCTCATCCTTTTATTTATTCATTCTATATAGCTTGTTTTGTAATGACATATTTTGACCTGTTGTACTTACAGAGTACAAGTTCACTAGCTTGTTGTACATGGCCTTGGAAGTCTTTAGGTTTTCACAAATGGAATAAGAGAATCCTTGAATGATTCCAATATGGTCCTTTGAGATATTTGTACCTTGGTAGTTCTTGTGTCTTATATTTTTCTGGTTTAGTAATTTATTGGTAACATATCCCATTACATCTTGTTCCGTGAGTATCAAGTCAATCATCTTCTTCCATGCCATATAGTTTACTGCTCCTATGAGATTATTTCTCAACTTGCAGAAAAAACTTACATGACTTAAATATTAAACCATTATGAGATAATGTGATACTTGAATAATATCTCCAACCTTATTGATGTATTAAATACCTTTAGAGATTAATTGATAATTCTCTTGCAAGATGTTCCCTAGGATTCCTCCACTAACAACTTCCAAGATTGATGCCTTGCAAATAGACTTCCCTTTTGTGAGATCAATATCCTCCTTGCGAGATGGATGTAGTTTTAATATTATTCAATGTAGAAACCCTAGATCAGAAGGGTCTTCTATCAATGAAACTTTAAGACAAAATATTATTCTTTTAAGCCTTGAGAGCTTCTGATCCCTTTATAATCAATTCGTTCCAATGTCCTTTAAGCTGCCTTCCTTGCTCACCTTAGCTCTGATACTGTGTTAGAAAATGATAAAGTGGCAGATTATTATATATTGTTTTCTTAACATTGATACTTGATTATGAATCTTAGGTATCTTCTTTAAGTTCTTTAGTTGAATTTGTTCATCAAACAATATCAGGAAAACCGCAACAACAAAAGAGGACACAGATATAGGCTCTTAGTTAGTGCAAAATCACTCCAAGGGGAAAACCTGGAAACTCTTCTCTTCTTATAATATGCTTCAAATAAGATACAAAGACCCAATCCATATACTAAGTCATTCTCCCAGTACCAAGTCAACCCTACCCGAAGTCCTTCTTGAATCTGCGCCAAAATATTACACACTGCAACTTCGACCTGCCAATTATAGCACTGTTACTCGACTTGCAACTTTGACCCACCTTCTTCTTTCTTGTAGCTTCTTGGAAACCCTGATATAACCTTCTCCTGATACCTACTTAGTGCAAGTTATATCTCCCAAGGTCAACAAGGCCAAGACAAGGGTTTTCCCTCTTCCAGCTACGGATTCTGCACTTTCATCCTCTTGCAACTCAAGCCTAAAATTTCGTCTTGTTTCTGCAACCTAGAAACCCTATAATTTCATACATGTGAGAGAGATAGAGCCCAAAGACAAGATATTTCAGCCTCCCAACTTCTTCCATACCTTCACTCCCCTTTTCTTCTCCTTCCCATCTACAGATCAAACTTGTGAGTGTCTGTGTCTCCAAATGAAGTCGAAATGATCTTTATATAGACTTCTCAAGGGGTCAAATCCCCTCATTTAGGTCGACTTAAGGGTCCTAGGGATGAATTATACTCTTGGAGATTCCCTGACTTTCTAGACTAAAAAATAATTCCTTTTACAACTACAAATTACCCGGAAGCATCTTATAAACATGATGTTGAGTCCATTGACTCATGGAAATAAACCCTAAGACCTAACAAACCATAGAAGCACGAAGAAAATGCTTTTACCTAGAATACCATCAATAATGAGCATGAAACATGTTGTTTAATAATTACAATTTTTCTTTCTTATTTTCTTGTTTGTTACATAGGATACATATTGAAATGAGTAAAATAATTATGAAGACCGAAACTAGTTACATTTATCAACATTCATCACCACTATTTCCCCTTGGTTCTTTTCTTGCAAATTGAATTCTAGACGTGGAAGTACTCTTTTGGGATTGTTTTGGGTTAGAGACAAGACTTGCAATAAAATTTCCATGTTGTTTATGCTACTTATTGGTATCATGTAAGGCACTGTTATCCTTATGGAAAAATTAAGAGGCGTCACTTAAAACCTGATTGTATCATCCACCTTCCACATGTCTTGGTCAAAAGAGAACATCGTATCCAACATAATAAGACGAGTAAGAAAAATAGTTTCAAGGTAAAAACCATCAACTTCTTCTAATTAATTCATTTTAAAGTCTCCAAATAAGTAACATAGTTATTAATGTTGGAAACACTTTTGATACTAAAGCTTCCAAGCCTAAAAGGAAAATATTTTAATTGTTTTTTTTTTTCCATTAAATAAATGTGTACAAATCCTATATTTTTGACACACTTACACAAGGAAATTTTTATCACAATCATAAATTGGAAGCAATAGGGGATTCCTTTCAAGTTCGAACAACCAAATAAATGATAATTATTCATCTACTTGAAAAATTCCCTCCTTTCTATAAATACCAGGGCTTTAGAGGAGCATTTGTTTGTTGAAGGACCAACCAACATTTCCCTACATTCTATAAGGAAAACAATCTATATTTGATAGAAATGGAACTGACTTTTATTCTTCCAAATCTATGGGTAATAGAAGTGTACTTAATCAAAGTCAAACTTTGAGTATTGTGACATAGGTAGGTCTTTCAAGGCATTGTGATAAAGGATAATATGAACAAGGTATGAGTCCATATAAAAGTGTTTTGTTTGGATGATATTCCCAAGTTGGTAAGAAATTTTAGTAGAAATTGTCCGAGCCTAGTCGAAAATGGCTTCCTCATGGATAGAGTAATATAGAACATAAATAAATTATCTAAGAAAAAAATTGGAGGACTCTTGACTAAGAATAATTACGAATAACTAAGAAAATTATTTATATGGAATAATTAACATGCATACCTCAATTCTAATGGCTTTAAATAGTTCTTTAGTAGGAATTGCTAAGGATTTCTCAAGAAGTCCTTTTCCTCCATTGTAATTACTGATAAAGGCATCAACCTCTACAACCTTCAAGACTTGGTTGGCCTTGGGAAGCCAAATCATATTCTTAAATAAATTGGGATTTAGGGGAATGGGATTTCTACTGGATTCCTTAAGTTATATATTTCTCTTTCTACTATCAAATTTATCAACACACTAGGAAACCAACTCTAAGAATTCAAACACTTCAAACATGCATTGAATGTGTATTATGCCTAAGGTTTGTGCCTTGTTATTATTCTTTTCTTATGAATTGAGTCCTGCATACCACTGGTAAGAAACCTACCACTATAAATCACAGCCTTGTCACACGAGTGTCTTAATAATATGTCCATAAAAACCTATCTTGTTCTATTCAACATCTTTTGCTTGATACTATTAGCAATGTTCACAAGAAAATGTACTAAAATCCTTTAAGTTGAGAACTTTGGTGGTATTAAGTATCTTATTAATCTCATTTGTGTGAGTGAGTGCAAGTAAAGGTGGTTAATAAATAAAAATCATTACTTTAATTTGAAAGGATAGTCATATTTCAGTGAAAAACACACCTCGTTCATTACAACAGGGATTTCTAGTTGTACGAAGTATGTGTTGGTTGTGAAATTTAATACATCTAAAAAAAGGTAGTGGTAATTTAATGAATGCATGATATGGGATGTAAGACGTGGGTGTGGGATAATGCCAGGAAAGGTCTCTTGCATCACATACAAAAGGAACAATTAACTACAAAAATGGTTAAGTATGGAGCTTTGTGGCGTGCTTTGAGTTATGTGGGAGAAGGTTATGCAGGATTCATAATGCATGGAAGTGAGTGAGAAAAAGGTATCTCACAACTCACATAGAAGTAAAATCTCTAAGTGTAAAAAGAAGGTGCAATTTGTATGTTGTTCAAATGTAGGCTCAAATTTTAGAATGTGGGATGCGGGTGCGAGAGAACTCAAAGGAAAAGAGAAACCTCAACTTGCATACACCAAATACGTCTAAGTGTCACAAATGTTTCAGGTTGTGAACTATGTGGAAACAACTGGGTAAAATTTTTTTCTCACAACTTGTATATGCTAGAAAATACAAGTGTCGAGAAACAAAGATTGTTAGTTATAACATATATACATAATACTATTTATCATCAAATTTTGGTCAACATTTGGCTCCAACTGTGGGATAGTAGCCCCATGTGGGTTGTTAAGAATCCATAAGGTCTTGTTCATTGGAAATGGAGTCAAGGAGAAAAACAAATGATTATAGAAAAATAAAATATGTGTTTCTCTTCTAATTAAAGGATTTAATAGTATGTTGTCTAGAGTAGAGTAACCCCTTCTTAATCTTCAATCCTAGTAGTGATTGATAAGGAATTAAATTCTAAATGGATTGGAAAATTTGCATATTTTCCATATACTAAATTATAGGGTGATTGGCCTAAGCTTATTTTGGATTAATTATGTTTTCCCAAAGAGCATCCAATTATTTCTTGTGCCAATTCCTGTATTTTTTAGAAATTAATATTTTTCAAAATTTGAAATAACGATTTATTGGTTGATTTAGTTAGAATGTTCCCTAACAAGTAATAATTATATGATTGTCCGATCAATATACCATAGTATTCATAGAAATTTATCAAATCATTTTCAATTATGAATTTATTCGGGATACCAAATTGAGAAAACATATTTTCTTTTAAAAATTGTATTAATTATTTTAAATTACAGGCCTTTAGTGTTATTGTTTCAAGAAATTTTGTGAAATAAACACGTAGCAATTAAGATATATGAATAATATTTACTAGATTTTTGATTTCCGAACTAATGACATCCAATCCCGATTGTAAGAATGGAAATTCTAAAGAAATGTGTTTGAATTGCATAACTCTTCTCTTTATTTTCCCTGAGAATTTCTGGCAGGGAACACATCTTCTAATAATCACATAATAATATTTAAATGATATCAACCAATAATAGTCTTGGATCAGGGTGTCCAGGTGATAGAAGGACACATTAAATTCCCTCATGATTATAATGATAAAAGCATTTAAACCGTGATAATGGCGGTGACTTTGGTTTGCCCTCTCAGCTTCCCAAAATCCAAGAGATGGTGGTGGTGGCATGCCTTCATCGCCTCAACATTTATGGTATTACCAGGATAATTACACTCATCCATCTTATTGTTGTAATTTTCTTCCGAAGATAATGTTAAGAATGATTTAGGGGTTGGAGACAAAAGGTAGAGGTATTTGCTGCATAAGGTTGGAGGAGTAGGCAGTAGAGAGTTAGAGCTATTGGTAGCAACAACCATGGCTATGGTGAGAGAGCATGGTAGACCTCGAAGAGGAAGAAGGGGCAGAGGTAGATTTCATCTCCCTCCTTGGCATGGAAAATGAACATATTTTTTCGATGAAAACATCCCCCAACAATATAGGTACTTAGTTGCAAATTCAGAGGCACAAGAGCTGGGAAACATCAGATAACTTGTGTGCACTTCACAATTTTTTACGTCACCACCTCAAAGATGAGGAAGAAGCTACTATGGTGATCAAGGTTTTTGTTTCAGATCTTGAATTTCACCTGAGTCATGCCCGGGTAGTGTTGTGAATTATTTTTGGTGTTTTAGGTCTTCAATTTTTGAATCATTCCTCACCTAAGAAGATATCTTCTCAAAACCCCTTTCATTCTTCCTCAGAATATACCAGACCCGGAAGGGAGAATCCACGTAACATTGAGGGCCAATCCTCATCTAGGCCTCAGTAGAAGTGCAACACAATGGAGGACATTCCTGTGGATACTGATATGTTTGGTATCAAAGGAGAACAAGATGGAGGCCATGATGGCATAGTTCATCCTCCTTAAAAAATGCACCATTCGCCAACTTGACGCCATTCGCCAGTTGGGTACCCTTTTCTAGTTGATTACCCTCTGCCTGATGAAAATGACTACTGCAGACCAATTCCAATGGAATGGGAAGATCCACTCGAGCTGAAGCATGGTGAGGAGAACCACGACACATAGCATTTACATTACTCAAACTACCATGGTGACTCAAATTATTTTGAGGTTATTGTCATTCCGTTCTTTCCATTTTCCTTTTTGATGTTCTAAACTATCCAATAGGTAATTTGGTTTCCGTCACAAGGGAAAATGGTCCTACCTGTAACATTTTTGTGACAATAAAACTATTTTTATTCTGGATTATCTTGTAACATGCTATCTAAGGCCCTCCATGCATGTAAACTCTGTACATTTTCTATAATACAAAGACTGCAAACTTACAAAAAAAATCAATCGATAATAACCAGCTCTCATAGCTCTATGAGCAGTTAATAGAGGAGCAAAGTGTCCACCATAAAATATCTCATGTAATTCATGAAGAATTTGTTGAGATATTGAAGGATTCAAACATCTTGGTAACATGCCATCAAAATTTCTTTTAAATCAAAACTCTAGAGATCAATCCATAACGTTGCTTTTCATTTTCAGTGCCCTTCTTTCCTTTGAAGTGATTCCCACTGGAAATTGTCGATATTTTGAATAAAAGATAATATCCTTATACTAATCACACCTTGCAATGGTAAGGTATTCTTCAACATTTGTAGGAGAAATATTTATAGCATTAACACCCATAATCAATTTAGATAAATTTTGTCACTTTACTTCATTCAAGGGTTTTATTTCAGTATCATACTTATACAAATTTTCCAACCAATTTGACCATCTTCCCTCTATAAATTTTCTGTTAATCATGGTATTGATAGGAGGATGTGGTACATAAGCAATGAGATGTGATAAAATAATGTAGGTTGTAAAGTGGGCAACGACTTTTAATAAAGTAAAGGATTGTTTTTCTAAATCTAAATATTTCAGCTCATTGTCATGCAATGTTTTGATCATGAATGAAATAGGAATATCTTCTTCCTTCTTATTCTTGGAGTAAGTATGGAGGCAATAATTTCTTCCAAAGAAAATGAGTAGACTATGAAATATTGCTCAAATTTTGGACTTCCTAGTACTGGGGTGGTTGTAATTACTTATTTTATATTTGTGAAATCCATTTGCATTTTTGGTGTCCATTTACAGGTTTTATCTTTCATTAGCAACTTTTTTAGGGGATTTACTATTAAATCATAGTCTAGGATAAACCTTTGAACATAAAATATCTTCCCAAAGAATGATCGCACCCCCTTTTGAGAAGTTGGTGGTTGTAAATCATTTACGGATTTAATCTTATTTGGGTCAATATAAATCCATTCTTTGCTCATAATGTGGCCCAAAATTTTTCCTTCTGGTACCATGAACAAACATTTCCTTTCATTAAGAGTTATGCCATACAATCTACAATTCTAAAATACTTGTCGTATATTTTTGATATGGTCTTCTCTAAGTTTTGAGTGGAAAGTAAGATCATCATGGTAGTCTACCATAAAATCACCTTCATGTCCTTAAATGCACGATCCATGGATATTTGGAATGTAGCTCCAACATTATTCAACCCAAAGATCATCCTTGCATATGTGAATGTTCCCAATGTTGTTACGAAATTATTCTTGTGTCTATTGTCTTTCACAACTAGCACCAGATTATATCCTAGGAATCCATCTGGCATTAACATTAATGCATAACCTGTGACCTATTGGAAAAGAAATTCCATGTTCACGAGTGGATAATTGTCTTTCATAGATGCTTTATTAAGATCTCAAAAAACAACACATATATGGATTTTGGCATTCTTTTTTCTTACTACCATGAAATTAGAAATCCTTTCAGAATATCTTACTAGAAAAATGATACCAACCTTTTTCATGTTTTCATCTTCCAGTTTGACAAGTGGTTTTAGCTTTGGATTTATGATTATTGTTTTTTGCCTAAATGGATTTGTACCTTCCTTGAGTGGTATCACATGCTAAAAAATAGACTTATCATATTTTTTAAAATAATAATAAATCCATGCAAAAACATCTTGAAATTGTATCAATAAATCAAGATATTGTTGATTTATTATTTGGTATAGTTTATTTCCTAGATTTAGACATTTAGGGATTTCTAATGTACCTAGTATTGATTTTTGAGTTTCTTGAACATTTTTTTAAAAGAAATTCCTCTTTTAGGTTTTTTTATTCTTGATTGATCATTTCTTATAAATAAGTTTTCTAAACTTATAAAGTTCTTTGGGCTAGGTGACTTATTTATGTCTTTAATTAAGCATGGATATTTATTGTTCACACCTTCTTGGAAACCTTGAGTCTCTTATGGTTCTAATAACATTTCTTATACTTCAGAGACAAATCCCTTGACATGTTCATCATTTTCGAATACTTTCCAATAATCCTTCTTATCAGGTATCAATTGTTGATAAGTTCTCTAAAAAAAAAAAGATATTGGGTTATGTGATCTTGTGTATTGGAAAGAGAAGACATTGATGCTAATAAATCGACCATTTGATTCTATTCTTGTGGTATACGATTATATTAAAAGAGTTGAAATCTTGAAGATTCCCAAACCATTGTAGCATAACACTTTAATAATTATTTCTTAATCGTGTACTCCTTTATTTGATATATATTTAGTTTAAAATCCCCTTTTACAACTAAATATTTTATATGCATTTGAATGTCAAGAATTAGCCCTTGAGTTAATGACACATATTTCGCTTTATTATTTGTACAAGGAAAATCTAGTTTGAAAGTTTATAGATAAACACAAGAGTTTGGGATTTCAAATACTTCCAATTCCAAAACTTGAACAAGCACCATCAAGTGAAATTCTCTAAAATCCTTAGAAAATATATGGTTCATATATTTAGTTTGTTCAATATTGAGCACAACATAGTTTCCTATTCGTGAATATATGCAACTATGAATTGCTTCCAATCCATTCTTCTCAATGGAAACAAGTTTCCTTCATCCCATTGGAATTCTTACAAGCATTACATTTATGTTTAGTGACAGCATACAACTTCCATCCTTCATGATGTAGCCTCAAATCATATAACATGAGTCACCACCAAGAACAACTCCTTAGGTAGTTCGAAGATATATAACTATTATAGTGAATAATATAGTAATGTGTGGTTCCAAACTTATCCATGCACCAAAGTCCTTAATTTCAGCATAAGCAGGGGATTTTATTAAATCAATAGCATAAATAATTTCTCTAGCTTTATAATATCTAATGCATTCCAACCGCAAAGATTGTAGAAATTACGATGTAGATTTGCAATTGATCAGAAAACCTACTCTATTGTTATACGAAATTCAATTCATAATTTAGACCAAAAATATTAGACATGCAATAAGAAATCACACACATGGAAATAGTATTTTTCCTGGGGAAATCAATCTGCTAAAAACCCCAATACCTGCTTCCATTAATCTGATGAATAGAAATGTATTACAATTTTTTTGCTGAACTAAGCACAATTTACAAGTGCATAACCTATATCTTTGCTCACTTAGAAGATTTGACCCATAAGTAGTCCATTTCTGCCTCTTCTTGACCTCCTATTTCCTTGTGTTGTTCCTTGAGAAACTATGCCCCTATTATTTAGGAATTTCTCCAAAATGGATTATGCAATTCCTTAGGCTGATCATCCGACTACATGCAACACATGTATACTTAAGCCTAGTCTACAAATAATGCTACTCTGCCTTAGAATCTCCACCAAGCTCAAGGAACTTAAATTATATACATGTACTAGATGTTTTGTATTGATTGATTAATTAATTGGATGATCATTGAGTTTGACTAAAGTTCCACTGCACAACTGACCCTCCACTATTTCTTTCAATAGTTAGATCTAGTTTAACTGAAAACAACCTTAGATAACTGACCTTGATTGCTACAAATTAGCAATCACACATACTTAACTAAACTCTAACTCCTCCAACTTGAATTTATTGCGTAAACTAGGTGACACAAGCCATGTCACACAAGTTAACTACATCCAAGTTGTCTGCTGATGTGGAAATTCAAATTTTCTCAATTTAATCAAGGCAAAATAAAATTGAGAATTTCTTGCTACAATTTTCAACACTCCCTCTCAACAAGAAAGGGATTATAAACCACCCCTATCCTGCACCCGCGTAACTCAAACTTCCCTCTTGACAAGGCCTTTCTCAAAATGTCAGCATCTTATTCCTCTGTCAGAGTGTACTGTAATACCATTATTCACCTTTGCACACAGTCCTATAAATGGTGATACCATATATCTATATGCTTGGATCGATCGTGAAAAACATGATTCTCAAAGAGCTTAATGCAACTCTGACTATCACAATAGATCACAATTGGATACATCATCTGACCAAAAAATCCAACAAGTATCTTTCTCATCCATATTGCCTCACATGATGCTTGACTTGCAACCATGTATTTTGCTTCTGTCAAGCTGAGCGCCACATATATTTCCTTCCTACTGTACTAGGAAATCGCTGCGAACCCAAAGTTGAAAATTTCACATAATTTAGTCTTTCGGTATGATGGACTCCCCGCCCAATATGCATCTGTGAAGCCACACAACTTCACTCCCTCTATCCATATGTACCTGTTGAGGCCTCGAAATTCTGTTGCCACAACATGGGGGAAAACCACCCAGTCCGGATGGTGTGGTGGCTCCGACTGGGTATGAAGGGACCGGTTTCCCAATAAGGATGATTTTGGGGTGTGTTTTGTTTATATAACATGAAATGGGAGATGATTTTAATCTATCATATGCATTTATCTAACACTTATCTATTCTATTATATACCCGACGTGTTTCTTCCTTTATGCTATCTTAAAATATATCCTCCAACTATTAGTAATGAAATTTTTTTAACAGTTGAAAGAGATGAAAATTATGTAAAGATGATTCTTTTAACAAAATAGTTTGATTAAAAGAATTGTGAAAAGTATATCGCATTAATATGTGTGATTATATATCCAATAAGAAATCATAGACAAATATTAGTACATAAGTGCATTTAACATTCATTTATGATAAGAGTTCAAATATATAATGCAAGAAAAAGATAACTGTCAATCTAGCAAGAAAAAATTAATATAAATGAATAGAAGTACCATATATACGAATTCCTACTCATGTAAACTGACAGTAGATTTTCTGCTCCTCTTTGCTTTCAAGAAATTTAAAGAGTACAATAGTGCAGCATCAGATAAACAACTTCAAATGTCAAAAGATAACAGACTGTGTTCCATTAATCCATCAAAGCATTAAAAAACTTACAAAAGTGCATTCTTTGCAAATATTTTTGACAAATTTCTGGACCCTTCTCTAAATGCATGAGAAGGGTTTAAATACTAAACTAAATATTTTTAAAAATAGATTATTACATAAAAATAGAGGAGGTTTCAAACAACCATCCTCGTAAGACAAACTTCAACTACAATCTAGGAAATAAAGTAACAATATAACTATGAACGTTGATCTTCCTTTTGGATTTGATCCCGAAGTTGACAAATATCTAGCATGGGTTTGAGTTGAACTCACTGTGAAATTCTCGATCAAACCTGGCCCTTGAATACTACATTTGAAAGTACTGGCTACAACCTTTTTGTTGAATCGGTTAATGACTGCAGGGTTTAGTACTGATGATAAGGTTTAATCAGAAAATTCCAAGAATTGTCTTGATCAAACTCATTTAATTTTTTGATCATTTCTTCCTGTATTTCTGTTCTTTGTTTCCACTGTGCTTCTAATGGCTTGATTTCTGAGAGCACTTCAGATGTGGACTCGTTGATAAGCTCAGCTTTCAAAATCTGTTCACATACAGATTCAATAATTCCTTTGTTAACTTTGATGCTTTTTCTACTGCTTTGTCTGCTTGTCTTAGTTGTGCTTCCCAAACTTTAAATAAGATTTCCTTGTGAAATTTATCTACATGGAGTAGATCAACTTCCTTTCCTGAGTATGATGATTTCCATTAAATTTATTAATTGATTTTCTTCTCAATTTTCTCACACTCAAGTTGCTGGATAGCCTCTTGTTGGATTAGGTTTTCACTTGAATCATAATAAGAGCTAGTAATAGAAGTTTGTTGGAAAAATACTTCTTGTTGCTGCTTTAGCTTAGCATTCACTTCCAACACTTATTTTTTGAATTGCTCTACCTGTGGCTGGCTTTTTATTTTGTTCATTGCTGCTTCCAGTTGTCCTTGCTTTTATGTAAGTTGCAATTGATGCTGTAAAGTTAACCTTTAAAAATCCATTTGAAATTAAGACATTTTTAATTCTATTTGCCTACTGGAGTTAGAATTTTCTTGCTCTAAAAATCTTTCTAAATCTTGTATTTCATCTTCTCTATGCTTCAGTAACAATTGAACTTCAATGGCCTTATCAATAGTGGAAATAGAATATGCCCCTGCAAACTATGATATCTTAGTTAAATGTTCAGTAGGATCAGATAGAGGATCCTTCCATAAAACATTAACATATTCATTTGTAAGATTTGAGATTGTATCATCAATTATTCTCATTTTTCTTCTCTTGACTACAGCCTTATGATTAGGACTGTAGAAGACATCCAGTGAAGGAATTTCCTCAATTTGTAAAACTATCTGCTCTGTGAGGTAGGCCAAAATGATCTCTCGATCATGAGTTTGAGGAACTTGTTGTAGTGGAGTGGCAGTAGTTTGATCAGTATCAGGATTTGGTTGGGATGTTTGCAGTGCCTTAGAAAAATTATCCCATTCATTCTTCAAATCCTTTGGCTGAGATTTTTCTGCCTGATCAGATGTATTTTGGTTGTGCTAAATTTCTTGGGAAGAGGATTCGGTTCCATTAATTCCTCCTTTCTCTTGCATTTCAATCTCTTTGATTACTTTATCAATTACCTTTTCTGGGCTCTCATTTCTGTTTTCGGATTCGTTATCAGAATGATCCAAATTCTGAGAATTGTGTTCTAATTGCCCTGACTCATTTTCAAACATGTCTTTATCTTCATTATCTAAGATAATACTCAGAGTTGGTCTGTCAACATCTTCGATAATCAATAATTCTAAAGGAATCCTTTCCAGTCTCTTGTTTATGTATGCTTGGAAGGCTTCCAGTTCATCTTGCTTGAGTTGACTGGATGCAATTTTAAGTACATATGTAAACTTCTCAATGCCTTGGAAGAAATCATCCAATCTATTAATCTCTTTCAGAAAAGGCTTCAACTTGAGCTATGTGGTGAAATTATTAATCACATCATTGGGGTCATATGGCCGCTTTGGCATTATAGCCAAATTCAATAAATTAACATTTGAAACTTCCTTGAAGGTATGATCAATATCAAAAAGTGCAAAATTAGCGCACTACAGAGGGAAATTAGGCCAATTGGCCTTCTTAGCATCTTTGATTTGCTTTGAAATACCATTTACCACAAGTTGGTAAGAAATATCTCTAGCAAGTAGTTTGTTAGGACCATAATATGGTAGGACGTGGGGAGAAGCATAACTTCCGAAAACTTTGACATAGGTGAAACTTTCTTTGACAAACCATTTGGAGACAGGCAAAATGTCTGCACTAGCTTATTTGGAAATCCTAGGGGATTTCTCATTAAATATAATTTGGTGTATATGCAGAATGAATCTATGGCAAATTTTGTAAAAATGAAAATAAAAATATGACTCCCAAAGGGCTCTGTGGTAAATTTGGATTGGATTGGGGTCTTGGGCCGTCCACTTCCATCCCATGGTTAGAAAACTCGAACAAAAGAAAATAGCATCCATGACATAGGCACTCATGTAAAAGGGGGGTATTACCCTAGAGGAAACACTTCTTTTACTTTTATAATCCATGATACTTCTGGGCAAATTATCAAACATGATATTTTCCAAATTCGGAATTAAAGAATTAGTGATTGCGTCAATTAATGGGACCCAATCTACAGAAAACCTAGTAGTATCAAGATTTGCAAAAAATCTACACAACATACAGGCAACATAGCAATAAGGGGAAGGAATTTGTGTACATACCAAGTTTGTCCCATTTCAACTTGCCTTGTTCATCCTTCCATTCCTTTATAACTTTCATCAGTTATGGATGTTTGTTTGTAAATCTCTTGACACGAGCTCTGTTATAGTTCTGCTTCGGGACGGGTAAGTGGTACATTGTCCTCAAATATTATGCCTAGAATGAACTGATATTCTTGCCCTTTGAATCCTTAAATTTCCTATATTATATGTTCAAGTGGTTAATTTCCCACTTAACCATATCTGTATAAGGGAGGATCTTTGGCCTTGTTTCTACTTTATTAATGAATGAGCATGCAATATCGAAATAGGTCGTGTCTGAAGAAAGTGACGCTCCTGCTGTAATAACTTTGGTTATTACCCTTGGCTGTTCATTCTCGAAGAATTGATACATGGCCTCCCACGAGGAACTGCCGCAATCCTTATTACAGGTGGTATTTGAGAATAAGTTAGAAATATCTGAATCTTCAGTAGATGATTCTTAGGCAATTTCCTTACCTTTCTTGTTCATCACTGTTATCCTTGCTTCATCAAGTGGTTTCCTGAATTCAAGCGAATAGAGCAAAATTTAGACATGGAGAGACAGATAGAATTAAAACTGATATTATCAAAACATCCAACATTTAATTATTTAATACACACTCGAGGTAGATATCAATCTTTCAAATCTCACTCCCATTAAATGTCGTTAATCACCTATAATTATTCCATAAAATCTCTTACACACCTTACGTGAAATGTCTATTGATCAATTTAAGACGTTAGATATTATATCTAGTTGATTAGATATGATTTATTTCACACACTTGAGAAACAACTATCAATATCTCTTTTTTTTCCCAGGAAAAAATTCGTAATTTTTCATTAATATAGAAAAATTACATGTTACATTTTACATATAATAACCATCATAGATCATAGTTCTGTATCCTCTCCAAGGAGGCAGGCAGTTTGCAAGTATCAGTGTTGGTAGTTCTAAACTAATCACTACTATGTACAGAAGAAAAAAATAAAAGAAAAAGGTAGCAGCCGATATTAAATAGAGCTGATAATAACATCAATGTAATATAGTCGACAAAAAACATGTGCCCGTCAAAATGCAGTCAAGGAGTGACTGCTCTCATATCTTGGAAATCATTAATGAATGATCTGTCAAAATATCGATAAACCTGTTCCCCATCATGTTCAGTGATGAATCATCTACCCTAATCTAGCTCCGCTGCTTCTTTGGAAAGCTTGTCTGCCACTTGGTTCCTCTGCATGTAAATGTGAGTGACAGATATAGTGTAAAAATAAGTTTTCAGAAGATTCACCTCCCTCAATAATGATGTAAGTGTGTGTGTATGGCACTATGCATGAGAGTTGAACCAATTTATGACGCTTTGTAAATCTCCAAAAATATGCAATTTGTTGCATCCTTGTTCACGGAAAAATAACAGGAGAAGCCGAAGGCTAAGAAGTTCGACAAAATTGTTTGTGCCAGGGCCCAGTCCCATTTTGAGGTGAAAATAATGAGTGGAAGAGATGAATAAAACCAAATCGTCCCCACACCCATGGTTATTTGATGCCCTGTCAAAGTAAGCCCAGGTATGTGAATGATCAATGTTTTCAGGGATGATGTCCTTTGTTCGGGTGGATTGTTCCTCATCCGGAATGAGGCTGTAAGTGGATATGATGGTAGAACATATGTGATCCCAGATCACCTGTATGCCTTTAAAGGTGTATCGATTCCGCCCAGTCCAAATGCCCCATGCAATCAACAGAGGGAGATTTTGAATTTTGTTGTTGGTGGCAGCATTCCACCACATAGACCAAGCCTCAGATAAAGATGATCCATGCCAAGTGAGTGCACAACCCATCGCTTGTGTAACCAATTTCTAGAGATCACCGATTAATGGGCAATCAAGGAAAAGATGTAGAGCATATTCTTCACGAGTGAAATAGAAACAACATCTGGACGGGCCCCAGATAAATTGTCTTCGAAGGTTGTCCATGGTCGGTATGAAGTTATGGAGAATGCACCACATAAGTAATCTAGTTTTGTGAGGTGCCAATAGCTTCCAGATTAGGTACCACCACCAAGGTTTATCAGGAGGTTCCTTGGGTGTACAAAGAGTGATATATCCAATCTTCGGGGATTATTGTCCTCTGGGTGAAAGAGCCCATAAAAGTTCATCCTCCTAGTTCGAGAGTCAGATGTGAGATGCTTGAAGGGCCTTGATAAACTGGGTCCAGTCGGGATGGCCTTCATTTGGTAACTCGAGATCCTGCGCTGATAGCCAGCCCTGGGCATGCAAATTAGTCCGCAATGGATCAGCCACCTATGAGAGATAGAAATAACCAGCGTGTGCAAGGTGATTTATGATATATTGTGGCAGTTTAAAATTTCTCCCACTTCCCTACCATGAGTCCTCACCCAATATGACCATAATACCTGATCCAATTTTCCAAGGTGCCAAAATATAAGGTGCCAACCCAATTTAGTATCCAGAGTTGATGCAAAAATGTGGAGATTCTTTATACCCCAGCCGCCCCAATCCTTTGGCCTGCTGATTTGGTCCCAAGCCACCCATCCAAAGGTACGCTTCCTACCCAAATTCCTCCAGAGAAATTGTCTACATATCTGCTGAATACAATTAGTGACACCTTTGGGGAGCCACGCAAGTGACATCCAGTATACATGAATAACTTTCAGGATTGATTTGATTAATACCAGTATTCCTTCCCACGAGAGCCAATGATGATGCCAGATATTGATTCTATGCTCTACTTTTGCAATAAGCCAATTCCAATCTTTTATCTGATAGTCATTCGGCTTTAGGTGGAAGCCAAGATATTTCAAGCCATCCCCAATGTAGTTGCGCACATAAGGGAAGTTCATAATTGCAAGCCCCTGTTCTTATGCAAAACATCTTGTCAGCATTATGGTGGATTTTCTATGGTTGGGAGCCATACCCATAGCTCTGCAGAAAATCTGGAGGATTTTATCAAATTGTGAACAATCCTGACAAGAGGTATCCAAAAAAAAATCACATCATCCACAAATAATAAGTCAGTCAGCTGCATGAATTCATTTAAGCTAATTCCATGGATGTCACTAGCTTCCTTTGCCATATTAATGAGGGTTGAGAGGCCTTCCATGACAAGGAAAAATAGAAGTGGTGAGAGGGGACAACCTTGCCTAAGACCTCTACCCGCATGAAATAAATCAGATGCAACCCCTTTGATGAGGATGCTGTAAGTGGCATTGCTGATACAACCCATAATCTAGTTTTTTAAAGATTGGGGGAATCCCGTATAGATGAGGATGAGATGAATGTAGTTCCAATTAACGTGATGAAAGGCTTTGACAAGGTCAATTTTAAGGATGGTGCTTTTAAGATTCTTGGTTTTAATGGTGTGTAGGATCTCCTGAGTAGCGCCAATAGCTTCATGAATCTGTCTGTGGTGGAGAAATGCAAATTTCTCCTTGGCAACATGAGAAGAGAGAATAGGTTTAATACGATTTGCAATGATTTTGGAGATAATCTTGTAAATGCAGTTGCAGAGGGATATAGGCCTGTAGTCATGGAAGGTAGCCGGGTGATCATTTTTGGGGATCACAACAATGAATGTAGAGTTAAAACTGTCATAAATCTGACTATATGTTCTACTATCTTCAATGACCTGGAGGAGGTCACAGCCAATGAGTTGTGTAGATAGAATTCAATTGGCCAACCATCAGGTCCAGGGCTTTTGTTTTTTTTTAAACATTTTAGCACCCCTTCGATCTCACCCATGGTGATCGGTGCAATGAGATCCTCTGCTTTCTCATCATCAACAAACCTGTGAAATGTTCGAGCAATATTCATGATATCCGGCAGGTTGATGTT
Source organism: Pinus albicaulis (assembly GCA_034641835.2). Lineage (NCBI taxonomy): Eukaryota > Viridiplantae > Streptophyta > Pinopsida > Pinales > Pinaceae > Pinus > Pinus albicaulis. The sequence goes on from CM076574.1 coordinate 492,204,013, forward strand.
GTGTGGTGCTTTGTATTGATTAGTGAAATGCTGGATACCCAAATATGAAAGTTGTGCATGTGTTTTGGCTACATATCTAGTATCATCATATAGTTCCGAAATAGTGTTGATGATTCACCTTCCTTTAGCACACTGCTGAAAGAACTTAGTGTTTTCATCGCTGGCTTTCAACCAGATGGCCCTGCTTCTTAACTTCCACTCCTCTTCCTTATGACGTAGGATATTTTCCCTGGTGGTTTCTAGTGCAATCAGCTACTCTTTGGAAGACATCGAACAGAAGCCCAAGTAGTCTGAACCAGTGAGCTGAGAGATTTCCAATTCAATCCTATTCAAATCCTCCTCCTCGAGCTTTTTTTTTTTAGTGATTGCTTTGATATGCTTGAGATTTTCATTAAAAACCCTAGCAGTTTCCTTATCAGGAAATAGATTGCAATGTTGCCACTCCTGTGTGACCAGTTGATGAAATTCTAGATCATGTAACCATCTAGCATTGAATTTGAAAGGTGGATGTGGTTTCTGTTCACATGCTAGGAATTCCAAATAAACAAGTGAGTTATCTGAGGCCTCACCCCTACCCACCCACTGTCTTGATCTAACCATTTGATTATGAAACGACTGCTTGATAAGGAATCTATCAAGTCGACGCACCAATTCGGCCCCCCCAATGCATCTATTTCTCCAAGTAGGTTGCTTCTTTTGCATGCCAATATTGATAAGTTCAGCCTGTTCCAGATATGTGGCAAATAAATCAAATAGTGGATCTGGGATGGCTTGAGGTCCCCAAGATTCCAAGATCCCGACAGAAAAGTTTAAGCCTCTACCAAGAATGATATGATCTTGTTGAAGCATAGGGCATCGAAGCAGAGATTGCCAGTAAATATCTTTGTTAACGCATGGACCATAGACATTTATCAAGGTGAAAGAATGTGCAAAATCACAAGTGGAAACATCCATGCCAATGACACCCTCCTTCCCCCAACAATTTGTCATTCGAGTGGTCTTGTTGTTGATGTCTAAAGCGCAGCCCCTAGATCGACCACGGGCATCAATTGTCACGAATGTCTAGTCCGGGAGAGAGATAAGGATTTTGTTTATGGATACACCATCCCCCAATATTTCCTGAAGGAACAGGGCATCAATGGGAGTTGTAAGAAGGAGTTTCCTAAGTGCCAGTTTCTTGATGGGGTTGGAAAGTCCCTTGCAATTAAAAGAGAGACAGATCATAATAGAACCCCATATTTGGGTTTCCTTGCTCTAAGAACCCGAAGAAGGGATGATTGAGTACCCACCTCCACATCCATATTGGCTCTACAGATAGTCTTTGAGATTGTAGAAGGTATGCCTCTTGATTTAGATGATGGGTGACCCTGCCCCGAGCCAATGCCAAGCTCAGACAAGGTGGGTTGTTGTATAGATGATCTCAAGAAGTATTGGTGCCTGGCGGATGAGGAGTCAGTTGCCATATGGGGGTATAATCCAGATGACTCTGTAGAGGTGTGGGATATGGTGGGCGGGATGGTAGGGGGGCCGATGCCACAAAGAAACTAATGGAGTGTAATGAACAAAATGAATGGTGTACAATAATTGACGATATAGGTGATAAAAAATTACTAAGAGTAGAAGAGGGCAGAGAGGTACCCTGAACCGAGGTCGGATCCTTCTGAGAAGAGTGGAAAGGAAAATAGTGAGTGTGAGCTTGAGTAATCGTCCAGGTAGGTAGCATGGTCTCGGAATGATTAACGACATCCATCGGTTGAACATTAGGTGTCGAAATAATAGTGACCGGATCAGTTTGTGTAGCCATATGAGCAACCATGTTATAGAGTGGATACCCTGCACTCATGAATGGGCATTATTTGTAAAGATGCCACTACAAGGAAAAGACCCTCTAGCGGAGGTTATAAAGGAGGTTTTTAGTGTTATAAAACTGGCCAAAATTGTGAAAAAAACATTTGCTACAACATCCGTTTATGGTTACGGAGGTTTTGGCAGAGCTTTTAATGGAAATTCAACACAACTAAAAAAAATGGGTGGCCGAAGGTTATTACAGATGTTTTTTTTCATCGGTGCACTACTCTGGCTTTAACGCACCGATGCATACATGTAGAAGGCGCCCCAGGGCAGTTGAAGGAGAATGCACCAGGTCGTTAAGGTATAAAACCGCACCAGGCATAGTGTTGGTGATACAATGCACGGGGTCGTTTGAATTGGTCTTGAGATTTGTGTGGTGCCCATAGGTCGTATAACCGCACCGGTGCGCAGTATAACATAAATGCACCGAGATTTTATAATTGGTATCGGTATTCGTGTGGTGCCCATAGGTCGTACAAATGCACCGGTGCTTATAGACACATAAACGCCCTGGTGCGCAGGATCACACAAACACACCGAGATTTATAATTGGTATCAGTATTCGTGTAGTGCCCATAGATCTTTCAATGGCACTGGTGCGTATAGACACATAAACGCACTGGTGCGTCGTACTTCACAAACACACCAATATTTTTAATTGGTTTTGGTGCTTTTTTGGTGCTCATACGTCGTAGAAACACACCGACGCGCTTCTTAATACAAACACACCGGTGTACAGTTACTGACATGCACCGGTTTTCATTTTGTATTTTTTAGAAACATCGACCTGTGATAGTGCAATTATTGTGATTGTTTTAAATTAATTATGCATTAAAAGTTGACACATCTTATAACAATATTCATATTAATTAAATTTTTATTAATTCATTTGAATGTGATGTTTGGATTAATTTGTTATATTATATCATAATTATTGTGGTTTTTTAAAATTCGTTATTCATCAAAAGTCGACACATATATATCTTATAACAATATTCATATGAATTAAATTTTTATTAGTGCATTTGAGAATGACAATGGAGAACGTAATAGAATAAATTAAAACATATTTTATGATATATAATATGTATGAATAAGGCAGTCATTATCATACAAAATGGGATAGTTATTGGTATCCCTTTCTCTTTCAATTGGGACACTATGTCCATTACATTAAACAAAATGTCTGATTTCACAGACATATTTCAAAAAATGCAACGCCTTGCTTTGATGTCCAAACATAGTGATCATCATTCTTCGCTTGAATTTCTGTCACTGCTAGAGCTACTTCCGTGACTTGGGTTATTTATAGGAATGTTTTGTTCACGAAGTTGATTTTTTTTTTCTTCTTCACCTTCCATCTACAAACATAAAAATAAATTGAAATGAGTGTATATACATTGGTGAGAATAATGAAAATTGCAATATTAAATAATATACATCAATGTAAGTCGAAAAGAAAAATGACGTACCATAGCAACAATTGACTCATAAACTATACACATTCCATCTTTCAAAATTTTATCTGTTGGCGTAGTTCCATACTTTGTTTTCTGCAAGTTTTATACCCCATAAAAAATCATATATTTAATATAAAAGATGTTTTTGTTCTATTAATTATAGATGGACCTAAGTAAAACAAGATCGATAGATGCTTACAAATTCCACAATTAATTTCTGATATGCCAACATATACTCACAACCCATATTTAACCCAATTTCAATCAATTCGTCTGATGGTTCTTCTTTGTATGTTTGCACATGTTTGAAGACATTCAATGATGATTTTTGTAAAACAACTTAAAAAATACAAAAATGAAATCTAATTAGGTTGTTATAAGGAAGTAACGATTACTCACAAACTTTGATATCAACCCTTTTCTTCCTTGTCATCCTGTTTTATGTGCTGAATGGGTTCCATTTTCTTTTATTTTTTGCAAGAAAATTCTTGAGAATTAATATTTAATGCTAAATTGTTTATTTATTACCTAATGATCGAAAAATTCAATGATTACATATTACATTTGAAGCACGTTTTTGTTGAGATGGCTCCTCCCGCGATGCAATTTTGTCCATTTCTTTTCCCATCTCCTTGTACACCTTTTTGGACATTCCTACTGGCATATTTTTGATATCAGCTTGTTCATCTTTTAAGATTTTCATAATCTTCCTGAAAATGTAACATGACAATAAAATATTTAATTTTTATATTGATATCTGAAAAGTAAATATAACAAAAGTGATATTTATAAATAATTCTAGACAAACATTTAAAGGAATATTACTTTTTCATTCCTTCTTTTTTGTTGTTTTAATAAAAGTTTGACATGTCTCATTGACCAATTCTGTGGAAACTCTTCTTGTAGTTTAGATAAAATTTGGTTCTTGGAATCATTGGATTGATTTTTGTATTGTAAGTGGAAAGAACGTCTATACATTCGTTCCACTAGATCCCTCAAACTTTTATAAAAGTTTTCCCCCCTTTCGTTAACTTCCAGCACCACTCCACATGAGCTAAGGAGCAATTCATTTTCATTTCCATGTTTTTTTCTTTTTTCTTTTGTTAGAACAAAATTCCTTTTTTGAGTTGTTAGTCCCTGTAGAACATTAAACATATGTGAATTAATAGACTTTTTGACACATGTTATCTAAAATTTTTAAGTATATTATTAATGATAATTAAAAAATGAAACTCATATTGAATCGATAGTATTTTTTCATTCACCTGATTCATCATTTTGCAATTTTTCCATCAAGCTTTTACACTCTTCTGGTCCTAGATCAGAAATAATATTATCGATCTTCGTCATTTTGTGGCTCTGCATGATACACAGTAAATAATACATATTAGTTAAACTTACATAGTTCAAAAATAATATTTTTTATAAAGAATTTATAAAGAAATTTCATTTTTTGATTTTCTTGATGTGTTATTAGTATTTTTGTTACTTGATCTCTTGTCAGTCATTTCTTTATCAATCTGAAACTTGTACCATATCATTCATCAATATATCTATAAATAAATTGTCAACTTTTTAGGTAAAAAATAAATGTCAAGGCACTGGTGTGCCTTTCTTGATGTACGCACCGCCGCCGGTGCGTGGGGGTATTAATAATGCACCGCAAAACAATATAATAGACCGTACCGTGCATGGGGTATTATAAACGCACCGCAGAAACGATGTAATAGACCATACGGTTCTATCCTCGTAACATGAAGCACCGGTGCCATATTTTAGATATGGCACACTGATTTAAAAAAATTGTTTTCAAATTTTTTATTACACAATTTTGTGCGGTGTGCTTTATAATACAACGCACCGGTGCACTAGGTTACGCAGGGCGCACCAATAAAAAAAATTCCATTTTTCCAAAAATTCACGCAATGGCTGAATGGATTGGGATCCGACTATACAAGTCATCTCGTGGGTTGGATGCCAAGCTAAAATGAAAAGCCCTAATTCTAAAATCACAGAAATAGGGAGAAGAAAGGGAAAAAACAAAAAAATGAAGGGTTTAGGGTAAAAATGGATAAAATTGTAGAAAAAGTAAAAAATTTGCAGAAAAAGTAAAAAAAATAATCAAATTTAATCACGAAATGGTTTGAAATTTTATGATACAGGGTTTGAATCGCGAGAGGTTTGGTTTCTGATTGTCTGAATACTTCTGTTTGAACGTATTTCGCTGCTCCACAGTGCCCTCGTGCTCTCTTACTTGAGGAAACATTTACCAGAGAATATTAACTAATTACTGAGAGGAATAATTAAACATAACCAACAACAAATCATAAGCATAAACACAGATGTTTAAGCAGGAAAAACCCCAAACTCCGGGGAAAACCCATTATCTGCAAACGAATCTTAAAAACAGAAAATAAACAATAGCGAGAGCATAAAACATAAAACACATAAACACAAAGATTTTCCCCTGGATCCAAAATCAGGACGACCAACTTGATTTTTCATTATATTCCTTTTAGTGTTACAACACATATATATACATGCCGAAGCATACATAAACCCCAATCCATTAACCCTGGATTAGAACATAACCATAGTTCCCTTAATCGGACCTACAAAATACCAGGGGCCGAAAACCATCATGCCCCAAAACCATGTGCAAACCCATGCACAAAACCATGGGCGGGTTTGCCCACCAGAAAATAAGGACCACATTTTTTGTTTTAACTGGGGAAAACTCCAAACTCCAGTGAAAACCCATCCTAATGAAATTTCATTAGCCTTGGCCAAAACCTTGGCCAATCCAGCCAAGTGAGCCTTCACCACTCACATCCAGGCGTTACATTACAATAAAGTCCTCCGAGCCTTTTATAGGTTCCATTACATGAAATACCATGAGCTTAAAACCATGAGTGAACAATACCATGTGCACCAAAACCATCATTTTTTAACTCAGAAAAAATTGACTCTAATCACGAGTCAATTTACCTAACATTCCCCCCTTAAACTTGACTTGGGGATTATTGACTAAATCCATCCAAAACTGCTAAGTGAGACAACCCTGCTCATTGTAGCCCTTCCCCCCTCAAATTTTTACCCAGGGTAATTGTTAACTTGACATCCCCCCTATCACCTAGGTCTAACCCAGACTTTACCAGTGATTACCCAGGGGAACACATGCCATACCAGGTCTTATAGCAGTATGCCCATTTACATGCAAAAATTAACTCCATTATAATAATAATAATAATAATTATTATTATTATTATTATTGCTTTTACCCTTGTTTCTCTCTTAATATAACCATCCTTTCATCTCTGAATTTCTCGGACCAACTTCTTATTACTGCTAGTCGCTAGATCTGGGTTGTGGCAGCACTATTGTCCTCTTTCTCCATTGAGAAACTCTCCATGGAATTCCCCATGGAATCAATCAATTATATATTTCCTATTTCCTAACAACACCATGCTTTGTATGGCTAGATCTGAAAAAGGCTGCATTGATTTCTCGATTCATAGGCCAATAAAACCCTTGGCTACAAAACCATCCCTCTGAAGCCAAATATGGATCCGATATCAAATGAAGAAACATTTACTGGAGAATATTAACTAATTACTGAGTGGAATAATTAAACATAACCAGCAACAAATCATAAACATAAACACAAATTTTTAACCAGGAAAAACCCCAAACTCCGGGGAAAACCCATCCTAATGAAATTTCATTAGCCTTGGCCAAAACCCTGGCCAATCAAGCCAAGTGAGCCTTCACCGCTCACATCCAGGCTTTACATTACAATGAAGTCCTCTGAGCCTCCATTACATGAAATACCATGAGCTTAAAACCATGGGTGCACAATACCATGTGCCCCAAAACCATCATTGTTTAACTCAGTCAAAATTGACTCTAATCACAAGTCAATTTACCTCGCATTACTCTAGGTATGTCTCCTGCAAATATCTGGCTGAAAATTTTAGCAAAAATAGTGGAATAATGAAAATTGTTTAGTATTTAAAGAATTATTTTATGAAATTAGATTTTCGAAAATATTTTGCCGCACATTTTTCAATTTACCACTTTTTTTTTCACTTAAAGAAAATAGAGTTGCGCTTTTTTTATTTGTGTTTATTTGTCACCGGTGCATCACTTAATAGGATCGCACCAGTGCGTCCTTAGGTAACACTGGCACTGGTGCGGTTATATGTACAGTAGCACCGATTTGCGGTTAAGGCACCGAAATTACTTTTAGGTGTGTATGCCAAAATTTAGTGAACTCCAACCATAGAAATTGAGAATTAGAATTTTGTTTATTCTTGAGAATTAGAATTAGAATTAAAATTGAGAATTGGAATTGGATAAATTCTTGATGGAAATAACTATTCTTCCAATGAATTTTGTTTATTGTAGGAGGTCCCCATTGATTATGTGGAGAGAATGCAATGTGGGGCGTGTGAAGATGCAATACTACATGGCCCAAGTGGGCAATTGTGGCATGTGAACCTGTTATAATTGGCACTTAACTATTTGCAACCAATATGTTTTAGAATATAATCTGCAGATAGACGGATGGCCTGCCAGCAATTAGTACATATAATCTGCAGAAGGGTAATGTTTTGGGAGCAATGACAACAAGTCCTTCATTCTGCATTTGTTAGCAGAAGAAGACCGATTTTCGACTAGATGATGCAGTTATTACATGTGGAGGCAATGGTTTCCCATAGAAAATGAGTATAGGGTTGAGTAGAGGAAAGACATTACAAAATAGGCTATTGCATTAGTTTTTCCAATGGGAAACTGATTTGCAGGTGGAAATATGGTAGCTGCGGGTATCTATGCTTTTATTCCACCAGAAATGGTCGCTGGATTTCCATTTATAGTACAAGCAGAATTTTTAATATTTTCATCCACAGGACTACAACTCAAACAAGTTAGAGATGTCATTCAGGTTCAATTGAAGCCGAAGATGTGATTTTATGCGACGTCAGCTTTGCTAGTAAAAGTTTATGTAAGCCAAGCGAAGCTTGAACAATACTCCTAGCTGGTTTTAAACACATTTTGGAGAATATTTCCCTTCATGGGACCTACCAGCCCGATCAACAACGTCAATTGATCTTTCTCTGTTGTCCTTAATGGGATAAGAATCCTTCCCTTCATGGTGCCTCTTAGCTTTATCAACTGCCTCGATTGATCTTTCTTTGCCATCAACTTTGCTCTCCATTTCTCCATCATGGGACCTCTTAACCCTATCGTCGGCCTCAACCGAATGCTCTCAGTCGGTCTCAACCTGTACTCTTTTTGTACTCTGTCGAGCTTTGTATCCTTCTGCATCCCTGTAAGTGTCTTTGTCCGTCTTTCTATTTGAATCACTCATTTTCTCTGCTATAAAATTCTCAGCCGAAATTTGAACTCTCGTCTTTTCAAACCCTCATCTCCGTAGAAAAATTCTTGCTCGCAATTCAAACCCTCCGCTGCTCCAATACTGCACTTTACAGAATAACCCTGTTCTGGTGCGCGTTGTTTTATAGGCGCACCGAGGCGATTTGTAAGATCGAGGTTTTTGTTTTAGCGCGGTGTTTAATGATGCACTGGTGTGGAAGAGTTCTGAAGCACCAGTGCATCTGAGTAATAAGACGCACCAGTGCGTGTTATGATGATAAGCGCACCGAACTGCATAAAGTTATTTTTTTTGTATGTAAGATCGTAATAAAATAATGATAATTCTAAAAGTACATGAATTTATTTGTATTGTTTTCTAAACTTTTTTATGTTACAAAAAATCATATTATTCTAGATTTATTATTTTACAATTATTTACAAATTTACAAATTTAAATATTTTAGTAAAATCATTTCACATTAATACAATTAAAATTTTACAAATATTTACATACAATTACAATTAAAAATAGAATTAGAATTAGAATTAGAATTACAACTATAATTACAACTACAATTACAATTACAATTACAATTTTACATACAATTACATTTACAATTACAATTACAATTTTACAAATATTTTACATAGAATTACAATTAAAATTACAATTACAAATACAATTAAAATTTTAGAATTTTAGATACAACTAGAATTACAATTACAATTGCAGCCCAGTATGACCTCGATGTCGGGTATGTCACGTTCTCAAAAAATAATAAATTCTATTTTTCTAATGTTGACCAAAGCATTAACCTAATCTTGAATTTTATATAACTTGAATATTTATATTATATATAACTTTTTTAACTTATTAATGGGCTAAGATTACTATTAAAATACAACTATGTATTATTTATATAATTTGAATGGATAGTAAATTATATATGTAAATTTGAATGGATCATAAATTTACCTTTAACAAAAAAAGTTTACCACATTGAATTTCCAAATTAAGTAAAATTTTAAACATCTTTACTCTTTATTAAAGTCAATACCATTTCCTAAATCAAAGGAAAAGAGTTAATTCAACACAAACAATCAAAATCCAAAATATTTTAATATTTATTTTAATTAAATATTTGTAAAATGAATCTTTAAAAAGAAAACCCATATTCTATGGATAAATTAAAATATTTAAGGACATAAATATTTCCCCGTCAAAGTTGCAATGTTTTAAAATTTATATAAATAAAAATATAAATAAACATGAGGTATGGTAAATAAATAAAACCTATTTTTATTCTTACTCCAGAGCTATGGTAAATAAATAAAAATATATATAAACTAGATGTATGGTAAATAAATAAAAATTCTTTTTATATTTACTCCATAAACCTTTTTATATTTAAAAAAACTTAAAAAAGAGGTTTTGTTTAGATGAAGCCTATGGGACGAATACCATGGGACAAATTAATATTGATACCAAGGGCCACATACCATAGTAAATAAAAGAGGTATGGTAAATAAATAAAAATAAAAATAAACCAAAGGTATGGTAAGTAAATAAAACCTCTTTTCATATTTACTCCATAATCTGCTTTATATTTGCGAATATTTAATTTCAATAGTTTACATAACTAAGAAGAAATAGAGAGAGAGAGAAGTGGAGAGAGAGAGAGAGTGATAAGGGAGAGATGGAGAGAGAGTGTGTATGTTTAGGGGTGAGATAAAGAGACAAAGTAAGATGTATGGAAAGAAGGGGGGAGAGAAGAAGAGAGAAGGAGAGAGGGAGGGATATAGTAATGTAGTTGGAGAGAAAGAAAGAAAGGGAGATGGGGGAAGAGAGAGAGAGGGGCGGAAAGATAGAGAGAAATAAAGGGAGATGGGGGAAGAGAGAGAGAGGGAGAGAGAGAGAGAGATGGGGGAAGAGAGAGGATTGGAGGGAAAAGAGAGAGGGAGGTAGGAGAGAAAGAGAGAGAGAGAGAGGTAGGATGAGAGAGAGGAGGAGAGTGATGGGGGAAGAGAAAGTATTGGAGGGAAGAGAGAGAGAGAGAGAGGAAGGACGAGAGAGAGGACTTGAGAGAGAGGAGGAGAGTGGGATCGATAGAGAGATGGATTTGGAGGGAGAGAGATGTAGGAAATAAGAAATATAGAGAGTGAGAAGTGAGAGAGAGAAGGAGTGACAAGAGAGAGACAGAGAGAGAGCGTGTATGTTTGGGGCTGAGATAAAGAGACAAATAAGGAGAGATGGAGATAAGGGGGGGAGAATGAGATATAAGGAGAGAGGGAGGGATATAATAACATAGTTGGTGGGTGAAGAGAGAGAGAGAGAGATGGGAGAGAAAGGGAAAGAGAGGAAGGAAGAGACAAGATGTGAGAGAGTGGAGAGAGGGAGGGAAAGAGAGATGGACTTGGAGGGGGAGGGGGAGGTAGAGGGAGGTAAGAAGAAAGACATAGAGAGAGAAAGGTGGAGAGAGAGAGAGAGAGTGAGTGATAAGGAAGATGGAGAGAGAGGGAGAGAGGACAAAAGGAGGAAAGAGAGATATTAGCGGGGGAGAGGGAGAGAAGGGGAAGGTAGAGATATAGATGGAAGGTGAAGAGAGGGAAGAAGAGAGAGATGGGAGAGGAGGGGATTGACAAAGAGATTGATATATATGGAGTGCGAGAGCGTGTGTGTTTGGGGGGGTGAGATAGAGAGACATAAAAGAAGAGATGGAGGGGGATATAGATATGGATGGAGGGTGGAGAGAGGGAAGAATATTTCTCACACTAGATGGATTGATATAAGTGGAGATGGTGATTTATAATCCTATTTGATTATTTGCACTATATGCATCGATTTTAGTGTAGATATTTATTTCTAATGATATTTAATTACTTGCACTAGATGCATTGATTTCAGTGTAGGTGGTGATTTCTAATACAATTTGATTGCTTGCACTGAATTTGTTGATTTCAATTTAGATGTCGATTTATAATTATATTTGATTACTTGCACTATATGAATTGATTTCAATGTAGATGATTTCTAATCCTATTTGATTGTTTGCACTAAATGCATTGATTTCAATGTAGATGGTGATTTCTAATCCTATTTGATTTCTTTGAGTAAATGCATTGATTTCAATGTAGATGTTGGTTTCTAGAGAGAGAGAGAGAGGGAGAGAGGACAAAAGGAGGAAAGAAAGATATTAGCGGGGGAGAGGGAGAGAAGGGGAAGATATAGATATAGATGGAAGGTGAAGAGAGGGAAGAAGAGAGAGATGAGGAGATGGGGTGATTGACAAAGAGATTGATATATATGGAGTGTGAGAGTGCGTGTGTTTAGGGGGGTGAGAGAGAGAGACAAAAAAAAACAGTTGGAGGGGGATATAAATGTGGATAGAGGGTAGAGAGAGGGAGGAATATTTCTTGCACTAGATGGATTGATATAAGTGGAGATGGTGATTTCTAATCCTATTTGATTATTTGCACTAGATGCATCGATTTTAGTGTAGATATTTATTTCTAATGATATTTGATTACTTCGTACCTAGATGCATTGATTTCTGGCAGTGGCGATTTCTAATAACGGATTAAGCACGAATGTTGATTTCAACTTAGATGCCAATTTATAATTTATATTTGATTACTGCACTATATTAATTGATTTCATGTAGATGATTCATCCTATTTGATTGCTTGCACTAAATGCATTGATTTCTTTATGTAGATAGCGATTTCTAATCCTATTTGATTTCTTTGAGTAAATGCATTGATTTTTAGCAGTAGATTTCTGCTCTCAGAGAGAGAGAGAGAGATATGAAGATGGAGAGAGAGAGATAGAGAGAGGAAAAAAGGAGGAAAGAGAGATATTAGCGGGGGAGAGGGAGAGAAGGAGAAGATAGAGATATAGATGGATGGTGAAGAGAGGGAAGAAGAGAGAGATGAGGAGAGGGGGTGATTGACAAAGAGAATGATATATATGGAGTGTGAGAGCGTGTGTTTTTAGCGGGGTGAGATAGAGAGACAAAAAACAAGAGATGGAGGGGGATATAGATATGGATGGAGGGTGGAGAGAGGGAAGAATATTTCTTGCACTAGATGGATTGATTTAAGTGGAGATGGTGATATATATTCCTATTTGATTATTTGCACTAGATGCATCGATTTTAGTGTAGATATTTATTTCTAATGATATTTGATTACTTGCACTAGATGCATTGATTTCAGTGTAGGTGGTGATTTCTAATACTATTTGATTGCTTGCACTGGATATGTTGATTTTAATTTAGATGTCGATTTATAATTATATTTGATTGATTGCACTAGATGCATTGATTTCAATGTAGATTATTTCTAATCCTATTTGATTGTTTGCACTAAATGCATTGATTTCAGTGTAGATGGTGATTTCTAATCCTATTTGATTGCTTTGAGTAAATGCATTGATTTCAGTGTAGAAGTTGGTTTCTAATCTTATTCGATTGCTTGCATTAGGTGCATTAGTTTCAATGTAGAAGTTATTTTCTAATCTTATTTGATTGCTTGCATTAAATGCATTGATTTCAATGTATATGTTGATTTATGATTTGATGTAATTGGATATATGATAGTACATTAATTTTAAAGTGATTGGATTAACAATATGCATTGATTTTAGTGTAAGCACAAAAAGTGATTGACAATGTACATTGATTTTTGTGTTATAGTAATTTAACCTATTAATATTGGAGAGCAAGAGAGACAAGGTATCATGTTTACTACAACAACTCGAGCTAAAGATTTAAATGCTTTACGATTTAAATTTTCTTTTTCATATAATCGATATGAAAAGATAACAAAACTAACAAGGGTGGAAATAAGAATAGTAGAAGAAAATAGTTTGAGATTGATCATAGTGAAGATTATTTGTAACATGAGTACATTCTTATTATTCACATTTTATATCTTTCAACACTATTATTGTCACTTTGCATTCAAAAAAAATTTAAAATTAAAATGACCAAGTTAATCTCAGAAACATTTATCATATTTAAAATGATTATATTAATATTTGATATATTTACATATTATTGATAAAATTAATCATATCTTTGATAGATTTTCCTTGGCAGCACACGACTGAAACCAACCTAGATCCATTTTAACCCCGGATCTATCAAGCGCCGAGAGGGATCAAATCTCTCGAGGTGCAAATCTTTCCACAAGTTTTGCACTCAAAAAAGAGGTTTGCACCTTGAGAGATTTGATCCCTCTCAGCGCTTGATAGATCCGGAGTTAAAATGAATCTAAGCTGGTATATACAATTACAATTACAATCATTTCACAATAAATTAAATATTCTAATTAAAATTAAAATTTTACATACAATTACAGTTAAAATTAGAATTACAATTACAATTACAATTTTAATTTTACATACAATTACGATTAGAATTAGAATTACAATTTTAATTTTACATACAATTACATTTACAATTAAAATTTTACAATTACAATCATTTCACAGTAATACAATTAAATTTTTACAAATATATATATATATTTTTCTCTAAATAAGAGTAATCTATTAACAGAGGGATAAAATTACATCGTGACCGCAGTAAAAAACTACTGCCTTGGAGGCAGAAATGTCCAGAAAAACAGATATGGAGACTGCCCTTTGACAGGGAAACCAGTCGGAAAAAGATTGCCAAAACCCACGCAGGGGAGCCAATTGTGATCTTCCTGAGTTTGCATGGAACCAAAATTATACAAAAGATGCTAAAAAACCTCATAACTGTTTGCACAGAAACATGCCCAGTACTATGGGCCGCAGGGAAATAATAAAGACTTGCAGTAAGCCTACTAATCATCTGGAAGTTTTTCAACAATACGACACCAACCTAAAGCCATCAAGTCTCTTGCAAGAGCATCCTCGGATTCTGAGGGACCTGGATCAGCTGGAGCCATAGCCACATCAGGAACGCTGCTAGCTGGATCCTCCGGAACCTGCATCGACGCGCTGCCAACCCCCATCTGAATATTCGAAGTCTAGGCAAGATCCGCCCTAGGTACAGTTGGATGTGCGCTTGACTCCTCGTGGAAGACCACCGTGAAGAGAGCAGTGATTCTTGGGCGAATCAGGGAGCTGGTGAAAGTGAAGTGCGCAGAGCCAGTAGTGGGTGGAGGCGAGGTGGCCGGAGGTCGGGGAGCAGGGGAACTCCAGCAATGGCGAGTGTCAGGATAACGTCCCCTTCCACTGCGTGTCCGAGGGTAATGGCCAGTCAACATGCCACTAGAGAGAGAAGGCAGAACCGAAGAAGGGCTGGACTGGGCGCTCGAAGGACGACCCCTGGTGCCTCCTCTACGACTCTGCATCCTGTGGCGTAGACGAGGCATTGTTGGAGCCAAATGAATCCAAACAACATCTATGGCAGGGGAGTAATAAATCGAAATGAGACTTGTGACCCGAGAAAAGTGCCGAGGGTTCAGAAGAGGCAGCGCCTCTAACGGACTAGAGCACAGCTTCAAGAGATAATCCCCCTCCAAGTAGCGCGAGACACCAGGTTTGGCATAACCGACTCCACACAGGTTGAAATCAGAATTGGTACCGAAGACCAGATGGAGGCGGATGCAATGCGTCTGAGACAACTGCACAGTGGGCTCATCGCTACCCCGCCCTTTAACCTTCCCTCTCACGTATCGTGAATCCCCCATCATAACTGAAGCATTGAAGTGAGCCGAGCAGGAGCGAGTGATGGCAGAGACCAGCGCGGTGGGCGTGAGGTGAAGTACTGAACCATTTGCAACAGAGCCTTTGATATCCGCGAGGTATAAATGCCGTGATCTATCGCGTATCGGCCAGAAATCCTCAATGTCCTGGGTGGGCAGGTGTCGATCCACCTCGCTGCACCTCTGTCCCATCATGTTAAACATCCTTCGGAGCACCCACATCCGGGAATTTTTACAAATATTTTACATACAATTAGAATTAGAATTAGAATTAGAATTACATTTACAGTTACAATTACAATTTTACAAATATTTTAAATAGAATTACAATTAAAATTACAAATAAAATTACAATTACAAAACAATTACAATTTTAGAATTTTACATACAATTAGAATTACAATTACAATTTTACAATTTGTCATATATACAATTACAATTAAAGTTTTACATTAAATATTTTACATACAATTACAGTTAAAATTACAATTACATATATAAATACAATTTTACAATTTTACAATTTTACATACAATTAAAATTTAAATTTCAATTACAATCACGACATAATATTTAATAAATGTCATGGTAATTTAATATTAAATTAATTAATAAACATCATGATCATGATAACCATCGTACAAACATCATATTCGGCTAAAAATCACATTCAAACATCAAATTAACATTATATATTAACATCATCACAACACAAACATCAAATATACATCTCATGTCAAATAACTCATGCTATCACATACACATCTATTTGCAAGCTAAACATTAAATGAACATATCTAACATGACCTAACAATATATATACACATCATGATGATCACCAATGTGTAAATTAAGTACAGCTGCAACATGAACATAAAATACATGGAATATATATATAACTGAATAATGTTAAAAATATACAACTGTAATATAAATTTCATGGATCAGCTAGTGGTAGTACAACATCAATAGCAGTACTAGTGGAGGCCTGCTCAGTCAATAGTGCAGCCTCGACGGTCGATGGTCGAGCCTGCTCATGATCATGACTAGCACTGATGGATGGATCAGCTGGTGGTAGTACAACATCAATATAAGCAATACTAGTGGAGGCATACTCAGTCAATGGTGTAGCCTCAACGCTCAATGATCTAGCCTGCGCATGATCATGACTAGTACTAATGGATGCTGCAAGTTGCTGACTGGAAATGGTCGATGGTCCAACCTCATCTCCATGATGACTTCTAGATGCTAGTGGAGCCTCATGCTCATTAGGCGCGGCGCGAGGTGAACGATCATGAGATGAGTCGCTGCTCGCAGACTGTCCATCACGTCTTGCGACTCGAGCATGCCTATAACGTGAAATAATCCTCCTCAGTCACGTAACAGCTATCATAGCTCCTAAGACATGCCACATCAGGCTATACATGTCACGCATCATGCCTCTCCACATCCATACTAGCCTATCATCGGCCTGTATGTCTCTGTAATGAGCGGTCCTGATGCCCGCCTCAACAATCAATGCGCCAAGTTGGTCACCCAACTCCATCCTGTATTTAGTATCAGGTTGATCGCACCTAGCAAAAGGTAGTACAGGCGCACCAGCAGGAGCATGTCTCTCTGCACCGGCCTCCTGATCATGATCCTCAGCATCTTCCATGTCCTGATTGTCATCAGGATCCACACCTGGATCATGTTGTGGTTCCGACATCTCCTTGCCATCAAAAGAGCCAATGTCTGCAAAATATATACAAGTACACAACAATAATTAGACAATTTCATTACACAATTTAATAAAAACAAGTTAAAGAACATGTTAGAATAAATATAAATAAAACAATAATATTACCTCTATCTCTAACGGCTCATCATCTGTGAAGAGGATGTTGACACACCCTCGCCAATCCAATCCAACATAAGGACAGGGGACCATAATGAAGGGATGCAGCTCGTCAACATTGGCTAGTAAGTCCAGTGCATCATGCAATATCCTGGCTAGAAACATAGTCTCTGATCCAGGTGGATATTGGTGGCCACCCGCCTATTCCACTTGGGCCCCCACCATTGTCTCTTTCAGTTTTTCAGTTTCAGCATAACTTACTATTTTTAGCAGTTTTTCGGGTCCTGAACTTCCGGAGCCGTTTTGAGGCCCTAAATGACGTTTTTTGGGCATCGCGCCTCTAGCAACCTTCATGAGGACCCAAGAAAAGAATAGCACCGCAAAGCCAAAGAAGGACACGGGAAAGTGGTGTGAGTTCCATAAGAGCTCCACTCACAACACAAGTGAGTGTCGGGCCAAGCAGTCGCTAGTGGTCGAGATGAGGGTTTATGAGTCGGATGCATGCTCCGACTTCGAATCAGAACCTGAAAAGGGGAATGAAAAAAGGAAACAGATTATTGATGCGGAGCCCAATGCCACTGTTGCCACTACAAAGATCCAGAAGGAGGAACCGGAAGATCCAAAGGAGGAGGAACGTCTCTTCCACTCCCATATGTGGGTAAAGGGCTCCCCTGTACAGTTCATTGTCGACAATGGGAGCCAAAAGAAACTCATTTTAGCAGACGCCGTGAAGCGGTTGGGCTTGCCGACCACAACTCACCCACATCCATACACCATCGGGTGGCTTCACCAAGGACGAGATCTTCGCGTCAACCAGCAGTGTCGCCTTCCCTATAGCATCAAGCCCTTCACGGATGAGGTATTATGTGATGTTGCTCCCATTGATGTTTCTGATGTATTATTAGGACAACCATACTTGTGGAAGCGTCATGCTGTGTATGAGTCTCGACCTCGTGCTGTTATTGTTACTTTGGGAAATAAGTTGTACAGGATACCAGATGTACCACCTCCTGTGACTATCTCTTTGGTTACTGCAAAACAATGCAGTAGGCTCATTTCCCAAACCAGGTAATTCGTTTTCCTGATGATCCGCCCCCAGGGCAAGAAGAATATTGTCGCCATGACCTCCAGACAGGGCTCCTCTGCACGAAAACAACAAATGGATAAGGTTGTGGAGGAGTACGGGGACATTCACCTCACCCGCAGGGGTTCCTCTGCACTGTCAGGTCAAGCACCCGATTGATCTGACCCTAGGTGCGCCGCTACACAATGGACCAATCTATCGACGCTCTATTCTAGAGAATGATGAAATCAAGAGGCAGATTCAAGAGCTGTTGCAGAAAGGTCACGTCAGACCAAGTTCATCACCCTGTGGGAGCCCGATCGTGTTGGTACAGAAGAAGGATGGGACGTGGAGACTCTGTATTGACTATCGGGCGCTGAACAAGATCACTGTCTGGAATAGGTACCCAATCCCACGGATTGATGACCTTCTAGACCAACTCAAAGGTGCAAAATATTTCAGCAAGATTGACCTGAAGTCTGGGTATCACCAAGTACCAATTGAATCCTCTGATGTGTGGAAGAATGCCTTCAAAGCCAAGGAAGGCCTTTTTGAATGGCTAGTCATGCCTTTCAGGTTGACGAATGCTCCGACAACCTTCATGAGGATGATGGACGACATCTTGCGGCCATTCACCAACTCATTTGTAGTGGTGTACTTGGATGACATTCTGATCTTCAGCAAGACTTGGGAAGAGCACCTTCACCACATCCGAGAAGTCCTCCAAACACTGTGGCAACACAAGTTGTGTGCCAATTTGGATAAGTGCACGTTTGGCATGACCCCAAGTTCAATATCTAGGATACATTATTGATGAAATGGGGGTGCATGTGGATCCAGCCAATATCCAAGTCATTTGAGATTGGCCAGCCCCAACCACTATAACAGAGCTTCGCAGCTTTCTAGGTCTTGCTAATTTATACCGTAGATTCGTGTTGGGTTTCTCTCATATCACTTGGCCCTTGAGTCAAGTCACCAAGGGAGGAGCGAGAGAAAAATTCTTTTGGTCAGAACATCAACAGAAGGCGTTTACAGAATTGAAAAATCGCCTCTGCTCTGCCCCAGTGCTCACATTACCAGACTTGCAATAGCCATTTGAGATCGAGAAAGATGCCTCTGAATATGCTATTGGGGCAGTTCTTACTCAACAGGGACATCCAGTGGCATATCACAGTGAGACATTGTCTGAGACAGTTCGCAAGTATCCCACCTATGACAAAAAAAAATATTCCATTGTGCAAGCCTATCGACAATGGAAGCATTACATTTTGGGGAAGGAAACAATCATCCACACAGACCACCAGCCCCTGCAGTTCATATAGACACAAGGGAAGTTGCAGAATGATCGCCATCAGAAGTGGTCCACATATCTGCAATAGTTTCATTTGAATATCAAGTACAAGAAGGGTAGCACCAATAATGTTTCAGACTGCCTTAGCCGACCACCGATCATGGCGCTCACCACCGTGCTCAACTCTTGTGGGCACGAGACTTCTGATTGGCCACTTCTCTATGAGAGTGACCCAGAATTTGGCCACACTTACAAGGCACTCTTGGGGGGTACGAAAGTTCCAAATTTTCACCTCCAAGATGCACTTTTATGTCACCTGGGACACCTTTGCGTTCCTTCAAGCGAGCGTGCCAAGATGATATGGGAAGCACACTACAGTCGAGTCGCTGGGCATTTCGGGGTCGAGAAAACAGTAGCAATACTACAGAATTATTTCTATTGGCCGAACCTTCGAAAGGATGTCGAGAAGCACATCAGATCCTGCATTGCTTGTGCCATTGCCAAACCGACCATCAAGAAGCAAGGCCTATATACTCCACTACCTACCCCTAGTCGACCGTGGGAATCCATCTCCATGGATTACATGTCGGGCCTGCCTTCTACTAAGAATGGAAATGAATGTGTTTTCGTGGTCGTTGACAGATTCTCGAAGATGGCCATCATGGCGGCCTGTAAGAAGAATATCACAGCAGAAGCCACTGCTAAACTCTTCTTTGAACGAGTGTGGGTGAACTTTGGGATCCCACAGTCTATCATATCAGATCGGGATAGCAGGTTCCTCAGCACATTTTGGTCCAGCCTCTGGTCGATGTTGGATACCAAGCTCACCAAGTCCACAGCTTTCCATCCCCAAACGGATGGCCAGACAGAGGTCGTCAACAGAATGATTGTACACATTCTGCGCATGTACAATTCAAAGCATCCACGCACATGGGACGAGAGCCTCCCTTATGTACAACATAGTTATAACCGGGCTCTCCACGGTTCAATTGGCCATAGCCCCTTTCAGGTGGGCTTGGGATTCCAGCCACTATGTCCCATTGACGTAGCCATGCCATTTGCAGCTGCTCAGGCCGATTCAGCTCATGTCCAGTCTGAAGTTGACAAAGAAAGTAGCTTCATCGAGCGCATTCAACACATCCGCCAACAGGTTCATGATATATTGGACAGAGCCAATGCGAAGTACAAACAGCGCCATGATCAACACCGGGTGCCACACCACTTCCGGGTGGGCGACAAAGTATGGCTACATTTGCAGAAGGAGCGCCTCACTGGACCTCACCGCAAGCTTCGCCCGCTCCGATACGGGCCGTACACCATCACCAAGGCTGTAGGTAACAATTCCTTCGAGCTTAGTATTCCACCATTCCTTGGTCTGCACCCAGTCTTCAATGTGGATCGCCTTCGTCCTTACTTTCCACCTCTATTGGACACCTCGGACATTGCAGAACAACTCACACCAACAGAGTTAAACCCAGACTGCATGGAACAGGCCACCAGAGATTGTATCATGGACATGCAAATCAAGAACACTCGTCAACAGCAGATCCAACTGTATCGGGTTGTCAAAGCTGGCCAACTCCTGCACCAAGGAAAGTGGTTCACCCGGGACCAAGTTCAGCAGAAATTTCCTCATCTCATGGAGGAACTTAACGCAATGGGGACCATTGCTTCCTAAGGGGGGAGGAATGATCCAGGTGGATATTGGTGGCCACCCGCATATTCCACTTGGGCCCCCACCATTGTCTCTTTCAGTTTTTCAGTTTTGGCATAACTTACTATTTTTAGCAGTTTTTCGGGTCCTGAACTTCCGGAGCCGTTTTGAGGCCCTAAACGACGTTTTTTGGGCATCGTGCCTCCAAAAAATATATCATTTCGTTTTGGAATGATATTTGTGGCGAAAGTTGTAGTCCTCGGATAGAGATTTCTAATGATGTATCATGTGCGTCAAACGGAGATAGTATGCCAAAGTTACATCCCTGGGAAGTTGAAACACCAATTTACCTAAACGGGGCCCATAGTTTTGGCGCTTCATCTCCTAGGGTTAGGTTTTTGGATGTTTATGGTTATCCATTGTTTCTCAATAATAAATAGGCCCTCGAGCCTCATTGTAACTCAGTTCAGAGGCCTGTAGCCGCCACATCTCTTCTCAGAGATAGCTACCAGCACCCTAGCTATTTTTATTTCCATTCTGTTTGTAAGCAAATTTCAGTTATTTGATATTAATGAAATGAAGTGTTATTTCCGCTACATCTCTGTATTTATGGTTATATGTTTATTATGTTGCGTTCCTGCATAAATCCAGATCAGTCTCTCCCCTCTTGGGCATAATCTGCCCCCACATGTGCATATGGGCCTCAAACATCGGCCTACGAGGCTACCAAACAAAAGCAAGCCTCATCTCTAGAAACCTCTCAAAAAGTAAACAAAAAATATTTGAAGAAAAAGGGAAGTTGACCCTCACTTGTGCATGAGCATGACATCTATCTAAGGCCGTACAAAACTATCGCAAAAAAATGGCAGACCACCTGACAAGTCATGGCTCCTATACTAAAGAATCAACATAATATAGAAGCGGGCAACTAATGCGTTGCCCATCACTGGTGTTGTGTGAAATGGTCGAAATGAGAAGTGAGAGGCACTTCATGTCCTGTCTACCAAATGCACCAATACGTAGCTGACCTCCAGGGACCTAAAACTCTGAAGGAGATAGTACATCTGCTCCAATGTATCTTTGGGAGTAAACTAACTGATTCCCTGCTACACAACCAGCTGGAACTTCTGGGAACGAGGGAAAATCCACCCCTCTCCTTGATAGCCCTGTAATGAAATAAATATCCTCCTCAGTGGGTGTGTACCACTGGTCAGGACCAACCGGAAAGCCTGTTGGTGGGCATTCCACCTGGGGATAAGATGTCTCAAAAAGACACTATGGGACTTTAGGGAAGTAGCCTCCTCATAGAACTTGAAAAGGCCTACCTGCCTTAGGATCCCCTAGGTATCTATTGTAATAGGGCGAGGGTACGCATATCTCTCCCTCTCACGTGCCTCCCACTGGTGAAGCATGTCATACTGCTCCCCTTGTTGTAGTTGTTGTTCCTCCTCTTCTCTCTGAATCATTGACATATTAAATATTTTTTTTTTATTAAATCAAACATGTATTTAGGAATATACATATACAATTTTTTTTGTAAAAAAAAAAACAGATTAATTGGTGCGCCACAAAAACAGTCATGCACTGGTTCCGGTGCGACTTTTGTTTGTAGAGCACTGGAGGCGGTGCCCCAGATGACATAAAATGCACCGTATGCGGTGCAACTGAAATTTTTTCAAGCCCCATTGACTATATATGGTGTCAGAAGGGCGGTGCGTTGAATAAAATATACGCCCCAACGCATAGGCAATTGTGCAGTCTTACATAGTCAACGGTGCGGTCAGTTACCTGGCCACACCGTTGACCCTGTCGAAATGCCGAATGTGGTGTGCTAACAGACAGCGGGGCAGATATATCCGTCAATGCACCACGTTGCTATTCCCATGGTCAACTGTGCACCCTGCTAAATGACCGGACTGCATTTTTTTTTTAATTTTAATTTTAAAATAATGCGGGGTGCCTTTCGGTACTGC
Organism: Pinus albicaulis; assembly: GCA_034641835.2. Taxonomy (NCBI): domain Eukaryota; kingdom Viridiplantae; phylum Streptophyta; class Pinopsida; order Pinales; family Pinaceae; genus Pinus; species Pinus albicaulis. The sequence goes on from CM076574.1 coordinate 492,227,217, forward strand.
CCTGGACACGGTGCGGATAACGTTAGCACCAGTTGCAGTGCGGCCTATAAATTTTACAGGCAGCACCGCTTACTAGTGCGAGACGAATGGCTCGTGCACACTGCGCGATAATTTTTTTTCTTTTTTAATGGTTAATTTTAAGGTTATTTCAAATTCTAATCCGCTAGAAAGATTAATTATGGAAAAACTAGAAAAATACCTGTACATTTCGCCGTCGAGGAGGCATATTGGCTGTAGAATTTGCAAAAGAAAAATTTCCCATCGTTTTGCAAAATGCAAGCTGGAGATTGGTGGCCAATGCACATTAGCAGTGCATGCAATGGGTGCAATGGGAGCACCGATGTCAGGGCAGGTCAGAGAAGGAGAAATTGCACTGGTTCTTGAGAGCTCTAGAGTACTGAGAAAAGTGAAAAATGAGGTTTTTTTGCCGTATTTTTTTTTATTTAACCCTGTTCCGTTGCGCGAGGTTTTATAAGCACACCAGTGCGGTTTCTTAAGACTGCACTGGGCGGTTTCAGATTTGGCGCATTGTTTTATGATGCACCGGGGCGGTTACTTAACACTGCACCTGGCTGTTTCAGATTTGGTGCGGTGTTTTATGATGCACCGGGGTAGAATAGTCGTGAAGCACCGGTGCTTTATAGTAATAGGACGCACCGGGCGTGTGTGTACGGAGCGCACGGTGTTCGGTGTGCCAATGTTTTGTGCGACCGATGCTTTCTCTTGTAGAGCGCACAGGTGATTGAGAGCAAAAAAGTGAAAAATGCAGTTTTTTGGCCGTATTTTTTTTTTTAAATAATTAACCTCTTTTCGGTGCACTTATTTTATAGGCGCACCGGTGCTGTTTCATACGAACACACCGGTCTGCTTCTGTTTTGGCGCGGTGTTTTATGATGCACCGGTGCGGTTTTGTAACACCTCACCGAGAGGTTTCTTTTTTGGCGCGGTGTTTTATGTTGCGCCGACGGGTGTGTATGGAGCGCACGGTGTCCGTTGTGCCAATGTTTTGTGCACATCGGTGCTTTCTCTTGTAGAGCGCACTAGTAATTGAGAGCTCTAGAGCACTGAAAAAATTGAAAAATCTAGTTTTTTTGTTGTTGTTTTTTTTTTTTTGCCGTTTTTTTTTTTTTTTTCAACTCTTTTCCGGTGCGCGTGGTTTATAGGTGTACCAGTGTTGTTTCTTATGAACACATCAGTCGGTTTGTGTTTTGGCATGTTGTTTTATGATGCACCGGTGCAGTTTCTTAATACTGCACCAGGCGATTTCGGTTTTGGCACAGTGTTTTATGATGCACCAACACGGAAGAGTTGTGAATAACCAATGCTCTACAGTAATACTACACACCGAGCAGGTGTGTACGAAGCGCACGGTGTCTAGCGTGCCAATGTTTTGTGTGCACCAGTGCTTTCTCTTATAATGAGCACCGGTGCAATGTTGAATGATAAGCGCACCGAGCGGAAAAAAATCTGCAAAACCCTCCGCCCGCCAACCTCCTCTAGTAACCTCTACTAGAAACGAATGTATGGCGTATTTTTATAAGGGGTTCCTCAAAAACATCTGCTAGAGGGTCTTTTGCTTGTAGTGTGCCCAACTGAATGGCATCGCCTACATCTAAATGGAATCCCCTCGTAGTCCAAGACCATCCCTTTGAAAAACATGTTATAATTGTCATGAAGGCCATCCCTAGTATCCAAGAATACTAAAATGTGAGCCACAGAATAAATGCCTGACTCTAAATAAGATATGTCATGATCGATATATAGGCCGAAATCTTCCCCAATACTGCGAAGAGCATCTTCAATCCAAAATTGAAGCGGAAGCCTTGGCAATTGCATCTAAATAGGTCTTGCACCCAAATTTTCCTTGTTGGGGTCGAAAAGAGGGAACCATCATTTCAATAGTACAGGGTGCCTTTCGATGTGCCAGAATTTGTTAAGAACCCAGTCCACCAGAGCAAGCTATGAAAAAGTAAGGGCGAACCAGCCCCTATTAAGAAGTATGACCCCCAAAAGTTGCTCCATGTGACCTCCCCATTTTTCTTTCGTCTAGAGCTTTAGTTGCGCCGTGTTGTAATTGCGGCCTCTGACCTTTCCCACAAGAACTGTGGGTGCCATCAATTCGAAATTAGCCATACCTCTATCTCTCCCAATATTCGCGTTTCGACTGTGTCGATTCTCGGCAGGTCGAGTTTTTTTCCCCCTGCCTCTGTGCAGGTTCTGGTCCTCAGAGTCTGCACCAGGTACCCCCAGAATGTCAGAATCGGACGAAGGTTGTGCTTCAACCATCTGTGCATCAAATGGTATATTGACGAAACATATAGAAGCCACAATTGGCTCTGTCACAGCAATAGAAGAAATGGGCAGATGCAATGCTCCCCACCGATAAAAAGGTTTGCAAATGCAAGGGCATCCGCATAAATATTTTAAGTTTCCTCAGCAATGCTCAAACCCGTAGCAGTGGTGTATACCTCTGGAAAGTTGGGTGTGTCTTGTGCCTGGTGCTCCCATGGACGTAGCACAGAGGGCGATGGAATAGTAAAAGTCGGAGAGTCCAAACTACCCACAAATGGTTCAAAGCTGCTCGCAAGCGTGACCGACAGAGGCAGTTCTGGCTAGGGAATAGTTAGTGTGGGCACCAGATCCTCCATGGCCGCCACATCAGCACATGTCCCCTTCCCCTAGATATCCACACCCTCCAGAGGGTCTGCAGTATAATCAACCTCTTCTTCGTAAATACTCATGTCCAAATGATGGGTTAGGATAGAAACCGTCATAGTCTTGGAGAGTAACAGAGTGAAACGAAGCACCCTGAAAGTGTCGTCGGAGGAAGCCGCATGAACCAACCACAACCCAAAAATATGCGGTGAACGCTGACAACAATGAGGTAACCAACCAGTTGTCGCAGTGGTCGCCCTAATGCACAAGAATAATGGATGTGCAGCAGCAGATAAACTCGGTCTGAGTCAATGGGTTAAAGACCAAAGTCAGAAAGGAACGCAGAACAACCCGCAAAGCCCGTGACCGCTAAAACGAAACAGACCTCATGGTGAAACAATATCGGTCAGAGACATAAAAGAATAAAAATACCGCAGTAGAACCGGTGATAGTTTAAACACCCAAATCCATGAAACCCAAAACAATAAGTGGTAATAGCGAAAAACCATATTCTCCCGACAAAAAGACCGGTAAATGCAGGAATGCACTATTATCCAAATACCAATGGGCCCATAGCCACCACCAGTCTCGAGAAACCAATGGCCGCCATGTCTAGGGTTTGCAGCAGTAGCCCCAGTATCGGCTTCTCACTATCAATATCTCATATCGCAACTCAAGACTATTTTTATTAGTTATGTTTTCCATTACAGATGAATTTTGCGAAATGCGATCTACGCAAATCACAAATTGCAATTTCCATACAGTAATAAAACTTACGTTTGGTTATTTTCTGTGAAATGCAAAGTGCACTATGGAATCACGTCGATGTGCTCTATCAGACATTTGAAGTTTTATGATTGTTGTTTTATTAATTCGTCGAGTTTGACTCATCGCGACTCTTACCGAATTGTCATAAGTTGATCGTTTTATAAGGTACGATGCGATTTATTTATAAAGCGGTGTTTAAAGCTTTTGTGAAGAGAGTTTTATATGACTAAGGAAAAAAGGGTTTAGCGCATATTGCAGCTCGCAACACTAGATATGTTTTAAGTTGTTAGGCTTGTAAGCTATGCGATTTGCGATGAGCGCTAAGAAATCAAAGCGAAAAGGAAAAACTTTATTTCCTAAATTTTTAAGGCTTAGGCTAAGATAAAATCAAACTAATAAATTTCCTATTTATTTTAAAGGGTCCCCATTTAGTGAAAATAAATGGGTGGTTTTGTATAGTAGAACAATTGGCGATTCACTTGGGATAACCAACTATCTCTGATTATTTTTTGAAATTTCTAAAAACTTTTTCGAAATAAAAATAGTTGAAGGAATGAATTTAAATATATAATATCTCACTAAGAAACAAAATCTCTCTTAATTATAATTCATAAGAATTCCTCTTTAAAAATAAAATCATGAGTATCTATATCATTCTTTACTCAGTTCAAAAAGATGAAGTAGGTGGCTCTTTCAGATTAGCTTTATAAATATATGCTCTTTTATCACAGGTAGAGCCTCTGATCCAATAGGAAATTTAAGCTTTTGGTAGGGATACCTTTTAAACACTGTTACCGATCAAATAGGTAACCTGACCTCAAAACGGGAACTCTAGCCCAAAAAGTCTCAAAAAAACATGAAAAAACACAAAAAAAAAAAAAAATGTGTCTTCCAGAACGCACTTGGTTTATTTTGAAGGTTAAATTTCAACATTTTATAAAATTATGCTAAAAACAAAATTGTTTGTTGAAAAAAGGATTGAAAAAACACCCTCAAAACAAAACCAGTTGATGCTGGAATAACAAAAAAAAAAAATTGTGTCATAATTTTGGCATTTTTAAAAATAGAAATAACATTTTTTAATTTTTAAAATTCAAACATTAAAAAAAAAACCTAAAATTTAGGAAAAAAAATAAATTTAAAAAATAAAAACAATTAAAAGCTTAAAATTTAAAAATATATGAAGATAAAAATAAAAACAAAATAAATAAATAAATTTAATTCAACCATTAAAAAAAAAACCTAAAATTTAAGGAAAAAAAATAAAAAATTTAAAAAATAAAATTAAGATTAAAATTTAAAAAATATAGAAATTAAAAAATAAAAATAAAAACAAAATAAAAATATTAAAATTAAAATAAAATAAAATAAAAAGAAGAAGAAGAAGAAGAAATTATAAAAAATAAAATATAGAAATTAAATTTAAAAAAGAAAAAGAAAATGCTTATTAAATTTTTTTTTTTTTTAAATATTAAAAAAAAATTAAAATAATAAATTAAATTTAAGGAAATATATTAAATTTTAATAAATTTAAAATTTAAAAATAAAAATTTAAAAATAAAAAACATTATTTAAATTAAAAGTAAAAAAATGAAAAATTAATTAAAAATAAAATACAATGAAAATATTAAATTTAAAACAATATATATTAAAAAAACAAATAAACTATAAAAAATAAATTAAATTTAAATTATAAAAAATAAAATATATATATGAACTTAAATTAAAATATATATACATATCAGATTTAATTAAATTAAAAAAAAAAAAATTAATATTAAAATAACAAATTAAATTTAAAAAAAAAAAAATTAAATTTTAATAAATAAATGAATAAACAAATAAATTTTGAAAAAAAATAAATAAATAAAAAATAAATAAATTGTTAAAAGAAAAACTTTAAAAATCAATTAAAAATGGAAAATTGAAAAAAATAAAAAATATTAAATTAAAAAACAAATTAATTTAAAAAAATTAAGTTTAATTAAAAAAAATCTAATTTTATAATAAACAATTTTAATTGAAATATAAAAATATAAAAATTTTATGTAATTAAACAAAAAAAAATTAATAAAAAAGTAAAACATTTAAAAAACAATATTAAATCCAAATAAATTTTATTAAATTTTATAAAATTATACTAAAAAACTAAACGTAAAACTTAATAATAAAGAAAAATTATGAAATTATAAAAATAAATAAATAAATCAATTAAATTTAAAATAAAAAAAAAAAATAATAAAAATAAAAATTTAAAACAAAAAAATAATAAAATTTAAAAAAATAAATAAATAAAATTAAAAAAGAAAAAAAATATGGGGGTTGGTGGTGCAATGGCAGAATTGAAGTAGCTAGGCAAAAGTAGGTGGGATGGCTTCTCTCGGCCTAGCGTGCTTCGTGGGGGCGGCTAGCCGCCGGCCTGTGTGACGCGCGCGCCACCACCAACCCGTTTTTTTTTTTTTTTTTTTTTTTTAATTTAATTTTTTTATTTAAAAATAAAATTTGTTTTATTTTTTTTTTTTTTAATATATATATATATATGTATGTATTATTAAGTTTTATTTTATTTTTAATATTTTCTTTATTTGATTTTTTTAAATTAACTTCAAAAAGATTTAAAATTATTTTTTTATTCAATTTTTATTTATAAATAATTATTTATTTTTATATTTTAATATTATAAATTAAATCTATAAATGGCTACATTTAAAAATAAATTTGTGTATATTTGTTTTTTAATTATTTGTAAGTAGTTTTTCACTTTTTGTTTTTGATGATAGTGTTTTTCATTTTTAATTTTCTTTTTCAATTTTAATTGTTTGTTTGTTTTTTTGGTATTTATTTATATTTCTATCATCCTTTTTTTAATTTATTTATTTATTTATTTATTTTATACATAATCTAAATTTTAATTTTATAATTTTAATTTTATATATATATATATATATATATATATATATTATATGGTTTTTTTTAATAAGTTAGAAAAAAATGTTTTTGATGGTTTTTTTTTTAAATCTTTTTGGTCAATTTTTGTTTTTTTTCTTTAAAATATGTGTTTTTTTTTCAAATTTTGTCATTTCCTTTGATATAATTTTCAAATAATTTTTTTTTTTTTTAATTTATTTATTTTTGTTTAAATTTTTTATTTTTACGAGCTATTTTTGATTTTTTTACATTTTTATTGGTTTTTTTTTTTATTGTTTTTATATATATTTTTTTATCTAAGTTTTGTGTTTTATTACGAACATGAAAATCACCTCTAAAAAAAAAAGGTTGATGCAGCATCAATACGTTTCCAAATTAGCATGAAAATCACCGCTCTTAAAAAAAAAGAAGGTTGATGCAGCATCAATACGTTTCCAAATTAGCATGAAAATAAACAAATATTCATACTTCATAAATAAAAATATTAGAGTGTCAAAAATGTGCACAAAAAAAAAATGGTGATTCTGCATCACCACTTTTCAAAATCGGGTGTTTTTTATGCTACCAAAAAAAAGTAGGTAACATTGCGGTTACCTATTTCATCGGTAACATTGTTTTTACCCAACAATGATTCATTGTCCCATCGAGTCTTTCTTACAATCTTTAAAAATAAATTCCAACTTTATATACTTGTCCTCTTTCGGAACTTGTTTTTTTTTGTAGATATTTTCTATTGTACTTTTATTTACTTAAAAGCCATTGTCTTGGCTTGGTAACCAAATATTGACAATGCCACTCACTGGTTGTAATTAAATTGATCAATCTGGCTCTTAATGAGAGCCCTTGTCCTCTTGATATAATCTCAAGTCATTATCCTGTTTTGGTAGGCAGTATTGGTAATGTCAGTTCAACTATTTTCCTATGAACATGGTAAACAAGCTCTTGATGAGACTTATTATCTTCTAAGTTTTTTGACATAATTTTTTCGAATTTCTTTCTAAAAATTGATAAGTTTTCACGGATGGGGTGAATCATTGGTCCTTTTGAGGATTCTAGATGATATTTTTTTGAGTTTTAAGATTGCTTATCTGTAAAATATTCTTTACTGTGTTAAAGATTCTTTTCTTGACTGATGACAGAATAACCATGCTTTATAAAGATGAGATTTCATCAGAGAATAAATAACTTCAGTGAAATTGCATCTTTCAGTAAAAATAGAATCTGTTTGATATTCAAATCTTTCAATTATTTCCTTAACATTTCTTATTTCTATAAGCGATAAATCAAAAATGTTTTTTGAGATGTTTACCTGAAAAGCCAAAAATCAATACTACGCAATTTTTATTTTCCTAAGGAAAATAAAATACAATAATAAACAAGGAATAGAAGGGGTTGCCTCCTATGAAAAGTATTTCTTTAAAATCTTCCCATTAACAGGAAAATAATTTATTTTGCATGATAGATCTTGCAATAAAAATGTTGATGGGCCTATTTTTTCAATGATTTGAAATGGACCTAACCACAGTCTTTGAAATTTGGTGTGTTAACCTTTTTTCTCATGTGCTTTGTCCTATTTCAATACCAGATCATCAATTTGAAAGTTTTTTGGAGTGACAGAAGTTGAATCAAATGAAGCTTTTACTATCTGTTGATGATGTGCATTAGTAACTTTATCTTCTTCTCTTTCTTATTCAAGCTTAAGAATTTGAAATTGTCTTACTTGCAAGGAATAAGAAGGAGATTCATCAATAAATTGAACTAATGTAAGAGAAGGAATAACTACATTGGTAGGAAGAATAACTTCTTTTCCATAAACAAGATTAAAAGGAGAAGTGCCAATGGTGGCCTTCTGAGTTATTCGGTCTGCCCAAAGAGCAAATGTTAATGACTTGTGCCAATTTTGTTGGTTATGATCAACGATTTGTTTGATGATTCTAATAAGGTTTTTATTTGTGGATTCTACTAAACGATTTCCTTGCAGATAATAATTTGCAGAATACTTAAGTTTAAAACCTCTTTTGATTGCAAATTCTATTATAGCAGCTCCTGAGAAATAAGATGCATTATCGAACATTATAGCAGTTGGTAAACCAAACCTAGCTATGATAAATTGATCAATGAACTCAATAATATTCTCAGAGTTGGCTAATTTTAGTGGAATTGCTTCCACCCATTTAGTAAAATAATCTGTAGCAGTGAGAATATATTTGTGTTGTTTGGAAGAGTTAGGAATGATCTTACTGATTATATCTAATCCCCATTATTCAAATGGTTGCTCGATATTAACTCATTGTAATGGGAAGGCTGGTTTCCTTTGTCTTCCAGATGCACTTTGACAAAATTTTCATTTTATTTCATATTCATGAGCATATTTGAAAAGTGTAGGCCAATAGTAACCTGCATGCAGAATTTTATGTGATGTTGTATTTCCTCCAAAATTTCCTCTAGCTGGTCCATGATGGAGTTCCTACAAAACTTTTTCTGCTTCAATTTTCTCTAAGCATCTTAATAACACAGAATCAAAGTTTCTTCTAAACAATACGTCACTAATTATTTGTATTTCTTGGCCTTTAATCTCAAAGCACGTTTTGTTTTATAATTGAGTTGGGTTGGGGCATATCCATTTTTCAAATAAAATTTGAGATCAATGTATTGAGATTTCACATCGTTGAGGCTTACCTATGATATTTGCACATTATTACCTGAATCTGCCTATGATGATAAGTGGGATGCTCCTGTTAGCATTCTGCAAAAACCTTGACCTCTAAAAATTTTAGAAGGTCTTATTTCTACATCATATTCTTGTAAAGAAGTAACCCAGTTAGCCTTTTTCTCTCCTAATTCTCTTTGCATCAATTGTTGTCTCACTGCAGAGAATGGAACTATTATTTTGGTGTGAGTTTTAAGGAGAAATGGTCTAAAATGCTTTATAGCTTTAAAGACAACAAATGATTGTTTCTCAGCAGTTGAATAATTTAGTTCTGCCCCTTGCAAATTGGAACTGGAAAATGATATTGGTGCTTCAATTTGTTGGTCATTAAGCAGTGTTAAAACAACTGTGTAAGATGTATCTGATGAGAAGGTGTATAAAGTAAAAGGATTAAGAAAATTGGGGGTAGTCAGGAATCGAGCATTGATAATGGATTGTTTGATTAAATAAAATTCTTCTCTTTCCTTATGTCCCCATTTAAAGACTGAATTTTTCTTAATCATGGTTTGCAATGGTAAAAATATTTGCGAAAATTCAGGGACAAATCTTTTTACGAAATTTATCTATCCAAGAAACGACTGCATAGTTTTCCTTTTATGAGGGTAAGGAATTTTTTTAATCTCTTCAATTATTTCAGGATCAATATAGATACCTCTTTTTGACATAATGAATCCTAAAATTTTTCCTTCATCTAAAGCAAAATATGACTTCTTTGGGTTTAATGAATTTCCATACTTTTTACATCGCTCAAAGACTTGATTTAGGTCAATCGCATGATTGGTTGCTTGTCTAGAAAAGACTGTAATTTCATCTAGATAAATAACCACTGAATTATTGATGAATCCTCTAAAAGTTGTGTCCATGGCTCTTTGAAAAGTGGCACATGCATTAATTAACCCAAATGGCATATTTTGATAGCCATAAGTTCCCCACTTAGTCATGAATGTAGTCTTTAATCTGTCATCGAGATGTATGAGGATTTGGTTATATCCCGAAAATCCATCTAGGAAAGACATAAGATCAGAACCAACTGTTGTTCACAGCACTTGTTCCATGGCTGGTAATGGAAAGTTTTCCTTTTGACATGCTTTTTTTTAATTCCTAGAGTCAATACAAATCCTAATATCACCATTTTTCTTCCTGGCGGGACCAAATTTGAGACCCATTTAGAATGTCTAACTGGAAAGATGATCTTTTCTTTGAGGAGTTTATTCAACTCTGTTTTGATTTGATTTTCAAGATTCGGGTGAATTTTCCTCAACTTTAGTTGTATAGGTTTCTCATCTGAAATCATAGGAATAGTGTGTAAATAACAGAAGTGTCATATGTTTTGAGATTAGTGTAATCCCAAGAAAAAACACTTTTGTACATCCTTAATAACTTGATAAATGATAATCTTTCATCAGAATATAGACTAAGACCTAAATTGACATTTTGAGGTTTATCATCAGTTCCAAGATTTACTAACTTAAATATTAAGGTAGAACTTTGAGTTTTAGAGTTAATAACTCTTTTAAACCTATCTTTCAGATCATAAAGGTCTTCTAATTTGACAACTGACTTAGGAATTGGATTTTCATCTTTCTCATCCTTTATTTGAGTGTCATGTTAATTTTCATCTAAAATTTGCCTATCATAAGATCCTTCATATGTAAGGAAATCTATGATATATGAATCATTATTAAATACTCTCCAATTAGTAATACTGTCAGGAATAGATGGTATAAAAATCAATTCAATGGAAAATCTATCAGGACTAAATTCTTGAGATAGGATTAGTTGCGATGCTACATTAGCCAATAAATCTGCACTAGCATTTTGTATTCTAGGTACGAAAGAAATATTGAAAGCTAAGAAATGAATGGTCAATTCTTGGACTAACAATTGGTAATGCTTTAAATGTCCAGAATGACAATGTATGGTATTTCTTACCAGTTTAACAATGATTTCTGAATCTCCTAGGACTTTCATATATTTGATGTCGAGATCAATAGCTTTGTACAAACCTTGGATTAATGCTTCGTATTCTGCTATATTATTTGTGCAATCAAATTCAAGTCTGCAGGCTAACATGGTTTTTTCTCCTTCTGGGATTATTAAAATACAACCAGCTCCTGCACAATCTTCTAATTTAGAGCCTTCAAAATAAAGAATCCAAAATAAATAATTAACTACTGGTTTATCTATAAAAAAATCACATTTCAAAGTGTGTGCCTGGGAAAATTTCTCGATTTGAGAGATAACTGCATTATCGAAAAAAGGTGATGTTTGAGCATTAAAATTTCCAATAAATGATTCTGATGAGTAGTTTCCAATAATATTATTATTGAATGCTACTGGTTCATTTATCTATTCAAGATAAATAAATGTGTGTTTCATGAATTTTTCTCAGTCTATCCGGATTTGATTTGGCTTTCCATTATGTGGTAGCCACATATGTGACCAGACTGTTGCAAAATATCCATGAATTTTTTTAGACCAGTCTCTAATTAACACTAAATCGTAAAAATTAGGAATTTCAGCCACCAATGTATCGATTATCTGAGCAACCTTGGGGTTTGATGACAATCTGATAGAGACAAAATTTATTTCTCGTACAGCCTCTACTTTAGTTCTATCAAGTTGTACTATATGAACAAGGGAACTTTGAGGAGGTATGTTCAACTTAACACAAGCTGATTTTGGCATGATATTAGAGGAAGCCCCTGAGTCTATTAAAAAGTTATGGAAAAAATTATTATAGATCTCATAGGTTAAAATAAATGGAGGAGTATGAGAGATGGATTGGTCACCTATCATAATAAAGTCTGTAGCATCTATTTTAGTTGAAGGAGAAGGAGGTTTACCCATTTGATTAGCAGCTTGGACTACCACTAGAGAAGGTAAGGCTTAAGCAGGAACTGCATTTAAATCTCTGAGTAAGATTTTTTACTGCTGCTTTAACTTGGTAAGTTCATGAATTGAAATATTAGCCCTGGTGTTTTTCGCATCCTCAACTACATTATACTCAATAGTGTTGGAAACTACCACTGTCTTTGATGTAGGTGGACATCTAAAGTAGTAGGGTTTGTTTGAATATTCTTTGATGTAGACTTTTTACTTACTGTTTTATCTTTAGCATGCATTGAATTATTCTGTTTTTTATTTCGCTGCATTGCTTCAGTAGTATTTTTTTCTCCTTGTACTCACAGGTAAAGCTTCTTGTTGTTCTTCATTTGATAGGATAAAATCCCACATTCCATTTAGTTCAACTTCTTCTTTATTTCTTCTTCCTTTGTTTTCTCTTCATTTGTATCTTGATCAGACTCAACATTAGATATGATATTTGGAGGTTGAGAATTAGAAGACTGGTTTTTCTTGAAGGGTCTAAAATTATTTTTTGAGCTAGAACTTTTAACAACTTGTTTCTTGATATATGCCATCTCATTTGTCATAGTATTTAAAACTTTCTGAAGACCTTCTACATCAAAAGGGTGTTTGGATGGCTTCTTTTTTTAATCATCTTTGAAGGATACTTTCTTTGATTTCCTATCTTCTTGGGAATTCTTCTTTTCAAGAGCGATTATGTGTTTTTCTACAGGTAAAGGTTCCTTAGTATTTTTTGCTAATGTAGGCAGTCTTTCTCTATCAACAAAAATGGCTATATTAGATGGGAGAGATGACACTCAATTTGAACTTCTGCACCAGGAACTGCTATGGCAGGAATTTTATTGAGCAATTTATTAAGTCTTGAATTAAAACCTTTTATTTTTTCCCCTGTTTTAGCCTTTAGATTTGACAAATCATTGATGAGCGATGCAATGGTTCTGTCATCCCCAAACTTAGCTAAAAATTGTTCTTCGAACATATTCCAGCTAGTTATAGAGCGGGTAAGTAGTTAGACTTTTCTTGCTCTAACAGTCTTTCTAAATATTGTGTTTTATCTTCTCTCTACTTCAGTAACAATTGAAATTTAGTGGCCTTATCAATAGTGTCAATAGCATATTCCCTTGCAAACTGTGATAACTTATTTAAATGTTCAATAGGATCAGCTAGAGGATCCTTCCATAAAACGTCAACAAATTCATTTGTAATATTTGAGACTATATCATCAATTCTTCTCCTTTTTCTTCTCTTGACTATAGCCTTATGATTATGACTGTAGAAGACATCCAGTGAAGGAATTTCCTCTATTTGTAAAACTATATGCTATGTGGGGTAGGTTGAAATGATCTCTCGATCGTGAGTTTCAGGAACTTGTTGTAGTGGAGTAGCGGTTTCAACTAATTTCTGAGAATGTTCTGGCATCTGAAAACTAGTAGTTTTATCAGTATTAGGAATTAGTTGAGATGTTTTTAGTGCCTTAGAAAACTTATCCCATTCATTCTTCAAATCCTTTGGCTGAGATTTTTCTGCCTGATCAGATGTATTTTGGTTGTGCTGAATTTCTTGGGAAGAGGATTCAGTTCCATTAATTCCTCCTTTCTCTTGCATTTTAATCTCTTTGATTACTTTTACCTTTTTTGGGCTCTCATTTTTGTTTTTGGATTCATTATCAGAATGATCTAAATTCTAAGAATTGTGTTATGATTTCCCTGACTCATTTTCGTACATGTCTTTAGCTTCATTATCTGAGCTAATACTCAAAGTTGGTTTGTCAACATCTTTAATAATCAATAAGTCTAAAGGAATCCTTTCCAATCTCTTGTTTCTATATTCTTGGAAGGCTTCCAAGTCATCTTCATTGAGTTGACTGGATGCAATTTTAAGTACATCTGTAAACTTCTCAATGCCTTGGAAGAAATCATCAAATCTATCAATCTCTTTCAAAAAAGGATTCAACTTGAGCTGTGTGGTGAAATTATTAATCACATCATTGGGGTCATATGGCCACTTAGACATTATAGGAAAATTAAATAAACTAACATTTGAAACTTCCTTAAAGGTATGGCCAATATCAAAAAGTGAAAAAGTACCGCACTACAGACGGAAATTAGGCCAAATGGCCTTCTTATCATCTTTGAGTTGCTTTGAAATACCATTTACCACAAGTTGTAAATCAATCTCTCTAGCAAGTAGTTTGTCAGGAACATAATATGGTAGGATGTGGGGAGAAGCATAACTTCTGAAAACTCTGACATAGGTGAAACTTTCTTTGGCAAACCATCTGGAAACAAGAAAAATGTCTACACTAGCTTCTTTGGAAATCCTAGGGGCTTTCTCATTAAATATAATCTGGTGTATAGGTAGAATGATTCTATGGAAAATTTTGTAAAAATGAAGATGAAAATCTCACTCCCAAAGGGCTCTGTGGTAAATGTGGATTGGATTGGGGTCTTGGGCCATCCACTTCCATCCCATGGTTGTAAAACTCGAACAAAATAAAATAGCATCCATGACATAGGCACTCGTGTAAAAGGGGGGTATTACCCTAGAGGAAACATTTCTTTTACTTCTATAATCCATGATACTTCTGGCTGAATTATCAGACAGGATATTTTCCCAATTCAGAATTAAAGAATTGACGATTGTGTCAATTAATAGGACCCAATCTACAAAAAACCTAGTAGTATCAAGCTTTGCAAACAATCTACACAACATATCGGAAACAAGCAAAAGGGGAAGGAATTTGTGCTATCGGGTACATACCGAGTTTGTCCCGTTTCAGCTTGCCTTGGTCATCCTTCCATTCCTTTATAACTTTCATCAGGTTTGTATGTTTGTTTGTAAAGCTCTGGTCAAAATCTTTGTCATAGTTCTACTTTGGGATGGGTAAGTGGTACATTATCCTTAAATCTTATTCCTTGAATGAACCGATATTCTCGCCCTTTGAATCCTTAAATGTCATATCTTCTATGTTCAAGTGGTCAATTACCCACTTAAATATATTTGTATAGGGGAGGATATTTGGCCTTGTTTCTACTTTATGAATGAATGAGCATGCAACGTTGAAATAGGTCGAGTCTGAAGAAAGTGACGCTCCTGCTGTAGCAACTTTGGCTATTACCCTTGGTTGTTCATTCTCGAAGAATTGATACATGGCTTCCCACGAGGAACTACCACAATCCTTATTGCAGGTGGTATATGAGAATAAGGCAGCCATATCATAGTCTTCATCCCTGTTATCCTTGCTCTGTTAAGTGGTTTCCTGAATTCAAGAGAACAGAGAAAACTTTAGAAATGGAGAGACGGATAGAATTAAAACTGATATAAGCAAAACATCCAGCGTTTAATTATTTAATACATGCTCGAGGTAGATATCAATCTATAAAATATCACTCCCATTAAATGCCATTAATCACCTATAATTCTTTAAATCAAATATCTTACACACCTTACGTGAAATGTTTTCCGTTACAGATGAATTTTGCGAAATGCAATCTGCGCAAATCGCAGATCGTAATTTCCATACGGTAATAAAATTTGTGTTTGGTTATTTTCTGTGAAATGCGAAGTGTGCTATGGAATCACGTCGATGTGCTCTATCAGACATTTGAAGTTTTATGGTTGTTGTTTTATTAATCTTTCTGGTTTGGCTCATCGCGACTCTTACCGAATTTTCATAAGTTGATCGTTTTACAAGGTACGATGCGATTTATTTTTAAAGCGGTGCTTAAAGAATTTGCAAAGGGAGTTTTATATGACTCAAAAAAAAAGGTTTAACGCATATCACAACTCTCAACACTTAATATGTTTTAAGTTGTTAGGCTTGTAAGTTATGCGATTTGTGATGAGCGCTAAGAAATCAAAGAGAAAAGGAAAAAATTTTATTTCCTAAAGTTTTAAGGCTTAGGCTAAGATACAATCAAGCTAATAAATTTCCTATTTATTTTAAAGGGTCCCCATTTAGTGAAAATAAATGGGGGGTGTTGTGTAGTACAACAACACCATATTCCAAATTCGGTAGTGCCTATAAGGTACTGTAAAACATGCTTAGATGCCCAAAATAATTTGGTTGGCATAACCATAGCTTGGATCATATGGATGATTGTATAACACATATTTGGTCATGTGTTCACAAGGTACATTTGTGAACCCACTAGCTGCCGATAAATGGTAGCATCCACTTATTCACATGAAGTGGCATCCTCCTTCCTCTAGTTGGTCGCTAGAGGTGTCTCCATGGGTTTGCAACTCTCCATGCAGAATATATGCAATATCTCATTTGCATAATTTCCTTGAGAGATAAACAGTTCCCCATCACCTTTCCATACTTCCAAGTCGAGGAAGTACTGCATGAGACCCATGTCCTTCATTTCAAATTTTCTTACAAGGTCCTACTTGAAATATATAATCAACTATTCATCATTACCTAAAATCAAATCATCAACATTTAAGACAATAACCAACAATTTACCTTCTGCCAAGATATGATATAGGTCTGTATCTGCTTCAATTTTGGTGAATCCCAAACTAGTGAGATAGTTATCGATCCTGGTGTACCAAGCACGGGGTGCTTGTTTGAGACCATACAATGCTCACTTGAGTCTACACACATGAGACTCTTGATCAAAAATATCAAAGCCTTCTGGTTGATAGATGTACACCTCCTCCTCAATAGTAACATTGGGAAATGTTGTTTTTACATCCATTTAGTTGATTTTCCACCCCATCTGCGCGGATAGAGCAAGAATTGATCTAATGGATGAGTACCTTGCTACAAGAGCAAAGGTATCCTAATAGTCAATCTATTCAACTTTAGAGTACCCCTTGGCCATAAATCTGGCCTTGTGCTTCCCTATGCTTCCATCTACTACCTAGTTTATCTTGAATATCCATTGTGAACCCAATTGATTTATCTCCTGATCCTGGGACCACTTCTCAAATAATATTCTTTAGAATGTATTTATATTTATCCACCATTTCATCAACCCATATAGGTTGCTCTATTTCTTCCTCGAAAGAGGATGTATCAGTATCTACAAGCTCAGTCATTAGAGCCATGTAGCCAGTGTACCGATCTGGTGACCTTCTCTTCATGTGAAAATTTGAAGGTGCACCCACATTCTCTCTCATATCTTGCACAAGTCTCTAAGCTTCCTTGGTTATTTTCCTACCTTATTTGGATGGTTATGATTGAGTGGTTGTCTCCACTCTCTACTCCTCAATTTGTGGCTGCTCCAAAACTTCCTGAGGTTATTCCTTTGTAGCTAGAAGCTCCTCTTCTGGTGGGATCTGAATCTCATTCTCAAGAGAGCACCACATTGCTTTATTCTCATCAAAATTTACATCCCTTTGCACAAATATCATTTTGAGTGATGGGAAGTACACAGGATAGTTGTGGGAAGTTTCCGTGTAAACCGAAAATACCCCTACTTCTGTTGGAGGCTCTAGATTCTTCCTTGATTCATTGGAGACATGATAGTAAATAAAGGCTCCAAAAGTCATGAAGTGCGACACGCCCAAATTTCTCCCTGAGAAATCCTCCTCTAGTGTAATCATGCCTAGAATCCGACATGGACTCTAGTTCTACAAATAGACTATTGTGTTGCATGCATCGGCCCACAAGTGCAAAGGTATCCCCTGGTCATGCAACATCGCCCTCACTTCTCCCAAAATTCTACGATTCTTTCTCTCAACCACCCCATTATGTTGTGGGTTGTGGGGTGCTATCAATTCTCAGTGAATGCCTTCTTTTGCACATAAATTTTTAAATTTATTCGACACATACTCACCTCCATTATCACTCCTGAGAGCCTTCACTTTCTTGTCAGTTTCTTTCTCCAATAGTGCCTTGAATTCTACGAACTTGGAGAATGTATCATATTTCTTCCGCATGAAGAAGATCCAACACTTATGTGAGAATTCATCAATAAAAATGACAAAATATTTGTGTCTGGAAGTGTAGGTTGTCGATAAAGGTCCACATATATCAAAATGGATCCTTTCAAGGACTGCATGTGATTTTCTATCCCGATCATGGAATGTGGATTTTGTGTACTTCCCCAAGGTACATCCTTTGCATACATATTGTTGCTCAAGTGATCCTTTGGGGAGGCCTGTGGTTATTTGTTGCACGATCTTCAGGGTGCATGATGCAAATGGCCAAGTCTTGTGTGCTAAATTTCACCAACATCATGCCTTTTCACCTTCTTCACCTTAGTGCTTAATGAAACACAGTCTTCCACATATAGCTTATACAAGTTCTTCACATGAACCTCGGTCTAATTCACCTATCCTATGGCTATGTGTCTTAGGAATTCCTTTAATTTTTTGAAGATCACATCATAACCACGTTCTTCCAAAACTTCAACAGAGATGAGATTTTTCTTTAGGCTCAGAACGAACATGACATCCTTTAGCCCGAGGGGGGAGCATGAATCCCTATGAAAGGTGACTCTACTAGCCCTGGTCGTGCTATACCATATGTTTCCCCCCATATCAATGTGCATCTGAAAATATTTTTCTTCCAGGTCACTTAAAAATTCTCTACACCCTATCATGTGGAACGATGCACTTGAGTCCAAGTAACACACTACCCATCAATGTGCTAGCCATGCATGCAATGAGGGTAAATTCAAGCTCAAACCGTGAAGCCAAAGCTTCACCTGCTACTCCTCTTGAGGTATTCTTGCTTTCCTTTTTGTGTAGACACTTCGTGGCATAATGTCCAAATTCATGACAACGAAAGCATTTAATTTCGGCAAATATTTCTTCCTGCCCCCTTGGCTAGACTCTGGTTTGGGTTGAGATTTATTCCATTTTCCCTTATTTCCCTTTCCAACCAATGCAAAGTTTTCTTCATCCTCACCCTTGGATGAAGTCCCATCTCTGGTATTCTACCTTATTTCATCATGTACCAAATCAAACCATAAGCATTCCCAATTCGGTATTTTATCCCTCCCATTCAACGAATCTTGATAGTTATGCCAACTCTTGGGAAGACCTAGAAGGGCTAGGATTACCAAGTCTTCTTCAGGAACATTTACACCAACCCCACCAAGTTCATCACAAGATTGTGTGAACTTGCTTAGATATTGTGGAATAATGTCATTCTTTTGCATCTTGATACTTCGAAGTTTATCCTTGAGTGCCAACTTCCTATGGTCATTGTTATTCTCGAATAATTTTGTTAGTTCTTTCCACATTTCAAACGGAGTTTATTTTCCATGGAGATTTGAGACAATGTGATCCCGTACTCCCTCCAATATTATTCTCCTTGCCTTGGCTACATATTTATTCCATTAAGATAGGTTATTAGCATAAGATTTTTGTGGTTTTTCAACATCAACCTTGATGTATTCTAGCAATCCATTGTCATCTAATACCGCCTCTATGTAATCCTTCCATGCAACATAATTAGAGGTTCCTTCAAAGGAATACTCTAGCCTTAGTCCATTCAAGGTCATCTTTTTAGTTCTGAAGAGATCTTCCTACACTAAACTCTAAATTCAAACCTCCTCAGAAACAATTTTAAATTTCTTCTCTAATGTGAATCTTGCTCTGATATCGTGTAGAAATTACAATGTATATTCACAACTGCTCATGAATTTTTAATCAAAATCACAACACAAAAACCTACTCTACTACTTTGCCGAATTTAATTCACAATTTAGAAATAAAATACCAGACATGCAATAAGAAATCATACACACGCAAATATTATTTTTCCTGGGGAAAGAAATCCTCTAAAACCCCAATGCCTACTTCCTTTAGTCTGATGGATAGAGATATATTGTAATTTCTTTGCTCAAATGAGCACAACTTGCAAGGGCATAACCTATCTCTTTGCTCACATAGAACATATGACCCAGACTTAATCAATTTATGCCTCTGCTTGAGCTCCTATTTCCTTGTGATGTTCCTTGAGAAATTAGGCTACCATTATTTAGGAATTTTCCCAAAATGGATTGTGCAATTCCTTAGGTTGATCATCTGACTCCATGCAACACCTGTACACTCAAGACTAGTCTAAAATTGATGTTACACTAGCTTGGAATCTCCACCAATACTTGGAAACTATAATTCTCTGCAGACACTAGCTATTACGGGCTGATTGATCAGTTAACTGGATGATCACTGAGTTTGACTGAAGTCCCACTACACAATTTATCCTCAACTAGTTCCTTCAACAATTAGAACTATTTTAACTGAAAACAACCTTAGATAACTGACCAATATTGCTACAAATTAGCAATCACACGTGCTTAAATGAACTCTAAGTCCTCCGACTCAAATTACTGAGTAAACTGGGTGACACAAGCCATGTCACACAAGTTAATTGCATCCAAGTTGTCTGCTGATTTGGAAATTTGAATTTTCTCAATTTAATCAAGGCAAAATCAAATTGATAATTTCTTGCTGCATTTTTAACCAAAGATTCCATTATTGAAAGTGGCACGATATTCTTTATAGCTCTATTATCAACCATGCAATTATGAAGAACAAAATTTTATTTTCAAGAGAAAGATATAAAGGAGATACTTTGCATATACTCTCGGTGGAAAGTAATTTGGTCTTTGTTAGTACAAGTAAAGGTTGCTTCCATTCTTGAAATTAATGAATTCGTATTCTAAAAATTCTTAAGCAGGTTCTCCCTTTGTCGAGGAATATTAATTACCTCAAGAAAATGAAGGGTGATTTACAAGTTCATAAGCTCATCCACTATATGATAAGACATCTTGATTGTTGTATCTCCTTGATCGTTTGTTGGTTATGGAGTGATTTTTTGAGATGCTTATTGAGAACCATTTTTTATCATTTTCCCTTTATGACTTTGATTTATAAATTTGAATCTTTTTTTTTTAGCACTTGTCTGAACCATGCTTTCTTAAATTTCTTCATAATTTTTCTTTAAAAACATTACCTTGAGTGAAGTCGTGCATATTTTCTCCAATCTACAAGATTCTAAAATATGAGACTATTTCTTTTGAATATTCTTGAATTTATTCGAATACACCATTTTCTTCTAATATAATTGCATATTAATTTGGCACCCAAGTTTCTCTTGGTATTTGTTTTTTAGGTCTTTGATTTTTTATCACCTCATTATCTTGGGTTGGTATTGTTGGCCTTTCAATTTAGGGAAATTGTTGCGAGACAAGATTATCATTTATTTTGAGACAAACAATTTCATTATGCATTTGATGTAGCCTCTTGATGTGTTCTTGAAACTTCTTTTCTTACGTTTCTTACATTTGGAGGTTGTCCTTGAAAATGGCCTCTTCCAACTCCTTTGCACTGGTTTTAGTGAAGAGGAGGGTTCAGTAGACACTGTTAGCCTAGATTCATGTCATTATACATGTCCAATGATGGTTTATGGGTCAACATTACTTTCAATCATATATTCCCCCATCTCAGTCACCTTTCTTATTGATTATTGTAAATTATTGATTTAATAAGACTTGAGAAGCGAGGAAAATGAATGATGTTATGTTTATTTCACAAGAAACGTATGCTACATATATTATTCATAAATGTAAATTGAAAATAGTAAACCCATGAGCACATCCATGAATACAAATCAAGATATTTCTATAGAAGATGGAGCTAAAAAGGTAGATGCTAAATCCTATATGAGTTTGGTGGCAAGTCTTATGTATCTTATAGCCACTAGACATAATATTATGCAAGCAATAAGTTTAATTTCTAGATTCATTCAAAATCCAAGATTCAGCTTGGAGGGAAAAAAAAAAATTAGGCTTTTGCACGGAACAAGCAATTTTGGCATTTGGTATACTTCAACAAATATTTTTGGGTTAGTTGGATAGATAGATAGTGATTGGGCTAGAATTATTGATGATAAAAAATGTACTTTAGGTTATGTTTAAGGTGCAATATCATGGTATTTAAGGAAACAACTAGTTATTTCATTATCTTCTATAAAGGTAGATTATATTGTAACAACATTAGCAACATACAAATCAATTTGGTTGAAGAGAATATTAACGGATCTAAAACAAGAAAGACAAGGTGCTGCAATTATTTATTGTGATAACATGTCTACAATTGCCATAAGTAAAAATATAGGGTTTCATGGTCTTACCAAACATATTGATATCAAATATCATTTCATAAGGGATCATATGACAAAAAGATAATTTGAGATAAGTTTTTTTTAAATAACTGGTCAACTTATCGATATCTTCACTAAGGCACTACCAAGAGAAAAGTTAAATATTGATTAGAAACATGCTTGGAATCGCCTCATTATGCATTAAGGGGGAGTGTTGAAGATAATGCTTGATTATAGTATGTAATTGCTGAAAAAATATTACATAATTGTAAAAAAGAAATGAGTGTTAAGAATAATTAGGGTCAGTTAGAATTAGTGATAGATGATTAGTTGGACATAACCTTTAATGACTAGTGGAATTATTCATGACACTTATAGAAATTTGGAGGCTATATATGAATGTATTACTTGTTTTAAAAATCATGAAAAAGATAAGATTGATCTCTTTGATGTTTTTTGCATCATTGATCATATTGTTCATTGCATTTTCTAATTATGTTTACCTCCTCTTTAATTCTACAATGGAGACTAACAGAGTATGCACAATTGTAGAATATGTAAAATTCCGTTGCATTATACTTCGCTCTGCATTAGCTTCCTCACATTTACATGATACTTACTCACAAGTCTATCATTACTCAACTTGTTTACTAATAAAAAGTGGAATCGTCGATTGTTACTATACTAGTGTACTCATATAAATTAAATGGTTGGTAAATGCTAATAGACATCAATCCATAGTAAGCATAAAAACATTTACTTCATTAGACATCTCAAGTTGCTAAACTTAAAAAAATCATAAGACTTAACTAAATTATAACTTTATTTAAAATAATTATTATTATTATTAACGATAAAAATAATCAATTGCGCCAAGAGGCGCATTGTACAACACAATATGATTATGTCCATGATAAACATGGAGTTGACACGTGTCCTTAAAAAAAAATTTCAAATATTTGGTTATTAAAAAAACAATGTTGGTTGAAACAAAATGAATTATTTACCATTTGAAATAAATATTTAGTGATTTAAGATTATCAAAATAAAATTTAAAATCATGTTTTAATTTTTAATAATTTATTTTCCATAACTAACCATTTGAAATTTACATGATTTTGGTTCTTGAAAAACAAGTGTATTTTTG
Source organism: Pinus albicaulis (assembly GCA_034641835.2). Classification (NCBI taxonomy): domain Eukaryota; kingdom Viridiplantae; phylum Streptophyta; class Pinopsida; order Pinales; family Pinaceae; genus Pinus; species Pinus albicaulis. The sequence goes on from CM076574.1 coordinate 492,250,359, forward strand.
TTTGTATCTTTCATTAGTATTTAATATATGGAGTTATTGTGGATATTAGGCTAGAATATAATCCCTCAATCATGTTATTATTGACAAAAAAACATTATCATTATATTGAAAATAATTAATGTTAAATAATTTTTAATGTTTTTTTTTGTAAGGTGAATTGTTTTACCTTGAGAACTAGAAATTACATAGAAGTGATGGAAGCATTAGGTTGGTTTCTTGTAGGGGAGATTTGACCATCGCCAAAATAGACTCTTCAAAGAGAGGTAAAATATAACTGAGTAAAATAGTGTTCCCAAAATTTTACAACAGAAAGGGTTGGGCCAAATAGGCAAAAATAAAACTTCAAGAGAAAAATATCAATATGATGAGATCATGATATACCATTAGGTAGATGGGTCTGAGTCAGTAGAAACACTTGAATGGGATCTTTTTCATCCCCTACGTACCCCTAGATGGGGGCAGGATTCTGTGATGCTACTCTATCCACTCCTTCCGACAATCCATGACTTTTATATGGTGGTGCAGGTGCCTGAAAGAGTGGAGAATATTTACTTGATGCTCATGCCGGTCCAAAATAACTATACCCATGAGGAATTTCACATGTCAGTAGAGATCGACTATCTACATGTATTGATTATACCTGCCTCAGGTGTGGCCAACATTGGTAACCAAATCTACTAACTCTACAAGGACTTCCGTGTTCAAGAGGTGAGGTCTTCAAGCAGAGCCCTCTCCCTCTGCATAGGTGAGTTATTCCTAGATGGGAATCAAGGTGATGTCTCAATGTTGGGTGGTTGCTTCCTCCAAATGATGGTAACTCATGTTACTACCCTTGTGGTCCCTCTATTAATAGTAAGTTTCCCCTCTACGCACCCGAGATAATTGGTGAGGCATGAGAATGAGAGTAGAGAGGCTAGAGAAATCAGACTCCGGGAAAGGGAGAAAAGTGGTGAATAGGTTCCAAGGAGGCTCCATGCCATAGAGTAATGGGGGGGTGGGGGGGGGGTGTAATAACAAAAGGAATAAACAACACAAGAGACTGACAACCTATCCCAACAAAGGTAAGGGGATTGAGGGCTCAGAGATGCCATTTTATAGATGCAGAGGGCCAAGGAAACCAGTTCCAGTGGAGCCCATAGAAGGGAAGAGAGCACAGGAAAAAAGGAGGAAAGGTGGATAGAGAGAATTATGAGAATGGGAGATGCAGGGAAATATCAGAGGAATTTAAGAGACCAAGAGGGGGCATGCACTGAGAAGCCTAGAAACCAAATACTGAAGCGTGAAAGGAACCACAAAGAGGTGAAGGGGATGAACCTTGAGGTAGTTACTTATATAATTTGCTTGCAAGAGAAAAAAATCAAGAAAAAGGAAACAAATGACAGAGGGGGAAACAATATTTTCCTTGTGCTACAGACAGAGTAGAGGTTGAAAACATGCCGAGAAAAAGTAGAAATCCGTTATAAAGGGTGTTGTTTACCCAACCCGAGTGCAAAATTTTGAGGCAATCTTAGGCTACTTGAAGAATTGAAACTGGCTTCATTAATTTCCCAAAGCCAATTTCATATCCCACTAGGCACAAAGAAAATAATGATAAACCAAATTTCATACCCCAAGGACATAGATAAATGCATCCTTTGATGGAAAACATGAGTTAGTAGGTGAATGACCCTTGAGGAAATATGAGTTGCGTTTAGGAAAAAATGAATGTTGAGTTTCATAATGGCTGGCATTATTAATCTTTAGGCTGTTAATTCAAACAAGGGGGCATGCTTCTATGTCCCTTGGTGATTTTTCCAGGTGGGATGGCGACAACCCCCCCTCTTGTTTCGATAACACCTTATTCGGGGAAATAATTTTAATTTTTTTTGTTTGCTAGGCTATGTGAGTCCTGACATGACTGGCATGCCTAACTTGTGGCTTGAGTAGCCATAACATTGGGGAATCTAAGTTTCCAAAATCACCCAGGGATCGCATCCGACCTAGGCCACATATTAGCATGATTGAATTTTTTCCCACGAAGTTTTGAACTGCTGACCATTACACCATGGAGTCCCTTAACAAAACACCTTCTCATTGTCTATTCTATGCCACGTGGTTTGAAATAAATTTTAATGTTATTAATAAAATTAATTAATAAAATGAGTTATTGTTAAATATTAATTAATTAATTTTTATTAATTATATAAATATTAATTTAATAATAATAATTTATTGTGTGTATATATATATATGGTTCTATGTGGTTCATAGTACCTATAGAATGGTGACTGTTATGTCCACAAAATATTTGTACCAAACAAATCCACCTAAGTGGATTGCTTCTTCCTGACTCAACCACGAAGCTTGACCCTGAGAGTGTCGAGAGAATTGAACCTATGACATCTCAATAACAAATGTGATTTACGACAGAGACTCAACCAATTGAGCTAACCTTCAGGGCGTATTTAATTTATTAATTATAATAATATTTTACACTCCAAAAGGAAGGTTTGCACCTTGATGGATTTGATCCCTCTTGACACATGATAGATCCCTAGTTTGATGGATCTAGAATGGTATATTTTTCAGAAAGAAAAAACCAGTAGTCTTTGTATTAATAAAAGGCTATTAAATAAAGTAGAATTTTCAAAATATACCCCATTTGTGGTAAGTATTCCGAAATTACCAACTAACATCACATCCCATATTGTATTTTGTCTCTGATATGAGTCAAAACATTATAAAAAAACATATAAAAATCACTACATCTCAAATATTTTGACATATAAATTGAAATATGACTTAAAAATAATTCCCCAGCCATAGTATGAATACTTATGTGTATTTTATCTTCCCTGAACTCTTAAATATATCATTGAAGTAAGAAATATAAATAATCGCCCCATGATGATACCTGTGACCCACTTTGGATAATGCATATGCAACACCATTCTGTTCGCGGTATATGTGTGTAAAAACCATCCCATTGAAAAGTCCAATTAACAACATTATCTTGTTTATCCTGTTTTTGAGCAATGGAGGATCAAAAGAGAATCTCTCCTGGCCATTTTGCACAACATATGACCCCCCAAATAGAAATGGTCTTTGCCTGAGTGTTGGAGCCCATGCCATTGTTCCAACATAAATGATAAAAATGTCAAGGCTCAATGACGATGAAGGTCCCACTACCACACTTTTTATTACATGTTGCCCCATCAAAAAACCCCACTGGATATCTGCTCCAAATATTTGATAAATGGAAACATCTCAAAGATCCCTTGCAGACCACAAGCCCAATTTCACTATAGTATGTACAAATCTACAAGAAAATACAAGTTAAATTTAGTGAGGTATTGTAAAAAATAACTGCATTTCTACATCTCCAATTGCCCCCAAAAATGTAAAAGGGGAGAGTGTGATATTCCTTAAGATCAGACATCCAGTCCCATAAACAACCCTTAGAAGATGTGGAATTCCACTCAACAATAATATTTAGAATATTCATCACACCAATCCAAATGGAGATTGTAAATGAACACCTAAGGAGAAGGTGAACAACATCCTCAATAACTTCCTTGCACAAAACACATATGTCTAGACCCATGAAGCCATACCTACACAATCTATCCCAAGTTAATATTTTGTTTTTCTATGCAAACCACCCAAATCTTTGAGCTTAAGGGGAAGGAATCTATGCAAAATTTTACTTAATTACCCACAATCCTCATTCTTTTCATGAGCACATAGGATATACTTGTATGCCTTAGATACAATTATTTGACCCAACATAGATTTACCATCCCACACAAATTTATCTTCTTCCTCCAACAAATAGATACCAACTAGATATTAGCTACTAACATACTCATCCCAAATCACCAATTAAACCTAAATCCCCAAATCCTATCCAAGAAGGGTATATAAAGGAGGGATCATGATATACCTAATCCTATTTAAGTAATAAATTCCCAAATTATGAATGTATCTAATAAGTGATAAATGCAGAGTATGGCTACCAAAAAATCCTCTAATAGGATCCATACCAATTTCTACCATATTTTTGGATCCAATATCCTATCTCAAATTCTCAATCAACCATTTTTTAACTTTCATCATACTATTCCAAATGTATGAAATAGAGCAAGGAGACTTGGCCCCATCCTTAATCCACTCCTTGATATACCAATTTTTAAGGTATTTTCCCCTTATAATCATCCGCCAAATGCCACTACCATTTAGAGAATGCCAAAAAACCTTAACCAACATTGCCCATCCAGAATTCTTAATATTTTTAAATCCCCAACCTCCATCATCAATTCCCCAAAATGTCCCCTAATATAACAAGATGGACTTTTTTTACATCTATGGAACCGGCCTAGATAAATTAGATGTAAGAATTGATGTGCTTGATAATATTTTTGGGAAACAAATAAAGGTGCATCTAATACATCACAATACTTTGCAAGACATACTACACAAGTACAAACCTACCCCAAAAATTCAACCGTTATGTACCCATGAAGACAAATGACGTTTAAATTTATCAATTAACCAACACTAACAACCAATCCCATATTTATTTTGTTTCTTATGGAAACCACGGTATTTGAAGTTGTTTTCCAATGAAACCAAGTTCACCTCAAATAACTTTGGAATTTCTGAAACAAAGACCAAATTCGATGCCTGAGCAATTAGTAAATATTTCGATATACTCATATAGAGTCCTCAATAATCACCAAAAGAGCATATAATGAGGTGTAAAATTTCCATTCGCTAAAGGAGACCTTCCCAATAATAAACACATCGTCCACGAAAATAAGGTGAGTAATGGAAATGAAACCCAGAAAATGATTGCGTGGGTTGTGCCTATGAAATCATTCTCCTCGTCCAATTGATCAACAATAAAAGCAAAAGAGGAGATTAGGAGAATCCTCGATGCCTTGAAGAAGCAAGCATGCAACCCATTAATTAAAACAAAAAAATCTATAGAGGTAATGCATGCCATGATCCAATCAACGATCCACACTGAAAGTCTAGTCTTATATAATATCATATGCAAACAATCCCAATCAACACAATCATATGCTTTGATAAGATTTAATATCAATAACATAGCGTTGCACTTTTTTAGCCATAATGGAATATATCCACTCCTATGCAATAAACACTGCATCCTGTATTTGGTGATGTTTTAAGAACCCAAATTGTGCTAGATAGATATGTATCTACAATGTATCTACAAATAAAGAAGAAATAATCTTCAAGATCAGTTTATACACAATATTAAAAATAGAAATAAACCTGTAATCCATGAAAGAAGTAGGCACATATACTTTTGAAATCAAAGTGACTAAGGTGGAATTAAGTGTACCACAAATCGAATAAGAGGTCCTTGAATAGTATCAAATTTGGCCCTATTATATCTATGAAATAAAGAAATAATTCCACGGTCCACCCATCTAGATCAAGACTCTTGTCCCCGACGAAAGACTTTAATACAAAAAACATTTTATCATATGTGATCGACCACCCTATATTATCATTTCAATATCATTAAACATAGTTCGATATGTTTGGATGACCTTTAATTGATTTTCAATGTCCACGTCCTCCATAGCACAATATAGCTTACAAAAAAAATGCACAACTTCTTTATGTAGTTCCTTTAATAAATATATGCTCCAACCATTGCCATCCTTTAGCTCCTAGATAATATTTTCTCTCTTCCATTAAGAGCCAAATTTATGGATTTTTTTTTGTATTTTTATCACCCCAAGAAATCAAATTGGCATGGATTTTAAGCCTCCATTCCTCCTCTTGATGTTTTTAAATCATCTGCTTCTGACTTTCAAGATCCATGGCCATTCGTTTCTATGCATCAGAAAAATAATTCGGAGCAAAAGTATCAGATATCTCTAGTATTTTTTTGTCTATATCAATAACTTATTTAATTTTATCCCTCTTTTTTCCCTTTCCCATCTCCTAACCCCATATTAAGATTGTCTAATTTACTACAAAACGCATTCATCGTAGATAATTCCTCTTGTATATAAGTTAAACATTTATACATTTTTAAAAAACATGCAACAATATTTTTAACTATGGAGATTCAACCCCACTTTATCATGGATATTCTTAATTTTTAAATAGGATTTGATACAATACCAAAAGAAAATACCATGGCTAATCAATACCACATGCTCGAAAAACCATAACTCATTTAATATGACCCTTGTTCATATGGCATTTTTTTTAATTAATGAATTTAATTAAAAGGGTAAAAAGACCACAGGGGCTTCACAGAGGGAGCAATACCATACCACGTGAGTTCATATTGGGGGATATTTATTGAGGAAAAAATGGCATAATATATTGGGGGATATATAGGGGGTAGCGGGCTTTTATATTGGAAGGTATAAAAAATGGAGCCCAAAGTTAATGAAAAAATATAAAGGGGTATAAAAAATGTTAATGAAAAAGTGGATACCTACAATATCTAGTGAAAGTAGGGGTTTTTAAATTGGGAAGGTTATTAGATTCATATTGTTAGGGGGTTAAATAATGTGATTTTTAGAGGTATTTTCCAATATGTAGTCAAATTAAGGGTATTCTTTAATATGCCATGAACACACGTGATATGCCATAGGTTCATTGAGTGAGGTCCCTATGAAAAAGACATAACTACTTTGGAAATAAATCTCAACCTTTGACTTGTGATTACTACTAAAAATATTCGTTGAAGGTTAAATCCCTACTATCCACCTAATAATTATTGCACGGAGAGGTGGATTCTACAACCAAGTATGAGGGAGATGTGTGATTTTGTTAGTGCTCAGCCTTGAGTTGACACGTGTCACTTTTAAAATAAAAAAACAATGTCGGCCATAATTTTAAAAATGAATACACATGTTTAGATAGTTTTTAAAAAGTATTATAACCTAAGCAGATGTCATAAAATATTTCACTTTCCATTCATTATTACTATTAAAATTAATATGAAGGAGATGTGGTAAAAAAAATTCATTTTCACTCTCTACCATAAATAAATTATTTCAACGTCCATGTGAAGTTGTTGGAATTTCGGGTATCTCAGAAGCTATTTCTAAGAGGTAAAACTCACCTAAAGGAATTGGTTGGGAAAGTTACCTAAAATTGGAGTTTTGGACATAAAGCAGTGGGTTTAGGACCTAAAGAAACTAATTATGTATTCTAATGGGTTGAGAGGCTAAAACCATAATATCTAGAGGTTTCCTAAATGAACCAAGAGAAAATCTAAATAGAGATCCAAAGGAGAGGCTCTATGTGTGCAAGAGAGATGGGACTTATCTTTTGTAAAGTGTGCCCCAGTGGAGGGCCGAGTTCTGCTTATGGAGGACAATATTACCCTAGAGAGAAGAACACATCTAGTTCTATGAGGTCAATTCAAAGATCAATTGAGGAGAAAGAGAGTTGAGTCTTTAGAGGGTTAGAGATCAAACCAAGTTTGGTTTAGGGCCTGATCAAGCTTAATGAATAATATCATTCCATGTTGCTATAAATTTTGAAGGAGATCGAGTGCCTCTACCAATGTGAATGCTAATGTTGTGGAAGGGAAAAGGGAAAATTAGAGGGTTTCCATGAATGGAAACAATGCCAAATCATAACAACTCATCTTATGAGAAAATAAGGCAAGAAGGGAAGCTACAAATATGAAGTGGAAGTGTATCTTCCCCAGAGAAGGAGGCCAATGTTACTCCTCCAAAGTCTCGTCTATTGAAGGTGAAAAATAGGCTGACGTTAAGGGTTCTTGAGGGTGTTGAGTTCTATTTGAGGTCCTAGATGAGGAGAGACAAAGGTTGAGGTCTTAACCTCGGGTGACTAGAAGAGGGTCTAAAAGGCCTTAGCTGACAAGACAGAGAAGGGTTTCATATGTTTGAAGCTAGGCCGCAGGGAGGAAAGAGGGTTAAGAAGCCTCTGGGACTTGTAGAAGAGGGCTGAGGAACTACAGGCCTAAGAAAAGGCTAGGGTGGTCCTTTAAGAGTTACTATTTTGAAGAATTTTAGTTTTTGAGTGTGTTATATGAAGTATGTTCAAGAAAGGATCCTTGAACAACAAGGGTAAAGGGCTATTATGGAGTGAGTTTGAAGGAAGGAATTTACTATGCATTGTTGAATTACTTTAGAGATAATATATGCAGATATTTGAAGGACCACATTCTCTATGAGCAGTTGGATATGTAGAGTCATTCAAGGAGAAATTCATTTGCGAGATTTATGGCAAAGGAAAACTAACTACATAGAGAACAAGAGGGCAGAAATGGCTCCCTGCGAGGGATTGCTACAAAAAATTCAAGATTTTTTTCTTTGATATGATAAGAAAAATGAGGATCTAATGGATATGACCTCAAGCCCTAATATTTTTGTATACTATGTATACTAGATGTACTAGTGATATGAAGGGCCATGATCCTTGGTACAAGATTACTGTGATTCTTTTATTAATGGATTGATAAAAAAATCGAGCTTTGGGCTCAATATATCTGTGTACTTTATTGATTTCACTGCTGTAAATTTTTGCTATGCAAATTTATTATAAGTTGGGGGTTCCTAGTGTGTTTGTGTGCTTTCTTAGCCATTGAATAGATCTAGGGCCTAAGGAAAATTCAACCTGGTATCAGAGCTACTTTGAAGAGCACATGGATCATAGTGTGCATAGAAGGTAGAGTGAGCCTTTGGAGGTTGTGTAGTTTTAAAGGGAGTCTAGCATCATAGGGAGATTACAAAGGAAATTCAACCACCCAATGAAAGTCTAAATCTTTAGGTTCTAATGAGATAGAGGAGTTCTTAACCCATGCAAGGACAACTAGGGACAATGCAATAACATTCATGGTGGTGCAAGGAAAAATCATGTTGCATGCGAGGACAGTCATGTTCTACGCAAGTCAAATATTGATCAAGTACAAAATAAGATGTGGCACATGCGAGTATAGGTTTGGCCAAGCAAAGGAAATCTGTGACTCGTGTGAGGACGGTTGTGCGTATTCCAAGAAAGTCATGGATTTGGAAGTGTGAAGGAAATTTCTTCTCACTAAGAGTTAGTGTTGGAATTTTTGATAGCTCAAAAGGTATTTCCGAGAAGGAAAATTGACTGAAAGGGATTGCTTGGGAAAGTTACCCAAAATTAGGTTTTTGAACCAAAGTAATGGGTTTTGGACCTAAGGAACTAATTATTTATTCTAATGGGTTGAGAGGCTAAAACCCTAAGATCTAGAGGTTTCTTAAATGACCCAATAAAAAATATAAATAGAGATCCAAATGAGAGGCTCATTATGTGTAAGAGAGCTGGAACTTTTGTTATGCAAGGTGTGGCTTAGTGGAGGGGAATTATTTTCTTATGGAGGCTGAGGTTACCCTTGAGAGAATACCACAACTATTTCTATGAGGATGAGTCAAAGATCAACTAAGGAGAAATATATTCAAGTATTTGGAGGGCTAGAGATTAGGTCAAATTTGGTTTAGGGCATGATCAAGCTTAATGAAGAATATCATGCCATGCTACTATAACCTTTGAAGGAGGAAAAGTGCCTCAACGAGTATGAAAAAGAGTGTTCTGGAAGGGCCGAGGTAAAATTAGAGGGTTTCCATGAATGGCGACAATGTTAAATAATATCAACTCATCTTGTGAGAGCATTAGACAAGAAGGGAAGCCACAAATATGAAGTGGAAGTGTATCTTCCCTAGATAAGAATGCCAAAATTACTCCTCCAAAGCCTGGTCTATTGGAAGGTGCAAAAGAGGTTGACCTTAAGGGTTCTTGAGGCTACCGAGTTCTATCTAAAGTCTCAGACAAGAAGAAACAAGAGTTGTTGGTTTAGATTTGTGTACTGTGTGAGGACCTAATCCCTAGACTTCTGTGGAGGAAGGCCGAAAGGCCTTAGGTGACTAGAAGATGGACGAAAAGGCCTCAAGTGACAAGATAGAGAATGGTCGTTTCTATTTGAATATAGTTCACAAGGAGGAAAGAGGTTTGAGAGGCCTCTAAGACTTGTAGAAGAAGGTCGAGGCAGTATAGTCCTAAGAAGAGGCTAACGTAGAGTTGTAAGGGATATTATTCTAAAGAATTTGAGTTGCTGAGTGTGTTATCTATATTCTTTTCAAGAAATAAACCTTTAACAACAAGGGAAAAGGGATAATATGCAATGAGTTTGAAGGATGAAATATATTATGTGTATCTGAATTAATTTAGAGATGATAAATGTAGATATATAAAGGAGCACATTCTTTGTGAGGAGCTGGGTATGCAGATACATTAAAGGAGAAATTTCTTAGTGAGATTTACAACAAAGGAAAACTGACTACATTGAGAAAGAGGATAGAAAGGGATACAAGCGAGGGATTGCTACAAAAAATAAGTCAAAAATTTTTTCTTTGATGTGACGGGGAGATTGAGGATCTAATGGATCTGACCTCAAGCCCTAAAATTTTTGAATGCTATGTATACTAGTGGTACTAGTGAACTGAAGGGACATGATACCTAGTACAGGAGCCCCATGATTCTTTTATTAATGGAAAGATAAAAAATTTGAGCTTTGGGATCAATATGTCTATGTACTTTATTGATTTCAATGTTGTATATTTCTGATGTGTAAAGTGCTTGTAAGTTGGAGATTTTTAGTGTATTTGTGTGCTTGGTTAGCCATAAACTAGATCTAGGGCCTAAGGAAAATTCAAGAGAAGTAACTTAATTTTATATCAACTTTAGAGAAAGATAAAGTAATTAAATGAAGAAAGAAAAAAAAAACTTATATTTTCACTTTTTAGTGTGAGGAAGATGTGTAGTTCGTATTCTTTTTAAAAATATTTCGATGTAGAACTTATATAAAATATTTTAATGTCCATTTTAACTAACTTATTTCAATGTCAACTTGATATATATATGTGTGTGTGTGTGTGTAAAAACAAAACATTATCCCCGGATGCGGGTGATAGCACTGTTAATATGGGCGATGGGACAGAGGTCGATAGGACGGGAGGCCACATGCCATCCCATTCGAGCCCACCTGATCGCAGTAAATACCATCTGCCCGCTCTTAATGAAAAACGTTATGGTGAAGCCTCTCGATACGAATGCTGAGGATCGAGGCATTTTTGACTGTCGCAACAGCGATTCGCACCAGGTTAACAAGTCTGGTCATTCAATGCAGAGGGTTGTTGGTTGCAGGAACAGGGTGCTATATGAAATGGATCCGCTATCCCCTGCGCCGAGGAATTCGTTGTGCAATTCAGTGGAGGACAGCGCCAACAAGCGCACCACCACAGGGAAGCGCGGTCGCCATACCTGATGCCTGGAGCCTGACGACAGTCTACACATCTCCATTGCTGGTTCTTGCAAGTCTGCCTCGTTGGTCCTGAGCATTCCTCCAGAGCCGAACCTTGTCAATTCGCCGTTGTTCCAGAGCTACAGCTCCATTTCTGTTGCAAACATGCCCCGTCTGAGGCAGAGGATGCGTTGCAGGAGGGGTTCCTCACGCTCTGCCAAGAGGCGCTCGCCCTCCACATCCACTTCTCCTTCTAAAATCTCATTGCCCTCTGACAACCTACCTCGCCTCTTCCATGGCCGCCAATTTCGCTCTGGACGCAGGCTCGACTCGCCCTCTGGGGATGCGTTGCCTGCTCAGTCCCATACGGCTCTCTTTTCGTTTGATTGCGCCCTTAATAGACCAAGAGTTTCGGTAGCCATCTCTGTTGTCTTCCTGGAGGAGCCCCTGCCTGAGAATCCGCTAGATGAATCTGCTCCTGTTGATGGCGCCAACTTGGAAGCAGTGATGCTTGACTCGAGGGGACAGACAAGTGAGCGTAGGGAGGTAATGCAGGAGGATTCGGCTCGTGGTCCGCCACATCAGACGGAAACTCCTTCAGAGGTCCTTCCCAATGCTGAACTCTCTCATGCCCATGGCGCACCAGCAGACTACGGTTGTAGGATAGAGGAGGTCGCTCCTGATGAGTAATTCGACCTTTTTTCTTGTTTCTCATGCTTTTGCTCTACCCTCTCTGAGGGAGTGTCTTTTTGTTCTAATGTTTCCTTCAGCTATGGTCATTTTTTGTCAGCGACCAGTCTTAGTTCTTACAGTGGTCCAGTTTTGTTATGGTCCAGTATATCTGCTATATAATGTATATGTTCTTAGTTCTCAGTCAAAGCTACCCAGGTCCGATCCCCTGCGCGGGATTTTTTCAATTGAAAGTTCTTCAGGCTGGTTTCCCTCTAGAAGGGCAGCCAAAAAATAGTCTCTGTCAGTTCGAATTGCCTCCACGAAGGCACTGTTATGGCCTTGGCCTGATGTACTATATTTCTTACTGTTAATAGATTACTCTAACTTAGGAAAAAAAAAAAAAAACATTATAAGAGGAGGCTAGCGTAGAGTTGTGAGGGATACTATTCTAAATAATTTGAGTTATTAAGTGTGTTATCTAAAGTCTTTTCAAGAAAGAAGCCCTAAACAACAAGGGTAAAGGGATAATATGCAATGAGTTTGGATGATGAAATTTATTAGGTGGAGCTGAAGTAATTTAGCGTTGATATATGTAGAGATTTAAAGGACCGCATTCTTGTGAGCAATTGGGTATGCAAAGACATTAAAGGAGCAATTTCTTTGTGAGGTTTGTGGCAAAGGAAAACCGACTACATTGAGAAAAGAGGATAGAAAGGGCTACAAGCGAGGGACTGCTACAACAAATAGGTGAAGAAATTGTTCTTTGATGTGATGGGTAGATTCAGGATCTAATGGATCTTACCTCAAGCCCTAATATTTTTGTATATTGTGTATACTAGGAGTACTAGTGATTTGAAGGGCCATGCTACCTGATATGGGAGCCCCATGATTCTTTTATTAATGGAAAGATAAAAAAAATCGAGCTTTGGGCTCAACATCTCTATGTACTTTAGTGATTTCACTATTGTATATTTCCACTCTGTAAAGTGCTTGTAAGTTAGAGATTTTTAGTGTGTTTGTGTGCTTGGTTAGCCATAGACTAGATCTAGGGCCTAAGGAAAATTCAACATAAGTAACTTAATTTTATATCAACTTTAGAGAAAGATAAAGTAATTAAACAAACAAGGAAAACAAAAAAACTTATATTTTCACGTTTTAGTGTGAGGAAGATGTGTAGTTCTTATTCTTTTTAAAAATATTTCAATGTAAAACTTATATAAATTATTTGAATGTCTATGTTAATTAACTTATTTCAATATCAACTTTATATATATGTATATATAAAAAATTATATATATATATATATATATATATATATATATATAATACGGAAAATATAATTTTTGGAAAATACTTCACCATATTTCATTTCTCATTTCATAAAAATTAAAAATACCTTTAGTTGGGGTGGATGAATACCAATTCATGTTTATACCTCATATCACATTTATGTTTCATCACCTTTTATGTCACATGTTATCCTAACCAACAGACTTTTCCAAAAAACTACTATTGCATTATGATTTAAAAAGTTATATGTTTTGCAATTCACGATCAAAGAATGAGCACATTAGGTGACTGATTAAATGATTTCGAAAAATAAAATAAAAAATTATGCAACACAAAAATAAGAAAAATATTGTTACACAATAACTAATGCTAATAAAATTTGGTTGCTAAACAAGAACCACCCAAATTAATATGTTGCAATCAAATGTTTTTCAAAAGAACACTTTGTAAAAGGAACACAATATCAAATTATTATGTAAAGTATAATGAATAATCAACATCAGCCAAAGTTCATATAGAAGCAAAACAATTATTATCAAAGCAATAGATTGCACGAGGACATGCAATAATTTCAGTTGGGGGGTATGTTAGGCCTCCAAAATGTCTTCAAAATGTCATACACTTTCACCTTTATTCTCATTTTTATTGTTTCATTTCATCACATTGTCATTACATAACCCTACACTTTCATTACCATATGGGTTCATATTTGTATTTTCCAAAGTTATTAATTTTATGTATTTAAAGTGAATTTATGATTAAAAGTTAGAAAAATAACATGTATTTTCTTATATCTAAAAGTCGTTTGAATTTGATGACATGTGTAGGTCATTTGGAAACTTCCAAGGCTCCCTTATGTGGTCTCCAATGCACAAATTCGAATTTCCTTCAAGATAAGGAAGGAGATTTGGATAAAGGTCAAAGAGGATATGTGTCTCACCATTAGCTATTTGGTTATAACTATATTATGTGCTTGTATAAATAGGAGAGTCTTCTCCTCTTAAAGGCATGTGTAAAGTTTGATAAATTCTCATGTTTTGAATAAAGAAGTTGGATTTGGCATCATACTTATGAATGATATTCACTTTGATTTGGTTATATTTGCATTTGGAGCCTCTCAACTTTCCATCCTCGTGTCCTTTGGATTGGTCATCTAATGAATGTGAGATGTATCATATTATTTACATTTATTTATGTCTAGTTTAAATTCATTTATGTTCTTTCATAGGTTAAGTTTTATTGCTTTCATATGCTCATTTCATTTATGTGTTTTTGTCAACTAAGATTGATTATTTCACTTTGCTTTCATTTCCTTTGTATAGTTAAGATTTCATTGTTTTGAGTTTCATATATTTGAATTAATTCTTTGATTACCATTAGAATATATTTTATTTCACGAGTGGTGTGCTTTTCAATTCTTGCAAGGATGATAGATTATATTTCCTACTATTCTAGATTAAATTTCATTTCATGAGTGGTGTGATTTTCAATTCTTGCAAGCATCATAGATTATATTTCCTACTATTCTAGATTAGATTTCATTTCATTTCATTAGCATAGATTTAATTTTTTTCATTAGATTAAGTTTGATTTTTAATTCCGAAAGTGTGGTGTGATTTACTGCTTTCTCGAATAGATTTATTTTTATATCAATTGTCATTTTTTTTTTCATTTAATAGATTAATATTTTTCTTTCGAAATTGGAAACCGATCTCTAGCACATATGATGCACATATGCCTCGCAAGTCCATGCACCCCCAGGTTGATAATTTATGAAAATAAATTTAAGTAATTAAATTACCTCTACATTTGGCACCATGCTCATGAGTGATATTCACTTTGATTTGGTTATGCTTACATTTGGAGCCTCTCAACTTTCCATCCTCATGTCCCTTGGATTGACCATCTAATGAATATGAGATGTATCATATTCTTTTCATTTCTTTATGTCTAGTTTAAATTTCATTTATGTGCTTTCATAGATTAAATTTTATTGCTTTCATATGCTCATTTCATTTATGTGTTTTTGCAGGTTAAGATTGATTATTTCACTTTGATTTCATTTCATTTGTATAATTAAGATTGCATTATTTTGAGTTTCATAGATTTGAATTAATTCCTTGATTACCATTAGAATAGATTTCATTTCATGAGTGGTGTGTTTTTCAATTCTTACAAACATGAGAGATTAGATTTCCTACTTTATTAGATTAGATTTCAATTCATGTCATTAGCATAGAATTATTTTCTTGTCATTAGATTAAGTTTGATTTTTAATTCTAAAAGTGTGGTGTGATTCACTACTTTCTAGAATAGATTTATTAATATCATTTGTTAATTTTTTCATTTAATAGATTAAGATTTTTTTTCGAAATTGGAAACCAATCTCTAGCACATACGATGCACGTGTGCCTCACAAGTAATTAAATTACCTCTACAAATTTGTTCT
Source organism: Pinus albicaulis (assembly GCA_034641835.2). Lineage (NCBI taxonomy): Eukaryota > Viridiplantae > Streptophyta > Pinopsida > Pinales > Pinaceae > Pinus > Pinus albicaulis. Next base: position 492,266,045 of record CM076574.1, read on the forward strand.
TGTAATGCAAAATGTTTCTCTTCATCTCTAGGTGGGGATATGGGTGCAGACTCTGAAGTGATGTCATACTATGACTTCTCACAAATCTACCCCTTCCTCTTCGTCTACTGTCCATGTTACCTGTTATAACAAAATCACAGTCACATTACTTTATCCCATACAAAAAAATGTGGAAAGGTTATGATGGTTCCAAGGTTCTAATGTGTGAAATGGGCTATAATACCACATGTAACACCCTCTACATCCCATAAATTATAATTTTATACTTATCCAAGCTATATATATATATATATATAATCACAAGTAGTGTAGTAATAGAAGATAATGATGTATATTGTTGTATAACAATTCCCTGTATTACTTTTAATTTCAAAACTCTTACACTTTCAATAATAATTACATACATTAAATTTTCCATACACAAGAAGTAGTTATAAATAATGTTTTTGCAAAAATAAGATGAAATTCTCACATTGAACTTATATGACACAAAACAATGTTTAACTAGATAGGTAATTATCGTTTTAATCACACTATACATTAGTACCACTTTGCACCAGTAATTCAAACCAATTCAAATTGTGGTTGTTCATTGTTCATACATCTAATTCAAAAGGGAAGGTAGTGCCAATGATACCCTTGATGAGATATATATATATATATAAGTTGTATAAAGAGTAATAATTATTATACTATTGTGATCTTGTCATAAGATAGAGATATAACATTCAGTATTGGGTCAAACCCATATTACTTTTGGTTGGACCAAAAATTATTCTAAAGTTTAACTTTAAAAACTAAAATTTATTAATTTTTAAAAATAAATTAATATATTTATTATCAATTTGATTGGTTTCAGGTTCAACATGTTATTGCATAATGTTTTGAAATATGTGTCATTGATTTAGGTTGGGTTGTCAAATATGTGTCATTCATTTAAATTAGGCTATCAAGTTGCTTTGTTTCTTGGTACGAATAGGTTCAACTCGACAATTGTTTTGACTCTACGGATTCCCCAAACTTATTTCATCCTTAATTGTAACCTTAAAACAGGAACCTAAAAGGTACTTATACTAGTTGTTTCTTATGTGACAAAGCCTTGAAGCCTCGTACAAATTCAAATGGACCATATTCTCCCCTATACACATTTTAGAACGACTCACTGACAACATCTTAGAACTACTCATTGTGCCACTAAAGAGTCCACTTATAAAGGAAAAAATTAGATTTCTCCTCTTCAAAATCCATTCATGCTAATCCATCAAAATTTTAGATTCACAAGAAGTTTAATTAATCGACAAACTAACATTTTAGTACAAAAATATCGTTTACTATAAACTAAAAGTAAAATGAAGTTTTTAACATTTAAATTCATTAATGTTAAAATATGTAAAACAAATTTAGAAGTTTTACTCTATACTTGAAAACTTCAGAGAAAATATAATGAAGATCATTAAAAATTGAACTGAAAATTGTAGATAAAATATAATAAAGATTGTAAGAACTTAAACTCTACAACATTGGGAAAAACATTAAAAAAAATACACATCACAAAAATCCATATAAGAAACGAGAAGAAACCAAAAGGAAACTTATAAACAAATATAACAAAACCAAACAACTAAATAGAACAAAATAAAATAGAGAACGGAAAATAAAAGAGGAGGCTGAAAGCAAAGAGAACGCAACATTTACATGGTTGTGGAGCAAGAGAAAAAAATACCCATTCTCGTGATTTCACAGCCTCAGTGAGAGAAAGGCATGAACACAATTGAATATTTTACATCTGTTATAATTGAATTTGAAGGAAAAGGATCCAAGGCAAGCGATTAAGTTGGAGCAGCTGGATAGAGGCAAAGTCGTGCAATTTTAGTGGTAAAACATATGTGCTTTTCTTTGTAAAAGGCAAAGAGTAGAAAATACATGGCTTGTCAAATTTTGAATTCAACTTACAATTGTCCGTAGAAAAAATAAAAACGAAATATTATAGTAAAAATAATTAAAATAAATTAAAATTTACAAGAGATTTGTCTTCGTGTATTATAATGTTGTGTTTTCTTCTCCACCTTACTATTGATTTGGTGCCACTTACTATTGATTTGGTGAAAATATCTAGTTAAGTCTCCATTGCGAGTTCCAATTACATTTTTGGTGTCATAATAAAACTCTACATGACAAATCAATTAAAATCCACACTACAATGGTTGTTACCAAAAATTGTTATATATAATATTATTCATACACTAAAATACTTAATAAATTAAAGATTTATTTCGAGTTAAATTTTATGGAAAGGTTAATAAACAATAATTTTAAATAACTAAAACCATTATTATCTTGCTGCCAGACAGAGATATTATATTTCGTTTTGGGTCAAACTCATATTACTTTTGGTTGGACCAAAAATTATTTAAAATTTAACTTAAAAAACTAAAATTTATTATTTTTTTAAAATAAATTAATATATTTATAATCAATTTGATTGGGTTTCAGGTTCAACATGTTAGGCTCTCAGGTTGCTTTGTTTCTTTGTACGATTTATTTTTTGCTTGGTACAAATAGGCCCAACCCATCAACAATTGATTTGACTCTAGATAATCACATTTCCTCTCCAACAAGCAGTGCAAGATGTTGAGGTTCAACAATAAATTTTAGCACCCATGCTAGTGTGGGACCAGGAGGTCCAAGCAGCACCTACACTAGTGTGGGACCACAGGTCTTAGCAACACCTACACTGGTGTGGGCTAAATTTGGTGCATGTCTATTTTAGTTATTCCTTAATTAAGATGGACAATAAAGTGTAATCTAATCTCAAAATAACTTGTAATAGTTAACTGAGTGTGATAAACTTAGTTAGCTCATGAATTTTGAGTTGAGGGTAGTTGGTGAGGCATGCAAAGTAATTCTAGTTGTAACAGAGTTTGAAGTGCAATGGTGCATTAGTTAATGCAGGTTGTAATCAGTTTAACTCAGTTAAGTGAGTTAAACTTAGTTGTGCTAGTTGTAACTATTAGATACACTAGTGAGAGATCAAGTGAATTAAATATTAATTAATTCACAATCAGTGATCTCACATGCAACTGAGGATTTACTATTATTAGTTGCATGCATGTTAATTCCAGTGGAGACCCAGTTGAGATCTAGGTGAAAGGGAAGTTGACTATCAGTTGTAGGATTATTGGGTTGCACCCATGCAACTAAACACCCATTTGAGTTCCCATGATACTTGCGCAGTCAAGGAAGGCCAAAATTCCTAAATAATAGGGATTAAATTCATCGAGAATTGTGCAAGCAAGGAAGGTTGTCTGGAGGCAGTAAATTGGATAAGTATTGGTCAGTTTTATCTGAGACGGTGTGAGATAATTAGCTGAGTACCTAAGGGCTATTGTGAGAAGAGTTGTATGTAATTGCTTCATGTATCCATGCTGAATATACAATAGAAGAGAGTGGGGTTTTGAGCAGCAAGCTTTCCCCGGGAAATTATATGTGTTGTGGCTTGATTGAATCTTCTTTGCTTCATGTGATTGGCGATTGTGTTTTTAATTCCGCAATTGATTTGTAGAAGTGATTCAGTATTTAACTTTAGTACATTGTTAGATTATATTGAATCCATGATATACATGCTTGTTGTATAATTTCTACATGGTATCAGAGCACAGGAAATCACAATAGTGAAGGAGGAGTTGAGTTTGCGACTGGATAGAATTCAAATTTTTAGAAATACTTTCTTGGTACTACAGTTGATTGAGGATCGAAATGGCTTTCAATGGCTTGAGATTGGAGTATGCACTCGAGGGAAGCTCTAACTATATTGCTTGGAAGGACAAGATGGAGGCAGTACTTGAAGACAATGGCTTGAAGGAATTCATTAACAATGATGTTCATAAACCCACCATGACAGATGCTACAAATCTTGATGCATGGCAAAAGAAAGTGGCAAAGGCAAGGAGGATCCTACTGGAGGGAGTACGAGACAAAATTGTCTCAAGCCTCCATGGGAAAGCCACACCATATGCAATGTGGAAGGCTTTGACAGATCTATTTCAGAGCAATAGTAACCATAGGAAATTGGCACTCAAAGATAAACTCAGGAAGATCAAGTGGAGAAAGGCGATTCCATGGCAAAATAATTAACAAAGTTTTTCCAATGTCAGGATGAGCTGGGGAGCGTTGGCATAACTGTCACTGATGATGATTTGGTGAGTTTAGCTCTTGTAGGAATTCCCAAGTGTTGGCACATTTATCAAGGCTTTGTCAATGGAAGGAAAAAGCTGCCAGATTGGGAATGACTATGGTCGGATTTGGTGCAGGAAGAGTTTAGATGGAATACCAAAGATGGATCTTCATCTAAAAATGAAGATGAAGAAGATTATGCTTTGGCTGCCAAGGCGAAGAAGGGGAAGGGGAAGAAATTACATTCCAAATCCGAGTCCAAATATGGCAAGAAGTGGGACATGTCTAGGGTGAAGTGTTTTCACTGTCACGAGCATGGAAATTATGCTACTAATTGTCCACAAAAGAAGAAGAACAAGAAGGATGGAGGATCTGCAGCTAGTGAGGCTTTGGCCTCGCAATTTGAGCTTGACTTCTCATTGATCGCATGCATGGTGTCAAGTGCATTGGGATCTGTGTGGTATTTGGATAGTGGTGCTTCCTTTCACATGACGGGAGACAAGGAAATTTTCAGTAGCTTAAAGGAGAAGGATCTCCAGATTCATATTGAAATGAGTGATGACGGGCAGTATAGTGCTCTTGGGATCAGTACCATTACCTTCTAGATTCAGTCAAGTAAACCCTTTCAATTAAAAGATGTAATGCATGTACCAGGTTTGAAGAACAATTTAGTCTCAGTTGCAATGTTGGAGTATAGAGGATATGATGTTATTTTCAGTGAAGGAAAACTTTCCTACGACACAAAACAACAAGACAAGCAAAGAAGATAGGGATTCGAGTTAAGAATCTCTACAAGCTAGATGTAGATGGTTGCGCAACATTGATGGGCAATGAGGACAAAGTGGTGAGCTAGGATGAGGGTTAATTATGGCACATGAGATTGGGCCATCTTCACCACGAAGCCTTGAAAGTCATGCAGTAGATTTCTACTGGTCTTCCCAAGAGTACACTTGCACAGTCAAACACATGCAAGGGATGTACTATGGGAAAATATGTAAAGGCCACCTTTCCGAGAAGGAGAATTGAGCTTCGGGGATCCTTGAGAGAGTTCACACAGATGTGAGTGGACCATTCTTTGTTGCTTAGACAACAAAACAAAAGTACTATGTGATATGTGTTGATCACTTTTCTCGTAAGTGCTCGATCTAATTCATGTAGAAGAAAGATTGGACATTCTCAAAGTTTCTTGAGTTTAAGGCACTGGTGGAGAAAGACACGGGGAAGCAAGTGAAGGATCTTAGGAGCGATAATGGTGGTGAGTACATCTCTAACAAATTCAAGAACTTCTGCAGTAAAGAATGAATTCGAACGGAACTGATAGCGCCTCATAACCCATAGCAGAATGGGGTCGTTGAAAGAAAGAACATAATGATTGTAGGTGCAGCAAGATCGATGTTGCACGATCAAGGTCTGTCGATGCATCTATGGGCAGAAGCATGCAACACTACGGTATTTGTGCAAAATTGTTGTCCTGATAGGATACTTGGCATGAGTACACCAGAAGAGGCTTTCACTGGTAAGAAACCCGAAGTTTCACATTTTAATATTTTTGGCTCATCTGTTTATGTGCATGTGACCAAAGATGCCAGGAAGAAGCTAGAACCGACAATTGAGATCGGGATTTTTGTGGGGTATACTGAAACACCCCACAACTATCGGGTGTATTTTCCAAACAACAAAATGAATGTTGTGTGACGAGATATAAAATTTGATGAGGAGAAAGCCATGCAGTTGTCTATTGAGAGGGAGTTGGACTTTCATGTAGAGAAGGAACTCTTGGTTCCCAAGGATGAACCTCAAGATGTGGAGCAACCACATGAGGAGGATTATGGAGTGGAAGAAAACACTCATGCAGAGCCATCCATGAAAAATGACAGAAGGCGCACCATAGAAGCTGATAAATTAAGACTTGATGTTGCAGATAATGTAGGAGCCCCTACTTCACAGCGCAGACAAAGACAATCTCCAAACATGTTTACTAGATACATGGCTCTTATGAGCAAATGTATTGTGACTAAACCATCTTCCTTTCAGGAGGAAGTGCAGCAACCAACTTCAGTTAATGCAATGGTGGAGGAGTATGACTCCATTGTCAAGAACAGTGCAAGGGAGATTGTCCCAAGACTAGTCGACAAATCAGTGGTTGGATCTAGATGGATCTACAAGGTAAAGAAAGATGTTGATGGGAGTGTGGAGAAATACAAGGCCATATTTGTGGCTCGAGGATTCTCACAAATTGAGGGGATCGATTATGATGAGACTTTTGCACCTGTTGCAAGTTACTCTTCCATTAGATCCATCCTTGCACTCTCAGCGTAGATGGGCTGGCACATTCATTAGATGGATGTGAAAATTGTGTTTCTCATTGGAGTCATTGAGGAATAAGTGTACAAAGAGAAAGAGGAAGGTTTCGAGATCTTCGACAGTGATTCACATGTGTGTCGACTCAAGATAGCACTGTATGGGCTAAAGCAAGTACCTCGTGCTTGGTACACTCAGTTAGACAACTATTTCACCAGACTAGGCTTCACCAAAAGTGAAACTGATGCAAAACTGTACCAGATTGTGGTTGAGGGTAAGCTATTGATTATTGTTCTTTATTTTGATGATCTATTTTGACTGGTGATGAGTAGCTGATAGACTCATGCAAGGAGGATCTTGCAATGGAGTTTGAAATGAAGGACATGGGACTCCTTCATTTTTCCTTGGTTTGGAAATATGGCAACTTTTGTTTCTCAAGGAAAGTACGCCAAAGAGATACTGGGTAAGTTTCACATGGAGAGATGCAAACCCATGGATACTCGTCTTCCATGAAATTGGAGGAAAGAGGATGCTACTTCTGGAGAGGTAGTGATGCTACTGTCTACAGGAAGTTAGTTGGTTCATTGATGTATCTAGTGAACACTAGACCAGACATTTGCTATGCAGTTAACCAGCTGAGTCAAGCTATGGTTAAGACTACCAAGCTCTTTTGGAAGGTAGGTAAGCATGTCTTGAGATACTTGAGGGGCACATTAGAGTATTTTCTATGGTGAATACAGATAGAGAGAGTGAAGCTTCAAGGCTTCACAGATACAGATTGGGCAAACAATCCATCAGACAAAAAGAGCACATCAGGAGGGATCTTAAGCATAGGATCAACAACATTTTCTTGGTACAATAGGAAGCAATGATCTGTGGCACTTAGTTCAATGGAATCATAGTACATGGCAGCAAGTCAAGCTACATATGAGGCTATTTGGATGAGAAAGATCCTGGTTGGTTTGTTTGGTTCTCAGATGGATCCAATAATGATACATTGTGATAATCAGAGTTGCATTAAAATCTCGATTAATCCTGTGTTTCGTGATAGGTCCAAGCACATAGATATACGGTACCACCATCTCAGATATTGTGTGCAAAGGCAGATAATGCTACTTCAGTAAATTCCCACGAAAGATCAGGATTTAGATATTCTGATGAAGGCGCTCACCAGTAGAAAATTCGAATACCATAGAGACAGGATCGAGGTGAAGGATAACCCCTTTCTTGTTGAGAGGGAGTGTTGAATTTCAACAATAAATTTTAGCACCCACGCTAGTGTGGGACTAGGAGGTCCAAGAAGCACCTACACTAGTGTGGGACCACAGGTCTTAGCAACACCTACACTAGTGTGGGCTAAATTTGGTGCATGTCTATTTTAGTTATCCTTTAATTAAGATGGACAATAAATGTAATCTAATCTCAAAATAACTTGTAATAGTTAACTGAGTGTGATAAACTCAGTTAGCTCATGAATTTCGAGTTGAGGGTAGTCGGTGAGGCATGCAGAGTAATTATAGTCGTAACAGAGTTCAAAGTGCATTGGTGCATTAGTTAATGAAGTTTGTAATCGGTTTAACTCAGTTGTGCTAGTTGTAACTGTTAGATACACTAGTGATAGATCAAGTGAATTAAATATTAATAATTCACAATCAGTGATCTCACATGCAACTGAGGATTTACTATTATTAGTTGCATGCATGTCAGTTCCAGTGGAGACCCAGTTGAGATCTAGGTGAAAGGGAAGTTGACTATCGTTATAGGATTATTGAGTTGCACCCATGCAACCAAACACCCATTGGAGCCCATGATACTTGCAGTCAAGGAAGGCCAAAATTCCTAAATAATAGGGATTGCATTCATTAGGGATTGTGCAAGCAAGGAGTCTAGAGGTAGTAAATTGGCTAAGTATTGGTCAGTTTTATCTCAGACAATGTGAGACAATTAGCTGAGTACAAGAGGGCTCTTGTGAGAAGAGTTGTATGTAATTGTTTCATGTATCCATGTTGAATATACAATAGAGAATAGCGGTGTTTTGAGCAGCAAGCTTTCCTCAAGAAATTATCTGTGTTGTGGCTTGATTGATTCTTCTTTGCTTCATGTAATTGGCAATTGTGTTTTTAATTCCGCAATTGATTTGTAGAAGTGATTCAATATTTAACTTTAGTACATTGTTAGATCATATTTAACTTTTGGCTCACTGATCGAACATGTACCAACAAAGCAAGCTTAAACAATGGTGGCATGGGCTAATAATGAGATAAATGAAGCCCTTTATAGTTTTTTTCCACATTTTGTTATTAGTCCAATTGGTTAGTTTTATTTGGAATTTCTTTGAAATAGGTTAATTTTATTAGGTAATTTGAGTCGTTTAATTGAGAAAGTAATAATTTATTAAGTCAAACATGGTTATCACAGCTAAAATGAAATATATATATATATATATATTACATTACATTTTTTTAATTATTTTAATAGCAAAAAATAATTGAGGTTTATAAATTAAAAATGTAAAATTAATTATAAAATAAGTTCTAACCTTAATAATAATAAAATAACATGCAAAAAAAAAAAAAAAAGTTGACAAAAAACTTGTTATCTCCATCTCTTTTGTATTTTAATCCTAAGATATTTATAAGTGTGTTATGTATAGGCAAATTACAATTCAATTTCAAAATATTTACAATACTTACCTTCCTAATTTCTTTATTCAGTGATCAAAATTATAATAATGTTGGAATGGTTCTCTTAATGGTTTTTTTTACCATTAAAAAATTAAATAAATAAATAAAAAATCATATCTATAATTTATTTTCAATTTTTCAATTTGAGGTTTTTCTCTTTATTTAAAATTTTGTGTTTTTTTAATATTTGCAACACAATAAATTTTAATTTAATTACCAGTAATTATTAGGTGGATGGTTGGGATTTAACCTACACGGAATATTCTAAAATATCCAAAGTAGTACACACAAATTAAACATTGAAATTTACCTACAAATAAATTATGTCATTATTCCCTTTTAAGTGAATTGATTAATCAGAAAGAAAAGTCATATGAAGTGAGTTATGGTTTTTTGGGCAAGTGATATTGATAACCCATGGTATTGTAACATAACTTATTTACGGGAGCTGGAGCGAAGGCAAGAAAACCTTTCCGACCATGGAGCAAAACCCCAGTTAAGTTTCCGAAAGTGAAGAACACACACATGGAAGAATGAGGGAGGGGCATGTGACTTAACAAATGGCAGACAATCGTTGTCATTTGGCATCCCATTAACTACAATTGGATTTTTTCAATGATGCTCCAAGAATGGTGATGGTGTCAAGCGTTTTCTCCTTTATCAACGAAGTTCATGTTTCCCGTGCTCATTTCATTCTACCAAAAGACTAGTCTTTCCGTTGGTTTTAAGCATTAACACGAAGGTGGTTTCTTGGCACTATTGTGCTATGAATACACAAGGTATTTTTTAGGTGTAAATGGTTTCTATTGTTCTGTTTTATCATGTATGTTTATTTTTCTTGTTTTTCTTTACTGTCCACGGTGTTAACTTGGGTGGTTACGGTCACAGGCTTGTAGTTGGCTTGTTTACTATGATTTGATAGTATTACCAGGTTTTGAGGTTGTTTTTGGGCCTCAAAGTCAGCACGATGGTTAAAACAAGTGATTTTTTAGACCTGGAGTCAAAAGTAGAGTATATTCTGTTAGTTTGGGGTTTGGAGCCAACAAAGCAGAATCTGGCTAAGGTGGCCCTTCCACCTCGATCTCTTCTTGGCAGGGAGAGTGTGGGTAAGATGATGTGGATTCTAGTGGAGGGTTTTAGCCTATCGGATGGAGTTGACTTGACCACACCCAAATAGTTCCTTAGACCTGATAAAAAATCTTCAAAGGGTCAACACGAAGCAAAATTTTCGGAAGAAGGAACAGTCGGGATCTCTAAATGTCCTCAAGTAAGTTTAATTTCTCCATCAAATTCGGTTATCTCTGATTTTACTTTAAGGGGCTTAGAGGATATTGTGTATGGTGTGGGTTTAGGCTTGAAGGAGGGTTTAAAATATTTTTTCACACCTGGGGACAAAATTGAGGTGCTGGGGAAGTCTGGTCTGAGCATTTGGTTGAGTGGTTTTGAAAAAACTCTTCTGGGATCTAGGCTCGGTTCGGTACCTCATTCTGTGGAGTTAGAGCAAGCCGGTGAAGGGGTCGCTTGGGTTGGATGGGGGACTCAGGAGGGTTTTGGTAGCACTTTCTATGGAGATTCTTCAGGGGATATAGCTGGGAAATTGGTGGTTTCAAGGGGGTTCCTGGGGGAAAAAAGTCAAAATAAATTGACAAAGAAGGCGGTTAATCTCTCGGAGAGGTATGAAGGGGTACAAGCAAGATCCCTACCAATTTTTGGTGGTATTATAGCAACTTTAGAGCTAGGGAGAGGGGTCCTAGGTCAAAATGAAATAGAGGGAGAGTTTAACGATGCGGTTCACCCAAAAATATCGATGTTCAATCGGGAGGTCATGTTGGGACAAAGCGCAAAAAAGGGAAGGTGATTAAGGAAAACTCGAAATGTCCTAATTTGGTTTTTGGGGTCGATATTAATATCGATAGTGTGATGGTTGTTTCTGAATCCATTCTAGTGGGCAAGGCACGAGGGAAATTTTTCTCGGCATAGTATATATTTGAATGGATTGAGAGCACTTGGTGTGAGGCACTAGACAAGGATGTGGAAGTTATAACATTATCGAAGGGTTGGTTTATCCTCAGGTTTCAAAACTATGAAACCTTGGAATGGGTTATTGAGCGCAACTGGGGTTTTGGCATAGCTCTGATTCTTTTTAAATGATGGACGTCAATGTTTGACTCTAATTGGGAAAGACTGGATGAAATCCCGGTGTGAGTTCGTCTTCATGCATTTCCACCACATTTTTGGACTATGGATGTGTTTCGGGCTATTGGGAATAGCCTTGGAACTTTTTTAGATGCGGATATGTCGTTCCTACAAACAAGAGCGCGGAACATTGCCCAAATTTTGGTTCGCCTTATCCCTAGAGATGGCTTGATTTAAAAAATTCTTTTACACCTAGAAGGACATTCATATTTACAATTGATAAATTATGAACATCTACTGTTTTGGTGTCATCAGTGCCACAAACATGGTCACTTGGATAGAGATTGTCTCCTTCGTTTCAGTCGAAGACGCAGAAAAAATGGCGAGAATAAGAACGGAATTCATGCCCGAGTGGAACAGGTGGCCTAGGAGGTAGTTGGGGGCATTTAGGTACAGGGGGAAGAAGTGAACATTCAGTAGGAGGAGGGGTCATTTCCAATGGAAGGAATGGAGGATCCTATTCATCAACATGAGATTATCCCTGAGATTGTTATAAATCAAGTGCAGGACGTCCAAGTTCCTATTGATCCAACATCGTATTTGGCAAGTACTGCTCCTTGCTTCCCTTCTTCTATTATAAATTATCTTGATCATATATTTAATGCTATGAAGTCGCCTACTCCTTCCATACAAAATGGAAATGAGTCTTTGTGCATTAGTTACCTTTCGCTGGATATGGATAGTATTATAACTACAATCCCAAAACTCACTATTGACACTATCCCTTATAACCTAAGCCCCAGGAAAAAAAATTGATGTTTGTCGATACCTATGGTGGATTGGGGAGGAATAATATCCTCGATAATTGTAAGCAGATAATGGGTCGTAAAACTGACATCTCCACATCACAAATCAAGGTCATGTTAGATATTGCTGATGGAAAGCAACTTTCCCTTAAAGGGGCCCTTAGATGAGCGCAAACCCCTGTCATTTTCTCTAAATGGTTGTTTTGCCTTTTAATTGTAGAGGTTTATCTAGTGTCCCTAAAAAACAATCTTTAAAATCTCTTCTCCTAAACTATCACCCTGATGTGTTACTGCTACAAGAGACCCTGGGTCGGGGTGTCCTGGTCTCGAATACTCTTTAGAAAATCATTCCGAGATGGAATTTTGTGACTGTTGATGTAAGAAGGAGGTCGGGTGGGCTTGTGGTTGGTTTTAAAAAAGTTCCATAGAGCTTAAAAATTCCTAGTCATCTGAGATGCTTATTGGTGTAGAGGTATTTTCTATGGAATTAGGCATTGATTTCACCATTGTGAACATAAATGGGCCTTGTATGGAGTACGTGGCTTTCTGGAATAAAATTTTATCAAAATAATTTATGAAACATCCAAATTTGGTGGTGGGTGGAGGTCTAAACTTCTCTCTGGGGATGTCATAAACTTGGGAGTCTTTGGCCCGTGCTGATCGACTGGTCGATTTTTCCTTAAAAAAAAAAGGGATGGTCAACTTATTGATTCAAACCTTATTAAAATATCTCCTACATAGAGAAATAAGAGGTTGGGGGAGGCACGGGTGGAAAAAATATTGGATCGATTTTTGTTGAATGAAGATCTTGCTAGCCAGATCATGGGGTTTAGACAATGGGTGGGCTCTGGGGGGGAGTCAGATCACTCCCTTATCTTGTTGGAGTTGGCTAGACCCATTAAGAAAATGGGTTCCTCTTTCAAGTTTAATGTGTGATGACTAAAGGAAGCAGACTATAATAGGTTGGTTATTGAAACATGGAGGCATATGGACCGAGCTAACAATGTCTCTCATGCACAGTATTTTTTAAACAATCCAAAAAGCCTTGAAAAGGTGACAATCCGTTGGGAAAAAAAGGGACACAATGGATCTTCGAGCCACAGGGGAGGAGTTAGAATAATTGGAAAGCTAGGGGTCTAAAGGATATGTGGATGAGGAGAAGAGGGATCATATCAAGTCTCTGGAAATGAGGAGGAGGAAAATATTGTTGTACAATGAATAATAGTGGTGTTTAAAGAGTCGTGCCATACGTCTCTTAGTTGGGGATGAAAACACAAATTTCTTTCAAACTATGCTAAGGGGAGAAAAACACAAACACTATCTAGGAACTGGAAAAACCTGGGTGTGGGGTTGTCAAATCATTTAACGAATTGGCCACTATAGGTAAAGATCATTTCAAGTCCCTTTCTGGTGTCCAAGAGGGTGCCATGATTGAGGAAGTGATTAGAGTGGCACAATTGTTTCCCAGGCATGCTAATGAGGGGGAAAATGAACACCTAATGGCTCATGTTACAATTAAGGAAGTTGAGAATGTCCTTAAATCTATGTATAAAGACAAGAGCCCTGGGCCAGATGGTTGGACTATGAATTTTTTTCAACATTTTTTTGAATTGATGGGGGGTGCAATTGCTGAAGTGGTGGAAGAATCCAGAAAAAATTGATCTATTCATGATCCCTTCAATTCATCGTTCTTGGTCCTCATTCCAAAATTTGATTCCCCTTTGTCCTTTGATGATTTCAGGCCTATTTCCTTGTGCAATTGTATATACAAAATTATCGCAAAAATTATTGCAACCAAAATAAAACCCTTATTTTAATATCTCTAAAGAGAAATTTGGCTTTCTGGATGGCAGGCAGATTCATGAAGCCATTGGGGTGGCCTAAGAAACTATGCATATCATTAATTTTTCATGGAAAAAATGCTTGATAGTTAAAATTGATCTATCCAAAGCTTATGACCAGATCAATTGGCTATATTTGAGACTTTTGCTAACTCACTTGGGATTCAGAATTGACTTTGTAAACTGGATCATGGGTTGCATTTAAAATGTGTCTTTTGCATTTCTTATTAATGGGGCAGCATCCCCTTTCTTTCATAGCCAGAGAGGACTGAGACAAGGATGCCCTCTCTCCCCTCTCTTATTTCTTTTAGTTGTCGAAGTTATAAGTCAGCTTATTAATTTAACCAAGATAAGAGGAGAGCTAAAAGGTATAGAAGTTTCAAAAAATATGTTGATTTCCCATTTTCTATTTGTGGATGATATATTACTATTTAGTAATGGGAATCGGGAGGATTTGCATCAGATAAAAAGTATTTTGGATCTGTTCATGAAGGAAACATGAATGGTTATAAATATCTAGAAATCATCCTTAACATATGAGGGTATCTCAGGACCAGATCTTTCCTAGGTTTCAAATGTCCTTCCTTTTGCACAATTCATGTTGGGGGAAAGAATAAAATATTTGGGCTTCTATTTGAAACCAGAATCTTAAAGAAAATAGGACTGGTATTGGTTATTATCAAAAATTGAGAAGCACATTAATCCCTGGAGCTACAAATGGCTATCCAGGGTTGGGAGGCCAGTGCTCATAAAATCGGTGTTGTTGGCAATCCCATTGTAGTGGATTTCCCTTTCGTGGGTTCCTAAAGGCATTCTAAACAAAATTAGGATCATATGCACTGGTTTTTTATGGGCTGGGAAGAAAGAAAAGATGGTTTTCCTTTGGGTGGTTTGGGATTGCAAGACGAAAGGAATGGGGTGCTTGGGGAATACAGAATTTAGGTTATTTTTCCACTTCCATAGCAACAAAATTATGATGGAGACTACTGACGAAAGATAATCTATGGACTGTTGTCGTTAAAAGAAAATACATAGATCAGATTCCTATGGAAGAATGGATTCGACAACTCGAAAAAGGATTCATAAAATCATCAGTTATTTGGAAGGTTGTTATGCTATCATTTGGGTTAGTGGAAGAAGGCCTAGATTTGCAGGTAGGAAATGGGGAAAAATGCAGGATAGGGATGCACCCATGGGTTGGATGCAATGATTTGTTTATTCTTTCAAGAGGACTAGTTGATACATTATATCAAAAAGGGATTTTTTTCTTGTACCAGATTGCTAACCAGGATGATACTACTATTTGGAAAGAGGCCCGTAAATCATATGACGAAATCCAAATTGGTCAACAATGGAGGCAGGAATGACATGCCTATACTCTAGAATTAATCGGTACAAGGGTCCGAATAAAAGATTCCCCTGACACAATTTGGTGGGTTCATGCAAAGTTAGGCCAATATTTACCAAAAGTGGGCTATGAATACTTAATGAAGAGAAGGGGGTGAGGTGCTCAGGAATGGTGGTGCAAGCCGCCATGGAAGTTGGATTTCCCTACAAAAAATAGACTTTTCATCTGGTGCATATTAAGGAAAAATGTGCCTATGTTGGATTCTCTACAAAGGAGATTTATACTTGGGCCTAGATTGTGTATTCTATGCAAGGATGTGGAAGAATCCTCTAATCATCTCTTTCTGGATTTTCTATTCACTAAAATCATTTGGGAATTCACATTGTACCTTATCAATATCAGATCTGATTGGATCAGAGTAGACCGTGGGGAGGCTTGCAAAATATGGTGATTGGATAAAACTGATGCAAATATCATAAACATTCCTCTAATCATCTCGTGGGGCATCTGGATGGCTCGAAATAAAGGGATATTTCAGGACATTTCTACTTCCCCCTCAATTTTTGCTGCTAAATGTGCTTCAATCTTCTCTTTCTTTCCTTCTTCTGATCATAACAAAATTTCTAGACACATCTTCATTGAAAAAATGAACTATGAAATCCCATAGGGAATATTTTTATGGGGCATCAAAAGACCAAATGAGATGTGGCTCAGGTATGGTTATTCATAAAAAATTGCATTGTTCTCTGGTTACATCAATGGGCATTGGTAGTGTCACAAACAACTATTTTGAACTTTTTACTCTAAAACTTCTATTATGCTGGCTCACTCACCTAGGTATTGACTCATTTCAAATCTTTAGCGATTTTATGAATGTCATAAATTGGTTCAACAATGCACAGAGATGTCAAAATATTGTGTTAATTCCTATCCTTGAAGAGTTACATGCTTTAAAATTGTCTTTTTTACTTATAATTGTATGCCATATTTACAGGGAATGAAATAGGACAGTTGATAGTCTTTCTAAGGACGACATACAACAAGATATGGAGGTGTGGTACATAACAAATAAAGTTGATGGTGTTGTCCATGTGTCGGACATTAGACATTATTAAATAGGGCCTATCTTGACTTCAACTTTTTATATTTTCTCGAGCACATGATGTTTATCCTCTGAAGTATCTATGTACATAATTTTTTAGACAATTGTTATATATCTTTGGCATATTATGAGACAATTTTTATGCACTTATTGACAGTATTTGGGTTGTTTTCCCATATGGGAGGCCCAACAGCTCTTGGATAGCTCATTTTGATGGCTATTTTTTTTGGTTGTTTGGTATGACACTTCTGAGTGTTGGGGTTTTGTTATACTGTGTATATCAGTAGATTTTTGTGGGCAGGTAACATTGTGGCCCTCCAGAACGATGAAACAACAAATGGAATGTTGCGGCATATATGATGTAACTTTTTATCAAACATATAAAAAGTTTGATTTTTTCTCGGAAAATAATAATAATAATAATAATAATAATAATAAATAAATAAATAAAAACAAATAAATAAATAAATAAATAAAAAATAAAATATCAACTATAGCATACTTAATTTAGTTTAATTAAGCAGTTTTCGAGTTTTTAGGATGTGAAAATTACATTCTTCAATTACAACATATTATCTATATAAAATATTTTTGAAATTTAGAGAATGTTAAAACTAATTTTTTTAATTTATTTTTTTTATAAAAATACAAAAATTCTAATTACCTATATTCTATAATAAGCACCGCAATAATTACGCTGCTAGAGAAAACAAAACAAAATTATAAAATGTCTTGAAGTGATGCAATATTATAATATTTTTTTTTATTATTTTCATAAATCAATGAGACAATATTATAATAACTATTTTTTTTAATTATCATAAGTTAACTATACAAAAGTAGAAATTTTCACAAATCTAAAATTCCAATCAAATTTTAAAAATCAAATTATTAAAAAAAATTGGACCAATTCAATCATATTATTAATAACTTGAATTTAATTATATGCTTCACCAATTATTTGAATACTTATTTAATTGTTCATTTATTTTTAAATAAAAATAAATTTATAATATTAAATGTTATTCATCTATCTTTCATGATAACATGCAACTACAACATCATGTGCATGTTGACAAAACTTGACCACCTAAAATATCTTGTTGGCAGTTTTTAAGGTGGTGAACTTTCACTCACGTCTAACTACACTGCTTATTTGCCCTGAAAATTATGGAAATTCTGGTAAGATTTTAAGAAAATCCGAGTGGGATTTTTGTAAATCCAGCTTATAGCTATTTTGGGTGCCCTAGAGGTTTGTGATGGTGTTGAATCCATTTTCACAATAAAAAACTAGGAACAAGAAAACTGGGAAATTTTTACACCCGATACATAGATGTTATTTGCTCTAAGTACATAGGCTAAGCTTATTTCCCAGGGTAATGAGTTATAAGTGTGTGGGGCAGTATATGTTCACTGCTAGATGGATTAAAGCAGGTACACCATCCAACGGTGAACATATACTACCCCAGGCATTTATGCGTGGATAACCTAGGAAATAATGTTGTGGGAAAGAAATAGAATGGGAGAAATGAAACTGAACTGAAGGATAAATTCTCTTAGAAA
Source organism: Pinus albicaulis (assembly GCA_034641835.2). Classification (NCBI taxonomy): domain Eukaryota; kingdom Viridiplantae; phylum Streptophyta; class Pinopsida; order Pinales; family Pinaceae; genus Pinus; species Pinus albicaulis. Next base: position 492,283,999 of record CM076574.1, read on the forward strand.
CTTTATTGATGAAATTCTCCATGCCATTTACAAGCCTCTCGGGCCATCTTATTAAACCTAGACACATTTCGTTACTCTAACTACATCTCGTTATTCAACCTACATTTCGTTATTTCAACTACATAGGTAATTAGTAAATTTACAATATTTGTTGTCACATTTTAACAAACTCCACCTTGAAAAAAAATTTCCTAATGCCCATTCATCATCTTTTCTGCAAGCCGAGAGAAGCAAGACACCATCTCAGCTTCTCTACTGTAACTGGCTTCGTGAATATATCTTCATGATTCTCCTGTGTGCGGACCTTCTTGAGGACTACTTTGCCGCCTTCGATTACATGTCTCACAAAGTGATACCTTACATCGATGTGCTTGGTCTTGCTGTGATAGGCTGGATTTGTAGCCAAATGAATAGTGCTCTGACTGTCACAAAACACGATCACTTTCTCCTGCATCCTTCCAATATCATCAAGCAAACCTTTTAACCAGATTGCCTCTTTACAGGAATCTGAAGCAGCTATATATTCTGCTTCAGTAGTGGACAAAGCAACTGTTTCTTGAATCTTTGACATCCAACTGATTACTCCACTTGCAAGAGTAAAAACATAACCTGTAGTAGACCTCCTTTTGTCCAAATCACCTGCATAATCAGCATCCACATATCCGCAAATTGTACCTTCACAACCATCAAAGCTGATGCAATGGTCACTTGTGCCTCTCAAATACCGAAGCACCCATTTCACTACTCGCCAATGTTCTTCCCCTGGATTTTCCATGAACCTGCTGACAACTCCAACTGCATGTGAAATGTCAAGTCTTGTAGATACCATCGCATACATTAAGTTTCCTACCGCATTTGCATATGGTACACGAGACATATACTGCTTTTCTTCATTAGTTCTAGGACTCAAATCCGAAGAAATCTTAAAATGGGAAGCTAATGGAACATTAACAGGTTTCACATTGTTCATACCGAACTTTTCAAGTATTTCTCCACATATTTCTGTTGTGATAACCAAAGCTTACCATTCTTCCTGTCTCTGTGTATCTCCATGCCCAAGATATGTTTTGTCGCTCCAAGTTCCTTCATTTCAAACGTCCTAGACAGCTGAGCCTTTAACCTGCTGATTTCTTCCATGCTTTTGCTTGCAATAAGCATATCATCAACATACTACACCAAGATAATGACTATGCCATTGAAACTTTTGAAGTATACACAATGATCATACTCACTTCTGATAAAATTCTGGCTCATCATGAAGGAATCAAATTTCTTGTACCATTGCCTGGGCGACTGCCTCAAGCCATACAATGATTTCCTAAGCTTGCAAACTAATCTTCTGCTGCGACCTTGTACAAAACCTTATGGCTGATCCATATATATCTCTTCATCCAAATCACCATGAAGAAAGGTTGTTTTAACGTCTAACTGTTCTAACTCAAGGTCCAGTAAAGCAGTTAGTGCTAACACAGTACGAATAGAAACAAGTTTAACTACTAGTGAAAAGATCTCATGAAATTCAATACCTTCAACCTGAGAATACCCTTTTGCAACCAGTCTCGCCTTATACTTGTTGATACTTCCATCAACTTTTCTCTTCAACTTGAAGACCCATTTGCACCCAACAACACTTCTCCCTTCAGGAAGTTCTAAAAGATCCCAGGTATTTTTCTTGGCTAAGGAGTCCATTTCTTCTTCCATAGCCTTTTTCCATATCTTTCTATCTGCATCATCAACTGCTTCCTGATAACAAGATGGTTACCCATATTCAGTAATCAATGCAAATGATGAAGCAGAGTCTTCATACCTTTTTGGTGTTCTTCTTTCCCTCGTAGACCTTCTTAGAGTGACTGGTTGCTGACCAGATTCTGGAACCTCTGCTTCTCCACCTTTTTCAGAAGTCTCTCCTTCCTTTCGATTTTCTGGAAAAGGTACAGTCTCCAATTGAATCTGCAGACCTAGCGATACCTGCTTCTGTTCAACTTTTTCAACATCTAATTTTAAAAGAGATGATTCATCAAATGTTACATCTCTACTAATGACTATCTTCTGTGAAGTAGGATCCCACAACCTATATCCCTTCACTAAATAATCATATCCAACAAAGACACAACATTTTGATTTTGGATCTAATTTTGAACGTTGATTTCTAGGAATAAGAACATAGGCATCACAACCAAAAATATTCAAATGCGAATAATCACAAGACTGACCCAACCAAACTTCTTTAGGAATTTGACAGTTTATTGCAACCAAAGGTGATCTGTTAACTAAATAACAAGCAGTAGATACTGCTTCTGCCCACAACTCCTTTTGCAGATTAGCATTACTAATCATGCTTCTGGCTCTTTCCATAAGAGTCTGATTCATCCGTTCAGCAACACCATTCTGCTGAGGAGTATAAACAGCATTTTTATGTCTAACTATCCCTTCATCCTTACAAAATTGTTCAAATTCTAAAGAGGTAAATTCACCGCCATTGTCAGTTCTTAAACATTTGATTGATTTGCCTGTTTTCTTTTCCACCATTGTTTTAAATTGTTTAAATACATTAAACACATCATCTTTCTTTTTCAACATATAGACCCAAACTTTTCTGGATAAATCATCAATAAAAGTTAAAAAAAATACAAGGCACCTCCATAGGACACAGTAGGAGATGGTCCCCACAGATCAGAATGAATATAGTCCAAAATCTGCTTACTATTATGATTTCCAGACTTGAATCTTTGTTTACATTGTTTGCTAAACACACAATATTTACAAAAATCCAACTTCAAGGATTTCAAATCAGGAAGTAGCTTGCAATTCATCAGTACCTGAAGACCTTTCTCGCTCATGTGAACCAACCGCTGATGCCATAGATGAGAACCTTCTTCTGTTTTATCTGACACGATCGCTGCTTCACTAACTTGAGTACTTCCCTTGAGTCTGTACAGGTTTCCAACCTTTTCAGCCTTCATAACAACCAAGGCTACTTTCGAGACTTTCAGCACTCCATTCTGACCAGTAAACTTATAACCATGCGAATCCAAAAATCCCAAGGAAATAAAGTTTTTCTTTAGATCAGGTATATGCCTAACATCAGATAAGGTTTTAATTGTACCATCATACATTTTAATTTTCACATTTCCAATCCCAACAGTCTGACAAGATGCATTATTTCCCATGAAAACATAATTACCATCTATAGTTTCATATGATGAAAACCAATTTCGATGCGGACTCATATGATGAGAAGCACCAGAGTCTAATAGCCAATAGTCAGCATCTTGTGAGATATTATAAACAGGGAGTGCTTCAGCAATTAAAACCTCATCATCCATACCTGAATCGACCTGATTTGCTTCCTTGTTGTTTTCTGCGTCTTTCTGTTTCCAGCAATCCTTTTTGAGATGTCTCGATTTGTTGCAGTACCAGCATTTTTCTTTACTCTTCTTACCGCCCTTTGACTTCGATCTGGAAGAACCTTTTGTCTTCTCCCCCCATTCCTTTGACCAACCTCTAGCTACCATGCCTTCAGGTGCAGAAGTCTCAGTGCTAGATTGTCTTTGTACCTCTTCAGATAAGAGAGCACCCACGACAGATTCAAGTTTTAATGAATCGGCAGTGCTCAAACTGACTGAGGTCACGAAGTGATCCCATGACTTCGGCAGGGAACACAACAAGGTTATTGCCTTGTCTTCTTCCTCCATCTTTACTTCCATATCAGACAACTGACAAATAAGTGTATTAAAAACATTTAAATGATCTGCAATTTCCGTACCCTCCTTCATCCGAAGGCTGTACAGTTGTCTTTTCAAATAGATTTTGTTTGTCAAAGATTTTGTCATATAGAGAGTTTCCAATTTCTTCCACAACCCTGCGGTTGTACTCTCTCCAACAATATTGAATAGTACTCCGTCTGCCAAACATAACCGAACGGTACTGAGAGCTCGGGCATCCAAGTCCTCCCAGTCCGAGTTTGACATGCTTGCTGGTTTTTTAGTTACCCCATCAAGTGCCTTGTGCAACCCTTGTTGCACCAGCAAATCCATAACCTTCAGTTTACACAGAGCAAAATTGTTTTTCCCGGTGAATTTCTCCACCTCAAATCTTGCGTTTGTCATTTTTGCCATTTCACCTCCCAGTTTTCCCTTCTTTTTCCAACTAGGGTTTCAAACAAATTGTTTTCCTTTGAGATAGGGTTTATTTATGGTTTCCCCAATATTCCCCTTTTCTCCTAAGTTTTTTCTGAGTTGCAAAAAATATATTTTTCTTCCCTTGTTATTCAGAAAAAACTGAGCCCTTTCAAAAAAAGAAAATTCTTTCACAATTTCTTTAAAAAACTGCTCAGAACCCCTACTCAGATTTTTCCTGAAACCCTACTACACTTTTAATCAACAGATTTTCTGAATTGAAACCCTACTTCAATGACTTTTTCTAAACTCTATTTCTTTTAAAGAAGAAATTATGTTCCTTCAAATTGACTTCCTTATATATACAGTCCCAAAAAAAGAAAGGTTTATTTAATAAACTTCTTCCTTAAAAAAAAAATGATTTCTTCAGATAATTCCACAGCCTTAAAAAAAATTTAAGAATTATGGGTACCACCTCTGCAAACGGTTGTTCGAAACTCTCTTGGCAGCGTTCTTAATGCAACGGATGGCAAATTTCAAACAATTATTCCTTGACGGCTCCCAATAGCTCCTCTTTGCAGCGGACGGCTTTCCTAATTTCCGGAAATCGATTCTTGCTCTGCTAAACTCTGGAAATCAATTATGGCTCTGCTAATATCTGGAAATCGATTCTGGCTCTGATCTTCCACGCAGGCTAACAGTGAAAACCCTCGGCAATGATCCTAGCTCTTCCCAATTTTGGAGCGGCTTTCTTTCTCGGTTCTCCGTTGATGGCTCTCCACCACTACTCGACGGTCTATCTGCAATCTCTGGCAGCCGCAAACCCTTCCACACAGCCCAAAACAGCTCTTGGCTTCAGCCTTTCTTTTCAGCGGATTACACAGACTCCAAAAAAACAGCCAATCTCTGAAGGTCCGATACCACTTGTTGTGGGAAAGAAATAGAATGGGAGAAATGAAACTGAATTGGAAACTGAACTGAAGGATAAATTCTCTTAGAAACTTTATTGATGAAATTCTCTGTGCCATTTACAAGCCTCTCGGGTCATCTTATTAAACCTAGACACATTTCGTTAGTCTAACTACATCTCGTTATTCAACCTACATTTCATTATTTCAACTACATAGGTAATTAGTAAATTTACAATATTTGTTGTCACATTTTAACAAATAAGCTTTGCCTAAATACATATTTAAGTACATATTTAATGGAGATTCAAAAATTTCTTTTATCCTTCATACATCAAACAAATTTTTGTGTAACTATAGATTTTACAAAATTGGCAACAGACCAGGACGCATTTGCTTTGCATAAACATGAATTAACTCGGTAAGTCGGGGGACATTTTGTCGAAGGGTCCATCTGGTGCACTACTATTTTTGTTGTGTTCCACGTCCACATTTCTATGGTTTTGCAAATCTGTAAATTAGTTACGGAACCAATCCATTTTTTTTTTCAAGAAAGAAAAAACATTGTATTATATAAAATATAACCAGTACATAATCAAAGATAGTTCATCATATTGATTGGTAACAGGGTATACCAAATCGATAACATATACCCATTCCCCTGTCCAGGAAGTACCATATGTGGCTAAAGACAGTTAATCATATACATGCATGAAGGTGCCATGAAAAGTTAAAAGATATCAAGACATACAAAATATAATACGGAGTCTATATACCATCCTATATACAAAGAGAGCCCTCCAGGCCTGTAGGATATCCCCCACCTTTCCAAATACCATAGCAAATGGAGGTTGTCGGAGTACCAGTTAACCAGCAACATGAGACACATGCTAGATCGACTGTCCAAGATAATAAGTCTCGTGTGTTTGCATGACCTACCAAAACTTATAAACTGCCAGCATTCACCCATGTCCAGATAGATTAAAACATAGTAATATGACCCAGAAACCCTGCAGCAAAAAATTCGTTCAAGGTAGAGGAACCGATGATTCATTCAGCCGTTGATTCCCTTTGTAGTGTATGATATTAATATTGCCCAGCGAAGCATTAAGACCCCTTTTTTATAAACGATCCGCCCTGGTATTGTTCTCCCAAAATATGTGATGCATCGGGGGATCCTTGAGCATCAGGATCAGATGTTTTACAGGGGAAATCCATCCCTGCGACCTTGTAGGATTAAATAAAGTACGGCCATTAATCCCATCAATGATTTCTTTGGCATCACCATATACATAAACAGATTGCAATCCTAAGTTATATGCAACCGAGAGGCCACTCCATAATGCTATCAGCTCTGCTTTGTTATTAGTTCCTTCCCTGTCGTTCCATAATAACATGTACCTCTCCGAATTATCCATTTTTATCCAAGCCCCACTTTTCTTCTGGAATTATTAACTATGCCTTTTGCTTCTGTAATTATTCATGGAGGAAGAGGATGTGCTCAGACTGTTGGCTCACCCATTGCTTCATTTCATTGATCTCTACATTACCATCAATTGGGGGTGAGGAAAAGCAGCCAAGGGAATTTCTCGCAAACACCAACGCAGTTGTAACGAATTCTCTCCATTCCAGTTAATTTATCTCACTTTTACTAATTCTCAAAATTTCGATCTGACTAGGACCCACACCAACCAGCCTTTCTAACCATTAATGCTTCATCTATGTAGATTGAATCCCACGCTTCGAGATGTTTTATCATTCCTCGTTGTTTTGATTTCAATATGTGTGTACACCTTCATAATAGAGTAGAAGGCGTGGGAGAAGATCAAATTATGGCATGGATTATGGCAACTTGTATTACGCTAGTTGGCGATATGCCTGACTGATGACATTCATTCATCTTGTGTTACATGATGCAGTTTTGACGCCATCATCTCGACTTATATTGATTAGGAAAGAGATGCGAGAATTTGATGCAGTTAGAGGAGGAGAAGCATTCTTGTTTCTAAATGGCCCTTTATGAAGGTGTCTGGTGTACATTCTTATGTTCTTGATGGGATAAATCACCATCTTGTTGAGCCATTCATCTCCCATTTCCCCACTTTTAGATGGCAATCCTTATTAGCGTAAGTGTTTTCCTCCTTGTTTTTCCCAATCGTCTAGACTTGATATTGATTAGGAAAGAGATGCGAGAATTTGAAAAAGTTAGAGGAGTAATATATATATATATATATATATATATATATATATATATATATATATATATATATATATATATATATATATATATATATATATATATATATATATATATATATATATATATATATATCAATTTGATTCTTATTATTTTTTCCAAATGGCCCTTTATGAAGGGAAGGTCTGGTGTACATTCTTATGTTCTTGATGGGATAAATCACCATCTTGTTGAGCCATTCATCTCCCATTTCCCTCCTTCTAGAAGAGAAGTACTCCAATATGGTTATAATCCTGAGAAGGAGGGAGATTTGATTGTTCACCTGATTAGAGCTTTTGAGGAGGTGTTGGATGGTAATAAGAGAGTCAAGAATAATTACTATAGTGGAAACATTTTTATTTTTGGCTATCTATAGGCCGCAAAACAACCTATACATATTCCCAAAAAAAATTTATTTATGACCAAGCCCTTAAGCAACTTTAATTTCCATCTTTCCTTAGGGATTTAGTAGAATCCCTCCCACTCTTAACACCCCTAAAAGATTGAAATAATTAATATTTTTCATTTATCAAATACTAATGATAATGCATTATTGATTCAACCATTTTCATTTTTAGATAATAAATAATATCATAATGCTATTAATTCAATTTTTTCATTTACCTCGTGGATAAGATCACATACATTAAAACATGCTTCAATTATACTCAAACAATATCCCGTTCGTAGTCAAAATTATTGTGTCAAGAGCAAAAGTAGTGAAAGTTTGAATCATAAAAATAATTATCAATAATAATAATTTAATAAATAATTCAATTAAATTGAGAGAAGTTTTCAAGAAAAAAATTAAAAAAGTTACACATTTGCAATTAAGGATAAACTCCTTATGCTAAGAGCAAAGAAAAATGAACTAAAATGAACAAAATTTGATTGATGAGATCTCTTGAAATTTATTAAAAATTGCATGTGATCAACTTTAACCATGAGTAGTCTTGTTCAATCGTAACTTAATTTAATGAAATTAATGCAACTACAATATCGAAACCCTTCATTTAAAAACAATAATAGAACTCATTTCTGAATTCACTAATGTAATGGATTGTAGACGCTACTGAAAAGTGCGAAAATCAATAACAACTAGCCTTTTTTTATCGGCAACCTTTGTAGGTTTTATTCATATTTTATTGTCCTCTTAGTACAAACAACAACTAAAGAGACATCATTATTGCTTTAGCAAATTTTTTTAAGGTAGTCATGTTTCACACCATCTCTTTGTTATCAAAATTGAACCTAATGCCAATGCAAATTTAGTAATAAGCTTCAGTCAAATTTATTTTATTTTTGTCATCCATTCCCAATTCAAAGAAGGATTGCAGGCAATGGTATTTCATGCGTTGTGTCATCTTCTCCAATCCGGAACGACTCCTGACACTCTGCATCAGCGGCCAGAAGATATGAAATGCGTACTAGATGTATCATATTCAAGGGTACTTAAGTTTGTTGTCATAACATGGGCAGAGATCTTGGCTTCCATATGTACCGGGAGGCCTAGAACACATTTGCATCTGGCACAAAAGAAAGTTCCGATAGAAAGTTTCAGTAACAAACGCCTAAGATAAACCTTCTACCTAAAAAGATAATGAAGAAACCAATAACAACAACAACCTAATGATTCCAAATATGAAAGAACAAATGCCTATAATGAGTCTTTGACTTCACAACCACCTTAGTGACAAAAGCAATAGAAACAACAAATGACGTAAAAGATAAGTTATGAAATTTCTGAAATGAATATCGAATCGCTAAGAAAGTGTTGACGAAACATTAACAGCGATGACAATAAATTGATGCCTAAGCTAAGCTTCGAATTTACTAGAAACCCATTTGTGCATGTCAGAGAATTTACCTATGGCCTGCAGAAGCCTCCTATTCATTCCATTTGTTTGCAACAGGAATCACCCCAACTGTTGTTGAAGCTTCAAATTCATCAATCATCTCTGAGTTAATCTTCAAGTTCATTCATATATATTTAAAAAAAAAAATCGAGTATCATCTGAGAACATTAGCTTGAGAGAAGAAAATAAACTCTATTATATAGTAAAGAGTTATATAAAAAAACATGTAGATGCAAGTGGAAGTTAAACAGTTATAAAAGAAGACTTCTTACTAGAGCAACATCCTTCACAATCACTAGTTGTTCATCAAATATATAAATGTGATTTTGGCTCCAAAGAAGTGGAATATTTGGGCAGCCCCAGTTGAGTATTCCAGGATGTCGTGTATTTAAAGCCAAGTTTGGTATGCGATCCCAATAATCCAGTCGAGTAGCCCCGCTCCTGCTGAATCTGGCTCTCGATCTTAAACATAAGGTGCATCACATATAGATATATGGAATATACATATTATATTGTTGGTGAATAAGCAAGCCCCCTATCATTCGCTATAATTGGATGGGGAGAAAGAATAAGGTATTTATAAAAGCCAAGACCCCATTGGATTTGTTGCTGGTTCTCTAGTAGTTGTTCGAGATCGAGATCCAGAATCATAACCTAAAAGCCAGAAAGCCAGCCAGCTAGAAGGATCTAAAGAAGGAAGGTCCATCAATAGAATTCCAAACTACAAAACTCTGCAAGAATAATGGGTGGAGAGATTGTCTATAGAGATGAGAGGAAATAGTTCTCCTTGTCAATTTGAAGGCAACTTAGATTGTGAATCTCAGATAGTTTCGAAAAATTGAATAATTATTCCTCAATCACGTAGAGTGTCGGGTTTGGTTATGGTGGTAGACGCCCATTAAGTAAGTTGAGAGCCCGATGCTCACGGAGCAGGCACTATCTGAGATCTATTCCTAGGGTAGTAGTTTCTAATTCCTAAAGAGTATACTATCTGGTCTGGCAGTATAAGATTCATAAATAGGGGGTACCCAGGAGATGTATAAAGTAAGTGTTCTGTAAGCCCGCATCGCGTGCCGCATTCTATTCCATACGACCCCATGAGACAAGCAAGGATTTCTACCGAAACATAAATATTTTGATTGATCGACTTGATCTATTGACTTTTTCAGAGGAGAAAAAGTGTTGTGCTTTGTATTAGAGAAAGAAACAGTACAAATGAAGAAGACATTTTTCAAAAATAATCTAGAATTGGAGATGCACTGGGTAAGAAAACAACAAAATGGAAAGCACCATCTCGATTGCAATAATCCAAGTATCGATCCACATGAGGCATAGATAAATTAACATGAAATAGTCCAAATTAGACAAAAGAAATAACTGAGCAAAAAAAGAAGTGCGACAGTAGTTAGTGGCCCAGGAGAGAAAAATGAGGTTGGACAAAGAACAAACTAAGGAAGAGGTAGAGAGTGGGAACTTGATAAGGAAGACCCCTTCCAGTGCTCGATGTGCAGAGAGCCAAAAGGAAGTTCCAGGCCATGTTTGGAGAGTCATTATGCCCTTGAATTTTCCTCTCTGAAGATGTGTTGAAGTGGAGGAGAGCCCATCTGGTGCCAAAGGTGAAGAGTTCTGTTGATCCAACCAATGAGGCCCAGAGGCTGGAAGGATGTGGATCCATCTAGACCATCAATAACTGCCTTGGAGTCCCCATGTATGGAGAGGTTCGGGATTTGAGCATTATAGGTGAACCATAAGATACTCCAAAGGGCAAGGAGTTCAGCCTTTGTGTTGGAGCCCTGGCCCCCGTTCCAGCTGAAGTAAAAATGTTCTTCATGAGGTAGTTTGATCCAAGATTTGCATCCGCAGATCCCATATTGTTCAACACCGTCGAAATACCCAACTCAAATATTGATCGGATGAGGGCGAAGTATGTAAGAGAGATCGGGGATATTGCCGTGAGAGAGCTCTTGGGAGTTAATCCATGCCATGATGGTATGGAAATCCTTTGAGGTAGAGGCTGGATTCCATTAAAAAGGACTATGTTCCTAGCCAGCCAGACTTCCCAAATGAGGAAGAAAGGCAAGGAACAAAATCATTGATCCATCTAATTTCACCTGATGACACATTGAGCTATGCCATTCAACCTCCATGAGTGATCCTGTAAGATGTTAGTGAACAGTGACCAAATATCCAAATTAACATAGAAATTAAAAAAAAAAGGGTGGGATACAGATTCATTATCCTGATTGCACATGGAGCAAATGCCCGAACCCTGGTAGCCCCTCTTGACCAGATTATCCCAAGTGAATATCCTGTCCTTCCAAGCCAGCCAGGTGAAGAGTATAATATTTAAAGGGATTTTTCTCTTCCAAAAGATGTAGTTTAAAGGTTGAAAGAGGGCACACGGAGAAGCAGAGAAGAGATTCAGATAAAGAGATGAAACATCAATGGCGTATTTTTTAATATTACCAGACCAGTGGATGCGATCTCCCAATGGACTATGACAAAGACCCGCCAGCTTGAGCCACTGCAAGACCAAGTTCCATTGATTTCTTGCGAGGTCGGTCAGACCTAGCCAAAGGGCATCTTTCCATACGGGGTAACCTTGCTGCCATGACAAGATAAACTGCGAGAGGAAGAAGAGACATTTTTGTGCCAGCTGATGACGAAGCGGTATGGGGATGTATAACCTCGGAGATAGGCTCGAGATGCCATAAATCCAAAGAATAATGTCTTGACCATTCCCGAACAACCAAAGGAGTGTGTCGCGAACAATATAGGCAATACTTCTGAAGTTGCGAGCAAAAAGGGAGTTGTGCAGGCATGAAGGGAAGCCCCTGCAGTAAAAAGAAAGAAGCCTATCGTGGATGTGATATTTGTTGTAGAACAGAGTTGTGTTGGTTTTGGAGCTTGATTATCTTGTTTATTTTGTATCACAGCGTTGGACCCCTGTACCTTAATGGGGTGGCAACACCGCCCGAAATTAAACGCTACTTGGGGGGTCCAGGGGGGGTGGCTGCGACTTTATGGAGCCCACCCTTGGCGGGGGGTTTCGGGGGCAGTGCCCCTGAAGCTAAAAACAGATGTAAAATTTCCTTGTAAAAGTATAGTAATTTCTAGTCAATCTGGATCGTTCATTAGGCGGATGATATGACGGTAGAAGTTGTGTTTAGTTTAGGGTTTTTTGCCCTAGAAGGAAACCCCTCGCTTGTATGAGGGTATTGTATTGTGGTTGCGTATTGTATGTGTATTCTCAGAGCGAGAAACAGATAGGGAGACTATGAGAGAGAACAGAGGATATTACAGTGGATCTGTTGTAGGTTGTGTCTCATCATTTCACTGGATAATAGAATGGAAGGACTGGTTATTCGGGGTGGACGTAGCCCAAACTGGGTGAACCACGTATATCTATGTCTCTCTGGTTTGATGTGTTTTGTGTGCTTGTGTTTTCCTCATATTTTATGTGTTGCATTGCTCTATAATATATAATTTACTAACTGCAAGTTGGTCAGATGTCGTTTCCTGAGAGCGCCCACCGGAGGGATTTGGCCAGGAGGGCTTGATTGAAAACGCATATGTCAAGCAATCTCCATTCCCCAAATCACTTGGGAATAGCTATCAATTCAAGTATGCAGAGGTGGTACTTGCCACCGCCCTTTGGCCCCGACCAGATGAAGTTTGCAATGATTCTCTATATCTGAGCAATGATGGAAGCCGGGATAAGGATCAGATGTGCCCAGAATACCACAAACTCCTGAAGTACCGACTACGAAAGGATGAGTCTTCCCCTAAGAGAAAGCCATCTATTCAACCACAACATTAGTCTATTATGGCATTTATCCAGCAGCCAAAGCCAATCCACAATTCTATAGCTGATGGGCTTCAACCGGAAGCTAAGGTACTTGAAGCCCGATGCAAGAGGAAACAAAGGCATATGATTTTAGAACCACTAATCATAAGGCCAGACACTGCCCCGAAGCGAAGAAAAATGCAATGGAGAGCAGATCATTGTGCACAGGAAATGATTCCAAAAATTAAAATATCTTCAACAAAGAAAGAGTGGGAGATGGAAATGTTACCAGAAATATTGATACCAGAGAATAGGTATCTGCACTTCAAGTCCAAGATGTGCAGACTCAGGCCCTCGATGATAAGAATGAACATGAGAGGTGAAAGAGAGCAGCCCTAGCAAAGACCCCTCCCAGCCCTAAATAAGTCTGAAGGGATTTCGTTAACAATGACAGCATACCAAACAGGGGAAATACACACCAGAATCTAAGCCATGTTTCTCTATTCCATCCTGATTTTTTGCAAGACAAGATGCACAATAGACCAATCTAGGCAGTCATATGCCTTATAAAGGTTGATTTTCATAATGATCCCATTCAAATTTTTAGTGTGAATCAAGTGCAACCCCTCCTACACCAGTGCATTTGCATCATGGATGAGTCGGCCCAAGAGGAAGCCATATTTCTCCCTGGATATATGTTTCGATAGGGGCCCAATGATACAGGTTGCGATGATTTTAGATATGATCTTATAGATCATGTTACAAAGAGAGATTGGTCTAAAATATTGGAAAGATTTGGGATCTGAAATCTTGGCGATAAGTACGATAAAAGTGGAATTAATATATCCTGGGATCTTGCCAGAGTTTCTGGAAGATTCCACTACGTGAATGAGATCATTTGCCAAGATGTCAAAACAATGAGCGAAAAATTCCACCGGCCATCCATCTGGACTGGGGCTTTTGTCAACAGCAAAATATTTGATAACCTCCAATAGTTATTTTTTTCTAACAGGGGCATGCAACCACCGGTTATCCTCAATATCGAAAATACAAGGGAATTTTTCCAGTGCCCAAATATTATCCTCAAAACGAACTTCGTCATTGCGCCTCTAGTGTTATGAGAAGTACCTGTGCGCCTCCATTCTCATGTCTGATGAATTGTCAAGGAAATTTCCATCCAGAGCTTCAATCTACTAAATTGTATTACGGTTCTTATGACCATTGGAAAAATGGTGAAAAAAATTGAATTCCGGTCGCCTTCCTTAAGTCAGACAACTCGGCTTTTAACTTTCCAAATAAGTTCCTGAGCTTTTAAAATCTTTAATTTTTTGTCTTCTAAACACTGTAGCTTCAAATATAGAGTTTCGTCTTGAGGACCTGAAACCATAGATTCATATCTGTTTTTGATTTCTTGTTCAATGATCTGAAGATACGATATCATCCGAGCCTTTTTATCTTTTTCCCAGGCCTTATTCCATCGCTTGAGAGGCTGAAGCCGCTTGGTAAGTGGCAGTGGATCTCGGATTTCCAGAGGGGCAGACGAGGTTTCCTTGACTTTGTTTATGAAAACCAGATCTTCAAGACAAAGCATATTGAACTTGAATGGAACACCATTGTATCAGGGAGTCGACCGCCAATGTACGCCTACAGGATGATGATCTGAAATATTAGCAGAAGGTTTACAAGAACGCAGATCCCCTAGAATCTCCAAAATATATTCTTGCACTAAACAACGGTCGAGTCGTTTACCAATGAACTTTGCACCCGATCTGTGGTTCATCCTGGTTGACAAAAGAGGGGAAGGCAGAATTTCGATGAGATGGAACTCAAAAAATAAGGTACAAATTTTATCAGCCAAAGGGTCCATGCGGTTGTGAGAGTCCCAACTTTCTGAGGAAGACAAAGTGGTGTTAAGATCGCCAATCAAGATCAATTTAGGGATGCCAAGGATGTTGGAAGAATGAATGCGGTTCCAGAATTCGACACGGTGGCAACAAGGTGCATACATGTTGATAATATTGAATCAAGGGGGAAATCCTCGGATTTTACCAGTGATGAGGATGTCGACAAAGAAACTGAAGGCTTTGAAGGACGCAAAATAAGGATCCCAGAAGACGACAAGGCCTCTAGAGTTCCCATTAGAATCGATGCTCGTGATGTGCCACCCTAACCTGATGGCAAGGAAATATGGGATGACTTTATCGATTGAGCACATAGTTTCTTGAATGAAAATGATGTAAGGAGAGATAGATGAAACGATGTGCCTCAGACTAAGGGACTTGTCATGACCTCCAAGTCCCCTAAGGTTAAGGGAAAGGATGTAATTCATGGGTCAAAGGGGGAGGTAGAGCTAGCTCTAAGTGCCCGAGGGTCATAGGTGGATGAGATAGGGATGTCGCAGAGGTCGTCCGAGTTTATGGAGAAGAGGGAGTGGGTTTTATGGCGGCCCCTAAAATGTCGGCTATCTTTTTTCCCCTTTTTACGAACAGTAATATTGCAAGCCGAGGCGGGAGAGATATTGGGAGCCATAGAAGGATTGCGGCCATCATGAATGGAGAGAGGGGAGATATCCAGATCAGGATTCATGAAGAGAAATTCGTAGTCGCTCCCAATTGAGTTGTGCGGGGATGGATGAGGTTTTGGTGTAGGGTGAATGTTAGGAGACGAAGGGGCCGCGGGAAGGATGATAGTTGGCGGTGAGGCATCTTCTAGTGGAGGCATGTCGGGGTAAATATTACCCTATGGAGGAGTTATAGAATGGGATGCGGGCCGAATTGGTGGTGTAGGAGAGGAGTATGGCGGGGAGAAGATGGGTGAGGGAAGGAGTGGAGGGAGGTGAGTAGGAGGAGGGAGATGAGGGGAGGTCGTGATTCGCTTGATTTAAGGTCGGAATGTTTCTGCACTAGAAGGACTAGGCTTAAGGATCAAGTGGGGGCCATCAAAGGGGTCCGAAGAGGACAAATAAGGAGATCGGGGATGTTGTGAAGGGGAGAGAGGGGTGGAAGTGGACGGTAGGGGGATTTGTAAGCCATTATTAGGTGAATATACTAAAGGATGGGATTTTGAAATCATACCCAAGATGAAAGTGGGCACCGTTTCCTTCCGAGGAGAGATATGGCCCAAATAACACTTATGTGGAGGAGGGGAGTCCGAAGATCGAGCCTCCGTCACAGCATCCAAGGAGGAAGAACCGGAACCATGAGCCATTGGAATGGAGCCATAGGTCCTTTCATTTCCCCGGCATCGAGGGTAGAGATTCATCATATGCCCTGTTTGATGGCACCGGAGGCATCTGAATAGGATGCCCAAGTAATAAATGTGTTGTCTATTCCTGACCCCATCCCATTCCAGATCCCATGCATTTTGGTAGTCCTTCTGACAAGTTTACTTAGACTAGGAGCCAAGCCACCCGCTTGTCTCTCGCCCCCATCGAGCCCAGATCCAAGTATCTAAGCCTACCAATCGAGTCTCCAATGGAAGTAAGGGCTAGTTTTGTCCAATATTCAAGATGCAGGCCAGGGAGTTTAACCCAAACTAGGTTGTTGGGAGGGGATTCCATTATCGCATTGTAGCCTATGTACCAAGAGTGCAATTGAAGGAAACCACACCCTCGGACCCAGGTAGATTTCAGCACATTTACAGCATCCTCCTCATACAAAAAGTGAATAGAGAACCAAGATTTCATCAAGCGGCTGACCTTAGGGAGGTAGCCGACCATTTTACCCCATACTGAGTTAACTCAAGCGACCATTTCGGCCTCATCCATTGCTGTAAAAATCAACTGATAACATAGTTGGAGTTGGGGCACAACGGATGCACAAATAAAAGCCGACACCTGACAAGTACGTGTAAGGAAGGAAGGAAACTTCCCTGGTCACTCACAACCTCCTCTCCATCTGGGCAAAGCTCTTCTCGGTAGGCCTTATTGGCTGGCTGGCTAGACCAGTTTACCGTCGTGCAGGCAGGATGTCGTAAAGTAGCTTAAGTCTGTACTGAACGTAGTCAGAACAGGAAGGATAAATTGCTTAGTAAAAATAGTAATTTGATATCCCCTTCCCTTGTCTCCTCTCCTAAAATATAAATACGTAGGTTAAGCAATAATCCCAACAACGTGGGAAGCATGATACAATTTTTTATTATGTGACAGTTATATAATATTGTAAAATAATGTATATAATGCAATCACGGCTTGTGCAGTGAATTACACGAGGTTAGATAGTAGGTGCATGCTTTGAATGAGAATGAATGACTTATTTTATTTGAGAAGCTTGTGCATTGGAACATGGTGGTGCCTGCATGCAGCAGTGACACGGATTGCTTCAGGCACCAACCTGGAAATAGAGAAACCGGGGTGGGGGATATTTTATAGATGTGATTATGGGTAGAACTTATTTCACTTTTACTTACTATTTTAGTTGTTTCACTTGGAGGCACTTCAATGGTGAGGCTTGGTGACCTTGGCTTTCCTTCTGTTGGACTTGCTTAAACTGAAGTTAGGGTTGGCTTAAGGCTTATGGCTGGTGGACTTGGCAAAATAAAGGCTAAAGGAAAAAGTTGAAGGCAGTCCTCGAGTTGGCCCTTTCATTTTGAGTGGTGAAAGATCAAGGAAACCATAGTGGACTAGAGGGAAATCCAGCATTTGTGATTGGCACTTCTTTTCCCCTTCATTTTGATGGAATAAACACCCTGGACAGGGCGCCAACAAGTCAATGAATGAGTCACCTTATAAAACTCACCTATAGTAAGCCAACTGACATAATGAATGTTGAACCCCAAATCGGACAAACAAAAGAAAACGATGGGTACATTTAAGGGTAAGGGCTACCTTTTCGAAGACCCACTATACCTGAAGAGGGATGAAAAACCGCCAAGGCTGAAGGGAACACGATCGAACCATGATTGGGTAAGGCTGTGTAGTAGCATACTCCTCTAAGAAGCCCTACAACATGTTCAGTTGTCAATATAATGAACTTTCTAAAAACATACACTACCAAAACTTGTGGTGTAGAAATTTCTAAAAAATATGAAGATTGTCTGAGTATTGTGCAAACCTGGTAGAAATTTTATGATGTACGAGGCAAAACCCGTTCTGGTGATGGCACACAGTTATGGTTGGGGTAACGAAATGGGTAACATGAATGAGCCAAACCATTTGCATAGAGAGTAATGGCTTACTTTCCATCATCAATAGATCCACATGAAAATGGTATGAGCAAGAACGAGTAGTGGATGAGTCGCTTACTACCAGCTATCTAAAAGTTCTAGATGTTGAGGTCCTGTAGAAAATCTGGCGACACTCCTGGAAGACGCGTGTAACAAATGGTTCCGGGTGGGTGTGTAATAGAGGTTCATAGTTTAAGAGAACTTTCGCTAAAAAAAACTTTGCCATCCTTAAAAGAAGATTTAAGAAAACTTTGGCTTAAAAAAACTTTTCCAATCCTTCAAACTTTGGCTATCCTTAAATTTAGGCTTAAAAAAACTTTGTCATCCTTCAAACCTTGACTATCACTAAAATTCCCAAAATAATAGGTTTAAAATAACATCGCTTACGTGACCCTCACTATAAGAGGTTGAATTCCAAACCTTGGTTAAAATTTAGGTGCACATAATTTGGGAATTAAAACTTTGGTTAAAAACAAAAAATAGATGAAAATTATTAAGTCAAAACATGATTAATAGTGGGTCAACGATTAATCAATCGCAAGAGTTCTGCTAGGCAGGAACTAATAATGGTATTTCTTATAACATTTTTGTGCCGATATTATTTGTATAAATTTTCAATGAATTAATAAAAGGGTTACCATAGCTCTGGTGGAATTGTTGAGAAATGGATAAACCCTAATTATTTGTTGAACTCTCACCTAAACAGATCAGGCGTTTGTGCTCCTTTCCTACATTGAGTTTAATATCAATTGGAATTTTTGAGAAATGATTAAACCCTAACTATTTGCCGAACTCTCACTTGAACGAATGTCCAGCTAAATTATACGTGTTCATCTGCTCCTTTCTTGCACTGATTTTAATACCAACCTAGATCCATCTTAACTCTGGATCTATCAAACACTGAGATGGATCAAATCTCTCGAGGTGCAAACCTCTTTTTTGAGTGCAAAACTTGAGGAAAGTTTTTCACCTCGAAAGATTTGATCCCTCTCGGCACTTGATAGGCCCATAGTTAAGATGGATCTAGGCTGGTTTCAGTCATGTGCGGCCAAGGAAAATCTATAATCACTAATATGAGAAACATGTGATTAAATTTATCAATAATATGTAAATACATCTAATATTAATATAACCATTTTAAATATGTTAAATATGTCTGAGATTTATCGATTCATTTTAATTTTAAATTTACTTAGTTACTTGAGTTTGTTTAGATGCTAAATATTGTAAAATAACTTTAATGATGAAATAAAAAATTTGAATGCAAAGTGGCAATGTAATAATATTGAATGATAGAAAATGTGAATAATAACAATGT
The DNA here is from genome assembly GCA_034641835.2 of Pinus albicaulis. Classification (NCBI taxonomy): domain Eukaryota; kingdom Viridiplantae; phylum Streptophyta; class Pinopsida; order Pinales; family Pinaceae; genus Pinus; species Pinus albicaulis. The sequence continues at coordinate 492,303,385 of CM076574.1, forward strand.
AGTCAATTACAAATAGTCTTCATTGCGATCAATCTCAAACTATTCTTATTGTCACCTTGTTAGTTTTCTCATATTTTCATATCGATTATATGAAAAGGACAGTTAGACTTGTAAAACATTTAAATATTTAGCTCAAGTTGTTGTAGTAAACATCATACATTGTCTCTCTTGCTCTCAAATATTAATAGGTTTAATTACTATAACACAAAAACCAATGTACATTGTCAATAATTTTGTATTCTTACACTGAAACCAATGCACACTATAAATCCAATGACTTTAGAATTAATGTATCATCATACATCCAATTACATCAAATCAGAAATCAAAATATACACTGAAATCAATGCATCTAATGCAATAAATCAAATAAGATTATAAAACAACATCTACATTGAAATCAATGCAACTAATGAAAGTAACCAAATAAGATTAGAAATCAACATCTACATTAAAATCATTGCATCCAGTGCAAGTAAGAAAATAGGATTAGAAACCAAGATCTACATTGAAATCAATGCATCTAGTGCAAGCAATCAAATAGGATTAGAAATCACCATCTACACTAAAATCAATGCATTTAGTGCAAGCAGTCAAATAGGATTAGAAATCATCTACATTGAAATCAATGCATCTAGTGCAAGCAATCAAGTATAATTATAAATAAACATCTACATTGAGATTAATGCATCTAGTTCAAGAAATCTAATAGGATTAGAAATCGCCATCTACACTAAAATCAACGTATTTAGTGCAAGCAATCAAATAGGATTAGAAATCATCTACATTGAAATCAATGCATCTAGTGCAAGTAATCAAATATCATTAGGAATCAACATATACACTAAAATAAATGCATCTAGTTCAAGCAATCAAATAGGATTAGAAATCACCATGTACACTGAAATCAATGCATCTAGTGCAGGAAATATTTTTCCCTCTCTCCCCCCAACATCTATATCTATATCTCCCTCCATCTCTCCTTCTTTATCTATTTATATCTCCACGCCAAACACGCACGCTCTTTCTCCAATCTATTTATCTATCAGTCCCTCATCCTATCCCCCCCTCTCTCTCTCTTCCCCTTCTCTCCCTCTCCCCCACTTATATCTCTCTTCCCTTCTGCTATCCTCTCTCCCTCTCTCTCTATCTTCATTATCACTCCCTCTCTCTCTCTCTCTCCACCTTTCACCCTCTATGTCTTTATTCTTACCTCCATCTCTCTCCCCCTCCATCTCCATCTCTCTTTCCCTACCTCTCTTCAGTCTCTCTCTGTCCTTTCTCTCCCACCTCTCTCTCTCCTTATCTCCCCCCTTCTCTCCATCTCTCCTTGTTTGTCTCTTTATCTCACCCCAAACATACGCGCTCTCTCTCCATATCTCCCTTGTCACTCCCTCTCTCTCTCTACCACTCACTCTATGTCTTTCTTCTTCCCTCCCTCTCTCCCCATCTAGATCCATCTCCCTATCCCTCCCTCTCTCCCCCTCCAACTCCATCTCTCTATCCTTCCCTCTCTCCTCCTATCTCTCTCCCTCTCTCTTCCTATCTCCCTCCCTCTCTCCTCATCTCTTTCAAGTCCCCTCTCTTTTCCTTCCTCTCTCTCTCTCTCCCCCCCCCCCCCATCATTGTCTTCCTCTCTCTCAAGTCCTCTCTCTTTTCCTTCCTCTCTCCCCCTTTATCTCCCTCCTCCCTCTATTCCCCCCCCCACCCTCTCTCTCTCTCTATCTCTGCCCTCCATACACACTCTCTCTCCATACCCCAAATCAGACAAACAAAAGACTTGTAGATAGAGACAAAATTTACATTGCATATCAAACCAGTTTTTAAGGAATAGTAGTGAGGGAAGGAATACTATTTTTCATTAGGACTCCTACGCCCAGGTTTACACATTTATTGGCGAGATCATTTGCAACAGAATCGTTCATTCTCAATACATGAAAGAAGTTAATATTAGAGATTGTTAGTTTCAGATTCCTGATTCGATCAATAATGCTTCCCAACTTGCAATCCTTATGCAAATATCCATGAACAAGGTGATGGATAACAAGTCGTGAATCTACTAACACCACCAAATCTTTGATGTTTTCTTCTTTGGTTATAGGGAGCCCTTGCAACAATCCATATGAATTTACTGCATTATTTGTGCAATTGCATAACGCCCAAATATACTCAATTTCAATTTTTCCATCATGGTTGAGAATAACTCCTCCCACTCTTGCCACCCTGAAATTGAGTTCAATACGATAATAATAATTGTTCATATTATAATGTGTAATATCGAAGTTGTTACGTTATCTACGAGTGAATGCATCAATAACAATGTTGTTTCCTCATTGCCTTATGCCTTCTAATTAAATGATTAGTTTATCACCTGGATTGAAACATATTTTAAGGCATAACAACTGGTTCAATCAGAGTTTAATCATAGTCATTTATAATTTAACCTATTCGAAAATCATTGATTTATGATTTCCTTGTAACCATGACTATCACCACCTACAGGGAACAAGTCATTGGTTAACGGTCCTCATTACTTAACAACATAAAAATCACAATGAAAAGGAAAGAGATGAATACAAGGTCCTTAAAAAGAGTATTCAAGGAATCATTCATGATAGAAACATAAATTCGAGAAGGAACTAAGTTGGTTATTGGGATCATTTAACAACATAAAAATCACAATGAAAAGGAAAGAGATGAATGCAAGTCCCTTCAAAAGAGTATTTAGTGAATCATTCAAGAGAAGAAGATAAATTCTAGAAGGAATTAAGTTGGTTATTTGGATCAGTTCACAACGGAGATTATATTTCTAACTAATCAATGCATACAAATAATTATAAGAGGGTGGACCTATGATTATGCAGAACCACAACCATCACTCAAGTATTATGAGATGAAGAGATAACTTCGAATTGAATATAAGAGCAATATTACAATGCAAATAGTATGGGAAAAACAATTTAAAGGAAGGGGAAGTTAGTCAATCTACATGTATCATAGAAAACTTGGTTACGATTATCATTGTGATGGAGGAAGCTGGTATATTTCTCTTCCTTTTTACCTTTATGTGCCAAAAACTTCCAATTGAGAGATATCTTGAGCTAAGAGCAAACAATGATAAATAATATAAACTTATAAGCTCTATGGGTTGATAATTGCAAATACAAAATTATTATCATTCAAGTATAGATATACCTTAGCATAGGGATTGTAGGGATCATAGATCCTTAGTAAATTCGTAGTTTAATTTTTTATCGATAGTAAGCGATTGGTGAGTTTAATTTTTAGTATAATACACATGTTTGAAATATATAATCAAAGAATTTTGCACAGTTAAGATAGTGTTAGAACAACATAGAAACGAAAATGTAATAGGCTAATGTAATATTTTCGTAGTACATAGTAACCTGGTAAGATTTCATAACACTAACTTGGCGTTATGAAATTAACATTAAATAGTCCTACTAAACTTAATTCAATATGATTAAATTATCTTCATCCTCATATTAGGTACTCAATATATTTTGTTTTGAATGAACCTTTACAAGCATGTAGAAGGCTACAATTTAAAATAAATTAAAATTCAATTGTTTTTATCAAAACCATATTAATACCATATAAACTCTCTATGAAAAATTCTAAGCACAGAAATCCTACTGCTGAGTATTGATTTACTTCCCCTATTGATTTATTTACACAAGTTATTTAACTGAATATTCAAAACAAGTTCAAAGAAAACACAAATAGAACCCTACACAAATACATATCATTTACTGAACATCACGCACATATGACAAATGACACATATTTTTTGGAAAAATGTCCCCAGAAAAAACCCAATGCGAGAAAACTGTTGTAGCAGATATGAGGGTTTATTATTATTAATTATTAGTTTCTGAGTACATCTAGGGTGCCATAAACTCGGCTCACCCAACATAGATATCCTCGGCTACGGAGAATAATGTGAGATATACCTCACACTCGCAAGTCCCGACTGATCTGAATGAGCAACGGGTGAAACCCCTATTAGCTCTGTGCATCTACTACGTCACCCTAGCTCTACGTAGATCTGCTTCTCTGAAGTCTGTTTTGAGCCCTGCTGGCTCAGAAACCCCAACTTCCGATGAATTTTGAACTTTTACTTGGAGACACTGTGCTTCCCCTATGTGAGCCCTGTGTGGGCCTGCGTCACCCTCCTGAGGGACTACGTCACACCCTCTGATGGTTGTGCTGCCTCCACTGCGTCTCTATTTCCCTTGCTCTGTGTTGTACTCTTGGCCCTCCTTACCAATCACTACATCTACCCCTCACTGCATCTCTGAGTCACTCACATATGATCTCCATCTGAGCACTACTTCGTCAGAAGATTTCAATCTCGTAGACTCTCTGTGTGTCCTCCAACTGACCCCAAGCCCTTCCCTTATACTTTTCTCGTTGACACATCAACGGTCATGATATAATCTATAATCAATGGCTAAGATTAAAATAATGCTTGATCCACTTCACTTAGACATTCTCATCACATGTGAAAAATTAATTCACTTTAAAATTTCCCTAAGTTAGACTTAGGGTCCCCATTAAAAAAATTTAATTATTTGAATAAATTTTACACCATATGGAATTTCTCCAGATGATTTCTGGGTCTTGGAGATATCATGTGTTCTAGCCCCTCCACAAAGTTTCTGAGCTAGAGCACATCTTGTGCTACCCAAAAATCTCAACACTACCTATTACCGAGGAGTGTGCTCTAGAAATACTTCCACACTGCAATATTGCCCTGATCTCTGACATTGGTCTCCATGTTGATGCTTGGCTTGTTGTCCTTCATCCGTTGCATTATTTCTCTTTGTATTGTTTCCTATGTCACTGTCACTGACATTGCTACATCTGTACCCTAGCTCCCTCTCAAATTGTTGAATCATGCTGCCAACTGTTGCACTGCAACTCAGTTGTTGGGAATTAAGCAGCTAAAGGACCACTACCCATCAATGAGAACACAATTTATTCGGGCTACATCTCATCATTGAAGCTCCCTCGGTTGTGTTGTGTTGTCTCTCTAGAGCCATTGCGTTGCTACTGCACTGCACTGCGTAAGCACTACCCCTCTACGCTGCTGAAGTCCCATCAGCCTATACACTGTTTCTTCTACGCTACTGTTTCCACTGCACTGCGTAAGCACTACCCCTCTACGCTGCTGAAGTCCCATCAACCTCTACACTATTGCTTCTACACTACTGTTACCACTACACTGCGTTGCTCTGCCCTCCAACGTCCCAGGACTACCTTTGTGTCATCATTATATTTTGCACCCACTTCTCCAGTCATCTTGCTACTGTCTTAAGGCTCATGTAGCTCGTATGTGATCCAAGAGTCTAGGCACCTCAAGGATCTTGCCTCCCATATGTAGTTTCTCTACAGATAAATATCGCCCCACCTCTTCTCTCGAGGCACATGAGCTCTCATCGCTGCATCATCCTCACTACCACTGTCCCCTCTAGTTTTTTTTTCCTTGGAATCAGAAGATTCTTTTCCCTTCCTCTTAGGACAACTGTTGGTAAAGTGTCCAAGTTCGCCACATATAAAGCACCGAACCTTCGATAGGTCCTTCTTCTTCTTCCCTTGTTTTTGTTGTCCCTTTGTGCTAGGATGGCATCCTCCTGCACTTTGCTACTTCCACTGATGAATTCCCTTTTCGTCATATGAAGGATCTCCCCCCGTCGAAGGATATCCCACATGTCACCCCAATTAGGGAGTTGTGCTCTGCCCAAAATTATTTGGACAAAGGTCTCCACTCATCAGTGCCTGCATTCAGGGCAGTCCTTACCAAGATCCCTTCATCTGGAGTTTACCCCATGGCAATCAGTTGATCTCGGATCATCTACAATATCGAGAGGAATGGATCGATCTATTCCCCCTTATGCATTTAAAACATCCTCATCTGGAACATCCTCATCTTGTTCTCCAGAAGCATCTTCTGTTGGACGGATTTTCCTTGTTATAGTGTGGTCAAGGATGTCCACATCTCATGTGTCGTTATCTTTTGGCAATGTGTGGGACCATGTGATCCTTCACCCCGTCCATGATCAAGCACTTTGTCTGCGCCTGATTCTCATTGAAATTTTTCAGAGGATCTACATCGGTCAGCACAACTAAGACATTTTCTGCATGATCTATGATTTCGTACTCCTCCAAGACTATCAATATTCTAGCCTTATAGATCGCAAAGTTTGACACACCATCCAACCTATCTTGATCACGCAGTTTGTACGGGGCCATCTAGCTCAAAATCTGTCGAAGCAGGTACTCTTCTCCCTTCTACTGTTGTTTCACTCAACAGAAAACTGGATATGGGTTTCTTGGCGAGAGAAACCCTCTAGAGTAGTTTCTCCCTCTGACAACTGATTTCCCTCCCGGAAATCCTCTGCCAAATCTCATGGATCAATCCTTTACGATCAACCTCCTAATAAAATCTCATATTTATTTGAAACAAATCTGCTGAGAGACTATTCTCCTCCTTCTTTGCCACATTTTCTAAGCATTGTTCTGCACTGACATAACCTATTCTACACCAGCAACTTATGAAGATCGGAAACTACACTTTCGGCCCTGGTAATCTGCATAGCAACTCTCCAACTCGGGACTATGTCACCCTCCTGGTGTTGCATCAGCCTCTATGTGAGCAGACTGGCTCAGCATCCCTCTCCTGGTGTTGCGTCAGCCTTTGCATGAGGAGACTGGTTGTGCATCACCTCTTTGGAGTTGTGTCAGCTTCTGTGTGACGAGACTGATTATGTGTCACCCTTGCAGGGTCTTCATCCCTACTGGTGTTTTGTCGCCTTCTTCCGGATCTGTGCTACCCTTCCTGCAACAAATATCTCCAGCCGCTTTGTTGATGGTTCATCTAGATCTGCAATGCTTTGGTACCATGTGAAAATTTATAAGCACAAAAATCGTACTGTTGACTATTGATTTACTTCTCCTACTTGATTTATTTACACAAGTTATTTAACTGAATATTCAAAAAAGAAAATAATAATAATAACAATAATATCGAAGTAAACACAAATAGCAGCCTACACAAATAAAAATCATTTACTGAACATCACGTACATATGACAAATGACACACATATTTTCGGACAATGTCCCTGGAAAAACCCCAACGTAGGAAAACCGGTGCAACAGATATGAGGGTTTAATATTATTAAGTAGCAGTTTCTTAATACATCTAAGGTGCCATAAACTCGACTCACCCAACAGAAAAATCCTCGGCTACAGAGAAAAATGTAAAATATACCTCACTCTCGCAAGTCCCGACTGATCTGAATGAGAAACTGGTGAAACCCTAGCTGCCTTTGCGCAGCATTTGCGTAAGCCTATGTAGCCTTGGTTGAGGGACTATGTCACCCTATCTACGTGGAACTACTTCTCTGGAGTCTGGTTTCAGCCCTGCTGGCTCAAAAACCCTATCTTTCGGTGAATTTCAAACTTTTCCTTGGAGACACTGCACTACCCGTGTGTGAGCCCTACGTGGGCCTACGTCACCCTCTTGAGGGACTGCATCACACAATCTGATGGTTGCGTTGCCTGCACTGCGTCTCTGTTTCACTTGCTCTGCATTATACTATTAGCCCTCCTGACCAATCACTACATCTGCCCCTCATTGCGTCTCTGAGTCACTCAGATCTGATCTTCGTCCGAGCACTACTCCGTTAGAAGAATTCGATCTCTTAGACTCTGTGTATGTCCTCCAACTGACCCCAAGCCCTTCCTTTATACTTTTCTCGTCAACACATCAAAAGTCGTGATCTAATCTCTAATCGATGGCTAAGATTAAAAGAATGTTGTATCCACATCACTTAGAACATTCTCATCGCATGTGTAAATTAATTCACTTTAATTTTTTTAATTTCCCTAAGTTAGACTTAGGGTCCCCATTAAAAAAATTTAATTATCTGAATAATTTTTACACCAAATGTAATTTTTCAAAACGCTTTCGGGGTCTTGGAAATCTCATGTGTCCATCCCATCCACAAAGTTTCGAAGCTAGAGCACATCCGATGCTACCCCAAAATCTCAACACTTTCGACAAATTCTAATTCAATGGTTATACATATTAAGATTTTACCTCACATCATTACCCAGCTATATGCACTTACGTAGTAACCACATTCAATGAGATTCCATCAATAACAAAACGAAGAAATCCCTATATTACATTTACAACAATGACCTGATATAGTGAAAAATTAACTATGGTGTTGAAGATATTGGTTGGTGTCATTCATGGGTTATAAAACTTCCATGCATCAACGTTGATGAAGTATTCATCAATTTGTCGACCCACGGTGAACCATTGTGCCTATTTCTTGGGTACCCTACTTCTCTGCAGACTCCTAAGTCATAATGTGGTTGTATATGGAATGGATACTCTCGGTGTGTGGAGGAGAATTTCACAAAGCCCAAAAAGTTTCAAATTTACACAATTTACAAACACAAAAAACTCACAATAAAGCTCAACTTATTTAAATAAGAAAATATGCTCCATAAATTAAACTCTTTCTTAAAGTTGTTTTAAATAGTTTCATTCTTAGTGAACATTAATATTTTATTGTTTTTAATTCTTATAACATTTACAAATTTTAACAGGGATAGTTGTTGAGCAACAAGTCCCTGCCAAACCGGGAGTGTATCTAGCCTTTACGTGCTTGCTCCTAGACAAAGCATATGCTCTAATTTGAAGGAATTGTGACAACTGCATGTCGCGGAGAATCCTGTGTGTTGCTTTAAGAATGCAATTTTAAAAAACCACAAGTTCACATTTACAAACATATATTCTTACCAATACGATATGGAAGCTTGCACGCTTTCCTGCTACTATATTATGGACACTGCCATCAAAGAAAATCTGCAGTAAAACCGACTGGACTAGTGGCTTGCAATATTATTGTTATAGCCCCTCTTTAGTGAAAAGGAATGGTTATGCTTCCCTAAAACATGGCTATGGTTTGAAACTCTGTGAATTCTTCCATTTGGTAATAAAATGCCAATGTTTCTTAGAAATTTGGCTTGAAGAAATTTCTGAAGTGATGAGATTTTATGAGATTTTATTAGAAGATATAAATTTAGGAAATTAGTGCAGTAGGAATTCCACTACACTAAATAGATCTAAGAGGTATTTGGAAATTACAAATATACTACTATTTTGTAAGAAACATACTCATTATGTTCATAAAACTTAGAGTATGTACAAGATAAATTTAATAATTAATTTGTTAAACATTCATCAAATTCAACATATGCTTGTTTGATCACATGTTTATGATTATCGTTCTAAGCCCTAACTAATTTTGGATATTTTAAATTGACATTTACTCATATACCTATTCATGCACATTGCATACATATATAGGGACATAAAGAGATTTTTCACCTTTAGAGTCGTATATTCATGGTATTAATCTTTTTGGCTTGGTTGACAGGCATTTGCTTGTACTGAAAATCACTATTTTAAGAATAAAGGGTTCCTGCCAACATATTCATACCTACTTGACAATGTAGAGAAGAAAAGGCATATTCCTGCCATATCAACAACATTCCTCTCTTTTGAGCGAGGATTGTAAAATTTTGGCCCATGTCGTCTAACTACTTCCTCTCTTGATAGTCCACACCGACGTTTAATAAAAGAAAAGGAAGTATTCGCCATCTGACTATAGAGATTATAACGTACAATGCTCTTATTTGATGCTAGTTTGAAGTAATAATTTAATCCTATGAATAGTATATATATCAGAAATTTTGTTTAACCACAAATTTCTTAGATCCCATCTCATGTTCAACGTTATCGAAATGCTCTTTGAATGTCCTGTTCAATGCTATCGAAATTCTTAAATCCCATAATATAGCATAAAGTACATTGCATCCTATGAATGAGGTTCAATGTTTTAATAGGGTGCATGCCCTCGCTTGTTCGTTCGCTGCTTAGTTGGGTGGGTACTTCCATCCTATAAGTAGCTTTCCAACTATTGGTTGTGTCCCTACTAATTATGTTCCAGCATTTGGTTGTGTTTCAGTAAGTATAGTTCCTACATTTTATACAATTCCAAGATCATGATGTGAAAGGTCATGTTCGTAGAATATATGATTTACAAGTGTCCCTACAAGTGTAGTTCTTACAATAGCCAGTGTGCCATATGGAGAGATCGCAGAATCTCAACTAGCCCAAATTTTTTCCGATATTTTTTAATCTGATCTATATATTCCATTAAGCAAATTTAAGTCATGTAATAATAACTATGTTTTGAAGAGACACAATGTATGAATTAACTATGTTAATGTATGTGAATGTTAGAAAATTAGAAAAGAAATTAATAATAAATGAAGTAACATTAAATTTAAATAAATTAACATTAAATTAAAAAGAAAGGCATGTCACTCAGACCTTACCTTGCATGCAAGCCAGATGTCAAAAGTATTGATTCCCAAGTTCCAATATTTCACTGTGTCAAGCCACCAAAACCTTGGGAATTTCCAATATTTCAAATTTAGGTCTCATCTTGCATTGAAAAGGTATGTGGGTCTCATCCTGCAAAGCAAGGAATCAAGGCAATGAATATAACATAGGAAGGAGCTATAGTAGCTAATCCAACATTCTAAATCTCTAAGAAAGAGAGACAATTTCTTTAAGAAATGCAACGAATGGCATCAAACATTTGATGTTGAGATCGATCTTGAACTATTCGATGATTCTATCCCTACAAACACATAAATAAGCGGCAAGAATTATTGATATTGGACGAGAGGGAAGAGATCAAGTAGTAAGGCAAGTGAAAGATTTGTATGCACCAGATGAGATGGTTTTGTATCATGAGTAGCCTTTGACAAATGAGATGGTGGGTAAAGAACAAAAAAAAAAATGGCACCATCAGCTGAGGGTTTCTTCCGTACTACTACTTGCACGTTAGTTGAGGGTCGCAAGATATTATTTTGAATGAAAAAATCGAAATGGAATTGTGTTTTGAACATGAGGATTTGGTTTACTCATTTTAGTATTCTCGTTTTTGTGATCTCAAGAGAATGCTTGAGGGGAAGAAAATAGTGTGGGGAATAAAATAATATCCTAATCATGTTGGCCCTAGATTTATCCCCTCAAGTATCGCTTCGCAGAGCTGGAGAAAATAAAACCAGGACTTTTTTTTGCAGTAAACCCCTTCGAGCGAAGCAGAGAAGACTAGTGGTAGGTGGCCTGCGAAGCTTTCGGAGAAGGGTAGCCTAGTGTGTAAGCACTAAAATGAAGGTGAACCCTCATACCACTAATTAAACTGCATCTTATTTCTTATTTTAAATAATTTCACCTTTGCTTATGCATATTTACGCCGAAGGTGTTCCTTAATGAGCTTTGCTGGGATGAACAGTGCTCCCAGCCAATCTCATAGCTCCACCTATCGCCCTTCTGCCCTGTCAAAATTTGACACTTGGCGAGCAACCTAGCTCCTGTTGTCCAATCCACAACTGGGTCGTGCTGCTGTCAAGTCGTTCGCTCCTCCTTCACGGCGCGGGGTGTTCGCTCCTCCTTCACAGCGCGGGGGTTTGACGAGCGACGCCTTCGGCGTCGTCGGCTCATTTCAAATGAGCAAGTACTAGTTTAATTTTTTATACATATTTGTTGATGTTATAATTAAACCACACAAATATGCATGCACCAATAGACATCCTACCATATATGTTGCAAGCAATGACATCTGAAGGCTCGATCCATCAGAGCATGTTCAAATATTGTATTGTGAGCAAGAAGGAAATTGTACCCACATTGCTTTGATTCGCCTGGTTAAGAATACTCGAGCTTGAACCGAACAACCAAGCTTGGATCAAAAAACCAAATAGTGCTAGTGAGGAGCTGGCTAGAAAATACTTGAGCTTGAACCGAACAACTAGATAACCAGATAGTCCTAGCGAGGAACTGACTAGAAAATACTCGAGCTTGAACCGAACAACCAGATAGTGTTAGCGAGGAGCTGGCTAGAAAATACTCGAGCTTGAACCAAACAACCAAGCTTGAACTGAACAACCAGATAACTAGATACTGATAGAGAGGAGTTGGCTAGAAAATACTCGAGCTTGAACTGAACAACCGAGCTTGAACTGAACAACTAGATAGTGTTAGCAAGGAGTTCGCTATAAAATACTCAAGCTTGAACCAAAAAACTAAGCTTGAACCGAACAACCAAATAGTGCTAGCAAGGAGCTTGCTAGAAAATACTTGAGCTTGAACCGAACAACCAGATAGTGCTAGCGAGAAGCTTGCTAGAAAATACCTATAAGCCAAACCAATATGTTGTTGTTGATCCTACAGAGCTTGTTGTTCATGGATTAAGGCGCCACATGTTCTTGGTAAGATAATAAGAGGACACATGTCCGTTGAAATTTTTTTTCGGTATCTACTAAAAATAAAAAAGATGTATTTTTTTGGTCTCCACCTCCGAAGATATGTTTTTAATATTAAACATAAAAATTTTAATAGTAATGTTAGCATTAGTTAAACTGAATCGGAAACTTTTCCTATCACTTTAAATTTATCCTAAGTTTTTTGCGTTTTGCCTCGATATGAGGCCAATAATACCTCAAAATGTCTTATGGGCTCTTATTGGTTAAAAAAATGGCTAAAATAAATTCATAGGTTGGAGAAAAAGTGCTTCATAAAATATAAATGGGTAACAAAAGGTTAGTTAGTTTTCGTTTGTGTCCAAACTAATGTAAAGGACAAAAAACGATTACAATAGTCTGAACCCCGCAGGGGGCAGGGACTAATAATACCATATTGTTGGCCTAACTTGTGAAGGTTTATATATTTTATATATTGTTCCATTTTTCTAGTTGTTTCTAATCCTTTAGTTAAAAGGCAACCAATGATCCTTTTCACATGATTATAAATAATATTTTTAATAATTTAATGATACATCATATTAAACATAATAGTTTAATTATTTTTTATTTTTTATTTTTTTTGAAGTATTGGTGAAAATAGTTTAAAGGTAATGGAAATGTGCATTTCACACGCTAAGTAAATTAGGTGTTGAGTTTGTTTATAAATTATTTTTAAGGTAGTATGCGATTAGTCTTAAAATGATAGTAAACTCATTATTACAATGAAAAGAATGAAAAACTAATATATTGACAAGGGTTTTAAGGATGGAAGGAAATTATTAAGTTGGCCCTGAAAGTTAACAATAACGCTTAGATAAGGTTATCCAGGGAGGAAAGGGCATTGGAGGAATTTACAAAATTTCTAATGATTATAAGCAATGGTAGCCCATGTGACCAAGACCAACTTAGAATGAGGAGATGAACATAAAATAGTATTAGATGGATACTTAAGATAAGTGAATGGAAGTTGCATGTAATGCCCCCAAAATCATAGGAGACATCATATGGGGTTCTGTTAGCCTAATAATTTCGTGTAGGCTAAGGTGGGGAAAAACTATAATAAGGGAGCTCGATTTGCCTAGGACAAACATTATAAACACTTAAGGGATGAAAAGGAGGACACATCCTAGACTAATAAAACTCACTTTAAGTTTATACAGTGAAAATTTCCTAAAGTGACTTTATAAAATTAAAAATTTAAAATGGCAGCAAAAGTGGCCACTAAATTATAAAAGGGGAAAAGTGAGTCTCTCCTCATTCTTCCACTTGCATTTTGAGAAAAAAAAAAATTGGAGAGAATATTAGGGTTTGAGAAACCCTAGCCGCAATTTCTAGCTCCTGTGTTGAAACTATACACCCTAGTTGGTTCACAGAGTGGAACCATTAAAATTATCACCATTGTGCTACCAAGGAGAAGAATTTTTGCAGAAGATAATGGAGGTACAAGGTTTTATAAGTTGATTTTATCTTCTGGTTTTGAGTTTTCTACATATCTATATGTAGGAAGTATTTGCAGAAGGGAAAGAACCTCCAGTGACCCATTTCCAGTGATTTTGGATGCATACTTTCTTGTGGGTCAAATTTGTCATACTTGAGCTCCTATAGCTCGCTTTTTTTGCAAAATGTGGGTCGAACTCCCTCTCTACTATTCTGGATGAGTTTAACTTATTGAAGGAATGATTTTTCCTTGGTTTTGGGGTCAAAATCCCCCACATATGTTGTTGGACGAATTTATTTTGTGGTGGGTTGAGTTCAGATTGTTGAATAGGTCGAGTTCGGTAACATAATAGAGGTCATGGTTTCCCTTTATCTTTTGGACAAGTTTCTCAGTAAAAAGTGAATTTATATGTTGGAAAGGGTTGATTTCATACAACAATAATTTCGAGTATCCTCTCACTGCGTGGTGGCTAATATATAATTCAAGAGGCATGAGTTCCTTGTCTTCATTTTGGTTGAATGTAACTCTGAGTACAAAGCAGATTCCGAGCACTCCATTGTACTTGTGACAATGTTATCTTGTATACACCAATGTTCCCATGTTATATATTTCATTTTTAGTCTAGTTTTCCCTTGTATTTTTCATTACTAAAGTTTACATATAAATATTAGCATGCCCTCATTCTGGAACAATACAATTTGTTGATTATTATTACCTCTTGAAATCATATGCAGAGAAAGGGAAATATAAACATATGCTCTTATCCAAGTTATAAGATATGGTTTGATTATTTCTAGGTTATACATATCTCATTTAATATTGTTGGGAAGTCTCTGGAACACAAATGTGGTACTGTATATTTGTTATTTTAACTTAAATAAAATATAAGTGCACCTATATCCATGGTTACACCAAATGTTTTAGGAAATTTATCATAGACAAATTCCATAAAACTCACAATTGGGAAAATTTGAGATACTTCTACGGAGGTATCTTACATTTCATAAGTAAATGCAATAAATCAACAAAGAAGCAATAAACCATCCTAGAACATGGTAAAAAATTCTAAATTAGGGAATAATCGTGGATAAGTACCTTAGAACCCTTGAGGTATCATGTGAATGAATAGGTCCAGGGAAAATGTATGTGGGATCATTGTAGTATTCACACATAAGAACATGAGAAGCACAACTATAAAGATGAAGTACATAAGGAAGTAAACATTGGAAATCAACTAATGAAATTGAATAATTATGATAATAATGAAGGTCGTTTTCAAAGGCCTTGGAAAGTATGATGACATTATATTAAAGAAGTGAATCCATAATAAATTTGATCAATTGGAGGAAGATAATTTATGTGCACAACAACATCTATAATAGTTTTTTCCCTCTAATGGGAGAGTCGCATTGTCAAGTTTTCCATAGGTGACTAACTATATGTGTGGATTATGGACATAAAAATGTATGATTAGGAAATTATATTCCTTTGATGCGTTAAATGAGGAAATGATAATTGTATTACATTTGATACCCACTTTATTGAATTTATATATAGGGTCTTACTCAAGTTGGGGAATAGTAACAACATTTCCAAGTGTAGCAATATTATGCATTTAAGAGAGGAGAAAAAGAAACCAAAATGATTGGAGGTGAGAATACAAATCCAATTTGATAATATGTTTTTGAAATTGAACAAAGTCAAGAAGTTTCCATATTTTAAGCTAGTAGACTTGAATATTAGAAAATTGAGACTATTAGAGAAGATAAAAATATATATATGAATATCTAGTATGAGGGAGTGAAGGGACGTTTTTTATCGAGAAGAAAGTCCTTTTAAGAATATTGATGATTGGAGTGAGCAACATGACTGGTAAGGGTCAAAGTGATGACCTATATAATTTAATAGTATCAAGATATGGGGTTGTGAACACTCATAGTCGGTCAAGAATGATAAGTGATAAACTGAGAAAATTTTAAGAGGTTTAAATGGTCAAAGATAATAATTGAAGTATAAGAAGTAATGTTGCTAGAAATTATATAAGGAGACCCTGAGAAGAATTATGCACAAATTGAAAAAAAGAAGCCATTCAACTAATAGGGAGTGAATTTGACTAATTTTAACTTATTGAACATTCATGAGTGGATTGACAATATAATGATACTTCATATAAAATAAATTATCAAGTTATTTCCATTAGTATTGAAAGAATTTATTTCCAATCACATTAGGCATACAAAAACCTTTTGTGGGTGATAATGGTAGTAATGGTTTCAGTGCTTCAAATTCTATACCAAAGATAGTATTTGCAAGCCAAAAGTGAATCAGTGATAAAATATATCAAGTGATATTGAAATGGGAACTTGATGAGATAAGAAAATATTTTTGAGGATGGACAATGATAGTTACCAAGTGATGGATAAATCACTAGGGATCAACAAGCCAGTTGTTCAAGTGAATTAAGCATGAAAGAAAACTTAAACAATGATGACCTAATGATTATGTGCCGTTGAGTAGAATGGTACTAGAATGGTAAGCAAAATATGTATAGTGATGATGGAATTTTAATTTTGATATTATTTATTTAAATAATGATTGTGGAGTCATTAATATCTTAATGGTGAAAATTTCCTTAGGGGAGGAAGAATACATGACTAGATATTAAGGCTCATTTCAAGTTTAACAATATACTTAAATGACTATACCTATTGTGCAAATTTTCAACTTCCTAGTTGAAAGAAGTGGAAATGATTATTGAAATGTATTTGGTATCCTAATGAAAACATGACACTCATATTGTTGAGGATCCAAACCAATCTAAATAATGTAGTCAAATACATCCTAGATGGATATTTAATTATAATGAAATAGATGGTATTCATTGTTTATGCATGTTAATGAATGTGATTGATGAACCATGATAAGAATGGTTAAGTTTTGGTAAACAAGATCCAAATAGCGCCACAACTCTAAAACCTCCAATAATATATATCATCACTTTACAGGTAAGTTTTATCTTCTCATGTGTTCATAAATCATATGCTAATCAGTTGAATAATTTGTGTTGATTATTAATAGCATGGATTGATGTAAATAAATTGTATGTTTCAATTTTGGGTCGTTACATATGGTATCAAAACTGGTTTCAACTCTATGTGAGCTCTAGGTTAAATTTAAAAAAAAATGATTATATTTATCAATAATTTTTCTTCTCATGAAATTTAAATCAACAAAGATTTTCAAAATAAATACAACTATTTAAATTTTTAATAATATGTAAATCGTTCAAAGCAATAGATAGAAATTTATGTATATATATGCCATCAGTAAATTATTGGTTACAAACATGTTGTCGTTGTGAAAAACACCCTCCAAAATTTTGTGTACACTCGAATTTTGGAGGCTTATATGGATCTTGTGATCGGTCATTCCATAGTCACTTCTTGGTCAGATTATGCTTTTTGACCTCCCTTCATGGATTGGAAGTGTTGAAGTAACTTGCTCACATGTGCTCAATCGGTAACAAGTCCATGATCGTATTCTCTTATGCAAGCTTGGACAAGCATAGCACTTTCCTATCAATATTGTGCATGTGCGATGTCCAATCCATGTCAACAATTAGTGTGTAATCACAATGACAATTTCTCACATTCTAGCTATGTTTGTACTTATATTCCGGTAAGTTTTGCAAATTGTCGCTTACGCGCACCTTTTCTTTCCCAATTATTGTTTTCATGTTTACCACTATCGCTTTCGCTGGTTTTCCCTTTAATTAGTGTTTTTTTCATGTTACATTCACCCTGGCATGTGTTTTTTTCACCACCGCTCGCATATCTCAAGTGTCATTCACACTTTTATCTTCATATAGCAAGTGTTATTTTTTAGCATGGGAATTGTCGCTTATCATGCAAAGTGGAGTTTTGGTTTGTTTCAAGGGGAAACATTTGTGATAATTTGTTTTATTATCATGTAGGAATGCTTCACACTCATTTCCAAAGTTCTGTGCAATGTCGCAAAAGTGTCGCCATTATCATCACAAAGTCTATCTTCAGTGTTGCACTTGTCGTAGGTTGTCGCAAAGGTTGTCGCACTAAGGGAAGTATGTGTTTATATGTTCTGGATGATTTACGTTGTGTCTCCAAGTGTCTAAGTGTATGATCATAGTCAAGTTACATCATTTTTCACATCAGTTTCACTAATCCCACACTTGGCATTTTTTGGAAAATTTCAATCAACCTAGCCTCATCTAGTACTCCCTAATTGTGCATTGTGCAGCCTCAACCCTCAAGCAACAATAATTTACCTTGGTACTATGTAATGCATAGTATCTTCCTCCTAGAACTACACATTTCACAACCTCAGTTCTCAAGCCCAAGCCCAGACTCCCATAACTGTGATTTTTTTCTCTCCAACCCAGCCATAACTAAGCATTGCACAGTGTCAAAGGCTCAGGCCTCAGCCTTTAGCCCCTAAACTATGAAAATGCACAACCACACAGTATCCTCTCTCTTCCATAATTTTTCAATTAGCTAAACTAGTGCCCAATCCCTCAGCCTAGCTCACTAAGCTCCAAAACTGCACAATATTCTTCCTTAGTCCAGCCTGAACTGCAAATTTTGCAATCTTAGAACTCAAGCTCTGCCCCTGACTACCTACGTTGGACAACTACATAGTCACTAAGCCTTTCCCTTGGCCCATCATTGGTTCTATCTCAGTCAATGGATCTTCACGTAGCATCTTAGACTAGGGTCTTATTTATCATACTGATGTTGTCTTGTCATGGGTGAATTTAAGATACAGGAACTCTACCATGTTATGGAAAGATCATGAAGAAGGATGTGGAGATGAAGGACATATTAGATGAAACCTAAGAAGTCAAGGAGAAAGGATGATCTTCAAAAAAGAAGATTAAGGAACACTTGAGTATGACATAACACCAAAGGTCAGGACCGTATGAATACTCCATTTGATTTACAACCCTTTGGAGGATAGATATGAAGAACAAATCACATCTATCATGAAGTTGAAGAATTAAATGCACCTATTATTGAAGGCACAAAGAAAGAAGTAGTAAGAAGGATATCTTATCACTGCCACATCATTAGGTCTTCAATGTCATGTATTGTCACAAACACTGAAAACCGTTCCATGTGTTTTTCTCTAACTGTTTTGCTCCTTTTTTCAAGATAAGCAAGATGTCGTATTTTCACATGCTGGTTGTCGCATAATGTATATAAGCCTATTTTGGTTGTTTCAAGAGTTCATGTTTGTGTATATGAGTTGTTATAACCATGTAAACATCTGTCACACTCATTCTCAAAGTTTTAAGCATTGTCGCACAAGTGTCATCACAGTCGTCGCAAAGTGTATCTTAAGTGTCGCACTTGTCGTAAAGTTGTCGAACAGGGAGGAATGAATTTTTCATGTGGCATGGATGATCTATTTTGTTGTGTCTTCAAGAATTCTAAGTGTGTGATCATATTCAAACTATTATCATTGTTTACTTCATTCACATCGATCCCACACTTATCCATTTCTGAAAAGGCTTCCTGACCAAGCAACCTAGCTTCACACGACCTCCCTGAACTACGCAGTGCACAATTTCAGTCCTCTAGCTATGACCTTTCCTCTTGGAACTATGAAATGTGTAGCTCCTTCCTCCCAGGACTGTTGCACTATGCAGTTTCCATGCTTAAGCTCCGACCTCGACCTCTAGAACTGCGCAATTCCTTCTCCCAACCTGGCCTCAACTGCACACTTCGAAATATCTAGCCTCAATCTCATACCTTGAGCCTCGGATATATGCAATTTTGTAGTGAGCCAGCCTTCCTCTACCTCCGAAAAATGCACAATATGTTCCTCCAATGTCCATCCCCTCGTCTTGTCTCACTAGCTCCCATAATTGCGTAGTTTTCTCCCTCAGCCCAACTTGAACTGGACACTGTATAGCCTCAGGGCTAAAGCCTCACCCCTGGTTACTTGAAATATGCAACTACGCAGTCACTAAACCCCTTCTCCCAACCTATCACATGGTTCCATGGCATTCAATGGATCAAAATGCACTATATTAGACTAGGGAGTTTTTGGACTGATGTCGTCTCGTCATGAGTGAATTGTAGATGCAAGTGCTCTCTCACACCATGACAGGCTAATGAAGAAGGAGATCCAGAAGCGAAGCATGCTAAAAGACATATTTTTAGTTGAATATGCAAGTTGATCAATCAAGGAAAAGTAAAAGGACACTAGTTTGCAACCACAACTCAAGACTTGATATCATTGAAGATTCCTTTTCACCAAGCCATGAGGAGGTGGAAAATAAAAGCATTCTCAAGCAAACATCATACACAGCAGTAGTAGTGGATTGAAATTTCCACATCATCAATAATTCCATATCAGAAATTCCATGCCATATCATGTCATGAGCTGTCATATGCCACATCATTGTGGGGATCATGTAAATTGTTATTCAAAATTTATTTTAAAGTGGAATTCCAAAGGAAATACATGGAATATGAATAGTCATGTAAGTCGAAAATTCATAAGAATTCAAATAGTCATTAGGGTAGTCAGAGAGTTGCAACAAAGATGAACCATCACTTTTTGGTTATATATAAACCCTCATTGTATGAAAAAATGACTTTTTTTCACCTTTGATCCTTTCACAAGGCATTGGAGAGATAAGCTATTTCTTTTAAGGAGAAAGGAGTGGCTCCAATGCTCCACTATTGGAGCTAGTGGTTTTAATTATATACATGTGTCTTGTAACTTTTACTTAATAATAAAAGCCTTCATGGTCGTTACGTAATTCATGCATGAATTATGGATATTTGTAAGACTATTTTGTGAATGTTTTCAATTCATGTGTGTTTTCATATGTGCTAAAGTAGTTGAACTATTTAGGTCATTTTGGTACTTATCATATTGAGAATATGATTTAATTACTATTATAGTTTTCGCATCCTCATGGATTATTCCGCTAGATATTAGATAGATTTCCTCATTATATTGGTTGCAATGACCATCACATCTTTGTGGACTATTTTGTTTGATGTTGTACAGATCCTTCATGTTCATGTGTGTCTATACTAGGGTGGTACTACTACCTCTCTCTTATAGGCTCACTCCCCCCCCCTTCCGTAGTGAAAGAAATTTGACACACATACAATCGAACACTCACCAGGCACACCCCCCTTGCATTTCGAAGGTGAATTTGCACTCCTCTCTCTTCCTGATAGTTAGATACAAGGCATATCTATAAGAATACATCGCAATTGGGCCGATATTCTAGATGGGGCTCCTACTCCAAACGGCATGAGGTCTAATTGGGACTTCGAATCAGGGAGACCCCTTGGTTGAAGAATTTCCAACACTGTCAACAATGGCGCTATAAGGGGGGACAGATGATAAGTTGAACCCATTGATTATGTTTTGAATCTCCTATCATAAATGGATATTTCCCAAATCACAATCCTAGAGTGTTTTTGTAACCTAACTCTTGGAAAACATTCAATCTTCGCGGAACTTGTTCATGCCTTGTATCAGCTCAAGTTTAATGGCAAGGGTGGTATATTTTTATCCAAACACATAAATTATTTTCTTAGGTTTTGTAAAAATTTCCAAATATATGATGAAGGTGTTATGTGTATTCTATTCACCGTCACTCTCGAAGGCCATGTTAAGAATTGGTTTCTTACCTTACCATATGCTTCCATTCATTCTCTTCGTCATTTTATTAAGGAGCTTCATCAAGCTTTCGATTTGTATGAATACCGAAATGTTCACAAAAGAATAAATCAACTTAGAATGGAGCATGATGAATCAATTGAGGGTTTTGATAATAGATTAATTCATTTATGTTATGATTTTCCTAAATAAGCTATGGATCAGGATTTCTGCCAGCAAAGGTTTGAACATCTGGTCTGAATTTCTTTAAATCTGTTTGAATCTTAACCTCCTGATTTTTTCACTTCCCCAACCCTTGTGAATCATGAGAAACCTCTAATTTCAGAGGAGGAAACTATTATTCATTTTTTTCCTTGTCCTCCTCCTTTTACATTCCTTATGTGGTTGCCTCCTTGCGGTGATTGTAAAGTTGGGAAATATGCAAATCAAATTCCTAATCCATATTGTCGTTCTTCTTATGATTCTCACGATTCAAATTCAATGGAGGAAATTCCAGATTGGCTCATGAAGCCTATGGTGAAGACTAACTCCTCCATTACACAAGGTGATGTTACTATTTATAACTCTAGTCCTTAATCTGATATAGATTTATATTATCCTCTATCACCTATAGGCCATGACTCTTTGTACCATGTTCTGCTTGAGTAATATGTTCCACCAACTATTTTTTCACACTCACTTTATTTTTGTGTTGCTAGTTCAAATTGTGATAAGATACAACGCAGTCACATTACACAGGTAGAGAAGAAGAAAGGTGAGTATTATTTAAATATTCCTTATATTTTCCAAAATCCTCCATGTGAAGATAATGTGATTCCATTCTTGGATGATTTTCAATATGTTAATATGGGTAATGAATCAAATGTACTCAATGCTTTTGATCAATTCATAGCCTTGGGTAACAATCATTCCAATGATGATGACTTTATAGATGCATGCAATAATGAATTGCTAGGTGTATCTTTTGATCTTTTGGTCTCTCATGAAGATTTTTCTTTAGATCCAAAATCTGATTCTGTCAAAGAATATGTGCTTATCGAAACTTCCTCTTCATCTCAATATCCCTTATGTTATACCGTCTGCGATGTATCTATGTGCAACGAAGATACTCCATGTTCTTCAAGTCCTTCATCCGATGATTTAACCTCTAAATTGGCACAAGTTGGTGAGATTATCCACTATGCAAATGAAAACAATCAAATCTTTGAGTAATCTTCCCAACCCCCATCGTCTCTTCTCTTGCATGAAAACAACTCTTCAAATCAGCTTACTCATGAAATTTTCCCGATTCATTCTTCTTTGAATTTTCGATTAGAATAATATTTCAACTCGAGAAATATGTTTATTGAACTTGGAAAATCTGGTAAAAGAAGTGATTGAGATGGTTGCCATTCAGTGAGCATTAGCCTTATTAAATCCAGTGGTAGAAGTTATCCTAAAACCATGCATGATATCGTTTAATATTCAAAATGCATTTTAATAATCCTTGAAAGTTCCAGGACCTACCAGAGATTCGAGGCACTTCAAATTTCTTTGATGGTTATGTCAGGATCTCGCGACTCTGGTAAGCCCCCAGACCAAAGTCAGATCCGGTTTCTCTCACACAATCCTTCTCTTTGCATGGTTTCACTCAATGAAAAAATATTTTTACAATATGTTTGGTATTTCAGGTATGATATTTCAAATTTTCAAGATTTTACTTCTAACTGGATTCAAGAATCCTTTTCAGTTCATATATCTTCATGTGAATCTCTCGTATCAAACTTGGGTTTGGAATGTGCATCTCTCATATAGTCATGGAATTGTGAATTTGATCATTCCAAGGAATATATTTGATCGAAGGAATCATGCTTATCGAATTCATTCCTTGATAGCTAGTTCTGGGTTCTTCTTGTGAATTTTATATTACAAATATTTCCCCTCATATTACAAATTATTTTTACAATATGTTTGGTATTTCAAGTATGATATTTCAAATTTTCAAGATTTTACTTCTAATTGGATTCAAGAATCCTTTTTAGTTCATATATCTTCATGTGAATCTCTCATATCAAACTCGGGTTTGGAATGTGCATCTCTCATATAGTCATGGAATTGTGAATTTGATCATTCCAAGGAATATATTTGATCGAAGCAATCCTGCTTATCGAATTCATTCCTTAATAGTTAGTTATGGGTTCTTCTTGTGAATGTTTTATTACAAATATTTCCCCTCATCACACCTAAAATACTCTTAAGTGATAATGAATGTACAAGTTATCACATGAATCAAATTCTTCTCCATTCACCATGTTGTGGCTAGTCTCATGTATTTGTCGTACTTTTATCCCTTTTAGATTCTTTTGATGATTATGATGCTTGTACAGTTTTTCACAAGTTACAGGAAAACGGATTGTCACATTTGGCTTGCGAGGAACTTGATTCGATTGTTCATAGAATTCGCAGAGTTGTCCAAATTTATTTATCTTTTTTAATTACAAATTGGGAATTTGATGCTTTAATTATCCCATCTGATAATTATTTTTTCATCGATGACTATCTTTTGGCCTATCATTTTTCCATCATCACATCCAATGACAATTGTTATGCATCCTTCGATATTCATCCTTAAATATCTCACCAATCAGATTTTTGTCGAGCGTTTGAGGCACTTCAGCCCTCATTGATGGTTATGTCAAGTCCTCTTTGTCTCGACATGACTGCTGAATATGATCAAATCTACTTTCCCTCACAAGATTCCCATCTTAATCCCCTGCCTCAAATTGAAAATTTATATTTTCAAAGATTTTGGGGTTCTCAAGAGGATTATCTTGAATTTCACGATCCAATTGTTGAATGGTTGGAACAATCTTACCTGGAAAGCTCTGTCACAAATAAAAAAAAATTATCTTCCCTCGCACTTGCTAAGGAGTTTAGTGTTGATGGAGACACATCTGCGAGAAGCTTCCAAGGTTTGTTGAAAGATGGTATTCATCGAAAAGGTAAGAATGTGAATTGGATGAAAGTAGTGGTTGTGACACATGTTTCTCCCCATATGTAAGGCATTCCTTTTGTTGTGAAAAATATTCAAGCTCTCATCTTTTCTCTTGTACATTAATCTATTTTTGTTTTAATTGATCATATTTTTGTGATTGCAGGTCGGGGACAATTACGGTGCCTACTTTTGAAATTCCATTATATGTGACGTTGACCTTCTACCTGGTTAGGTTAGGAGTAGGTATAGTTGCATTATATCTTACCTGTGCATCCATCCTGCATTCATTCCCTGTGGTATGTCTTTCATTTTCTGGTTTTCGTTTCACATCCTATTTTGCTTTCGCCATTTTTTGTCTTGTCTTCAGGTTTTGTTTCCTTGTTGTGTGTTGTATTTCCTTTCGTTTTGTGAGACCGTGCATGGAGATTATTTTTCAACTCAAATGAAATGTGGAAAAATATAAAAGGACTTTGTGACACTGCAACATTTGGCTAATTCTTTGTCCTTCTTCCTTTTCTGGGTTACATCTTTTCGTCGATGATGTTCCAATGGAAAATATGATTCTTGCATTAAGAAAGCCTTATGTCAAACCATGAACTCCATGTATATTCTGGAAACCTTATGCCTGCACTCAATTTTTTATGTTTCATTTTTTTCAAGATGATCCAATCAAGTAGAGAAGGAAAAGGGAAAAATATAAACGAGCAAACCAATATCATATGTCTTATATATGCTTCTCTTAAGGGACAACCTCTCTTGCTCTCAATAACTCGGGATCCATCTTCTACCCATTAAATAAATAATTGTTGATGCACAGTCCTATATAAATAAATAAATAAATAAAGGTGAAAGAAGAGAAAGGATTCCTGCGCATAGAGGTGAATCAAGCAACTTTTTCGAGGTATTGTCTAAGATCGTTGGAAGCAGAGCAATGTTTGTGTTCTGAAAGTGACTCTGTCGGGGTACTGTACAGACCTGTTGGTAGTAGAGAAACACTATACATGAAAAACTATACTATGGAAATCGAAATCTCACAAACTTCACAACCCTATCCTGATTCAAAACATTGTGTGATCGTTGATCTTATGTTTTTTTCTATCGAGAAAAGGAATTAGGGGACTATGTTTATGCACGGGTTAAGTGGGGAAGCCATGGTAATCTCAACGATGAATCAATACTTCTCGAAGTGCACCAAAGTAGAGAATTTGGACTTCTACTAGTGTGTTGCCAAGTTTTGTCTCTATGACAAACACCCTCCAAAAATTTGCACGCACTCAAATTTTTGAGCCTTTTGTGGATCTTGTGATCGGACATTCCATAGTCACTTGTTAGTCAGCAGATTCTTTTTGACATCCCTTGTTGGATTGGAAGTGTTGAAGTCACTTGCTCACACATGCTTAGTCTGTAACAAGTGCATGAGATTTTACGCATGTTTGGACAAGCACAGTACTTTCTTTTCAAGACTATGCATGTGCGATTTCTAATCCATGTCGACAAACAAGTGACACTGACAATGATTGTTTCTCACATTCTAGTTTTGTTTGTACTTCTATTATGGTGATTTTTTCAAATTGTCGCTTTTGCGCACCTTTGCTTTTGCAAGTATTGCTTTCATGTTTGCCATTTTCTCTTTCACTTGCTTTCCCTTTAATTAGTGTAATTTTCATTTATCTTCGCCCTAGCATGTGTTGTTTTCACCATCGTTCACATATCGCAAGTGTCATTCAAACCTTTATCTTCATATAGCAAGTGTCGTCTTCTGGCATGGGAATTTCTGCTTAACATGCAAAGTGGATTTTTTGTTTGTTTCAAGGGCAAACCTTTGTGATAATGAGTTCTTATTATAATGTAGGCATGTTTCGCACTCATTTCCAAAGTTTCATGCATTGTTGCACAAGTGTCATCATTATCATCACAAATTCTATCTTCAGTGATGCACTTTTCATAGGTTGTCACACTAATGGCAGTATGTGTTAATATTTTATGTATGATCTACGTTGTGTTTCCAAGTGTCTAAGTGTGTGATCACAGTAAATTTCTATCACTATTCACATCAGTTTCACTAATCCCACACTTAGCTAAATTTCAAAAAATTCCAAGTAACCTAACCTCATCCATCCCTCTTGAATTGCGCATTATGCAGTCTAAACCCTCAAGAAAAAATATTGTCTCTTGGAAATATGAAATGCATAATCTTTGCCTCCCAGAACTGTGCATTTCACAACCTCAGTTCTCAATCCCAAGCCTTGACTCCTAGAACTATGCAATATTTCTCTCCAACCGAGCCAGAACTATGCATTACACAGTCTCAAGGTTCTGGCCTTAGCCTTGAGCCCTTGAACTACACAGTTTCACAATCACCCAATCTCCTCTCTCTTCTAGAACTGTGCAGTTGGGTGAACCAGTGCCCAATCCCTTATCCTAGCTCATTGAACTCCCAAACTGCGCAATCTTCTTCCTTGATCCAACCTTAACTGTGCATTTCACAGCCTCAAAAATCAAGCTCCACCCCTAACTTCCTAAGCTGCAGAACTACGCAATCATTGAGACTTTCCCTTGGCCCACCACTAGTTCTGTCTCAGTTAGCAGATCATCATGCAACATCTTAGACTATGGTTTTATCAGACTGATGGCGTCTTGTCATGGGTGGATTGTAGATATAATAACTCTACCATGCTATGGCAAGATGATGGAGAAGGAGGACATGATAGATGACACCTAAGGATCCGAGGAGAAAGGATGATCATCAAACAAGAATATGAATGAACACTGGTGTATGACAGAAGACCAAAGATCAAGGTCGCATGAAGACTCCATCTGATTTACAACCCTTTGGAGGATAGATATGAAGAACAAATCACATCTCTCATGAAGTTGAAGAATTGAATGAACCTATTATTGAAGGCACAAAAAAGAAGTACTAATAAGGACAACTTATCACTAGCACATCATTATGTCTTCAACATCATGTATTATCGCAAACAATGAAAACCATTCCATGTGTTTTTCTCTAAGCTTTTTGCTCATTTTTGTAAGATAGGCAAGATGTCATTTTTTCGCATGTTGGTTGTCGCATAATGTGTATAAGCATATTTTGGTGGTTTCAAGATTTCATTTTTGTTTATATGAGTTTTTCTAACCATGTAAAAAAAATTTGCACTCATTCTCAAACTTTTAATCACTATCGCACAAGTGTCATCAAGGTCATCACAAAGCGTATCTTAAGTGTCACACTTGTCATGATTTTTCGTAAAGTTGTTGCGCGAGAGGAATGAATCGTTCATGTGTCATGGATGATCTATATTGTTGCGTCATAAATAATTCTAAGTGTGTGATCAGAGTTGAAGTCAAATCATATTTTACATCAGTCTCAACAAGCCCACACTTAGCCATTTATGAAAGGCTTCCTGACCAAGCAACCTAGATTTACCCAGCCTCCCTCAACAATGCACTAAGCAATTTCAGTCCTCTAGTTATAACCTTGACTCTTGGCACTACGCAATGTGTAGTTCCTGCCTCCCAGGAATACTGCATTGTGCAATTTTTGTGTTTAAGCTCCGACCTTGACCTCTAGAATTGCACAATTCCTTCTCATAGCCTGGACTCAACTGTGCACTTTGAAATATCTAGCCTCAAGATCATCCCTTGATCCCCTGATCTGCATAATTGAGCAGTGAGCCAACCTTCCTCTACCACTTGAAATTGTGCAATATGTTCCTCCAGTATCCATCCCCTCATCTTGTCTCACTAGCTCCCAGAACTATGCAATTTTCTCCCTCGGCCCAACTTGAACTACACATTAGCAGTATCACGGTTCAAGCCTCACCCCTATTGCTTGAACCACGCAATTGTGTAGTCACTGAGCCCCTTATCCCAATCTTTCAGATGGTTCTGGTGGTTTCGAGACTGATGTCGTCTCGTCACGAGTGAATTTTAGATGCATGTACTCTCTCACAACATGACAAGATGATGAAGAAGGATATGCAGAAGGGAAGCATGATGAAATGAATATTTGTAGTTGAATACACAATTTGATCAATCAAGGCAAAGAAAAAGGACACCACTTAGTGACCACAAATCACGAGTTGAGATCATTGAAGATTCCTTATCACCAAGCCATGAGGAGGTGGAAAAGAAAATAATTCTCAAGCAGACATCATACACAGTAGCAACAACGGCTTGATATTTCCACGTCATCAAGAAGTCCATATTATCAATGCCATTTCATATCATTTCATGAGTCGTCATATGCCACATCATCGTGTGGATCATGTAAATTGTTATTCAAAACGTATTGTAAAGTGGAAGTCTAAAGGACCCATGTAGAATATGAAGAGTCATGTAAGTCGAAAAGTTATAGGAAGCGAAACATTATAATCTGGAATTATGTAGGAACACAATAAAATACGTAAATACACAGAAACACATAGATGTAGCATAAATAAGGCTTAATTTCATTAGCATCACATAACTAAAATATGCTTATGGAAAGAATGAAAATAAACTAGCTAGGGCGCTGGTAGCTTATCTCTGAGAAGAGATGTGGCGGCTACAAGCCTCTGAACTATATTACAATGATGCTTTAAGGCCTATTTATTATTGAGAAACAATGGAAAACCCTAAACATCCAAAAACCTAACCCTGGGAGATGAAACGCCAAACTATGGGTCCTGTTGGGGTAAATTGGTACATCAATTTCCCGAAGTCGTAACTTTGGCATACGATCTTCGTTTGACGCACACAATACCTCGTTACAAATATCTATCTGAGGACTAAAACTAGTAACAAAAAAATTTGAGTTGAATACTCGCATTTTCCAATTGTGATTTTCCAAAAAAATGTCATTTAGGGCCTCATAACAGCTCCAAAATTTCAACGCCCAAAAAACTCCCAAAAATAGTAAATTATGCTACAATTAAGGAAACTGAAAAAATAAAAGAAACAATGGTGGGGGTCAAAGTGGAATGGGTAGGTAGCCACCAATATTCACCTGGATCATTCCTCCCCCCTTAGGAAGCAATGTTCCCCATAGCGTTGAGTTCTTCCATGAGATGAGGAAACTTTTGTTGAACTTGGTCCTTGGTGAGCCACTTGCCCTGGTGAAGGAGTTGGTGTGTTTTGACGACTCAATATATTTGGATCCTATGTTGGAGAGTGGTCTTGATCTATGTGTCCATGATTCGATTAGTTGTGGCTTGTTTCATGCAGTCTAGGTTTAACTATGTTTGTGTCAGTTGTTTTTCCATGTCATATGTGTCTAGTAGAGGTGGAAAGTAGGGCCGAAGGCAGTCCACATTGAACACTGGGTGCAAGCCAAGGAATGGTGGAATACTAAGCTCGAAGGCATTGTCCCCTACAACCTTTCTGATGGTATATGGCCCATATCGAAGCAGACGAAGCTTGTGGTGGGGTTTAGCGAGGGGCTCTTTCTTCAAATGTAGCCACACTTTGTCACCCACTTGGAAGTTGTGTGGCACCCGATGTTGATCATGTTGCTGCTTTTACTTAGCATTGGCTCTATCCAATATGTTCTTAATGCACCCGATGAAGTTGTTTACCTTGCCAGCTTCAGACTAGACATGAGCCGAATCAGCCCGAGTAGCCGCAAAAGGCATGGATGCGTCAATGGGACATAATGGTTGGAATCCTAAGACCACTTGAAAGTGGTTGTGGTTGGTTGAGTTGTGGAGAGCCCAGTTATAGTTGTGTCATACATAGGGGAGGATCTAATCCCATGTGCGTGGATGCTTTGAGTTGTACATGTGCAGAATGTGTATGATCACCATGTTGACGACCTTTGTCTGGCCATCAATTTGGGGATCTAAAGTTCTGGATTCAGTCAGCTTTGTGTTCGACATTTACCAGAGGCTAGACCAAAATGTACTAAGGAACCTGTTGTCTCGATCTGAGATGATAGATTGTGGGATCCCAAAGTGTACCCACACGCGTTCAAAGAAGAGTTTAGCAGTGGCTCCTGTTGTGATATTCTTCTTGTAGGCCACCATAATGGTCATATTCGAGAATCTCTTAATGACCATGAAAACACAGTCGTTGCCATGCTTAGTAGAAGGAATACCCGACATGTAATCCATGGATATGGATTCCCAAGGTCGACTGGGGGTAGGAAACGGAGTGTAGAGGCCTTGATTCTTGATGGTCAGTTTGGTAATGGCGCAAGCAGTGCAGGATCTGATGTAATTCCCGAAGTCCAGTCAAAAGTTTGACCAATAGAAATAATTCTATAGTACTGCCACTATTTTCTCAACCCTGAAATTCCCAACGACCCAATTGTAGCGCTTCCCAAATAATCTTGGAAAACTTTCTTGAAGGAACACAAAGGTGTCCCAGGTGACATAACATTGCATCTTGGAGATGAAAATTTGGAACTTGCTTACCCTCCAAGAGCGTCTTGTATGTGCGGCTGAATTCTGGATTGATCTTGTAGAGAAGCGTTCAATCAGAAGTCTCGTGCCCACAAGAGTTGAGCATAGTCGTTACCACCACGATTACTGATCAGTTGAGTTAGTCTACAACATTATTGGTGTTTCGCTTCTTGTGCTTGATGTTCCGCTGAATTTTTTGCAGATATGTGGACAACTTCTGATGGCGATCATTATGCAACTTCCCTTGTGTCTATATGAACTACAGGGGTTGGTGGTCTATGTGGATGAATGTTTCCTTCCCAAAAATGTAATGCTTCCACTGTCTACAAGGTTACACAATGGAATACATCTCTTTGTCATAATTGGGATACTTCCGGACTGTTTCAGATAGTGTCTCACTGTGATATGCCACTGTATGCCCATGTTGAGTAAGAACTGCCCCAATGGCATAGTTAAAGGCATTTGTCTCGTTCTCAAATGGTTGTTTAAAGTCTGGTGTTGTGAGCACTAGGGAAAAGTAGAGGTGATTATTCAACTCTACGAACGCCTTTTGTTGAGATTCAGACCAATAGAATTTTTCTTTCACTCCTCCCTTGGTAACTTGACTCAAGGGCCAAGTGATATGAGAGAATCCCAACAATAACTTACAATAGAAATGGGAAAGACCTAGAAAGATCAGGAACTCTATCAGAGTAGTTGGGGCTGGCCAATCCCGAATGAATTAGATCTTGGTTGGATCGACATGCACCCCCCACTCATCAATAATGTATCCCAGATATTGAACCTGGGTCATGCCAAAAATTCACTTCTCCAAATTGGCACAAAAATTGTGTTGCCATAGTGTTTGGAGGACATGTCGGATGTGGTGGAGGTGCTCTTCCCAAGTCTGGTTGAAGCTCAGGATGTCATCCAAGTACACTACTACCAATTATTTGGTGAATGGCCGTAAGATGTTGTCCATTAACATCATGAAGTTTGCAGGAGCCCGAAAGGCGTGACCAACCATTCAAAAAGAACCTCCTTGGCTTGGAAGGTAGTCTTCCACACATCAGAGGGTTCCCCCGACTTCAAGTCGATCTTGGTGAAATATTTTTCCCCCTTGAGTTGGTCGAGAAGGCCATCAATCCGTGGGATCGAGTACCTATTTCTGAAAGTGATCTTATTCAACGCCTGATAGTCAATAAAGAGTCTCCAAGCCCCATCCTTCTTCTACACCAACACGATCGGGCTCCCACAAAGCGAAGAACTCGGTTGGATGTGACCTTTCTATAGAAGCTCCTGAATCTGCCTCTTGATTTTTTCATTCTCCAGAACAAAGCACCGATATATTAGTCCATTTGGCAGTAGCGCACCTGGGGTCATGTTGATGGGGTGCTTGACCTGACATTGTAGAGGCATCCCTTCGGGTGAGGTGAAGATGTCCCCGTACTCCTCCGTGACCTTGTCCATTTGTTGTTGTTGTGCATAGGATCCCTGTCTAAAGGTCGTGGCCATAGTCTTATTCTTTCCCTCGAGGCGGATAATCAAGAAAACAAATTTCGTTGTTTTGGTAATGAGCTTACTGCATTTTTTTGTAGTAACCAAAGAGATGGAGGAAGGTGGTGCTACCTCTAGTATGTTGTACAACTTATTGCCCAAAGTAACAATAGCGTGAGGTCGAGACTCATACACAACATGTGGCTTCCACAAGTATGGTTGGCCTAATAATACATCACAAATATCAAGAGGATCAATGTCACATAATACCTCATCCGTGAATGGCTTGATGTTGTAGGGAAGGTAACACTATTGGCTGACGCAGAGATCCCGTTCTTGGTGAAGCCACTCGATGGTGGACGACTATGGGTGTGTTGTGGTCGGCAAGTCCAGCCGCTTCATAACCTCTACTGAAATGAGGTTCTTTTGGCTCTTGTTTTTTACAATGAACTATAGCGAGGAACACTTTACCCACATCTTGGAATGGAAGAGGTGCTCCCCCTCCTCTGGATATTCCGGTTCCTCCTTCCGGATTTTTGTGGTGGAAACGGTGGCATTGGGCTTCGCATTGATAATATTCTTCCCTTTGTAATTCCCCTTGTCGGGGTCTGACTCAGATTTGGAGCATGCATCTAATTCAGAAGCCTTCAGTTCGGCCACTAGTCACTGCTTGGCCCGACACTCACTTGCGTTGTGAGTGGAGCTGTTATGGAACTCACACCACTTTCATGTGTCCTTCTTTAGCTTCGCAATGTTGTTCTTTTCTTGTGGCTTTGGCAGGTTATCCTAGGTTGCCATGTCTTGGCTTTGTCTTTTGTTTTGTGGTTTGGGGGCACCTTTACCTTGCTTCTGATTTGTAGATCCAAAGTCTCACTTCTTCTGTTTCAACTTCTGCTCAATCTTGCATACTGGTATGCTGCACCAAGAGAGGAAATGTTGAGGAACTCCATTTCCTCTTGAATGTATCTGTGCAGAAAACCACGATACTTCAGCACCAAATGTTTCTTTGAATATTTGATAACCAATTCTGTGTGCATGGTATGGAACAAATTCATCAGCTCATGTACATCTTGATCCCTTTGTTGTCGCAACATAGTCCATTATATGGACTTGTCCTCATAGCTCCCCATGGGATAATATTGTTCCTTGATGGCATCTCAAAATAATTCCAAGTGGGTGCGACAGGAAATAGAGAGGGTTCCCTCTCATCCTTTTGCTCACTATAGGTTTCCCACCAGTCCTTGACATGGGGGTGGCTTTAAGGAGTGTAAAAGTCATCTTTTACCGGTTGGAAAAGTCATTAACTGATAAATACCCTTCTAATAGATTCAACCATCTATCTATGACATATGCATCTATTTCGCCCTCAAATATGGGAATTTCAAAGTTTACTTGTACCTTAAAAGGAGTTGTGCCTCTAGAGTGGCTGTTGGATGCAGATGTGCCACCGATAGGCAGTCGTTGAAGAATTTGGGTAAATTTATCCATCATCGCATTCCTTTGTTTCTCGAGGGCATCCTCGAGTAATATTTTGATATGATCTCTTGCTCCCTCGTCTTTCTTTTCATCTCGCATGGGTAGTCGTTTGGGTTTGCGAGGCTAATCTTGCAAAGGTTCAACCAGATTGAGCCCTAATTCCTTACACCCCGACCTCATTGGGGAGATGAAAAGAATGATCGAGAAAGAGCAGACTGCTTTGATACCATTGATCCAGTCTTATGCAGAAACGCAATAAAATATATAAATACACATAAATGCAAAGATGCAGAAAAAATAAGATTTCATTACAATAATATCACATGGTTGAAATATGCATATTACAGACATAATGGAAATAAACTAGCTAGGGCGTTGGTAGTTTATCTATGATAAGAGATGTGGTGGCTACAGGCCTTTGAATTGTGTTACAATGAGGTGTGAAGGCCTATTTATTATTAGAAAAAATGGAAAACCATAAACATCCAAAAACAAAACCCTAGGAGATGAAATGCCAAACTAAGGGGCCCATTGGGGTAAATTGTTACATCAATTTTCGAGGGTCGTAACTTTGGCATACGATCTTCATTTGATGCACATGATACCTCGTTATAAATATATATCCAAGGACTAAAAATACTATTAGCGAATGTAAAGTTTAAGACTTACATTTCCCAACTATTATTTTCCAACAAAAAAAACGTCGTTTAGGGCCTCAAAACAGCTACGGAATTTCACGACCTGAAAAGCTGCCAAAAATAGTAAATTGTGCTACAATTAAGGAAATTGGAAAATTGAAAGAAACAATGGTGGGGGTCCAAGTGGAATAGGTGGGTGGCCACCAATATACACATATAATCTAAATAAAATTACACATTGGTTGTTAGGAGAGATCTTATTTCTTCAAAAATTAAAAATAAACATCGGCCAAGACAAGAAAGTAGAGGAGAGGTTGGTCCCTATTGATCTTTGAAAGAAGGTGATGTCCCATGGATTTTAAAGAAATATGATCTTTCTTTGGCGAAGGAATTTATAATGGGTGTGAGGGTGCCTTCTTCACATGGGTCTTCACTAAGGCGTTGCTTCACTATGGAAGACCATTTGTCGAGGTTGAAATTGCATGACCATTTGAACCTTCTACAAGTACATATGTTAAAAACATGATTTTATTATTTTTATACAATGGGATCGAGTATACTTAATTTTGTACGTGTTTACTTTGCAATGTCATTATTCGCTACTCCTGCGTGGGTGTGTGAACCATGACTTCCCCCAACACCTACAACATGCCATGTGTAAATTATTTACATTTGTACATTGGATCACATCAAAGGATATTCATAAGGCTAGCATTCCATGGTGGCGTCAAGAGATAGCTGAGATTGTTTGTATGTTTGGGCAGGAACTGCCAAAAATTTCTATGGAATTTCAAGTTCATCTTCTAATTCACCTTGTAGATGAGGTTGAATTAATTGGGGTGGTTTCTTGTCATTGGATGTTCATCTTAGAGAGGTACATGAAGAAATTGAAAAGTTTTGTTTGAGGGAGGTAAAAACTCAAGGGGTCTATAGAAGAGGGGTACATATCGTATGAGTCTTTCGATTATTCCAGTGAATGCATCAAGCAAATCGACAACTCACCAAGTGCGATTATTTGGGACGATGACAGGGATGAAGACAAAAGAGAAGGGGAGCTTCTCCAAATGAATGGAAAAAGGTGCATGATAAAGAGTAAGTGACATAACATTGGTCAAATTTATACATAGTAACTTTTCACATTGAACTGCATATTAATGCATATTTTAATCTCATATGTACTATATATGTTGGTTTGATTTCGTCAGCGAATTCAGATATTGAAACCATCAACAAATTCATTCTTTACAATATGGAAGTGACACGGTCGTGGGACACATTGTACGAACAGAAGAGGACGAAATGGGATAGTGACAGGAAATAATTCAAATGGTTGAATGGTAGAATCGTGCATTATCCTGATCATTTAAAAGAAAATACGCCAATGACATGCCCTAAGATTTTGGTTGTTGATCAAGTCAGACAGAAATATGGTGCATATTGTTGTTACCCGCATGTTGAAGAGGGTGTTATAAACATTTGGATTGGGTGAAACATCTCAGTAATAATCTCTTTCTGTACATTTTTAACTTAATAATGCACCTTTGAATTGTGGCCTCTATATTTTATATTTTAATTATGTTTGGGTTATTAGACACATGATGCTACAATTTTTTCACTTTTTATAGGTGCATTTGTTCCCATCTATGTGGCCATATGGACATCATTTTCTCAAAAAGGATGTTGATGATGGATGCATGACACAAGACTCTGGAGTGGAAGTTGAGTTCGACTAATTTAGTCGTATTAGAAATCGTGATAAAAACCTAATACACAGGACATTAGGTTACATTGGAAAGATAGAAGAGATCATTTAAGTAGACTTATCTTCGTTCCAATGTGTTATTTTTAGGTGCAAGTGGTGGGACACATTTGATAAAAATAATATAAAGGAAGATCGTGATTGTGGGTTGATATTTATCAACTCTAAAAAGTTGTGGCATGAAGCTAGGGAGCCTTATGCTTTCCACAAACACCGAAACCCGATGTTTTTTTACACAGATGTGTTGGATAGGGATTGGTGGCTTTTATCAAGACATGACCCTAAATCAAAACATATTTTTTAGAACAACAATGTTATCATGCCAAGCGAGGAAGACAATCAGGGTGATGACAATAGATAGTGATATGTACTTGTGTTATTTCATTATGTATACTATTGTTGTATGTTTTGGTTTTCTTTATTTCACTAATTATATTATTTTTTATTCGTCTTGTTGGAATTTTATATAATTGGTAAGATTCAGAAACATTTTTACACATGTCAGGCTAGGAGGTAACTCCTCAAATGGATTATTGTGTTTTGCATTATGAATTATCAAGAATAATACATGGAGGGAGAGACTCTTGGGCTTCATCTCCCAGTGTCTCTTCATTTCCTATTCTCCTTATTTTCTATTTACACTATTTTACACAAATTCCCTAATCCCAAACATTAGGTGTCAACATTCCCCCCCTTAATCTGAAGGGATGTTGGTGAGTCCAAGCATCATTCTGAATCTTTCAAAATTTTCTCTTTCAAGGGATTTGGTGAAGATTTCTGCAATTTTCTCATTTGTGGAACAATGACATAGATGGATTGTATTGTCCTAACATGATGTTGAATCATATGGTATTTTGTATTAATGTGCTTCGTTCGATCATGGAACTTTGGGTTATTGGCCAGATTTATAGCAGAAGTGTTGTCAATAATGAAAGAAGTTTAATGTAGAAATTATACAAAATACATGTATGTCCTAAATTCTCCTGATCTAACAATATGCTACTGTTAAATACATAATCGCTTCTACAAATCTTTGCGGAATTTAAAACACAATCACCAATTACAATATCATAAAGAAAGATCAATCACACACAACACATATAATTTACCGAGGAAAGCTTATAGCTAAAAACCCCACTATATTCTATTGTATATTGTATCATGGATCATGAAACAATTACATACAAAGTTGTAATCCAAGAGCTCTAAGTACAGGAGTTGATTGTCTCACACTGTCGTGCAAAATTCGGCAAGTTCCTTAGCCAATTTACTGTCTCTAGACAACCTGCCTCCACTGCGCAATTCTAGCTTATAGAAATCCTTGAATGAGTGCAATCTTGCCTGCCTTGAATAGGCAATACTCATGGGCACATCCAGTGTGTGTGTGGTTGCATGTGTACAACCGGATAATGTCACAACTGATAATTTATTTCCATTTCACCTAGAACTCAACTGATTCTCCACTGGATCTAACATGCATGCAGTTAATAATAGTAAACATTCAGTTGCATGTGAGACAATTGATTGTGAATTAATTAATAATTAATTCACTTGATCTCTCACTAGTGTATCTTCAGTTACAACTAGCACAAATGAGTTTAACTCACTTAACTAAGTTAAACTACTTTACAACTTTCATAAATGCACTTCCAACTCTGTTACAACTTCGGATCACTTAGTTACAACTAAGTCAGCCTGCATGTCCCACTAAGCAACCACTTAACTCGAAATTCCTTTAGCTAATTGATTTTCCACTTCAGTTAACTATTTCCAAGTGATCATTGAGAATAGAATATAGTTTATTGTCCAACTAATATTAAGGGATAATAATAGTAGACATGCATCTATAAATAGACATGCAATCTATAAATAGAATTTTCACATACATCTATAAAATAGACATACACCTAAAAATAGACTGAGGCTCCATCCTAGTGTACGTGCTTCATTTTCACTAGGATCTTCTTATTGAATCTCAACACTCCCTCTCAATAAGAAAGGGATTATCCTTCACCCTGATCCTGTCTCTATGGTATTCGAATTTGCTCCTGGTGAGTGCCTTCGTCAGAATATCTGCATCCTGATCTTCTGTGGGAATGTACTGAAGCAACATGATTCTCCTCTGCACACAATATTTGAGATGACGATACCAAATATCTATATGCTTAGATCTATCATGAAACACAGGATTAATTGAGATTTTAATGCAACTCTAATTATCACAATGAATCACTGACATATCCAAATGAGAACCAAACAAACCAACCAAGATCTTTCTCATCCAAATAACCTCGCATGCATCTTGACTTGTTGCCATGTATTTCGCTTCCGATGAATTGAGTGCCACAGATCTCTTCTTCCTATTGTACCAAGAAACAGTTATAGACCTAATACTAAAGATCCCCCCTGATGTGCTCTTAATGTTCGTTAGAATTCCGACCCAATCCGCATCCATGAAGCCTTGCAACTTCACTCCATCCGTCTTTTTGTACCATAAACCATACTCTTATGTGCCCCTCAGGTATCTCAGGACATGCTTACCCGCCTTCCAAAAGATCTTGGTAGGCTTAACCATAGCTTGACTCAGCTGGTTAACCACATAGAAAATGTTTGGTCTCATGTTCACTAGATACATTAGCGAACCCACTAACTGTCTCTAGAGAGTAGCATCCACTACCTCTCCAGAAGTAGCATCCTCTTTTCTCCTGTGTCCTAGAAGAGGAGTATCCATGGGTTTGAAGCCCTCCATGTGAAATTTACCCAGTATCTCCCTTGCATACTTGCCTTGATACACAACAAGTTCACCATCTCGCTGCCATATTTCCAATCCAAGGAAATAATGAAGGAGGCCCATATCCTTCATATCTAACTCCTTTGCAAGATCCTCCTTGCATGAGTGTATTAGCTACTCATCACTAGTCAATATTAAATCATCAACATAAAGAACAATGATTAAAAGCTTACCCTCCACTACAATTTGGTATAGGTTTTCATCTGCTTCACTTTTGGGGAAGCCCAGTCAGGTGAAATAGTTGTCTATCTGAGTGTACCAAGCATGGGGTGCTTGCTTCAGCCCATACAACGCTCTTTTGATTTGGCACACATGCGACTCACTGTTGAAGATATTGAAATCTTCAGGCTGCTCTATGTACACCTCTTCCTCAATGATCCCATTGAGAAACACAGTTTTCACATCCATCTGATGAATGCGCCACCCCATCTGTGCTGAGAGAGAAAGGATGGATCTTATGGAAGAATACCTTGCAATAGGTGCAAAGGTCTCTTCATAATCTATCCCCTCGATGTGTGAGAAGCCTCGGGCCACAAATCTGGCCTTGTATTTCTCCACACTCCCATCAACAGCTTGCTTTACCTCGTATATCCATCTTGAACCTACCACTGATTTATCAACCGGCCTTGGAACAGTTTCCCAAGCACTTTTTTGAAAATGGAGTCATACTCCTCCACCATTGCATCTACCCATGTGGGCTCCTACATTACTTCCTGAAAGGATGGTTTAGTTGCAATACATTTTCTCATGAGAGCCATGTATCTAGTAAATCGGTCAAGAGACTGTCTTTGTCTGCATTGATCAAGTCTCAACCTATCATCTTTCGTGGTACACCTTCTGCCAGTTCTGATGGTTGGCTCTGAGTGAGTGGACTCCTCCACTCCATGAACCTCCTCCTGTGGTTGATCCACATCTAGAGACACATCTTTGGGAACCAGCAGTTCCTCCTCCGCATGCAAGTCCAACTCCCTCTCAAAAAACAACCGCATGGCTTTCCCCTCATCGAATTTTATATCCCGTCGCACAACAATCATCTTGTTGTTAGGAAAATACACACGATAATTATGGGGTGTTTCCGTGTACCCCACAAAAATCCCAACTTCAGTAGTCGGCTCCAGCTTCTTCCTGGTGTCCTTGGTCACATGCACATAAATAGATGAGCCAAAAATCTTAAAGTTTGAAACATCCAGTTTCTTACTAGTCAAAGCTTCTTCAGGGGTACTCATGCCAAGTAATCTATGAGAAAAATGTGCAGCAATTTATATAAAGGTGCAAACAACATTGTCTTTGATCTTTGGGGATGAACTCATATTTTTTTTTCTCTCTCTCCCTCTAGGATACTCCATTTTATAGGCATATTGTTTGTGCATACTTTAGAGTACTCTGAACATCTCTTTTGTTGTTAAAAAATTTATGAGCTATAGTTTCAACACATACCTTAGATAAATCCATCTCTTGCCGTGTAGAGGAGTCAAAGCATAGAAGACGTCATTGTCCTTTATTCTTTCCAATAAATGATCTAAGAAAGGAGTGCATGCATCTATCTTCTCTTTTAAAGAAATAGACAATGGATCAAAACATCACAAAATAATGCATTGAGGTCTATCATTTATGCACAATAACAATGATGACCACCAACTAATGCTTTCATTCCTTCACAAACATGTCTTCAATCAAACTTTGCTCCAAACTCTTCAAATTTGTCTTAGATCCAACTCTTAAACACCTCATAAGCTAGTATATTAAAATTTCACCATTGATATCATATTGCAAACTCAGGGATTGTATGACATTTATGGTGAATTCTATTATGGATTGTTGTCATGCCAAGTCTTCATACTCATATATTTGGATGATGAATTTTGAAAGTATTGCACAATATTTCTTGATGACAAAAATTGTGGATAGAGCATGAATTTGGTATTAGGGATAGATCAATGATGGAAAATATGGTTGAGGGTTAAGACAATGAAGAAAATCATGGTTGAGGGCTAGGTCAATGATGGAGGAGATAGTTTGTAAGAATGTTGATTAAAGTGGTCACTTATCATATTTCCCTAAATTTTTAATAAACTAAAAAGTATTATGCAAGTTTTTACCTCAAGTTTACCTTTTAAAGAACTTGAAATGCTGAAGTAGGAGTTGTAGGTGTTGATTTGGCTCAGGTACGTTGCTCCATCACTTTGACCTTGCTCAACGAAATGTACCATTTTCATGTAGCAGATTTGTTTTTCCAATTTATCTCAAATGGTAAATCAAATTCTCCTAAAATTTTCTGAGGTGGTTACTATTAATATTATGCATCTTCCCACAAAAAATCTCAGCCAATGGGTGCACGGATCTTGAGAAAAATGAGAAATGGATGTAGGAGAAACTAGCCAAATTCTCAAAAACTTCACACTGGAATTTTCTGAATTTTTGTGTGTTCATTTACCCTAACTCAATACATTTACCATAAAATTTCAGGCCCAACGGATGCGCGATTTGCAAGATATGGTCAAATCAATTTCTGCCCTATTTCACCCTTCACGTTGCCCAAAAAACATATGCCACGAACTCATTTTAAGGCCAAATTGAGTGATTCAAAAGGGAAAACGTGTATTTTTACCTT
Organism: Pinus albicaulis; assembly: GCA_034641835.2. Taxonomy (NCBI): domain Eukaryota; kingdom Viridiplantae; phylum Streptophyta; class Pinopsida; order Pinales; family Pinaceae; genus Pinus; species Pinus albicaulis. Next base: position 492,345,036 of record CM076574.1, read on the forward strand.
TTCTAACACCACATGCCTTCATAATCCCATTTTGATGAAGAAAAGGAGCTACCATGCAAAAATACCAAAATCTACCCTATTCTGTCCAAAATGGTGAAAAATGGAAATCCGCCTTTAAAACCCGCTGAAAAGTCCTGGAAAATTACAATTTTTTTGAATTTTTCCCATATGTTACTCAATTTACTATATTATGAGAAAATCCAGAAGCTCATAATTTTTTATTTCTGCTCCAATCTCTTGCAATATTTGTGCCAAAACTGCCTCTGGAAAAAACTACTACAGCAATAGCTCCAAAAACTACAACTTTCTGCAGTTGTTGCAAAAAATGTCAATTTTTATAGAAAATTGACTTCTTTGAGTTTGAGATGCTGATTTGAATTGTGTACTACATGCTGAAGTAGAAATCCTGAAAGATACTGCATATTGACTGAAATAGGCCCAAATTTACTATTTTTCTTGAAAATGAAAATGAATGAAAAGGCATTGTAATTGTGCCATCATGCTGTTGTTGAATGAAAAAAATATGAACATGCTGCTACAAGAAACCAATAAAATGTACTGCTGCAATTTGTTGTTGATTCCATGAAACCATCAGTCTCCATCAAAGCCAAAATTCATGGTACAATTCTTACCATGTGAATGAATGTATCGAAGTCGAGCATGGGAAGAAATCATTGGATTACCAATCAATGATGAAAATCGTTAACCAATGCGAGACAACTCACCGACAATGTAAATGAGTGTCAAGGTACCTGAGTGCATATTGACAGGAACGAATTAATGTGTTGAAGTCGAGTCACCTACAAGATCTGACAATCAAGAGACATTGTTGTATTCCCATTGTTGTCAACGAGGAGGCTTGTCATTGATGTATGCAAGTTCCAAGGCACTCCAAATAATCTCTGATATTTATCCCAGATAAGGTGTTGAGGCCGAAGGAACAAGATCTGTTGGAAGATAGACCTTAAGGAATTACACATCATCCAACTCGAGCATAGAACCAAAAATTATTTGAAGAACAATAATAAAAAATTGAAACCATCATGAAATTGCAGAACTTATTGTGAACTTTGCTCGCCAGTTGCCTGATTTTCAAGCAAAGATCATCTCCAATTGCACCATCAAGATGATTTTTTTTTTTTCTCCTACTCTACTTGAAAAATAAATCTTGTTCAAGTATGTGAATACTTCCAATGGAACCATGTCTGTAACAAGATGATAGATAAACGCATATGCAGGTTTCAAATAAACTCTTTGATATGTACCAGTATATGAGAGATTAATTGCCTTGATTGAGATGATGTCTGAAGACACTGAAGAATTGAGCATTAGGATCCGATAACTCCCCTGAACCAAGATTCAATTTAATCTTGTATTCCTTGGTTTCCTGCTATCATGTCATGCAAGTCTTCAGAGATGCGATCTTCATTCATAGAATCTGGTGATAGGCAGGCATGCAACTTTTCAATCTCTGGTTCCAACAACTTCTCTTTATCGACAGGAATCCATGATTCTTGGACCTTATCTGAGCCTTCTTCTTCTGGTTGTTGTTCTTAAATGATAGTTGGTGAATCATTTTTCAATAACTCTAAATTGTAATTTGATTGAGGTGTTTTATTGTTGGGGATATGAAATAGTTGTGTAGGTAGTGGAGTGGGAATGGATATTTGGGGTGCTTGTGTAGATGGTAATGGGAAAGGTTGAATTGAGGTAAAATGAGGGTGATATTGATGTTGTGGTGGAGATGAATGGTATGGATAACATTGATGATGGTATTAAGGATAGAGAGGGAAAGATTGAGGATATGGTGGATTTCCTTTGCAGGGCCTTTGCCAACTTTGTTGCCAAGATTGGTTTTGAGGTTGGGATTGAGATGGCCAAGGTTTCCAAGGTTGGTTTTGAGGTTGGGATTGATATTTCCAAGGTTTCCAAGGCAAGGGTGTTTTCCAATTACTTTGAGATTTTTTTGCATAACCCTAAAATTGAGAATTGAGATCTTGCTTCATACAAGGTTGATGAGGTTTCCCTGGTCTTCTTGGAGCTACATAACAAGATTATTCCAGTGTTTGATTTTCTTCCTGGTAAACTACCTTTAATCCTGGTAATGATGGACAATATTTAGTAGTATGTGATCATGCACAAAGGTCACAAATTTTAATGTTATCAAGTGGACATTCATGAAAAGCATGTTTCTTTCTACATTTAGGGAAAAATATAAATGAATTAGCATTCTCAACATTTTGTTTGTTTTTCATTCTTAGCATGTCAATTTGTTCATTTAAATTACGAAGAATGTTTAGCAAATTGTTAAGTTCAGTTTGACTTACCAATCCTGATGTCGACTTACTTACTCTTGCCATAAATGGATGTTGAGGGGATTTTACATACTTTGCTTTTCCTCTTGATATGTTCTTACATAGTTCACAAATCTCTTGAAATGACAATTGATAGACATCTCCTTTTCCCACCAGATTAAGAAGATCAATCCATTCATCCTTTATAGCATTTAGTAGGAGATTTTTTAATGTGTCTAATCCTAAATTATGCAATTTAGATCTTTTGATATTATAAGTAAATCTCTCCACTAAATCTTCTAGGATTTCATCCTCTTTTTGGTTCATCTTAAAGACTTCATTTCTAAGGTCATGGTGTATGCAATCATCTTTATATTTTTCCAAAAATACTCTTTTCATATCATCCCATGTCCTTATAGAATTTGTTCCTAAAGTCATGAACCATCTAAGAGCTCTATCCTTCAATGTTGTTGGAAACAAATTCAATTTTTGTATGTGCAATGAGTAGCCATAAGATCTACAAATTATTTCAAATTCAAAAAGAAAGGTTTCTGGGTCTTCTGATCTCGTAACTTTGAAGTTAAGAAGTACAGATGGAGGTATGTTCTTCATTTGAACGTTGATATCAGTTTCTTGAATGGGAAATCCAAAAGGATCTTCCTCATTGTCATCATCTCCATCCATTTCTTCAACCTCCTTTGTCATCCCTTATTCTACTTGAAAAAATAAGAATTTATGATGTGGATGTGTGGTTCTTACTGCACCACGTGATATAGTGGGGGTGGTAGGTGATTTTTTTATTTTTATTTTTTAATTTTTTATTTTTTATTTTTAAAGAAAGAAAAATGCTCCTATTTTCACTTCCCCGGCAACAACACCAAAATGTTTGGTCAATTTAATTGTCTTAAATTAATTACATAAATTATCGACCGAGGTTAGTAATCTGATGAAGTGTGGTGCACTATATTTCTTAGATGCCCTTCTTTCTTAATTCTTTGTGTAATTTTATAGATTGTTTTTGGGGTTTGTATTTTATGTCTAATGTTAAAACTTAAAAACTAATCTAAGGAATGAAATCTAAGCTTTAAATGAAATCTTGAATGTTAAGAAATAACTGAATCTGAAATAAATTTAATAATGAAAAACTTAATTTTAAGAAGTAAGAAAAGGAAATGTTAATTAACTGATCTATTTTTCATAAAAATAAATCAATCTTTGAGTGATTAAATCTGAGCTATGTTAGGCTATTCTATGCCGGCAAAACATCTATGAAAACATCTAATTGAACTTATTCTGCATTTAAACAAGGCATTATTCTAAATTCTATTGATCTCTAAATTATCTTCTATTTATCAACGCAACAAAAACTAAAACCATATTCTACCTATCAATTGAAAACTATGAAAAACAAAGCATATGATCTAGTTTTATTTGTAACTAAGAATATCAAAATAAAATCCTAATCTAACTTTGTTCTACATTCCATGGAAACAAAAGAATTAATTATATTAATGCGAAATTGAATTGATTATGCTAATTGAATTCAAAACTTACTAAGGCAAGCAAAGATTACAGTGTATCTATTGCGCAAAAATGAAATGTCTAATTTAAAACCTATGATTGTTCTGTACTCGAATGCAAGAATGATTTGAATCAAATGCTGACAAGGTTATGATAATGAAACAATTTAGGAGAGCATACGATATATCAGTCAATTTGTGCATAAATATAAACAATTAAATCAGAAAACATTCAAAGACTAAATGACATAAAATTAATCTATGAAATGACAAGAATTCAAACTACGAAATGACTGTAAAAACCTCTTTTCCGTGCAGGGGCCCTATGCAACAGAACGAGTGTAAATATACTTAAGCTATTTGCGCATCAATGGTCCGAAATTGATCTTCTTCATTAACAAAACAGAGTTTTAATTGTATCACAATATTATCACCAAAATCAAGCTTGTTTCACAATTACACTGCTTCATATTTATAATAGCCTTCTATTAAATGTTTGAGGCTTCTAGGTAGACTAAGCAAATTCTATTTCAAATTCTAAACAGAAAATACAATTTCATAGCTTCATGTTTGCTTGTTCTAGCTCCTGGTTGACCATCCCTTTGACCGCATTTCTGGTGATCTCTTTCTTGATTCTCGATAGACAGGTAGGAAAATATACATGAGGGGATCGTTATATATCTAAACATGTGCTTCTTTGTTCAGATAGCGAACTGGAGTTAGGAAAACCATGAATATAGCTACAGAATAACATATTAACTCACGCAACTGCAAAATAGGGCTTCAAAGAACCTGAAATTTCTCCCAAATGGTAACGAATTTGGGAAAACTTCTCATGAGACCTTAATTAGGCACGTCCCTAAAAAAACCCATGTTTTTGTTTTGTGAGATTCAGTTTTGTTTGCTCAGAAAATTCATTTGAAGTTGACTATTCAAAACTGTTGTGATTTTCCCTTGATCTTTGCCTGGAGGTCCACATGTGCGAGCTGGGTGGAAGTTGACCAATCACAATCCATATTGGAGCTTCTAGAAACCAATGTCAGATTTCACTCTAGAGTCGTGCTACTACCTCAGCCATGGAGGTAGCTACAGAAACTTGACAAATCTGTAGCCACTTGAACTTGATAAACTCTCATTAGTTAAAATCATGAAAAATTCTTCTTAATCTACTAAAAATAAAGGGAAATTATGTTAATTAACCATTTAGACATAAAAATAAACAATTTGAATAATTATGGGAAAAATGGTGGCGAGTGAGTGAAATGGTGCAATGGATGGTTGGAATAAAGGCTAAATGAATGACAAAAACAAGTGAAAATGATCACAAATCAACGACCCAACATCTTGTTTCTAATAACATTAAATAGACACTTATTCTTTATATACACAACACATAGAATTGCATCAGCCCAAAACATCAGTTTAAAATTCTTGAAAATCATAATGGAACGTACCATATTTAAGATTGTCTTGTTCATTCTTTCAGCTACTCCATTCTGTTGGGGACTATAAGGCACAGTTGTTTGATGTTTGATCCCATGCTGGCGAATATAGTTTTAAAATTCATTTGAAGTGTATTATTTTCCATTATCAGTGTGAATCGAGCCAATATGTGATTGTGCATCATTTTCAATCCATGCATGAAAGTCCTTGAATGTTTGAAAAGAATCATATTTGTTCTTCAATAAATAAACTCAACACATTCTAGTGTAGTAATCAATAAATGTCATCATATTTTTATTACCTTTTGCAGAAGGAACAAGCATTGGACCACATAAATCAGAATGAATGAATTCAAGTTTTCTATGTGCTTTGGAATGTAAATCATGAAAACACTATTTGTTATGCTTTCCTATAATACAAGCACCACATTGCTTGAGTTTCCTATGAATTGTAGGCAAACCAGTAACACAATTTTTATTCAACAAATGAAGGTTGGCATAGTTCAAGTGTCCAAATCTAGAATTCCATAAAATACTTGATGGAAATGTACCTTCATCATAGTGAGAACTGTATGAAAAGTTTTGTGCACGAGCAGAGGTACCTTACAGCTTTAGAATTCTTGCTTCTTCTTTCCCCGTCATGACAAGTGAGTGATCTTATGATTTTCTTACATCAACCTCGCCATCAAATATATGAATGTAGTGTCCTTGCTTGCAGATGTGGATAAAATACATCAAGTTTCTCCTCAAATCCGGGAGGTATAGAACATCATGTAGACGAAATTCTGGAAGACCGGGCAATTTGAGCCTGATGGTGCCAAGCCCTGATGGCTTGAGTTTTGACTTGTCTGCAAAGTATACTGCTCCATCAACATTGTCAGTAAATTATTCAAAAAAATATCTTCTAAAATCCATGTCGCAAGTTTCTCTAGATTTAACCAACCAATCATTTTTCCAAGAATCAAGTGAAGCATTAAACAAGTCTTCAATTACTCCAATATTGCAATGTGCCACAACATAATGAGCGGATTTGGGTGATTTACCTTTCTCTTTCTCATGGGTTTTACCTTTGGCTTCATTTCTTTCCTGCTCAATTTTGTCCCAAGGCAGCTTACATGTGGATGCATCATGTCCATCTCTATTGCAACGTATGTAATGAAGATCAAACTTTTCTCCTTGAAATTGTCTGCCCCCCTTGCCTCTAAAATTTATTCTTCCTTTTCTTCTTCAACCACCTCTTCCTCTCGAAGAATCTTTTGAATGCATTAAAATATGTGTACTGTAAAACAATTTGTACTTTTGGTGGCAAAAAAATGCACTTATGGTGTAAAAATTGTAAAAATTTCACTATGATATATAGTATAAAGGTATTACTTGGGGGAGTTTTTATAAGGAGGAGGTTGAATGTGGGGTAGGTTGGTATGTGGGGGAGGTTGGTATTTAAGTTGATGAGGGAGGGAAGTATTATCAGTCTAGTGGGAGCGTTGTATGGGAGTCGACCAGGGGAGATCAACGTGTTATAATGAGCAACCAGAGTTGAGGGACCAAGGCTTGAGGGAGAGGGCCGAGAGGCCAAGGCTCTGAGCAACTAATTGTGCTGAGGATTTGGGTTGTGTGGTAATAAGGAGCCATGATGGGTGATCAGTGGAGATTGTACACAGTGTAGGGAATCCCTGGGTCTATATTGGGACCTGTGATATAGCATATAGCGTTAACAATGAACGAGGGGAGTCGACTATGGGCGATGGGCATCGCACAGGATGAACCAGAGCTGAGGTCCACAATGGACAAGGTGTGTGGGAGGTATCCTTGCGGGAGGCAAACTGACAGTGGTATGGCTCGTTGTAGTGACTCGAAGGGAGCTTGTGAGGGTCAACGATGTTGTGGGAGTGAGTGTTGTGCAGGAAAATCCTCTCTGTGGATATAGGCGATCCCTCTAGCCCTAGGGTGGGTCTAGAAACAAGGGAACACGCTGAATTCCTAAATTCCTAGATTGTAAATGAAATATGAACTGGAATAGATATCCTACCTCATTCGAATGCTCTTGTCGTGGCATGTTGTAGCGATCCTTCGATCCTTGTCCTTCAAATCTCACGCTCCTTTGGTAGTGATGTTTACACCTGCACAAAGATAAAACAAATGTTGACCGCATACAAACATATATATTCATATACAACTATCCAACTATTCAAGGAGAGTTAGACACTTCAAATATAAATGGAAACAAAGTTGGAACCAGAAACCAGTCATGTAATATTGATATATGAAAAAGAAGTTTACAACCTACGCCTTGATGTTGTAGACCTCCTTCGACGGTTTCAGTCGGGCACGTATCTAGGCATTTGTTCATCATTCGTCTCTATGAGGCGGTGGACTTAAACTCTCTCTCACAACGATGGACTCTTCTCTACTCTTTTCAACACACTAGCTATAACTATTGACTGCTCAACTAGCTGAATCAATGTGAGGAAGAAAAATTTATAGGAGAGGAGGAGGAGGTTTGGGAACCACATAAGGTGGAGTAGAGGTCTATCCCTTTGGGAAGTTGCACATTTGTAGGAACTAATAGGCCAAAGGGAGAAACTCGACTTGATCCATTCGAATAAACAACCATGACTCTGCCCACGATGTTGTTAAATCAAGGAAGCTTCGTTTCTATTTAAAAAAAAAAATTCAAAATTTGTTCGGCATGGGTGATCTTCAGAGACAGAGTAACCATAGTGCTAGGATCAGTGTAAATTTTTCCATGGGCGCGAGGACATAATACCTACTAGCGCCAACCCAAAAGCATAGGTTTTCGAGGGTCTACTTGAGGAATGATCAACAGAGATTGTGTCCTGACATGTCAAGGGATGCAATGACATTCATGGAAATGCATGACAATACACAGGGGTCACTGAAATGGTCCTCCAATGTTCAGAATGGGGATTGGAGGGACGGTAACAAAATATTGTGTAACATATGCCTCCTAAAAATGAAGTCCGAGAGAGAGGGAGGGGTGAAATTCTTTACGAGAACATGCCCAAATGAAAACGCCATCATCGGAAGACCTGCAAGATCAAGTACGACTGATATCTATGATACATGAATATGTGGCATGGGCACAACCAGCCATAATAGAGAACATGAAATAATATCCAAGGTATGGACACAGCCATCCAGTGAGAAAGATCATCAAATAGACTCAGGTATGGTCGTAGCCATCCAATCAGAAGAGTCATGCATACGATCATGATAAGCCAAATCGTCTCGCAGCTTGGATTTTATCAGACAAAACCCAAGGTCTTGCACTCCATCCCAACCCGAACAACTACAAATTCAAGCATGTGAATGAATGAGCTGAGGTCGAACATGCAAGATGAAAGTTTTTAACAGCCAATGATGAAATTTGTTAACAGGTGCGAGAGAGACCACCAATAATGACAGTGGTTCTCAAGGTACTACTATTACAATCCACGGAATGTGAACAATGAGCTAGAGTCAAATACCCACAAAATCACTCGATCAAAGGCTAATTATGAGAACCTATCATCAAATGCGAAGAAATTACCATTGAGGCATGCAAGCTCTAAGGTACCAGAAGGGAGTCTCTGGATCAACTTCCTGGATAATGAACTAAAGTCGACGGGAAGTGATCAGTCAAAGGAGGGCCATAATGTTTCCCACATCATCGACACGAGACAAAGGAATAAGATGATAGTGAATCAAGACTAAACGGAGGATCAAGGGTCGAAAACTACAGAAGGAGCTTCTCTTGAACATATTGGCAACACGAATCCAAAATTTGGTAGTATTTGACATCAAGGGCCTCAGGTCATGATGACGAGGTGAAGAGCAGATGAGAGGTCAAAATAGATAACCCAAACCCATGGAGGAAAAATGATGAATATGGGATGTCCCCAACCCGACACGAACTACATATGAATGTCATGTTCAAGAGTAACATACTGCTGACACAACTGAGAACTAGTTCCATTTCCCCCCACCATTTCTGGTGAGTACCCCAATTATTTTTGGAAACAAGCTTGAAGGGGATAGCATATGCTTGTCATGTAAGTTTGTCCTTCAGAAAAATCCTTCCTAGTACATTTTACGAGCCCTAGGAAGGAGGAAATCGGTGATCGTCATGATGACGGACCCAATGTCATAAAATTTTAACGAGCTCGACAAAGGCAAAACTCAATGTCTTTTCATATTTAGAGAGTTTGAAAAGAGTCGAAAAGAAAACTCCAGATGGCCCTTTTCGTAAATAGTCCCTCATACCCAAAAAGGTATAAAAATAAAATATGAGAAAACCTCTTAGTCATGATTGGCTAAGATATGCCTTTTTCATAAATTGTTTATCCCAGCCCGAAAAAGGGGTAAATGTATACTGGGTAAACGACATTTCGCAACCTTTAACGAGTTCAAAACGATAAGAGCTAGGTAATATTTTCATGTTTTGAGAGTCAGAAAAGAGTTGAAAGTTGACTCCTCCTCGAGGAATGAGTGGTATTAAGGGTAGCAAATGGTTCTGGTGATGGTGGAACTGCTCAGAACAAGTAAAGTTCCAGAAACTGGCTAACAAGACCACTCATTGCAGTTGTTCCTCAGGAATGGGTAAAACAATCAAGTGAGGGCATGATCAGGCGAGCATATGGTAACGATGGAATGATAAAACCAAGGCTCATCTGGAACAACAAGTTGATAAAATAGCAATAACGAGAGGTAAAATAAGAATGGTTTCATTTTTACACAAGCTTGAAATTAGGAAACTTTGCTTGAAGTTGGTTTCATTTTTACACAAGCTTGAAACTTTTTAGAAAATTATGCTTGAAACCGGTTTCATTTTTATGCAAGATTGAAACGGAAACAAACTATTCTTGAAATAAGTTTCCATGACCCCAACATGATGACTCAATTCGAGGTACATGCCCCCCACGCTTCAGTGCATTCACCGGAGTAGACTGCTAGTTATTGACAGGTTGATAGAATGAACGTTCAATTACGAGATCAGGCGAAAGACTCGACTTGGATTTTATGAGATCTAATCAAAGACTCGAATTGAAAAGGGAACCTGTTTCATTTTTTAACGAGGTTGACACAGTAAAAGAACTATCCTCACGACACCTTGTTTCCACGACACCTTTTTTCATTTAAAGAGCCTGACACAAGATAAGAACTATGCTCTGAAGAGCTTGTTTCATTTTTTTAAGGAGCTTGACACAAGACAAGGAACGCTGCTTCGAAATAAGCGTGTTTCATTTTTTAAGGAGCTTGACACAGGAAAATGAACTCTGCTCCAAAAGAAGCTTGCTTCATTTTTTAAGGAGCTTGACACAAGAAAACGAACTTTTCTCCAATACCTTATTTCATTTTTTAAGGAGCTTGACAAAACAAAACGAACTATGCTCCGAAGATCTAATCATGACGAATAAGAAGTCATGGCTTCCAAGATTTTCTCATTCGATGAGAGAACAACACTCGATAAATTAGGATCCAATGCCCCCAGTACATTGTGTACTACCTCATTCATTGAATTATCAGTGGACGCGGACATGGAACAGGTGGCCACATAATTGACCTATGGTGGGGATGATACCACCAGCAGGTAAGGATCAGGAAGGGACGACGGTAGACCAAATGTCACATCGGTACCAAAGAGTTAAAGCTGATCAATGGTCATGATACGACCTTCATGTGGAAAACATATCACACAAAAGAGGGAAGAGACAAGTGCGCCCATGGCATAAGCATAGTCGTGTCCCAGGAGTAAGTTAAAATCCAAGGGGCCTTGGACAACCATCATGTCTATATAGATGATTTTCCCTCCCAAAGTAATAGGCAACTTCGGAAGAATCCCTAATGGTTGAGTTGCTCCTATGTTAAAAGCCAACAGATTCCGAGTAACAGGCACAAGCTATGGAGAACCCAAAGCTTGCCATGTAGTTGAGGACAGAATACTAACCAAGGCGCCTTCATCTATAATTATGCCCAGTATGACCATATTTCAGGCTTGTACAGTGATCTTAAAAGGTACGTAAGAAGGAAGACAATATCACATGAAGTAACTCCAATCGAAGGAAGCAACCAAACTACATGGAGGGGGTGCCATAGGAATAGGAGGATTATCCCCTTGTGTTAAGGGAGCGGAAAGACCATCCTCCTGAACTTCGGGAACAAGAGCAGGAGGGTCACTTTCTTGGATTGTGGTGATGGGAGTCAGAGGATCACCCTCCTAGATAATGGAAACTGGAGGATCACCCTTTGGTCCCGAGGAAGTAGAGGAAACAAAGAGAATCTGACTGGGATGAGGCCCACTATCAACGGAAAATACCTGATGAACTGTAGGTGGAATCGGGTCGACCTTTTTCTCAACCAATGATTGGTCGGAAATGGACTCGGGATACTGACTTTCAATGAGATTGGAATTGAACAGAGATGAATCCTGATCAATGACTTTATCAACTAGAAGAGGACTCGAGGAAAAATTCTGGTAACCAATGAGAAGACAGGACTCGAAAGCCAAAATGGTATCCAATACTTTAGTGGCTTCATCCATATAAAGAAAAATGTGAATGGGATGATGCCTTTCACATAATTTGCAGGGAATTTTGATTTTACCCCTTTTCCACCAGACCAAATGATCACTAGCTAAGGATTTGTCACCAGCATGACCTCTAGAGGTCGATGAAAATGGTAGAAGACCATTGGACCATAATTCTAACACCTTGGGAATGTCAGGGAAATCATGAAGAAGGTGGTCACCCTCACATAGCTTACAAGGGAATTTGACTCTGCAAGACGGAGTGAGAGGTTTTTTGATATTAGCTGCATTGGTAGAAATAATTGTTGTTTTTCCCCCTAGCTTATTTTCCTTCTTCTTCTTCAACTTCTTGTTATTCTTCTTAGCCACCTAGTTACTAGAATCTAGACTATCACCAGGTGAGGAGGAAGAATGAGGTGAAGAAATAGGTAAAGAAGGTGAGGGGTCAACCTTAGGATCAACATGTGGTTGACGTGGTTGAGGCGGAGGAGAACTCGGTTGAGAGACAGTTGGTATATTCGACACCACAGGGGTTGAAAACAACCAAACTGGGAGGCCAATGGTTAATCCCAAGAGGGACAACGTTTCCATGTACGGGGCACCAACATTTCCAAAAGAAGGAAACAAACCAGGATTCCCATTAGGGAAAATTTTAGGGGCGAATTTTAGCCCAAAGGCGAATTTTAAGGGATTTTAAATTTTGGTAGGGCGAATTTTTTATATAAAACCCATTTTCTATAGTTTTATATAGTTATCCCTATAATTATTTTAAAAATAATTAATTATTAAGTGTTAGCCCAACAAAATAAATGCACTTAATACTTAAACCATGAAATTCGCCTCCCGATTTTCTGGTTTGGAGCTAATTTCAATGGCATTCACCTTGATTTACTGGGTCAGGCGGAGGGATTGGAGTGATTCACCCCATTTTCACTAGTTGGGGCTTGGAAGTTGGAGCTTAGAGGTGCAACAAAAATTTAATGGCATTCACTCGAATTTACTGGGTCGGGGGAGGGATTTTCCCCCATTTCAACTGGTTGGGGCTTGGAATTACACTGTTGGAAGTGCATGGTGCCTGATTATGTGCAGATGCCAAGATCTGGTTCTGCACGCATTGACGAGGGCATTAGGGCAACAAGAATCGAGTTCTGGTTCCGGGAAGGTGCACGGTGACGGATTATATGCAGGATGCCCAGATCTGGTTCTACACGCATTGACGAGGGCATTAGGGCAACAAGAAGTTCCTTATTTTAAAGGTGGTTACTGCTCAGTTGATAACAAATAACTACTTTGGTATTTTGCATATATTTTCCGAGCAGATATTTGATGTAAGAGCTCTTTTGAAATTACCTTAAGAAATAATGCAGACACAAGATTATTGCATGTTGGAATCTAGGAGTTCAAGCCACCAATCCTGTACAAGCGGAACCAACAGCAGGCACAACATTTAGAGGAAGAAGCTACAGGATTGGTCATTAACCTTTGTTTGAAGAGCAACAATTTTGTTCATCAAGAATTGAGTCTGGTTTGTTCTCTTTGAGCAATTTTGAGACGATACTAAAGGGGCTGGATTTTTCATCCTTAGTGTCAAGTTGGATACGTTACCCTTGTTTTTCATTTTCATATTACCAAGACATCAGAATTAGTTTGATTAGCATGTTCCTTGTTTTAAAGGTGGTTACTGCTCAGTTGATAACAATGTACGTTAATGAATTTGATATTCTTTTGATGAAGGTTCCATTCAGAAAATGTTTCTAGAACATCAAGGAATTTCCAGAGCATTTTATTTACTTAATCATGATATTGACCCGTTTTAAAAAAATTCAGTGATATGCACAAGGTCTTCCCTTCAATTATGTTTTATGTTGGTAGCTTTGTTGTTATACCTTAAACTACAATTAATAGTGAATTTGTAACCATGTTCTACAAAAATTGAATTTTATCATTCACATGGTTGCCTTACCTGTTAAGGCCTAACCTTAGGTTACGATTCTTGTGAGTTGGACCTTATTTTTATTTTTATTTGAAGATAATAGTTATGATAAATGTTTGGCTTTGATAACGGTAGAAGGGTATGGGCACAGGGCATATCCTATGAATGTTGTTGTCTGGCTGGAAGGCAGTGGAAAAGCTCTATGGGAAGCCCTTCCATCCATCCCATCTGATCCAACGCTCATTCGTTGTAAGTTAGGGGATTATTCCTAAGTGGAGTCGGTCCTAACCAATAGACAGAGCGGTCACCAGTGACGGATATGCTTTGACGATTGAAGGAATAAAATAGACCATACCCAGGAATTCATGCGCAGTCGGTATCCACTTTAACCTAGACCCTGCTGGTTGACACTTGGGCAGTCACGATTACTTCTCTCCTTTTCATTTCAACATATTTATGGCCTAAAACTCATGCAGTTTGAATAATGCCATTTTATGGTGCTCTGGTTTCTGAAGTTATTGCTCACTGCAACTTGCAACATATAACTGTTTATTGTTTTGATCCACATGCCACTTTTTGTTTTGTTTTCTTTAAATTTAATATTTGATTCGCAACTAAAATTATATTGATCTACACATTATTCTAGTATAGACTAGTGTCAAACAATTGATACGATACAATTCTACTTCTTTCCTTTGCAAGTCAGGGTGCTTGTATATTCCTGGGCAGATGTTCATTCCTTGTGACTACATAAGGGTATCAAAAGAATATGGCATCAGTGATATAAAGGTATTACTTACTTGAGTTCTGCATGCGAAGTTAAAGGATAACCCTCTATTGATTAGCTATTGCTCTGCTGGAGCACGTTGGTAGCACAACTTAATCTGATCAATAATGGAAGTAAGGAATGTTGCACCTGACTTCCACTTATATGATTGGAACGGGCCACAAGCCATGCTGGGTGGTAACATCTGAAGTTCCCTCCCTATGAAGGAACATGGCTCTTGATGAATCAAGGCCCAGCAAGATCTTCATTCGTAGTGCATGCTCAGGTCCCACAACTTCATTTCCTTTCTCTCAAGCCCATTCTTCAAACATTTCCCTCTTTTGTCACTGAGGGGATACTTGGTTGGTGAACTGGGGGGTGTTGTTATTCACCCACCAATGTTCAAATCCTAACAGAGACATTCGACCCTCCTGCTCTTTGTCTATGAAAGGTGCTACTTGCAACTTGAAAACATTCTCTTCTTTTAGTTGTTGAGCTAATGTATCGTTCAATTTTGTTCAGTTGTTCAGCTTGAAGTCAAATAACTTGTAAAGAATCTTACTTATTTTGTCCTTCCTTTCAATTGATTTTTCAAAAGAGTGGAGTCTAAATGCCCTGGTAGCAAGAAGGATAATAAGAGATTATCTTGTGGACAGTAGATGTACTACTGTTGCTATAGAGGGAAATAAGAGATTATGCTGTGAATAGTGGAAAATGAGTTGTGGATAGTGCATGATGAGTAAGGTAGCACAAGAGTATGTCGTGTACAGCCAATGAAGTATTTTTGCTCTAGAAGGGCAATGAGGGATTATATTGTGGGCAGTAGAAGAATTGGGTTTGAATCTTATCAATGCTTAACTTGTGACAACCAAATATTTGAAACTTTTGGTTTGTAGCCAGTAGTGTTTTGGTGTTGTAGTTTGGGTGCATGGTGATTTTGGGCCCTAGCTATTTGCAAGGTTAATGGCTTTGGTGAATCAGAGATTTCGCAGTTATCTTACGGTGGTGAGTGGGAAAATATACTTCAATGATGATTCAATTATTATATGACTCCATTAAAATAATGGGAAAGGTTAAGTGGAATTCTGATGTATCTTCTGTATCATTACTCACTTGTATATTGGCTGGAGTTTGTGCTTCAATGACCTCTAGCCATATATGAGTCCATTCCATGTAATATAATATATCTTTTTGTGAAATCGAGTTGCATAAAATCTGCGTTTTTCTTTCAATTGATTCTATTTGCAATGTTTTTCAAAACAGTTTAGCAAATTCTTCTATTCTATTAAATGGTTAAATGTAAAATACATAATTACAATTGAACCAGAGATTATACAATCCTAGCCCAACGAGAAACCAGGTCATTTTACTATTTAGCATAATAGTAAAGAGTTAAGATATGTCCAAAAATGAAATTGTGTGGCATTTCCATCAAAAATGTCTTGCCTAACCTAACTGTGAAGTCAGAAATTAAGTCTAAACAGCACATGAAATTATAATATACACAATAAAAATGGGAACTCATGGCCAGAAACCTGCAATTAGGGTCAACTTCACCCTTCAACCATGTCAATGGAAGAATGAAACACAATTGGGGAATCCCTGGAAGAACACAAGAGCTCTGCTGGGAGGACACCATCATTTATTTAGAGCCAGGAACAGAGAATTATCAAAAAAATTATTTTGTTTGTTTAAAATTTCTAGTTTCTGTCAAATTTCTTGCATGTCATTTTTCTTGGATAGCACAGCATGAACACAAAATTTTTTGTGTGCCTGTAAAGTTCTAATTTTCAAAAAAAACTTACTGCGGTTGGAGCCAAGGTGGGGATGAAACCTTGTACCAGCTCACCCACATCCAAATCTTCTCTGTACACCCTCTCTATCTTAACATCCTCCTCTATGGCCCTGATTCAGTGCTTAATGTGGGGGCAGAGTAACCTGTTGAAAGGCCAAAGCCACTGCGGCAGCATCTCCATTTTTTCCAAAACTTGTCCAAAATCACCTCTTAGGCATACATGTCAATTTACCTTGTTGGAGTCTCAATTGAGCTATGCTTATAGAACCAACTGCAACAAGTATAATGAACAGCGAATTTACATATCGATTGAAAATTGGCCAAGGTAACCCCCTTTGACTCTCATCTCATTCCATGTGACTTATTTGAGATTCCCCTGGCAAGTCCCAGGCCCAAAGTTGGGGGTTATAGAAAAGAAAATGTTTGAATAGTAAAGCACACAAACTAGAAGTGTAATTGGAAAACGTCAATGGATTTGGATACGATTCAAGCAGTGATCATCTACAAGCTACTCCTACCAGTGAATACTGTCATGTTTCAACACAACCACATGCCTATTTCTTCCATCACACAAGGAAATTCATCTGTGATATATATCTCCAAATCCCATAGCCTAGTTTCCTTACACTTACCCCTGCAATGGCTTTCTTTGAAATATGCAGCAATATTTACAAAAGTTTGCAGTTGCATGAAAGAGAACACTTCTGTAAGAGACCACAGTCACAGACCTGCTTTCCCTTCCTTAAAAGTTCCTAGGTTAATACATTTTTAGTCAAAATTGTACTTACTAACTTTAAGGGACCTTGGTAGAAAGTGGATGGTTTCTCTAGCTTTATGTGATTCACAACTAAAATTATATTGATCTACACATTAGTCTAGTATAGACTAGTGTCAAACAATTAATACGATGCAATTCTACTTATTTCCTTTGCAAGTCAGGGTGCTTGTATATTCCTGGGCAGATGTTAATTCCTTGTGACTCCATAAGGGTATCAAAAGAATATGGCATCCGTGATAGAAAGGTACTACTTTCTTAAATTCTGCGTGCGAAGTTAAAGGATAACCCTCTATTGATTAGTTATTGATCTGCTGGAGCACGTTGGTAGCACAACTCAATCTAATCAATAATGGAAGTAAGGAATGTTGCACCTGACTTCCACTTATATGATTGGAACAGGCCACAAGCCATGTTGGGTGGTAACATCTGAATTCCCCTCCCTATGAAGGAACATGGCTCTTGATGAATCAAGGCCCAACAGGATCTTCCTTCATAGTGCATGCTTAGGTCCCACAACTTCATTTCCTTTCTCTCAAGCCCATTCTTCAAACATTTCCCTCTTTTTTCACTGAGGGGAGACTTGGTTGGTGAATTGGGGGGTGTTGTTATTCACCCACCAATGTTCAAATCCTAATAGAGACATTCTACCCCCTGCTCTTTGTCTATGAAAGGTGCTACTTGCAAGTTGCAACTTGAAAACATTCTCTTCTTTTAGTTGCTGAGCTAATGTATCGTTCAATTTTGTTCAGTTGTTCAGCTTGAAGTCGAATAACTTGTAAAGAATCTTACTTATTTTGTCCTTCCTTTCAATTGTTTTTTCAAAAGAGTGGAGTCTAAATGCCCTGGTAGCAATAAGGATAATAATAGATTATCTTGTGGACAGTAGATGTACTGCTGTTTCTATAGAGGGCAATAAGAGATTATGTTGTGAATAATGGAAAATGAGTTGTGGCTAGTGCATGATGAGTAAGGTAGCACGAGAGTATGCCATGTACAACTAATGAAGTGTTTTTTCTCTATAAGGGCAATGAGGGATTATATTGTGGATAGTAGAAGAATTGGGTTTGAATCTTATCAATGCTTAACCTGTGACAACCAAATATTTGAAACTTTTGGTTTGTAGCCAGTAGTGTAGTTTGGGTGCATGGTGATTTTGGGCCCTGGCTATTTGCAAGCTTAATGGCTTCGGTGAAGCAGATATTTCGCAGTTATCTTATGGCGGTGACTGGGAAAAGCTACTTCAATGACGATTCGATGATTGTATGACTCCATTAAAATAATGGGCAAAGTTAAGTGGATTCTGATATATCTTCTGCATTATTACTCACTTGTATATTGGCTGGAGTTTGTGCTTCAATGACCTCTAGCCATATATGAGTCCATTCCATGTAATATAATATATATTTTTGTGAAATCGAGTTGCATAAAATCTACGTTTTTCTTTCAATTGATTCTATTTGCAATTTTTTTCAAAACAGTTTAGCAAGTTCTTCTATTCTATTAAATGGTTAAATGTAAAATACATAATTACAATTGAACCAAAGATTATACAATCCCAGCCCAACGAGAAACCAGGTCATGTTACTATTTAGCATAATAGTAAAGAATTAATATATGTCCAAAAATGAAACTATGTGGCATTTCCATCAAAAAAAGTCTAGCCTAACATAACTATGAAGTCATAAATTAAGTCTAAACAGCACATGAAATTATAATATACACAATAAGAACAGGAACTCGTGGCCATACAATTAGGATCAACTGCACCCTTCAACCATGTCAATGGCAGAATGAAACACAATTGGGGAATCCCTGGAAGAACCCAGGAGCTCTGCTGGGAGGACGCCATCATTTATTTAGAGCCAGGAACAGAGAGTTATCAAAAAAAATATTTTGTTTGTTCAGCATTTCCAGTTTCTGTCAAATTTCTTACCTGTCATTTTTCTTGGATAGCACAACATGAACACAAAAATTTTGTGTGCCTATAAAGTTCTAATTTTCAAAAAAAACTTAGTGTGGTTGGAGCCAAGGTGGGGATGAAACCTTGTACCAGCTCACCCACATCCAAATCTTCTCTGTACGCCCTCTCTATCTTAACATCCTCCTCTATGCCCCCTCTATGGCCCTGATTCAGTGTTGAATGTGGGGGCAGAGTAACCTGTTGAAAGGCCAAGGCCACTGCGGCAACATCTTCATTTTTTCCAAAACTTGTCCAAAATCACCTCTTAGGGATACATGTCAATTTACCTTGTTGGAGTCTCAATTGAGCTATGCTTATAGAACCAACTGCAGCAAGTATAATGAACAGGGAATTTACAGATCGATTTCAAATTGCCCAAGGTAACCCCCTTCAACTCTCAGCTCATTCCATGCGACTTATTTGAGATTCCCCTGGCAAGTCCCAGGCCCAAAATTGGGGGTTTTGGAAAAGAAAATGTTTGAATAGTAAAGCACACAAACTAGAAGTGTAATTGGAAAACGTCAATGGATTTGGATACGATTCAGGCAGTGATTATCTACAGGTTGCTCCTACCAGTGAATACTGTCAATTTTCAACACAACCAGATGCTTATTTCTTCCATCACGCAAGGAAATTCATCCGCGATATATATCTCCAAAGCCCATAGCCTAGTTTCCTTACACTTACCCCTGCAATGGCTTTCTTTGAAATATGCAACAATCTTTACAAAAGTTTGTAGTTGCATGAAAGAGAACACTTTCATAAGAGACCACAGTCACAGACCTGCTTTCCCTTCCTTAAAAGTTCCTAGGTAAATACATTTTTAGTCAAAATTGTACTTATTAACTTTAAGGGACCTTGGTACAAAGTGGATGGTTTTTCTAGCTTTATGTGATTCACAACTAAAATTATATTGATCTACACATTATTCTAGTATAGACTAGTGTCAAACAATTGATACGATACAATTCTACTTCTTTCCTTTGCAAGTCAGGGTGCTTGTATATTCCTGGGCAGATGTTCATTCATTGTGACTCCATAAGGGTATCAAAAGAATATGGCATATGTGATAGAAAGGTATTACTTGCTTGAGTTCTGCGTGCGAAGTTAAAGGATAACCCTCTATTGATTAGCTATTGCTCTGCTGGAGCACGTTGGTAGCACAACTTAATCTGATCAATAATAAAAGTAAGGAATGTTGCACCTGACTTCCACTTATATGATTGAAATAGGCCACAAGCCATGCTGGGTGGTAACATCTGAAGTTCCCTCCCTATGAAGGAACATGGTTGTTGATGAATCAAGGCCAAGCAAGATCTTCATTCGTAGTGCATCCTCAGGTCCCACAACTTCATTTCCTCTCTCTCAAGCCCATTCTTCAAACATTTCCCTCTTTTGTTACTGAGGGGAGACTTGGTTGGTGAACTGGGGGGTGTTGTTATTCACCCACCAATGTTCAAATCCTAACAGAGACATTCTACCCCCCTGCTCTTTGTCTATGAAAGGTGCTACTTGCAACTTGAAAACATTATCTTCTTTTAGTTGCTGAGCTAATGTATCGTTCAATTTTGTTCAGTTGTTCAGCTTGAAGTCAAATAACTTGTAAAGAATCTTACTTCTTTTGTCCTTCCTTTCAATTGTTTTTTCAAAAGAGTGGAGTCTAAACACTTACCCAAATCAATGTGTGTAGTTTTGCAATTTGGAAACAACGAATAAGCGTGAGTGATGATCATTAATTAGTTGAAGTTCTCCTAGCAACCACTGACAACTAACTTGCATGGAGAACTATAGAGTAGATAAAGCGTGGTTTCCTTCAGCTTCACCAACTATTCCAATTTATCATGTTCAATTTATTAAACACGATCATTGAAAATATTTGCATTCACCTTCTCATTAGTGAAAGAATTGAGATGTCATAAATATGTGTCTACTATAGTACTGTATTCCTTGGCTTACCATATCTGTAAATCCCTTCTCCATCTATGGGAAAATTTTGTATAAGGGATTCTAGAGAATCACAGATTCTTCATTGATTTCACCATCGTCCTTAGGATTATAAATTACCTACAATCTCCTTTTATGAGTATTTATGGTTGTAGGGGTAGCAAAAAACATTTCAAGAAGTTTTTCAAATGGGGTAGCAGTTTATGAAGTGGAGTTCATATATATATTTTTAAATACAAATTCCTTTAACTATTAAAGGAATGATATACATATGGCTTTAATATAAGGAAAAAGGGCTGCAAATGTAGCTTCCACAAACAAATCCAGGAGTCAAACAGAGATCACAAACTCTCGTAATGTTTACATGTCTTGTCCATGAAAGAGACTACAGAAAACTACCTAAGTAAATAAATACTAAGAATTGACCACACTAGTTACACAAGGAGGCTAGTCAAGGTAATTCTCTAGGGTAGGGTTCTAAGCCAAGATATGGGGATTGAAACTAGGAAGCTAGAGTGGGTCCACCCATCTATAGGAAGTTAAGGAAGCTTGAGACCATATGGCGAAGGGATAACATCATTACCTGCTTGTTGCTTGGTGGACTATGTTGGAATTTGGGTAGCTCAAAGGAATTTTTGAGAGGTGAAAACCTACCAAATTGAGTTGGTTGGGCAAGTTACCCAAGTAGTTGGAGTTTTTACCCAAAGATGTGAATTTGGACCCAAGACAATTAATTATTTATTCTAATTTAAAAAATGTCATGATCATAAAAATTGTCTTTAAGGGGTATAGTGCCTTTTATTAATGTCACGTGAAGAATTCTAACTATAGACATCCTTCCTGTCTGGTTATGTGGTGTACATGTCTTAAGATATCAACTTCTTTCATCAAAATTTATTTATAAAGATCTTCAAGAGAGACACTTGCAACTTTTCTTGGCTCACTGAATTGTATCGGTTTGAGTTGTGTATACATATATACCAATCTTGACATTGAAAGTCTACATAGAACTTATACTACAAATTATATCTTCTAAGGTCACTGACAACTGTAGCTAGATGATAAGCCTGGTAAACCTTCGCTCTTGATATCCTTTATGCTTAGAAATAATCTAGGGAATATCAGTTCCTATGATTAAATCATTTTAATATACTTATGCTTAGGAGGTCGTCTTATGGTGACTGATGTCACTTCTTATACTCTTAAAAATACTATTTTCTATATATATGCCTAGAATATAGCACCAAATTTGATGTGACATACTACTGTAATATTAATGAAATACTTTCTCCAAGATGATGACATGAAGGAGAGTGATGGCTTAGTTTATAATTATTGGATTTGAGTTTATTTTATGCATAAAATGGGTTTCGGTCCTCTTGAAACAACACATAACATAAATTTATGAAACAACACATAATTCAAATATTTTGGAGTGATTTCAGAGCATGTCAAGTGTGCTCAGAACTTCGATATATAGATTAGACTAGGACCTTCATTGTTCTGCCTTAGGTTACCAAATTATCCTTTCGGTCCTCTAGAACAAAAAACATCTCTGCCATTTGTGCTAGTGTATGTGCCCAAAATAATTGAACCTTAAGCCTATATAATGTTATTTCCCCATCCAAAAAAATCCAATGGAGGTCTCATCTATATCTAAAATAGATAAGTCTAGCAATCTAACCCCTCACAAAAAACAAAAAAAATCTAATTTCCTAAAATTAGTGTGTGTCCAGACTCCATAACATAGATACCGTGTTTATTACAAGCACAACACTCTTTATGATTTGTATCATAACCTATACAATGCATCGGGGATATAATAATGGATCCATCTTTGGATCTTTGAAAATTTTGAGAATTTTGGCACACCAAAAATTGGAATTTTTGATGCATCTCTAGATATTTATTAAAGTTTTATATATATATATATATATATATATATATATATATATATACATACTTAACAAAAATAAGTAATCCAAGATACCTATGCCTAGATATGATCCTGTGATTTGAAATGGAAGCATGACAGAGATGTGCCCTGGATTCCTCTTCTAATGGTTATTTTGATCCTTGATCAGTTTTGGGCACTCAGATCCATGATTTGACACAAATATGATCAACTTTCTTGATGAATCGAGTATAAACCGTGACAATGTCAGCATCCCTATAAGCTCTTAAGACATTCGCATTTGAGGAATGAAATCTTCCAATTTCATTAAATATCTTAGTTCACACCTGAAGTTTGATCAAGCTATAGTGGCATGTTTATTGTTTTCATATCCTACCTTGAATGACTGGTTATGATTGTACTGGAGCATACCTCTGATCAGTTTAAGTAATGACATAAGTGAAGACATGTGTTATTTTCACTTGGCATATTTAAGTTGAAGAAGTGAAAGGGCATCAGAATTAAGATCTCATCATTTCCACGGTAGTTGTGTTGTCAAGCAGTCTCACTGTATACAATAGCTTTATCTTATTGCAGCAGTAAGCCTCAAGGTTCATCATTTCCCAGCAACAGTTGCTTAAGACTATCATTGCAGTGTTTTGATACAACACCCTTGTGACAATAACTTTTTATATGACAATAATCATAAAGTGTTCATGATAGTCCTCCTGTGGGCCTAACTGAAGTATACCTGAGGTGAGTAAGTTCTGAAGATCATACAGTTTCGCTAAGCACAAAGATCTTCTAGAGTTTGTTGGCATGATATTATAGTCATTAACACTATCTTGAATGAGTGGTTTGCAGAACAAGGCCAACAACCTGAAGGGATCCCAAAAGGCATCAACAAACCTAAACCTTGTGGTATACTGTTGATAGCAAGAAGCTTTAGAACAAAAATGCATCATCACACTTAAGGTATAATTCTCATTGACACATGCAAAACTGAGAATAGTAGGCAGGTTGCTTCAGATGCATTTGATCAATGTATGATACTAGCTGATATAACTTGACCAGAGACTTTAAGTTTGTTTGAACAGAGACGTTAGAGGCCCCAATAAGAGTGATGATGACAATAATAAATAAGATAGTAAATACTTACTTGGAAATCCCTTGCCTTCAAAAAATATACATCCGGAAATATCCAGCACTATCCTATTTCCTCATTCAACCAACCCATTCTATTCAAGTAAATAAAGTGTAGAATTGCCTTTGCCTTTAAATCCCTTCACTTGTGTAACAATTGGAAAATTCATTTGATGCAAACTCCCTTTCCTTATCTAATTGAAGGAATTTAATTCTCTTCCCTAATTCATTCTCCATTCCTCTCTTAAGTTCTTGAACTCAACAAATGCAACAAACTTTATTATTAAGAAAACCATGTAAATTTTCCTAAATATGTCAACAACAAGGAGAAAATTCCTTGTACTAGATACTGAAAGTGTCTTCATGGGTCCACAAAGGATCACAGCAAATCTCCGCGTTGGAATACTGGGAAAACCACCCGGTCGGGACCTTAAGACAACTCCTTTTCCGTTTGGTATGGTGGCTCCGACTGGATTTAAAGGACCAGTTTCCTTATAACTAAATGGATTGGTTTAGATGGGTGGAAATGGGACTAAATTAACTGAAATAAAACTATCTAATTTAAACTAAATACTGATAAAGAAATTCTAACACTAACCCGGGTAATTATATGTGAATACAATTTAAGATTGTTCCAATTTAATCAATAACCATGAAAATGTATTATTATTTAAATTGAAATATGCAGAAACAAATAAAGATAACTCTGTTTAAGAAATTAAACAGAGTTGTATTAGCATATTGCATTCATCATTATATACCATCTATATATACTTATGAAAGATAACGTTTCAATTATACTCAGAAATGATATATAAAAGGAAGCGTTGTGAAAACAAATATATATAAATGATAGCAATTTTAAAGTGAATATCATAAGACAAAAGAAATCAACAGTGAAAGGATAGAAATACCTCATTCATCTCGAAGACTTTCAAATGCAATGTGATATTCTAATCCAGTAACTCTGATGCAAAATCAAATTCCAAGGTACAAAAATGCAACACTTCAAAGATAATTCCACATGAAAATCACCAGATGTGATCCTTTTTAAAAATATATAAGACAATGGAGTACAGAAATGCAATCTCCAACTCAAAAAATATTAAGATCCAGGACCCTTCTCTAAATGCATGAGAAGGGTTTAAATACTACCTAGCTAAATCTAAAAATAGTCTATTACAAAAATTAAGGATTCGGTTCAATGACCGTCCTTTTCCTAGGGTAAAATACAGTAAAATTAAAACTAAATCCAACTATCCATGAACTTGATCTTTAAACTTGCAGGTATCTAGCATAGTTTTGAGAAGATGCGGTTGACCGACTTCATAATTCAACTGTCCTGAAAAGACAGAGTCGGCAAGCGTAGGAGCAATCTTCTCTGTAGCATTGATGATACAATTAAGCGCACTGTGCTAACTGTGTGGATTCACCAAGTACATCCAATATGAGTCCCAATTCAATCTTGTCAGCCCTTGGATAGATTTTTCTCTTTCTTCTGCCTTTTGCCTCCATTCTGTTTGCAGTTGATTTGCCTGTGGGAGATATCCTGGAACAGTTTCAGGAATCAAATTAGCTTTGTGTAAATTTTCATTTACACAATCTGTAAGAGTGTTTGCCGCTGTAGCCGCCTCCTCTACTACATTTTCTGCCCTTTTGATTTGTGCATCCCAGTTATTGAACAGTATTTCTTTATGGTTTTCATTAACAATGGGTGCACCAGATTTTCTACCTTCTTCTGTCTTTTGCCATGCCAGATAATCATTGATCTTTTCATTAATCAAATCATAATCATTTCGTAAATCTATGACATGATTTGTGATTTTATCGCTCTCTTGGCATAAAGAATTCCATTGCAAGATTTTTTGGCAGAAAACTTCCTCTTGTTGCAGTAGTTGATTGTTCAAAGAGATAGTTTCTAAAATGAATTCTGGAAGCTTAGGATCATCTTTATGCTGATCTTGGATAATCTGTATTTGTTTGTCTTTATCAGCCAAGATTTTTTGATGTCCTATTTTCATTTCTTGAAGTTGTTGTTGTAACTCTTCAAGTTTCAATTGTGCTTCCTTATTGGCCTGTACCTGTT
The DNA here is from genome assembly GCA_034641835.2 of Pinus albicaulis. Classification (NCBI taxonomy): domain Eukaryota; kingdom Viridiplantae; phylum Streptophyta; class Pinopsida; order Pinales; family Pinaceae; genus Pinus; species Pinus albicaulis. The sequence goes on from CM076574.1 coordinate 492,371,117, forward strand.
GCAATTGTTGTTGCAGAACTTTTACCTGTTCTTCTTTCTCATTCAACAAAAGTTGTATCTCAAATGCTTTGTCAATTGTTGCAGAAGCATAAGCTCCTGTCATTTGAGATAACTTAGTGAGATTATGAGTAGGTTCTGTGGCAGGATCCTTCCACAAAACATCTACTTGTTCTGCTTCAGTAGCAATTGCACCTTCTAACTTTCTCTTTTTTCTCTGTTTCTTCACTACTGCTTTGTATTTTGGGCTGTAGAATACATCTAGAGGAGGAATGTCCTCTACATTAAGTACAATTTCATAGGATGGTGTTATTGGTATGTGCTCAGTCACTGTGATGGTGCTGCTTGTTCCTGTGTTCAAAACTTTGGTTGTTTGGACAGGGGTCTGTACATTTTGTCCTTCTACATTAATCAATTGGTTAAAACTTTCCCATTCTTTGTCTAACTCAATGATGACTGGTTGTTGCTGTACATTGGTTGGAGGAGGATTTGTCTGTTGAGAAGTCAAAATTTGTTGTTGAGTAAGTTCTTTTGATTGCGCAGAATCTTTCATGGATTCTTCCATTTTATCTTCCTTTTCATTAGACTTATTGGAATGTTCAGAAGTCTCTCTGTCAGATTTTGATTTAGATTTATCTGTACTTGAACTACCGTTAAGACTAACACTAGGAGTTTGCTCTCTTGCGGGCTCTAAGCGTAGATTTCCCAAAGGAATAGGAGTCAGTCTTCTTTCTCTGTAAAGTTTGAATTCCTGAAAATCCTCTGGAGATAACTGCGTTTGAGCTGAATTCAAAACTTCTTTAAATGAATTTCTTGCTTGGAACATATCATCAAAAAGATCATGTTCCCCGGAAAATTCCCTTACTCTGATTGTATTGGTAAAATTCTTAACAATATCATCTGGGTCGAATAACCTTCTCGAAAATTTGAACAGCTGTAGACATGTAATGTTGCCTATCTCTTGGAAAGCATGACCAATATCAAACAGTGAAAATGTTCCACATTTTACAGGAAATTGTGGCCAAATGCCTTTTTTCTTCTCTTTTAAATCTTTTGTTATACCTCCCTGGCCACAAGTTTGATAAGCAATTTCCCGAGCTACAAGTCTATCTGGAACATATAGGGGTAAAACATGGGGAGAAGAATAACTTCCCAAAACCCTAATATAAGTGAACAATTCTTCTCCAAACCATCTTGCGACGGGGAGAATATCAACCTCTGTTTCTGAGGATAACCTTGGGGCATCCTTATTATACAATGTTCTGTACAATGGCAACATTATTCCATGACAAATTTGGTAAAAATGGGGGATAAACTTAGACTCCCATAGTTATTTATGGTACACATGAATGGGCAAAGGATCGTGGATAGTCCATTGCCAGCCCATCACAGGGAATTTAGAGACATAACAGATGGCGTCCATGACATAAGAAGATAAATAAAAAGGTGGATAAACCCGCTGAGAAACATTTCGTTTAGACCGGTAGTGAAAAATGGCAGTGGTCAAATTATCAGATAGAATTTTGGCCCAATCTACAATTGTAGAGTTAACGACCGCATTCAACAAAGGAAGCCATTCCGTAAGACCATATTTATGTCAAGTTTTCCACCCAAAAGTCAGAGAATATAGCAGGCAAGAAACAATAGGAAATAAGTGAACCTGCATATACATCCCTGTTTGTTTTCCACAGTCTGTTCTCTTTGGTCACCTTGTGCATTCTCACAATGAAGGTTCTTCAGAAACTTTCCAGAAATTATTGAGCAGCCTGCCTTTGTATTCTGCAACTTGGTATTGACCTGGGACTTCTGTGAATGACCCCATTAGCCTTCATGGTCTGAACACTGTCTGGGCCATTAGTGCCGTCCTGACCATCTCACAGGCTCCAGGCAGAGGGACCCTTGGCCTGCCACACTTTATGTGTGTGTTCAGAGGTGTCAGCTTCTCTCTAAGGGTTGCCCTGTATGTATTACTAGAACCTGCTGTAGCCACAACTTTCATCACCACAGGATTTTCATCCTCTAACAGATTATACATTCCTTCCCAAGTGGATATACCGGCATCCTTATTACAAGCGGTGTCTGCATACAGCGCAGCCATTTCTTTGTTTTTAGAACTCGAGCTCTTCTCCTTCTTACCCATAGTGTTTAGTGAAAGCTTTGTATAGACGTTTGCTCCTTCGTGCCTACGTTTTACGAGTAAATGAGAGTAATGGCATAAGAAAGGTGATGAGACTGTTTTAAATGTGAAAGCGGATGAAATATAATATTTTAATCGTGAAATGACTTTCAATCTAAACACAATCTCATTTACCATTAATAATCAATCCAATCATTTAATTTAATCATTAAAGCGCATAACAGATTTGATATATGGGAAGATTGCCTTTGGACAACGCGCCTACATGAATCTGCGACATTGCGATCTGCGATTTGCTGCGCAATATCGCAATATTGCAAAATGAAGACGTCGCAGTTATGTAAAATAGCGCAAAAGCGGAAATTGCGCAATAGCGCAAAAGCACACATCGCAAATCTCGCAAAAGCGCAAAATTTAAAATAGCGCAAAAGGTATTCATTAATCACTTCTGTTTTCTGCACTATGCGATCTGCGACCAATACGTTTATTGTATAAGCTTTTGGGATCGCATTATCGCAAAAGCGCAAAATCACATTTTCAGTTTTATAAAAGATATATACCATTTTTCTATGGATGCGCTATTTTGTTTAAAGAGCAATTTTATCGTAATCTATCATAAACTTAAGTGTTTCTTAATGTTCTTTTTAAGGGATTTCTATACGTTTATGATATAAAGTTTTATTTGAAAAGGCAAACAAATCCTAATTGATTTTTTTGGATTTTTTAACTAAGGGTCCCCATTTATTTAGTATTATTACTAATATAAATGTGAGTGGGGTTGTTGCTGGTCACAAGAGGTCCACAATAGATCATGTTGAGACTAATACCAAACTTCACATCACACTCCATACTTTTTCTTCATCAAAGATCTTCCAACACTATTTTCAAGTCAAGCATGTTGCACATGCATCTTTCTCCTCCTAAACTGAAAGTAAACCACTAACCATCTTAGGTTTGCTCTAAATGGAAGTTACGGTGCTAATAACTTTGATGCCATAAAGAAATGCTATGAATATTAATACTAGATATATAAGCATGTGATTTTTCCACATCAACATCCACAAGCCTATACAACCCATTCTATTTTAGCACCGATGCAATCACCTAACCATTACCTTTATCTTTCACAAAATGATTTTCAACACTAAATGATGCCTCCAAATATGGACTCTATATTGTTATCTCACTAATTGACTGTACATTATCTCTTAAATACACGTTCATAGCTCCTAGATCTCAGCCTTCGTGTCTAGATCTTGATTCCTTATTTCTTTCAGTGATAAGATATATGGTCAGTCCTTCTTGGATTTTTGTCCAAGTCTACCAGACCCATATAACCCTTCATCTAGACCATTGATGCCCCATTTCCACATTTGATCTGATACAACACTCTGTTCAGACCTTAAGCGCTCTATATTTTTCCTTCAACACCCTTGATCTGACCCTTGGAACCTCAAATATGATCCTTGGTTTACCAAAGCTAACCCTTGAGCTTCCAAATCTAAAGCTCAACACCTTTGTCTTAGCAATGTTAGCCTTTATGCCATATTAGGCCTTAACCACCTTGCGGCCTTCTCTAACCCACACCAGGCTACTAATTTGTGCCTTGACCCTCTTAAATATGGCCTCTACAAACCTGCGGACAACCTAACCATCCTACGACTCTTCTCTCCCTTCTGTGTATAGTCTTGAGGAGTCTCGGTCCCTTTCCAACTTCCTTAGAAGCCTTATGCTCTACCTACAACAAGAAAACTAGGGCTTCAACCCTTCTCCAATACTCAGAACAAAACACGATTAGGTCTCTAACTTCCACGACCTTGACTTAGCAAACTTGGGTTGCTCATACTAGTTTTCCACCTTCATTAGGGTTTGTTGCCTTATGAACAGAACTTGGCCCTTTTATGGCACGCTTAGTACAAGAGGGATACATCTCTCTTGCACATAATGTGTCATGAGCCTCTTCTTAGATTCCTTTTATACTTTCCCTATGTCTGCAATGAACTCTCGATCATACTATCTCAATGAGCAGCTCTCCATCTTCGTATCAAGGAAAATAATTGATAGAGAAGAGGATGATTATCAACATCAATTGTTGAATCCAAACATCATAGCTCCCCCTTAATATTGAGAAGGTAACTCTGCCTATAATGTAACCATCTACAATTTTCTATTAATCCTGGGATTTTGTAGCTCCCTCTGAAGCTCTGTTTTGGATGATCATCTAGCCTTTAATCATGTGCTATCCATACGAGAGATGAGACTTCCACGAGGCAATTGATCCATGATAGGGAACATTCCTTTGCATTTAGGTGACTATATATATACGACTATTTCTTATAGGATCTTCTGCTTATCAAGCTTGACAAGACATAGAATCTGTCATGTACCTTCTTCAGGACAGCTTAGATTTCGTGTAGATGAGTGTTTCCCCAAAACAGATTGTTCCATAGTGCCATGCACTTCTTTTCTTAGTTTATATTTAAAATAGGGGCTCCAGGTGTGTTACATTTATGAAAAGTGATGTATTTTCTTTTACTAGTAGATCCCATGAGCTTCTTCATAAATAACATTTAAAAAGATGAACTATCCGACTGTTTTGTTCACAACAAGACTATAACATAGTTGGAAATTTACAAGAGATTCAATATATTATCATGGCTTATGGACTAAAACAATAATGCAGTAAATGATGTTGAGCTAGATATGCCATATATATAAAAGAGAGGATATAGCACAAGAGTGTATGCTGATACAAACTACCAGAGATATGATGTCATTACCATTACATTGATTCTCACGGCATTAGAATGAGTATACCTAATCATTGGAGGGACATGTGGCCACAAATGAGCGAGAGTGAGGAAAAGTGAGGATTATGTGATGATCATTAGAAATATATAATTTCATAATGCGATATTTTGTGTAATGTGGTGATGTCGCTTCAAATAGAGGTGGCAATGCCAAATTCAATGCTCTGGAAATTATATAATGACGTAGATAATAACTCAGATCCAAGGCTCCAAAGATAGTTAGAGAACCAAGCTACTAGAAACCTGTTATAGGTTTCTTGAAATCAAGAACCCATTTGTGAGATTTATTTTCACAGAAATATGTATGTATAGAGCCAATGTTGCTTACAGCTTGAAGATATTCGATCAGTCTTCAAAAAAATGCTTGGAAAACCTTAGATCAAATTTTCACATGAAGATAATGTGGAGTGAAATCAATGTTAAGACGATCATGCATTTCCAATTTTTCCACCGTTGTATATGAGGATAGCCGTTGCCAAACATGAATTGATCTCATTCCTTCTTGTTGATAATCGATTTTTCAAAATAGACAATGTTGAAGAATTTCTCCAATCTTGCTAATTGTCAAGTATTCCATATGTAATTAAGTCTTTTTGCTATATTTGGTTTGCAAGCGTGGGATTTTCTTGGGCCCTATAAGGGCAAGGATATTATACTCAATTTATAAAATAGACAAATCACCTCTTAATTAGTATTCTCTCTATTTTCAGGTGTTCATCAATGTCCCATGGTATTTCAGTGCATTGTACTACATGTTGAGCCCTTTCTTGACACAACGTACCAAGAGAAAATTTGTAATTGCACGTGAAGGAAAAGTCACAGATACCCTCTACAAGTATGTGAAATTCCTTCTCTGATGTAGTGAAAATATGCTCAACCTCAATTGAAGACTCTTATTATATATGATGGAATGAAGGATATATTCAATGAAAATTTCCTAGAAACTTATTTAATACTTGATTTTACTTGCAGATTTATATCTCAAGAGAATGTGCCTATACAGTATGGGGAACTTAGCAGGACCAAAGATGTAGATTTTGGACCTCACAAGCCTGCAGTAGAGTTCTCCATTAGAGCTAGGGAGAAAATCAATCTTGAGATTTTGTGTCAGTTCCTGCATTTAAATTTAGCTCTTTCGCCTCAGTTTTGTTTCCAATATACTTCCAAATTTGATGAGTTTTAGTTTTGGATATAAATTTTATGGGTGTTGGATTTGAGATCGAGTTCATCCTCAAGATCTATGCGATTGGGATTTTTCTTTGTTTTTGAATTCTCACCTTCAAGTTGTCTGTTGTGCAGGTGGGAGCAACAATTCTATGGGACCTCATAGTTTGGAGTATTTGTAATTCATCATGATATTGTATTCTCTTAATTGATGACTTTTAAATGTGTGAGTTTTGACCTAATCCATTGCATTATCAATGTGTCAAGGCTCAAAACTCGACCTATATGCCAACTACTTCTTATGATTGTTCGTAGGAACATGAATCCTAATTTTTGTAGGTTTAAAATTTATCACAAGTTCGCTCTATTGTGGTTGAATTTGTGGAGGTTATCTCAAAATTTATTTAAGGTACCATCGATCTAAATTTCTTATGAACTTTCAACACTATAACAAACTTTGGTGCAAATCGTTGATCAATTATCACTTGGTTAGGGTTATAGATGTTAATGAAAGTTTTGTTTGCATGCATGAGAGTTGGGTGCAAATGCAAAATGTTGTGTAGCATTAGTGTGATAAATATGGGATAGTGTAAAGCATAGTTTTGAAGATTAGTCTAAGTTGACTCGTACCTAATCAACTCAGTCAAGTTGATTGTTGGTTGAACGGTTAATTGTTGGTTCAATGGACAGAAGATCTTGCAGGCACAAATACCAAAGGGAAAAATGGAGCCCATCATGGGGTACTCTTTGTAATTCTCCAGCACTGCTACCTTCCATCCTCAAACTCCTCTCCAACCTCAATATCAGTGCTAGTAGTAGCATGAACAACAACACTACGCTTAGCAGAACTAGAAGAACGTGTTTTCCAAACAGCACGAGAACTACTTCCCTCACGAGTCACCATGTGCCATGCTTGGTCTCGGTGGTTCTCTTCCTTCAACTCTTGGTTCAACTGCCATATCTGCATTAGAACCAACACCCCGAACTCCACTAGACAACAATTCACCATTTTGTAGTAGTGATTCACCATTTGTACTGGTGATTCGCCATGATTTTACAAGATAATATAATCTCGTGAGAGATTCGCCAAAAAATTATATATACATATTATATTATTAATAAAATCGCCTTCCATTTTTCCTATGTATCATGGGGATTCGCCCATTTATTATATATATAAATTTAGGGGGTTTCTTAAAATTTTCTTTGATTCCCATCCGAGGAGATCCCTAGGTTGATGAACTCTGGAAACATCGCCATTGGAATCAACCATAAATAATCACTAAGGAATATAACTTTAACCAGGAATATTTCATGTGCAGTTAATTTTATAACATTGAAACAAGACTCTGCCTTTTCATATTTTAAGAGTCGAGAAAAGGACAAAATGCGACTCTAGTCACTTTTAGTTTGAACGAGCTTGAAATAACAAGTGCTCGATGATCTTTTCAAATTTAAAGAGTCGCAAAAAGATCAAAATGACTTCTCGGGAACTCTAGGCAAAGGGTGTACCAAGCTCCCATGAAATACAATATACACCTTGGTGATTAAAAGAAAGAGAAGTGACCAAGGACTTAATGTACGTGCAGGTAGTCTCCTCGAATGTTGTGTTCTGTGTATTACGGTTACAAGGTGGCAGACTCGGCTTCCTATGGATAAAGGATTGCAACCTATGAGGGTCTCCCTTTATATACACGACGATACGGGGAGCACAAGTCCGTACTAGTCTTTTCAAATGCAAGATTGCGAGCAACAACTGCTAGGTTTAATGACGCCGGAACACGTCACTAGACTAGACCTCTAAGTGTGAGCGTTAAGTTTTAATGCTTCCTTAGGCTGATTGAGTTATTTTTATGGTTTATATTTAAATTATGTTCCACTTTCAAGGACTTAGCAAATGTAATCTCAAATCTCTAATGCACGATTATATGAGAGAATGAACACCATTTCAATTCGATGAAAAGCTAGCTAAGTGAAGGATTGATGTTCGCAACAAAGCAGAAATAAATTGAATGCAAGAATGATATTTTCCTTTATGCTACTAACACAGCCAAAGAAGAAAATGAAAATTCTTCTCTTCTTTTTCACTTTCCAACGAACAAGAAACCTACTAATGCAAAAGAGTACTTTTCATTTTCAAACAAAAAGGAAGAATGAAAAACTTTTGTTCTTTGTATGAGTGAGAAACAATAATGCAATGCTACACTAAAAGGACAAACACTAGCTTTGAGTAGTTTCGAATGAAATTATCAAAACATGAAGATATAAACTCCAAGCACATGCAAACACGCACTCAAAACTAGACATTCATTTCTTCATGCAGAACAAAGGACTTTCAAGTCGACTCAATGAGCAATGTGATCTATGCTCAAGTCGATGGAGGAAGATTCAAGAAGACAACGAATGACATCTCGACAATCTTACAACACATAGAATCAATATAAAAGACCAAGAAATCCGACAATAGGCTGAAAAGATAAATGACTAAACTGACTCATATACAGATCAGACACTCAATGAACATGTGACCAAATTAATGATTCGAGACACCTAGAAATCCTAGGATGAAAAAGCCACACTGATCGGATGAGATACAACCAGCCGAAATGAATGAGATAGCGAATTCCAGAATCAATCCAAATGGATCAATCCAGGGAGAAAAACCAAATCTAGAGGGTAAGACACACTGGAAACTCAGGAAAGAAGCCCAAAAATGAACCCTACATAATCGGCGCGATTGTTCAGCTGTCTTCGGTGCTGAACAGGTGAAATTGCACCTGTGCCAAAGGCTAGTCGCGCCTATGGGCAGAACTGTCAGGCAAACAACAATGCCGAGAAAGAAAACAAAGAAAGGAAGAAAGGGCAGTTGAGAAAAACCAGAATTATCACTCTAAGAAGAGGTCAAATGGCTTGAAGCAGTCAAACAAGCATAACAAAACAGAGAAATGACGATACAACCAAAGTTGGACAGATAAGAAAAACTTCAAAACAAACAATGAGAGATGACATGCACATTGACTCCCCAATATGGTCGCTAACTTGTTGTGCAGGAAAATCCCCTCTATGGCCAAAGGCGATCCCTCTAGCCCTAGGGTGGGTCTAGCAATGAGGGAACACGCTGAATTCCTAAATTCCTAGACTGTAAATGAAATATGGACTGGAATAGATATCCTACCTCAGTCCAATTCTCTTGTCGTGGCACGTTGCAACAATCCTTCGATCCTTGTCCTTCAAGTCTCATGCTCCTTTTGTAGTGACGTTTTCACCTACACAAAGATCAAACAAACACTGACAACATACAAACATATAAATATTCATCTACAACTATCCAACTAGTCAAGGAGAGTTAGACACTTCGAATATAAATGGAAACAAAGTTGGAGCCAGAAACTAGTCATGTAATATTGATATATGAAAAATAATTTTACAACCTACGCCTTGACGTTGTAGACCTCATTTGACGGGTTCAATCGAGCACGTCTCCAAGAATTCATTCATCGTTCGAATCGATGAGGCGGTGGGCTTAAACTCTCTCTCACAACAATAGACTCTTCTCTGCTCTCTTCAAAAAACCAACTATAACTATTGACTGCTCAGCTAGCTGAATCAATGTGAGGAAGAAGAATTTATAGGAGAGGAGGAGGAGGTTTGGGATCCACCTAAGGTGGAGGAGAGGTCTATCCCTTTGGGAAGTTGCACATTTGTAGGAACTAATAGGCCAAAGGAAGAAACTCGACTTGATCGAGTCGAACAAACAACCATGACTCCACCCATGAAGTTGTTAAATCATGGAAGTTTTGTTTTTATTTAAAAAAACTTTCCAAAAGAAATTCGACGCGGGTGATCTTCAAAGACAAAGAGACCATGGCACTAGGCTCAGTGTAAATTTTTTCATGGGCGTGAGGACATAACTACCTACCAGCATCGACCCAAAAGCATAGGTTTTTGAGGGTCTACTTAAGGAATTATCAACAGAGATTGTGTTCCTAACATGTCAAGGGATGCAATGACATTCATGGCAATGTATTACAATACATAGGGGTCACTAAAATGGTCCTCCAATGTTCGAAATGGGGATTGTTGGGGCGGTGACAAAATACTGTGTAACAGTGAGGTGAGGAGTCACCTGTGCGGGTTTGTCGAGGGACTAGAGCGCAGTCGAAAGGAGAAACCAGTGTGAGGAACACAGTCGAGGACGGGGACTATGTGTTCCAATAGTCTAACTTGAAGACCTGGTATACAAGTACAAAATTCACAAACCAAATCCTATAATCTTGCACCAGAATGACCCATAAAACATCATAGGAGTCGACTGCACAGTGAGGCAGAATGCCTTACACTGGTCTATCTCAATGCTTAGCAATTCAAAAAGATATCACAAACCATCTTAGTAGTTTCGATTAAATTCCACACCCATAAAAAGGATTCTTGAATAATCATAGCACATACTAAATATTTATAACAAGAATAGTCATGTAATACAAGTGAATGGTACCTCAATAAGCATAAGGGCAGAACCATTCTCGACAAACTACATAAACAGCAGAAGGGAGTTACAAATAAAGGCTAATTTTGGGAGTTAGCTCTGATACCATGTGAGACCAAGAGGTAACTCCTCAAATGGATTATTGTGTTTTGCATTAAGACTAATCATGAATATGTACATGGAGGGAGAGACTCTTAGGTTGCATCTCCTAGTGTCTCTTCATGTCCCATACTCCTTATTTTATATTTACGTTATTTTACACAAATTCCCTAATCCAAAATATTAGGTGTCAACAACACATTTTTTTGCAATATAAAAAATTGTACACTTACAACTAAGTATTTCCAATAGTGTATTTATAATTTAGAAATTAAAATTTTAACATATTTCTTTAATGTGTTTAAATGTAATTTACAGTAGACTTCTATACACTTTGAATAGACATAAGTATGGATCAAAATATTGTAATACTAAGCATGAGTTATCGATTTATAACTATATTTTATTAAGATGTCAATCTAAATATACTCATTTTATCTCCTTTCTCAAATGACATTGTGAGTATCAATCAAAAATAACTCACAAAGTGATAGAAATTGGAGAAGGAAAATCATATATGTGTACTAAAAGGCCTACTACAACCATCGTCAAAGTTTTTCAATATACTTAAATGACCTCACTTATTATACCTGTCGCCGCAGGTATATTACATCAGGTTTGTTCCTGATTTGACATTAATTTTACTTTGTTTTAAAAAAAATTATGTTTTTGCTATAGTTTAACTTTAGCGCTTTTTATTATTTATTTATTTGTATTATTTAAAATCATTTTTCTTCCCTTTCATTGGTGGATATTATTCACTTCTTATTGCCCCATACATCATGATTTGCGTCTTTCACATTTACTGCTTATTCCTCCTTATGACTTTGCCTTGCTTCTGCATACTGCGGATGGTACTATCTTATTTAATGTCAATTAATATACTACGATGGATGGTACTGTCTTGTTTAACGTCGATTAATATATCCATCTGCATCTGACAAAATAGCACTGCATAATGGTTTTCCATATGTGGTTAAAAAGTTATTTTCTTTGACTTAATATATTTTTCCGTTCAGCTCAATTGTAATCATAGTTTTCAAAATAATGATTATGTTTTTTATTTATATGATGACATGGATTTATAATTCATATTTTTTCCTCTACAAATTAATTAATTAAAACATTAATATGATAAATTAATTAACTACTGATTAAAAAGTGCAAAACACAAATTACAAGGGACGAGAAACAATTATCTAGTTTAAAACAAGATCCACTTAGAAATATATATATATATATGGACATATATTTTATAGCTGGTCATACATATATGTCAAATATTATAATATTATTTTTTATTCATAAACCATACTTCGCCCATGTGTTTTACCTCCTAATAGTAGTAATAGCATCGCATTTGACCACAAAAAAAGGTTATAATTTTATATAAAAAATTAAAACAAAGTGCATTAATTTACAATCTTGCACAACGTACTAAAATTTGAATATGAAATATATGCGAATGTGAGCTTTTTATATACTCCATTTTTTTAATATTAGATTTACTTATCTCTAGTTTTTAAATTTTAAATCTATACATTAAAAAAAAAAAAAAGCATATTTATGTGTCCTTAATTATATTATTTAAGAATAAATTAAAATATTTTAGTTTATATTTTTTAATAGTATTTTGTTATTAATTATTATTAAAATCTAATTACATTATAATTATTTTTTTTAATTTAAATTAAAATTTACATACATTTTCTTATAAAATATATTTTTTAAATTTTATTGTTATATATTTATCTTATTCTCCTTATAAAAGTGGGTCTTTCCCCTATCAAGAGCCTAGCTATGACTAGGCTTATGTTGTACAAGCACAAGCTTAATAGCATAGGAGACCATAGACTTCTTAAGCTAGCTTTAAATTCCAGCCAAAACCACCTAAGGCTTAAACGAGGTTGGTATAAAGACACCACGGTCTGGTTAAACAATTGGGAGATCGACGAGAATGTTGCATTGCAAAATATCAATAACATTAAAAAAAAGTGTTACTTCTAAGTTCAAAGGAAAAAAGGGGTGTGAGAAAGATCTAGTAGCTAAAAGAAAATTAAGGTATTATAAGGAGGTCATCAACCCCACCTTAGAAGATCAAAAGTATCTCTGTGTTTTAACTAGCTCAAAGAAGAAAATTAATATAGCCAAGATTAGAACGAACTCTCATGAGCTCCATAGTGAAACAGGTCGTTGGACAGTTCCTAAAACACCATGGATGGAAAGGATTTGCCATCTCTGTGAGAATATGAACATCGAGGATGAAAATCACTTCCTCTTAGAGTGCCCCGCGTAAAACCACATTAGAGCTCAATTTCATAAACTTTGTTGCAATAATGACCGTCCTAGCCTTTTAAGATGTCAAAATTATAGTGAGCTCGGGAGGCTTCTCTCCAAGATTTTTGAGCATAGGAATAAAATCTTAAATAAAATTAAATAACTCTTTTCTTTAGGTCCGATAGACCAAATATTGGTCTCAGTGGATGTTAACCATCATCATCATCATCAATTTAAAGTAAAACCAAAGTTTATAAATCATATATTTAGAGAAAATATCACAGTTTATATATAAATTGATATCGATTAGCAATGTTTATAAAATATCTAGGGATAGATGGCCATATTATTTCTCTTTAAGTTAAGAGCTAAAATCATAACACTAAGTTCAATTTTATAAGTTTACTTTAATTTAGCTATATCTAATTGTATTATAAAACAAGTGTAACTATATTATATAAAAAAACATTAGAAATTGAAAAATATAATTAATGAAAAAACACATCCCTAATGAGTAGAATATCAAATCTATCCAATATCTAAAAAAATCAAATTAGTTAACTAAATTATATTATTAAATTTTAGAATGTATAATGAATATATCAAATATATAACTATACAAAATATTAAAAATTTTAATTGCTATATATTATGTCATGTAATTATTAAAAAATGAAAAATGTAATTAAAAAAACACATTCCTAATGAGTAGAATATTAAATCTATCCAATATCTAAAAACTCAAATTAGTTAACTAAATTACATTATTAAATTTTGGAATACACATTAAATATATCAAATATATAACTATACAAAATATTAAACAATTTTAATTGCTATATATCATCTCACATAATGTTAAGTAAAAATAACATGCAACTTTTTGAATAATAACAATAAATTCCTATATATATATAACTTATATTTTTTGTTATTATAAATTCTTATAATAATATTTTTATTTTTATCATTATAAATTTTCATATTCATAAACTATATTTTTGTAGACATATCTAACAAGAGCAACCACCCTTATATATATATATATATGGTTTAGGAAAATGTAAAAGCTTCTGGATGACAAACAATATGACATTGTTATTGTGGTTGGGTGGAATTGGATTAACAAAATATTAGTAAAAACCTAAATGGATTAGATTCTGAACCTTAATACTAACATAAATTCTTAATTTTTATTATAATTTAGCTATATTTAAACTAAACTAAGCGACAACTTTATTACAAAGAAAATCCTCATAGACGTCCTCAAACTCAAATTGCAACATTTATATATTTACAATAAGCGGCAGGTAGTAGCTACTCTGTAGCGCTTGTTTTCATTATGCAACATATCTTCATAAATATAAATGCAGTTTAAAACATGGTGTACAATATCTATGATAATAAGGATTCAAGGTCACAATCCTTCTCAAATAAGAAAATGAGAAGAATATAACCAAAATGAGAAAATAGGGAAATTGGAAACAACATTAAAGATTTATTCTATATTTATATACTTATTGGTTTATTAATCACTTCACGTGTTTTTTCTTCAGCTTTATTTCAAAATCAATATAAATCATGTGAGGACTTTAATAATGAAAAAAATGTGTATTAATACGTAAGATTAAATTCTTGACATGAGAGGTAAAGTCATGTTTACTATATTTAAATTATTGTTATTGCAGCATTATTTAAACTAAAAGGAGGTCTCATGCATGTATAAATTGTTGATTACATTTTTTATGGACCATAAGAGAAACAAATGGGCTTACATAGATGCATCAGAGGTTTTAATTTTTTTCTTCATGGATAAAGGAATAGTTTTGACTTCTTTTTTCAATGGTAATTATAAATAAAAGTTGAATTAATAAATATTGTATGGCTAAGAATTAAATGATAAATAATGTGATAGTGATTAAGAGGTATTTGTTTGACTTTCTAATAGGCTGGTGATGCATTTTTCTTTATTATTTGGATTATGTAAAATAAATATCTATTTTTAGGTATATATAAGTAAATTATTTAAAGTAGACATGTATTTATCATTGTAAACATGATGTAATATTAGCTAAGAAAAAAGTGAAAACATGAATTTTAGTGACTACATCATGCTAAGTATGTGGAAAAAATAATATTTTTTGAGTTGTTCACTAAAAATAATCAAGTATAGTATTTTTCAAAATTAAAATTAAATCTAATATAGTATGATTTTTGTATTATTTAACTCATATTTATTATTAAAATAAATAAATAAATTTAAACCACAATAGAAAATAAAGAACCAAAATAGCATCATTAGAAAAGAAAATTCACTTGTTTCTTTAAGGGAGAACTTCCAACAGAGCAAATCCTCAACTACAAGTAACTTCACAAACCTTATTTTATAGTTCTTGATGAACCTTATTTTATAGTTCTTGATCCTCATCTTTAAAGAGAGAAATTTCTAATTTAAATTAGTAAGAGTTGCTATAAATATTAAATTTAAATTGCTTGAAACACTCATAACTTCAGTGATAAATTAAATTATTCACTTGTTTCTTTAAGGGAGAACTTCCAATAGAGCAAATCCTCAACTACAAGTAACTTCACAAACCTTATTTTATAGTTCTTGATGAACCTTATTTTATAGTTCTTGATCATCATCTTTAGAGAGAGAAATTTATAATTTAAATTAGTAAGAGTTGCTATAAATATTAAATTTAAATTGCTTGAAACACTCATAACTTCAGTGATAAAGTAAATTTTATTAAAATAATTTTTTTAATTATATTAAATATAAATTAATTATAAAAAAAATTGACTTGAGTATTTTAAATTTAACAATAGATTGAATTTTATAAACCAATATAGATCCATCTTAACATGGAATCTACGAAGAGCCAAGAGGAATCAAATCTCATTATATGAAAATCTCTTTTTAGAATGCAAAACTTGAAAAAAAGATCTACATGTCAACAAAATATTTAATCTCTTATAGTGATTCATAAATTTGTAATTAATATGGATCTTTGGTGGTTTTCTATTTCTTTATATAGATTGATCATAGTGTAATTTTTCATTGTTCAAATTGTATTTTTGAATAATTTTTTATTATTAATATTTTATATTAAAATTTGAATGAGTTACACATTTTCGTCTTATTAAGAACTAACTAAATTATTTTACCTTTAATTATTTTTTCCTTGAGATTATTGAAATATTTTACTAGTAAGTTTGAATGAATATGAATGAACTATATAAGCAATAGAAAAATATTTATTATAATTTTACAATTATAGTTTCAACCCTACTAAAATTTGTAACTTATAAAAATATCTTTGCACTTTTTTTTTTTTAAAGCCGTATTCCATGTAATTTCATTTACGAAATTTTGATATAACTTCACCAATACATAATATATAATAAATATTATTTCATAAAAATAAACATCATGATGATAACCATATAATAGACATAAACATCATTTAAAATACACATTCAAATTCGCTAACATCATCTAACTATATACACCTCTATCACATATAAACGTCATTAGCTAACACACAAATCTAATAATTTAACAAGGCATCATCATCGTGATCACATCTAACAAAACACATGCATTGTAATATAACATCATCACCAAACACATCCTCAAATATACATCTCATGTCAAATAATTGCTATCACATACACATCTATCTCCAAGCACATTAAATGAACATATCTAACACGACTTAACGATATACACATCAACGCCAACATATAAATTAAGTACATCAACATGAACAAAAAAAATACACCACACACACACATATACAAACAAGTCAAATAACTGCTATAAAATATTTGATACAACAAACGTAGTAGTGGTAGTATGGTTTGTAGTAGAAGATGATGGATGATCAAGTATCAACTTAAAAATTGAACTCTGAGGTGGAGGGGAAGGTGGTTGGTCTGCTCTCTCAGGAGAAACACGAGGCACCACCGCCAGTACTTGGTGATCATCACGAGGTGAATGATAAGGAGGTGCAGTACTATCAGAAGCATCATCGACACCCTGACCATGATCCGATGGGATGGTACTACCAGAAGCATTGCCACCCTCATCATCATGATCTTATCGGGTAACACTAGGTGAAGACTCATGTGATGTATCGGTTTCATGTCCATCCCTTGTTGCTGCCAATATCCTAGTAGATCTGACGATATAACGCATAATACTCATCATATCGTGCAGACAACCCCTCAAGAGGTCCAGGAGCCTAGGATCTACCCTAATGTCTCGAGCACTCGCAAGGCAGACCCCTTCTCAACAAAAATCCTATATATTTGGTTGCGATAATCCATCCTGAATTGAACACCATCCCTATGCGCCTGCATGTCGCACCCCTTTGCATCTAAGGATGTGCCTCATCCTCTAGGGCCCCACCAATCTCTACATCTCCCTTTAGTGGGGGAGGAGGCATGTCCCCAACAAAAATGTCGATGTCTACAAAATTTATAGTACACAGCAATAATAATAAAACCTCATTAAACAATTTAATAAAACAAGTTAAAGAATGTGCTAGAATAGTTTTTATTCTAATTAATTAAGACAATAAAATGAAGCTATATTAATTTACAGAAAACACTAATATTACCTCTATCATCTTCAGGCTCATCCAGTGTGAAGAGGATGTTGGTACACTATCTCCAATCCATACCCATGTACGAACACAGCACCAATACAAACATGTGATCATCTTCACTGGGAAGTAGCCCTAGTGCCTCGGCGGAAATCCTAGTCGGATACTCTGGCAAGCCCCTCTTGGGCATCATCTCGCCCCACATTCATATATGCACTTTAGTAATCATCCCAGGAGGGTGATGATCAGAAGCATTCCTCGTCTCTGGAAGCCACTCAAAAAATAAAAAATAAAAGCGTTAAAGCGAAAGGGAAGTTCGTCCTCCTGTGTATCATGGCACGACATCTATCTAAAGCGCTAAACAAATGCCACAAAAAAAATGGAAGACCATCTGATACATCATGGTGCCTGCACAAAATAATAGACATAATACAAAAGAGGGAAACTAATGTGTTTCCCATCACTAGTATAGTGTACAATGGTACTTACTAATAGTGAGAGGCACCTAACCTCCTGTGCACCAAAACAAGCAATTCGTAGTTATCCACCAGACACCTAAAAATATGTTGGACACATTACATGAGCCCCAACATATCTCTGGGAGTATAAAAGTTGACTCTTTGTTTCAACACCATAGGGGACATCATGGAACTGGGGAAAATCCTCCCCTCTCCTTGATAGGCTAGTGATAAAATATATGTCCTCCTCAGAGGGACTATACCATGTGTCGAGATAGACACAAAAAGAATATTGGTGGACATCCCACTAAGGGATTAGTTGTGCCAACAAACAAGAGTGTGCCTTCAAGGATTTATCCTCCTCACAATACTTAAGGATCCCTACATTCCTCAAGAGCACTTGGGTCGCTATGCTAATAGGGTAAGGTTATACATCTCTCTCCCTCGTGCCTGTTGTTAGTGTCTATGAGTTACCAATGATCAAATGTACTCTTTCCATGTGATTGATAAGGTCTTATGGTCAAATTGTTACATTTTCAAATAAAATTTAACACCTCTCTTGGTTGTTAAATGGTCAATTCATTGTCTAAGTGTGACTGTCACTCCCATGTCATGGTCATCAAGGTCAAATCATATTAGTTTCATGAGTCATTAAGTCACCATAGGTTATTTTTCCTTCATTAAGTGTCATTATTGAAAATCTGAAAAGGAGGATTCATGGTGTCAAAGGGTTGATCATGAGAATGTCATGAGTGTCATTATTTTTACATTTAAATTCATGTCACCATCATTTAAAACAAGTAAATGTCATGGGAGTTAGTACTTAGGGAATAAATCACATCATTGAGTCATTTGGTAAAGTACACTATGTCACTCCACTAAACATGCTAAAATCGAGTTTTTTGAGCTATAAAGAGAAATAAAGTTTTCCAAGAGTTCATTCTATCCTTCCAAGTCTTCAAGAGCTCCTCTCTTGCATTGCAAAACTTGCCACAACCATCAGAAGTTTAGATTACATCACCAAATTACTCAATTCATTACCCTGTTGTGCTTTTGCTGCGTTTCTGGAAACTTGTTGCACTTTTGTTTTGGAGACATAAGGAGGGAAAGAACAGGTGCAAACTCCATCTCATTGTTTCAAACAACTTCAAACAACTAATTCCCCTTTGCCCATTCTGCCTTGAAACTAGGGTTTCTTCTCAAAAACGAGATCAAACATGGCAGAGACCAGTGAAAAGAAGGAATTCAAAGGAGTGGAGATCTGAAGATATGAGCCTATTCATATGAAGGAGGATAATGCATCATATTTTATAAGGAAGTCATTTGAAGAGGTAGGTTTCCTAGGGTTTTTTAAGAAAGTGTGGGAGGTGGGTTATAACCATGGCCTAACAAGTTTATTTGCTATCAATTTTAGAAGAGATCATGTCACAATTACAGGGGTAAACTTCATCGTGTTAATAGAGATTATATCTTCAGCTACTAGAATCCCTAATGAGGGAAAGATTTGGTTCAAGGGGATGGATTTAGACATTGACCACTATAAGTCTGTCTTGAAACCACAGTACAAATACTCCCCTTCTCATGTCTTTCCTATTAGGCAATTGTTGGACAAGTACACCCCCTTGATGAGAACTATCATCAAATACTTCACTAGTGAGGGAAGGTTTAGCAGGTTTTATTAGTACCACATCAGGTTGTTGATGCATTTTACTTCTCAAAAGTCCCTCGAATTACCTTACAACCTATTCAGAATTTTGGTTAAAATGACAGAAAAGGTGCAGTCAAAGGGAAAGGATCATTCAACTAGTTTATTTCATAATGCCTTGATCAAACAAATAGTCCACCGCCAGTTGGCACAGATCAACATGCCATGGGAGACCTTCTTGGTGGAAACCTCTCTTCTTCTTGCCTCAAATCAGTCAAATCTCTCCTTCGCCACCATTAGGACCACGGGGAGCCAAAGCATCAAGTATGCCATCAATAACAAGAGCTCAAACTACAACAGAGATTTCAAGGGCAAATAAGAAAGGTAAGAAGTTGGTTTTTGTTCCTAAGTCACAAATGGAGTTTCCAAGGTCTAGGCCTAAAAATATAACTCAAGCTAGAAGGTTATCCAATGAGGTTTTCAATGAAGAAGTGCAGGTTGAAGATATAAGAGAGAAATCACCTAGAGATAGAGATGATGCACTTTTGCAGCATGAAGAAGAGATACCTCCTAAACTTGAAATGGAAGACCTAGAAGAATAGAAACATGGAGATAATCCAAAAAAAGACATCATCAAGGAAAAACAGGCACATATTAGGGAGTTAAAAGATGATCTTTCCAAGTAAAATTTCATGGTGGCTTTCTTGCAACAAGAAAATAGGCAGCTGAAACTAAACCTTCTGTTGCAAAGCAAACCACGAGGGGACCATCCATAATCCAGTAAGGCAGACGTTGTGATAGAAAATAATAAGGGTGAGGCCATAATTGATGTGGAGCAGTTGGAAGAAAAGCACATTTAGATGCAACATAGAAGGCCTAAAACTAGAGCAGTGGCAAGAAGAGAAAAACATGAAAAAGAGTCATCTCCTCCTCAAGCCCACAAAGACATCAATGACACCATAGCAGTAGAAATCGAAGAAGACAGAGCTTGGGGTAGTAAATTAACACCTATAGAATATATTGAAAAAAGAAAACCGAGAAACTACCATGCAGAGGCACATGGCAAGGCACTACTACACTAGAAACACTATTTGCAAAATTAGGGTTAAGAACATGAAGAAGAAGCTCAACAGGACCCTAAGGAAGCTTAAGAAGAAATATAACCATGACCTCTTGGCTAATTCATCCTTATTTGTTTGAGCCATGACAAAAATATGGAAAAGGAGAGAACTCATAACTTTTTCGCAAAATTTTGAGTTTTTTGTCACACATGCAAAACTAGTGCACAGAAACGCAGCGAGTGCTCGTTGCGCTTTTTCCCAAAGGCTCCAAATGAAGATTGGAAAGCATTTGGAGATGTCTAATGATCTGAATATAACATAAAAGTACTTTGGGAATCTTGAAATTTTATATATTTTCATAAAATGACAAAATAGTGCCCATTTTTTACCTTTATGCCACTATTTCAAACCACTCGCTGCACTTCTGGGAAACATTGACTTCAAGGAAACTTTTCAGAGTTTTGGAACATTGTTTTATAGTGCTTGGTGATTATCTGGTGTATTAGACATCTCTAGCTTTCCCACCATACAATTTGCAACCAAAAACTCATCCGAGAAGGCCTCCAAATCACCCTCCAAAGTTTTGTTGTTCTTCTGCTAATGTTGTTGCATTTATGAGAAATTTTGTTGCGCTTCTCAGTTTGAAGATTTTTCTTGACACGTGGAGGTCAAAGGTAAAAATTGTTGATGTAACAACTAGCTCATGAGTTTCTTGATGGTTAATAGGCCTATTTATGGTCATCTTTGTAAAATAATCTTATGTTTAATGACTTGAGAGAAAAGATTAACTATTTAGCTAAAAAAGGGGAAAGTTGTTTCTAAATTCCCTAGGATTAGGATATGAGTCATTAGGTTCATTAATTAGTTGCTATGGATCAAGATTCGACCCCTAGAGGTGGAATTTTGTTCTATTTTCTATATCTACTCAAAATCAAGTCATTGAGAGGGTTGGATATTTGAAGTTCGTACTCTTTTGGCACTAGTGTATTTAACAATTTGCAGAAGAAATTTACAGCCAGTTGCAGTTATTTTTATGGGATTCTTGTGATGTGGTTAGTGACACTGTTTTTATCTATTTTTCTTATGCATCCGATGATGAAGTTGTTTAAGAAACCATCTACTTTCTTCCTATGCTTTGTCTTTTAAGGTTTCAAACATAAATCATTCTTTTATGCTCCGTTCTAGTTTAAGATAGGAATCTAAGTGTTTCTTCCTATGAATAAGTGAATTAATTATGCTCACTTAACTTCTTAAATGCTTTCCTCTTCACCACACTACAATGACAAACCATCTGTGTCACTGATTCACATCTATCTTGCCTCATACTATGTCTGCAGCTGATATTTTTGGGATATCTTGCCAGTTTCCAAACTTGGTGCTTTTTTGTCCAACAAATCCTAATCAAACCTAAAACAAAAACCCTATTGAGCTTATAACTAGCCTAAAATCCTTATTCTCCATCCATTTTCATCGACTGTGAACTTTATATAGAGAGAGTTATCTCCGATTTGGTAGAGCTAGCTGCCAAATTGAAATTTGGTATGTGGTTACCTCTTTGGTTTCCTTTCTCGACCTTAGGAAACTAAGGAGCCCTAACACCTCCCATGGTCGGATCACATTGTGTTGGTCCACAAAATGCTCCTGATCTTGCTCCTATAATGCAAGAGAACCGATGCGCCATCAAACAGGAAAGCACCAAAAATGATGTTAGGTCCCTATATTACTAGTATAGTCCCTTATTGTTGTTAGTGTAACCCCCATATTATTATTATTGTGTCCTTAAATTATTATTGTTAGGTTGGCTAGGATTACATTGTGGCCCCATGGACTCCTATATATAGAAAGGAGGTTTTGTAATTTTTATCATCCAAGAATTGTTCATTCATGTAATGTATTGGAGGTTTCCCCCTCAAAGTGGCTTATTTATAAGGCGTTGATATCTCTTTTCTTCTATTTTTGGAGCTGTTTTCACAACATTTGGTATTAGAGCTTTGGATTCTAGGGTTTCGCTGCTCCAAACAGGTCATCATGGAATTTTCGCTATAATTTTTTTCTATGAAGGTTCAGAAGCTGAAATTTTTAGAGTGCGAAGCTGAAATCTCGAGGAACAACGTCGCAAAATTTTAGAGCTTGGTTCACACGATTTTCGGATATATGATTTGTGGAAGTTAGGTTGTTTTGTAGGCTCCTAAATTTAACCTAAACAGGTCATCGCAGAATTTTCGCTATAACTTTTTTTCTACGAAGTTTCAAAAGCTGAAATTTTTAGATTACGAAGCTGAAATCTTAAGGAACATTGTCGCAAAATTTCAGAGCTTGGTTCACAATATTTTCGGAGATATGGTTTGGGGAATTTAGGTCATTTTGCAGGCTCCTGAATTTAACCTAAACAGGTCTTCATGGCATTTTCGCTATAACTTGTTTTCTACGAAGGGTTAGAAGCTGAAATTTTTAGAGTGCGAAGCTGAAATCTTGAGGAACATCTTCTCAAAATTGCAGATCTTGGTTCGCAATATTTTCGGAGATATGATCTGTGGAAGTTGAGCCTTTTTCAAACTTCTGAATTTCATCTCAAAGAGGTGATCGTGGGAAAATCTTCATAGCTCTCTCTCTGAGCATCGGATTAGACTTATGAAAAAAAAAAATACACACCTTTTACTTGCTTTTGAGGAGCTCGATATTGAAATTGAATTATCTCTATAATTGCAGATCCTCAATATCTGAAATTTGGCCCTGTAGTAGCCCTCTGAAGCTTCTTTCAAATGCCACAGGTCTGATCTGATTTGGATTCTTCAAGGAAAATTTATGTCCAATCTCCCACAATGACCCAATTATGGACTAGTTCAGTAGAGAGAACTTGTACGACTTGCCGCGTGTCACTGTTTTCTCCTTTGGCTCTAAAATTGATAGACATCAAATTACAGTCCGTGTAATTTGACAAAGTTGATACAAGAAATTTTTCCTAATGGTGAAAATATAGTAGAGGAAACTCATGATGAGAACAAAATAAATGTTAATCGTGATTTCATAAACTCTAATGTTGGAGGGAAGAACCACCATATTCCAAGAATGGATATGAGGAAGTTTGATGGAAAGGATCATGTAACATGGATGCTACAGATGGAGCAATATTTTTATCTCAATAATGTGCAAAGCACACAAAAGGTACGCATTGCAACTTTACATTTAGAACAAAATACATTTGTATGGTATAGATGGCTTTGCTCCCGTAAAAAAATTGTCACTTGGTCAATTTTTATGGAGGAAATGATAGCACATTATGAGGATACAAAGAGCAACACCTTCTTTAGCCAATTGATAAATCTCAAACAAAAGGGTTTAGTGGGGGAGCACATTCAGGACTTCCAAAAATTGAATATAAGGGTAACTGATATTCCAGAGGAACACAGGATTGATCTCTTCATAGGCACTTTAAAGGATAACATCCAACATGAAGTTCCCGTTTTGGAACCTGATTCATTGGAGAAGGCATTCAGGTTGGCAAGAAAAGTTGAATGTAAAATTATGGCGACAAGGAAGCCTACCACTCAATTCTATAAAGAAGGAAGTGTTGCTACGCCTAGATTTCCACAACCTACAATGTTGACACCACAACAATTGGAAGAAAAAAGAGCAAAAGGGCTTTGCTACAGTTGTGATAGCAAATACACTAAAGGTCATAAGTGTGCTGAGAAGAAATAATTTTACATAGATTGTGAAGAAGAAGAAGAAAATGAACAAGAAGAGGATATACACCAGGAACCAGCCCTAGAAGAGGAAGAAATGAATCCGACCATATCGTGTAATGCACTGGCAGGAATTACCACTCCTAAAACTCTCAAGATAGAAGGACATATCAAGAAGAAAAAGGTAATAGTGTGGATTGATTCAGGTAGCACCCATAATTTTATTCATTGTAAGGTAGCCAAGGAATTAAATTGTTTCCTATACCCAACACGAGAATGTCAAGTGATGGTTGCAAATGGAGGAACTATAAATTTCTCTGGAAAATGCCATAATATCAAGCTAACCATGGGGGAATATGTATTTAATAGTCCAATGTTTTCCATTCCTATGGGAGGTGTTGATGTTGTACTAGGAGTACAATGGTTACAATCTTTGGGGACGGTAGCTTTTAATTTTCACGAAATTTTCTTGAAATTTATTTTAGAAGGAAAGGAAGTCGAATTACGAGGTATTTTTACGGCTACAACCATAAAAACAAATGTCCCTCAAGCAAGCTAAGAAGGATAATAAATCATCACCAAAGTACTATGGTCCTTACAAGGTGTTGCAAAATATTGGTACTATGGCATACAAATTGGAGCTTCCTGCTTCTTCACGAGTGCATCTACTTTTCCATGTTTCATGCTTAAATAAGGTTATAGGTGAAAATCTTCCAGTTCAAACAATATTTCCAGAACTTGATGAGGAAGGAAAAATCATATTAGAACCTGAAGCAGTCACGGAAACAAGAACTCGACAGCTACAAAATCGTCAGAGTATCTCATCAAGTGGAAGAACTTACCCACTGAAGATTCTACATGGGAGGATGAGAATTTTATACAGAAGCACCCAGAGCTACTCAAGCGTTGAGGATAACACTTTTTTGAAGGAGAGGAGCATGTTAGGTCCCTATATTACTAGTATAGTCCCTTATTGTTGTTAGTGTAACCCCCCCCCCCCCTCTTATTTTTATTATTGTACCCCTATAACCTCCATATTATTATTATTGTGCCCTTAAATTATTATTGTTAGGTCGGCAAGGATTACATTGTGGCCCCATGGACTCCTATATATAGAAAGGAGGTTTTGTAATTTGTATCATCCAAGAATTGTTCATTCATGTAATGTATTGGAGGGTTCCCCCTCGAAGTGGCTTATTTCTAAGGTGTTGATATCTTTTTCTTCTATTTTTGGAGCTGGTTTCACAACAGTGTACATACATATGATGCATCTCTTTTAGTTCACATACATACAAACACATTGGTTCTTTTTTTATTTTCAACACGGTGTGTCGAGAAAACTTCACAGAGAGGTGCGTACATATAACCTTTAAGCACTTAAACGAAATGTTCAAGTTATCGAATGCACTAAGCTATATTTTTTTTAATATTATGTGGGTGGTGTGTTTGGTATCTATAAATGCACCGGGAGTAACTTAAAACCATATGCAATGACGTACAAATTATAGCTTTTCCCGATGCATTTTAATTTAACAAATGCATTAAGAACAATGTGGTGCGTTAAGTTCACACACCGGAATGCGGTGCAAACTGTAAATTTACAAGGTGCATTGCGACCAGTGTACCTTGTAGCAAAAAAATAAATAAATTAGACCTAATTTGCAATTCTAGTCCTCTAAAAAAATTAATTAAGAAACACATAGACATTTGCTCGTATAGGAGGCATAGTTTACATCTAAATGAGAAAAACAAAAATCACCACCATTTGAAAAAATTCAAAATCCACGCACTTAGCATGGGACGGAAGGATGGTAACTAACAGAAGCATCGATGGCAGGGTGCTTGAGTGAGGTGAGAGTGGCATTCATGATTTAGAGCTCTACCTCACTAAAAATGGTAAAAATGAAATTTATGGCGAGTTGTAACAACCTTGTTTCGGTGCGTTATTGTAATAACACCGATGTGTGTTATTTCCAAGCACACCGCATTTTTTTAACAATGAAAAACCTTATAGCAGTGCTCTTAGTAAGTATGCACCGGACCATTTTAATACGTGAACAACACCTAGGCATTGTGGGCATATAACACCGAAATCTTGAAAAGAATTTTGAGACCAACATTTTTATAATTTAACCTTTGTCTGGTGTTATCGAGTAGAATAAGCATTGGTTCCTTGGTAGTTACACATCGAGGCGTTTTAATACACGAACAAAATCGGTGCTTCATGGGAATTTAACACCAAAATAATGAAAATAATTTTATGACCAACATTTTTAAAATTTAACCTTTGTCTGGTGCTATTAAGTAGTGTAAGCATCGATGTGCTATCTTGTATATGCATCGGGGCGTTAATGTATTGGTTTAGCACCGGGACATCATCAAAGTATAACACTAGACTAGGAAAAATGAATTTTACGATCAACATTTTTGTAAATTTAACCCTTTTTCTAGTGTTATTGAGTAGTATACTCATTGGTGCACATAAAAAATAAATATGCCCTGGTGCACCATGTGTTATTAGGCATCGGTGCTTATATGCATAGTAATGCACCAACGTGTTAGTTTATTACATATGCATCGTCAAAAAACTTCCACTAAAACATCTGCCTACCTAACTTCGTTAGTGACCTATGCTACAAACATATTTTTGGTCTATTTTTATAGGGGCTTCCACAAAAACCTCTGTTAGAGGGTCTTTTCCTTTAGTATTTTAGAGTAGCTTTATTTAATTCTACATAATCTATGCATACTCTCCACTTTCCATTCTTCTTAGGCACAATATCCAAGGGTGAAACCTATTGGCTATCTGATATTGGATAAATGAAATTCATATTAAGCAATTTTTGTAACTCCTCTTTAACAATTTCTCTCAGATTGAGATTCATCCTTATTTGAGGTTGTCTCACTGGTTTAGAATTTTCTTGAATATAATTATGATGCATTCATGTATTTGGATCAATACCCTTCATATTAGTATATTCCCATGCAAATGCAGAGGAATGTTTTTGTAGCATCGTTTTTAATTGCTTCTTTTGAAATTCTTCCAAGTTATTATTAATTTTTAATGTTTTGCCTCGAGAAATTTATACTAAAGAATTACCAAACTTCTGTATAGAATTTTAGAATTTAATGATATTTTGGATTGTCTCGATAAAAAAATTCAATTCCACAATCTTCCTGAAAACTTTGATCTAGCACGTGTACACAATATTTTTTCTCACAATATGAAGAAAAATCATGATTGTTCATTAAATTTACTAATTGATAATTTTGTGAAAGACTCAATATTGGTTGAATGTTTTCAAAGTCTTCATCGTCATCATCCTCAATCAAAAATTCATTTTATACTTTAGTTGTTGTTTTTGTAGGTGGATATAATGTGAATTTCTTAGTAGAATTTCCATCAGAAATGAACATATCTCCATATATACAACATATGAATGCATCAATTGTAGCTAATCGTGGTCTACCAAGGATCAATGGGTGTCCTCCTAGATTATTTTTGGGAGTTAAGATCACAAAGTCAACGTTATAATCCCATGAATATAAGGATATTGATACATCTTCTAATATACCATTAGGTTTAATAACAGATATATCTGTTAATTGCAATAAAGTTGGGATATATTGAAGATTAGTTAACCTTTATTGAACCATAGTATTATTACTCATTATATTAATAGTTGCACCTAAATCAATCAGAGTGATTGGAATTTCAATACAATTGATGTAGATTTTTATAATGGGGTTACCTAGATCTAAATATTTTTCAATGATTTTTTCCCCATCATAATATCTGTGATTTTTCCTACTAATTGAATCTTTTTAATATCCTTTCTTTTTCTTCCTAGTTTCTTGATACAAAACTCCTTTATTGTTTTTGCAAAAATGGGTATTTCCTTTATAGCTTGAAGCAAAGGAATTTTGATGCAAATATTTTCCAATTCATCTAACATGTTATAATCAAGTAAAATTATTTTCCTTTCTATTCCTTTGTCAATTTGAAGTCTCTCGAGAAAGGGAGGATTTTGTAAGGAAACAAAAGGTTGTTCAACTATAGGAATTGTAGGATTTGATTTTATTTGGTTATGATCTAATTGTGCAGGAATAGATTCCTATGGAGGGGTATTTCCTTGGTTAGGAGATGCTTCCTTTCTAGGAGTTTTATCCTCCTTGTATTCTTGGATGACAACTGGTGGTGTTTTTTTTTGCAAAAATCGACCAGATCTAAGTTGGACACCATTTAGACCTAGAGGAGCTATAATAAAAGCTTGAATATTTTGACCCTCAACATTATGGATGGTTTTTTGATGTGTTTTATTATTCATATTGGGGATGGTTGCGCATGTAATTGGTTAGATTTATGAGGAAATGGAGTGGATGGTAATGGAAGGGCTTGACTTGAAGTCAATCTAGGTTGGAATTGTGGTTTACTGGGTTTTGGTGGTTGGAGATGAGAATAATACTGAGGTTGGTATTGAGGATATGGCTATTGGAAATTTGTGGATATTAGGGATTCCTACCATAAGAACCTTGCTAACTTTGTGACCAAGATGGGTTTTGTATTTGAGGTGGCCAAGTTTTCCATGGTAAGAGTGTATTCCAATTACTTTGTGGTTGTGCATAAGAGTGATATTGTATATTGGGATCTTGGTCCATACATGTTTTTCGAGGCTGCCAAGGTCTTCTGGGAGATACATAACAAAGTGGTTCAGTTTGACTTGTCCCAACTTCTTCTTGGAAAACGGATTTAAGCCCAGGTATTGAAGGGCACTCCCTTGTACCATGATTTTCTGCACATATAACACATATTTCAACATTATCAAGAGGACATTCTTCTAATGCATGCTTTTTCCTACATCTAGGACATAAAATACACAATGCAACATCTTCAATTTTTTATTGCTTTGTATTCTTAGCATATTTGTTTGTTCACTAAGATTTCCAAGAATATTAGTTTTAAAGTTATAAAGAAAATTACCTAATTGTGCTCTACTTACCATTCGAGATGTAGATTTTCTTACCCTTGACATGATTGGATCTCTCAGATTCTTGCCATATTTTTATTTTCCTCTCGAGATGTGTTTGCATAACTCACAAATTTCTTGAAGTGACAATTGAGAAATATCTCCTTTACCCATCAAATAGAGAAGATTAATCCATTCATCCCGTATGGCTTTTAGCAAGAGAATTTTAATGTGTCTTCTTCTAATTTATGCAATTTAGCTCTTTTTGACATTGTAAACAAATATCTCCACCAAAACTTCAAGGCTTTCATCCTCTTTTTGGGTCATCTTAAAAAATTCATCCTTAAGGTCACGGTGTATGCAACAATCTTTGTATTTTATTAAGAATACTATATTCATATCATTCCATGTATTTATAGAATGTGTTCCTAGACCCATGAATTGTTTAAGAGCCCCATATTTTAGAGTAGCGGGAAATAATTTCAGCTTTTGAGTATCAAGTAAATAGTCATATGATCTGCGCAATAACTCAAACTCAAAAAGAAATGATTTTGGATCCTTAGTTATTAGCCCATGGAAGTTAGGGACGATGTATGGGGAAATATTTTTCATGGTAGCAATGGTATCTATATCTAGAATAGGGAATCCAAAAGGATCCTCTTCATGAAAATCTCCCTCATCTCCCCTTCCACCTCGGCCTCCTCTACCACCTCCTCCTACTCTACCTATTCCTCCACCAATTCTCGGTATGTCCTCTCCATTATGTACTTCTCCTTATTCACTTGTTGTTGTAGATTCTTCAAAGCTAATATAAGGTTTAATGATGGGGTTATATATCTCTTCTTCCTCTGGTTCCTATACCAATGGTAATTCAGAAAGATTTTCCTCTTCTACTTCTTCCTCACTCGGTACCTCTAACTCCTATCCTATGATTTGTTCACATGTTGAGGAAATAAATATGACTCATTTAGTTTTGGATGTAGGTTATTCAACTATAACTTTTGTAGATGATGTTCGTGAGTCCCTAGATTGAATTTTTGACATATGCACTTTAGGAAGTCTTGTTCTACCTGCAAATGATGGGATGCATGTATCAGAAGGTGGTGTGGCACTACGTGGTTTAGCGGGGGTGGTTGGTGATGTTGGTATTGAACTACATCCTCTACTCACAAATCTAACCCTAGAATCTCGTTATCTATACATGCATCCTACATTATTTTAATATGAATTAATTATGCATCTAAAGAATGAATGAAACTATTATGAAATGCAATTGTGACAACTCTAATTTAGAGAGAACCATAAAATTATGATGTGCAAGTTCTTACCTCTCGTCTTACCGCTCCCTATAAATAAAGGTGTTTGAATGAAAATACATTCTAAGTTAAAAGTAGACACCTATGTATACTTCCCCAACAACGATGCCAAAAATATTGGGTAACTTAACTGTCGATTAAATTACTTACATCAAATCATCAATTGAGCGTTCGTGAACTTGTGAAGTACAATTCCAATATATATGTTAGGCAATAAACTTCGAATTGAAAGGAAATTATTCTAATTACAATATCAAAATGAAGCCTATTTATGATGAGATCTTAGTAAATTTATGCACACCTTTTGTATTAGAGGCCTAGATCAAATTCAAGACTTGGAAATTAAATGAATTACAAGCAAATTACGTTATTGTGAAAGCTTCAAAATCTATTATATGATACAAGGGAATAAAGTATTATTCTATTGAACTTTGCAAGACAAATTTACTCTATGTATGCTTTGAAAGGAGACTTAATCTAATTGACTTGAAAAAGAAACCTATTCTGTGGACTTCTTGAAGAAAATTTATTTTAGGAATCTCTTCTATGAAATCATGAAGCAATTCTATTATAAGAAACTTTGAAAGCAAATTTAATTTATGTGACTTGAAAGGAAATCTAAACTATGAATTCATAAAATCAAATTTGATCTCAAACCTACAATTCTTTGGAATGAAAACTATTATAGAAAACAAAGGGTGAATTCTAAAAACCTCAAAAGATTACTGATGTGCACATTTTGAACAAAAACCAGTCATGATCTATCAAACATGAATGTGAGACTAATCGAAGAAAACAATAAAATGTGAGACTAAGCAAAGAAACTAATTAAACAAAGTCTTCTCATGTTTTTGATTTATTTTTAAGCGCTCGACCTATAATGAACCAAAATCAAATAAGTGAAATATGATTTAGAGAACGGAGTATTAAATTAAAACAAAGCATTTAATTTAAATGGATAAGTGAATGAAATGAATTATATTCTAATTGCAAAGTGAAAGAAATTAAATCAAAACAACGAAACACAACTATACTATCTATGGCACATACTCAAAGGGGCCCTTCTCGTGAGTGCGAGATGTTTAAAAACTCATATCACAAGACTTTGAATTGCCAACACAATCACCAATATGCCATGAACAAAGCTAGTATTACCTAAAATGTGAAATCTGAGTTTAAAACAGGAAATGATACTGATAATTCTGAACTTAATTTGATGTCTTTCGCTTTCAAACGAAGCGTTTTTATAAAGGTTTCAATAATAAAAACTTAAGAAACTATTGCTTAGAATCGAGAACTATAATTGACATCTAAGCTTCTATATCAAAATAGGACTTTCGCTTCTCATGATTCATTATTGAAGGAGCGAATCATGAAAAGGCATTCATTGACACATCATCAACTTAAAACTTAGGTCTTCAGGTCTCGCTCGCTTGTTATTCCAACACACGCTTCATTGTAGAGTCGTTTCCATGATATTATGTGTGAACCAAGTATTACATAGCCTTGTTAACCACAAGTTTGACCATTAAGCCATTCTTATCTTAAGAGCTTTCATCTATGACCAGTAGGTGGATGTCCATGTAGGTGACATTTGGAAACTACTTACGTGTTTTGGTCATCTTCAATCACACGCTAACTTGGAGAAATTAGGATTTGGCTGTAGAAATTCCAGTTAGTTGCAGAAAGTGCATAATTTGGTAGTTATAGCATAATTTAAAACAATTTCATAAATAAAACATAGATTTTTAGTTATTGATGGATGAATACCTTTTTATTTCACTTGCGTGACTTGGATGACCTTTAATTTGTATACAAGATGGAATGGAATGAAAATGTGTAACAAAATGGGTGGAAAAGGCTAAATGGATTGTCAAATGGAGAATAATACGGAGGCTCAACAAAGCCTTTGGGTTTTTAATCCATCTCCACCAGGTTTTAGCACTTGAGGCTCCATTAAGTATATTTAAATCACAGAGACCAAGGCCTCCTTCTTTTTTAAGACTACAAATTTTGTCCCATGTAATTACAACCTAATTTTGGCCTCTTTTGGCACCCCTAGAGGAAGTTGCACTAAATATTTATGATCTTGTTTAGGATGGATTTAGGGGTTTCCATTGCCGAGAGAAGATAAGTGGGGAGGGATTGAAGGATAGATTTAAGAAAGATGAAGCAACCAACTAGATTGAGTGATCTAAAAGTCCAACAAGAATGTTTGGATTCAAATTTAAGAAAAATATTTTTCTATACGACGAGGATTTCCATTTAAAGGGGATCCCAGGTATTTGGTTAGAAGAGAGCTCCTTTGAAATCCAAGCAAACAATATATGTGAATTTGGACAACTAATGGGGCATTAAAAAGGAATATTTGAGATTTTTCCATGTCAATGGAGGTTCCCGAAGCATTAGATAATTCTGAAAGGATGATTTTAAGGGTAGTGTCTTCTTTGACAGTGGGGATGCCCAAGAGAAGAGTACCATCCATAAATTTTTTGTGTAAATAAGAGATCTAATGGGAACAAAGAGGAAGACCTTTTAGTTGACCAAGTCATAGGCTCAGTCGATGATCTACCCAACCCTTCAGCTAGGAGGAGAAAGATGTAAATGGAAATGGGGTCTCCCTACCTAATACCCCTTAAGGGGAGAAAAGTGGGAGAGGGAGACCCATTAACTAGTGTAACACCCTCTTCCCACATTTACCCAAACTACCTAGTCCACTAGGGTAAACATGCAACGAGAGACTACAATGATCTGATTCAACCTCCTATGTCACCTTAAGGAAGTGGAACCGACACCACACAAATACACATACCTTATGCACCTGTTACATGACACCGAGGAGCCATCAAAACCTTACATGTGGCTAGCCCCTAAGAAAAACTGACCTTTTTGTGCATCAATCCCCCAGTCACTCTCTTGATATGGGCAAGAGTGCGACTATAATGCTCCAGTCGCTTGCAGAACATGGGCATGTGTGAAACTAGGGGCTTTTCCAAATAGTTTCGAGCTTGCGACCATAATTTTTGTGCCACTTTCTTAGGCCCAGGGCTCAAGTCACTGCCCATAACTCCATGGCACTTCCAAAATTGAAAGATAATAGCGGAATAATGATGTAGATGAAATCACTTGAATAGGGACTTGACTGGACCCCTACACGCCATGACAGGCATTTCATTAAACATGTCAAAAATATGTAATATACAGGTTTAAAAAACAAATATGAATATAAGGGTCTCATATTTATCTGAGATTCGCTAAGAAGCATTGCTCCCTTATCACATTAGCTGCATTATCATCTATCGAGTCATATATTCATTGTTTATTAAATTGCAAGTCAAAACATGATGAGAGCCATACATCAACACTATCAAAATACATGCTCATAACTAGCATAATAGCAACAGAAATACAAGGATACAATAGCCATAAAATCCACATACAAACCAGTATATTACTCATGAGAAAACAAGTGAAAATAACCTCTTATTAATGCATGCATATTCCAACTAGTTTTGGGACTTCCACATTCCACCCGACCATAGATTGGCTAAACCAAATCTTTCTTTGAGCTAATCACCCCCATGCCATATTTTAAGCATGAATGTGGGACTCATAACCAAAATAAATTAGGGCTTCCCGAGGCTACACCACCTCACCCTCATCAATAGAAGCAGGTTTTACCGCAATCCACACCGGATCACTAGGCCAAAACAATAAAAATGTAACACCAAGCTTTACCATGATCTCCACTAGATCACTAGGCAAAAACAAGCATGGATGCCACCAAATTTATCCACCTACACTGTGGGGAAATTTATTGTCTCCTAGTCTCTAGGCTTCACCACAATCCACACCGGATCACTAGGCCCTAACCGATACTCTACCCTCTAGGCTTTACTGTATATCCCATCATTCATGTGTAAGGATTCTTAGGCCTAATTAAGGGAAACCACCTCTAGGCTTTACCGTATATCCTGCCATTCACCGAAAAGGATTCCTAGGCCTACCGATGCACACATTACCTCGCTTTACCGTAACCCACAATCTGGTTCAGGGGTCACTAGGCTAGTGGCTTTACCATAATCCACAGTCTGGTTCAGGGATCACTAGGCCATGTGTTATTTCATTCAAAGATCCGCCTCACTTAGCTTCAATTCCATCCGACAATCCAGCTCAGCCAAAACATGAGAACCCCATCACTCCACGGTTATCCAAAAATGGAAATACTAGGCTGAAAAACACGCTCACGCCTAGAAAAACCCATGCATATGACAACAATATAACCAAGAACACACATGCAACACCATGCATGCCAAAACTAGAAAGGAAACCACATAGGGGACAATATTTCTTGGAGATCTAAAATTATTATTTGTTAATTAAGGACTAATTCTCATCAACTCTGTTGTGAAATAGGGCATTGGAAAAGGCCAAAAGAAATGTGGGAGGAAAGAGTATGTATTTTTTTCTCTTCCAGAAAAGTGGAAACATAAAAAAATTTCATTTTAGAATGTGAGGCCTTCAAAGACAACATAGAAAATTATGCAGGTATGCTGGTAGCTAGCTCTTGGTATAATCTATTCAACGAAGAGTTTTTCGAGAAGCTAGGAGCGTTTATTATAAAACTTCACAGGAAAAGGGCCGAAGACAAGAGCCAGATGGAGAAGAAATCTATCCCATAGGCTATTTTGTCCTCGTGGACGTTAAAAATACTTTCTTTCTTTCATATGCAAATTGATACATGTAAAGAATCCCACTGTAGATGCTTGATATTTCTATTCCTTGCTTGATATTTGTTTCCTCTTGCCTTCTTTTTCCTTTCTTGATGCAATGTTGAAGTACTCTAAGAAAAATCTAAGTGTCCAAGAGTGAGAGAGAGAGAGAGAGAGAGAGAGATCCAAAACTGAACTAACAAAAGATTGAGCAAAAACCTTTCCAACTGATCCTTAAAAGCCTTTTTATTAATAAGGCCTCTATTTTTCTCATTTTCCATTATTTTCCTTCAATTTCCTCCTCACATGCAACCGGTGACCTTTCACATTCCTTTTCTCGTGTTTTCTTTTATTTTCATAAATAAATGCCACTCAATGCCTCATGCCTTTCCAAAGCCTTTTCCAATTTCCTTTAGCCATATCAAACCATATGAACACCCACACTATAATGTTTTGCCTAACATTAAGCTTGGATTAAGTGTCCCATAACCATGGTTATTATTATTTTTACACGAATTTTTAACCAGGGTTGTTACAACTAGGATGGAGAATAAATTTTTGGAAACGAGGGCAAGAGCCTAATGAATCCATCTTTCTACAAACCCAAAATCATTGAGTATGTGAAAAATAAATTCCCAACTCAATTTGTCAAATGTTTCTGACATATCAAGTTTGATGAGCATACCTGGAGACTTATTGAATTTAAGAGAGTGAATGTGTTC
The DNA here is from genome assembly GCA_034641835.2 of Pinus albicaulis. Classification (NCBI taxonomy): domain Eukaryota; kingdom Viridiplantae; phylum Streptophyta; class Pinopsida; order Pinales; family Pinaceae; genus Pinus; species Pinus albicaulis. The sequence goes on from CM076574.1 coordinate 492,407,264, forward strand.
ATGGGCTAGTATTATGTTGTCCAAAATTTGTCTGCCTTCCACATAACCAATTTTTTTAGGAGAGACAAGTGAGGGGAGAATGGGTTTTAGTCGGTTTGTGATAACTTCAAAGTTGATTTTATAGATAACAAGGGCAATAATCCTGGAATATGAAGGAGAATTAGCATCAGATATTTTAGGAATAAAGATATATAAAGGAAGCATCAAGGGAAATTAAGATAAAGGAGAACTGTGGATAGTATTCTACTACTTTCCAAATATCATACCCTAGATTTTCCCAGCAATCCAAGTAGAAATTGGTGGTGAAGTCATTGGGACCTCAAGACTTGAATTTAGGCATTTCCATAATTGTTGCTTCCATTTCCTGTGTGGTGATTTCGTTCAAAAGGAGATCATTTTGTTCCCTTGTTACAAGTTTGGGAATTGTGCTATGTTATTTCCCTAATAGCATGCCTTCTATCCGAAATCGTTTTCATGAGTGTGGCTTGGAAATAGTTCATGAGTTCCTGGGTTGTTGTATCATGGCTTTCCACATTTTGATGATTGGTTGTTTTAATGCTTGATATTATATTACTTTGCCTATGGTTGATCGTGGATATGTGGAAGAATTTAGTGTTTTTTCTCCCTCCTTCAGCCATTGTACTCAGGTTTTTTTTTTTTTTCTAGAGTATTTCCTCTTACTTCAATCTCTCCTGCAGTTGAAGGTGACTGGCTGCTTCTTGATGCTCCAATTCCTCATATCCACCATTTGATCATATTTCTTGTTGTATGGTGGCCATCTCTTGTTCTAAATTTAGGATGTTACCAAAATATTCAATATTCCAACTCTTGATTTTCATTTTGAGATATTTTAACTATTGTTGGAAGGAATACATAAGGATCCCACGAAAATGACCTGATTTTTTCCATGATTTTTCTACAATAGAGAGGAAATCAGGATGTTGCAACCAAAAGGCCTTGAATTTGAAGTGTCTGCACCTGAGACTACTAATCTAGTCCATATAGATTTTTATGGGCTAGTCATTTGAACCATGGCAAGGGAGAATAAAAGCCTCAAAATTGGTGTTTGAAATGTAGAAATAATTTTCTATGAGGAATCTATCGAGTCTTGAAGGTATCTGAGATGTGCCTTCTCACTTATTGTTCCAATTTTATAAGCCATCGTGTGTGCTTAGATCCATGAGTTTGGAGTTATTGATAAATTCCACAAAGAGGGGGCTTTCTTTGTGGAGTCTACAAATCCCACCTTTGTTTTCATTGAAATTTTTTATCATGTTAAAAATTCCACCTATAATCCAAAAGTCCCCCCTATAAGCTTTTATGATCTTTGTAGGTTTTAAAAGAAGAATTTACTATCAGTAGGAATATTAGGGCCATAAAAATTGGTTACGAAACTCAAACTGCCTAAACCAATGGGTTGAAAGTTAGTAGTTACGATTATGGGCAGAGAAAGGAAACTTGAAGACTGACTGAGGAAGGCTTCTATGCGATAGCAGTACTTATTGATTCTCCTTTGGCTCCTGGGCTAGATAATCACCGGTTCTATAGACATTCTTTAAAATCTTGTTCAAAGATTCGAAAGAGCATTTTATTTCCTGAATCATCATGATGTTAGTGTGTTCTTGGTGGATTTTGTTTTTCTACGAGTATTTATTTGGATTTCCCATTAAAAACCCCAGTGTTCCAAGATATGACTTTCATTTATGATGTTGACAGGAGGGTTGAAAAATGGAATCCATTGGTGACACTCTACTAGTATTCACCAAGTAATCCCTTGGGTCCTTTAGTAATTGACTATTGGTTTTCCACCCTCTCTTCTTTGATTCTGTTAGAATATTCAATTGATTTGTGGGAGTGTTTCTTTTTTAATATTCTATGAGAGGAAAAAAAAGAGTTGTGGTTAGGCCTATTACTTGGTTTGTGAGCTCGACGAAGAATTTATCTTGATTTCGGATGTATGCTTAGGTGATGCTTTGAACTTGCTCCTTGGGAATGGTTATTGGGTTTTTATTTCTCCATTCCTCTATAAGAGATTGCAAATCAATGTTTTGTGAGTCCATTTCCCAAAAATATTTTGCATTAGAAAAATCTTGGGTGGTATCTTACATTTCTAGATCCTTATGGTAATCTTTGTCGGTCAACTGTCCATGCGCATATTTTGTTAGCTGGTGTGGTTGCTGACTGGTTTTCCCAATATATTTTGTTACAGATCAATTTGGGCATCACTCCTGAAACTCAAATCAATACAAACAGGGTCTATCATACCCTAAATTAGTTGCTACTTGCCTTAAACAATTCATCCCATTGCTAGTTTTTATCCATGAAAGTTTCACTGCTTGAAGTCTAGTTGAAATGCTTCATTGAGCCACCAACGCACCCCTATATTGTAGTAAGTTATTTGCAGAGCGCTTACTCCCATGAAAAGAAGCGTTGCAGAACACCTAGGCCCACTTAACAATGTGTTGGTCGACTTTGAGCGAATTATTCAAATGATTCCGAGAATCTTCCCACTTTCCAGTGGCTTCTAGAAGTGGTTCCAACTATCATGCTATCTAATAACTTCGAATATGAACACCATGGATCCATTAAATCACTTATCCTCTTATCCCATTGAACAAGGAAAATCCCTCATCCATTTATGGAAAAACTATTAAATGACCAATTAATGCCAAATTACCCTCATTTCCTATAAATTGAGCACTGATCATACTGAAAAAGGGAGCAAGAGCTTGAATTTTGTAGTGTTATGCTGGTAATATTGTAGAAATTTGAGGTATTGTTTGCAAATATTGTTATGCTGCTGGAGTAATGTTGTTGATGTGATGAGGATGGACTGAAGCTGGAGCGATTTGACATCGAATTGATCCAACTCGCTGTAACTTCTCCTTCTATCTTGTAATATAGAGATTTTTTTTTCCCAATACATGTGTTCATGCTTTTATATATGTATTTTCAAATGCAATCAATTCAGTTTAATTAAGATGAATAGATCATATGCCTTTATGTCGTTTTCTATCTTCTGTTAGTAATTGTAGGTACCAATCAAATGAGTTCAGTTCGATTGGGAGCGACAAAAGTGACAAAAGGGAGACGGAGAATAACGAAGGATCAGAAGTAGGTGTTATTCTCTTATCTTCTTATCTTAAGGAAAAGGTCAAGTTCCTTTCATCTTTTGTTCTAAGTGCGTCCACCACACTTAGGGAAAATTAGCTATCTGTAGATTTGATTTCCATAAAAAATCTTCCATTTTCAACTTTTCTCCTTTGGTAGTTGTCTCATTTTTTCTAGTTGCTGGAGGGTTGTGTACCCGTTATGGCCCATTGCATTTTTAGGGGTTGGATTCTCTATTCCTTTTTTTTATCTTCCTTTTATTGGTGACCTTGGTAGACCCGTCCCAATCGAAGGAAAAATTTACTTGTGTATTTTTGTCGGAATTGGTTTGCTAGGAATTCTCAAAATAGATGGTCGTATTCATGGCATTTTCAACATCTAAAGGGGATTTCCTCATAATATATTGGTTGTTCCTGTATTTCACCTTCACTGCTCAACTAAATGCTTGTTGAGAGGGGCTTGGATATGTCTATATAAGCAAAAATGTGAGGCATAAGAAGTGTATCGACCTTGCTTTGTGGGATATGAGATCATAGAAAAATGCCTTATGACATTGCCAATGCTTTCTAAGATTCCAGGGTCCCAAAAATCTTGAGGGAGAGAACAAAGATAGGTCCATATTGGGGCCACAAAAAAAGTATTCATTGTTGGGGTTGAATCTTAGAACCCATGTCTTCATGAATAACTCGATTGAATTCGTGAAATATGCTCCATCCTAAAATATGTGATCTCTATTCTCTATATTGTTGAATATGGTTGTGAAGAAACCCTCGGACCCCAACTTGAGGTTGATATCCCCCTTGAGTGTCCATTTCTTTCGTATCCAGCTGAGCAGGGTTTTTCTTCGAGGGCCAGATACCTACAAATTTGCATATTACCACATGCTCTCTCATATATTTGATTTTTCCCCCTATTTTCCCAATGGGATTTCTAGGAGGGGAGGTTTGATTGTCTAAGGAAGACAAGAACCATTAGCTTTTGGATTGTTTGTTGCTAGAAGAGAAAATATAACAACTGTAGCTTCATCGTTGGTTATATTTGATACAAATTAGATCATTATATTGTTTTTAATCCATCTCAATGCTTTCAAAGTGGAAAAAGTGGAGGAATAAACTCCTAGAACCATTATTACCAGTAGGACCTAGTTTGGAAAATTGGGGTCTGAAACCTTCCAGAAGCGTTTTGAGGCATCAAATGAACTTTTTTGGGGGGTAAAAATTTGCCACATTTCACCTTTTCTTCCTATTTTACGCATAGAGACCTTTCTAATGGTGCAAGAATAATGTCAATCGAAGTCTATATGCAAAAGTTATGCTACTTATAAGTTGACCTTCCTGTTTTCACCACCATAATTCGAGAGGATGCCACGTTAACCCCATTATTCATGAAAAGGGGTATAGCTACGTGAATATGATGTAGAAGGCTCTAGAAGATTCTACATTGTAACTCTGGTTAAGAGTTTAGGTAGTCAAACCTAACCACTAGTAGGCTATCAAGTTGTGTTACAACTGGGCCACTAGGAGGAAAAGGGGTTCCATTATTTCGCATGCATTTGTTCCATAGTTGAGAAAAATAACCAAAAGGGATAGGATGTAGAGAACACGGAGAGGATTTGTGCATTGTAGTAGCCCACAAGCCACAAGCCATACTTCTTTGTACTCGCAACCATATTTCCATTTAGAGAAAGAAAGTGAAGAAACCTCACCTTCTAGCTAGGTTTTTATCCCAAAAGGGTTTCCTAGGTCCTATCATGTGTCAAATGTGTGTGTGATATTTTATTTCATTCTTCTTTATTTTATATAAAATTTTAGATTCGCATGTATGCACTATTTGTTGAGAAATCAATGCTAGTAGAATTTAGGGTTTGACTCCTCTTTCTTCATAATTACTTGTGAATTATGTTGGCTTCATTTACTTCTTAATTAGTTTATATTTCATCAATAAATTATCAAATTATATGTGTATGAAGATCACAACAACAAGAGACACAAGACGTAAGCGCTTAGGTAGGGAAAAACCCCTATAACAGGAAAACCCAGTCACAAAATCTTCCTTCAGTGGATCAAATCAAGATGAGACACTTCCAGACTTCTTAGACATAGACAAAGACCTCCTCCAACCACCAAGTCAGCCCTTCCCTATAACATATTATATTGACAAAATAATCTAAGTGATAGCTTCCCAATAGTAGTTTCAGTCCAGAATTTTAGCCCCCTAGCAGCGGAACTTTGACCTCCAGCTTCAGAATTTCGGACCTGTAGTAGATATAGTTTTTCGGCCTCAACAACTGCCCAAAAAAACTTGCATGTTGTTGTACTATACAAATTCCCCCCCCCATTTATTTTCACTAAATGGGAACCATTTAAAATAAATAGGAAATTTATTTGTTTGATTTTATCTTAGCCTAAGTCTAAAAACTTTAGGAAATAAAGTTCTTTCCCTTTTCACTTTGATTTCTTAGTGCTCATCGCAAATCGCATAGTTTACAAGCCTAACAACTTAAAACAGATTAAGTGTTGTGAGTTGCGATATGCGCTAAACCTTTTTCAAGTCATATAAAACTTGTGTCACAAAATCTTTAAACACCGCTTTAAAAATAAATCGCATCTCGCTTTGTAAAATGATCAACCTGTAACAATTTGGTAAGAGTCGCGATGAGCCGGACCCGACGAATTGAGAAAACAACAATCATAAAACTTCAAATGTATGATAAAGCGCATTTGCGTGATTCCTCAGTGCACTTCGCATTTCGCATCAAATAACCAAATTCAAGTTTTATTATTGTATGGAAATTGCGATCTGCGATTTCCGTAGATCGCATTACGCGAAATTCATTGGTAATGGAAACATAACTAATAGAAATAGTTTTGAGTTGCGATATGTGATATTAATAGTTATTGCTTAAGTGCGTGAAATGATTCATATATAATCAACTGGATATAAGATATAACATCTTAAATTGATCGAATAGACATTTCACGTAAATGTGTGTAAGAGATTTTATTGGAAGAATTATGGGTGATTAACAACAATTAATGGGAGTAAGGTTTGAAATATTCGTATATACTTCGAGCGTGTTTTGAATGATTGAACATTGAATTTGTGATTATATCACTTTAACTCTATCGTTTTCTCCATTTTACCTCAAATCTAAAGTTTTCTCTGTTCACTTGAATTCAGGAAACCACTTAATGGAGCAAGGATAACAGGGATGAACAAAAAAAACAAGGAAATTTCCCAACCATCATCTACTGAAGACTCAGATATGTTTTCCTTGTTCTCATATACCACGTGCAACAAGGATTGTGGCAGTTCCTCGTGGGAGGCAATGTACCAACTCTTCGAGAATGAAAAGCCAAGGGTAATAACCAAAATTGCTACAGTAGGCATGTCAGTTTCTTCAGACCCATCTTATTTCGACGATGCATGCTCATTCATTCATAAAGTAGCAATGAGGCTGAAGATTCTTCCCTATACATATATGGTTAAGTGGGTAATTGACCATTTGAACATAGAAGATAGGACATTTAAGAATTCAAAGGACAAGAATATTGGATAATTCATGACAGAAGATTTGAAGATAATGTATCACTAACCTATCCCGCAACAAAACTATGACAAAGTTTTTGTCCAAAGCTTTACAAAGAAACATCCAGAATTGATGAAAGTTATAAAGGAATGGAAGGATGACCAAGGCAAGCTGAAACGAGACAAACTCAGTATGTATCCTTCCCCTTAATTCTATGTTGTTGCAATGTTGTGTAGATTATTTGGAAAGCCTGATACTACTAGGTTTTCTACAGACTAGGTCTCGTTAATTAACGCAATCGTTAATTATTTAATTCTGAATTGGGCAAATATCCTGTCTGATCATTTGGCCAGAAGTGTCATGGAATATAGAAGTAAAAGAAGTTTTTCCTCTAGGGCAATACCCCCCTTTTACATGAGTGCCTATGTCATGGACGCAATTTGCTTTTGTTCGAATTTTCCTACCATGGGATGGAAGTGGACGACCCAAGCCCCACTCCAATCCACATTTACCACATAGCCCTTTGGGAGTCTGATTTTCATCTACAATTTTACAATTTTGTCCATAGATTCATACTACCTATGCACCAGATTATATTCAATAAGAAAGCCCCTAGGATTTCCAAAGAGGCTAGTATAAACATTTTTCCTGTTGCCAAATGGTTTGTCGAAGAAAGTTTCACCTATGCCAGAGTTTTTGAGAGTTATGCTTCTCCCCATGTCCTGCCCTATTATGTTCCTAACAAGCTGCTAGATAAATTGCTTACCAACTTGTAGTAAATGGAATTTCAAAGCAACTCAAAGATGCCAAGAAGGTCATTTGGCCTAATTTCCCTTTGCAGTGCGATACTTTTGCACCTTTTGATATTGGTCATACCTTCAAGGAAGTTTCAAATGTTGATTTATTGAATTTGGATGTAATGCCAAAGGGGCCATATGACCCAATGATGTAATTAAGAATTTCACCACAGAGCACAAATTGAAGCCTTTTCTGAAAGAGATAGATAGATTTGATGATTTCTTTCAAGGCATTGAAAAGTTTACAGATGTACTAAAAATTGCATCCAGTCAGCTCAATCAAGACGACTTTGAGGTCTTCCAAGCATACAGAAACAAGAGATTGGAAAGGATTCCTTTGGATTTATTGATTATTGAAGATGTCAACAAACCAAATCCAAGTATTAGCTTGGATAATGAAGCTAAAGACATGTCCAAAGATGAGTTAGGGAAATCAAAACATAATTCCTAGAATTCAAATCATTCTGATAATGAATCCGAAAACATAAATGAGAGCCCAGAAAAGGTAATTGATAAAGTAATCGAAGAGATTGAAATGTGTAATATTCCTAATTTGCGACAGCAAATTGGAATATTCTATTTTGTTTATTTTTCCACCTATAGTTTGTAAATAAATAAAAAGTGAGTAAATAGGGTCTAAACTCACTTAAATGAAATAAGACATCCACCTAGTAGCACAACGTTGTAACTTAAGTGGGAGTCAAGGGGGGACCCAACACCACGTGGAGGAAGGGGCCTCTGTACACTCTAGAAGTTTCTCCAAGCTTCTGTGCAGATAAGGATGAGAATGTGGACAAGGATGAGGATGTGGAGGAGAGAGAGAGGCCACATTTGGTTATGGAGGGAAACCAACACTATAAAAGATGGAGGAGCCTCTTCATTTGGGACATGTTTTGATGCTTGGATGCTTGGATTATTGATTATTGAGTGAGACATATTGTCTTCTCTTTGGCACGCTGGCTGTTTAGCCCGTCTGTTGCACTGTTTAGTGCAACCGAGTGTCTCCGTGCGGAGATCTCACCCTTAGCCCCGGGGGACTTCGAGTGCCTTCTCGGGCAAGGTTATTTTCTTAGCATCATCCTCCAGGACAACATTATTGTTGCAGCAGCGTAATTCTGTGTTGTAGGGTGTTGCCGTGGTGACTTTACGACACCACCTCCTTCTCTTGTTTTTCAGAGGGAGAGTCTCTATTTCCTTTAGAGGATTAGATTGGGAGATTTTGGAGCTGATTTGCAGATCTTGGCATCAGGCCAACAGTTATTTTGCCCCTACTGCGCAATCCCTTTTAGTATCTGCGTTGTTTTTATGGTGCAACTGCTATGAGGGTTTGCCGGTTGATTTGTGGGGAAGATCTCAAGTGTAAGGATCAGCCTTCCACTTTGGAGATCTATTGGAGGAGGTCTAATTCAGTTGATCATCATATTCAGCCTTCTCTATTTGGTTTTAGTTTGGAGTTGCAGTAGCTACCCAACAACTCCGGCATTTTGGTCGTATTGTGTATTTCAACCAATCCCTTGGAGGATTGAGATCTTATTGCTTATAAGGGTTAGAGCTTTGCTCCCCTATTGTATTTGAGCTATATACTGTCATATCTATGTATTGGAGCAGAATTTTGTCTTAGACTGCGTTTTTCATAGCCTGGGGTTTATGCAGAAATAGCAATGCTTTTCATGTTTATGTACATGTGTTGTGGAGGCTTGCATTTCTTCTCTTGAGAGGTTGTTTCCTCAAGATTTGTACTCTCTTATGCTGCTATACATTATTATTGGCTATATATGCATCTTCTGTCTCACAGCTACTACATAAAACACTGTAGGGTTTCTGGATTATTTTCTTGTCTTGCGGCACCTCTATCTTGAGGGGTTTTCTATATAAAACTTCTATTTAACCTTGTTGAAAGCCTATGCCTTGTTCTCAAACTCATTATATTATTATTCATAGTGATTTACATCTCATACATTCAGAAAAAACGCTGCCCTAGCTTCAGTCAAATTCTGCATACTCAAAGTCTTGGGGAATCAGGGTTTCTATTGACTAGTCGAGAAGGAGGAACTGTTTAACTTAGTAAAACGCCTTTTTTTGAGCTGAAATTTGACATGGAAGTCCCTCTTGACCTATTATAACATATTCCAGAACCTTGACCCGTCATTTTACCCATAATTTTTTATAAACTCATTTTAGGGCCAAAATCCTCACTTTTCCCCACCTTTTTGCCCCTAAAAGTTGAGTAAAGGTTGCTGATGTTATTTCTTTTGGTTGCTGAGAATTTTCAGACAGATTATATGATATCTGAAGCCATCATAACTGAAGAATGCGTTTTCCAGGCATGATCTGCTGAAGAATCCATTTTTTGGATACTACAAAATGCAAGAGAAGGGAGGAATTAATGGAACTGGATCCTCTTCCTAAGAAATTCAACACATCCAAAATACACCTGATCAGGCAGACAAATCTCAGCCAAAGAATTTGAAGAATGATTGGGATAAGTTTTCTAAGGCACTGCAAACGTCACAACCAAATCCTATTACTGATCAATCTACCAGTTTTCAGATGCCAAAACATTCTCAGAAATTAGTGGAAACTGCAACTCCGCTACAACAGGTACCTGAAACTCATTATCGAGAGATCGTTCTGGCCTACTCGACAGAGCAGATAGTTTTACAAATTGAGGAAATTCCTTCACTGGATATCTTCTACAATCCTATTCATAAGGCTGTAGTAAAGAGAAGAAAAAGGATAAGAATGGATGATACAATTTCAAAACTCGCAAATGAATTTGTTGACGTTCTATGGAAGGATCCCCTAGCTAATCCTACTGAACATTTAACTGATCTATCACAGTTTGCAGGGGCATATGCTACTGCCACTACTGGTAAGGCTATTGAAGTTCAACTGTTACTGAAGCAAAGAGAAGGCAAAATACAAGATTTAGAGAGACTGTTAGATCAAGAAAATTCTAACTCCAGCAGGCAATTGGAATTGAAAATGTCTCAGTTTCCAAATGATTTTGAAATATTAACTTTGCAGCATCAAGTGCAACTTACAGAAAAGGAAACACAACTGGAAGTAGCAATGAAAAAATAAAAAATCCAGCCATAGGTAGAAAAATTCAAAAGAGAAGCATTGGAAGTGAATACTAAGCTAAAGAACCAACAAGAAGCATTTTTCCAACAAGCTTCAATCACTAGCTCTTATTATGATTCAAATGAAATCCTGATCCAACGAGTGGCTATCAAGAAAATTGAGTGTGAGAAATTTGAGAAGAAAATTAATGAATTCATTCAATGGCAAGCATCAGACTCAAGAAAAGAAGCTGAACTACCCTGGGTAGATAAGTTTCACAAGGAAATTTTATTTAAATATTGGGAAGCACAGCTAAGATAGGCAGACAAAGCAGCAGCAAAAGCATCAAGGTTAACAAAGGAAAATACTGAATATGTTTATGAACAGCTTTTGAAAACTGAGCTTATTAAAGAGACCACATCTGAAATACTCTCAAAAATCAAGCCGTTAGAAGCACAGTGGAAACAAAAGACAGAAATGAAGGAAGAAATGATTAAAAAGTAAGTTTGATCAAGAAAATTATTGGAATTTTCTGATCAAACCTTATCATTAGTACCAAACCCTGCAGTCATTAACTGATTCGACAAAAAGGTCGCAACTAACACTTTCAAATGCAGTATTCAAGGGCTAGGTCAGATCGAGAATTTTGCAACCAACTCAACTTAAACCCATCCTAGATATTTTTCAACTTCGGGATCAAATCCAAAAGGAGGATCATAACTCATAGTTATGTTGTTACTTTATTTTCCTAGATTGTAGTTCAAGTTTGCTCTTTACAAGGATGGTTGTTTGAAACCTCCTCTATTTTTATGTAATAATCTATTTTAAACATATTATAGTTTAGTATTTAAACCCTTCTCATGCATTTAGAGAAGGGTCAAGAAATTTTTCAAAAACATTTGCAAAGAATGCACTTCTGTAAATTTGTAAATGCTTTGATGGATTAATGGAACAAAGTCTGTTATCTTTTGACATTTGAAGCTGTTTAACTGATGTTGCACTATTGTACTCTTTAAATTTCTTGAAAGTGAAGAGGAGCAAAAAATCTACTATCATTTTATATGAGTAGGACTTCATATATATGGTACTTCTATTCATTTATATTAAGTTTTTCTTTCTAGATTGACAGTTATCTTTTTACATGCATTATATATTTGAACTGTTATCATAAATGAATGTTAAATGCACTTCTGTACTAATATTTGTCTATGATTTATTATCTCATATATAATCACACATATGAATATGATACACTTTTCACAATTCTTTTAATCAAACTATTCTTTTAAAAGAATCATCTTTACATAATTTTCATCTCTTTCAATTGTTAAATAATCTTCATTACTATAGTTGGAGGATATCTTTTAAGATCACATAAAGGAAGAAACACCCCGGGTATATAGTATAATAGATAAAGTGTTAGATCAATGCATGTGATAGATTAAAATCATTTCCCATTGCCTATTGTATAAACAAAACACACCCCAAGATCATCCTTATTGGGAAACTGGTCCCTTCATCCCCAGTCGGAGCCACGATACCAAACAGAAAAGGACTTTCTCTAAGGTCCAAACTGGGTGGTTTCCCCCCATGTTATGGCAACGGAATTCTGAGGCCTCAACACACATGTGAGAGAAAGATAGCTCAAAACTCGTCTTAGGTTCTCCCAGCAAACTTAGTCCTCTTATAGATACTTCACGCTCTTTTTTCTGTGAGTGAATGTGAAAAATAGGTCGAATTTCCTCTCCTTATATAGCCTTTCTGCTGGGTTGAATTTCCCTCATGTAGGACGACCTCTTGGGGACAAGGACGACTTGGTGCGGAGGTAACAAATTACCTTTTTGACTTAAAATTAATTATATTTACATTATACAAAAAACCCAAGAAGGGTCTAATAAGAATGAAAATGTCTCTAATGATTCAAGACAAAACCTAGAAGCCTTCAATGGAGGCAACGACATAGAAAACATTGACCCAAGCATGAAATCCATGCTTTAATAAGTCAATTTCTTTAATAATAAATTTTATTTTGACAAGTGCAATTATGAAGAACGAAGTTAGTTACATTCTTCAACACTCCCTCTTAACTGGGAAGGTATTCATAATTACATATATATAAGAGTACATGGAAGATTTTCAAAACGAAATGAACTACGAAGAGTTCTAGCACATTCAGTGCTTCAGACTAGATTTTGTGAGAATTCCAAGTCCTAGATCTGGAACCCTACTGCAACAAACTGAATCACTTCTCCTACTTGTAGATTACATTAACAAGTTATTTTGTAGATTACTTCTGAAAACATTGAAGCAATTACTGAAGCAACCTTCACTTACTTAATTTAGATGTGGAAACAAGAAACTGAGCAATAGAAATAACACACACATGACACCGTTATTTTTGGACTAATGTCCCCGAAAAAACCCTATGCGGGAAAATTAGTGCAGCAGATCGGAGGGTTTTATTATTAAGCAACAATAAATTCTGAATACATCTTTGAATGTCACTCCAGAAAATTCACTTATAGAGAATATGACTGACAGAAAGATTAGCGAGGTTACCTCACTCTATCATTGGAAATCCTGGCTGATCCGACCATTGAATGATGTGCCTCTCGAAGGCTCTGCGTAGTCCCAAAATCAAAACTTTTCGGCACTATATCACTTAGTTGGTGAACCGATCTGCTCCTCATAAATTTTGATGTTTGCCTCCCAGTTTCACACCCCGACTTCCAACTTCTGAAATTGACCATTCAACAAACCCTTCGGATTTTCTTTGTCCCTCTATGCAGCCACTGCATAGCCTTGCATGGCTCTGCGTCAGACTCTCCGGTTCCGTGTTGGAGCTGTTGGATCTCTCTCTGCCCTTCTTTGATGATGATTCTCTGGCTGAGAAAGATTTATCTCCGAATACTGTCTTTGCCCCTCTATGCAATAAATAATCACTTAGATCTGGTTTTCCTCTTGAGCACTGCTCAATTAAGAAAATTCGATCACTTGATCCTTTCGATGTATTTTACAAATGACCCTCAAGCCTTCCTTTGTAGTCTTCTCGTTGAGACTTCAATGGTCGAGATTATATCTTCAATCAACGACTAAGATTACATTTAGACTTGATCTTCTTTTTCTAGAAGCTTCATCCACATTTTAAATTAATACCCATTAATTATTTTAATTTCCTAAGTTAGTCTTAAGGTCCTCATTAAAAATAATTAATTTATCAAATAAAATTGTTTATGGGTGGAATTTCCCAAAACAATTTATGGGTTATCTGTAATGCACGTGTCTAAGCCTCTCCACAAAATTTTAGACTTAAAGCACATCTAATGCTACCACATATCAACAGATTCCTGACTAGGGTAATCTCTATGGGCGATACTAAGATAGACTCGAGTTTTCAGCCACTCTGGGTACAAACAGGCTTACTTGCAAACCATCAACCTAGGGATCTAGGTGTGTATCCAAGGTGAGAGCTCCATGACCAACACCACCCTCCCTCTTCGGGATCTAGACATCAACACACAAGTCGACCAAATGTCCTCCCAAGCATCCACCATTAGATGCTTCATCTCTCCTTATTGACCAAATTTGTAATATAAACTAACCCAAGCATGCTTCTAAAATATTGAAACTTCTTGTTCGGAAGAGACTTCGTCAGTAGATCAACTACTCGTTCATCTATCGGTAGATATTGTAGATTCACGACCCCATCTTGTACCAAGCTCCTAATCTAATGGTACTTGTTATTGATATGCTTCATCCTTGCATGGAATACGAGGTCTTCAAACATCTTGATGCTGCTTTGATTGTCACAATTTATCACTATAGGATCCAAAGGCTTTCAAAACAAATCCGACAAAATTTTTCTCAACCAAACATCTTCCTTTCCTACTTCATATGCAACAACATATTCTGCTTTAGCACTACTTAACGCAACATGATCTTGTTTTCTACTCATCCATGAAATCATCGCAGATCCCAAATTGAAACATCCACCAGTAGTGATTCTTCCATCAGTCTCACTGCCACCCCAATCAAAATTTGTAAAACCTGTTAACTTAAATTCCTTTCCATCATATTTTAGGTAGTGATGTATAGTGCCACGTATATCTCTCAAAATATGCTTCACAACTATCCAATGGTCATGAGAAGGCTCTAACTGAAATTGACTAGGAACATTTACGACAAAACATATATCATATCTCGTATTTACAAGGTACATCAGAGAGCGCACCAACTTACAATAGTTAGTAGGATTGACGAGACTAGAGTCAGAGCTTCTCAACTTCTTGAGATTAGTGATCACAAGAGTAGTCATAGGCTTGGAATCCATCATATTGAATCTCTGCAATATCTCGATTATGTATTTCCCTTCACCCAGATATATCTCTTCAGGTTTCTGTTAGTCTTCCAAATCCAAGTAATAGTGCATAAGTCCCAAATATTTCATTTCAAATTCGTCTGCCAACATTTTATTGCATTCTTGTATAATGCATTCCACGCATATAATAAAGAAACCATCCACATATAGTAGTATAATGACTGGTTCATTCTTCACAACCGTGATTCAGAGATTTGCATTTGCAAAACTTTTGGCGAACCGAATTCTTAAGTGCCGAACCGAATTCTTAAGAGATATGCATCCATTCTTACACACCATGCCCTAGGAGCTTACTTCAAGCCATATAGGGCTTTCTTGAGTCTGCAAACATGTGTATCCCTGCTATTTATTTTGAAACCTTGTGATTGTTCAATGTGCACTTCTTCATCAATGGTTCCATTTAGAAACGTTGTTTTGACATCCATTTGATGGATATTCCATCCCACAGTAGTAGCTACTGAAACCAAAGATCTTATAGTAGTATACTGGGGAATGGGAGCAAAGGTTTCTTTATAGTCTATGTCTTCCTTTTGTGAGAAACCCCTTGCAACGAATCTCGCTTTGTATTTGTCTATGCTTCCATCAATCACATGTTTGATTTTGTAAATCCATTTTAAAATGACAACCGATTTGTCACTTGGTGTGGGAACAATTTCCTAAACTCCATTCTTCACGATGAATTGATATTCTTCTTGCATCACCATCTTCCATTCTTATTGATGGGCAACTTCTTCAAATGTAGTTGGTTAAGCTTCTATCAATTTTGTCACATGTGCTGCATATCCTGAATATCTCTTTGGTATTTTTATTTCTCTAAAGGTTCCTTTAGTAGCTACATGTCCTTCGACATATTCAAGTATAACTTTTAACCAATTTGGCCTCTTCCTTGTTTTTGGAATGATCACAGGTTGAATAGGTTCACTTGGTCCTTCTTCTTCTTCTTATTGGTTTGTATTTGTCTTATCGTGATGCTCTTCTTATTTAAATAGTGGTATATCTTTGTCATCATAATCGATTTGAATATCCTTGGGTCTCTTATAGACATGATTCTCATCGAATATAACATCCCTGCTCACTTCAATTTGTCACCTTCCTTGATGTAGATTCTATATGATTTTGAAGAAAGACTATAGCCAATGTAGATCCCTTTAATGCTTGTAGAATCTAATTTCTTACACTTGTCCTTTGCAACATGTATGTATGTAGGACACCTAAAAATTCATAGATGGTCCACACATGGCTTCTTCCATGTGAATGCTTCTTCATGTGTCATATTCTCAAGGATTCTATGAGGACTTCTATTTTGTATGTATATTGTTGTCATTGCTGCTTCTTCCCATATAAAATTTGGTAGATCTTTGATCAAATATCATAGTTCGTATACATTCTTCAATTGTTCTATTTTTCATTTCTGCAGCTCCATTATGCTCAGGATTGCAGGGAATAATGAGCTCCCTCTTAATACCCGATTCTTTACAATATGCAATTAGTTATTTTGAAGTGTATTCCCAACCATTACTGGATCTCAAAGTCTTTAGTTATGTTTGAGTGTATTCCCCACCATTGTTGGATCTCAAAGTCTTTATCTTTCTTTAGGTTAAGGTCCCCACTTCAGATCTAAACTCCTTAAACTTTTCAAATACTTCGTCCTTTGCCTTGAGAAGGTATAGCCATGTCGTTCTAGAATGATCATCAATGAAGGTCACATAATAAAGATGGCCTCTAAGAGATTTGTTAGACATTGGCTCACACACATCAAAATGGATGAGGTTTAATATTTCTTTAGACCTTGTGTCATTACTTGTAAAAGGTTTCCTTGTATTCTTTCCCAAAGCACATCCCTTGCACCCTCCTTCATGATCTTCCTTGATGTTAGGGATGCCATTTGCCATTTGATTAAGAAAGGGAATGATCTTGTAATGTATATGCCCATATCTTATATGCCATAGTTCGATAAGGTTGATCTCCATGTGAACTAGGGCTTGAGGGGATGGTGTTATAACTCTATGTAGCCTTCCTTGACAAACTCCAATAACTTTTGCCTTGTCAATGCTTGAATCTTTGCCCCAAACCAGAACTTGATCATCTACAAAGGAAACCCTATCTCTTTTATCTTCTGAACAATTATTTGAAAGTAAATTCTTTTTCAAACCTGGAACATAGAGTATATTGTTGAGGTGTAGCTTTGCTCCATTTTTCAGCTTCAATGATGTAGATCCAAGGCCCTTGACTGCATAACTGTTGTTGTCTCCTAGCTCCACTACATGAGATGAAGGTTCCTTTGATAGGGCATGAAGTTGTCCACTTTCTCCTATCACATGTCTTAATGCTCCATTATCAATGATCCATGCATTGTCATTATCAAGAGTACCTATAAGTGCAACCGAGAAACCTTCACTTTTGACTTTCCTAGATAGGTTGTAGATCATTCTTCCAATCCAGTTTCCTGCAATTCTTATGATATTGAATCCTATCTTCAAGTAACTTGTCATAGATGGAGTAAATTTTTCTTCCAAACTAACAAAGTGATATCCAACCTCCTTCGACCTTAGCTTTGATACCATGTTGAGAAATCAATGCTAAAAGAGTTTAGGGTTTGATTCCCCTTTCTTGATAATTACTTGTGAATTATGCTGACTTATTTTACTTCTTAATTAGTTTATCTTTCATCAAGCAATTACCAAATTCCATGTGTATGAAAATCACAAGAACAAGAGACATAAAATGTAGGCACTTTTCCAGGGCAAAACCCCTATAAGGGGAAGGCCGAGTCACAAACTCTTCCTTCAGTAGATTCAAATCAAGATGAGACAATTCCAACTTCTTAGACCTAGACAAAGACCTCCTTCAGCCACCAAGTCAGCCCTTCCCTACAACAAATGATATTGACATAATACTTCAAGTGACAACTTCCCAGTAGCAGCTTTAGCCCAGAATTTCGGCCCCCAAATCTATTTTCTGCATAATTTTAAATTGACATGTATGCATTATTAACATTAAATCTATAGATCAAAAAATCTAATAAAACTGTAAGTGTAGAATTTCATATTTTAAATATAATTTTATTAGATCTGTGGTGACGAACTATCCTAGTGAATATCCACGACAATTTACGGATCAATGTCATATGGGTTCACCTTCGATTGTGGTTTGTGAGCTAAAGAATTGATGAATTTGCGCAAGATAACCTGATTAACTTTGGAAACAACTACATTTTTGTCGGAGATGCCACCTCCACCCCATAGGGGTGCCATTCGAAGGCATAACATCGATACTTGATGCAAAAACATTAGAAGCACAAATTGCAAAATAAAAAAAATCTAATAGTTTTCCAAGATTTTATATAAAATTAATATTAAATACAATAAAAAATAAATTAACATTTATTTAGTGTGAATAGATTATTTCGAATAATATAGTCCGATAGACTATTTTTTAGCGTGGTAGACCTTCAAATTTAATTTAATTTCATTTAGAGTAGATTACTTAAGTAGTGTAGTTTTCTTCAATAAAAATAATGAGTAAACAATTTTTGGTGACGATAACCATTCCTCCAATTGACCATTAATTCATTGTTGCAAAGCATTCGCGCCATTGAGGGTACACAATTTATCGACAGAGTCGAAATATTGCGAAATATTACAGTGAATCTCCTTTCAGATTCCACCAAAACGTGAAACTTGAACATTAACCACGATCAGCGGTGTCAGTCTTCAAGATTTTTGAGTTCAAATCATGTAGCAGAATTCGTCCGAATTAGACCTTTCGGCACGAAAATTCGGCTACAAATTCAATTCGGTCCGGTATTCGTCTAAGCACGGATACGATTCATTAAACCTTCCGCGAACTGAATTCAAATCCGAATCTGAATAATTTGGAATATGGATTCAGTTCAGTCAATCTTATGGTTAACTGAGTCCCAAACCGTATCTGATTCCGAATGAGCAAGAATTCGCAGTGTCGGGCGTGTCACATTTTCGCTGGTATTTCGAATTCATTCAAAGGACCTGGTAAGCTCGCGGGTTACTTATTCTTACGATTTCAATATCACAATGGCATTTTCTTGGAATTGCCTGGATAGTTTAACTGTTACAATGCGCTGTCTGATTGATTCACCCGTCGACGCTATATTTTATTTGTGTACTTCGTCTGATCTGAGCCCGTTTGGGGTTTCGACGGCTAAACATTTGGTAAACTGGCATTTATCTTAATTATTGACTATCTACTTTCGGAGCTACGCGTTCTTTTTAGGGACAAAATACCACACTGCTAGGGCTAGCACTCACCACATGCATGCAGAATATGGTTCTGGTAATAGTTTATTTTTAATTTCTTTATCTTCTTGGGAAGAGCCTAGAAGTTGAACTTTGCGCATATTCTTGAACCTGAAAACTAGTCAGATTATGGATCGTGTGGGTTTTTCATTTTGGCATTAACCGAAAGCGATAATTCCTTACTAATTTTTTTTGCCAACATTGTTTTAATTTTACAAAGTGAGAAATATGGATAAAAATATCCATGAACATATATTGATATATATATACTTTGATTTTGGTTTATTTTTTTGAACTGGACTTTTCAGTATGTGTTTTTCCGAATCGTATTATATCCGAATATGTATATGGTAACTATGTTCAAACCGCTGTTTCGTATTGTGTCAGTAAAGAAGGGTTTAAAGCAAATGGGGAAGGAAAAGGATGAAGGCGCCAAGGTTGGAGTCAAGCAGGGACCCATGTTGGCCCATACATTCTTCTATCTTATGGGTACTCTTCGTTATCACTCAAATTTGTCACTTTTCATGTAATTTAATCTGTTTTTATTTTCATTCTGTATTATCATGTTTTTATCTCATGTAACATAGATATGGACTTGTTACCCCTTCAAAACTATCCAAGCAAGCGCTGCTGTAGGGATCAATGTTTATAGAATGTCATGTTAAAAGTTTGCTTGGATCTGATAGACTGCCAATGTGTCGGCTCTACTTCTAATTTTTGAATACATGATGACCTTTCAATCTCAAAAACACATTTGAAAATACGGGCCTGCCTCTTTTAGCGAAGGTTTGATAAATCCCACAAGGCATCCCATTGTGAAACTTGTTTGTTTTTGGGCAGTGTCTCAGGTCTTCTATTCTGAAGATTGCTTTTTGGGTGGACAGTGTCACAGGTGATATCTCGCGTATTTTCATTTGTTTTGAATTTACTGATTGCCCGACAGCTTGCGGAAGAGGATTTTGCGGTAAATCGCTTCTTTATATCAGATCGTTTGCTATAACTATTAAAATTTGTTTTGTATACCATTAGTTTGTTTTATTTATCAGATTGTTTGCTATAACTATCAATGTAGACGAAGGTACAAAACAAGTCATTCAGTGTGGATGTTTGTTTTGTATACCACTGGTTTGTTTTATATATCAGATTGTTTGCTATAACTATCAATGTGTACGAAGGCACAAAACAAGTCATTCAGTGTGGAAGTTTGTTTTGTATACCATTAGCTCAATTTCCCATTCTGGCATAATGACATCATGCTTATATGGATTTATGGTAATCATCTATATGGGAAATTCTGCCTTCCTATAACTTGACCCCTCATGATCTAGCATGTATTGGCGGCGAATGCTTATCTTTAGTTTGAGCGATCCACATGCTGAAATATGATGGTGCATTGAAAAGGTTTTATATTCATTTCCATAAAGCAGCTATTTGCCTATTTGTTTTTGTACATGTCAATCTGCAATATCTATGGACTTCATTCTTGCTTGAATTGAGATTTTGGAACTTAGTGAAGGCTTATCTTTTACATGTAGTGCTGAAATTTATTTCTCTTACTGCTTAATTGTATTTCTCACAAGAATTTGTTTAGCAGTCAAGCAGTTGCGCTGAAATTTATTTCTCTTACTGCTTAATTTTATTTCTCACTAGAATTTGTTTAGCAAACATGCAGTTATAGTCTATAATTCTCAACAAGAAATAAGCATTCCACATAGTTTGTGTTTTATGGTATGAAATCCATAAGAGAAAGTAGGACCTGATCGATAGCCTAATGTAAAATTTCAGGTTACATTATGACCATATCTTAATATTCCGACAAGAAGAACACGGAAATAAAAAGGGAATTCTTCCATTGTTGTTGCTCCCCATTAACGAACATTACAAGTGGTATCTCCATTATAATAAATGTGCTAATTTTGACCTTACTTGCATCTGGATCGTGAACTACTATGCATCTGATCTCACTGACATCATCCTAAAAAGACTCCTCCTTGTTTAGTGGACCATCTCCAACAACATCAACCACTATGATGCATACGGGGCACAGATCATGAGAGGCGAACCAACTCAATCATCATAACGATGGGGCCCAATCACACCAACAAGGTTTGGCAAGCGTAGCCCTGTGGTTGCTTATAGCTTCGAGAAGCTATCCCCAAAGCCCCCCAGAGCTCCCAGAGCTCATCGTCCAACAAGACCCTCAGAATAGGGTCGTTCCATGATACCAAGATTCTCACGGAAGGTTAGGAACATGACCTTCCCTAAGGGCATTGTGAGAATATCTGCGACCTGCTCATCAGTTCCTATATGATTGAGCCTTACGGCGCCTCGCTTTACCATATCCCGGATAAAGTGGTACTAGCCATCAACATGCTTGGATCGATCGTGGAACCTGGGATTCTCTGACAAACGAATCCCCCTCTGGTTATCGCAAAGGATAACGGTGGCATCTAGCACATGCTCGAACAACTCATTGGAGAGCTTTCGCAACCAAGTGACTTCACAACAGGCCATACATGCTGCAATGTATTTGGCCTCAGTGGTGCTCAAGGCTACCGACTTTCGTTTCCTGCCCGAAGCAGCTCTACATGCGAAGCCAGCATCCAGATGTGCTCTTGTGATCCACCACACTGCCAGCCTAATCGACATCAGTATATCCAAGGAGTGTCATTCTCCCGACAATGTATCTTAGCCCATGGTTTATCGTGCCCCAGAGGTATCTCAAGAGTTTCTTGGCACCAATCCAGTGAATGTTATGGTCAACCATGTGTTGACTCAAAGTGTTCACTGCACAACATACGTCCGAATGGGTGTTCACTAAGAACATCAGGGCCCCTACGAGTTGACGATACTTAGTAGGATTTGCTAACATGGGCCCAGCAGCGCTGCCACTCAACTTCTTAATGTTGAGCTCCATCGGTGTCGACACGGACTTACAGTCCACCATACTAAATCTTTCGAGAAGCTTCACAATGTATTTTCCTTGAGAAAGGAAAATCTCGCCAGGTCTCTGCCAGACCTCCAGGCCTAGGAAGTAGTGCATCAGCCCTAGGTCCTTCATCTCGAATTCAGCAGCGAGCTCCCTCTTGATCTGATGAAAAAGAGGGTCAACACCTATCAGGAAGAGGTCGTCCACATATAGCACCAAAATGAGAGGCTTCTCCCTATCAACCTTGAAGTAAAGGTTCGGATCAGCATTATTACGAGTGAAGCCCAGCTTCATCAAGTAGCTATCTATCCTCTCGTACCAAGCTCTGGGTGCTTCCTTCAACCCATAGAGGGTTTTCTTCAACCTGTAGACATGGGTGTCCTGATCCTAGACTTTGAACCCCAGAGGTTGCTCCACATACACCTCTTCCTTTATCGCACCATGCAGAAATGCGGTCTTCACATCCATCTGATGAAGACTCCATCCTTGCGTAGCAACAAGGGCTATGATAGATCAGATGGTGGTCACAGGTGCAAATATGTCATCATAGTCTATGCCTTCTTTTTGAGAGAAGCCACGGGCAACGAATCTTGCCTTGAACTTTTCAGCACTTTCATCAGATCCATGCTTGATCTTGTAGAGCCATTTGGAGGTGACAACTGCTTTGTCCTCCAGTGTTGGAACCACATCCCAAACATCATTCTTCATTATGGACTCATACTCTTCGTGCATAACATCCTTCCAGACTTGATACTTTATGGCTTCCTAAAAAGATCCAGGCTCGGATTGTTCAATAGTACTCATGGCTGCTAGATACCCTTGGTATCTACTCGGCTTCTTGCTTTCACGGAATGTCCCTCAGCATCCTCGAGAGTGTCCCCGAGCCATGATGGTTTCTTTCCCTGTGAAGGAGGTGGATCAATCGTGTCTATCGGTCCTTCAATATCAGGCATCGTCTCATCCTTTGGTTCCTCTTGATTTACAGGCCTTGCTTCATGATCTTCCTCAGATCTCAGAAGATTGACTACTTTCCTCAGGGAAGCATCTTCATCAAAGGTGACATCGTGGCATATCTGCACTTCCCTTTGACCGGGCACATAGAATCTATAGGCCTTCGAAGTTTCGCTATAGTCCACAAACATTGTGGTCTCCCTCTTGATGCTAGCTCCTCTGCAAAAGTTCTTGAACTTGTTCGACTCATATTCAGTGCCATTATCGGTCTGTCAGATAGCATCTCATGTCATTGCTCCCAGTGGACTTCCTCCAACTTGGTAGAGTGTATCAATTCTAGACCCAAACGTGATAGCTTCCTTGAAGCTTTTCTTCCACATGCGCACCTTTCCATCAGTGAATGCCACATTGAAACCTTCGTCTTCCATGGCCGATATAGACACAAGGTTCTTCTTCAAATTAGGTACATAGAGTACATCCTGCAAGCGGAGGACTTGACCTTGAGACAAGTGGAGGGTCACAGTCCCTGTCCCTTTCACGGGATATGTGGCATTATCTCCAAGGATAATTTCCAGATTAGTATCCTTCTCAACCATATCAGAGAGTGCTTCCTTGAACATAGTGATGTGCCTTGAGGCACCACTATCTATCAACCAGACATCCATAGTGTCGGGCAGAGATGCAGCAGAGAGGGCAGATACAAGAATGAATTCATTTCTTTTTATCAACAATGTTTGATTCCTCATACCTGGTATTTCTTGACGTTTTGAAAGGTTGATCA
Source organism: Pinus albicaulis (assembly GCA_034641835.2). NCBI lineage: Eukaryota > Viridiplantae > Streptophyta > Pinopsida > Pinales > Pinaceae > Pinus > Pinus albicaulis. The sequence continues at coordinate 492,431,077 of CM076574.1, forward strand.
TTTCCGCCGGAGGGAGCCTTCCTCTTTCCCTGGAACCTGTTTTTCCTTTGATTGCCATCCCTCCGGTTGTTGTTGTTGTCATCATCATCAGGAGAATCGTTCTTGAAAGGGCATTCTCTAGCATAGTGACCTGGCCTATGACAAGTGTAACACTTGCCCTTCTTTGCTTGTGCCCCTACTCTTCCTTTGTTCTTTGGACCACCAAAGTTCTTCTTTCTAGAATGAGCAGCGTAGGTAGCATTCCCTTCATTTTCATACTCCTTCATTCTTGTCTCTTCTTGAATGCATCTCGACAGTACCTCGTCAAAGTCAGGTATCACATTATTATTGAGAATGGTAGTGCTGAACACATGCCATTCGGATGGGAGCCCTCCAAGTGCGGTGAGTACCATCTCTCGATCAGCTATTGTCTCCCCAATAGCCAGCAGATTGTTCCTGATCTTGGTCAGTTTAAGAAAGTATGATTGGATAGACTCATCCCTGCCTTTCTTCAAATTCTTCAATTGATTCTTGAAGAATAGCACTTGATTTGCATTGTTGGCCTTGAACATGAGGACCAACTTATCATACATCTCTTTATATGTGCCTAGCTCAGAGATGTAGGCCACCAGACTCTTATGAATGGATTCCCTGATCATCAGCTTTGCTTTGATCTCCCCCTTTTTATACTTTGTTTTGGTAGCAGCAGTAGCAGTGGATGGAGGTTCTTGGATTTTACCCTGCACATAGTCCATGACATCTTGGTCTTCCAATTTGAGATCCAATATCATCTTCCAAGCATGGAAGTCATCCTTCCCAATCAATTTGTCACCCTCCTTGAAGCCATAGTTTGTGGAACCCATTTTCTTCTTTGGTGATTGCTACAAATAGGGCTTGTCTTCACCTCAGCTCTGATTCCATGTAAATTTATGTAGATGTTCTATGCTTGATGCAAATTTACTTATCACTACAACAATCACATAAACAATCAAGTAAAATGCTGATAGAACATACCAGTGGATCTACAGAAGACAAACTAGAAACAGAAAAATGTGGTGGTACATTACGACGGTCAACAGGATGCTTCACCTAGCAAAGTCTCCTTGGTTAGCCAACCCAGCATGTGTCACAACAACCCTCAAAACAACCACGCGGTCAACTCAAAGTCAATCCTAGAAAATTCAACACTGCCCCAACAACAACAATGGCATCAACACCAGCAGCACCATCAGCAACGACAGCAACAACAGCAGCACCAGCAGCAACGGCAGCAACATCAACAACAACAAGTAAAAGTCAATGCAGCACGGTCTACGATCAACCTTTGACCTCTGTTCTTGTACCAAAATGTACGGCCTTCCAAAATGAAGTCTCCACCAAAAATCAGCTCCTTTGGACCGTGCGTTGACGGAAGTCAACGTTGGTCAAACTTGCGTGGAAACCCTAGCTGTATTAGCTTCCTCTTTGTCCTTCTTTCCCACGTGAGAAATGAAATTGCCTCCAAGGAGCTCAAACCAATTAGAAGAGGAGAGATGATGTGTGAGGATGAGATGAGTGAAATGTCCTCCAACGTTGACTCTATTTATATCAATCACTGAGGTGTGTGACACATTTGCTGGGGGTGTAAAACCTTAAGGCCGATCTGCACATATTTTGAAAGTATTAAAAATAAATTCAAAATAAATGTTTTGCTGATCGGATCAAGATGATCTTTAGATCGATCTTGCACTTCTTCGAAAGAGGAACCCAATAGAAATATTGGTGTCTTCATCTGAGCATCACAACATGGAGTTTGGACCTAGTTGTCCAATTTTAACGGTTATTGATCCAGTTAGTAATGTTGCTAAGGTCTTGGTAACTTTCTAGATGGGCACACACAGGGTAAGGGTCCGCTCTCATTTCAGCCCTAGCCCCAACTATTTAGGCCCAACAACCTCCTAAAGGACCAAGGGAGGAGTCCTAAATATAACCTCGATTAACTCCAAATAAGATTAGTGCCTTTTATGGAGTCAGTTGGAGTGGAGGATTCACTTCTTGGAACTGCTTAGCTGTAAAATATATAACTGTTATAACAAAAATTAAACAACAAATTTAGTAGCACCAAAACATCAATGATATATTGTGTGATCTATAGAAAAAATTTAAGCCATATATATGATTATTTTATGATTTGGGCTGCTGACTGGAAAATTACAGGTCCAAACAACTTACTGTCCTCTATGTAGCAGAGTGTACAATTTGCAAAAGCACAGGACAACTATCTGATTTGATTATGACAGCCACCCTACAAATGCCTTAGCACTTTTAGATGATTAGTATAGGGGTGGAAATGGTGTGAAGGTCAATATTGAGGCTTTTGGGTCCTCCCCCCCTCAACCAAAATTTGATTGAAAAGTGAATTTCCAGCAAGTTGGAAATTACTTTTCAGAAATTTGGGTGAAAACCGTCTTGGTTTTCCACCCCAAAATATCTAGATTTAATTATAAGCTTTAAAAGTTGTTGGAAATAACTTGAAAATTACTCTAAATACACAAAATATTGGTTTTAAGCACTATAGAGTAAAGGTTAAAGTTTTAGGATGGATTTACTTGTATAGTTGAAAACCTCTCTGAAATATGCAGATTCAGTTTGGTACAAAGATGTTATCTTTAGATCTCTAGTGCCAAACAACTAGATACAAGTGTAAAATTATCTTGAAATTAAGTTTGTACTTATCCTTGGTTAGATTTGACAATAAACTATGAATTCCCCAAGGAAAATGCTTGCTCGAATGATAAAATGAAAAACCAGCAAGCTAAATAGCCCAATGTTGCATGAAGCGGGGACGTTTTTTTGGAACCGAAGCATCAGAAGTGTCATTTTCCAAAAATCCTTGAAAGAAAAACATCCCGGAAGCATCTATATATATATATCATTGCATTTATATTAAAAAAAACATCTAGAGTGCCAAATTAGTTGCAGAATATACCAAGCTTGCATATTGTACACAAATCAAGAATCAAGATAGAAATCGCATGCATAGTGGATTAATTATTAATTATTCGAGCATCAACCATGTAGAATCTAGATTCCTCTTCTCTTGTTTAGCCTTTGCCTCTACTTTGATTCTCTAGGGATATTAGTCAACATTGCATAATTTTGATCAAACTTTCTAATTCACACCTTATAATATGGTAGAAAAGGCTTAACATTCTTGATCAATGATTTTAACTTAAGTGAAGGGTACATCTTTGCTAAGTCCTTGACAAAGGAGTTCAACAATCAACACCACCAACACTAGGGTACATATAGGGATTGGTGGTCTTGATTAAATGCCAATCACATACCCTCATACATGATATAATCTAATGAAATGCCAGAATCCCATTGATCCTGAAATCTTGAAAACTGTTAAGCCTGCTAAATGAAATTCTATTTTCTGAAAATGGGATATGAAATTCTATTTTCTCTATATGAAGTCCAATGAGGTTAGAACCACTCTCAAATATCTTGATTCATTCCATGGTAATGCTAAAAATTTAAGTAAAAGGACGAAAATGAAAGATAAATTAAAATGTCACTTTTACTTTAAGAATTTAACATTACCATTAGGGAGCATTTGGGAAATGTCTAAGGAGCATCAAGGGAGCACCTTGGGAGAGTTCGGGAAGCATTGTTCCTCAGATAACAGTTCAAAAATTCTAAAAGAAAAGCCTTGCGGAACTGTGCGAGTGGTTCTCAGAACCATGGTGGAACCACAGTTTGGGCCTGCAGAACTGCGTCGAAACCACGATTCCACCTGAGGTTTGCCCGCAGATCCATATGGGACGCGAATCCGCCTCTTGAATCGGGGGGGGCAGTTCCTGCAACTTTGAAATAACCTAAACTAATTGTAGAAAAGTAAAATATTTGTTTTAAATATAGAGATGGTTGTTAGATAATACCGCTGCCCTATACTTTACCTTACCTTTGCTGGAATGCGATGTCAACACCCTCTTAGGTTGATAATGTTGGTTGAATTCAAGGGAGTGGGTTTGATCTTGGATGAAATCATCTCCACTATTGCTCAATCTTCTTGGTGACTTTCGAATTTTCTTAGGAGCGACCTCTCCTTAAAGTGGCGTCTCCAGTCGTCAATCTCTGTATGCGGTAGGTACGAGATCCTACACAAGTTGAAGCTCCGTTTAAGAGATGGTTTGGTTGCTTGGATTGATTTCCCTGTAAAACCAAAAAACTCGAGTGGAATTGCCCCCTAGTTGGCCCTTTCCACATGACTAGATAGCCCCTCAATTGCAAGAATTGTTAGCCTTAGCATAATTTTATTAATCACCAAAAATAGTTAGATTAAAAGAAACCCAAAAACAATATCAAGAAAAAGAGTGAAAACAAAATTCGTTCCACCTTGCATAAAAAAAATTACACAAGGGTTTGCAAAAAGTGAGCTCTTTTTTTTGTTGGCTTGATGCACGGGGGATTTGAACCTTGAATCTCATGGTTTACATAATATTTCATAACATGGAAATCACCAATTGAGCTTCCCCCGTGGGCTCTAAAAAGTGAGCTCTTTATTATGATAGCACTTATCTCAATTGACAACAATAATAATACAATGAGGGGAGGCTTGCATTTATAGACAAAATTTTAAGGGCTAGATAACGACTAGCTTTGACTCGCCCTCAACAAAATATTTTACCAGTCATCCACATGTTGGAGGCTTAGTAAATAATTCATGAAATATTACAAAATAATTTTTAATTCACCCTCTAGGGTGTCAACTTAGACAAATCTCGATGATTTAGCTCAAAAATTCCCTTTCCTCATGATCCATGATGGTCAATACTCAAAATCTAAAGCTCAACGTTCCACTTGGTCACCCTTAAAAAAATTTGACTCGGTCCCTTGGAGGAGAAATTCATCTTCTAACGGCTACTTTCTTGGTCCATTGCTCAACTAATTGGTCCTTTGGGTCTCCAACGACTAGTTAGACCCTCTGATGGTTAGATAACTTCATCAACGACTATTTTTGACTTGACTTTTCCCTTTAGTAATCCGAATTATCCACATGGAAACTGGATCTCCGACGCCATTGACTTTCTGAAAATTTGAACACCTTGGGTATGCTGAAATTGGCCTAGATCTGAACTAGGTATCCCATGGAATCTTCATATATTTTGTAGCTTTGCCACATCAACACCTGCATGCCACATCACTGTGCCTTGTGTTGAACCTCTAACACCCTTGGGAATATGGAGAAAATGAGACATGGGTTTTGTTCCTCTTCGTTTTGTAGACTAATTTTGACATTTTACATGTCAAATTTTGTTAAGATTTGCCCCTGTTATGCCTCTTGGAAACTTGTCTTGCCACATCATCATGCCCAAGTGGATAAATTTTAATGCCCTCGAGGATTTGGAAAATCTGAAACATGGGTTTTGTTCCTCTTATTGAATAGACTACTTTTGACTTATGCATGTCATAGACAACCCAACGTTGCCCCTGTTCTGTCATTTGGAAACATGTGTTGACTTGTTGACCAAGTTTGATTGGGAAAATTCCATGTGGCATGGAATCATCTCATCAAATTGCACAATCTAAGACTAGGTTGACTTTTTTTATCACTAGGACCACTTTGCATTGGGAACCATGAATTGGCTTGAGAAACGTGAATGTTGTGAAGAGACTGTAGAAATTTCTGAATCTTACACTTTATGCATAAATTATTACTGTTAATCTGGTTATGCTCCTCCTACTTAGACAAGTTATTAACTGAATAAATTCAAGTTAAAATCGAAGCAAAACACATAACAAATCTCTACCAATCCAGATCTAGAACAAGTTCATGCACACATTGACAAAGTGACACAGTTATTTCTAGATAAATAGTCCCCAGAAAAACCCAATGCGGGAAAACCGGTCTCTAGCTGCTGGAGGGTCTTATTATTAAGAATATTTCTGAATACACAAATCTCGGTTCCAGATTTGGAAAACCCGATAGAGAATACACTAGATCTACAACTCACTGGCTGATCTAGGGCCAAAATAATGACTAATTCACACCCTCAAACGGGATTTACAGAACTCATCCAAGATTAGGGCCTAGAAACCCCAACGCTGCCCTTGAAAGCCTCTACGTCAGCCTCTGAAGCCCCTCAAATCCTTAGCGCTACTCCAGAAGAGACTGCGTTACCCCAGACTGGGTGATGCAGTCACTACGCTGCCCTTGAAGGGTCTCTGCGTAACCCCTGAAGGTTTCTTGCTGAAAATCACGCTGTCCTTGCTGCTGCTGCTGCTCTCTTCTTCTGCGTTGTCCTTGCGCTGATCTCTGCCTCTTGTGTATTCTAGACTTCGGGATTAGATCATCCCCTTGGCCTAAATTCCCTTCTCTGTAGCTGAAACACTTCTGAGTATTCTTAGCAAACCCTGCCCTAGAATCTCAGCTTAGCTTCAGTGCTCTGCCTCTTTTTAGACCCCGGGATTAAAAGAAAGCTTGATCCGTGTGAATTAAGACAATTTCATCACTGTTTAATTAAATTCACTTTAATTATTTAAGTTTCCTAAGTTGTAACTTAGGAGATACATTAAAATAATTAATTAATTTAATATCTCCTAAACCAGATGAAATTTCCCAAATCCATTTCTAGGTCTTGTAGATCAAGTGTACTCTAGTCCTTCCTCAAAATTTGGGACCTAGAGCGCAACTGATGCTACCCCAAATACACAGAATCTCAACACTCCTTCTTAGCATCAAGGGTGTGCTCTAGCAATACATCACACTATGCATTACATGATTTGGGCACTGGTTCTGTGCTGCTGATGCTTGGCTTGCTGCCACTCAAATCTGCACTGTTGCTGCCATTCTGTACTGCTGCCCATGACTCTGCCACTGCCACTGTAACTTCTGTACTGTAGCTCCCTCTTAGTATGTTTCATCTGTGCTGCTCATAACACTGCCACTGCTGATCTGCTGCATTGCAACTTCAGTTATTGAGAGAAACAACTAACTCTCCTACCCAATCTTTCACAAACAAGTCTGATGGGCTGCAACCTCATCACTAAAGCTCCATAGGCTACAAATCTGTGCTGGCATCTGAAGAATGATGCACAACTACAACTCTGATTGCATAATCAGACTCCCTCTGCACTACTGAAGTCACATCAGCCCCTTGGGCTGAAATCTATCATGCTGCTGCTACACTGCGCTGTCCCTCTGAAGCTTTCTGCACTGCTACAGCTCTGCACTGCGTAAGTAGCTCTGCTCTGCGCTGCTGAAGTCATGCATCCTCCCCAAAAGGGGGACATGGGGACATGTTCCCCTTGTAGTATCCATTTCTTGGGAATATGGGGAATGTTGCTGCAAAATCTAGAAGGCCTAATGCAAAGCCCCACTAGATGGAACCATACCTTATGGCAACAAGAGAAAGGGTTGCCACTGTCATATTGAAATACTATGGCCCAAGGTGATGGATAATAGGTCTATAAGTTGGGATGAAACACCAAAGAGGCCTCGAAGGCATAGATGTTTTATCCAAAAGTACATGTGCTTTATCCTTAGACCAAATAGATGGCTATTATAAGTTAGAGTTTCGCTGATTTGCAATGAAAGGTATATGATGTCATATAACAACCAAAGAAGAGGCCTCTTAATGAATAATCAACAAAAGGGAACAAGGCCTTCCAATAGACATAAAGGATTAGGGTTCACAAAAGGAATTTAAAATTTTTATGTTGTCAACCCTAAGAGGAAGGTTTTAACCATGCAAAAATGCTACATTTTGCATTTAGATGATTTAGTGATGCAATTCCTACTTAATGAACCATAAATATCAAATAGAATTTCACTTTTATGCAAATTTTCACCTTAAAACCCTAGCTGCTAACCCTAGACGTCCAGGAAAAAGGAAAAGGAGAGAAAACTAATTTGATCTAGAGAGTGATCAACACAACTTATCATTAGTGCCTTATCGTAAGTGGGTTTAATGGAGTCTTCTAGGGCTAAATTCAATGAGAATGACTTTGATTGAGTAAGGGGTGATGACTAGGGCATCCACTTTTAAAAGCCTAACTATTTTTCTTGTGAGGGGAAAATTTAAATATAAGGAATGCACAATCAGAGTTTACTAATATGTTTCAAAATGAACAATTTTGCGTGTTATAATGGAGCAAGATTTCAACAGAGATTTAGCATTTAGTCATGTCATAAAATAGAAACCCTACTTCACAAATACAATATGCAAAATATAGAAGATAAAGCTTGAAACTTACAAACTTCCCCAGGCAAACACTTCTTTCAATCCCAGGAAAACATCTCCATGCTAAATACCATCTCCAAAATAATCACATTTCGGCCCAAGTAGCGAAAAAGACTAAGTTGCACTCTTTTGTTAGAGAAGAGTGATAAAATTTGTGATGATGAAAATGAAATAAGGGGAGCCTCTATTTATATGAGGCTTACAACCCTTATTTTTACAAATTTACAATTAAAGGCCCTAATATAACTTTGCTTAAGTGTTCAACAAATGATGTAATGTTCCAAGGGAATTTTTTTTTGCCTTAGGTTCTATTTTTCTGGGATTTCCAATAAACTAATGACAGTAGTCCACATTCATAAACAATGGGTTCCCTTTTATGTATACATGAATATAAAGATTTCAACAACAATATAATTCTTCAGTAAAATCACATTTACTCAGGGCTGACATGCCCAATGAAACAAATATTGTATCCAACCGATAATTCACCATATTTTTTAAGTCAATATTCAACATTTTCACTGTAGACCACACTATTTCAATTTTGTGCTACTAGATTTCTTAACAACTAACTAATTAGCTACAACTCATCTTTACCACTATCACTTGACTTTACTAGTACTGACTAGTCTGCTTCGCTATTTTAAATCCTTGATGTTGGTATGAAGAGGGCCTTAGATTCATCGTTTTGAAGCCCTAACCAGGATTTCACAACTACCTTTACTAAGCCACATATTCTCCCTATGTTGCCGCAGAAACCCTTCAGGAAACCGTGTCTAATAGTTGCAAGAATAGCTCGAACTGAGTTCGCTGTAGTGCTCAAACAATTACTGTCAGAATCTTACACAGAAAACCTCATTCGACCACAGGGAGTTCATTTGACCTCAAGTTACCACAGGAGACAAAACCCTAGTGCTATCTTAGATGTGTCCTCCTTGGATGGCCGCAACCCTAGGGGCTTGAACGTTGCCTTAGAATAACTTCACTGCTTTGAACAATGGGCAAAGGTGCCCTTTGTTGAACCTTTGCTGCCTTTAAGGGAACCCTCTGGCCAAGTAATTCCCACTGAAACTGCTCCTTGGCCCAGAATAGAGCCAAACTACTTCAGAAGTGATCCTTCACTGGTTGGAGACAAGGCTTGTTGATCAATATAAGCACAATACTTCTCCTGTGCTAACCAGGATAGAATCAAATTACTTCAAGATGATTTGTTGTGCTAGAACAAGGAAATAAGTGACTAGCTAGGTTGGGATCATCTCCACTGAAACTAATCAAGAAGAAGGGGTCTTAAAACCCTCAGAGCCTCAGGCTCAAAGAAAACAGGGACAATTTAATCCAATTCCATGATGATAAAATGATTCCATCGCTCCTTTATTTATAGATTCCTCATGGTTTTTTTTTCTTCCTTAATCTAATGTGAGGGGTTACAAGTGCAATCACCATTTTGGGCTTTTTTCCCCAGCTACCCCAAAATATGTTGCCCTAAAACATTGGATATTGGGTTCCCCCCTTTATCAATGACTATAGCCTACGGGGTTGGATAGACTATTTCGTACTCCCTCGAGCAATTAATCCATGGGCGACATTACAGTCACCCCTTCCCGACATTGCTCGTCCTCAAGCCATTGCACATCCGGTTGCTGCAAAAGTTGTCCCCTTGCATTCAAGAATGAAGATTGCTCACTTGCCTTGCATCCTTCTTTCTGGTCATTTTCAATTTTAACACTAGCATAGTGTCTTCTTCGCCCTAACTTGGGAGATTTTGGGTGGGTAAGAGGTATCTTCTTCAACTCAACCTTTGGTGGAGTTGCTTCATGATTTGCCTTTAATTTTGAAAGAAACTCTTTGCGCTTCTCAACTTTCTCATTGCATGTAAAGCTGCAAACAACTCCAGAAGGAGCATTGCTAGACTTGGCCTTAGAATCTCTGATTGAATTCACACTTGTAGTTGAGGAAAACGTGGAATGGGCATCTTCCCCTAGCTTTGTATGCTTGGGTGGTTCCACCTTTTAGTCATGTAGATGTAGATTTTCAGAGAGCAAAGGATTGCAAACAGCTCGTGTATCCATTTTCACTGACACCTTGTCCCTTTTAGGAGATGAAGAGGGTGGGGTACTTCTTGCACCAATACGCTGGTTAATGTCACTAGCTACTACCTCAACAGGCTGCACCCCTATGGAAGTCATTTTGTCAGTGGCAAGAGCAAATGGTTGTGGAATCGTATACTTCAACCTTTTCAGTTCCACTTTTTGTTGGCCGATGAACTGAAGTTACTGAACTTCCTGTAACTGGCACTGTGACTTCCATATATTCCCATTATGACCTTTCTCCCGTATTTCCATGTGGGATCAAGTCAATGCTGCTTCTTGGGGTAACCCTTTTAATCCCTTTGACAGAAGTACTTGGATGAAATGTCCTTGACTTCTGCATTTGAAAGCATTCATTTTTACCAAGCACACATGAAACAGGCATCTGTGATTTCAACTGTCATACTTGCACTAGCCTTAGAAATGCTGCTCTTTTTCTCGCGTGCCACATTAGATTGGCCTACAATTGGATCATGTATTTTAGACTGACGTTGGTGGTCATCAAGGTTGGAGGTTGGTCCAACAGATACATTAGCAAGACAATTAGGCATCAATTTATTGATTGCTGCCTTTTGAAGACTCTGATGTCCAGATGACCAATTCCCATATCTAGTAAAAGCTGATGAGGAACCCATTTAAAGCATAGGTGCTGCCGATGCAAGTGCTGGATGTGGCCACTCAATATCACATGTCGAATTGACCGTATCCCACTCAACACACTGGAGCTTTGAACAGGAGGTGTCATTGAGTTGAATATTGATGACTTCTCAAACTCACTAGGGAAGGAAGAGGACTGAGCACCCCGATTATTGGACAGGGAATAAATTTCAACGTTATTATCTACAACCAGCAAGCTCATTCTCTTCTCTAGGACTTTGGTTTCTCCACCTTCTTGATCTTCATTCTCATAACTCTGTGTTGGCTCCATCTTCCTCAATTTGAGGACCATTCAATTCATCATGGCTAAAGCATTCTCTGCTATTATCTAAAAAATTGAACTTGACTTCATGAGCTTTATCCTTCCTAGCCTCTTGCGCTTTATCATTGTAGTTCTTAGGTGATACAGTTTCTTGAAAATCCTGAGTTTCACTCTTGGCAAACTGTTCAATTGGTTACTCTTTTTGTCTAAGACACAAATTAAGATTGCAATGCATGTCAGTGCTGCTGCTGTCTTTATCCCAACTGTCCTACACCTCAGTTATGACTCATGAGAGGAGGGCGTCTCTCTATTTTTTCTTCAGAGTACACAATTTTTGTTAGATATTTCTCAAAATTGCTGTCACATTGCCCTCCTTTAAATTCTTGATAAAGTCTCAAATTTGCGGGGTTAGCAAAACCACCCTTTTCAATTTTTGTGCTGTTCTCTTCGTTGGAATCAGCTTTACATCATGACCAGATTTATCGTTTATACACTTCTCATTCATCTGCTTAAGTGTAAATTTATGTAGATGTTCTATGCTTGATGCAACTTTACTTTCTCTTCAATACTAGACAGCAATCACATAAATCATTAAGTAAAATGCTGATAGAACATACCAGTAGATCGACAGAAGACAAACCAGAAACAGAGAAGTGTGTTGGTGCGTTACGGTGGTCAACAGGATGCTTCAACCAGTGAAGTCTCAATTGGTCAACTAACCAGCAATGTTACACAACCCTCAGATCAGCCAAACAGTCAACCCAGAAAAGTCAACGCAGAACAGCAGCAAGTAAAAGTCAACGCAGCACGGTCTACGGTCAACTTTTGACCTCGGTTCTTGTGCCAAAATGTATGGACTGCAAAAATCGAAGTCTATGCCAAAATTCAGCTCCTTTTGACCATGCATTGACCAAAGTCAATGCTGGTCAAACCTGTGGTGGAAACCCTAGCTGCTGCAGAAAATGTCTTCGTCCTTCTCCTACGTGTGAACTGCAGATTTGCCTCCAAGTAGCTCGAACCAATCAGAAGTGGAGAGAGAAATATGTGTGATGAGGAGATGAGTTAAATGTCCTCCAACGTTGACTTTATTTATATCCATCACTGAGGGTGTGTACACATTTGCTGGGGTACAAAACCTTAAAGCCGACCTGCACATATTTGAATATATTAGAAAATAAATTCAAAATAAATGTTCTGCTCATTGGATCAAGATGATCTTTAGATCGATCTTGCACCTCTCCGAAAGAAGAACCCAATAAAAATATTGGTATTTTCATCTGAGCATCACAACATGGAGTTTGGAGCTAGTTGTCCAATTTTAACATTAAGTGGCTCTGCTTCACTAGGACTTTTTTAATAGCAGTGCTGGCATCATCGGATTCTGTATTAGGAACTTCCTCTTGAACAACTAGTACCGCATCATTTGGGGTGGCTTTAAAATCCTTGGATGGTTGTTTCATGCCGACGTTGACTTCACTGCTAGCAAAGTCATCTTGTCCTAAGGTTGCTTCATTTTCATCTATGTCTTCAAAACTGATTGAAGCCGTTTCTACTTCCAAATAAGTGAACATATTACTGCCTTCAAAACTGACTGCAACAACAATTTTCTCTGCCCTGTCTGGTTCTGTTTTGTCATAATTGCATGCATAGCCTATTTGGCTCTTTTGAAGTATTGCTCTTTGCTTGTGTGTGGACATGGATCCCATAAACCTTGTAACCAACTGTCTAACTTGCATGCTGGGAAGCACTAGGCATTGACCCAAACATCCTATAAACCTTTTGAACCATACAATTTGTCAAAGCCAAAAAACTGTTTGTGATTGTCCGAATAATAAAATTTGTCTCCAGTCTCTCATGTAATTGTCTTTTACAATGATGATGCCCCACTATTACCATCTTCCTTTGGTGTCAACAGAGATGTTGCCCTTACTTGCATAGGTTTTTTATTAATGGCCAAACTAGATACTCCATACTGAACAAAAGGAGACGACTCCCCTTTTTGGCCAATAGACATTTGAGGTATTGACCTGACATTAGATGGTGCAAAAGTATTAAAAAATCCATGATTATAGCTGCTGCTCCCTTCAGCCCCATTTCTATTACCAACATTCAAACCATTAGCAACATTGTTACCTAGATTGTTTTTATGGCCTGGATGAGCTGCATCATTTGCTGGTGTCCTTGGGCTATTTGCTGCTGCCTTTGCAATAGCAAATTGGTCATTGTATGTTGTCCATGGATTAGTACCTTCAAGAGATCACTAGGATCTTGCTCTCCTTGACCTCCCCTATCCTCCATAGATGTACTATGGACAATCCTTTTCTTCTGACTGTAATGTTACTTGTATCTTCAAGGCTCATACACTCACAAGCTGGCAGGATGCATAACTCTGACACCACTGTAATGTTCAAAGAGAGTGTTTTTTCACCCTTAGGTTCTATTTTTCTAGGATTTCCAATAAACCAGTAACAATAGTGCACATTCATAAATAATAGGTTCCCTTTTATATATACATGAATATAAAGATTATAATAATAGTATAATTCTTCAATAAGATCACACTGACTTAGGGCTGAATGCCAATGAAACAGAGAATGCATCTAACCAATAAGTCACGAGATTGTTCAATCAATATTCAACAATTTGATTGCAGACCACACTATTTCAATTTTGTGCTACTAGATTACTTAACAACTAACTAATTAGCGACAACTTATCTTTACCATTATCACTTGATTCTGCTAATATTGACTAGTCTGCTTCACTATTTTAAATCCTTGATTTTGGTATCAAGAGGGCCTTGAATTGATTGTTGTGAAGCCCTAACTCGGGTTCTGCAATACCTTTACTTAGCCGCAGATCTTCCCTAAGTTGCCGCATAAACTCTTCAGGAAACCCTGTTTGATAGCCGCAGGAATAGCTCGGATTGAGTTGGCTGTAGTGCCCAAACAGTTACCGCATTAATCTTACACAAAAAACCTCATCTTGCCATAGGGAACTCATTTGACCTCAGGTTGGGGTAGGAGACAAAACCTTATTATTCTCTCAGTGGATGGCTGCGGCCCTAAGGGCTTGAACGCTGCCTTAGAATAACTTCGCTGCTTTGAACTGTGGGAAAAGGTGCCCTCTATTGAACCTTCATTGCCTTGAAGGGAACCCTCTGACCAGGTAATTCCCACTGAAATTGCTCCTTGGCTCATAATAGAGCCAAACTACTTCAGAAGTGATCCTTTGCTGGTTGGTGACCAGGTTTGTTGATCGATATAACCACGGAACTTCTCCTGTGCTAACCAGGATAAAATCAAATTTCTTCAAGATGATTTGCTATGCCAGAATAAAGAAAGAAGTGACTAGCTAGGGTGGGATCACCTCCACCGAAACTAATCCAGAAAATGGGTCTTAAAACTCTCAGAGCCTTAGGCTCAAAGAAAACAAAGACAATTCAATCCAATTCCACGATGAGAAAATGATTCCATCACTCCCTTATTTATAGATTCCTCATGGGGTTTTTTCTTCCTTAATCTAATGTGAGGGATTACAAATGCAACCCCCATTTTGGGATTTTTGCCCCATCTACCGCAAAATTTACCTAATTTTGCCCCAAAACATTGGATAATGGGTTTCCCCCTTTATCAATGACTATAGCCTACGGGGTTGTATAGTTTATTTTGTCCTCCCTTGGACAATTAATTCACAGGGGACATACCAATGAGTGGTTACAAGCGAACCTCATAATAGCTCAAGAACATAACAAATAATGCCAAAATAGCCCACACATGTGGAAGAAAAGCCTCCTTCACTATGACGTCATCCTTCAAGGGAGCTCAAAATGCTACAAGCATGTGACAAATAGGTCATGAGTTGTCCATACTCCAAGAAATAGCTCAAAGTCCATGGGTATGCCTCTAAAGGTGCCTCCAATTCTATGACATCATCACCAAGGTGCCCTACGTCACCCTTCTAAGGGCAAAAAAGGTGATGTGGCACTAATTTGCCCAAGTGTTGGGGTCCATCAGTGATATGCAAGCCCTCCCCTGTCATCTCAAGGATAACCATCCTCATTCGGCTTTTGAAACAAGCAACACCCATCAAACAATGTCAAGCTAGCCTAGGGGTGTCTTGGGTCCATTTGGGCACATCATTAATAAATACCACACCAAGCCTTAGTGGCTCAACATTTCAACATCTTAGGGTTCTTAGAGTATCAAGTACCATGTGAAACCATCTCATAGCCCAACGCTCTACTTTGGGGGGGCCACACTAGATCAACAAGGTCATATCTACTCTTTGGACTGGGTAAAACTACCTTTGGCATGTTACTGTAAGGGATGAGAATCATCTCTCAAGAGGCCTTTGTTGCTATGATAACACCGCTTGACAAAACCATCCCAAAATCAAGTAAAATCATCAATCATTAGTGAAAATAACTATGAATGCATCATAGTGGACCATACCTAATGTGAGGGGCACAAGAATACTTCACACAAAGCTCACCTTCAAATGTCTAACTAGATCAAGTCTTGTGAACAAATTACCTCCTTATAATAGAGAGGGTTAGGTAAATAACCCCATTAGACGTTTCCAACCCCCAAGGGTAAGAGACATGTCCCAAGTTAGCTCATCAATCCATAGGTGTGTGTGAAAGATGGTGGTTGCAGAGTGGGAATGACTTAACAGTAAAGTGCTATAGGCATGTGACCAACTAATGGAGGTCCAACATCTTGAGTGTATAGATATAAGGAGGGAGCAATCGTGGAGGCATGAGTTACCCCTTTCCTCGGTTTGCTTTTTCCACCCTCTCTGGTGTGCCTTTTACTTTTTATGATTTATCTTTATTTGGGGGCATAACTTAAGAGCGTAAGCTTGCTTTTGAAATTTTTTGATACTCCTTTAAGATGAGTTAGATTATTGCTCATCAAGGTTGGGACAATACAAGAGTTCCATTTTATGGATGAAACATCATGTCCTCGAGGAACCGGGTAATGGCTAATAAGGGGGGTAATGGCTAAACAAATGTCTCAACTTTTAGCTGCATCAACCTCTAGGGCTAAGTTTTTTGGGCATAAAATCAAGAATGAGGATGAAGAGTGCCAATCCTAAATTCCTAATGACTAATGACCACCCACATGAAGGATGGAGATGAATAATGGGGAAAGACAGAAAGTGGTAAGTATGGATTATGCCTCCCTAGTAGTTCCCTTCTTAAAACCCTAAGACCTCAGAGGATGTCCCACTGGACTAGAGTCAAAGACTAACTTCCTAGATGAAGTGAGTATAGTCAAGATCGTCAATTATCTAGTTTCCCCCTCGATCCATATTAGTATGCCCATAACATTAAGTAAAATTGTTAAAGTACTTGTTGATAGATGACCCACCTTCCTTCAAGAAGGAATGCTGGATGGGAGATAGAAATTTGACTAGAGCAAGAAGTGGAGGATCTTGTTATCATGCCATGTGTTGATCATATAGGGGGCTGTTGGATGGTTGGCTTTCAAGGAGAAATTTTTTCTCCTATGTGTTATCCACGTTTTGGCGGGTAATGGGGAGCATGTCCCCTACCCTCAGGAACAAGTGCCTGTGTTAACAGTGCTTCTTCGTCATTCATCCTTTTATCCAAAATGGTTATTTCATGCACAACTTAGAGTAGATATCAAACCTTTCTGGTCCTTTTGCAAAACTTTAATGGATCCTTTCAACTCTTCCTTTGAATCAACACTTTCATCTTTTAGGCCAACAAACTTAGGAACCTAGGAAATGCAATTGTTCTACTTCCTTTGGTGTTAGCAACATTGAAAATATTCTAGAGCTTAGCGTGAGTTGTATTAGATCACAAAGCGGTCATTTTCATGAAAAATTCCTTGGTGTTAAAGAAAACCATCACCATCCTTGCTAGAAAGACTAAGAACTTCCTTGGACTTTGCTATCTGATGTTCAATGATTTGTTCTATTGTTGTACTAGGTTTTTGGATAGGAATTCAAGTGTTCTCTTCTATTACCTTCTCAAGGCCTAACTCAATTTAGTCCAAAAATGCAAAAACATGCCTAAGCTTCTCTTAGAAAGTCCAACAATTTGTATTTATATGACAAAATAATAAAAGGGTATTTAATTTTTTATTTAAGATACTTATATACAGCTACAAAAGCTCAACCAAGTCGAAGAATCCCGATATTAGTGTTTTGGAGGTTGAGACTGACTCTCCTAGATGTTCTACACTGCATCAAATAATGCCAACATTGATTATTTTTTCCTTGAAATTGCCTATACGAGGAAGCCAACCTTGCCTTACCAAAACAAACTCTTTATGTGATCTCTTGACTAGTGCCAAAGTTGTTAATAGCTAGCATTCTTGAAATTCGTAACAAAACCTATCAACTAAACATCAACATTAATTTTATTAATGTCCAACAAGTGACCATAAAATTATGTCAATGGGACTAAAAGAGCACATTTAATGGAAATATAATGTGGGAGTGTGAAAGCAACTCCCACATCAACATTAAAAGCATAAACTAAGTGTCTAGCTAAAGCTAAATATCTAGGAAGAGAAGATATGAAAGAAGATTCAAGTACATGTAAGTCTTAATACAAAACAAAAGGAGAGGATGGCAAAACTTTCCGTAGTTGGAGTTGGTTGCCAATTATGAGTGATGGGACAATGATACTGTCTCCTCATCACATTCATCGATAGTTGTGAAGGGGCCAATGCACAAATGTATGATATCCTGGAGGTAAAGCAAGATTGCGCCTGTTAGGAATCTAAAGTCTCATGAATCTCTGCTTATCACTTGTTGCTCGATCAAACAAGACAACTGGAAAGTATGAGGTGACCCTCTTGAAGGCCTTTGATTGGGTCAAAGCATGTAGAATCTCAGATCTGTGTTCAAATACTTCCCTCATGAAGAGGGTGGGACATCTATGAGTAGGTAGCAAAAAGAACTCGAAAGGAAGCTCCCAATTATTGGAATAGGCAATAAAATATCACTTTGATTGCATAGTAGATGGGGAATCAAAAAATGAGATGCTCCTCATCTCTGGCTCCCAAGTGGTAGAAGTGGCAAAGCCTCTTTGGTGGTGGTGATGATCTGTCTTAATATGGAGTTTGTAGGAGCCCACCCAATATTGACCAAGGGGGATTCTAAGGGCATTCATCCAATTCCTTCTTGTATATGGAGGTTGGATGATAAGACCAATATTGACCAAGGGGGATTCTAAGGGCATATATCCAATTCCTGCTTGTATGATGATAAGACCATCTTGCAGATCAACAAAATGTCAAAATGCTTAACATAGAAGGACATCTTTGTGCCAAGATCGCTCAGAGGTGCGAATTGGGTGACCTGGATAGATTGTTTATAAGTGCCCTTTTTGATACCCTTTTTCAAGTTTTTTGTGGACTACAAGATGTGAATTGATGTATCTAGGGAGTACCTGGAAGGGGAAGATGATCTAGAGAGATGGCCACTGATTGAAGTAACTGAGAGACCTCAGCAAAACCAACTTCTAGTGTCCCTTGGGGGTCTAGGCAAGACAATAGCCTTTGTATATCAAAGTGATAAATAGGGATACCTATCTCACTTGAATGTTGAGTCCCCAAACATCATAACTTTTCAAAGGAAAGAAACTAGTTAGAAGATAGCCTCGAGGTGAAGAGGCTGAGCCCTGAACTTCACTTGAACCATGGATTGGGATCAATCTAAGATTAACCTTGCTCTAATACCACTCATAATGCTCCAAGGTATTAATATGCTTCTTTGCCACCAATTATAATGCTCTAAGTTACTAACTATCAACTATGATATCACTTGTGATGTTCTAGTTGTGGAAACAACAAACACTTTGAAAATACCAAATGAATACATAGTGGAAATGTGTATATTTTATGTTAATATTCCAAAATTTCCAAAAATATTGCACTATAGATACAATGGTTGGGAACACGGCTTCAAACTACAACGAGGTTTGCAATACAGGTTTAATGAATCATGCAATGAAGAAAACACATCTCCATTCCATAATCCAAATGGATGTAAATTCTCAAATTATAAAAGAAAGATATTTATTGAATGTCACTTGTGTGAGACAGTGAAATACTTTGTACATATACTCATATATCCATCATTGCTCTTGTAATACTCAGTTTTGGCCAACCTACTAATAATTAATTTAATTATACATAATAATCAATACATTTGATTAGTTGGGCAAGATGGTATTCATATCCGTATGCAACTATTAAAGGAAACTACTTGCTAACAAATCATGAACCCTTTGAACAACTTGTTGACCACTCCGTGTCAACTACCCATCATGTTCGAACAATTAGATATTCTGGATTCATCATCATCAGTCGTCTGTTTATCAGAGTTGTAAACCCATTTTGCAAAATTTTAATGTAAATGATGCTAGTAAGACGATATATGTATGTAACAACCTAGGTAAGCCTATTATTTTGGCGACGAATTCCATCCTAGGAGGTTTCTCGTTTCACTGATTCATCTGTGTTTCTAAGCACAGATGATCAACAAAGTTTTTCCCTCTAGCCTCACCCCAAAGCTAGGGTGGAATTTATCGTCAAGGTCTTAGGTGAGTCCTAATGTTTTAGTCGAATTTTTTGTAAAAGTGATCTGGTAATAATTTAAAATAATTGGCTAAATTATTTTATTACAAATCACTTGGTCTACTAGATCATATTGAGTCGCATAATTGGGTAATAAATTGAGGGTCTATAATGGATGGGTGTTCCCCCATTGAGGGTTGAGTTAATTCTAATATCTTGATGTAAAAAAAATTATTTTGGTGCATGGTCGACACCATGGCTAAAATATTAAAGGGTGGAAAAAATTATTAATCCCCTCAAGTGTCAATTAATTAATTTTTTTGGCAAAAATAAATTAAAATCATAAGCTAAAAATTTAATCAATTATAGTCAAAATTAAAAGTCCTAGAGAAATTAAATTCTCTGTTATGAATCCAGATCAAAAAATAGAAGAAAAGAGAGATCAACGCCTTAGAAATAAGCCACTTCGAGGGGGCAACCTCCTTTACATTAGATAAATGAACAATTATTGGATGATACAAATGACAAAACCTCCTTCTATATATAGGAGTCCATTGGGTCACAATATAATCCTAGTCGACCTGTTAAAATTGGACAACTAGGTCCAAACTCCATGTTGTGATGCTCAGATTAAGTGGCTAGTATTTTTGTTGGATTCCTCTTTCGGAGAGGTGTAAAATCCATATAAAATATATCTTAATCCGATGAGCAGAACATTTATTTTGAATTTATTATTTATAATAAATTATATGTGCAGGTCGGCCTTAAGGTTTCACACCCCCAGCAAATGTGTCACACACCCCAATGATGGATATAAATACAGGCAAAGTTGGAGAGCATTTCACAACAACTCAACACACATCTTCTTCTCTCATCTGATTTAGTATGAGTCATTGGAGGATAAGTTCAGCCCACACGTGTGAAGAAGAAGGACGAAATTGTACGGCTGAAAGGAAGGACGAAATTTCTGCAGCTAGGGTTTCCAACGAAGTTTGACCAGCGTTGACTTTGGTCAACGCATGGTCCGAAAGGGCTGAAAATTGTTGGAGAGTTCGATTTTGAGAGGCCGTACACATTGGCACAGAAATCGAGGTCAAAGGGTTGACCAAACTGTTGCTGCGTTGACTTTTAGCTTGCTGCACTGCGTTGACTTTTCTGGACAGCGTTGACTTTTTTGGAGTTGACTTGGGTTGACTCGGTTGCTGATTGGAGGACTGTTGTGACACATTCTGGGTTGGCTGACCAAGGAGACTTTGCTGGTTGAAGCATCCTGTTGACTGCCGTAACGCACCATCACATTTTTTCTGTTTCTGGTTTGTCTTCTATAAGATCCACTTATATGTTCTATCAGCATTTTACTTAACTATTTGTGTGATTGTTGTAAGAAAACTAAAGTTGCATCAAGCATAGAACATCTACAAAAAATTACATGGTATCGGAGCTGAGGTGAAGACAAGCCTTAACTTTAGCAATCACCATCGGAGGAAATGGGTTCCACAAGTTTTGAATTCAAGGAGAATGACAAGCTAACTGGAAGGGATGACTTCCATGCCTAGAAGATGATATTAGATCTCAAATTGGAAGACCATGATCTCTTGGATCATGTACTGGGGAAGATTCAAGAACCTCCATCCAATGCTACCGCTGCTGCTAAAAACAAGTATAAGAAGGGGGAGATCAAAGCAAAGCTGATGATCAGGGAATCCATACATAAAAGTCTGGTTGCTTACATATCTGAGCTAGGCACATCCAAGGAGATGTATGATAAATTGATCCTTATGTTCAAGGTAAACAATGTAAACCAAGTGCTATTCCTCAAGAATAAATTGAAGAATATGAAGAAGGGTCAGGATGAGTCTGTTCAAGCTTACTTTCTGAAATTGACCGAAACAAGGAACAATCTGCTGGCTATTGGGGAGATAATAGCCGATCGTGAGATGGCTCTCACTGCACTTGGAGGACTCCCATATGAATGGCAAGTATTCACTACTACCATTCTCAATAATAATACCATTCCTAACTTTGACGAGCTTCTGTCTAGATGTATGCAAGAAGAAACAAGAATGAAGGAATTCGAAAATGACAGAAATGCTGCCTATGGTGCTCATTCTCGAAAGAAGAACTCTAGTGGTCCTAAGGACAAAGGAAGAACAAGGACTCAAGAAAAGAAGGGTAAGTGTTTCACTTGCCATAGGCCTGGTCACTATGCTAGAGAATGTCCCTTCAAGAAGGATCTTCCCGATAGTGATGATAACAACAACAACCAGAGGAATGGGAATCGAAGAAACGACAGATCTAAAGGAAAGAGGAAGGCTCCCTCTGGTGGAAACAATCAACCTTCGAAAAGGTCTAGAAACTCCAGGTATGAGGAGTCTAATGCTGTTGATAAAAGAAATGAGTATATTCTTGTATCTGCTCTCTCTGCTACATCTCCGCTCGACACTATGGATGTCTGGCTGATAGATAGTGGTGCCTCAAGACACATCACTGGTTTCAAGGAAGCACTCTCTGACATGGTTGAGAGGGATACCAATCTAGAAATTATCCTTGGAGATAATGCCACGTATCCCGTAAAAGGGACAAGGACTGTGACCCTCCACTTGTCTCAAGGACAAGTCCTACGTTTGCAAGATGTACTCTATGTACCAAAATTGAAGAAGAACCTTGTGTCTGTATCAGCCATGGAAGACAAAGGGTTCAATGTAACATTCTTTGATGGAAAGGTGCTCATGTGGAAGAAGAGCTTCAAAGAAGCTATCTCGATTGGTTTTAGAGTTGGCACACTCTACCAGGTTGGAGGAAGTCCGCTGGGAGCAATGACATGTGATACTATCCGACAAACCGAACTATGGCACCGAAGGTTTGGACACCTTCATTACAAGGCCCTTCCCGAAGCAAGGAAGGTGGTGACAGGGATGCTCGACTTTGGAAATAATCATGAAGGTGTATGTAAGGGTTGTGCCGAAGGAAAGCATACAAGGGGACCTTTCCCCTCAAGTGCCACAAAGACATCTGATATTTTGCAACTGATCCATTCTGATCTATCTGGTATGCTACCCGTGACATCCCTGGGAGGATGTTCTTACTATATGACATTCACTAATGACTTCTCCCGCAAAACCTGGATATACTTCTTGAAGAAGAAGGATGAGGCTTTCATGTGGTTCTGTACCTTCAAAGCCTTGGTGGAAAATATGACAGGGAAGAAGATCAAGATTTTGAGGATCGACAATGGCACTGAATATGAGTCAAATGAGTTCAAGGACTTTTGCAGAGAAGCTGGCATTAAGAGGGAGACTACTACTGCTTATACTCTTGAGCAGAATGGCGTTGCTGAACGAAAGAACAGGACCATTGTGGAAGCTGCCCGTGCCATGCTATGTGACCAGGGTCTACCGAAGTTTCTGTGGGGAGAAGCTGCGAATACTGCTGTATACATTCAAAACCGATGCCCTCATTCCGCCCTGGACTCCAAAACTCCCGAAGAGGTTTTCACCGGTAAGAAACCCGATGTCTCACATTTTAGAATTTTTGGATGTCCTGTTTATTTTCATGTGCCAAAAGAAAAGAGAAGTAAGCTGGATGCTTCTGGGAAGAAAGGAATGTTTGTGGGCTACAACGAAACCTCTAAGGCCTATAGAGTCTATGTACTTGGTCAAAGGGAAGTAGAGATATGCCATGATGTCACTTTTGACGAAGATGCTTCCCTGAAGAAAGTAGTAGATCTTCCAAGATCTGAAGAAAATCATGAAGAAAGGCCCGGAAATCAAGAAGAACCGCAGGATGAGACAATGCCTGATATTGAAGGACCAATGGACCCTATTGATCCATCTCCTTCACTGGGAAAGAGACCATCATGGCTCAGGGACACCCTCGAAGATGCTGAGGGTCATGTTGCCCCAAGGGGGACATTCCGAGAAAGCAAGAAGCCATGTAGATACCAAGGGTATCTAGCTGCCATGAGTACTATTGTACAATCTGAACCTGTATCTTTTGAGGAAGCCGTAAAGCTTCAAGTTTGGAAGGATGCTATGCACGAAGAATATGAGTCCATAATGAAGAATGATGTCTGGGATGTGGTCCCGAGACCGAAGGACAAATCTGTTGTCACCGCGAAATGGCTCTACAAGATCAAACATGGATCTGATGGGAGTGCCGAAAAGTTCAAGGCAAGGTTTGTTGCCCGTGGCTTCTCTCAAAAGGAAGGAATTGACTATGATGACATATTTGCACCTGTGGCATGATATACCACCATTCGATCAATCATAGCCCTTGCTGCTACGCAAGGATGGAGTCTTCATCAGATGGATGTTAAGACCGCTTTTCTGCATGGTGCAATAAAAGAAGAGGTGTATGTAGAACAACCTCTGGGATTTAAAGTTCAGGATCGAGACACTCATGTCTGCAGGTTGAAGAAAGCCCTCTATGGGTTAAAGCAAGCACCCAGAGCTTGGTACGAGAGGATGGATAGTTACTTGATGAAGCCGGGCTTCACTCGAAGTAATGCTGATCCGAACCTTTACTTCAAGGTTGTACAGGGGAAGCCTCTCATTCTAGTGCTATATGTGGATGACCTCTTCCTGACAGGTGCTGACCCTCTCATTCATCAATGTAAGAGGGAGCTCGCTGCTGAGTTCGAGATGAAGGACCTAGGACTGATGCACTACTTCCTAGGTCTGGAGGTCTGGCAGAGACCTGGAGAGATTTTCCTTTCTCAAGGAAAATACATTGTGAAACTTCTAGAGAGATTTGGTATGGTGGACTGCAAGTCCGTGTCAACACCGATGGAACTCAACTTCAAGAAGTTGAGTGGCAGCGCTGCTGGACCTATCTTGGCCAATCCTACTGAGTATCGTCAACTCATAGGAGCTTTGATGTTCTTAGTGAACACCCGACCAGATATATGTTTTTGCAGTGAACACTTTGAGTCAACAGATGGTTGAGCCTCATCACTTTCACTGGGTTGGTGCCAAGAATCTTCTGAGATATCTTCGGGGCATGATAAACCATGGGCTGAGATACACTGCCGGGAGTGTGACACTCCGTGGATCTACTGATGCCGATTGGGCTGGCAGTGTGGTCGATCGTAAGAGCACATCAGGATGCTGCTTCAATCTTGGTTCTGCTTCGATCTCATGGACGAGCAGGAAGCAGAAGTCGGTGGCTTTGAGCACCGCTGAGGCCGAATACATTGCAGCAAGTATGGCCTGTTGTGAAGCAGTTTGGTTACGAAAGCTCTTTGGACATGTGCTAGATACCACTGTGATACTCTGTGATAACCAGAGTGGGATTCATATGACTGAGAATCCTGTGTTCCACGACCGATCCAAGCATATTGATATCAGGTACCACTTTATCCGGGATATGGTACAGCGAGGCGCCGTAAGGCTCGATCATATAGGAACTGATGAGCAAGTCGCGGATATTCTCACTAAGCCCCTGGGGAAGGTCAAGTTCCTAACCTTCCGTGAGAGTCTTGGTATCGTGGAACGACCCTATGATGTGGGTCCTGTTGGACGATGAGCTCTAGGAGCTCTGGGGGGTTTTGGGGATAGCTTCTCGGAGCTATAAGCACTCATAATGCTTCTGCCCCACCGTTGTGATTATTGAGTTGGTTCGCCTCTCATTTATCTGTGCCCCGTATGCATCCTACCCATTGAGTTCAGGGCTCATGGGAAGTACCTCTCATTTGGCCAATGAGGTGGGAAAAGCTAGAGACTAGTAACAAATACTGATGGACGCATCAGAGATTGCCGTACTCTCTATCTAGGATGGCACGGTCCAACCACTTGATCTAGGATCAAGTTTAGTGAGGTCTGGGACCTCTGCCTGACTTCGGGTCAGATGAACCAACTTTGGGTTGGTTGGATACTCTTTATGAGTTTGATAGAGGTTTTGAACCTCTAGACTGATTATGTCAGTCGGGGGATGATGTCTTTGTGACTGACCCACTTCTGTTCTGAAATAAAGAGGCCAGCAAAGCAAGTTGCGGCGGGATGACGCACGATGTTTGATTGCACTGATGGATGGAGTTCTCCCTAGTTGAGAGGGAGTGTTAAATTTGGACAACTAGGTCCAAACTCCATGTTATGATGCTCAGATTAAGAGGCTAATGTTTTTGTTGGATTCCTCTTTCGGAGAGGTGTAAAATCCATATATAATATGTCTTAATCCGATGAGCAGAACATTTATTTTGAATTTATTATTCATAATAAATTATATGTGCAGGTCGGCCTTAAGGTTTCACACCCC
Source organism: Pinus albicaulis (assembly GCA_034641835.2). Taxonomy (NCBI): domain Eukaryota; kingdom Viridiplantae; phylum Streptophyta; class Pinopsida; order Pinales; family Pinaceae; genus Pinus; species Pinus albicaulis. The sequence continues at coordinate 492,457,100 of CM076574.1, forward strand.
CAGCAGATGTGTCACACACCCCAATGATGGATATAAATACGGGCAAAGTTGGAGAGCATTTCACCACAACTCAACACACATCTTCTTCTCTCATCTGATTTAGTACGAGCTCATTGGAGGACAAGTTCAGCCCACACGTGTGAAGAAGAAGGAGGACGAATCTGTACGGCTGAGCTGAAGGACGAATTTCTGCAGCTAGGGTTTTGCTGGAAGTTTGACCAGCGTTGACTTTGGTCAACGCATGGTCCGAAAGGGCTGAAACTTGTTGGAAAGTTCGATTTTGAGAGGCCGTACACTTTGGCACAGAAATCGAGGTCAAAGGGTTGACCGAACTGTTGCTGCGTTGACTTTTAGCTTGCTGCCCTGCGTTGACTTTTCTTGACAGCGTTGACTTTTTCTGGAGTTGACTTGGGTTGACTCGGTTGCTGATTGGAGGATTGTTGTGACACATTCTGGGTTGGCTGATCAAGGAGACGTTGCTGGTTGAAGCATCCTGTTGACCGCCGTAACGCACCATCACATTTTTTCTGTTTCTGGTTTGTCTTCTATAAGATCCACTTATATGTTCTATCAGCATTTTACTTAACTATTTGTGTGATTGTTGTAAGAAAACTAAAGTTGCATCAAGCATAGAACATCTACAAAAAATTACACGACCTAAAAATAATAATGTAAGGGCACAATAATAACAATATTGGGGTTACAGGGGTACAACTATAACAATAAGGGGGCTACACTAACAACAATAAGGGACGACACCAGTAATATAGGGACCTAAAATGCCCTTCTCCTTCAAAAAAATGTTGTCCTCAACGCTTGAGTAGCTCTGGATGCTTCTGTATAAAATTCTCATCCTCCCATGTAGAATCTTCAGTGGTTAAGTTCTACCACTTGATGGGATACTCTGAAATTGATTGATTTTGTAGCTGTCGAGTTGTTGTTTCCGTGACTGCTTCAGGTTCCAATATGATTTTTCCTTCCTCATCAAGTTCTGGCAATATTGTTTGAACTGGAAGTTTGTCACCTATAACCTTCTTTAAGCATGAAACATGGAAAACTAGATGCACTTGCGAAGAAGCATGAAGCTCCAATTTGTATGCCATAGTACCAATCTTTTGCAACACCTTGTAAGGACCATAGTACTTTGGCCATACTTTATTATACTTCCTAGCTTGCTTGAGGGACATTTGTTTGTATGGTTGTAGCCGTAAAAATACGCAGTCTCCTATATCAAAACTTCTCTCACTGCAATGTTGATTTGCCTGTTGTTTCATTCGATTTTGTGCCAAATTTAGGTTATCCTTTGAGAGTTGGAGAACTTCTTGTTGGTGCTCGATGTGATCTTCCACTGCTTGAACCTTAGAATTTTCTCTTAAAGAAGATGTGATGGATGGTGGATGATATCCATAAAGTGCCATAAATGGAGTCATTTTTGCTGCAGTATGGAAGGAAGTGTTATACCACCATTCATCGAGAGGTAACCACTTGACCCATTGTGCTTGCTTATCAGATATAAAACAACGAAGATATCCTTCCAAACATTTATTCACTATCTTAGTTTGACCATCGGATTGAGGATGATAAGATGAACTATGAGCTAGTTGAGTACCCAAACAAGAAAATAGTTCCGTCCAAAAATTTTCAGTAAAAATGGGATCTCTGTCGCTTACAATAATCTTTGGGTTTCCATGTAGCTTTTGAATTGTTTCCATAAATGCAATAGCAATTGGAAAGTGTGCATACTTGGTAAGTCTATCAACTATCACCATGATGACAATCTTTCCTTCGGACTTAGGTAAACTTGTGATAAAATCCATTGAAATCTCCTCCCAACGTTGACTTGGAATGGATAAAAGCTGTAGAAGACCCGGGGTCTTAATTGTCTCAACTTTATTTTGCTGCCAAACCAAACATTCTGCTACAAAATTTTGAATATTAGATTTAAGGCCATCCCAAAAAAATTCTTTCTTCACCCTGTGGTAAGTTTTTAAAAATCCAGAGTGTCCTCCTAAAGGAGAAGTGTGCAATTCCAAAAGATTTTTTTGTTTTAGTTGGGAATTCTTACAAAGATATAAGCGATCTTTGTACCATAAGGAATCATTTTTCCAATTAAATGTATCAGATGTACTAGGATCTTGCTGTAACTTTTGAATGAGTGTCCACACTTCTTTGCCCTTCTTCCGTTCATCCCTTGCTTTGGTTATCCAATCTGGTTGGGTATCAGAAATGACACAAAGCAATGCTTCCACATCTTCATCCTTTCTTGAGAGTGCATCTGCAACAACATTTGGCTTCCCTTTTTTGTAGATGGTTTCAAAGTCATAACTCAACATCGTTGTGACCCATTTTTGCTGCTCTTCTGAAGATAGTCTTTGTTCCAAAAAGTGTTTAAGACTATCATGATCAGTTTTTACCTTGAAGTGTCTTCCCATTAGGTAAGGTCACCATTTCTTTAGTGCATGTAGTATTGCCATCATTTCCTTCTCATAAATAGCTTTCTGTAAATATTTTCCTTTGATTGGACAACTTTCAAAAGCAATGGGTCTTCCTTCTTGCATTGAAACAACACCAATTCCATTTCCTGAGGCATCACATTCCACAATAAAGGTTTTTGTGAAGGTTTCAAATTGGGGAAGAAACCCATTTTCTGAAGGCCCTAGCCCTTACCCAACTTAAAAGGTTAGTGTTTGGGACCTATTTTGCAAACATTGGAAGTCTTCCTAGCCATTTACAAGCCCCCAAGGCTTCTTGGTTTTCTCTCTAACCTTATTTCACCTCTGTCCTGAAATTGAATTCTGAAGTAATTTATGACAACAGTATAATTAAGGCCTAAACACACTTTTTATAAGCCCAAGTTCATCAATAAATCACCTAAGGCATTTATAATTAACCTAAAGTTGAATTTGAGTGCATAGAAGTGATTTTTTGTGGACTGTTGGGGTAATTTTCAGATTTGATATGTTTGCTACGCAGTCATAAAGGTTTGATCTTTGGGTTTTGAGCTAACATTTTGTGAGTGCAGGTGATTTCTCTCACATCTCCAAACTTGGCATAGGACATTAGGCTTTGAGGTTTGTTTCTATTGCCTTCATCTCTCCTTGTAATTGAATGCATAATTTATATAATATCTGGTATATAACAGTGGCATAATGTTAAAATTGGACAACTAGGTCCAAACTCCGGGTTGTGCTGCTCAGATGATGATCGCAATATTTTTATTGGATTCCTCTTTCGAAGAGGTGTAAGATTGATCTAAAGATCATCTCGATCGGATGAGCAGAACATGTACTTTGAATTTATTCCACTTATGTGCTAGGTCGGCCTGGAATAAAATATTGACTTAAATGTCTTAAAGGACGTGTCACACACCCCCAAAGATTCCTATATATTGGAGAGACTTGGAGTTCATTTGACACACATTGGTGTGGAGGAATTCTCTCTCTCTTGATGGCGTTGGAGTTGTGTATTCTTTGTTTGGGTTGTTCTGGGGTTATGTGTGACACGTTTGGCTGAATGACCTATTGGAGACTTTGCTGGTAGAAGCATCCTGCTGATCGTCGTAACGTCATCATTTCCTATCTCTGTTTTGGCTTGTCTTCTATCGATCTATTAGTATGTTCTATCTTCTTCAGTATTGTGCCCTAATCTGAAATGGCATAGAACATGAGCTCAAATTAACATGGTATCAGAGCAAAGGAGAAGACAAAGTCCAGCCGAGTCTTACTCTTCGTATTTTGCATCCACCTCGTACATCATAACAAAGGGTAGAACCCTGGTGTTTATCGGTCTGAAATTAAAGAAGCGGACCACCATTTTTTACCCTTAAATATGTGAGAGATTCTGCTCGGGAAATTCTACTTTGGGAAAATCCAGGGTTACGAGTTTTAAGAAATTTGCATAGTACGGTTCGATCCGCAGCGTGCACACGACTCTGGTCGACATGTTGCCTCTCACCAGAAATACAGCCGCCTGGCCGTCTAGCAGTTCCGGTGATGTTCGTAGAATAAAGCTTAAATCCAGTGCTGGCACCATCACTTTCAGCTGCCGGAAGTCGCCTATGCTTAACAGAAATCCCTGTGCTGGATCGCGCGCAGAAAAGAATTAGACGCAGGCAACGAAATTACTCCATCGATCTCTGACCAAAATTCTGATCATGCAGACTCAAACCATCTGTTCGGTGAGAAAAACCAAATATGGGTGACGTCAAGCTATGTGGTAGGCCGCAGGCCATACCACCACAACGAAATGGCAGCACGTATTTTTTTAAAAAAATGCCGGAGGTAGCAAATGGCAGCGAAATGGCAGCGCGCATTTTTTAAATGGCGTCACTGTTCGATGAAATCCTGTTTTCTGCATTCGATCTATCTTAAATCAGAGGATATCCAGATAATTTGTCTCCGAGTCTCGATTGATTTACAACAATATAATGATTTTAAGTCTGGAATTCGGCGTCAGTGGTTATGATCAGGAACGGGTGAGAAAACAGCCCGGAATTCGCAGACGTTAGGGCAAAAGAATGTCGGGGGAATTGACCCAAGGGGAGAAGGAAACCCTTGCCGCCATTAATGTCGGGGCATCGGCATTATCGTTTGCGGGATCGACTTTCATCGTGCTCTGTTATGTGCTTTTCAGAGAGCTTCGCGAGTTTTCGTTCAAACTGATATTCTACTTAGCATTATCTGTAACAACGTATATGGACTACGCTCAACTTTGACAAATCAGAAAATCGGCCGGCTTAGTGTTTGAGAAGAAGCTGCAACATCAGCCCATAGCCATGGACGACTTGGGTGTCTACGCAAGTGGAGAAATTCATCTTATCTTGGGGCCTATGTTCGCGGGCAAGACGACTGCCCTTATTCGTAAAATGCGAGCAGAGATTCAAATGGGCAGAAGAGTGGTGCTTGTGAAATCTGACAAGGGTACAAGATATGGGCTGAACTCAGTTGTGTCTCATGATGGTGCAAAAATGCCTTGCTGGGCTGTTGCAGATCTTGCATCTTACAAGCAGGTAGATGTGATCGGCATTGATGAAGCACAGTTTTTCAAAGACCTGTATAGTTTTTGTCAGGTAGCAGCTGATAAAGATGGGAAAACTGTTATTGTTGCTGGCCTTGATGGGGATTATTTAAGGAAGAGCTTTGGATCAGCTCTTGAGTTGATACTTATAGCCGATTCTGTGGTTAAATTGAAATCACGCTGTGAGCTGTGTGGTAAGGCCGCATCATTTACATTTCGTAAAACAGGAGAAAGAAAAACTGAAGTTGTTGGTGGTGCAGACATTTACATGCTAGTGTGCCAACGGCATTATGTGAATGGGCAAATTGTTATTGATACAACGAGGTCTGTGCTGGAATCCCCGGAGGTGCAATATGATATTTGTGCAAAAGCAACCACAGCATCTGGATAATTATGACACAATTTTCTGTATAAATCTCTTTTCATTACTTGTGCGATATAATTATTTCCTTCGCTAATTGTCAAATCTGTGTTGGCATAATTAAGTGCACTAGGGGTGGTTTAATGGTTAGTATTGCTCAGGCAAGGAAAGGTTTGACTACCTGGGGGATCTGTGGAAAACGCTGTCTAAAATGAACTGCTTAATTCTCGATGTATGGCCTCATAATATGTGAGATTTATGTTTGCGTAGTTTTGGACAAATGCCTTTACTTCAAGTTTGAGAACAGTGGAAGATTCAATGGAGAAGTACTCCAGTCCCAATCTGAGAGGTGACCATGATGAAATTGAAGCTATGCAGCAGATGAACCTTCATACAGCATGTGTGGATGCAAGGCTTTTGCTATGGCTTATAGAAAGAATGATCGAATTAAGAGTTGCAGACAGCGCAGTGATCAATTTTCATTTACTGCTCGGAACCTTCAGAAATGATGCATGGTGTAACATAAGTCCCAGGTCTTCCTGGACTTGTCCTTTGTTGCACTATTTCTGTAAAGGCAGACTTGTTGAATCTTGTTTGTAGGCAGTATGATGAGTGTTGTGGCAGGCCGCAAGCCATACCACAACAGCAAGCCGTGTGGTTATCTCATGATATTTTTTGACTGTGTGATTTGAGGCAGCCACAGATTCAAGCCAAAGTTGGATGAAGACAAATCACATAATTCCCAGATCTGTGCACATGGCATAGACAGGATTTCAAGTGAAATCAAAGAAATTGTTTTGATGTACTTGGCAAAATCTTTAAAATCTCTTCATTCAGGAGCAGTAAAGTACCTCATCTGGGAGTATTATGATACTGATACTGCTGACTCGTAACAATGGTTGTAACTGAACTCAACCTAGTGGCAGTGACCCTAGAAAGAGTCATGGCCAGATCAGTGATTCAGCTAGCAGTGATGAATGTGATAGTTCTAAATCTGTGATTCTATGTCACTGTCATCATGACAGTGACATAGACAGACACCCATGATTGAAGCTGGAAGTTTTAAAGGGTTGACTGCTGAAGTCCTTGGGAAATTCTATGTAGTGGTCAAATTGTTGACGAAATGGGCATAGATGCAAGTCATTGAGCTAGGCAAATTTTGACAGCCCTAGGAGCAGTCTGCTGAAATAACCCGAAATGGGCAGATCTGGAAGCAAATCAAGGTGCATTGCCTCAAATGCAGGATAAACCAAGGTAGATTGGATCCCTAGTTTTGTAAACTGCAGTCTTAGAAGGCTGCTTGAAGAAGCTACTCACAGAATAACAGGTAGTGGCTGAAAGGACTTCTAACACAAGCTGAGGCTTGTTGATATGTTCCCCCTGTATGTCAGTGACATAGATAGACACCTATGTAGCAGCAGCATGTGACTGTATCAGTCCTACATTGCAGCGTTATGGTAAACTTAAAATGTGAACTGGGGAGTTTATGCAGCTTTTAGTCACATGGTTGGAATCTTGAATCATGATCATCAAAGTCTGTTGGATGGCTTTGACTGTGGGAGATCAGGTCCCAATTCCAAGATGGTGTCTGGGATGCCCTCATTTAAAACAGATGTCTTCTCTCTCGAGAGAAGCTGACATTAAGAGGGAGATATATCTGTATATGCTCCTGAGTGGATGTCTTTGTTCAACGAAAGAAGATCCTCATGGCTCAGGGACATATGGCTTCAGAGGGGGAAATTCCGAAGGAAAACCAAGAAGCCATATTAATAACAGGATATCTAGCAGCCATGAGTACTTTTTGTACAATCTGACCTTGGATACCTTTGAGGAAGTCGTAAAGCATCAAGTCTGGAAGGATGCTATGCTGTGGTCCCAAGACCATAGGACAAAGCAGTTGTCACCTCGAAATGGCTCTACAAGATCAAGCATGGATCTGTTGGAAGTGCTGAAAAGTTCAAGGCAACATTCGTTGCCTGTGAGGAAGATATAGACTATGATGAAATATTTGCACCTGTGGCTCGAGATACCACCATTCGATCTATTATAGCCCTTGCTGCTACGCAAGGATGGAGTCTTCATCAGATGATGTGAAGACCGCATTTTTCTGCATGGTGTGATAAAGGAAGAGATATATGTGGAGCAACCTTTGGGGTTGGAAGTCCAGGATCAGGACACCCATGTCTGCAGGGTGAAGAAAGCCCTCTATGAGCTGAAACAAGCACCCTGAGATGGGTACAAGAGGATAGATAGCTACTTGATGAAGCTGGGCTTCACTCGAAGTAATGTTGATCCGAACCCTTACTTCAAGGTTGTCAAGGGAAAACCTCTCATTCTGGTGCTGTATGTGGATGACCTCTTCCTGACAGGTGCTGACCCTCTCATTCATCAGTACAAGAGGGAGCTCGCTGCTGAGTTCGAGATGAAGGACCTAGGACTGATGTCTAGGCCTGAAGGTCTAGCAGAGACCTGGCGAGATTTTCCTTTCTCAAGGAAAATACATTATGAATTTTCTGGTATGATGGACTGTAAGTCCATGGAACTTAACTTTAAGAAGTTGAGTAGCAGCGTTGCTGGGCCCGTCCTACTGAGTATCGTTAACTCATAGGGACCCTGATGTTCTTAATGAACACCTGTTCGGACGTATGTTGTGCAGTGAACACTTTGAGTCAACACATGGTTGATCATAACATTCACTAGGTTGGTGCCAAGAAACTCTTGAGATATCTCTGAGGCACGATAGACCATGGGCTAAGATACACTGCCGGGAGTATGACACTCCATGGATATACTGATGCCGATTGGGCTGGCAGTGTGGTGGATCGCAAGAGCACATCTGGATGCTACTTCACACGTAGATCTGCTTCGGGCAGGAAACCGAAGTCGGTAGCCTTGAGCACCGCTGAGGCCGAATACATTGTAACATGTATGGCCTGTTGTGAAGTCACTTGGTTGCGAAAGCTCTTCTGTGAGCTGTTCGAGCATGTGCTAGATGCCATCGTTATCCTTTGTGATAACCAGAGGGGGATTCATTTGTCATAGAATCCCAGGTTCCATGATTGATCCAAGCATGTTGATGGCTGGTACCACTTTATCTGGGATATGGTACAGCGAGGCGCCGTAAGGCTCGATCATATAGGAACTGATGAGTAGGTCGCGGATATTCTCACAATGCCCTGGGGAAGGTCATGTTCCTAACCTTCCGTGAGAATCTTGGAATCATGGAACGACCCTATGGTGTGGGTCCCGTTGGACGATGAGCTCTGGGAGCTCTGGGGGGTTTTTGGGGATAGCTTCTCGGAGCTATAAGCACTTATGGTGCTTTTGCCCCACCGTTGTGATTATTGAGTTGGTTCGCCTCTCATTTATCTGTGCCCCGTATGCATCCTACCCATTGAGTTAAGGGCTCATGGGAAGTACCTCTCATTTGGCCAATGAGGTGGGAAAAGCTAGAGACTATTAGCAAAGACTGATGGACGCATCAGAGATTGCCGTACTCTCTATCTAGGATGGCACGGTCAAACCACTTGATCTGGGATCAAGTTTTGTGAGGTCTGGGACCTCTGCCTGACTTCGGGTCAGATGAACCAACTTCGGGTTGGTTGGAGACTCTTTGTGAGTCTGATAGAGGTTTCAGACCTCTGGGCTGAATCTGTCAGTCGGGTATGATGTCTTTGTGACTGACCCACTTTTGTTCTGAAATAAAGAGGCCAGCAAAGCAAGTTACGGCGGGATGACGCACGATGTTTGGATTGCACTAGTGGACGGAGTTCTCCCTAGTTGAGAGGGAGTGTTAAAATTGGACAACTAGGTCCAAACTCCGGGTTGTGCTGCTCAGATGACGATCGCAATATTTTTATTGGATTCCTCTTTCGAAGAGGTGTAAGATTGATCTAAAGATCATCTCGATCGGATGAGCAGAACATGTAATTTGAATTTATTCCACTTATGTGTTGGGTCGGCCTGGAATAAAATATTGACTTAAATGTCTTAAAGGACGTGTCACACACCCCCAAAGATTCCTATATATTGGAGAGACTTGGAGTTCATTTGACACACATTGGTGTGGAGGAATTCTCTCTCTCTTGATGGCGTTGGAGCTGTGTATTCTTTGTTTGGGTTGTTCTGGGGTTATGTGTGACACGTTTGGCTGAATGACCTATTGGAGACTTTGCTGGTAGAAGCATCCTGCTGATCGCCGTAACGTCATCATTTCCTATCTCTGTTTTGGCTTGTCTTCTATCGATCTATTAGTATGTTCTATCTTCTTCAGTATTGTGCCCTAATCTGAAATGGCATAGAACATGAGCTGAAATTAACACATAATCATCATAATACAAGCCTAAAGAACCCACACATTAGGCTAATAACTCATGCAAGACATCAAGAATAAATTACAATGGTTTGATCTATCAATTTTATTGTTTTATGTTGGCTGTCATATAATTTTCAAGGTCTGATTTGAAATTGGATAGGTCTGATCTGAAACTCAGAGGTCTGATATAATTGTTACAACAGTGTATTCAAGGCATAAAACACACATAAAATAAGCCTAAATTCATGAACAAGTCACTTAAGACATTGAAAATTAATGTTGTGGTTAAATTGATTGCATATAAGTTATTTTTTGAGGACTGTTGGGCAATTTTCAGATCTGATATGTTTGCTACAATCATCTAAAATAAAATAACAGTGGCATAATAATTGAATTGCAAACATATTTCACCATTGGGAAATCATTGGCATTGGTTGGGCTTGCATTTATTTGCATATCTTGTCACTCCTTGAGGCTGTCATAAAAATCAGAGGTCTGATATATGCTGCATAAGGTCTGATATAAACATTGCAGTGGTGTAAAAAATTGTTGACAGTCATCTAAATTCACTTTGCTTTTGTTCCTTACATCCTTGCTACTCAAGTCAATTGATAATCATAATTGTGATAAGAAATATTCTTGTGGTAATTTGGAAGAATTGCTAATTGTGTTTAAGCTTTCTATCTTGTATATCTAATTGACACATTGACACTATTGTTATTGGTCATTATTATTTCATGAGCACTTGTCTTGATCTTAACAACATCTTGGCACTTTCTATCATGTTTCATTGAGCATTCTCTCTTTTAGTGAAGATCATCATTACATATTAATTAAGTACTTCATCGTTTCAAATTGAATATTGTTGTGATTTATTGCTAAGTACTTAAGACATTTAACAATATCACTAAACGTAATCTTACATCTTGCATTTACATTCTAGGATTAGATTGCACTAATTTACCTCCAAGCATAAGCTTGGTTGATAGAGAGATAAGACCACCTTTCTCATCTAGCTTGAAGAGTTTAGAAAGTCTTTAGTGGTTAACACGATGACCTTGCAGTTGTTAGAGTCACAGTCTCTGCAGTGCAAGAGAAACTGGGTGGTTGGAACACAGGGGGAGGTATCGTTAATCAAACCTTTGCTTGCTTCCTGTTACCTTCCATCCCACAACCTACTCTAGAGACTAGCTCCAAAATAATTAAGAGGAAGGTTACATTTAGAATAGACATCTAACTTAAAATCAACCAAGATTTTGCATTTCACCTAGCTTGTAGGATTTGGATTTCATCTAAGTTAGTGAAACATCCAAGCAACAATTGTTCATCTGGTTACTTGGAATTTAATTGGTAACGAGCAAGAAGTTGACTGCATAAGGCACTGATCCCACATTCAAATCAAATCAAATCTTTAAATCCTATTAAATTAACTAAATAGTTAGGCCATTCGATCGCGTCTCCCGGATTCGTTGGTTGCCAACTTGTCCTTCATCTTCACATTTCCATAGGGACTACCCCACATAGCCTGTTGCTGGGAGACAACTAGAACAGAGAGGTTAGGGATCAGAGTGATAGCCCTTGACCTGAGTCATTGTCACAGTCCCTGTACAATCTGAGTGACAACACAACTGATGGAACATTTTATAACATTTCGGCTACACATTCTTAAATTGTAATGCCAATGAGACAGAAGTCAATTTGTCCCAAGATGTATGAGAAGACAAAATAAGACCAGAAGGATGTAGCAGCAAAATCTTGGATAATGAATCTTCCCATTTTCTTACAAGTTTCTTCTTGTTGAACTCTGATATTCCACTTGCTTTGCTTCCTTGCTTGATAACTAGCCCTTCAAAATTTGCTATCAGTCTCATGTCACTGTTCTGTAACAAGTATATCTAGAAATAGGGTGGAAAGAGGGTAGCCTTGCACCTCATTTCGGACTTCCAATAAAATATTCATCATTCATGTCTCTTGCATGCTTTTGGTTTCCTTGGTTCAACTAGGTTAATTTTATTGCAATGTTAGACAACGTCCATGACCTGATTACATGCATCAAAATGTTGGAATGCAACAAAACTATTGTAAACATTTAAAAGGAGTTAACAGAATTTTCCAAACAAGTGATCAGTCTAGGAATGAATATTCAACTCAAAAAATGCACCACAGCAACTTCTTGTTTAATTGCCAGAAAAGTGTACTCTTTGACTAAATCTGAGGGTATATTGTACTATGCTGCTCCAGAGGTTTATGTTCTCGGAACACTTCAAGTTAGTGACATTTCTCTCTTTTCTTTTTGAAAATCTTGTGGGTTATTCCTTTTTAATTTTTGCTCTCTTTTTAATATTGTGTCTTGCACTCTTTCAAAGTTTATTCAGTTTGACATTTCTCTGCTACATTTAGTCTTATTTTCATGATTTTGTATCCATTTATGTTCTCAGATGCTAGTAATTATGGACTTTGGAAAGAGGATGATTTCTGATCTTATATATGCTTGTGCACCTTGCAGCTTTATGCAATTCAATTTCATCTGCTAGTTACTACCATTTTGTTTATTAGTCGAGAAGGCATTCGTCGTGCCTGCCTGCGCAGTGATATAAGGTAAGGTTAGCCTTTTGAATTCAAAGCAAGAAAAATGTGTCAAAATCTGAAACTGAAACTTGTGTTCTTTGTTCTGTGTTCTATATGTCCTTGGTTTGAGGGATAATTATTAATTCTGTTGCAAACTTTCTGGTTGTTGACATTCCAATTATTTATGAAGAAGACCTAGTTTTTTACAACATATTTAGGTAGAGTACAAACAGCTAATAAAATAGAATACTTTGGCTGGATGATGGCTGAATTGAGTTTTCAATTAAGCAAAATCATTTTCTTGTTTGAGGAAAAAGAAAATTTTGAATGTTTTAGGGGAATGGTTTAAAACGTCTGTTCCATATTCTGAAAAACGAACTTGTGCTGAATCGCAATTTATTTGCCTTATTGCAGTTTCTCTGTAAACCTTCATGATATAGTGGTAAATGAATGGGGTGGCTAATACCCACAATTGTCAACCAACACTTGCAATAGACTTAATTATGAAATATGTAATGAGTTTGTAGCCTTCACTCCTTAGAAAATATTGCTAGGATAATTGACGAACAGAAATCAGTTAATGGAAAAAAAAGGCAAAACAAACCCACTCGTTTCAGGTGCAAAGGGAAGATCACTTTTGAGAATAAATTTATGTAGCTGATTAAGTGTAAAGCATCAAGGAGTTGTGTATGCTAATGCCCTCAACCACATGCAACATCATATCTGCATGATGGAGGCCGAGCACAAATTCTATTGATCATGTTGTGAAATTCTTCTACGAATTACATTATATATTGAAAATGAAGTGATTATTATAACTAATGACCAAAATAAGTTTGTGGGGCTCGAAAATAAAGGAAGCAGTAACAGCAAAATAGAGAGAGCTTAGGGCATCTCCTTCCTAACGGGAGAGAATGACACCATAACAAATAAAATTGAGGTTAAACCAAGAGTAAGTAAACCCTTAACAATGAAGTAAAGAACAGGATGGAGGGGAAGACACAGAACAAGCGATGTTACAATAGAAAGGGAAAGACAACCCAAGCCTGAATACCAGCAAGAGCTTCCCAGTTCAGGATAAATAAATAAGAACAGTTAGTTGAAGAACAGCCTTTGAGGGAGAGAGTATAACCTCATCTCCTTGATGTTCAGTTGTCACCAACAACCTGATCTATGAATCAACTGTCCTTTTTGCTAGATCATCAGCCACTGTATTGTTCTGTTTGTATACATGTATCAAGTAGATCTTCGAGAAGAAAGACTCAACTTCTTTTATCATGTTTATGACCTCTTGCAAAAATGTTTTGACTAGTGATACCACCTCTGAGAAATTCTATCACCATTCTTGAATCACCAAATACATGTATCTCCTTTGTGTCTCACTCTTTTGCTGCTTCCGGAAGGATGTAGACCGCTCTTAGTTCAACCCAGTTGTTTGAGCCACTGCCCATATCACAGTAGAAGGCTATTCAATGTCTTTCTGAGTAGAAAATTCAAAAGACAACCTTCTGCTCCACAGAAACCTGTGTTGCCTCTAGGAGCCCCCTCAAAAAAACCCGAAGGACAAGTTTTATACATTTTGACCTCCACAACTTGCTTTTGTTTTTTCCTGGAATGATAAATTGGGTAACAATCATAGCTGTACAGCAATTAGCATGTCTAAAAATAGACATTGCTAAAAATAACATCATCTCACTTGTCACCAAAAATAGGCTCATATGATTTATGTGCCTTTTAAGGAACAAGAATGTGTTGTCTGTGGTTGTCATGCTAGACGCCTAACTCCAACTGCTAAAAATAGTAGGATCTCAAAATAGCATGCTTGTCACATGCGAACTGACAATAAACTTTGGATGCACCTATGAAACACCTAGAGAATCCTAGATGTACCACAAATCATCTTTGCAGCATCAAATGTGGCATTCATCTGACTGAAATAAGTAAACTGAAAAGAGTCATGCATACGAACTCACTGGATATCCAAGTTGCACTGCTGAATGAACTGATGAACCCTCCATAGAACTCTCACTGCTGCCAATTGATGGATGTAGGAGTGAATCTCAAAATTGGCACCAAGATTATATAGGGTGTAATCTCAGGTGCCAACATTGCTGCCACTTGATGTTTCAGATCAATGTTGCGAACATCGGCATCGGGATAAAATCAGCAAGGTCCGGAAAACCAAAAAATCGTAAAAATCGGGAAAATATCGGTAAAAAATCGGCAAACATCGGCTAGGCCAAAAAATCGTGATTTCAAGATAAAATCGGGATGTTATTGAGATGTTCGCAACACTGTTTCAGATCATTTGGCACCTTTGGGCGGCCTACGATAATCCCTGGAAGATGTTGCAACTTGCAAGGGACATTGATGCCTGTGTATCTCCACATTAATTAGTTTTTCACTGTGGTTGCATGTGTGCCAGACAGCCAAAAGCCCATGATAGCCACCATTAGCTGATGATATGCCATTAATCTCTGCCACTTGCATCAACCATTTGATTCTCACCCATCCGGCATGAGCACATGGACGTAGGTGGGCTGCCACTCAAAAGGTACTTTGGTCATTTTGCAGTCGGGTGCTTATACTTGTTTGTTTTGGGGCATTTAGTATGTATTATGGGGTGATCTGGAAGATTCACAGACTTTGATTGTGATCTTGTTCTCTCACCTCACTTGGGAGGTTAACCTTTGATCCTAGTTCAGTGGGACCTCCCTTAAGGCCCTTTGGGTATTGGGGGGGCACTACTTGGAAAGTTAACTGATTGAGATAGCGTAGTTCCAGAGAAGTATATTAGCACAAGCAGGTGAAGCGTTGAGACCCTTGGGCCTCCTAGCAACAACATTGGATGACACATGTCCTAGAGCACCTCCGATACCCAGGATGTTGGATGAATTTGTACCAGATTTGATGATTCTTCAAGATGATCCACAGCTGGACCCAACATGCCCCCAGGCCGGCCTTGACACAATTTTAGGGGCAGTAACTGTTGAATTTGTAACTATGGTCGGTCTTCATAATGTATATTTGGCCACTTGAGGTATTTGTATTGATTATTGTGAAGTATATTTTAAATGCTAGAGTCAAAAGAAAAAAATATTTTGAGTCAAAGTCCCATTGCAACTTTTAAAAGAAGAAAATTTGAATTTTGAAATTGTAATTTTTGGCTCCAAAAGTTGTCAAGTTAGCCTCCTTCCAAGTCAAGTTAGCCCAGGGCAAAGGACACGTCCATTCGACTCAGTAGACCACTATATAAAGGCAGTTCAAGCTCATTCTCTTAGCACCAATCTGCACTTCCTCAAGAAGACATTTTCTGGGCATCTCAATGAAGAACAAGAAGGACAAGGAGGATGAGAAAGAAGAAGAAATAACTCTCTTTCTCTCTCTCAAGCTTGCATGTGTGAATAGACTCTCTCTTCTCGTTCACAGTTTTTCTGGGCAGTTCTGCTGGAGGAGGCCGAAATTCTTTGCAGTTGCAGGGGCCAAATTTCTAAGGTAATTGGCAGCTGCAGGAGGGCTGAAATAATAGTTTAGATCAGGTAGAGTGAAATTTTGGATCAGATTGGGAGGCTTGACTTGGAGGGGTTGACCAGGTTTGACGATAGGTCTAGGTGTGTCTCTTGTTGAACAAAAGAATTTCTCTATTGAAAAGGTTGCTAGGTTTTTTCCCTTGGTGGGTTTTCCTTGGATAAATATTGTCTTCTCTTTGTGCATTGTGATCTCTACTGTTCCACTGTTCTTGTATGGTTGAATTTCTAAAGTATAATTGCTGAATGATATATTGGAATAAATTAAAAGAAGATCAACATCAAAAGTAATTGTCAAATTTTCAGAAATATTGTGCTAGTCTATATTGCACTTAGAAAATCAACATAGTATTAGAGTTTTGGTGAAGGAAGGAACATTGAGATCACCTTTGAAGAAACCGTACTTCAAGGTTCTATTGTTAAAATCCTTGTTGATTCACATCCATGGCTTCCTCTATGAAATCTGAGAATAAGTCAAAAGGAGCATAACATTTTAGAGCTTGGAAGGCTAGAATTGATATCATCCTTGCAAAGAACAAAGTTTTGGATATTGTAACATGGAAAGTTGTGGAACCAACATATGCTATAGGAAAGGAGAATTTTAAGGAAGTTGATCTCAATGCCATGAGCGTTATTGTCGACTCCATTAGAGATCATCTAATCCCTTTCATTGCAAAGCTTGATACTTCCAAGAAGATGTATGATGCCGTAACAAATCTATTCACTATCAAGAATGTTGGTCAAGCCATGAGTCTAAAGAATGAACTTCGTGATGTGATGACGACGAATGATGACATCGTAGCCTTATATTTCGTAAGGATTTCACAAATAAAGGACCAAATTCAAGTAATTGGAGAAACTATTCCTTAGAATGAACTTGTGACTACAACACTCAATGGTCTACCTAGATCATGGGATGCATTTGCAACAAGTATAAGTACCAGGAAGGAAACTCCCTCATTTGAAGAATTGTGGGCCTCCTGTGCTCAAGAAGAATCAAGGCTTATATCGATAGATAGGAAGGAAGAAGTTTCTCAAGCATTAGCAACTCAGTTCTAGAATAAAGGAAAGAAGAAGGTTGGCTCTCAACACAAGAAGTCAAAGAAGGACATATCAAAGATTCAATGCTATGGTTGTTAGAAATTTGGGCATTTTAAAAGGGATTGTCTTGAAATGACCAATAACAAGAAGAGAAAGGGTAAAACAACATGCTTTTGCAGCTGATGTTGAAGATGAACACCCAAAGAAGCCCAAAGTTGACAAAGACTTATTTTACTTTTCTGTTCTAACAGGTTCTATTGTAGATGATGATGACATGTGGTTGGTAGATAGTTGTGCATCAAGACATATGATTGGAGATTGTGGAAATATTACTAGGTAGAGCTTGGAGACAATCACAACTATGTAGTGAAAGGAGTTGGAAAAGTATCCATAGAACTAGAATCTGTTAACATTGTACATCTCAACAATGTTCTATATGTACTAGGTTTGAAAAAGAATCTTGTCTCTATTTCATGCTTAGAAGATAAAGGAGATAGAATAACTTTTGTGGATGGAAAAGTACTTGTATGGTCCAAGGGCTCTAGTGTAGATGATGCTAGGGTTATTGGGATTCGTGAAGGAAGAATGTATAGACTTGTGAGTCAACTAGCTTAAGCACTAGTACATGATGAAATCAATCCAAGTCAGCTATGGCATATAAGATATGGTCACCTTTATTATAGAGCATTAGCTGAATTGATTCAAATAGTTTCAGGTGTCCCTGAATTGCAAATAGATCATGAAGGTGTTCGTAAAGGCCGTACAAGGATGAAACCTTCACATGGTTTCAAGAATTTAAAGTTGAAGTGGAGAACTTGACAAGTAAAAAGATCAAGATTTTGAGATCTGGCAATGGAGGAGAGTACACCTTAAAAGAACTTGTTGCCTTTCGTAAGAAAGTTGGAGTTAAGAGGGAGCTGCTTGTCCCTTATAATCCACAACATAATGGTGTAGCAGAAAGAAAGAGGAGGTCCATTGAAGAATTTGTCAAGGCTATGACGCATGATCAAGATTTGTTGTTGTTCTTATGGGGAGAAGCATCATTGACAACTGTATATATCCAAAATAGAAGTCCTTATTGAATTCTGAAAGATATAACTCCTGAAGAAGCATTCTCCAAAAGGAAGCCAAAGGTTGGACACATGGGAATCTTTGGTTGTCCTGTCTACATCCATGTTCCTAAGGATAAGAGGAACAAGCTTGAACCTTCAGGAAATAAAGGCATATTTGTTGGTTACAGTGAATCATCAAAGGCCTACAAAGTTTACATTCAAGAGCAACGAAGGATTGAGGTTAGCCGGGACGTCACTTTCAATGAGAAAGTTGCATATTGGAAGTCCAAGGAAGTTTCCATGGATTCCTACGATGAAGTAAAACATGAAACTTCAAAGGAAGAGCATTCGAGTTCCACAAAAAGTCTTGCAGAGCCAGAAGGGTCTCGTGAACTTGTGGAACCAGTGGTTGTCTCATAAATCATAAAAAGACCAGCATGGCTTAGATCTACATTGGAAGAAGCAGAAGGACATGCAACTCTTGATGGCACATCCAAAGAAATTAAGAAACCTAAAAAGTTTTCTAGTTATTCAACTCTCATGACTAACTTGATTGATGCAGAGGCTTCCACTTACGAAGAAGCAACTAGTGAACAAGTGTGGAAGGGTGCCATGAATGAGCAATATCAAGCTATCATGAAGAATGATTGTTGGGAGATTGTGCCAAAGTCGGAAGGAAAGTCAGTAGTGACTTCCAAGTGATACAAGATCAAGTATGCTGCAGATGAAAGTATTGACAAGTATAAGGCACAATTCGTGGCTAGAGTGTTCTCTCAAAAAGAGGGAGAAGATTATGATGAGACCTTTGCTCCAGTTGCCAGGTACACCTCCATTAGATCCATTATTTCTCTTGTTGCTTCGTTGGGATGGAACTTACATCGGATGGATGTTTAGACTGCTTTCCTCAATGGTGTGATTGAGAAAGAGGTGTACATAGAGAAACTTCAAGGTTTTGAGGTGCATGAAAAGGAATATCACGTTTGTAGGTTAAATAAGGCCTTGTATGGACTTAAGCAAGATTCAAGAGCTTGGTATGCTTGTATTGATAGCTATTTGATGAGATTTGGATTTACCAAGAGCTACACCGATCCAAACCTTTGTTTTAAGGTTGTGAAGAATGCACCTGTACCTATTACTTTATGTTGATGACTTGTTTCAAATAGGTGCCGAGCCTCTTATTATTTAATGTTAGAAGCAATTGGCTTCTGAATTTGATATGAAGGATCTTGGGTTGATGCATTATTACTTGGGACTAGAAGTATGGAAGAAACCTGACGAAGTCTTCCTTGGTCAAGGAAAGTATGTTATTGAGATCCTTCAGAAGTTTGGAATGATGGATTGTAAATTCATGGCTACTCCCATGGTGACTAACTTGAAGAAGTTAAGAGGCTCCGAATCTAGTTTGGTAGATCCATCGATGTACTGACGATTGATTGGCCTGTTGATGTATTTGCTTAACACTAGGCCGAACATCTACTTTGCTGTGAACACCTTGAGCCAGTTCCAAGTTGAACCGATGCATGAGCATTGGATTGCAACAAAACACATTCTGAGATATCTAAGTGCTATTGTGAGCTATGGCTTGAGATATGTTGCAATCAAGGATGTACAACTTCAGGGATATACAAATGCTGACTGGGTAGGAAGTGCCGATGATAGGAAAAACGCTTTGGGGGTATGCTTCAGCTTGGGCTTCGCTATGATATCCTGGATGATCAGGAAGTAGAGATCTGTTGCACTTAGCCTTGGAGAAACATAATATATTGCAGCAAATGAAGCACATACCAAAGCAATGTGGCTTCAAAAGTTGTTTGTAGGACTGTTCGACCAGGAGCTGGAACCAACAGATCTGTTGCACTTAGCCTTGGAGAAACATAATATATTGCAGCAAATGAAGCACGTACCAAAGCAATGTGGCTTCAAAAGTTGTTTGCAGGACTGTTCGACCAGGAGCTGGAACCAACAGTGATACATTGTGATATCCAACGTTGTGTGAAGCTTTCAAAGAATCCTGTGTTCCATGACAGGTCAACGCGTATTGACATGAAGTGCCACTACATCTGTGACATAATGCAGAGGAGAGTGATAAGGCTCAAGTAAATCTCCACCAATGAGCAGACAACTGAAGTTTTAATGAAGTTGTTTCCCAGAGAGAAGTTCATGTACTTCAGAGTCAAGCTTGGGCTTGTGGAGATTAGCCTTCTCGTTGAGAGGGTGTGTTGATATGACACCAACATTGATGGACATTCTCCCGAAAAGGAGAATGGTCTGAGAGGCCCAAAGTGCTCAACAGGTAGGGTTGAGTGAGTGCCTCTCGGAGGAGACCTGATCACACACCAAGGAAAGGGTGTAGTGAGATCCGTGGACCCGATCACGCATTGAAAAGGGTGCAATGTGTTGAAAATTTGGTAGCTCAGGGATGAAAAGTCTAAAAGTAGAATTTCTAAATATAGAAAGTTCAAAAATAGAATTTCTAAAAATAGAAAGCTAAAAAATGGAAAGTCTCAAGTATGACTTTCCAAAAATAGTAAATCACCTTGCATCAATTAGTAATCAAGTATTATTGATGGAAAATCCCTTCTGATCATCAATCAATCCTAATAGTTCAATTTCGACTTAATCATGATTATTATTATTATTATTCTTATGATACTATTATATTATTATTAAAAAGAAATTCAAGTCACTCAATCATGGCTCTCGATAATGTTCTCTCAATTAAAACACATCATAAAAGATTCTCTTACACTCTCTTACACTCAATAAGCATGCCATAAAAGATTCCTCTTATGCATTCTTTAATGCATATGTTACACTTTCTCTTAAGTCTTAAAAGCATAAGTTACAAAGACATGCATACCTCCTTATTGGCATGAGTTACATTTCCTAAATGGGCATGAGTTGCACTCCTCTTGGTATGCGAGTTACTCCTCCTTTATGGCATGGATTTGTTGCTCCTCCTATATATATGTGCCTCATTCTTTCTCCCCTCACTACTTGTGCATTGTGAAAGAAGAATTCGAAATTGAGAGAGAGTTGGAGAGACTTGAAGAAGATTGTGAGAGAGAGACTTGGAGAGTAAGAGTAGAACTTGGTGAGCGAAGGTTGATTCATGCTTCAATGTTTCAGTGTTGATTTAGTTGAAGGGAAGGTTGATTCAGTGTGTGTATTTGTTGCTACTACTAGTGATCTTCATGCTACAACTTGTTCAGATTTCGGTGAACTTACTCATTCTCTTGATCTCTCATTGTACTTTGTATCCTCGTTGGACAATTGATTTCTAAGAGAAGAAGAATTTGGTTGAGTTTTCCCCTTGTGGGTTTTGCCCTTGTCATTGGACCTAAATTCTCTGTGTCTCATTGTATTCTTGGTTGTCTTATATTGTGCATTTGATTTATATTCTATCTACGATTGCTTATCTAATATTGCAACATAAAGAAGTTTTGTAATAAGTGATTGTTACAACATAGAACATCAAAATTTCAACATGGTTTAAGAGCTTTGGTGAAGACAAACTCCATTTCCAACTCTATGTTTGCTGGAATATCTCTTGCTGTCCGCTCTATTTCTGGCTCTCTTTTTGCTGGAATATCTCTTGCTGTCTGCTCCATTTCCAACTCTTTTTCTGCTGGAATATCTCTTGCTGTCCACTCCATTTCCAACTCTCTTTCTGCTGAAATATCTCTTGTTGTCCGCTCCATTTGCAACTTTCTTTCTGCTGAAATAAATCTTGCTGTTCGCTCCATTTGCAGCGCTCCTTTTGCTGAAATCTCTTGTTGTCCGCTCCATTTGCAGCTTTCTTTTTGCTGAAATAAATCTTGTTGTTCGCTCCATTTGCAACTCTTTTTCTACTAAAATATATTTTGTTGTTCCTTCTACTTGCTGCTCATTTTCTGCTGATTTTTTTTTTTCTTCCTTTTTGCTGCTGAAATATCTCATTTACAACCGAAATATCTCTGGCTGTCCGTTTCTATTTACTGCTAAATTTTACTTCTGAAATTTTACTGCTGAAACTTTGTTGTTGAAATTTTACTGCTAATGTTCTTTCAAGATTTCAAGGAACCCAAGCTATGATAGTAATTTTGCAGATAGTAATTAAGGTGTTGAATGTGTTTAATAGCTGCGGTTTTGGTACTTGTAGATGCATGCAGAAGTAAAGAGTAGTTTATTTCTATTTATGCATGTGCAAGAAAGTGTTGTCTTGAAAAGAAGTATAATGCATAGAAGTTTATGAAAGAATAATTGATAGAAATTCGATGCTTAAGATAGGGGGATTTTGACTCTCTCACATTATATGAGAAAGGTCATAATCTTATGAGTTTTGGTAATTTTGATATAAAAGTTTATTAACATTTGTGGTTGTAGGTAAGAATCATGACTTTTGCAAAAGATGGAATGATAGTTTTCTAAACTAACCTCTTTTGCAATGATAAAAAATGGATTATAACTAATATCATTGTAGACAATGAAGTCAATATGTATAATTATTATTACATGCCTTCACTCTGGGATCAATATTTGAAGATCTTTATAAAATCAATGGGAGACTTATCCATGCATTGATTTATGATAAGTAATCATCAATATAAACCGTGGCACTGAAATTTTACTCATCTTCACTATAAAGCATTACCTCATGTGAGAAAGATGGTTTCCGAAATGCTTGAGATTAGAGTGGATCATGATGGAGTTTGCTAAGTGGTCTTCAAGAAGATGCATTTCTTCTGCCAATGATATATAACTGATGGACAATGGTAACTTATAGTGGCCGGATCAAGAGAGAGCTAACAACTTCCTTCAATCCCCATTAAAAAATAAGTATTTTCAAGTCTTATGTTGTTTCTTTGTGTCACTGCTCTTGTTTAGATTTATCTTTATAGATCATTGGTGATTCTTCCTACATGAGTATTTGAATGATTCTTTCACCAATTTCTTGATGAGGATGCAATCAAGAAAAAAAGATCCCGAAGATCATCAAGGTGCAACATAGTGTAGGAAGAGTAAACTCCAAGAGGAAGCTGGTGCAAGGATAAGGAATAAGCCACTCTCACATCTAGAAAAGAAAGAAGACCTGCCTCATCACTAGGTATACTTTCGTTATGTTTATTTTCTTTGCTATTATTGCTCTTGCTCTTGGTCTTGTTCTAGGATCAACATGTACATTTAATGAATGTGAGAACCAAGTCCTTTGTATTGAGATTGAGGAAGATGTTGAGCCATCCCATGACTTGAGTGGATATGAAGTGGACAAGAGCTCAAGACTTCTGCAAGGAAGTTGGAATCGGGAAATAGACCATAGTACCGTATAACCCAAAACAAAATAGTGCAGCTAAGAGAAAGAATAGAACTATCATGGAAGCAGTCAAAGCTATGTTGCATGATTAGAAACTACCAAAGTTTCTATGGGGAGAAGCTGCTAACACATCTGTTTGGGCACTTGAGGATCTTTGGCTGCCCTATCTACTTCCACGTGCCAAAATAAAAGAGGAACAAGCTGGAACCTTCAGGTAAGAAAAGTACGTTTGTTGGTTATTGTGAAAATTCTAAAGCTTACAGAATATATTTACCTGGTCAAAGAAATATCGGGTTTAGCAGGGATGTAACATTTGATGAAGATGCAACTCTTGGAAAGGCAAAAGACACTCTTCCTCCTGCTAATGTTGATAGTCAATATGATGCATTTGAGATACAAGAAAATCCTGAGCCTGGGATTGATCCTGTTGATGAACCCATGGATCCTTTGGATCCTCCTCCATGTGATCCTCCTACTAAAAGGAGACCTTTATGGCTTTGTAACACCCTTCAAGATGCTGATAAACATGCTGCTCACAAAGGAATGTTCAAAGAAAGCAAGAAACCATGACGGTTCCAAGGATATGTTGTAGACGCGAGCAACATTATTCAAGTTGAACCATGCACTTTTGAAGAAGTTGTGAAAGCTCAAGAGTGTAAAGATGCAATGGCTGAAGAATGAGTTCATCATTCATAATGATATATGGGAAGTGGTTCCAAGGCCCCAAGGTAAATTTGTTGTCTTCTAAATGACTGTATAAAATTAAACATGGTGCTGATGGCAGTATTGAAATATATATATATATATATATATATATATATATATATATATATATAAAGCTAGATGTGACCAAAGGGTTCTCTCAGAAAGAGGGAATATACTATGATGAAATCTTTGCAATTGTTGCCTGTTATACAACCATATGATCTATTGTGGCTCTAGCTGCTAGCCAAGGGTGGTCTCTTTACCAAATGGATGTGAAGACTGTTTTTTTACATTACTTCCTCAAGGAAGAAGTATTTGTGGAGCAACCACAAGGCTTTGAAGTACATGACCGAAAAACTCACATGTAGATTGAAGAAAGCTCTCTATGGTTTGAAGCAAGCTCCAAGAGCTTGGTATGCCCGCATTGATAGCTTCTTGATGAAGCTTGGTTTACTAGAAGTAATGCTGATCCAAATCTTTACTTCAAGACAGTCCAAGATATGCCTTTGATTTTGGTATTAAATGCTGATGATTTGTTTCTGACCGGTGGTGAATCTCTTATCCTATAGTGTAAGAGGGAGTTAGCTTCTGAATTTGAAATGAAAGATCTTCATTTGATGCACTACTTTCTGGATCTTGAAGTATGGCAGAAACCTGGTGAGATTTTCCTTTCTCAAGGAAAATATGTTATTAAGCTGCTAGAAAGATTTGGTATGACAGAATGTAGATTCATGAATACTCTAATGGAGATGAACTTCAAGTTGTGTGGTGAAGCTGCAGGGCCTGATTTGTCTAATCCTTTCGAGTATCGACAACTGATTGGAGCATTGATGTTCTTAGCGAACATTAGATCAGGCATATGTTTTGCTGTCAATACTCTTAGCCAATGTATGATTAAGCCATCACATGCGCACTGGATTGTTGCAAAGCATGTATTGAGATACCTACATGGGACCATCAATCTTGGATTGAAATATGTTGTTGGAGATGTAAGACTACTTTGGTACTTTGATGCTGATTGGGATGGTAACTCTACTGACAGAAAAAGAAAATCTGGGTGCTGCTCCAGCGTAGGATCTACCATGATATCTTGGATGAGCAGGGAGCCAAAGTCTGTAGCCCTCAACATGACTGAAGCTGAGTACATTGCTGCTAGCATGGCTAGCTGTGAGGCAGTATGGCCGAGGAAGCTCTGGAGAGACGTTTGAGTATGTTCTGGACACAACAATAATTTACTGTGACAATAAGAGTGGGATACAACTTGCAAAAAATCCCGTGTTCCATGACAAGTCCAAGCATATTGAGATCAAATATCACTATATTTGGGATATGGTGCAGAGAGGAGCAACAAGACTCCATCATATAGCGAATGATGACTAGATCATCGACATTCTTACCAAGCCTTTGCCAAAAGGAAAGTTCTTGGTTTTCATAGAGCAACTGGGATTGATGGATGTGACCCTTCCTAGAGAGGGTGGTCATGGGTGATGAGCCTTAGATGTGCGAGATCCTTGTCATGTGTTGACAAGTGGACCCCCCAAGCAAAGATGAGCCTTGGATGGGTGAGATCCTTTTCATGAGTTGACAAGTGGATCCCCCCAAGCAACAATGAGCCTTGGATGTGCGAGATCCTTGTTTTGTGTTGACAAGTGGATACCCCCAAGCAGAGATGAGCCTTGGATGAGCGAGATCCTTGTCATGTATTGACAAGTGGATCCCTTGAAGCAGAGATATGACTTGGTTGTAAGGGGTCCTTGTCATGTGTTGACAAGTGGATCCCCCCAAGTAGAGATGAGACTTGGTTGTTTGAAACCCTTGTCAAGTGGGTTATCCCCCCAAGCAGAGATGTGACTTGGTTGTGCGAGATCCTTAACAAGAGGGTTATCCCCACAAGTAGAGATGAGACTTGTTTGTGCGAGATCCATGTCATATGTTGGCAAGTGGCAATCCCCCCAAGTGAATATGCTGGTAGCCACATCTCCCCTATGATGATTCTTCTTCATTAGAGTGAGACATAATTGTTCCAGATGATACAGAGCAGAGATGAGCAAAGATGAGCAAAGAAATCGAAGATCTTTTGTTGCAGAAAGAAATTCCTCCCTAGCTGAGAGGGAGTGTTGAAAATTTGGCAACTCATGGATGAATTTCTAAAAATAAAAAAATCTAAAAAAATGTCTAAAATTAGAAAGTCCAAAAGTAGAATTTTTAAAAACAGAAAACAAAAAAATAGAAAGTCTCAAGTATGACTTTCCAAAAATAGTAAATCACCTTTACATCAATTGATAATCAAGTATTGTTGATGGAAAATCCCTTTTGATCATCAATCAATCCCAATAGTTCAATTTTGACTTAATCATCAATATCATCATTAATATTATCATTATTCTTCTTATGATACTATTATATTATTATTAAAAAGTAGTGTTCCACGGGGTCGCGTCTCCCAGGGTTAGGTGCACGCACCCCTCACACCCCTCGCACTCGGGACATGGAGTCTCTTGGAGGTGCGTTTCGTCACGCACCCTTTTTGGGGAGTCTCGAGGAGACGCAGGGGTGCGTTTCCTAGTGTGCGGGATGCGACTCCCCAAAAAGGGTGCTTCTGGGCGTCCCCCTTTTGAAGGGGGACGTGCCCCACCTTAGATTTGTCTAATGACACCTAATGTAAAAAAAATGACTATCATATAGTATAAAGTCAAAAAAAAAATAAAAATGGTAAGTTTAGAAAAAATTTACGATTCATTATTCAATGATTCATTTCATTTCTACCTCTTCGACCTCTGGCTGACCTCTGCGATTTCGACCTTGACCTCTCTGCGTCCTTGATGTGGATTTTATTTTCAGTGCTCATTATCCATTTTTACTTTTCAGTTGATGACTTCAAACTGATTCTTGACTCTTCACACTTAACTAGTTTTGAGTTTGAAACTTTTGAGTTTCATAAATTTACTATTTACTATTTAGTGTTCAAAGTTCAAACTTTAGTATCTACTATCTACTTCTAGACTTCCGGTATGTTTTACTTCCAATTTCGATTCTAGAATGATGAATGATGAAATTAATTTTTAAATCAATTCACAAATTATAGATTGTAGAATGATGAATGATGAATGATATGGAATCATGGATCAATGTATTTGAAGATTTCATTATTGAATTTACTTATTAAATGATCATTGATTATGGATGAATATTAGAATAATGAGTACATCATATGAATGATGCATGTATCAAAATGAATGATGAGGATGGATCAATGTATTCATTATTCAATTCAATTATGAATTTAAATTTTATCATGTGTAGATCAAATTTCAATTTTCAATGTATTGGTATTCATATTAGTATATAGTATATACTATATTATTATTAGTCTATTTAATATTTAATATTTAATATTTAATATTTATGCTTTCATTATTTAACAATGAATATGAGCTTGAATTATATATATAAAATTAGAAATTATATACCCTGACGACTCCCTGCACCCTCGAAATTTCCCTAAAATTTCAGGATACTCGCATACATCCCCCTTGTGTGTCTCCTCGCACCCACGTCTCCCCGCACCGGAGTCTTGGTGGAACATATAAAAAGAAATTCAAGTCACTCAATCATGGTTCTCATTAATGCTCTCTAACACTCTCATTATTTGCATGGCATATTCCTCTTACACTCTCATTAATGGTCTTACACTCTTACATTCAATTAAAGAACGTCATAAAAAATTCTCTTACACTCTTACACTCAATAAAAGCATGTCATAAAATATTCCTCTTACGCACTCTTTAATGCATATGTTACACTCACTCTTAAAAGCATAAGTTACAAAGACATGCGTACCTCTTTAATGGCATGGGTTACATTTCCTAAATGGGCATGAGTTACACTCCTCTTAGCATGTGAGTTACTCCTCCTTTATGGCATGGATTTGTTGCTCCTAAATATATGTGCC
Organism: Pinus albicaulis; assembly: GCA_034641835.2. Taxonomy (NCBI): domain Eukaryota; kingdom Viridiplantae; phylum Streptophyta; class Pinopsida; order Pinales; family Pinaceae; genus Pinus; species Pinus albicaulis. Next base: position 492,484,930 of record CM076574.1, read on the forward strand.
TCATTCTTTCTACCCTCACTACTTTTGCATTGTGAAAGAAGAATTTGAACTTGAGAGAGAGTTGGAGAGAGTTGAAGAAGATTGTGAGAGAGAGAGAGACTTGGAGAGTAAGAGTAGACCAGGATTCACCTCCACCCTCAAAGTAATACCAGGATTCACCTCCTTCCCAGGAAGTCCAGAATCCACTACTAAAGTCAAACCTGCATCCAATGTCCAACGCTACGATCCTTGCGCTACTTGTTTCCTCAGTGAATGATTACCGACTCATTGTTACAGGGCACAATCCCAATGTGCTTTTGATTCCATCTGGCCATGCTAATGACCAAAACAAATTCATTCCCCGACCTTCCCTTCTCTGCTACACAGTCCCTCGAGCAATCCGGTCACCCCCTTCAGTGCAGTGACTCACCTTTCAAGTTACTCGACATCCCCTTGTCAGCTATACAGTCCTTCGGGCGATCCATCCCTTGGCAAGGTTTCCTCCTATCGGAAGGTCCAAAAACCAGGGCATATCCCTACCTCAAAACCATCATACAGGGCATAGCATGCTCATGGAAATTGATGGACACTATTGGGTACCAGTGTGCCACAATGGCCTTGCTCCTGAATGCTTTACCAACTGTAAAATTTTGTAGATGTTCTATGCTTGATGCAACTTTACTTTTATTACAGCAATCACTCAAACAGTTAAGTAAAATGCTGATAGAACATACCAGTGGATCTATAGAAGACAAACCAGAAACAAGAGAATGTGAAGGTGCGTTATGGCGGTCAACAGGATGCTTCAACTAGCAAAGTCTCCTTGATCAGCCAACCCAGAATGTGTCACAACAATCCTCAAATCAGTCACCCAGTCAACTCAAGTCAACTCCAGAAAAAGTCAACGCTGTCCAGAAAAGTCAACGCAGGGCAGCAACATCAAAGTCAACGCAGCTCCAACTTCGGTCAACCTTTTGACCTCGGTTCTTGTGCCAATGTGTACGGCCTCCCAAAATTGAAGTCTCCAATAAATTTCAGCCTCTTTGGACCATTCATTGACCAATCACTTGTTCAGTCAACTTTCTTGGAAACCACAGGCTGTGACCAATGCGTCCTTCTTCTTGTTTGTAGCAACTCGTCCTTCCCAAGTGTGGGCGAAAATGTCCTCCAAGGAGCTCGTACTAGATTGAAAAGAGAAAGATGTGATGAGTGGTGGGGGGGGGGGAAAATGCTCTCCAACACAGTATATTTATTCCCATCATTGAGGTGTGTGACTGTCTGTGAAAAGTGTAAACAAGGCCGACACACATATAATTTATTATAAGTAATAAATTCAAAATAAATGTTCTGCTCATCAGATTAAAATCAATTTTATATCGATTTTACACCTCTCCGAAAGAGGAATCCAATACAAATATTGGAATCTTCATATGAGCATCATAAGATGGAGTTTGGACCTAGTTGTCCAAATTTAACACTCCCTCTCAACATGGGAGAACTCCATCCACTAGTGCAATCAAACATCATGCGTCATCCTTGGTAACAGCACCGGCACTCTTTATTTCGAACGGAAGTCGTTGAGTCCACAAGAACATCATCCCCCGTGGCGACAAATCTTACCCGGAAGGTCAAGAAACCACTAGCAGAGACTCACAAAGTCTCCTTAACTGAGATTGGTTCATCGGCTTCGAAGTCGGGCGTTGTGAGGAAACACTCCTGTCATGGTCTGAGATCAAGTGGTTGAGCTTAAATGCCATCCTAGATAAGTACGGCAAATGCGATCGTCGTGATGTTGCTACTGTGGTCTCTGGTTCTCCCCTCCGTGGCCAAATGAAGAGAGTGCTTCCATGAGCCCTGAACTCCGTGGGTAGGATGCATACGGGGCACAAATAAATGAGAGGCGAACCAGCTCAATAATCACAACGGTGGGGCAGAAGCATTATGAGTGCTTATAGCTCCGAGAAGCTATCCCCAAAGCCCCCCAGAGCTCCCAGAGCTCATCGTCCAACGGGACCCACATCATAGGGTCTTTCCACGACACCAAGACTCTCACGGAAGGTTAGGAACTTGACCTTCCCCAGGGGCTTAGTGAGAATATCCGCGACCTGCTCATCAGTTCCTATATGATCGAGCCTTACGGCGCCTCGCTGTACCATATCCCGGATAAAGTGGTACCTGATATCAATATGCTTGGATCGGTTGTGGAACAGGATGCCCGGTCATCTGGGTCCACTGCGTTGTCTTGGTCTCGGTGGTATCTAGCACACTGTCCAAGCAAGCTCACTAAAGAGCTTTCGCAGCAAGCGCTTCTGTGAGAGCCATACTCGCTGGTATTCGGCCTCGGTTATTGCTCAAAGCCATAGGAAATTTTGTCTATGTCATGAAATCAGCGAACCGAGATTGAACGTCACAGTGTGCTCTTGATCACCGACCCAATCGGCATCGATATGTCCGCGAGGTGTCACACTCGACGATTGTGTCTCGGCCTTGTGCATAACGCCGAAGAATGTCTCCTTGAATTCTTGGCCTTCGATGAAAGTGATGAGGCTCAACCATCTGTTGACTCAAAGTGTTCACTGCAAAACATATATCTAGACGGGTGTTCACTAAGAACATCAGAGCCCCTACGAGTTGATGATACTCAGTAGGATTTGCCAATACGGGCCTAGCAGCCCTGCCACTCAACTTCTTGAAGTTGAGTTCCATCGGTGTTGACACGGTCTTGCAGTCCACCATACCAAATCTTTCCAGAGATTTCACAATGTATTTTCCTTGAGAAAATCTCTCCGAGTCTTTGTGGACCTCTAGGCTAGGAAGTAGTTGTGGATCTCAGGTCCTTCATCTCGAACTCGGTAGAGCAGCGAGCTCCTCTTGCATTGATGAATGAGAGGTCGGCCTGTCGAGAGGGTCGTCCACATCGACATGAAATGAGGCACCACAGGCATTGGTGAGATTGGATCAACATTACTACGAGTGAAGCCCGGCTTCATAAGTAATATCCATCCTCTAAATGCCAAGCTCTGGGTGCTTGCTTCAACCCATAGAGGGCTTTCTTCATCAACCTGCAGACATGGGTATCCTGATCTTTGACTTCGAACCCCAGAGGTTGCTCCACATACACCTCTTCCTTTATCGCACCATGCAGAAGTGCGGTCTTCACATCCATTTGATGAAGACTCCATCCTTGCGTAGCAGCAAGGGCTATGATAGATTGGATGGTGGTCACAGGTGCAAATATGTCACATAGTCTATGCCTTCTTTTTGAGAGGAGCCACGGGCAACGAATCTTGCCTTGAACTTTTCAGCACTTTCATCAAATCCATGCTTGATCTTGTAGAGCCATTTTGAGGTGACAGCTGCATTGACCTCCGGTCTAGGAACCACATCCCAGACATCATTCTTCATTATGGACTCATACTCTTCGTGCATAGCATCCTTCCAGACTTGATGCTTTACGGCTTCCTCAAAAAGATCCAGGCTCGGATTGTACAATAGTACTCATGGCTGCTAGATACCCTTGGTATCTACTCGGCTTCTTGCTTTCACGGAATGTCCCCCTTTGGGGCCATATGTCCCTCAGCATCCTCGAGAGTCTCCCTGAGCCATGATGGTCTCTTTCCCAGTGAAGGAGGTGGATCAATCGGGTCCATTGGTCCTTCAGCATCAGGCATTGTCTCATCCTTCGGTTCCTCTTGATTTCTAGGCCTTACTTCATGATCTTCCTTGGATCTCAGAAGATTGACTACTTTCCTCAGGGAAGCATCTTCATCAAAGGTGACATCATGGCATATCTCCACTTTCCTTTGACCAGGCACATAGAATCTATAGGCCTTCGAAGTTTCGCTGTAGCCCACAAACATTGTGGTCTCCCTCTTGATGCTAGCTCCTTTGCAAAAGTTCTTAAACTCGTTTGTCTCATATTCAGTGCCATTATCGGTCTGTCGGATAGCATCTCATGTCATTGCTCCCAGTGGACTTCCTCCACCCTGGTAGAGTGTATCAATTCTAGACCCAAACATGATAGCTTCCTTGAAGCTCTTCTTCCACATGCGCACCTTTCCATCAGTGAATGCCAAATTGAAACCTTTGTCTTCCATGGCTGATATAGACACAAGGTTCTTCTTCAAATTAGGTACATAGAGTACATCCCGCAAGTGGAGGACTTGACCTTGAGACAAGTGGAGGGTCACAGTCCCTGTCCCTTTCATGGGATATGTGGCATTATCTCCAAGGATAATTTTCAAATTAGTATCCTTCTCAACCATATCAAAGAGTGTTTCCTTGAACCCAGTGATGTGCCTTGAGGCATCACTATCTATCAACCAGACATCCATAGTGTCGGGTGGAGATGCAACGGAGAGGGCAGATACAAGAATATATTCATTTCTTTTATCAACAACATTTGATTCCTCATACCTGGAATTTCTTGAACTTTTGAAAGGTTGATCATTTCCGCGGGAGGGAGCCTTTCTCTTTCCCTGGAACCTGTTGTTCCTTTGATTATCATCCCTTCGGTTGTTGTTGTTGTCATCATCATTAGGAGAATCCTTCTTGAAAGGACATTCTATAGCATAGTGACTAGGCCTATGACAAGTGAAGCACTTGCCCTTCTTTCCTTGAGCCCCTGCTTTTCCTTCATTTCCATACTCCTTCATTCTTGATTCTTCTTGAACGCATCTTGACAGTACTTCGTCAAAGTCAGGTATCACATTATTATTTAGAATGGTAGTGTTGAACACATGCCATTTAGATGAGAGCCCTCCAAGTGCATTGAGTACCATCTCTCGATCAGCTATTGTCTCCCCAATAGCCAGCAGATTGTTCTTGATCTCTGTCAGCTTCAGAAAGTATGATTGGACAGACTCATCCCTGCCCTTCTTCATATTCTTCAATTGATTCTTGAAGAATAGTACTTGATTTGCATTGTTGGCATCTCTTTGGATGTGCCCAACTCAGAGATGTAGGCCACCGGACTTTTATTAATGGATTCCCTGATCATCAACTTTGCTTTGAGCTCCCCCTTCTTGTACTTTGTTTAGGCAGCGGCAGTAGCAGTGGATGGAGGTTCTTGGATTTTACCCTGCACATAGTCCATGACATCTTGGTCTTCCAACTGAAGATCCAATATCATCTTCCAAGCATGGAAGTCATCCTTCCCAGACAACATGTCATCCTCCTTGAAGCCATAGTTTGTGGAACCCATTTTCTTCTTCGGTGATTGCTATAAAGTAGGGCTTGTCTTCACCTCAGCTCTGATACCATGTAAATTTTTGTAGATGTTCTATCCTTGATGCAACTTTACTTTTCACCACAGCAATCACATAAACAATCAAGTAAAATGCTGATAGAAATACCAGTGGATCTATAGAAGACAAACCAGAAACAGAAAAAAATGTGGTGGTGCGTTACGGCAGTCAACAGGATGCTTCAACCAGCAAAGTCTCCTTGGTCAGCCAACCCAGCATGTGTCACAACAACCCTCAAAACAGCCACACGGTCAACTCAAAGTCAACCCCAGAAAAGTCAACGTTGCCCCAACGACAGCAATGGCAGCAACATCGGCAACAACGGCAACAACATCGGCAGCAACGGCAACAACACCGGTAGCAACGGCAACAACGGCAACAACACCGGCAGCAACGGCAACAACACCGGCAACAACGGCAACACCGGCAACAACGGCAACAACACTGGTAGCAACGGCAACAACACCGGTAGCAACGGCAACAACACCAGCAGCAACGGCAACAACACCTCTTCGTCCTTCTTTTCCCACGTGTGAACCGAAATTGTCCTCCAAGGAGCTCGTACTAGATCAAAAGAGAAGAAGGTGTGATGAGATGAGATGAGTGAAATGCTCTCCAACTTTGACTGTATTTATATCCATCATTGAGGTGTGTGACACATCTGCTGGGGGTGTAAAACCTTAAGGCCGACCTGCACATATAATTTATTATAAATAATAAATTCAAAATACATGTTCTACTCATCGGATTAAGATCAATTTTATATCGATCTTACACCTCTCCGAAAGAGGAACCCAATAAAAATATCGGTAT